>OZ022509.1:57734973-59013693 GCA_963989385.1 Ctena decussata
ACAGTATTTCAGTCATATCAGCACGATGGGCAGATGATAATGAAAGGCTGTGTGCAATGGAACCCCGTTTACGATGGAAAGAACTCCGCCTCTGGCGGGGTTCGAACCCGCGATCGCTAGATCAGTAGGCCAGCGCTTAACCCACTGAGCTACGGGGGCTGCTAGTGGGAAAAGAACCTGCGCGACACAGTTGTACATGGCGGGGGTGGACGAGCAGGAGATAATGAAAAGGACTAGACATATATCAGAAAGAAGTGTACGTAAGTACAAGGTTGCGTCGAGTGACATTCAGAAACGACTTGCGGCTGTTCTGGACCCACCCTCCTCAAATGAGGACACGAAGGAAAACATACAACCCAAAAAGGCTAAAATCGAAATTTGGCAACTGTGTGATGACACTATATATAATGACAGGGAAGTGTTCAGAGAAAACCGACCTTGTTTTTCTAATTGCAACGTATATGTCAAATATTGAAAAGATTAAAAAATCTAAAACAAACCACTAGACATAGCTAAGGATTGGAATCCTGTGGATCCGTATAGTCTGTTATCTGCTATAAAGACACCTTTGGCTATGTTGAGACTTTAGTCAGACTGGCTAATTTAAGTTTTAGGGTTTACTAGTAATTGTATTGGTTTTGACCATGAAGGCACACAACATTGAATCAATATTGAATCGACGTTGACTCAACGTCATAACGTTGAATCAGTGTTGACTGAATATTGATTCAGTATTGTGTGCCCAGAGTGGACGTTCTTTGGATAACTATTCTATTTGAAAATTCAAATTTTGTCAAGTTTTATAGTTTAAACGTCATTGAAGTGACGTCAGGCTAGTTTAAAAGTTCTTAGTTCAAACGTGTTTAAGCATTTTCACACGATTTAGGATATGAGAAAATGAGTCTAACATCATTAAAGGATATCTAAGGTTCTAAGCCACATCCATGCAGACTGCGAATATTCCGCCCAGGCTGAACTGAGTCTTCGGTGAGCGAAAGAGTTGATCCAAGCTCCAGGAAAGAAAACAGGAAGTCAAATAGTTATTTCCACTTGTCAAAAAGGGTGGGAAAATATTGCTGGCGATATATCCATCTGATTGTATGCACAAAGCATATAGAAATACGTTAGAACTCGTGTGAAGAGTAAACTTTGTAAAATCTGCGCTATACAGATGTCTTAGGTGCCATAAGAGTGTAAATTTGAAATGAGCGGCGACACAAACAAAGTGGCATGTGCACCCAGCAAAGATTCAGATCAGCCTGCGCGTCCACCCAGTCTGATCGGAGTTTTCTCTATCCGCATGAAGCTAGCTTACACTCCTAGTTACCATTTAAGCGCACAGCAAAGGCTCAGATCAGACTGGGCAGATACCCAGGCTGGTCTGATTCTTTGCTGGTCACACATGCCACGTTGTTCATTTTATCGTGTCGCGGCTCAAATGTCCAGTTCTAACCTCGCTGAGGAGCAAGATGATGTTTTGCGCTGTCTCTACAAAAACCAAGACCAGGCTATGCATGACGATATCTGTTGTCCGCTTAAAATATTCCAGAAGTTTCATATACTCAGGACAGCCTGTGCGCATACTTAGCCTTGTAAGCGCAGGCGCAGCAACTCTACTGTATAGAATTTATGGAGCAAGCAGCATTGTAAACGCATTTTGCGCAAGCTGGTCCGGCATGCAAATAGTTCACATCTGCAATAAAATTCTGGGAAACGCCGTTATGGAGCTGGACATTATATATACCTACAAACAGATTGCTCCACTGTACGCCATTAATGATAATGATATGAGCCGCGACACGACAAAACCAAAAATGTGGCACCCGCCCAGTCTGATCAGTGTCTTCGCTGTCCGCATGGAGGTAGCTTAGACCCTTAGCTACCCTTTGTGCACTTAACGAAGAGTCGTGTCAAACTTGGCGGATGCCCAGGCTTATCTGAGTCTGCGCTGGGCGCTAACCTCATCGTTGGTTTTGTCGTGTCGCGGCTCAATTATGGTGACTTGATTGGGTGTTCAATAAAACTATTATCAAATAGTAATTATTCGTAAAATTTGTCCTCGGGATCAGGTATTTCAGGCAAAGAGGTTGGAAAAGAATTTAAAACTGGTCAGATGCGCAATCTTATCGTGGTCTTGGCACTTAGCATGAAATAATGCCACTTTTCTTATGTTATGGCTCAGTCCAGAACGCAGTGTGATGACAAGGTATTTTGTGATTTTTATGGCCCTGTTAAATGTATGAGATTGGGTATTTCTTTGAGAAGATTAGGGTTTTGGCTGCCAATAAACAAGAATTATCGTGTCAAAAGTTTCAAGCAAAACTAAACCTTACAGCCTATGCTTGGCTTATGCATCTGAATAAGTGAGCCGCAACACGATAAAAAAAAAATGGCATGTGTGCCCAGCGCAGACTCAGATCAGGTCGGGCATCCGCCCAGTTTGATCAGATCTTCACTGTCCGCATGGAGGTAGTTTAGACCCTTAGCTACCCTTTAAGCGCTCAGCGAAGCCTCTGATCAGCCTAGGCGGATGCCCAGGCAGACGTGAGTCTTCGCGTGGCCGACATGCCACTTTGCTTGTTTTGTCGTGTCGCGGCTCAGTTGTCGATTTGTCAGACGCTGTTTATTCGAACAGGGTAGATGAACGGAAATATTTGACGGACACACGGCGCCAAGTGTGTGCAACTATGTTTACGTACCGTTGAGCCGCTTGGGTAACGTCGATAAGAGAACTGAACTGAACTGAACGGAAATAAAGGCTAAATCGAGTCAATGTATGCACAAGTCATACGGCTTCATTAGTGCAGGTTTGTGGATTCTGGCATGACAAAAAGTATTCATACTTTCGTCTCCAAAAGACCAAATGATCAGTCTTTTGGTTTTGCCGTATAAAATGCTACACGATGGGCATGACACAGTACCCATGTAATATAGTAGTCTAACTAGGACGGATTTTTTTTTCTTTCAAAAATGCAATGACAGATTAAACATTTTCTATATTTTCATATTTCCCTCTGTTACAAAAGGTAAAACCTAAGTAAATTAGCATAACCAGTAGAATCGACACAGCTCTGCCAATTTATTTCAGTTTTACCTACCTTCTCAGTAGGGGTCAACACATAACGGAAAGAATTTTGAAAAGCAAATTATAAAGTAAATAGAACATCTGTTACAAGAAAGTGGCAGTGTTTATTTCTGAGTACATGTACATGTAATATAAGAGAGAGAGAGAGAGAGAGAGAGAGAGAGAGAGAGAGAGAGCAACGCGGTTGTTCTTGTATCCTTGGCAACATTTGTTTACCGCTGAAATGCAGTTATATCGGAAGTTAATCTAATCGTGGTGTTGCAAAAGCTAATACATGTGACTTATTAAGTAAAATTAGCAGCTAAATGATAAAAAAAAAACTTAATAACATCATATAATAACATAAAAAATCTAATGGAAAAAAAATGAAAAAGATAAATAAAAGCAGTGAGATTCGAACTCGCGACCCGAAGATCAGAAGCCTAGAGCTGTAACCACTAGGCTATGAAATTTCCTGAAATATAAGGTAAAACTTTGAAAGACATGACAAGATTACTGACTCTGCAAATAGCGTTGGTCTCGGGATAGTTTCGTATTGGCAGTGGTCGGGAAAATGATACTTTTTGGTAGAGGGTTAGAAAAAGCATGGTTGCTCCAACAAATTGAGTTGTTTTAATATTTCTTTAATTTGGAAGGTTGTAAGAGAGGTTGTTATTTCAGCTGGAACTAGTTATGAAAATTTGCTGTTAGCTTTACTAGTCAGGATCAGTCAGCACAGGGTATAATCGATTCCGCTAATTTCGCTTCCTGCAGAGACTGTCCGTCATATTTGGCTTCCGCCGAGACTGTCCGCGAACTCTTGCTTCCTACCGAAACTTCTGTACATGATAAATGGCTTCCTGCAGAGACCGTCCGCGTGATTCTGCTTCCTGCCGAGGCTCTCGGCAGGAAGCACATTCACGCAGACAATCTCGGCAGGAAGCCATTTTTCGAGGACAGTAGTCCCTGCGGGAGTAAGAGTTAGCGGACAGTCTCGGCGGAAGCCAAATATGACTCACAGTCTCTGCAGGAAGCGAAAATTGGCGGAATCGATTATACCCTGTGGTCAGCGGAAACCCCTAAGTAACGACGAATATGTCGAATCACAGCAGACAACTTAGTGGAGAGAAATAGGCCTGATCACAGGGTATAATCGATTCCGCTAATTTTCGCTTCCAGCAGAGACTGTCGTCATATTTGGCTTCCGCCGAGACTGTCCGCGAACTCTTGCTTCCTGCAGGGACTACTGTCCTCGATCATTGGCTTCCTGCCGAGACTGTCCGCGTGTCTCTGCTTGCTGCCGAGAGCCTCGGCAGGAAGCAGAATCACGCGCACAGTTTCTGCAGGAAGCCATTTATCATGTATTCATACTGAAATACTGAAAAACTTCTATGGTTATGACTCCATTTGGGATTTTTGTTTGACTGTACATCATATTTGGCTTCCGCCGAGACTGTCCGCGAACTCTTGCTTCCTGCAGGGACTACCGTCCTCGAACATTGGGTTTCTGCCGAGACTGTCCGCGTGACTCTGCTTCCTGTCGAGCCTCTGCAGGAAGCAGAATCACGCGGACAGTCACTGCAGGAAGCCATTTATCATGTACAGAAGTCTCGGCAGGAAGCAAGAGATCGCGGAAGCCAAATATGATGTTCAGTCTCTGCAAGAAGCGAAAATTAGCGCAATTCCATTCCCAAACTGCTAATATTTGATTGTGTATGGTGAAGTTGCTGATTTTATGAATTTGAGCAGGTTTCAAACCTGTCAAAGTGTGTATTTGCATTGGTTTTCCGGCTGTGCTTATTTTGTCTTTAGTGTGACATGATTACTAGAAGTGTGTATTGCTGTTTAATAAAACTGTCCGTTTATTATCTTATCCGGAGAAAGCCTCCCCTGAGGCATATGCAATAATGCGCATATATGCACTCTAGTCAGACTGCGCATATGCGGTGCCAATCATCTTTGACGCAGCCTGATTGTATCGATACGTCGGTACCATGTTGTTTTAACAATTAAAGCCGCCTTTAGAGTCTATGTTTGTCTCGAACAAAATTGTGCATGCTGATCAAATTGCTTGGTATGGTTGCATGTAGGGAGTACCTCTATGAAATCCTACTTGAGTGTATACGGTGAATACCCAGCAAAGACCAGCATGGCACATATTAACCTTTTTTCGAGAGTGTACATAGTCTCGAAAAAATGTGCATGCTGATCACAAACTGCGAATAAACGCATTATTGGAAGGTCAAATTCGCATCGAGAAGACAGGTATATTGGTAAGTTAATCGAGCGTCAAATTAATTATCACTTTGTATATTAAAAGGTGTTATTGTCCGCATCCTGCAAAAACTACCGTCTGCATATACAAACACTGCCAACCTGCACACATACAAAATATACTGATTTAGCGTGAGATCTTCGCAAAGAAAATATCTAGGCATGCACAGTTTTGAAAAGGTACTGTGCAGGTCTGATCAGACAGTGCAGTACCATGTACAGGCTGGTTCAGACAAGCTTAACTCGTGCGTTTATCCTATGTATGCATATACATTTTTCATGACGCGCCTGAAATGTTTAATTTTGATTTGTGCATGCGTTTTGGAATATGCAAACCGTACATCACAGAACAGACTGTACATATGAGTCGGATCATAGTCTTTGCTAATAGCACATGATATATGTCTTTATTCGGTAATAAGACGCGGATTTCCCTCCAAGGAAGTAGACAAAATTCTAGTTCCATCTTTTAAAATGGATGTAGGCTTTAGACTGTACGAGATCAACGGTTTTATAGCAAAATTACTAAATTACTATTGAACGCATTGGAGTTGTTGTGTGTGGGTTTTTTACTGAGGGGGGGGGGGGGCCGTCTTATAGCCGAATTAATCTGGCAGTCAGGTTCCCAATCCAAGAGCTAATAACGCACATTACAGAACAACCTTCTCATAAATGTTGGAATTGAATCTTCTCTGTTCGCACATGATGAAACTTTTTATTTAGTTATAAGACGGGATTTCCTCCAAAGAAGAAGACAAAATTCTAGTTCCATCTTTTAAGATGGATCTTGAGTTGTTTTAGACCGCAAGAGAAATCCCGTCTTACAGCACAATTACTGTAGGTTTCAGATGTTTGGGGTCATTATGTTTGTGTTGGGGGGAAATGAACCTCCGTCTTATGGCCGAATTAATATGGTAATCAGCTTGGCAAACCGAGCTAACAACTCTGGTCTCAGAAGCCAAACATTGGTTTTGCCGAACTTATATGTCGGACGAAATTAATGCATTTCAGCGGAAAACAAACGTTACCGAGCAGACAATTTGGTAAAAAAAAAACGCATTTTTTTTTTCTGAAGAAAACAGTAAGATTAATGATATTACATATGTCCTATTCATCTTATCTTATAGTATTATTTATTTGAAAAATCCAGGGAGGACACTTTTAACGAACTTTGCGTTCATCAAGTTATTTATCTCCCCCGCACCCCCCCCCCCCAACTCTCCTCCCCTTACAACCGGGTCATATAAGACAGTGAGCACTGGAATATTCCCCTTCTAGAACACCTTTAGCGTCCGCAATTTTCTACGCCACCTGGACGTCCCCAACAATTCTCCTCACCTCGATATAGTCACGCGCGGTACTGAAAATTCAGTTTTTGGATGTAGGGTAGTATTAAGTTTGTAAAAAATGACCGCACTAATATTTCTTTGATTTTCCTACAAAATATATCAAAAGATTTGTAAGATAGTGTTGAATACTAGGATAACACAATATTTTTTACTTAAGATCCGTGCTTTAAGAAAAACGTAGAAAACTGAGTAACTTTTTGCTCATTTTCTCTATTTTCCCTATATACTATTAGGAAATGATGGCCATATTAATCAGAGCAAAAATGACCGCATTAAATGTAAACTTAAAAGTTTGAAAAAAATATCTATGTGCAGCTAAAAAAAGTGCACTATATTGACCTCACACAACATTTTTCATTTTTTATTCAGGGAAGACAAAAAAAAAAGAGAAAAACTGTCAATGTCCTATCTATAATGCTATTTCAAGCTCACGCGATATCGTCGTTTACAGGTAGATTATACGGGGCTGAGGAAAAAAGTTGCCCATGATCGTCAGACACGCAAGTTCGGACATAACTATTTTTGGTTTGCAAGACCAAAGTTTTATTAGCTCTTAGGTACGCCGAATACCATTCAATTCGGCTATAAGACACAGAATAACCCACAATATCTTAATCTTCATTGTGTTATTGTTTTGTAAAACGGCAACATGCCCTGTCCCCACTCATATCCCACCTCCCCACCCAACACGCACACAGAATAAAACGACAATATCCTAATCACTATTGTGTAATTGTGCTGAAAGACGGCGTTTCCCATTACAATCTCAAATATCTAGATCTTTTCACGATCTAGACCTAGATTTCATTATCTTATAACTTGATTGATGGATTGATTTGTTGCTTTACGTCCACGGTAAACAGCTATGTTCATGTCGGGACGGTCAGTTAACCTAGCCACACTATTCCTGGGCAGGCTTAGACCTCCTAAGCGGTTAACCAGAACTAAAGGCACATGCTTTCGCCAGTAACTGACAAAATGCACACACTTTCGCCAGTAACTGACAACTGCCCTTCTTGAATCAGCGGAAAGAGAAACGAAAGTATGTGGCCAGACCGACTATCGAACCCAGGACCTCTGACTTATGAGTCAGGTGCCCTACCGATTGCCCTACGCGGCCCTATCTTATAACTGAATATAGAAGTAAATCATGTGTCAACAGCGATTTGGCTAAAAGGCGCATGCAACGAACCTAGATTTTTTCGGAGGGAAACCCCCGTCTTACAACTGAATAAGTAGGTACCTCCTGTTCAAACAGCCGTTCGGCTATAAAACGCATGCCGCTACAAACAGAAAACCCATTGTACCATAAGACTAGGTTAAAAACGGATCTAGATTTTTTGTTCGGAGGGAAACCCCCGTCTTACAACTGAATATGTACGTACATCCTGTTTAAACAGCCGTTCGGCTATAAAACGCATGCCGCTACAAACATTGTGCCGTAAGACTAGGGTTTTCCTCACAAACCCAAAGATCTTGGGGGAACTCCCATCTGATAACCGAATAAGTGGGTAAACCATGTGCGATCAGCGATTCTGCATTAAACAGCATGCTCCCACCATCCCACTCAGAACAACCCAATTTGCTGTAAGGCGAGAGTTTCCCTAACAATCCCAAAGATCTTGACCTAGACTTCTTCTTTGGAGGGAAACCCCCGTCTTATAGTCGAATAAGTTAGTACATCTTTTACGAACAGCGAGACTCTGATCCGACCTTTCCACAAGAATGGGTCCACTTTTCACGTTAATGGAGAAAGAATCTCACTGCATATATGTAAAATATTTGAACAACTGTTTAGATTAGTCTGAATTATTATCATCTCTGGGGCATACACTGTTCAAGTACAAATTTTAGCGCCTATTATCCCCTCCGCCGCGCCCGAACGATCCGCAAGGAGGCACCTAAGGTCGAGAAATAAGGCATGTCATAATACTGTTAAATCGACGTTGATACGTTTTTTTCAACGTTTTGCGCGGTATAAGGCATTATGGAAATTGTACTTATTGGCCCACATGCATCAGCAATGTTTTTCTCCCTGCCCCCCTCCCCATCTAATACCCACCAATAAACAAGTGATAAGAAAATCAAAGGCGCCTCCTACCCCCCCCCCCCCCCTCCCCCCCCCCCCTCATTTACCCACCAATAAACAAGTGATAAGAAAATCAAAGGCGCCTCCTAATCCCCTCATTACAATCCAGTGCTGAAACCGCTGCCTGCCTGTGGGATAAATTAATGCATCGGTAATACGTGAGCCCATATAATATAGTTTTTGTCATTTCCGTTCGGTGCATCAGTCAAAATGTAAGAGATCAGAACAATTATATTCTATTATTTTTAAAATAAAATTTGCTGATTAGCAGTAAATATATTAATTTAGAAAAATAGAAAGAAATGAAGAAAAAAAAGAAAGACAGAAAAAAAAAGAAATAAAAAACAAAGAACTAGGGAAGAAAGAAAAAAATGAAAATTGAATATATTTTACAAATATTTTCTTGTATTATCACTAACTACTAACTACTATGATTTTTTTAAATATTAATACATGTTATTTTTAATTTTACTGTCTTAAATTTTATTTACTTATTTTTATAATTTCTATTTATTTATTCATGTGTTTATTTAATTTTTTACGAAGTAAGTCAAATGCCCTGTAATTGAATAAATTATCCATTATAATAATCTCAAGAAGAAAAAATATGCAAGATTTGAAGATCATGTGAAATTCTGTTTCAAGGATCACTTAAGAGACCCAAAAACACTTCAGTTTACTAGATGGCAAAACCTGTGTTTTGAGCAGCTTGGTGACATTAAACATGTTTTTGACACCTTTTGAAAACAGTGAATTGGTCAAAGTTCATTTGTTTTACAAGAACTGACACTGTAGATTTGTTGGTTTTAGGCTGCAATTTGTCAATTATGGATTTATCATTATTAATATTTTGTTTCCACAGAGTATATTATTTTATTGTGGGTTCTCTAATAATGAATTTTAATTGTGAAAAGGGATAGTGTGAACTTAGAATAATTTTTGTAAACATTACCAGAATATGTGTATCTAAACTGTTTTTCTACATCAAAAACTTTAATGACCACAAATGCCATTATCTCTGTTATTGGTTTCTCCCACTTTCGGCCTCCCAAAGAGACTGTTGGGACACTGGTCTAGAGAAGACAGGTTAGCCAGAGAGGACTGTTTATTGGATTAGATAAGGATTACATAACTTACTAATGACAAAAATCCAGGTCTTTAAGCTCTAAGAACTGGTACTGAAGGGAGCGGTCTGGTCTGGATCTCCTCTGTATTGCATACAGCTAACAGTTGTTTAAGCAAATGAGAAGCCGGATTCACAAACATATATATGAACCCTGCAAGCTCAGTTCATCCAGCACCCATGCACAACCTGACATTTCCAGACTGCACATACGCCCAGGCTGTCCTGTGACGTTCGGACTGTATAATCGATTGTCTTTTTTCCACGCGCATGTAATATATTTGACTCGCGTCACGGGATAAGAATATGAAGAATATACGCCAATTGCGCTAGTCAAAAACTAGACTCTACATGTCATGCGCAGTCTGATCAGACATGGGCAGTTCTTTTTCAAACCAGTACACACCCTAGCTATTTTCTTTGCCTTACATTGTGCATGTATGCAGTCTGGGACAGTTTGCTTTCGCGAAAGGTCCTTTTTCTACGGTCGGAGTCAATATTAGGTTAAATAAACAAAGTGACGCTCGATTAACTAAATTAAGGTTTTGTGTGTGTGTGTGAGAGAGAGAGAGAGAGAGAGAGAGAGAGAGAGAGAGAGAGTCTTACTTTAACGGCCCTTTCACCATACTTAAGACGTTTTGGAAATGTGCAGTCAGACTAGACAAAAACGTCTGCTTTCTGAAATATAATACCACGTTCTGTAAATGTTGTATGCCAATAACCCATGTCAGTTATATGAGGATATAACCCTGATCACGGTAAGAAACATTTCCGCCTCCAGCAGATATCGAACTCGGAACCGCTAATTAGCAGACTCAGTGCTTACCCATCTGAGTTTCCGCCCCCCCCCCCTACGTGTATTACCACCAAGCTGTGTATTTGTGCAGTCTGGTCAAAAGGCATACGCAATTTTCTCAAAATGCAATGAGCGAAATTTTTTTTTTTTTTTTGTATTTATCAAGGTGTAAAAAACCGCTCAAATTCTTTTTGAACTGTTGATAAAACAGCAGTTGGAGATGTATGCGAAAATGACGGTGAATTATCCAAGGAAAGGAATATTGTGGGACCCGTTATAGTAGCGTTATAGACGCCTTTGGACAAATGCAAACTATGCAGTCTCTCCATCAGCTTCAAAAAGTACGCAATCTACAGTTCGATGCATTTGTGCAGGCTGTTCCGGGAACCGGCATGGCGGTGTAAACAGTGTTGATTATGCGCGCTCTGCTAAAAAAAGGATTTTAGGACATTTTCAGCTACCGTTAAAGTGATTTGAACTATCAAAGGTTACTATTAAATTCAGGAGAATATATCTATAGATAGAATTTCTAGCCTGTCGTGTAAAAAGGTCGCCGATTCCAGCCCCGGATCCAGGGGGTGGGCTTTGGGGCTGCAGCCCCGCCACTTGGGCCTGGTTAGATCAAAATATATCTTGTGATATCTCATTAGAATCGCCTACCGAGGCGATTCTAATGAAATATTACAACATATATTTCAAGGTAAAAAAGACATTATCAAAAATTCTCATGCCAAATTGATCCCTAATTATGTCATACACTTTCAAGCTCCACTTTCCCCTATTCCCCACACACATACATCTCGGCACCTCCCAGCCCCACCAGTTATCCAGAGCCCCGCCGATATGTTGTGGGCTGGATCCGGGCCTGGATTCCATTTGAACCTAGTAATCGGGTAACCACGACTATACCTGTAGCAAAACAACCGCCCGCCTAATATACTCTAATGCACTCGTTATTATCCGTCAGCATAGTGCATGGTATAACTATTGAATAATAATGTTTACCGTGGCGAAATGGGTAAAGCGATAAGCACTGTGTATGTATTGCATATTTTGCATGGGCATGTCCGTTGGGTCAGGGTTTTTTTTTTCAGCGGCAGGGACGGGGCGGGGGAATTTTCTCCTCCGATAAAGCATGATGGTACGATTTTTAACTGTTTATGGGTCCCATTGGCACTGAGAAATTTATTCTACTTTTTTTTCGGGAAGACTCATGAACGTGCATATCAAACAGAGAAAGAGCAAAAAAAAAAACTGTCTCAGCGCGGCATGCAGCCTAAACAGGATACTGCTGATTAGACTAAGCAGAAAAGTCGGCTCAAAATCTTGGCTGGTTGGTTGGTTGATTGGGTTTAACTGCTCGTTGGGACATATTTCATTCTACATTGAGCCGTCTGCCAGAGAGAGAGAAGGGGGAGGAAAGAACGAAAATATGACAGGCGAGAGAAAAAAAGCCAAAACGACCCCACCCGTACCTACTACAAGTACAGTAGGCCCTTGCCCTACTATTATCCAAATTAGTAGGACGCTCGGCACTAAGTCATTTTGAGCAGCGAGATTGGATGTCGGCCCGACACCCAATCTCGCTGCTCAAAATGACGAATTTTATGCTTTCCCTAGCTAAGACAGGGATTCAGTTTTGTCACAGTCGAGCGTGTGTTTGCATTGATGCTGAAGCGCCCGCGTAGCCAAATGGTTAGCGCTCCCGAGTTTGGATCATTGGGTCGCGGCGGGTTCGAGTCCAGATGGAGCTTTATTGCACAGAGTCCTTCATAATCACCCTTGCGTCGTCCTGGTATGACCAAAATAGTGTTGAGTAGACTGTAAAGCCGCCATTTCATCCATTCATCTTGTGAATACACGATTGTTACACCCTCGAGAAACAGGGATTTAGGTGGATCGATGGGAACGCCTTCGCTTGCCAGTTCACACATGTACGTAGGCGTCTCTTATACCTGATGTCTGCAGCCAATGTGCCCCGTGGAATGTGAAAGTGAGTGTGGCTCGGAGAGGGATGTTCTTTGCCTGCCGAGACTTGTCCATCATGATTCTTTCAAACGTTTGGGAGTTAGCGACACTGAAGAAGTTAAAAAACAGAAACTCGCATCTGTCGCACTAAATTTGGTATGAATACGTTTATATTTAATACAAGAAAACCCTTATGCATTATACAAACCCTAGCTATTGTGTGTAGTTTCGCATACAGTCATACCAAAACAAGAGGAGGGGAATTCACTATTTGACGTGGAGAACTCAAAATTAAATAATATGAAAAAAAAAAAAAAAAATAAAACAAAATAAGTAAAATAAAATAAGTGAGCGCAAGGAAGAAGAAAAATACGGGATTCGAACCATTGATAAATAATATTTAGTCTAACTATTGTATACATAGATTCTGCAAGCTGAGCCTCTGGACCACACTGAAATGCTTCGGTATTGTTGTAAATGGCAATATATAAAGTTGTTCTGGCTGATACGGAAAGAGCCGACTTTTTCCGTGAAAAACTGTTCAACCTATTTCAAGGTTTGGTCCAAAATTAAAAGTGCATTGACACGACAGTAAACAAAATTTGATCTGTAGTGACTTGGACCGTGAATAAAGCTTTTATTATTGCAGTTTGTGAGAATTCGAGGTATGTTGCATAACAACCCCCACCTGCCACTTCAGTGCAAGACACGTCTGATATTCTAAGTCAGACAAGAAAACTGTTAAATACTGATAATATGTTTGCCCAGGATGCTCCTCAAGCTTCTCAAGTTCAGCACAGTCAGCAAATTCGCCCTAGCATCCAGCAACAAGATGCACAACAGCCTAAGGACCTCTGACAGTTTCCATGCAAATTTGCCTTTTTTTCGACAAATTACTGCCGCTTTCTTGGGAAGCCAAAAATGAAACTTTTAGCATTAACGGGTAGACTTATCCATTATAAAGAGGTTTTGGTATTGCTTTTGAACAATTATTACATCTGCATACTAACTTCTCACTGAATCTCGCAAGAGGGGTAAGTGAAATTTTCAGTCATCTTAAGTACATATGAGCCGAGACACGACAAAACCAACAATGTGGTTGTGCGCCCAGCGCAGACTCAGATCAGCCTGGGCATCCGCCCAGTCTGACCAGAGTCTTCGCTGTCCGCATGGATGTAGCTTAGATCCTTAGCTACCCTTTGAGCACTTAACGAAGGGTCTGACCAAACTTGACGGATGCCTAGGCTGATCTGAGTCTTCGCTGTCCGCATGACCACATTGTTGGTTTTCTCGTGTCGCGGCTCATATATTTTTCGCTTTTTCTTATTTAATGAATTTTGTTTATTAAATAGGCTTTAAAAGAATTTTCTCCTCTAGGAAAATGGCGGAAAGGTTGAACAGGTGTACCCACTCAGCTTACGTTGTTGATGTTCCAAACATCCCCACCCGCACCTACTGCAAGGCCCTTGTCCAACTTTTAATCTAATTACTAGGACGCCACTGCAATAAAAGTTACTAAGCACCATAGCCCGACCCGACCACTCCATCGGCTTCCATAAACCTCAAAGTACAGAGAGACGTGTCCTATCAAACAGTGTTCTTGTAGACATTGGCGCGATGAGAGTTGAACGTGAATGTCTACAACTCCATATTTCCCAACCATTTTTACATAGGGAAACAACTTTTGTGATTTCGTGTTTGCTCCCCTGTACAAAAATGGAGTCTACCCATAAAGGAAAGAATTTGCTTCAGGAGGAGCAAATGCTTTCCTTGAAGATTTGATCCCCATTTTAAAGGGACGTAAAATGATGAGGGTCTTCGCTGTCTGCCCTGAGCTAGCGTAGCCCCTTATCTAACCTAAAAGCGTCATTTCAAATGCAGATATCTCAGTTTAAATCAGTGATATCAGTGTGTTTTTTTTTAAAAAAAACCCCTCAAATATCTGTATTTGAAAAGCAGATATCTCTAATTGAAAACAGATATCTCTGATAGATATCTCTAATTATCATTTTAATAACTATATCTGAAATTCAAATGTAAAATCTCAACAGTAAGCGCAATTGTGCAGGCTGGCTCAAGTAGTCACTGTGTGCAAATGGGCTTAATGTCCCTTTACACGAAACACTGATCATCACGATTTTTTTTTTGATTATTTGATTCAGATTTTGATTCTATTCCAATTAACATACTGTCATCCAAAGATAATTTGTTTCCCGCGCAAATGGCCTAGCACAGCCATTTAAAGTCTTCATAGTTCTATCAGCGGTAAAAACGTCTATTATAGTAAATTCAAATAATTGTAAAAGCGGTTCATCCTTCACGTTTGGCAATAAATATGGATTGAGTCATTAAACTGGCAAAAAATAGAGATAAGTTTTTGAAAAATAACAAAGCGTTCTACAAAATACAATTTCCTGTTCTGGTTTCCCGTCTAGCAATGCTGTTTATATATATGCGGGATAGAGATAGGGGCGCCACGACTGTATGTTGTATTTTTACCATTTTAATCAACTTAATGAAATCGAAAGTAGGTCATTTTAGTTGCCAATTAAAATGAACCAAATAAGTTTTCAAGGCATTTTTATGTGAAACTCAGGGATTTTTTATTTGTTTAAAGCTGGGTAATCACGGTAATTTACAGTGACGAAACTATAGTTAGAAGTTTGCAGTGATACCTCATGAAAAAGAATTTTATGCTGATAGAGCGATGGGGCCTTTAATGATAATAGGTAAAACAGGTAGTTAACGGCCCTCAGGAATTATCCGTATCAGTATTTTATATTACCATCGGTAATCCAGTGCGGACAGACAGACAGACAAAATCGTTTATTAATAGCTCAGGTCAAGTTATATGACAAAAGAGCAAATATTCATACAATACAACATTATGAAGCATGGCATATTTAAGTAAAGACTACCTATCAAATGTAAATAGCGAAGAATTGACAAGTAAATACGGTAGTAAACCAAACAGGGCTCCAGACAGGACCTCATGACCCCGAGGGGACACTTGTCGTGGCACCCACTAGAACCGCCTCGATAAGGCGGCTTCAGTGTGACGCCCAGACAAGCTCCCATGAGAACTTTACAGAAGCCACCTAAAACTCTTCCAATCTGGAGCGCTGTATGAGAAAACGTTGCCAGGGAAAAAAACAGAACAAAGAGTGTAGGGGAAAGCACTAAGGAACAGTAGAGCTGATTTTAGAAGAACATTACAGTTATGGGTATGTGTGGAGGAAGGAGGGGGAGGCAAATCAGATTATACTTGGATAGTACCGCATAGGTTGAATTTAGAAAAAGAGAGAGAAAAAAGAAATTGTAGCAAGAGTTTAGGCAAATGAAAACAATTTTATCTTGAGGTACTCAAAAATGGAGGGAAAAGAGTACAACACGTACATATGTATATATAAGCATCGCCAACATAGGCATGTCATCATTGGCGCACATATACTCAACAGCAAAAGAAACGCATATTTTATAGTGTCTTGTTTTGCCTCCTTAAATGTAAAGATATTTTACTTTTAACTTAATACTGGGATTTGCATAAACGTGGCCATAAGTTCTGCAGCATTTCTTGTCACAGTGCAATTCTTCGAAAAAAATATGAAGATTTTTGTCAAAATGGCAAAAATCACAAAATTCTGGCTCACAGTGGCAAAAAATAAATCATCAATATGAATTTTGCTGCACGTGAGGTCAGCAGGATGTAACCAATTGGAAAACGATATGAAACTTTTAAAAAATTGATTCTTATACAGTTAAATTGCACCTGCAAAACTCTGTATGTTTCCAAAGTTTTTCAAAGTTTTTGGAAATCGTCAGAATCAGCAAATAAATAGAAAAATCTGGTAATTTGCGATTCAAAATGAGTAAGGCTATGGGTAAAGAACCCATTTAAAACAAATTTTGGTTTGAAATGAGCACGTATTTTGCTCACTTCCGGTTTGAGTTACGAAATTTAAAAGCCTATAAAAATGCTGTTCTGGAAAAAAATCTTGTCTTCCGATTCGCTTACCATAGACTGCCCTTTATGATAAATATGCTGTATGATTTTCATTCAATTTTGCCCAGTGATATCAAGGATCCAGCGCCCAAAAGTTCAATCTATGGTTGCATTATTTGGAAGGCGTACAGAGTTACTTCCCTTTGTTACATACTCCATTTGATTGTGACCACTTACCCTTTTATTTAACTCGAATTGGAAATGGATTCCAATTCGGTTTGCTGAAAAATCCACAAAAATTTTTTTTTGCTATCGCAAAACTTGCCTATTTCACGGGTTTTGCAAAAAGGAACATAACTTTGTTTGCAACAAGTAACCAATGCTGAAAATTCTTGATGATGTTTCTGATACATCGTAGCATCCTAGATAAAGAGGGCATCAGTTTGGGAGCCAGGCACAACTCAGTTCAGGACACTGATTTCATTGATCAGTATTTTTGAATTTTGAGATTGACCCCTTGTTTGTTTACACCCTCGTTACGCACGAATAAACAAATAAAATTTTAATAAGTTTGCGACGAAGTGTACTCCATGCATTGATAATGTATTCTCTGTTTTGCCAATTTCAGCAGATTTTTATTTTGACATAAAAATACAAAAAGAAAAATATGCGTTATTTTTGCTTTTGAGTATATATATACTCAGCGTCGATGAAAACGCACCAGGCTTATAATGCCATATATATTCTTCATATTGATGACAATACTATATCTAAATCATATATTTATTATTTTGAGCTATGTTGTTACGCCAATGATAAAATTTAGCCAAGACATACGCTCTCAGCCTGTGACGTTACGTAGGCTCTGAAATCAAGAAACCTAGCAAACCAGTATGAATTTCATATTGTAGAAATTCTTTGTTGGTGGCATTTGCTAGAGAATAGATTGCCTTACAAATCGCCATAGAAAAGAAATCCAGAAAGCCGCATGCAATAAACTGAATAAGAATCGAACGTCACTTAATTGTCACGTTCATTTAACAACGGACATACGAAAGGAATTGAAGGTAAAAAACGTCACCTTTTTCAACCGAAAGTGTGAGATTGGTTGAAGAAAATGAATTTCAGACATTTCGCGAGAGAAAACCCAACCATTTACCCAGCCTAAGTATGACGTTACATGTTTAACGTCACTTTATCTGCCTAATTACGTCGTAATTAGATAGCGTGTAACTGGCTGTATGTCAACAGATATTTTCAAAGAACGATATACTGGCAATCAAGTTTCTGGCAGATCGCGGAATGTGGATTTATTACGCTTTAAATGTGTGGTTTGATGTCGACAGTTTTCAATAACGTCACTTTTGACGTTACGCTTAACAGTGCCTACTGGTGAAAAACAGTTTAATTTGTATACATTTTATCTCAATGCCAGAATATAAAGTTTTCTTGAATTGTCTGTTGCATACGCCATATATCAAATAAACAGTATATGCCATAAGTTCCAAGCTGGTGCGTTTTCATTGACGCTGAGTATATATAGGTCGCATATACGTCCACGCGTATAGATTACGTTACCGCTCTGCACATTGTATGTAATAGTATGCCGTATATATAAGTGCTAATGGTCACTTGCTTGGAAAAGAAAGAGAAAAATGTACCAGCACATATGCCTTTACACAAATACAGGCTTGCAAAGGCACATTCTTACATGTGTAACAGGTTGTACCCAAGTGCGCACATACCTGCGCGCACGCATGTACACCGATACACCCTTTGAATTACGCATGCCTGCATCTGGATCTGCGATGAAACCTTAGCGGCGTCGCTCAGGAAGGGATTCCAGTTCAAATGCAAACAGTCGCTATCCAACCAATCTACAAGGGCCCGTACTTTCAAATTAACGAGTACCCATGATTCATAATTCGGCCGCTGGCTACTCTAGGTCCATACAGCTCACCTAGGCTGTAAAGTACAGCCCAGGGCGACATCGCTCGTATATATCATAAACTAGGGGGAACACGTCACAAAATTGCGTTTTGGAAACCATTCCTATCTAACGTTATGTTTATCCCAAAATATTAACACTATAGAACATTTGTCAAGCGAGTATGTATGTCGTCGCGTGAAGTCTGAAAGCAGTTTGCACGTGCTGTCTTCGTCAAATGAGCACGAGGTCAAGTTATTTGTGTCAAGTATGTGGAACCATTATAAAAAAGTGATATTGTTAAAAAAGAGCTAATAATAGTAATAGTAATAATGATAATGATAATTGTTAAACAAGTAACATACTAAATAGATAGGATTATAAATCAAGCTCGTCAACCAGCGGTTAATAGGGGCAAGTAAATCTAAATTGTCACAGTCAGTTAGTTGATATTAAATAAGACAACACACGTGGTTACAATCGGAACACAGCTCGGTCACTTCCGTAAAGCAGACCTGGTTCACGGAAGTGGTCGAGGAGGAGTTCCGATTGGAGTGACTATATTATGTCCAACTTATTCGTCACTGCCATGGTTGGTTGGTTGATTTGATGCTTAACGTCCACGGTAAACAACTAAGGTCATGTCGGGACGGTCAGTTAACCTAACCACACTATTCCTGGGCAGGCTTAGACCTCCGAAGCGGTTAACCAGTACTAAGTGCACATACTTTCGCCAGTAACTGACAACTGCCCTTCTTGAATCAGCGGAAGGAGAACCGAAAGTATGTGGCCAGACCGGGATTCGAACCCAGGACCTCTGACTTACGAGTCAGGTGCCCTACCGATTGCGCTACCCGGCCCGTCACTGCCATGTCCAAGGGCTAAGGGAGGTATGCAGTTAAGAGTGCGAGCATGATCATCCTATACATTTGTAAACTCTCATAAGCCTGCTCCGATTTGAGTCCCTCACCCGACCCATGCCAGTCTAGCTGCAGAACTGGCATGTATCGGGTAAGGGACTCCTTGCCGTATTATCTGTTTTCCTGTTATTCCGGTACAAAAATACGCAGAAAGGACCGACCCGGTGTACACCAGACCGGCACCGACGAGGTCCGGATGCACAGGATGGTCACGCGCTTATTCAGGTTCAGAAGTTAGAGGAGTTTATTTTACCGTTTGTAAGAGAATACGTATGAAATGGCAGAGTTTTTTCAGCTTAGGCAAATTTTCGGTACACATTAATTGTTTGAATTTGATGATATTTGTCCTAATGTAATAGTATTTAGATATAAATTTAGTCCTGTCTGCGTGGAAAAAAGGGCAAATTAAGAGATAGTGCATTTCATCGCCGACGTCATTTTTTATCGCATAAGGTACATTTTCTATCGGACAGTTCAATATTCTGATATCGGCCTAGCTCACATGCTTGTGCGAAATTTGCATTTGTTTTGGTAATTTCAACCAATAGCTTTCAAAATGCGGGTTGTCTTTGAATAAGCTATAGTTCCTGCCTTTTGAAGAATTATCTAAACTAGAATTCCAATGTTGAGTAAACTGGTCTATAAGATTTTTCTTTACAAATGCAGCAATACTAATATTGTTGGGCGGATTTTGCCAGAGATCAGGTCGGCCACACTCTTCGAGTATTTGCTTAATTTTTATCACCCACTTTTAGTTAAGACCATTTGTACTACAAAGTTTCTGGTACAATAGGAAAGGCAATTTGTTTTGTTTAACAATTATAATTCGGTGCCAGAAGCTTACCATTCTAGTTTTAATTGTAATTTCTAGGGGATATCGACCTTTACGTGCATGCATGATAGACCGAAGAAACTGATTGTGAATAGGTTCCAAACGTTTACAACTTTCAAAGCCCCAGACATCACAAGCATATGTTAGGATTGGAAGAACTGTGTGGTCGAAAAGTTTGAGTCGGAGATCAACTGGTAAATCGTGATTATTGATCCTCATATCTAATACATGTAAATGCGTGGCTTTGTTTGCTTGTGTGGCAATATGTTTCCGGGCATTCAAGAAACTACCAGACAGGGACAGAAAAGTATCTAATATTTATAAGTATTAACCATTTCCAGTTCGGAGTTTCCAAAAGAAAACTTAAAGGAATTAGTTTTTCGTGCTCCAAATATCATGACTTTGGTTTTAGTTTTATTAACTGATAATTTCCAATCTCGGCAATATTCATTAAATGAATTAAGACTATTTTGGAATGCTTAAGGGTTATCCGCTAAAATGACGGTATCATCTGTGTAGAGAAGTATAAATATTTTAATGAATATAGACATGTGCTCGTTATCACAATCAATAGTTATACCTGGTATTCTATCAACTATCATGTGGTCCCCAAGATCGTAGAGGAACATCGAAAATAAGACTGGGGAGAGGTTGTCACCCTGACGTACGCCACAATTACTAGGGAAAAAGAGTGAATTTTCGTTGTTAATCGAAACACAGGCTTTAGTCTGGCCCATATTCCTACTTCTGTATGTATTCTCTGCTCTTGAAGGAACTTTTTCAGATTTTAATTTAATATCGAGGTACATATTATGTATAACGCGAAAGAATTTGCCATCTAAACAATTGCGTATTAGTTTTCTCCACAGTCCAACTCGCCATACCGAGTCAAAGGCCTTAGAAAAGTCTACAAATGAACAGAATATTTTTTTCTTTTCAAACTTCATAATTTCAGTCAGGGCATAGAGGGCAAAAATATGGTCTGAGGTAGAGTAGTTTTGCCGGAAACCCGCTTGATTTCCGCATAATATACCACTTTCATCCAAAAATGCATTCAGCCTCTCGGTTAATAGTGCTGTGAAAAGTTTGCCGAGACAGCTGAGGGTGGTAATAGGTCGATAGTTGTTAGGATCTGAACTATCGCCATTATTTCTAAAGATGGGTTTTATTTTGCCGTTCATCCATCGTTCGGGTATATGACCTGTGTTGAGAATACGGCCGAGCGGGTTAAGTGCGAGCAAGTTCCTATACACTAATTAATGTAGCACAATCCCTCCCTCATTTTTTTTTTCTTTTTAGTTCGATTGATTGATTGATTGATTGTTTAGGGTTTAACGGCCCGTTGAGACAGTATTTCAGTCTATATCGGACCGTCTCTCAGAGAAAGGGAGAAAGAAAAGAGAAATGATAGACGAGAGAAAAAATGTCCAAACAACCCCCACCCGCACCTACTGCAAGCACAGTAGGCCCTTGCCTTTTGAGTTCGACTCCCTTCCTCATTTTTGTCGAGCCCGCTTGCGGAGAGCGAGACATAGTTGTTACAATGTCAGTTCGGTGTATGTCCGTGCGTGCGTTAGTGCGTGCGTGCGTTAGTGCGTGCGTGCGTCCGTCCGGATTTGTCCGGGCCATAACTTCTACATTTATGGATGAATTTCAAAATAATTTGGCACAATTGTTCTCCTTGATGAGTAGAAGTGCCATTTGAAACATTTGTTCAGGTAGGTCCAAGGTCAAGGTCACACTTGAAGGTCAAATGATAAAATGGCCATAAATTGAGCTTGTCCGGGCCATTACTTCTACATTTATGAATGGATTTCAAAATAATTTGGCACAATTGTTCTCCTTGATGAGTAGAAGTACTTTTTGAAACATTTGTTCAGGTAGGTCCAAGGTCAAGGTCACACTTGAAGGTCAAATGATAAAGGGCCATAAATTGAGCTTGTCCGAGCCATAACTTCTACATTAATGGATGGATTTCAAAATAATTTGGCACAATTGTTCTCCTTGATGAATAGAAGTCCCATTTGAAACATTTGTTCAGGTAGGTCCAAGGTCAAGGTCACACTTGAAGGTCAAATTATAAAATGGCCATAAATTGAGCTTGTCCGAGCCATTACTTCTACATTTATGGATGGATTTCAAAATAATTTGGCACAATTGTTCTCCTTGATGTTTAAAAGTGCCATTTGGAACATTTATTCAGGTAGATTCAAGGTCAAGGTCACACTTGAAGGTCAAATTATAAAGGGCCATAAATTGAGCTTGTCCGAGCCATAACTTCTACATTAATGGATGGATTTCAAAATAATTTGGCACAATTGTTCTCCTTGATGAATAGAAGTCCCATTTGAAACATTTGTTCAGGTAGGTCCAAGGTCAAGGTCACACTTGAAGGTCAAATTATAAAATGGCCATAAATTGAGCTTGTCCGAGCCATTACTTCTACATTTATGGATGGATTTCAAAATAATTTGGCACAATTGTTCTCCTTGATGTTTAAAAGTGCCATTTGGAACATTTGTTCAGGTAGATTCAAGGTCAAGGTCACACTTGAAGGTCAAATTATAAAATGGCCATAATTTGAGCTTGTCTGAGCCATAACTTCTACATTTACAAATGGATTTCAAAATAATTAAACACAATTGTTCTCCTTGATGAGAAGAAGTGCAATTTGGAACATTTGTTCTAGTAGGTCCAAAGTCAAGGTCACACTTGAAGGTCAAATGATTAAATGGTCATAAATTGAGCTTGTCCGAGCCATTACTTCTACATTTAAGGATGGATTTCAAAATAATTTGGCACAATTGTTCTTCTTGATGAGTGGAAGTGTCAAGTGACATATGTGTTTTGGTAGGTCCAAGGTCAAGGTCACACTTGAAGGTCAGATATTGTAACTGTTATAAATTGAGCTTGCCCGGGGCATCACTTCTACTTATTTTCCTTTGTGAAAATTTGGAGGAAAAAAGAAGAAAATGCTGGCTAAGCATGATGTTTTTGGCTTCTTTCTAGATTGAAGCAGTTACTTACTTGACATACTTATAGGTCACTAAAGCAAACAGCGGGCTCGACCAGTTAACCCAAATTAATCTTAAAAAAAAAATAAAATAAATTAAAAAATCGCCGAACATGGTAATACAAAATCATAAAATGTGCAAAGCCAAAGAAAATAATTCTTTTCATGTGCAACATTGCAGTCCAATCAGAGCCTTTGCTGTCCTCTGACACACTGATTCTATAAGCGGACAGCGACTATCTTTATCAGACTGCGAATATGTGCAGGCTAATCCAGGCCTACGTTGTGTGCATATGACCTGACGACTCATGCCTTTTTTCAGCGTTGCTGACATTGATGTTACGCCCATATCAACAAGATTTCAGTCATATTGAGAATAAAGACTGAGTGCAGTAGAATCCTGATTTTAATCGCCGGCGGGATAGATAAAGGTAAAGACTTCCCGTAGCCTAGTGGCCGTTGGAACAGAGAAGGCCGGAGGCCCACTGTAGCTTGGTTGCGGCATATGAAAGGCAGAGGAGCCCGTTCCTGATCCTAGAAAGTTACCCATCTACTGCCGGGTTGACAGAGACTTTTCCAATTTCCTGGTGGCTGAACCAGAATTCGATCCCGCAACTTTACATTATTACTGAACATCTCTCATCACTTGACCGAGGAACCGGCTGGAATACGCGACCGAAAAAAAAAAAATAAAATAAAGAAGAAGAAAAACATATATAAACTAAGTAATTGTTTGACATCTAATTTTTTTCAGATTTGTGGAACCGGATTGTAATAGTTTTCATAATGCCGCTCTTTGTGATTTTAAAATCGACAACGGCACAGCCCATCAGAGTACAAAAATTATAAAATATCTGAAAAGAATTTTATGTTTGTCCGTTGTAACTGTGAAGTTCACGTTCTTTGATTGTTACACTGTTGTTACAAGAGTTGCAGCGTTTTCTTGAAATGCCTACTCCACAAATCCAATGTTACAATGTAACAGCCCTTCAGAGCACTAAAGACATAAAATATATGATAAGAATTTTAGGTTTCGAAGTTGCAACTGTGAAGTTCATTGATTGTTACACTGATGTTACAAGAGTTACAGCGCTTTCTCGATAGGCCCACTCCACAAATCCAATGTTACAATGTTACAGCGTTACAGCCCATCAGGGCACTAAAAACATAAAATGTATGATAAGAATGTTATGTTTCTCAGTTGTATCTGTGAAGTTCTTTGATTGTTACACTGATGTTACAAGAGTTACAGCGCTTTTTCGACAGGCCTCCTCCACAAACCCAATGTTACAATGTTACAGCGTCACAGCCCAACAGAGCACTAAAAACATAAAATATATGATAAGAATGTTATGTTTCTCAGTTGTAACTGTGAAGTTCCTTGATTGTTACACTGATGTTACAAGAGTTACAGCGCTTTTTCGATAGGCCTCCTCCACAAACCCAATGTTACAATGTTACAGCGTCACAGCCCAACAGAGCACTATAAACATAAAATGTATGATAAGAATTATATGTTTTTCTCATTTGTAACTGTAAAGTTACTTGATTGTTACACTGTTGTTACAAGGGTTACAGCGATTTCTCGATAGGCCCACTCCACAAATCCAATGTTACAATGTTACAGCGTTACAGCCCATCAGGGCACTAAAAAGGTAAAATATATGGAAAGAATTTTATGTTTCTCAGTTGTAACAGTGAAGTTCCTTGATTGTTACACTGATGTTACAGGGGTTACCGCGCTTTCTCGATAAGCCCACTCCACAAATCCAATGTTACAACGTTACAGCCTATCTGGGCACTAAAAAGGTAAACTGTATAAGAATTTTATGTTTCTCAGTTGTAACAGTGAAGTTCCTTGAATGTTACACTGATGTTACAAAGGTTACAGCGCTTTCTCGATAGGCCCACTCCACAAATCCAATGTTACAATGTTACAGCGTTACAGCCCATCAGAGCACTAAAAGCATAAAATATATGATAAGAATTTTATGTTTCTCAGTTGTAACTCTGAAGTTCCTTGATTGTTACACTGATGTTACAAGAGTTACAGCGTTTTCTCGATAGACCCACTCCACAAATCCAATGTTACAATGTTACAACGTTACAGCCCATCAGAGCACTAAAAACATATAATATATGATAAGACTTTTATTTTTCTCAGTTGTAACTGTGAAGTTCCTTGATTGTTACACTGATGTTACAAGAGTTACAGCGCTTTCTTGATAGGCCCACTCCACAAATCCAATGTTACAATGTTACAGAGTTAAGGCCCACCAGGGCACAAAAGTATAAAATATATGATAAGAATCATATGTTTCTCCGTTGTAACTATGAAGTTCCTTGATTGTTGCACTGATGTTATAAGAGTTACAGCGCTGTATCGATAAGTCCACTCCACAAATCCAATGTTACAATGTTACAGCCCATCAGGGCACTAAAACATAAAATATATGATAAGATTTTTTTTTGTTTCTGCGTTGTAACTGTAAAGTTTTTTAATTGTTACACTGATGTTACAAGAGTTACAGCGCTTTCTCGATAGGCCCCTCCACAAATCCAATGTTACAATGTTACAGCCCATCAGGGCACTAAAAAGGTAAAAATTATATAGAAGAATTTTATGTTTCTCAGTTGTAACTGTGAAGTTCCTTGATTGTTACACTGATGTTACAAGAGTTACTGCGCTTTCTCGATAGGCCAACTCCACAAATCCAATGTTACAATGTTACAGCGTTACAGCCCATCAGGGCACTAAAACATAAAATGTATGATAAGAATGTTATGTCTTAGTTGTAACTGTGAAGTTCCATGATTGTTACACTGATGTTACAAGAGTTACAGCGCATTCTCAATGGGTGCCCTCCACAAATCCAATGTTACAATGTTACAGAGTTACAGCCCATCAGGGCACTAAAAACAAAAAGTATATGATAAGAATTTTATGGGTCTTTGTTGTAACTGTGAAGTTCCTTGATTGTTACACTGATGTTACAAGAGTTACAGAGCTTTCACGAAAGGCCCACTCCACAAATTCCATGTTACAATGTTACAACGTTACAGCTCATCAAAGCACTAAAAACATAAAATATATGATAAGAATTTTATGTTTCTCCGTTGTGACTGTGAATTTCCTTGATTGTTACACTGATGTTACAAGAGTTACAGCGCTTTCTCGATAGGCCCACTCCAAAAATCCAATGTTACAATGTTACAGCGTTACAGCCCATCAGGGCACTAAAAAGTTTAAATGTATGATAAAAATTTTATGTTTCTCAGTTGTAACAGTGAAGTTCCTTGATTGTTACACTGATGTTACAAGGGTTACAGCGCTTTCTCGATAAGCCCACTCCACAAATCCAATGTTACAATGTTATAGCGTTACAGCCCATCAGAGCACTAAAAACATATAATATATGATAAGAATTATATGTTTCTCAGTTGTAACAGTGAAGTTCCTTGATTGTTACACTGATGTTACAAGAGTTACAGCGTTTTCTCGATAGACCCACTCCACAAATCCAATGTTACAATGTTACAAAGTTACAGCCCGTCAGAGCACTAAACACATATAATATATGATAAGACTTTTATTTTTCTCAGTTGTAACTGTGAAGTTCCTTGATTGTTACACTGATGTTACAAGAGTTACAGCGCTTTCTTGATAGGCCCACTCCACAAATCCAATGTTACAATGTTACAGAGTTAAGGCCCACCAGGGCACAAAAGTATAAAATATATGATAAGAATCATATGTTTCTCCGTTGTAACTATGAAGTTCCCTGATTGTTGCACTGATGTTATAAGAGTTACAGCGCTGTATCGATAAGTCCACTCCACAAATCCAATGTTACAATGTTACAGCCCATCAGGGCACTAAAACATAAAATATATGATAAGATTTTTTTTTGTTTCTCCGTTGTAACTGTAAAGTTTTTTTATTGTTACACTGATGTTACAATGGTTACAGTATATTCTAGTAAGGGTATTGGCAATATGGCCTGTAAGAGTAAGCCAAATGTGTCTTATATTGCCTGAAGTGGGTAACATGATCTAGTATGGCATATAAAGGTAGTTTAATGTGCATTATATTGCCTGAAGTGGGTAACATGATCTAGTTACGGCAAGTTACTGGTGTTACTCTGGTAACAAATTCAATGGTACTCAACGATTTGGACCAATTTTGTGCGCTAGATGTTTAAGTCCATTCAAAAGACTAATTCTCTTAAACCACTACATCCATGGTTCTCAAATTACACATGCATCATGATCAGACTGCAGGGCTTCAGAATGGTAAAATTCAGGCTGGTCAAGAATCCAAGATGGCTACCGTTACTAAAAATAGCAAAACCAATAAAATCAATTTTTTCTCTAGAACCACATGGTATATTTGGCTGAAATTTTGCATGAAGCATTAGTGGGACCTTGGTGTTCAGAATTATTTAACTGAAAAAAAATCTGTAGCGGAATTAGGTCACAGTGGCTTTATGTCGATCAAGCATAATTTACGTCGATCCTAGCATTTAAGTCCAGTCAAATGACTTACTCTCTGAAACCACTGCACCTATGGTCCTCAGATTTCACACGCAGCATGATCAGACTGCAGGGTTTCAGAATGCTAAAATTCAGCTGGTTCGAGAATCCAAGATTTCTGCTGTTACTAAAAATAGCAAAACGAATAAAATCAACTTTTTCTCCAGAACCACTTGGTATATAAGGTTGAAATTTTGCATGGAGCATTTAAGGGACTTACATTGTCAGAATTATCAAACTGAAAATAATATGTAATGAAATTAGGTCGCAGTGACCTACTTTCTGTTTACGAGCCAAGCTTTACTAAAATGCAAATATCTCAAGAAACACTGGGCAGATTTTAGTCAAATTCAATCGGAATGATCGGCAAATGGAGTTCTTTCAAATTTATGTGACTGGGCAATCCAAGATGGCCGTCAACTGCTGTTACTAAAAATAGCAAAAACATGAACAAGAAAATTCTCAAGAACCTCTGAATGAATTTGAATCAACTTTGTGTCAGAATGATTCTTGCATGAAGCTATTTCATTTTTTTTTGCCAACTGACCATCCAAAATGGCTGCCTTTCATCGTCACTAAAAACAGAAACCAGAGGACCAATGGTCCTGTAGCTCACCTGACACCTTCTGCCAACAGACACGATTTGTCATTTTGGTCATTTGTTACAAATTTGAAACCAGTATCTTAAAGGTGTGCATATTTTAATTTTAAAATCTCAGTGACCTTGAGCAAAGTTCAAAAAATGACCTTGTCTTCATGTATTCATTTAGTTAACCATATTTTCCAATTATTATATCTAGGCTTAAAAAAAATCCGTGACATCAACTGTTTAAGCATATTCCCACATAAAAGCATAACATACCAAAGTTAACCTTGCCATAAATTAGGTCAAGGTCAATGCGCCGTCATGATTTGTACAAACTATGATGGGCCCGAGTCTTAAATGCTACATACCATGCCACGAGGTTATTGTGCTTTTGGTTCTGATGAAGTAGATTTTTGAAGGAGTTTCACCATATATGGGCATGTCGTAGACTTGAATGGTTTCTGAGTAATCCACTGCTTAAGCATTTTCCAATGCATCAAAATTGACCTTGCCATAAATTAGGTCACAATCAATGCACAGTCCTGATTTGTATAAATTATGATGGGCCTAACTTTTAAGTGCTACATACAAAGTTTCAAGGTCATAGGCCTTTTAGTTCTGGAACAGAAGAATTTTGAAGGGATTTTACCATATATGGACATGGCGGCCATCTTGGTCATGTGACCCAGATCCTGGGAACCTACTTTCGTTCCCCCATCCCACTAAGACTCCATATGAAATTTGGCTTCAATCAGGGAAGTGGTTTCAGAGGAGAAGATGTTTGAAAATCTTGACAACCGATGGACCGACAGAATGACCTTGACCTTTAGTGACAATATCTTCATCTGGTCATTCAGTTAACCACATATTCCAAATATTGTACCTTAGACTTGAATAGTTTCTGAAAAATCCACTGTTTAGACGTATTCCCATATAAAAGCCTAACATACCAAAGTTGACAGTGTCGTAAATTAGATCAAGGTCAACGCATGGTCATCATATGTATAAACTATGATGGGCCCGAGTGCCCAATGCGACATACCAAGTTTCAATGTCAAAGGCCTTCTCCTTGTGAAGAAGAAGATTTTTGAACGGTTTTTACCATATATCGGCGTGGTGGCCATCTTGGTCATGTGACCCAGACCCTGGTAGCAAACTTTCATTCCCCCATCCACTGAGACTCCATATGACATTTGGCTTCACTCAGCCCAGTGGTTTCTGAGGAGAATATGTTTGAAAATCTTGACGACACAGGGGCTGACAGAATGACCTTGACCTTTAGTGACACAATATCTTCAACTGTTTATTTAGTTGACCATACAGACCAAATAATGTACCTTAGACTTAAATAGTTTCTGAGAAATCCACTATTTAGGCGTTTTCCCATATAAAAGCCTAAGGTACCGAAGTTGACCTCGTCATAAATTAGGTCAAGGTCACTGCACTGTCATCATTTGTACAAACTATGATGGGCCTGATTGCCCGATGCTACATACCAAGTTTCAAGGTCATAGGCCTCTTGGTTCTGGAGAAGAAGATTTTTGAAGGGTTTTTACCATATATGGGCGTGTCGGCCATCTTGGTTATGTGACCTGGATACCCCCAACAAACTTTCGTTCCCCCAACCTACGCAGGCTCCATATGAATTTTGACTTCAATCGGCCAAGTGGTTTCAGAGGAGAAGATGTTAGAAAATGTTGTCGACGGATGGGCTGACAGAATGACTTTGACCTTAAGTGACATAATATCTTCAGCTGTTCATTTAGTTGACGGTAAAAACAAAATATTGTACCTTAGAGTTAAATAGTTTCTGAGAAATCCACTGTTTAGGTGTTTTCCCATATAAAAGCCTAAGGTACCGAAGCTGACCGTGTCATAAATTAGGTCAAGGTCAACGGACAGTCATCATTTTGTATAAACTATGATAGGCCCTAATGCCCGATGCTATATACTAAGTTTCAAGGTCATAGGCCTTTTGGTTCTGGAGAAGAAGATTTTTGAAGGGTTTTTACCATATATGGGCGTGGCGGCCATCTTGGTCATGTGACCCAGTTACCCCCAATAATCTTTTGTTTCCCCAACCTAGGTAGGCTTCATATGAAATTTGACTTCAATCGGCCCAGTGGTTTCAGAGGAGGAGATGTTTGAAAATGTTGATGACGGAATGGCTGACAGAATGACCTTGACCTTTAGTGACATAATATCTTCAGCTGTTCATTTAGTTGACCACATATACACCTTTCCTATAATTCAGAGTCTGTTCGAGTTTTGTCCCTTACAACGCCTATGACGTCATCTATAGGATAGGTTATTGTTTTTCATTGTATAACCAAATAAATGCCGGTTTTCCGTATATTCAAAACTAACATTCAACGGTTAAGATTCAGACATCTATTTTGTTCCAGCTATATTTAGCTCTTTCTTTGTCGGAAAATAAGCTTTATAACTTATAGCTTTTTGGAATTTGACATAAAACTAAAAGATTTCCCACTAAAATTTCGGGCCAAAATTACCGTAATCGAAAGAGTATGTATCACCAGTACAGCTTCCAAAACATAAGGAAAAGAAAGAAAATAACGAAAGATGTTCAGACCGATATTACAAAAGATTAGCTGATTATAAAGCAGACACACGCTAAAAATGACAACAAAGTGTGCTGACACGGAATTCGTTTGTGTAATCACCGAAGTGCGCATTGCCGCAATAAACAAACACCTATGATTGTGTATTACCTAGACAAGTGTTCGGAAGGCAGCTTTAAGAACACCTACCGTGAAATGGAAACGATCAAATACATAATACCAAAGATAAGTAAGAGATAGAAAAAAAATAATATAAATTCAACCTCGGGTTCAAACTAACGGAAAACTGTCTTGATGCTGATGTTTTTAGATCATCAGCTCTATAATCTGTCCGGTACGTGGTCCGGTAATAATACGTGGTAACTATCTGAATTGAAATAACTTTTCAGATTTACGAAACTAATTTATACTAAATGTAGATTTTTTATATCGAACAAACGTGAATGTTTTGCCGGGGTGTTAAAACACGGCGTCGATGAAAGGGGTCATGAAAATCAAGAGCGACTTGTCGGGATTCTCAATATGATATTAAAATGAATAAGTAAAAATATATACTGATCAAAAATAAAAACTTGACGGTTTTTATTTCTTAATTCCGGCCAAGCTAGCAAATTTGTAATGTATATATGGATTTTTTCGAGTTGGACAGACGTCTGATAACTTAAGTCATGAAAAATTATTGGTAAATTTTTGTCCTGTCCGGAGTTATCTACTTTAATCCTAATTTAATAATTTAGAACAGAATATTAATTTGCGCATGCGCAGAAGGAAGTTATCTTGTACGCAATAAACAGTAGTTCCAGTACGCACAGAAAACACTTTAAGCGCTTATGTTCATTGTAACCACAACCTGTAAATAACGTTTAAAGTTTCAAAACTTTCAGATTATCTCCCTTTGAATTAAACATATAGAGATTTTTGAGATGCCGTATCTCCCATACCAATGCGTCTTTCTTGTTATTTCGTTCGAGATTTGTTTGACTGTCTTGCAAACTCAATGTCTTTATTACTGAATTTATTTGAAAGCCATTTCTTAAACAGCCATAAAGACTTTAATGTGTAATGGGAATTCCATTTAAACTGAATTTCTGACATCATAATGGTTTGGACTGAGGTTTTTCGTCTGGTCCTCACGGCCTCCCACTTGACCGTGCATCGGCATAATTTTAGCTTATGAGTCCATACAGATTGGATTGATTAATGGAAAGGCATTGCCAACACAATTATTAACAGTGAAGCAGATTTTAACCATTTTAAATTCGGTAATTGTTTGGTTTTGAGCATAGAAAACAAAAAAGTACCCCTGTGACGTTTACAACAGCCTCAATTTTGCTGTATCTAAAGAATCTTGAAATTTGTGTGACCATGATATTACAGAATGATTACTTTTTCTTAAATTAAAAGAATTTCCATGTTTCACTTTTTCCCGACTACCGTAAGATGCAAAATAGCGACTGTCAAGTTTTTATTTTTGCTAAGTATATATAAATAAAAAATGTTACATGAAAACAGGGCAATTATACTTTAATTTGGTCTTTCAATGATATTTTTGCAGTTTACATTTACAACACGTCTGCTTTATGCATGCTATGTGTGCTTGCAGTTGTACTGAATTATATGGGATATCCTATAGATGACGTCACAGACTACTTGGGTAGATAACTCGTGCGCGACTTAATCGGTTTATAGGAAAGGTGTATACCAAATATTGTACCTTAGACTTAAACAGTTTCTGAGAAATCTACTGTTTAGGCGTATTCCCATATAAAAGCCTAAGGTACCGAAGTCGACCGTGTCATAAATTAGGTCAATGTCACCGCACGGTCAGCATTTGTACAAACTATGATGGGCCCGAATGCCCGATGCTACATACCAAGTTTCAAGGTCATAGGCCTTTTGGTTCTGGAGAAGAAGATTTTTGAAGGTTTTTACCATATATGGGCGTGGCGGCCATCTTGGTCATGTGACCCAGACCCTGGGTATAAACTCTCATTCCCCCAACCCACTGAGACTCCATATCAATTTTGGCTTCATTCCGCCCAGTGGTTTCAGAGAAGAAGATGTTTGAAAATTTTGACGACGGATGGACCGACGGAATGACCTTGACCTTCAGTGACATAATATCTTCATTTGCTCATTTAGTTGACCACGTATACCAAGTATTGTACCTTAGACTTAAATAGTTTCTGAGAAATCCACTGTTTAGGCGTTTTCCCATATAAAAGCCTAAGGTACCAAAGTTGACCGTGTCATAAATTAGGTCAAGGTCAACGCAAGGTCATCATTTGTACAAACTATGATGGGCCCCCATGCCCGATGCTACAAACCAAGTTTCAAGGTCATAGGCCTTTTGGTTCTAGAGTAGAAGATTTTTGAAGGGTTTTTATCATATATGGGCATGGCGGCCATCTTGGTCATGTGACCCAGATACCCGGAAACAACTTTCCTTCCCCCGACCTTGGTAGGCTCCATATGAGATATGGCTTCAATCGGCCCAGTGGTTTCAAAGAAGATGTTTGAAAATGTTGACGACGGACGGACGGACGGACGATACGGATGCCTGGCTATACTATAAGCTCACCTATGAGCCTAAAGGCTCATGTGAGCTAAAAAGTAAGAAAGCAAGAGTTGTCATTACCTGTTCTACATATCTGTGAAGTATCAGGAAAATATTTTAAAGGTGTTTAAGTTATTGAGCGGACATGAAATCAGACCTACAACTATGAAGGGGAAATAACTCAAAAAGTAAGAAAGCAAGGGCTGTCATTTGTAATCGCAACACATTGTCATGGCCTGTTCTACATATCTGTAAATTATCATGAAATATTTCAAAGGGTATTAAAGTTATTGAGCGGACACGAATCTGCAAAAAAATCACCAAAGGGGAGATATCTCAACAAGTACAATAGCAACAGTTATCATTCTTGTATTCGACACATTGTCATGACCTGTTCTTCATAAATGAAGTATAATGAAAATATTCCAAAGGGTATTCAAGATAAACAGCCGATAAGAAAATGTTTACAGACTGATGTATGGACAGAGAGACAGACAGACAGACAGATGCCAAACTCATTGCTGTATCCCCCAAACCTTTTGGTTGGGGGATAAAAATGAAAGAACTCATTCAGCAGTAAATTTCCGTGTTAGCAATCAAAACTGTGCTATATGAAGAGTAAAATATATATTTATATAGGAAATTCAGTCTTTAATGACCATTTTAATGCCTGATCCGTATTGCATCTATTGCATCAACTGTAATGATTGATCTGTGTTATTTCCAAAACCATATTATAACGAACCATTTTATAAAGAGGTTCTGGTGTATTTATTTTTAATCAGAAAATATAGTCCAATGTGTTTTCTATACCAATCAACTTTAACACATTACATGTGTATATATTTTCAGGTTTCTATGACTGCAAAAGTTATGCAGAAGCTGGAAACAGTAAAACAAAGGATTTTACCATATATGGGCCTAGCAGCCATTATGGTCATGTGACCAGGATAAATGTACAAACTTTCATCCTCCTGACCGAGGGAGGCTCCATATGAAACAGGGCTTCAGCTGGCCCTGTGGCTTCAGAGGAGGAAATTTTTGGCAATGTTGATGGGCCACATAACCTCAGTGACCTTAAAATCAGATTAATGAAAGACCCTGACCTTTAAGGGCATAATATATATTCATCTGGTCAATTAGCTAACCATATATACCAAATATTAAACCTTGGACAGCCTTTCTGTATAGTTTGTAACCAGCTCTTTACAGTTAAACATATTCTTATTGACTGTGTTGACTTTTCACAAAACAGAAATAAATATTTTCGAGCTATTAACTTGACGCAACTGTTTCAAGATGTACCTGTTGACAGTATCTTATCCTTTTTAAAAGATATTAACCTTTTTAACAAAATATAAACGTTTTCTACATTTTTACCATGTATTACTTCCATGTTAATAATGCAAAGTTAGTTTTATAAAGTGCCTTACCTTTCAATTTTGTTTATATTTTAAGTAATATGCAACCTTCATGACGCAAATGACCCAGTGGGTTGACGCGTCGTTAAACTTTAAATCATCATCATCAAACCTTGGACTTAAATAGTTTCTGAGAAATCAACTAAAGCATAACATACCAAAGCTGACCATGTCATAAATTAGGCCAAAGTCAACCTACAGTCATCATTTGTACAAATTATGATGGGCTCTAATCCCCAATGCTACATACCAAGTTTCAAGATCATAGGCCTTTTGGTTCTGGAGAATAAGATTTTTAAAGGGTTTTTACCATGTATGGGCCTGGCAGCCATCTTGGTCATGTGACCCAGATACCCCGAACAAACTTTCATTTCCCCAACCTAGGTAAGCTTCATATGAAATATGGCTACAATCAGCTCAGTGGATAAGATGTTTGAACATGCTGACAGGAGACAGGATTTCAGTGTCCTTGGACAAAAGTAAAATATGACCTTGACCTTAAGTGACATAATATCTGCATGTAGTCATTTAGTTAACCATATATACCAAATATTATACCTTAGACTTAAATAGTTTCTGAGAAATCCACTGTTTAAACATTTTCCCATATAAAAGCATAACATACCAAAGTTGACCCAGTCGTAAATTAGGTCAAGGTCAATGCAAGGTCATCATTTTTATAAATCATGATGGGCCTGAATGCCCAATGCTACATACCAACTTTCAAGGTCATATGCCTTTTAAGTTCTGCAGAAAAAGATTTTTGAAGGGTTTTTACCATATATGGGCATGGTGGCCATCTTGGTCATTGACCCAGACCCCGGGTACAAACTTTTGTTCCCCCATCCCACTGAGACTCCATATGAAATTTGGCTTCAATCGGCTCAGTGGTTTCATAAGAGAACATGTTTGAAAATCTGACGACGGATGGACAGACGGAATGATCTTGACCTTTAGTGACATGATATCTTCATTTGTTCATTTAGTTGACCATGTATACCAAGTATTGTACGTTAGACTTAAAAGTTTCTGAGAAATCCACTGATTAAGCGTTTTCTCATATTAAAGCCTAACATACCAAAGTTGACCATGTCATAAATTAGGTCAAGGTCAACGCAAGGTCATTAATTGTATACACTATGATTGGTCCGCATGTCCTATGCTATATACCAAGTTTCAAGGTCATAGGCATTTTGGTTCAGGAGAAGAGGATTTTTGAAGGGTTTTTACCGTATATGGGCATGAGGGCCATCTTGGTCATGTAATACAGACTCCGGGTACAAACTTTCATTTCCCCATCCCACTGAGACTCCATATCAAATTTGGCTTCAATCGGCCCAGTGGTTTCAGAGAAGAAGTTTGAAAATCTTGACGACGGATGGACGCACGAAATGACCTTGACCATTAGTGACATAATATTTTCATTTGTTCATTTAGTTAATCATGTATACCAAGTATTGTACCTTAGACTTAAATAGTTTCTGAGAAATCCACTGTTTAAGCGTTTTTCCCATATAAAAGCCTAAGGTAACGAAGCTGACCGTGTCATAAATTAGGTCAAGGTCAACGGACAGTCATCATTTTGTATAAACTATGATAGGCCCTAATGCCCGATGCTATATACCAAGTTTCAAGGTCATAGGCCTTTTGGTTCTGGAGAAGAAGATTTTTGAAGGGTTTTTACCATATATGGGCGTGGCGGCCATCTTGGTCATGTGACCCAGTTACCCCCAATAATCTTTTGTTTCCCCAACCTAGGTAGGCTTCATATGAAATTTGACTTCAATCGGCCCAGTGGTTTCAGAGGAGGAGATGTTTGAAAATGTTGATGACGGAATGGCTGACAGAATGACCTTGACCTTTAGTGACATAATATCTTCAGCTGTTCATTTAGTTGACCACATATACACCTTTCCTATAATTCAGAGTCTGTTCGAGTTTTGTCCCTTACAACGCCTATGACGTCATCTATAGGATAGGTTATTGTTTTTCATTGTATAACCAAATAAATGCCGGTTTTCCGTATATTCAAAACTAACATTCAACGGTTAAGATTCAGACATCTATTTTGTTCCAGCTATATTTAGCTCTTTCTTTGTCGGAAAATAAGCTTTATAACTTATAGCTTTTTGGAATTTGACATAAAACTAAAAGATTTCCCACTAAAATTTCGGGCCAAAATTACCGTAATCGAAAGAGTATGTATCACCAGTACAGCTTCCAAAACATAAGGAAAAGAAAGAAAATAACGAAAGATGTTCAGACCGATATTACAAAAGATTAGCTGATTATAAAGCAGACACACGCTAAAAATGACAACAAAGTGTGCTGACACGGAATTCGTTTGTGTAATCACCGAAGTGCGCATTGCCGCAATAAACAAACACCTATGATTGTGTATTACCTAGACAAGTGTTCGGAAGGCAGCTTTAAGAACACCTACCGTGAAATGGAAACGATCAAATACATAATACCAAAGATAAGTAAGAGATAGAAAAAAAATAATATAAATTCAACCTCGGGTTCAAACTAACGGAAAACTGTCTTGATGCTGATGTTTTTAGATCATCAGCTCTATAATCTGTCCGGTACGTGGTCCGGTAATAATACGTGGTAACTATCTGAATTGAAATAACTTTTCAGATTTACGAAACTAATTTATACTAAATGTAGATTTTTTATATCGAACAAACGTGAATGTTTTGCCGGGGTGTTAAAACACGGCGTCGATGAAAGGGGTCATGAAAATCAAGAGCGACTTGTCGGGATTCTCAATATGATATTAAAATGAATAAGTAAAAATATATACTGATCAAAAATAAAAACTTGACGGTTTTTATTTCTTAATTCCGGCCAAGCTAGCAAATTTGTAATGTATATATGGATTTTTTCGAGTTGGACAGACGTCTGATAACTTAAGTCATGAAAAATTATTGGTAAATTTTTGTCCTGTCCGGAGTTATCTACTTTAATCCTAATTTAATAATTTAGAACAGAATATTAATTTGCGCATGCGCAGAAGGAAGTTATCTTGTACGCAATAAACAGTAGTTTCAGTACGCACAGAAAACACTTTAAGCGCTTATGTTCATTGTAACCACAACCTGTAAATAACGTTTAAAGTTTCAAAACTTTCAGATTATCTCCCTTTGAATTAAACATATAGAGATTTTTGAGATGCCGTATCTCCCATACCAATGCGTCTTTCTTGTTATTTCCTTCGAGATTTGTTTGACTGTCTTGCAAACTCAATGTCTTTATTACTGAATTTATTTGAAAGCCATTTCTTAAACAGCCATAAAGACTTTAATGTGTAATGGGAATTCCATTTAAACTGAATTTCTGACATCATAATGGTTTGGACTGAGGTTTTTCGTCTGGTCCTCACGGCCTCCCACTTGACCGTGCATCGGCATAATTTTAGCTTATGAGTCCATACAGATTGGATTGATTAATGGAAAGGCATTGCCAACACAATTATTAACAGTGAAGCAGATTTTAACCATTTTAAATTCGGTAATTGTTTGGTTTTGAGCATAGAAAACAAAAAAGTACCCCTGTGACGTTTACAACAGCCTCAATTTTGCTGTATCTAACGAATCTTGAAATTTGTGTGACCATGATATTACAGAATGATTACTTTTTCTTAAATTAAAAGAATTTCCATGTTTCACTTTTTCCCGACTACCGTAAGATGCAAAATAGCGACTGTCAAGTTTTTATTTTTGCTAAGTATATATAAATAAAAAATGTTACATGAAAACAGGGCAATTATACTTTAATTTGGTCTTTCAATGATATTTTTGCAGTTTACATTTACAACACGTCTGCTTTATGCATGCTATGTGTGCTTGCAGTTGTACTGAATTATATGGGATATCCTATAGATGACGTCACAGACTACTTGGGTAGATAACTCGTGCGCGACTTAATCGGTTTATAGGAAAGGTGTATACCAAATATTGTACCTTAGACTTAAACAGTTTCTGAGAAATCTACTGTTTAGGCGTATTCCCATATAAAAGCCTAAGGTACCGAAGTCGACCGTGTCATAAATTAGGTCAATGTCACCGCACGGTCAGCATTTGTACAAACTATGATGGGCCCGAATGCCCGATGCTACATACCAAGTTTCAAGGTCATAGGCCTTTTGGTTCTGGAGAAGAAGATTTTTGAAGGTTTTTACCATATGTGGGCGTGGCGGCCATCTTGGTCATGTGACCCAGACCCTGGGTATAAACTCTCATTCCCCCAACCCACTGAGACTCCATATCAATTTTGGCTTCATTCCGCCCAGTGGTTTCAGAGAAGAAGATGTTTGAAAATTTTGACGACGGATGGACCGACGGAATGACCTTGACCTTCAGTGACATAATATCTTCATTTGCTCATTTAGTTGACCACGTATACCAAGTATTGTACCTTAGACTTAAATAGTTTCTGAGAAATCCACTGTTTAGGCGTTTTCCCATATAAAAGCCTAAGGTACCAAAGTTGACCGTGTCATAAATTAGGTCAAGGTCAACGCAAGGTCATCATTTGTACAAACTATGATGGGCCCCCATGCCCGATGCTACAAACCAAGTTTCAAGGTCATAGGCCTTTTGGTTCTAGAGTAGAAGATTTTTGAAGGGTTTTTATCATATATGGGCATGGCGGCCATCTTGGTCATGTGACCCAGATACCCGGAAACAACTTTCCTTCCCCCGACCTTGGTAGGCTCCATATGAGATATGGCTTCAATCGGCCCAGTGGTTTCAAAGAAGATGTTTGAAAATGTTGACGACGGACGGACGGACGGACGATACGGATGCCTGGCTATACTATAAGCTCACCTATGAGCCTAAAGGCTCATGTGAGCTAAAAAGTAAGAAAGCAAGAGTTGTCATTACCTGTTCTACATATCTGTGAAGTATCAGGAAAATATTTTAAAGGTGTTTAAGTTATTGAGCGGACATGAAATCAGACCTACAACTATGAAGGGGAAATAACTCAAAAAGTAAGAAAGCAAGGGCTGTCATTTGTAATCGCAACACATTGTCATGGCCTGTTCTACATATCTGTAAATTATCATGAAAATATTTCAAAGGGTATTAAAGTTATTGAGCGGACACGAATCTGCAAAAAAATCACCAAAGGGGAGATATCTCAACAAGTACAATAGCAACAGTTATCATTCTTGTATTCGACACATTGTCATGACCTGTTCTTCATAAATGAAGTATAATGAAAATATTCCAAAGGGTATTCAAGATAAACAGCCGATAAGAAAATGTTTACAGACTGATGTATGGACAGAGAGACAGACAGACAGACAGATGCCAAACTCATTGCTGTATCCCCCAAACCTTTTGGTTGGGGGATAAAAATGAAAGAACTCATTCAGCAGTAAATTTCCGTGTTAGCAATCAAAACTGTGCTATATGAAGAGTAAAATATATATTTATATAGGAAATTCAGTCTTTAATGACCATTTTAATGCCTGATCCGTATTGCATCTATTGCATCAACTGTAATGATTGATCTATGTTATTTCCAAAACCATATTATAACGAACCATTTTATAAAGAGGTTCTGGTGTATTTATTTTTAATCAGAAAATATAGTCCAATGTGTTTTCTATACCAATCAACTTTAACACATTACATGTGTATATATTTTCAGGTTTCTATGACTGCAAAAGTTATGCAGAAGCTGGAAACAGTAAAACAAAGGATTTTACCATATATGGGCCTAGCAGCCATTATGGTCATGTGACCAGGATAAATGTACAAACTTTCATCCTCCTGACCGAGGGAGGCTCCATATGAAACAGGGCTTCAGCTGGCCCTGTGGCTTCAGAGGAGGAAATTTTTGGCAATGTTGATGGGCCACATAACCTCAGTGACCTTAAAATCAGATTAATGAAAGACCCTGACCTTTAAGGGCATAATATATATTCATCTGGTCAATTAGCTAACCATATATACCAAATATTAAACCTTGGACAGCCTTTCTGTATAGTTTGTAACCAGCTCTTTACAGTTAAACATATTCTTATTGACTGTGTTGACTTTTCACAAAACAGAAATAAATATTTTCGAGCTATTAACTTGACGCAACTGTTTCAAGATGTACCTGTTGACAGTATCTTATCCTTTTTAAAAGATATTAACCTTTTTAACAAAATATAAACGTTTTCTACATTTTTACCATGTATTACTTCCATGTTAATAATGCAAAGTTAGTTTTATAAAGTGCCTTACCTTTCAATTTTGTTTATATTTTAAGTAATATGCAACCTTCATGACGCAAATGACCCAGTGGGTTGACGCGTCGTTAAACTTTAAATCATCATCATCAAACCTTGGACTTAAATAGTTTCTGAGAAATCAACTAAAGCATAACATACCAAAGCTGACCATGTCATAAATTAGGCCAAAGTCAACCTACAGTCATCATTTGTAAAAATTATGATGGGCTCTAATCCCCAATGCTACATACCAAGTTTCAAGATCATAGGCCTTTTGGTTCTGGAGAATAAGATTTTTAAAGGGTTTTTACCATGTATGGGCCTGGCAGCCATCTTGGTCATGTGACCCAGATACCCCGAACAAACTTTCATTTCCCCAACCTAGGTAAGCTTCATATGAAATATGGCTTCAATCAGCTCAGTGGATAAGATGTTTGAACATGCTGACAGGAGACAGGATTTCAGTGTCCTTGGACAAAAGTAAAATATGACCTTGACCTTAAGTGACATAATATCTGCATGTAGTCATTTAGTTAACCATATATACCAAATATTATACCTTAGACTTAAATAGTTTCTGAGAAATCCACTGTTTAAACATTTTCCCATATAAAAGCATAACATACCAAAGTTGACCCAGTCGTAAATTAGGTCAAGGTCAATGCAAGGTCATCATTTTTATAAATCATGATGGGCCTGAATGCCCAATGCTACATACCAACTTTCAAGGTCATATGCCTTTTAAGTTCTGCAGAAAAAGATTTTTGAAGGGTTTTTACCATATACGGGCATGGTGGCCATCTTGGTCATTGACCCAGACCCCGGGTACAAACTTTTGTTCCCCCATCCCACTGAGACTCCATATGAAATTTGGCTTCAATCGGCTCAGTGGTTTCATAAGAGAACATGTTTGAAAATCTGACGACGGATGGACAGACGGAATGATCTTGACCTTTAGTGACATGATATCTTCATTTGTTCATTTAGTTGACCATGTATACCAAGTATTGTACGTTAGACTTAAAAGTTTCTGAGAAATCCACTGATTAAGCGTTTTCTCATATTAAAGCCTAACATACCAAAGTTGACCATGTCATAAATTAGGTCAAGGTCAACGCAAGGTCATTAATTGTATACACTATGATTGGTCCGCATGTCCTATGCTATATACCAAGTTTCAAGGTCATAGGCATTTTGGTTCAGGAGAAGAGGATTTTTGAAGGGTTTTTACCGTATATGGGCATGAGGGCCATCTTGGTCATGTAATACAGACTCCGGGTACAAACTTTCATTTCCCCATCCCACTGAGACTCCATATCAAATTTGGCTTCAATCGGCCCAGTGGTTTCAGAGAAGAAGTTTGAAAATCTTGACGACGGATGGACGCACGAAATGACCTTGACCATTAGTGACATAATATTTTCATTTGTTCATTTAGTTAATCATGTATACCAAGTATTGTACCTTAGACTTAAATAGTTTCTGAGAAATCCACTGTTTAAGCGTTTTTCCCATATAAAAGCCTAAGGTACCGAAGCTGACCGTGTCATAAATTAGGTCAAGGTCAACGGACAGTCATCATTTTGTATAAACTATGATAGGCCCTAATGCCCAATGCTATATACCAAGTTTCAAGGTCATAGGCCTTTTGGTTCTGGAGAAGAAGATTTTTGAAGGGTTTTTACCATATATGGGCGTGGCGGCCATCTTGGTCATGTGACCCAGTTACCCCCAATAATCTTTTGTTTCCCCAACCTAGGTAGGCTTCATATGAAATTTGACTTCAATCGGCCCAGTGGTTTCAGAGGAGGAGATGTTTGAAAATGTTGATGACGGAATGGCTGACAGAATGACCTTGACCTTTAGTGACATAATATCTTCAGCTGTTCATTTAGTTGACCACATATACACCTTTCCTATAATTCAGAGTCTGTTCGAGTTTTGTCCCTTACAACGCCTATGACGTCATCTATAGGATAGGTTATTGTTTTTCATTGTATAACCAAATAAATGCCGGTTTTCCGTATATTCAAAACTAACATTCAACGGTTAAGATTCAGACATCTATTTTGTTCCAGCTATATTTAGCTCTTTCTTTGTCGGAAAATAAGCTTTATAACTTATAGCTTTTTGGAATTTGACATAAAACTAAAAGATTTCCCACTAAAATTTCGGGCCAAAATTACCGTAATCGAAAGAGTATGTATCACCAGTACAGCTTCCAAAACATAAGGAAAAGAAAGAAAATAACGAAAGATGTTCAGACCGATATTACAAAAGATTAGCTGATTATAAAGCAGACACACGCTAAAAATGACAACAAAGTGTGCTGACACGGAATTCGTTTGTGTAATCACCGAAGTGCGCATTGCCGCAATAAACAAACACCTATGATTGTGTATTACCTAGACAAGTGTTCGGAAGGCAGCTTTAAGAACACCCACCGTGAAATGGAAACGATCAAATACATAATACCAAAGATAAGTAAGAGATAGAAAAAAAATAATATAAATTCAACCTCGGGTTCAAACTAACGGAAAACTGTCTTGATGCTGATGTTTTTAGATCATCAGCTCTATAATCTGTCCGGTACGTGGTCCGGTAATAATACGTGGTAACTATCTGAATTGAAATAACTTTTCAGATTTACGAAACTAATTTATACTAAATGTAGATTTTTTATATCGAACAAACGTGAATGTTTTGCCGGGGTGTTAAAACACGGCGTCGATGAAAGGGGTCATGAAAATCAAGAGCGACTTGTCGGGATTCTCAATATGATATTAAAATGAATAAGTAAAAATATATACTGATCAAAAATAAAAACTTGACGGTTTTTATTTCTTAATTCCGGCCAAGCTAGCAAATTTGTAATGTATATATGGATTTTTTCGAGTTGGACAGACGTCTGATAACTTAAGTCATGAAAAATTATTGGTAAATTTTTGTCCTGTCCGGAGTTATCTACTTTAATCCTAATTTAATAATTTAGAACAGAATATTAATTTGCGCATGCGCAGAAGGAAGTTATCTTGTACGCAATAAACAGTAGTTCCAGTACGCACAGAAAACACTTTAAGCGCTTATGTTCATTGTAACCACAACCTGTAAATAACGTTTAAAGTTTCAAAACTTTCAGATTATCTCCCTTTGAATTAAACATATAGAGATTTTTGAGATGCCGTATCTCCCATACCAATGCGTCTTTCTTGTTATTTCCTTCGAGATTTGTTTGACTGTCTTGCAAACTCAATGTCTTTATTACTGAATTTATTTGAAAGCCATTTCTTAAACAGCCATAAAGACTTTAATGTGTAATGGGAATTCCATTTAAACTGAATTTCTGACATCATAATGGTTTGGACTGAGGTTTTTCGTCTGGTCCTCACGGCCTCCCACTTGACCGTGCATCGGCATAATTTTAGCTTATGAGTCCATACAGATTGGATTGATTAATGGAAAGGCATTGCCAACACAATTATTAACAGTGAAGCAGATTTTAACCATTTTAAATTCGGTAATTGTTTGGTTTTGAGCATAGAAAACAAAAAAGTACCCCTGTGACGTTTACAACAGCCTCAATTTTGCTGTATCTAACGAATCTTGAAATTTGTGTGACCATGATATTACAGAATGATTACTTTTTCTTAAATTAAAAGAATTTCCATGTTTCACTTTTTCCCGACTACCGTAAGATGCAAAATAGCGACTGTCAAGTTTTTATTTTTGCTAAGTATATATAAATAAAAAATGTTACATGAAAACAGGGCAATTATACTTTAATTTGGTCTTTCAATGATATTTTTGCAGTTTACATTTACAACACGTCTGCTTTATGCATGCTATGTGTGCTTGCAGTTGTACTGAATTATATGGGATATCCTATAGATGACGTCACAGACTACTTGGGTAGATAACTCGTGCGCGACTTAATCGGTTTATAGGAAAGGTGTATACCAAATATTGTACCTTAGACTTAAACAGTTTCTGAGAAATCTACTGTTTAGGCGTATTCCCATATAAAAGCCTAAGGTACCGAAGTCGACCGTGTCATAAATTAGGTCAATGTCACCGCACGGTCAGCATTTGTACAAACTATGATGGGCCCGAATGCCCGATGCTACATACCAAGTTTCAAGGTCATAGGCCTTTTGGTTCTGGAGAAGAAGATTTTTGAAGGTTTTTACCATATATGGGCGTGGCGGCCATCTTGGTCATGTGACCCAGACCCTGGGTATAAACTCTCATTCCCCCAACCCACTGAGACTCCATATCAATTTTGGCTTCATTCCGCCCAGTGGTTTCAGAGAAGAAGATGTTTGAAAATTTTGACGACGGATGGACCGACGGAATGACCTTGACCTTCAGTGACATAATATCTTCATTTGCTCATTTAGTTGACCACGTATACCAAGTATTGTACCTTAGAGTTAAATAGTTTCTGAGAAATCCACTGTTTAGGCGTTTTCCCATATAAAAGCCTAAGGTACCAAAGTTGACCGTGTCATAAATTAGGTCAAGGTCAACGCAAGGTCATCATTTGTACAAACTATGATGGGCCCCCATGCCCGATGCTACAAACCAAGTTTCAAGGTCATAGGCCTTTTGGTTCTAGAGTAGAAGATTTTTGAAGGGTTTTTATCATATATGGGCATGGCGGCCATCTTGGTCATGTGACCCAGATACCCGGAAACAACTTTCCTTCCCCCGACCTTGGTAGGCTCCATATGAGATATGGCTTCAATCGGCCCAGTGGTTTCAAAGAAGATGTTTGAAAATGTTGACGACGGACGGACGGACGGACGATACGGATGCCTGGCTATACTATAAGCTCACCTATGAGCCTAAAGGCTCATGTGAGCTAAAAAGTAAGAAAGCAAGAGTTGTCATTACCTGTTCTACATATCTGTGAAGTATCAGGAAAATATTTTAAAGGTGTTTAAGTTATTGAGCGGACATGAAATCAGACCTACAACTATGAAGGGGAAATAACTCAAAAAGTAAGAAAGCAAGGGCTGTCATTTGTAATCGCAACACATTGTCATGGCCTGTTCTACATATCTGTAAATTATCATGAAAATATTTCAAAGGGTATTAAAGTTATTGAGCGGACACGAATCTGCAAAAAAATCACCAAAGGGGAGATATCTCAACAAGTACAATAGCAACAGTTATCATTCTTGTATTCGACACATTGTCATGACCTGTTCTTCATAAATGAAGTATAATGAAAATATTCCAAAGGGTATTCAAGATAAACAGCCGATAAGAAAATGTTTACAGACTGATGTATGGACAGAGAGACAGACAGACAGACAGATGCCAAACTCATTGCTGTATCCCCCAAACCTTTTGGTTGGGGGATAAAAATGAAAGAACTCATTCAGCAGTAAATTTCCGTGTTAGCAATCAAAACTGTGCTATATGAAGAGTAAAATATATATTTATATAGGAAATTCAGTCTTTAATGACCATTTTAATGCCTGATCCGTATTGCATCTATTGCATCAACTGTAATGATTGATCTGTGTTATTTCCAAAACCATATTATAACGAACCATTTTATAAAGAGGTTCTGGTGTATTTATTTTTAATCAGAAAATATAGTCCAATGTGTTTTCTATACCAATCAACTTTAACACATTACATGTGTATATATTTTCAGGTTTCTATGACTGCAAAAGTTATGCAGAAGCTGGAAACAGTAAAACAAAGGATTTTACCATATATGGGCCTAGCAGCCATTATGGTCATGTGACCAGGATAAATGTACAAACTTTCATCCTCCTGACCGAGGGAGGCTCCATATGAAACAGGGCTTCAGCTGGCCCTGTGGCTTCAGAGGAGGAAATTTTTGGCAATGTTGATGGGCCACATAACCTCAGTGACCTTAAAATCAGATTAATGAAAGACCCTGACCTTTAAGGGCATAATATATATTCATCTGGTCAATTAGCTAACCATATATACCAAATATTAAACCTTGGACAGCCTTTCTGTATAGTTTGTAACCAGCTCTTTACAGTTAAACATATTCTTATTGACTGTGTTGACTTTTCACAAAACAGAAATAAATATTTTCGAGCTATTAACTTGACGCAACTGTTTCAAGATGTACCTGTTGACAGTATCTTATCCTTTTTAAAAGATATTAACCTTTTTAACAAAATATAAACGTTTTCTACATTTTTACCATGTATTACTTCCATGTTAATAATGCAAAGTTAGTTTTATAAAGTGCCTTACCTTTCAATTTTGTTTATATTTTAAGTAATATGCAACCTTCATGACGCAAATGACCCAGTGGGTTGACGCGTCGTTAAACTTTAAATCATCATCATCAAACCTTGGACTTAAATAGTTTCTGAGAAATCAACTAAAGCATAACATACCAAAGCTGACCATGTCATAAATTAGGCCAAAGTCAACCTACAGTCATCATTTGTACAAATTATGATGGGCTCTAATCCCCAATGCTACATACCAAGTTTCAAGATCATAGGCCTTTTGGTTCTGGAGAATAAGATTTTTAAAGGGTTTTTACCATGTATGGGCCTGGCAGCCATCTTGGTCATGTGACCCAGATACCCCGAACAAACTTTCATTTCCCCAACCTAGGTAAGCTTCATATGAAATATGGCTTCAATCAGCTCAGTGGATAAGATGTTTGAACATGCTGACAGGAGACAGGATTTCAGTGTCCTTGGACAAAAGTAAAATATGACCTTGACCTTAAGTGACATAATATCTGCATGTAGTCATTTAGTTAACCATATATACCAAATATTATACCTTAGACTTAAATAGTTTCTGAGAAATCCACTGTTTAAACATTTTCCCATATAAAAGCATAACATACCAAAGTTGACCCAGTCGTAAATTAGGTCAAGGTCAATGCAAGGTCATCATTTTTATAAATTATGATGGGCCTGAATGCCCAATGCTACATACCAACTTTCAAGGTCATACGCCTTTTAAGTTCTGCAGAAAAAGATTTTTGAAGGGTTTTTACCATATATGGGCATGGTGGCCATCTTGGTCATTGACCCAGACCCCGGGTACAAACTTTTGTTCCCCCATCCCACTGAGACTCCATATGAAATTTGGCTTCAATCGGCTCAGTGGTTTCATAAGAGAACATGTTTGAAAATCTGACGACGGATGGACAGACGGAATGATCTTGACCTTTAGTGACATGATATCTTCATTTGTTCATTTAGTTGACCATGTATACCAAGTATTGTACGTTAGACTTAAAAGTTTCTGAGAAATCCACTGATTAAGCGTTTTCTCATATTAAAGCCTAACATACCAAAGTTGACCATGTCATAAATTAGGTCAAGGTCAACGCAAGGTCATTAATTGTATACACTATGATTGGTCCGCATGTCCTATGCTATATACCAAGTTTCAAGGTCATAGGCATTTTGGTTCAGGAGAAGAGGATTTTTGAAGGGTTTTTACAGTATATGGGCATGAGGGCCATCTTGGTCATGTAATACAGACTCCGGGTACAAACTTTCATTTCCCCATCCCACTGAGACTCCATATCAAATTTGGCTTCAATCGGCCCAGTGGTTTCAGAGAAGAAGTTTGAAAATCTTGACGACGGATGGACGCACGAAATGACCTTGACCATTAGTGACATAATATTTTCATTTGTTCATTTAGTTAATCATGTATACCAAGTATTGTACCTTAGACTTAAATAGTTTCTGAGAAATCCACTGTTTAAGCGTTTTTCCCATATAAAAGCCTAAGGTACCGAAGCTGACCGTGTCATAAATTAGGTCAAGGTCAACGGACAGTCATCATTTTGTATAAACTATGATAGGCCCTAATGCCCGATGCTATATACCAAGTTTCAAGGTCATAGGCCTTTTGGTTCTGGAGAAGAAGATTTTTGAAGGGTTTTTACCATATATGGGCGTGGCGGCCATCTTGGTCATGTGACCCAGTTACCCCCAATAATCTTTTGTTTCCCCAACCTAGGTAGGCTTCATATGAAATTTGACTTCAATCGGCCCAGTGGTTTCAGAGGAGGAGATGTTTGAAAATGTTGATGACGGAATGGCTGACAGAATGACCTTGACCTTTAGTGACATAATATCTTCAGCTGTTCATTTAGTTGACCACATATACACCTTTCCTATAATTCAGAGTCTGTTCGAGTTTTGTCCCTTACAACGCCTATGACGTCATCTATAGGATAGGTTATTGTTTTTCATTGTATAACCAAATAAATGCCGGTTTTCCGTATATTCAAAACTAACATTCAACGGTTAAGATTCAGACATCTATTTTGTTCCAGCTATATTTAGCTCTTTCTTTGTCGGAAAATAAGCTTTATAACTTATAGCTTTTTGGAATTTGACATAAAACTAAAAGATTTCCCACTAAAATTTCGGGCCAAAATTACCGTAATCGAAAGAGTATGTATCACCAGTACAGCTTCCAAAACATAAGGAAAAGAAAGAAAATAACGAAAGATGTTCAGACCGATATTACAAAAGATTAGCTGATTATAAAGCAGACACACGCTAAAAATGACAACAAAGTGTGCTGACACGGAATTCGTTTGTGTAATCACCGAAGTGCGCATTGCCGCAATAAACAAACACCTATGATTGTGTATTACCTAGACAAGTGTTCGGAAGGCAGCTTTAAGAACACCCACCGTGAAATGGAAACGATCAAATACATAATACCAAAGATAAGTAAGAGATAGAAAAAAAATAATATAAATTCAACCTCGGGTTCAAACTAACGGAAAACTGTCTTGATGCTGATGTTTTTAGATCATCAGCTCTATAATCTGTCCGGTACGTGGTCCGGTAATAATACGTGGTAACTATCTGAATTGAAATAACTTTTCAGATTTACGAAACTAATTTATACTAAATGTAGATTTTTTATATCGAACAAACGTGAATGTTTTGCCGGGGTGTTAAAACACGGCGTCGATGAAAGGGGTCATGAAAATCAAGAGCGACTTGTCGGGATTCTCAATATGATATTAAAATGAATAAGTAAAAATATATACTGATCAAAAATAAAAACTTGACGGTTTTTATTTCTTAATTCCGGCCAAGCTAGCAAATTTGTAATGTATATATGGATTTTTTCGAGTTGGACAGACGTCTGATAACTTAAGTCATGAAAAATTATTGGTAAATTTTTGTCCTGTCCGGAGTTATCTACTTTAATCCTAATTTAATAATTTAGAACAGAATATTAATTTGCGCATGCGCAGAAGGAAGTTATCTTGTACGCAATAAACAGTAGTTCCAGTACGCACAGAAAACACTTTAAGCGCTTATGTTCATTGTAACCACAACCTGTAAATAACGTTTAAAGTTTCAAAACTTTCAGATTATCTCCCTTTGAATTAAACATATAGAGATTTTTGAGATGCCGTATCTCCCATACCAATGCGTCTTTCTTGTTATTTCCTTCGAGATTTGTTTGACTGTCTTGCAAACTCAATGTCTTTATTACTGAATTTATTTGAAAGCCATTTCTTAAACAGCCATAAAGACTTTAATGTGTAATGGGAATTCCATTTAAACTGAATTTCTGACATCATAATGGTTTGGACTGAGGTTTTTCGTCTGGTCCTCACGGCCTCCCACTTGACCGTGCATCGGCATAATTTTAGCTTATGAGTCCATACAGATTGGATTGATTAATGGAAAGGCATTGCCAACACAATTATTAACAGTGAAGCAGATTTTAACCATTTTAAATTCGGTAATTGTTTGGTTTTGAGCATAGAAAACAAAAAAGTACCCCTGTGACGTTTACAACAGCCTCAATTTTGCTGTATCTAAAGAATCTTGAAATTTGTGTGACCATGATATTACAGAATGATTACTTTTTCTTAAATTAAAAGAATTTCCATGTTTCACTTTTTCCCGACTACCGTAAGATGCAAAATAGCGACTGTCAAGTTTTTATTTTTGCTAAGTATATATAAATAAAAAATGTTACATGAAAACAGGGCAATTATACTTTAATTTGGTCTTTCAATGATATTTTTGCAGTTTACATTTACAACACGTCTGCTTTATGCATGCTATGTGTGCTTGCAGTTGTACTGAATTATATGGGATATCCTATAGATGACGTCACAGACTACTTGGGTAGATAACTCGTGCGCGACTTAATCGGTTTATAGGAAAGGTGTATACCAAATATTGTACCTTAGACTTAAACAGTTTCTGAGAAATCTACTGTTTAGGCGTATTCCCATATAAAAGCCTAAGGTACCGAAGTCGACCGTGTCATAAATTAGGTCAATGTCACCGCACGGTCAGCATTTGTACAAACTATGATGGGCCCGAATGCCCGATGCTACATACCAAGTTTCAAGGTCATAGGCCTTTTGGTTCTGGAGAAGAAGATTTTTGAAGGTTTTTACCATATATGGGCGTGGCGGCCATCTTGGTCATGTGACCCAGACCCTGGGTATAAACTCTCATTCCCCCAACCCACTGAGACTCCATATCAATTTTGGCTTCATTCCGCCCAGTGGTTTCAGAGAAGAAGATGTTTGAAAATTTTGACGACGGATGGACCGACGGAATGACCTTGACCTTCAGTGACATAATATCTTCATTTGCTCATTTAGTTGACCACGTATACCAAGTATTGTACCTTAGACTTAAATAGTTTCTGAGAAATCCACTGTTTAGGCGTTTTCCCATATAAAAGCCTAAGGTACCAAAGTTGACCGTGTCATAAATTAGGTCAAGGTCAACGCAAGGTCATCATTTGTACAAACTATGATGGGCCCCCATGCCCGATGCTACAAACCAAGTTTCAAGGTCATAGGCCTTTTGGTTCTAGAGTAGAAGGTTTTTGAAGGGTTTTTATCATATATGGGCGTGGCGGCCATCTTGGTCATGTTACCCAGGACCCCGGGTACAAACTTTTATTTCCCCATCCCACTGAGACTCCATATGAAATTTGACTTCAATCGGCCCAGTGGTTTCAGAGGAGATGTTTGAAAATCTTGACGACGGATGGACGCACGAAATGACCTTGACCTTAAGTGACATAATATTTTCATTTGTTCATTTAGTTAACCATGTATACCAAGTATTGTACCTTAGACTTAAATAGTTTCTGAGAAATCCACTGTTTAAGCGTTTTCCCATATAAAAGCCTAACGTTCCACAGTTGACCATGTCATAAATTAGGTCAAGGTCAACGCAAGGTCATCATTTGTACAAGCTATGATTAGCCCGCATGCCCGATGCTTCATACCAAGTTTCAAGGTCATAGGCCTTTTGGTTCTGGAGAAGAAGATTTTTGAAGGGTTTTTACCATATATGGGTGTGGCGGCCATCTTGGTCATGTGACCCAGGAACCCGGGTACAAACTTTCATTTCCCCATCCCACTGAGACTCCATATGAAATTTGACTTCAATCGGCTCAGTGGTTTCAGAGAAGAAGATGTTTAAAAATCTTGACGACGGATGGACGCACGAAATGACCTTGACCTTAAGTGACATAATATTTTCATTTGTTCATTTAGTTAACCATGTAAACGAAGTATTGTACCTTAGACTTCAATAGTTTCTGAGAAATCCACTGTTTAAGCGTTTTCCCATATAAAAGCCTAACGTTCCAAAGTTGACCATGTCATAAATTAGGTCAAGGTCAACGCAAGGTCATCATTTGTACAAACTATGATAAGCCCGCATGCCCGATGCTACATACCAAGTTTCAAGGTCATAGGCCTTTTGGTTCTGGAGAAGATTTTTGAAGGGTTTTTACCATATATGGGCGTGGCGGCCATCTTGGTCATGTGACCCAGATACCCGGAACAAACTTTCGTTCCCCCGACCTAGGTAGGCTCCATATGAAATATGGCTTCAATCGGCCCAGTGGTTTCAGAGGAGAAGATGTTTGAAAATGTTGACGACGGACGGACGGGCGGACGACGGATGCCTGGCTATACTATTAGCTCACCTATGAGACTAATAGCCCTATTCCACACAGACCACGAATCCCACGAATCGTCACGAATTGATAAATTTTAGGATTCGTAGCTGAATCGTAATTACTTCGTGAAGTTCTTAACTTAATCGTAATTATTCGTAGTCAGTTCTTGCAATTCTTGAGCAATCGGGAATTCGTGGCAAAAGTTTTGAGCTGTTCAAAATTTTGGCCACGAACTCCCGATTCAAAAAATTCGTAGTTAATTCGTAACAGATTCTTAATGCATTCTTAGGCATCGTAACTGAATCGAAATTGATTCTGAGGCGTTCGTAGTGTTTCTCAACTCATTCGGGGATTCGTGAATTGGTACCTTTGATGCATTTGCGCACAGTGAAGACTCTGGACGCATGCATTTATCTACCCAGCGGGCAAATGACGTTGTACTGACGTCCATGAGATGTCATTACGTCGCACTGACCTTAGTACGACGTCGTTACGACATCATGTGCCTCGTGCGTAGATATTTCATTTCGTGGCCATAGATTTCTGATGATTCATACTTAATATGTACGTACAGCAAAGGATCTGATCAGGCTTGGGGCTTTTTTGTACCTATCTTGGGAGAATATCCCACGAATTTTCAAGAATAATTACGAATTCATTTTATTCGTACCGCGTTCGTACGTGCATTCGGCGTATTCTTAACTGATTCGTAACTAATTCTAAACGTTTGTGCAGTATTTCCAAAGAGATTCCTGTAAATCGTACTGAATTCTTGACAATATTCGTGCGAGTCCAGCCGAATCCAACGAATATTCGTAACCCCATCGTACTTGTATCGTAACTGAATCGTAGAGCATCACGAATTGGACCAGAAAATTTACAATCGCCACAAATTCTAATATTTATCAATTCGTGGCGATTCGTGGGATTCGTGGTCTGTGTGGCATAGGGGCATAAAGGCTCAGGTGAGCTAAAAAGTATGAAACAGACAATATCTCACGACTACCACATAGATTTTGACCAAATATGTCAAACTGATCCTTTCATTGATTTTTGTCGCACCTGCTTTAGCAAGGTGCGATATAGGAGTCCGGTTTTCCGTCCGTCCGTCATTCCGTTCAGTGTCCGTCCGTCATTCCGTTCATCCGTCCGTCCGTCAACACTTACATCGACCCTAGTGTTTAAGTCCATTTCTCTTAAACTATGCTACCTGCGATCATCAAATCTTGCACAAAGTTCCTTCTTAGGATGATCTCAGGGGTTCTTGCACCTTTTTTTACTTTTGACCTATATTTTACGCTCTGCTGACTTTGTAAAATTTAGGGTTCTAAATCACATTGACCCTAGTATTTAAATCCATTTCTTTCAAACTATGCTACCTATGATCATTAGATCTTGCAGAAAGTTTTTCTTAGGATGGTCTCAGGGGTTCTTGCACTTTGTTTTACTTTTGACCTATATTTCGCGCTGTGCTGACTTCGTAAAATTTAGGGTTCTAAATCACATCGACCCTAGTGTTTAGGCCCATTTCTTTCAAATTATGCTACCTACAATCATCAAATCTTGCACAAAGTTTCTTTGTAGGATAGTCTTGGGGGTTCTTGCTCTTATTTTTTCTCTTGACATATATTTCATGCTCTGCTGACTTTGTAAAATTTTATGTTCAAAATCAGAAGACCCTATTGTTGAGATTAATTTCTCTTAAACTATGATACCTACATCATCAGACTTGGCATGAAGTTTTTCCAAGTATGTTCTGCAGGAATGCTACACTTATTTTACCCTTGACCTTATTTTACGTCCTGCTGACTTCATAAAATTTACCGTTCAGAATCATGTCAACCCTAGTGTTTAAGTCCATTCCTCCCAAACTATGATACCAACAGTCATCAAATCAGATATGATGTTCTTCTTAGAATGGGCAACAGGGATAGTGCACTTATTTTTATGCTTCCATCTGTATTTCAAGCTCTGCTGACTTAAATTTGTAAAACTTTACGTCCAAATTATGTTACTAGCATTTAAGTCTGTTTCTCTTTAACCATAATGGTTGCAAACTATATTTAAATGAACTATATTTCATGATATATATATACTTTGACCTTGTAAGCACAATTTTAATACAAAAACGCAGCCTTGCTGGAGTGGGTTAAGCGCTGGCCTGCTGATCTTCGAGTCTCGGAGGCGGAAATCTTTTCATTCGTAAACGGGGCTCTGTCACCCACAGCCTTTCATAATCACCGCCCCATCGTCCTGATATGATGGGCATACTGTTGAAATGGATTTAAAACCGCAAGTCGGCCTCCCTATTAAGCAATGACTCGTACTGGCTGTCTTTTGCCAATGTCTTATAATGGTGTGAACCTGTGTAGATGGATTGTGGTCCTGTTGGGCCATGGCGCTAGGTATTGCAAGTGTTTTGGGAGGGAACTGGAACATTTGCAGCGCAGATGGAATTGATCATCATTAAGGTAAGATTACAGTTAAAATTTACATATCAGTGACCAAATTGTAACTTTGCTGCCAGTGTTGCAGTTCGCGTATCTACCCCGGGTAAACAAAGTATATACAACGGCTGTTACGAAACGAAAAAGAGTCCTATCTCCCGAACGACCTGGTAATCGTGGCGAAACAAATTTGTTTTGACCACGATGACCAAGTAGTTGGGGGGGCATGTTTGGGTGGTGCAGTGGTGCTGGGTATACCTTCCAGTGTCGGGGCGTCCTACTGATTTGGATAATGGTAGGGCAAGGGTCTTCTGTGCTTGCAGTAGGTGCGGGTGAGAGTTGTTTGGACGTTTGTTTCTCTCGTTTATTATTTCTCTCTCCCTCTCTTTAGGGGGACGGCCCGATATAGACTAAAATACTGTCTCCAGGGCCGTTAAACCCATAACAACCAAATAGTTTTGTAACGACGACTCTTTTCCGCTTTGTAACAGTCTTAGAAACATAGTTAACCAGGTGTGATATATATGAAAACAAAAAGAAGGCGTATTTCAGAATCGCTGCACTTTATTATCATGTACAACGATCACTTTCACTGATCAGTGAAAAACCAATTTACTTAATACACGAGCATACCTATACAAATAAACATACAAAAAAATTACAATAAACAAATAAACAACTACTCCAGCAAACACTCGACTACAAAACTACAAAGTTTCAGCTTCGCCGCGACGACGTTGTATTTACTTTATGAAGTTAGGCCGTTGTTGAAACATCGTTTCGAAGTTGTGTATTTGCTGGGACCAGAGCCCCGTATTCACTTCTTACGTTTCCCCATACTGCTCAAGGGGTGGAGTGATGATGTTGTGTATAGCTTCTAGTGCCGGGGCGTCCTACTGATTTGGAACATTGTAGGGCAAGGGCCTAGTGTGCTTGCAGTAGGTGCGGGTGGGAGTTCTTTGGACATTTTTCTCTCGTCTATCGTTTCTCTTCTTTCTCCCAATCGCTGGGAGACGGCCCGACATAGACTGATATACTGTCTCACAGGGCCGTTAAACCCAAAACAATCAAACAATCGATCATACAGCTCATCGTCATTATCTGCGCATTACGTAAGTTTATATGCTTCTTTGTAAAGTGGTTAACTTTCATCACTGCATCCTCTGATGCTGACACTATAACAAAAGCCTCCCATCAGTCTGTGTCGCCGAAAATCGACCGTGTCTCTCATAACGTGAAAATATAAACAAGTTTCTGCCATGTTGAGATTGTCCGTAATGTCCAGTATGCGCCGAATCAATTTCGGTGGAAGAGCCAAATAAAAAATACCCGTGTTTAGGGTAACCCGATCCTACCTAAATTTTCTAATAAAACAGAGATTTTTTTTCAGGTTTTCTGGAAACTTTTTAATTAAAAAAAAAAAGGTTGAAAAAAATGAAATAAAGGAAACAAAAACCGTGCCTACCCTACCTATAGTTTTCAAATCCGTTATCCTAAGCACACATTTGTTTTTTTATTTGGCGTAAGTTAATTAGCAACCGATGTCGGCTCATTCCAAATAGTTCGACACGAGTCTAGGCTGCTTCTTTGTCACGATTCTCTTCTCCGACAACCACGCTATGTCCTTAACTCTGGATGTCATCCAGCCATCATGGTGGGAGCAGTTTTGCAGTGCTACCTCCAGCCTAATAAAAAGAATCCTCTGTGCACACTGGAACATGGTCAACACTGGATTTGGTAGCGGATATTGGAAAAAAACAGGGGAATTAACCTACTAGACAGATACCTTACTAGTAGCCGACAGAATTACCTTACTTCATACCTGTTTTTCCAAAACATCTGACTAGCGGAATAAGCGTGATTGGTACTAGCATTTAAACAGCGCAAACATGACATGGCTTTTAGATGGATTTGTTTCATCTAAAATTTATGACAAACGCGATGATTTTGATTCGACATTGTTAATTTTCCGGGGTTTTTTTTATGGTGATGTTCCCCGCACCACTTCTTATGGTGTTTACATTTCTCAGCTTATTCGCTTCGCTAGGGTGTTTAGTCATCTGGCTGATTTCAATGCTCGTAATAAAGTTTGACTGCCAAGCTTTTACAGCAGGGGTATCGGTATCATAAACTTCGGAAAGCTTTTTTCTCAATTTTATCGTAGACACTTTATATTGGTTTCTAAATATAATACAGGGTTACGGTCACTTTTGCAACAAGGCCTATTGGAACCTGAATTTTATGGTGACTTAGTATATAAATTACGCAAAATCGTAGGGAAAACCGAATTTTCTGATCAATTTAAGAAAATTATCATACGATTTAAACGCATTGGCTATAACATAGATGTAATGCGACAGTCTGCATGCTTAGTGGTTAACCCAATCACGGTTGACAACTTTGCTGTCCTCTTTAATTGCACGCCGGTAGGTCGGGGTTCAGACTCTATGATAGCCCCTACATAAAGCTATATATTAGTTGGTTTGGGCCGGATTTTTGTCTGTTTCTTGGCCCACCGGGGTTCAACTGGTTGTCTTCTTTTGCTCCAGTGCTCCAGTGGTGTTGCTGACGCCCCAGGGATCTCCAGGTGTCTCAACACGTTTTGGCTGTCGAGTCCTCATCCTTGCTTCATCACGGTCTTTTCTTGATCTTAATTGTTGACCGTGATGACTCTCTGATGAGTTAGGTGACCTCCATACGAACCGAACTACCACTACCAACTAATTGTGTGCACCGCGGCGGAGGGTGAGGGTGAAGGTTTGGGCCCAGTAAAACCGGTTTAAACCACCCAGTAGTTATTACTGACCGTCCCAAGGCGGTACTTTCGTTGCGGTTGCATTTGTTTTATGTTCGGTGCTGTTTAATTTATTGTGTTCTCATTTTAACCCTTCTATAATAAAATAGAAAATAGGTACAAATAATTGTTAATTGTTTTTCGTATAATTTGCTTAGTCTGTTGTAACCCTTCTGTTTGTCTAAATTATTTAGTTCAATAAAGATAGCTGAGTTGCCACCTATTTGGGAAAGAGCTGCTGACTCGGCTTATCACTTGTAATTTATTGTTTGTTGGGATGTCTTTGTCAATCTTTCCCTTTGATGTTGGGGATAGGGTTTGGGATCTGATTCAGTCAGTTCCTGAAGTGTAGTTACTCTTTAAATTTGTACACTAAACGCCTTATGACAAATGAGCATACCTTCGCTTCCCATAGAGAGAAATGATAGTATAACAAATCTTTAACTAGCAAATACTTAAGAAAGCCTAAGACTCAAACTGCGTCTCCCGAATTGTATAAAGCGTTTAGTGATACATTTTTTTTTGTTTTATACTGAAAAAAAACGCTTCTGTTTAAGAAATTTATTCGATTTATAAATCTCACACATTCAACAAAACAACTCTTATCCTCACTTGTACAATCAAAAGCTACTATTATTATCAACTGTATTGGAACAAGATTCACTATTTCAATATAAAAATCTTATACGTGCATTCTTATTTCTATAGCTGAAACAAAAGAAAATTATTTTAGTAAAAAACATGTTCTAACAGATTTGATTGCAACATTTTAGAGCTTATCTCATAAAAATGTACCTTTATAGCTACTATTATTATCAAGTGTATTGAAACAAAACTGCATTATTTAATATAAGGATGGTTTTCTTGCTGTAGCATGTCTAATCAGAGTCTTAACTATTTACGCAAGTGGGGGTGGTCGTGTGGTGCTATTGTGCTGCGTACAACTTTCAGTGCCGGGGCGTCCTACTGATTTGGATTACAGTAGGACAAGGGCCTACTGGGCTTTCAGTTGGTGCGGGTGGCGGCTGTTTGACATTTTCTCTCGCCTATCATTTCTCTCTTCTTTCTCCCTCTCTGAGAGACGGCCCGATATAGACTGAAATACTGTCTCAAAGGGCCGTTAAACCCAAAACAACCAACCAACCAAATCGACGGCTGTACAGGGTACTGGAAGATATTGGCGCATCTACCTCAGTGAGAGACGGGACGATCAAGGCCATGACAACAACTGAAATATTGCAGTCTGTGTACTGTACAACAAATACTGGTACGGTAGCTCCTAACTATATTTTTGGAAGTTCGTTTGAAGGGACAGCAACGCCAGGTCTGAAATCTGACATCGACATTGTGACGCTACACAGAAGTTTGCGGGTCGCGACAAACATAAACGAAGCTCGGCAATATCCGTACTGCAACCTTCTTGTGCAGGATTCTTACATTCCACCAGGTTATGCCAAACTACAGCCTGTGGCTCTGAGTGTGCCAGTGACTCGAGCACAGATGCCTGACCGCCTCCCACGTATTTTTATTCAGATGCAGAGGGCAGTTTAATCCACGCATTTCCGCGTATCTTTCTGTCTGGTATAGTACAGCATGGCCCTGCGGCAACCGTAGAAGCAACAGAGTATTGCATAGCCCATGATTGTGTAGTTGCTCTAAGAAGTTGTACGTGGCCCGATTGTGCATCCAAGTGGTTAGCAAGAGAACGGCGCTATAGCTGGCCATCACTTGAACAAATAGACAAATGTAAAACTCTGGGATGTTTCTTTGTACCGGTCGGTCATCAAAAAAGCGATGAAGAACATTTACAATGGAGGTTATCATTTTCACTACAAGAAAGATTGTTAGTTACTAACTTTAACTCTATTCAGTTGAAATGTTATATTCTTCTTAAAATGATAAAGAAAGAGAGGAAACATAAAACTCTCGGGGAAAAATCTCTTACTTCCTATCACTTCAAAACATGCTTGCTATACATGATAGAAAATACCCCAGCTGAGTTTTAGACAGAAGAGAACTTGTTGGTTTGTCTACAGCAGATGTTAGTGTGGGCTGAAACAGGAGTCTGCCCAAACTATTTCATTCCTGAAGAAAACATGTTTCACGGGCGGGTATCCAGACAGAAGCAGGTTAGAATATGTGAAATATTAAGACTAATTCTGTCTGAAGACTTCAAGTTTCTGCTGAGTATAGAAACTGACATGCTTGGAATAAGATATCGGGAGGCTCTTGATTCAGGGGTTATTGCGTGAAGATATGGACAAACCTCCTCTGTTAATTCAATAAAATCGTGTCATGGTGTTTACAAAAACTGATGACCTTTTTAACCAATGTCAGAATACTATCAGTGAAGTATTTGCTCAAGAGCTATGTAAGGTAAAGCATATACTGCTGAGGACCAACAGAGTGTACGAACATAGCGTTACAGAAACGCGTGACGCACTGTCCCTGCTTTTACCCTATGTTGATATAGCTATGTTATCAGTTCAGATAGTAGAAGACAAGCGTAAATCTGCTAGTAACGAGGTGATCTATAACCGTCTAGCAAGTGAGCGATGGCATGCTGCAAGTTTAGAAGCGGATCCATTCTCGGCTAAGCTAAAACAGGCATCTTTGATGCATATGCTAGGATATTGTGAATTGTCGCTAGAAATCTTACTAGGCCTACCGGAGCGGCTTGAACAGCAAGTATAATATGCGGCTGTAATGGTATACGGTCACTAAATCCAGCATGTTTTGAAAAGTCACGGCCGGCTATTTCAGAATACTCATATGAAGAATTGTTACATCGACACTTCATACCATGTGTCGTGTATCTGCCGGCAGAAAGAGATCTGACACCTCCTGCGCTTTGTTATGAGATGGACAGATCGGTTGGATCTCCGCCTGAGGACAAAAAACCCTGGTACAACTGGGCAGCAATTGATGGGAAGGTTCTCTTCTACTTCTTGCTGTACTTGAATCATCATCACCTTGGTATGGAAGTACACGCACTTTCAGACTTATTATCAACCTGCTGATGCAAAAGGACTTTATGCTTCGTCACCGAGCGACAGCTTGGAATATTCTTAGTTGGATATCAATGGAAAGAGGACGTACTGCCATGGCTGAGACATATTTGTTGACATCACTTACCTTGCAACCTACACATAACGCAGCAGCTTTACATTTGCAAAAACTCAGCAGTAAATTGTAGTGACCCTAAATACTGAGGAAAAACCAGTGAGGACCCATATCCGGCTGTTCCTAACGTAGAAGCAGTCTGTTCAGAGTGTTTTCTATTTCCTAAGGCGGAGTCTGATCATTGTCTATACTGTATGCAATTCGATCAGCTATTCTGACACATCCCCAGATAGCACACATTTTTAGAGTAATTGTTGTATATTGTCAAGGTGACCGAAAACTTTTCTTGACAGGTGAAACAAAGGTTGTCGTTTTTCAACCAAACACTGAGTATCAGATTGACTAGTAATCGCTTTAACAAAATGTGTAAATGACAAAGTTTAAACAAGCAAATTCGGTGAATTTATATCTTCCGCCGAAGTGGCTTTGATTTGTTTATGGTTTATTTCAAATTTCATGAAATTTCGTTCACTGGTTTCTTAGTTACGGCTGAACTTGTGGACTGTAAATCAAATCAAGGACAATAACTCTGGCATAAGTGAGGAATAAGCTGAAGCCGTTCTTAAACTCTTGCCTCAGCATGACTGCACTATAATGATACATTCTTAAAACAGTTTCAAGAAATTTTGTTCACCAGTACCTAAGTTATGGCTAATTTGTGGCCTTTGAATCAATTCAAGGGCGTTAATTCATGCACTATTGATGCGATTACGACAAAACTTCCGGATAACTCCTCCTACAGTTTACATCCGATCGAGCTGAAACTTGGTATATAGTAAGACTATGAGGTGGACCAGCGCATATCGTTTCGAGGTTGCGCTCCAATGATTTTTAACGGAGTTACAGCCCTTTACTTAGAATTTTTGGGATGTTCGTTTCCGGATAACTCCTCCTACAGTTTTCATCCAATTAAGCTGAAACTTTGTAAATAGTAAGACTACGATGTGGAACAGCGCATTTTTTACGAAAATTTTCCTCCGATGATTTTTAGCGGAGTTACATCCCTTTGAAAAAAAACTCGTCTATGGCAGTTTGTATGGCAATTCTTTAGCATTCCATAGCTTGGTTACTCTTTGGAATATCATGATGAAACTGTATACCAATCTTTATGAGGTTAAGAGAACGTGTCTCATACAAGAATGGTTACTCCCCTTGACTTAGATTTTGAGTTACCTCCCTTTGATTATTTTGTCAGACTATATTTATACACCTCATTCTCGAAGTCGGATGTCACGTGATTAGTCACGTGGCGCGTCACAACAACCGGTCGCCATCTTTGTTTGGGGGAAAGCCACGTGTTGTGCTGAATAGTAGAAATGGTGAAAAATGCTGTATCACCGTTTGCCTCGGGTCATTTATCCAGCGATCGGCAGGAAATCTATATGGGCAATCTCTTAAACCAAGCAACCTGATCTTCGTATTGTAAAGACTTTTATCCTCCGGTGGTAGTTTGTCAAAATATAGCTGACACACATTGACCTGTCTCTCTGACCCCTAATTTGAATATTGGGTGACCTCCCCCGAGAAAATTTTTGAATTCGATATGTCTCTAGAGCTTTTAAAAGGCTGCCTTCCCACGCCCTTTCCCACCACCCCGTCCCCACTATACCACCGAAATATGTGAAGCACAACTATCTATTTCGACCCCTGGGTGAAATATAAGATCCTTAGAAGTCAGTCTCATTGTGACATAATTAATTGAAGAACACTTAGATGCATCCATACTTCATATGTTATTTTTTTAATTATGATTGTGTCGTTAAATGAGTTGTTAGTTTCATAATCATGTTTTCATAACGAGCGTGACTGAAGTTTTTACCCCCCCCCCCCCCCCCCCCCGCGGCAGATGAATTAGTGACTGCGGCACGCTTTAATTATCACTTATTAATCGACCTTTGGTCACCGCATTAAAGAGTAAAAAAAGCAAAAGAAGGAATAACGAAAAAAGAAAAATGTTGTACGGCCAATACCATAATCGGCCGAATGAAAAACAGTGGAACAGGTCATGGGACCTTCTGCTTCTCAACTAGAGCGTCTCTCTCTCTCTCTCTTACCACCCAAGTACCTAAAACATCCATTTCACAAAAATCTGTACCCAAGATACATACAAAAGTGATTAAATAGTAAAAAAAGCAAAAGAAGGAATAACGAAAAAAAAAGTTGTACGGCCATGTTTTTTTAATGATGATGAATTCGTTTTAAAAGTAGGTGTTACTTTTGAAGACGCAATGTTTTGACAAGACGTGTTTCTCGGCTAAGTTGTTTTTCACACATCCTTCTTTTTCAGTGAGCTTTATTCATAAGATAAGATAAGTTTGTTGAACAAGTCCAGAAGGCTGTAAAGCCCAAGAGGAAACATACATTACATATACAATTGCCAACTGGACAGTACAGTGACGATGATTCATAATTTATGAACGGCACTTTTTATCATTGGCACTTTTTAGCTCACCTGAGCCGAAGGCTCACAGGTGAGCTTATAGTATAGGCAGGCATCCGTCGTCCGTCGTACGTCGTCCGTCCGTCAACATTTTCAAACGACATCTCCTCTGAAACTACAAGGCCCATTGTAACTAAATTCCATATATAGCATCTATAGGCAGGGGGAACCAATAATACTGTTTTTTATCCAAATTGCTTCGGAACTTTGGTTGCTATGACAACTTAAAGTTTCCATTGACTTGTATGGGAAAAATTGAAAATTTGCATTTATTGCTACGTCACTGCAGATATTTTGACAAAACTTTTACAGAAATGTTCCTTGAGTAGTCCTCCATCAACCACATGAAATTTTTGTCAATTGCACAATTTGGCTGGTTGCCATGGCAACCGAATGGTTAAAAATAGAAAAAATATTAAAAAATCATCTACTCAGAAACTATGCAACCAATAAAGCTCAAACTTCACAGAAAGGATCTTGGCACTGCCCTCTATAAAAGAACTGTTTTTCTTGGCAATTGCTCTAGCAGTTTGGTTGCTATTGGAACTTAAAGTTGCCATTGACTTATAATGGCAAAATAGAAAATTTGCATTTATTGCTATGCCACTGCAGATATTTTGACAAAACTTTTATAGAAATGTACCTGGAGTAGTCTTTAACCAGCCTTGTTAAATTTATACAAATTGGGCAATTTTTCTGGTTGCCATTGCAACCGAATAGTTAAAAATGGAAAAATATTAAAAAATCATCTCTGCATAAACTGTGTGGCCAATAAAGCTCAAACTTTACAGAAAGAATCTTAGTACTAGCCTCTATAGACTTACTATTTTCATGGCAATTACTCCAGCAGTTTGGTTGCTATGGCAACTAAGAGTTTCCATTGACTTATAATGGGGAAAAGGGAAATTGGCAATTTTTGCTGTCTCACGGCTTTTATTTAGATTTTCTTTCTACAGAAATGTTTCTGGAACAGTCCTCTATATTTCATATGAATTTTCTCCGAATCGCTGAATTTGATTGGTTGCCATGGCAAAATATAGGGTAAATTTTCGAAAAAAAAAAAAAGAGAAAAAATGAAAAAATCTTCTACTCAGAAGCCGTATGGGGGATGAAGCTGATATTGTGCAAACATGTTGATGACAGAAGCCTCTACATGAATTTTGTTTTTTCTTCCAACCCAATAAGAACTTTGGTTGCTATGTCAACTTATTGTTTCCATTGACTTATAATGGGGAAAGTGAAGCCATGAGGAGGATGAAGCTGATACTTTGCATACATATTAATTACATTAGCCTCTACCTAAAGTATATTTCATATTATCATTGCCCGTGTGAACTGGTTGCTATGGCAACTTAAAGTTTCCATAGACTTACAATGGGGAAAGTGGACATTTGGTATTTATTTCTGTGTTACGGCAGATATTTTGACAAAAGCTTTACAGAAATGTTCCTAGAGTAGTCCTCTATCAGCTATAAGAATTTTGCCCAAAGACCTGATTTTGATTGGTTGCCGTTGCAATTGAAGGGCCAAATTTTCATTTGTTTTCATTTTTTTTTTTTTTTTTGCCAAAGATCTTCTCAGAAGCCATTAAGGGGGGATAAAGCTTATTTTTTGCATAAATGTTTGTGATATTATCCTCTACATAAATGGTGTGTTTTATTGCTGTTGAGCATGTTGTTTTGTTGCTGTGGCAACTTAGTTTTTCCAACATAACCTCAGTGCTCAGGTGAGCGATATAGGGCCATTGGCCCTCTGGTTATCATTGCGGTAAAGAAGAAAAATATGAAGGAATGAGAATATGGTACCATTGCGGTAAAGAAGAAAAATATGAAGGAATGAGAATATGGTACGGTCAATTATATGCTCGGCCACAAAAAATGTGGTCCGGCCATAGCCGGACCGGCGACGACGGCCTTGCCTAAAACATCCATTTCACAAAAAACTGAACCCAAGATGCATAAAAAACCTGGCCTTTACAAAGGTGATGGAAATGTATGCGATCCATATAACGTAGTTAGGCACCGAAACTCCTTTGCATTTCATGTAGGAACGGACGCCTACAAAACATGCGCCAACAATCAGTGTCCTATATATTTATCGGTCACTGCAAAAATGTATACACACCAACAGCATTAAAGCAATTTTCCACCACCATGCGTATTTTGTGACGAGTTCGGCGCCAAATCAGACATATTGCAAATGCATGACAAAGTTACCGCGGATAAAGTGCTTTGACGCCGAAACCACCTCAACCATCACCATGAAAACCCGTCTTTAGAATATGGAAGCCATTCAGTCTAAGACTTGTAAATACGCGTAAGTGTGATTCTCCTAGAAAGCTGTGTCTTCTATTTCGCAACGGATTGCGCTTTTTTTCAACTTCATGAATAAAGGTCAGAGAGACAGGTCAATAGTCGTTTGACATTTATCGATTTTAAGCTGACATTGATTTTCTCGCTTGGCTTGTTATGAAAGGATTTCCCCCAAACAAATATGGCGGACTTGTCGGTATGTATGTCAAGTGACCCAATGACGTCACGCCGACTTTAAGAATATCTAACTAACCCTTTGGTCTATCGTGATGAAACTTGATAGTGATGTATATTAGGTTGACACAATATGTCATATATAAGAACGGTAGCCTCCCCTTACTTACTTTTGGAATAACCTCCCTTTGAATATTTTCTAAGGCTATTCTTATGCAAACGATAAATAGGCAACCATATGGAATATCTTGATGAAAATTTATAGCAATGTGTATTAGGTTGAGGTTGTATGTCTTAGATAAGGATAATTGCTCCCCCTTCCTTATTTATGGAGTTACATCCCTTTGATTAGTTTCTACTGCTATTCTTGGGCAAGTCATTACTAGGTAACCGTATGGAATATCTTGACGAAACTTTATAGCAATGTGTATTAGGTTGAGACAGTATGTCTAATAAAAGAACAATTGCTTCCCCTTCCTTATGTTTTTAGTTACATCCCTCCGATTACTTTTTTAAGGCTTTTCTTTTTAGAACCTTAATGTTTGGAATGTCTTGATAAACTTGATAGCAATGTAGACAAGGATAAAACAGTACAAGAGGGCCATGAGGCCCAAAATCGCTCACCTGAACAACTGGCAAAGTGACTTTTTCTTTTCTTATGTCTGAAATTGTCAAAATATGAGTCTTGGGTAAAAAGTCAAAGAATGACCATGACCTCTTTAACACATAGATCTTATGTACTCATTAAGACAACCATATATACTATTTTAGGCCAAAATCCTTTTGATGACTCATATCTAGCATTTTCCCATACATGTATTTGACCATGCTGCAAAAAAGATCAAGGTAAACCCAAGGTTATCATTTGAACAGTCTTGGTAGTACTCTAGTACTACATGCTACTTACCAACTTTCAAGGTCATAGGTATATTGGTTCTGGAAAAGAAAAATATTAAAGGTTTATTCCATAAATGGGTATGGTGGCCATGCAGGTCATGTGACCTAGACCGTTTGAACAAATTTTTGTTCAATCAGCCCCTGGAGACTCTATATAAAATGTGTTAACAATTGCCCTTCGTCTTTTGAGGAAATGTTTGAAAATGTCATCTTATGAGAAATCTGGGTCAAAGGTCAAAGAATGGCCTTGACTTCTTGTAATCATTATTCTTCATGACCTCATTAAGACGACTGTATATACCAATTTTAAGGCCAAATTATTCCCAACTTCCCATGAAATCTTATGTTGTAACATTTTCCCATATTTGACCTTGCTGTAAAAAGGATCAAGGTCAACCCAAGGTCATAATTTGAATAATCATGATAGTACTGGAGCACACAATGCTACATACCAAGTTTCAAGGCCATCGGTCTTTTGCTTCTGGAGAAGAAGATTTTTAATGGTTTTTACCATATATGGGCATGGTGGTCATGTTGATCATGTGATCCAGACCATTTGAAGAAATTTTATTCCTTCAACCCCTGAAGGGTCTATATGATATTTGGTTACAATTGGCTCAGCAGCTTTTAAGAAGAAGTTTGAAATTTTCAAACTATAAGAATTCAGGGTCAAAGGTCAAAGAACGACCTTGACCTCTTGTATTCATGACTCTACATGTTCTCATTAAGATGATTGTATTTATCAATATCTAGGCCTTAATATTCAAAACTTTCCATCCATGAAATTTTATATTCTTGCATTTTCCCATAATTGACCTTGCCGTAAAAGAATGGTCAAGGTCAACCCAAGGTCATCATTTGAAAAAATTTAATAGTACTCTAGTACCCAATGCCACATACCAAGTTTCAAGGCAATCAGTCAATTGATTCTTGAGAAGACATTTTTTTTAAAGTTTTTACCATATATGGGCATGGCAGCCATGCTGGTCATATGACCTGGGCGGTTTGAACAAATTTTCATTCCCTCAACTCCTGGAGGCTCTAGATGAAATTTGGTTACAACTGGCCAGGTGGTTTTTGAGGAGATTGTTGGAAATTTTTAAAATATGAGAGTTCTGGGTCAAAGGTCAAAGAATGACCTTGACCTCTTGTACGCACAAATCTTCAAGTACTCATTAAGATGAATGCATATACCAATTTTTCGGCGTTAATCTTCAAAAATTTCCATGAAATCTTATGTTCTAGCATTTTCCCATATTTGACCTTGCTGTCAAAAAGGTCGAGGTCAACCAAAGGTCATAATTTGATATATCTTTATAGTACTCAAGTACCCAATGCTACATATCAAGTTTCAAGGCCATCAGTCAACTAGTTCTGAAGAAGCAGCTTTTTAACGGTTTTTACCATAAATGGGGGTGGCGGCCATGTTGGTCATGTGACCTGGATGGTATGAATAAATTTTCATTCTCTCAACCCCTGTAGGCTCTATATGGAATTGGGTTTCAACTGGCCCAGTGACTTTTGAAGAGATTGTTTGAAATTGTCAAAATATCAGAGTTCTTGGTCAAAGGGCAAAGAATGACCTTGACCTCTTGTACTCATAAATCTTCATGTATTGATTAAGAAGACTGTAGATACCAATTTTTAGCCCAAAATCTTAAACAGTTTCCAAGATATCTTATGTTCTAGCATTTTGCCATATACCAATTTTTAGCCCAAAATCTTAAACAGTTTCCAAGATACCTTATGTTCTAGCATTTTGCCATATAAAACCACAAGGAAGCAAATTTGACCTTACCGTAAAAAAGGTCAAGGTCAACCCAAGGTCATAATTTGAACAATCTTGGTAGTACTCGCATACTCAATGCTACATACCAAGTTTGAAGGCAATCGGCCTATTGGTTCTGGAGAAGAAGATTTTTTAGGTTTTTACCATATATGGTCATGGCGGCCATGTTGGTCATGTGACCAGGACCGTTTGAACAATTTTTCATTCCTAAGGTCCCAGTAGGCTAGATATGAAATTTGGTTACAATCGGCCCAGAGGTTTCAGAGGAGAAGTCATTTGAAAGTGTGGACGGACGTACGACGGAAGCCGGAGCCTTACCATTCTATAAGCTCCCCGGAGCCGCTGGCTCAGGTGAGCTAATAAAAAAACTATTCACAAACGGGCGTATTTTGCCCCGCTTGCGGAGCTCTTGTTAGATTTCTATTTTTAGCTCTGGCGGCCATTTAGTTCAGCGAAGTGGAACTGTTTTAGCGATTTTGGTCCAGGCCCATGTGTCGAACATTTCTGTGAATTATTTTTGAAATCGAGTCATTGGTTTCAGAGGAGATGAGGTTTTCTATTTTTAGCTCTGGCGGCCATTTTGTTCAGCGGAGCGGAACCATTTCAGCAATTTTGGTTCAGGGCTATAACAGAAATATTTGTGCGAAATTATTTTCAAATTGGCTTACTGGTCTAGGAGGAGATGTCGTTTGAAGAAATGGTTGACGCCGGACGGACGCCGGACAAATATCGATTACAATAGCTCACCTTGAGCACTTCGTGCTCAGGTGAGCTAAAAATCACTTTTTGAAATATCCAAATCACATGAGCAAAACCACTTCAATACTAAAGCAAATGATTGAACAAACAGATTTATGCAGAAATGAACACTCTTCCTGCATGACAGTGGCCGCTTTGGGTCAAAATGTCACCACTCAATGCAAATTCTTGTTAATTTTGAAAAGGGGGGTACCCGTATTGAACTGTGACTCCTGGATACAGTGCACTGAGTAATGCTTAACCTTTTAGTGATATGGTTTACCGACATATTCGCTTATCTGTGGCTGTAAACTGAATTGTGAGATTGCGAATAGCACTGAGAAAAAAAAGATAAAAACTAGGTGGTCGGTTAGATTTTTTGACTAGTATATTTAGTATATTTGTTTTAGAGTTCTAGTAACTTATTACTCAGTTATGGCTGAATTTGTCAATCTTAAATTGATTCAAGGGCAATAACTCATGCACTACTAATGCCATTCTAATGAAACTTTTGGTGCATAACTGCATTAAAGTGATACATATTTAGTGTAAGTTTCATGAAATTTCGATCATTGGGTACTTTGTTATGGCTCATTCTCGTGTCACTGCTCAATTATCGTGAAAATTGAACATAATTTGAGGGACTGGCCGCCACTGTGCTTGTTTAACCGACAGCTTACACAAATACCAATAGCCTGAGACAGTATTCAGATGGTCATTTAACCGACAGCTTACACAAATACCAATAGCCTGAGACAGTATTCAGCTGGTCATTTAACCGACAGCTTACACAAATACCAATAGCCTGAGACAGTATTCAGCTGGTCATTTAACCGACAGCTTACACAAATACCAATAGCCTGAGACAGTATTCAGATGGTCATTTAACCAACAGCTTACACAAATACCAATAGCCTGAGACAGTATTCAGATGGTCATTTAACCGACAGCTTACACAAATACCAATAGCCTGAGACAGTATTCAGCTGGTCATTTAACCGACAGCTTACACAAATACCAATAGCCTGAGACAGTATTCAGCTGGTCATTTAACCGACAGCTTACACAAATACCAATAGCCTGAGACAGTATTCAGCTGGTCATTTAACCGACAGCTTACACAAATACCAATAGCCTGAGACAGTATTCAGCTGGTCATTTAACCGACAGCTTACACAAATACCAATAGCCTGAGACAGTATTCAGATGGTCATTTAACCGACAGCTTACACAAATACCAATAGCCTGAGACAGTATTCAGATGGTCATTTAACCGACAGCTTACACATGACGTACCATTATTGCATTTACAAAGTATAAGCAGCATTGATGGATGAATGACTTGCAATTTTACATCCTTTTCAACAGTATTTCAGTCATATCAGGACGATGGGTTGGTGAGAATAACAGGCTGCGTGCAATGGAACCCTATTTAAGATTGAAAAGATTCCTGTCTATAGCAGGGCTCGAACCCGGGACCGCTAGATCAGCAGACCTGAAGCAGCATGGATATTGAAATAGAATTGCCTGAGCAGACATAGTACCTCTCTTAAAGGTAATTTTCCTAAAAAATCAGACACCTATAAAAAGTGTTGTTTTACAGCAGAATAATGGGACCAAAAGATGCAGTCAGCATGGCAAACATTGTGGACCCAGATCAGACTGCATCTGGGTCCAAAATGTTTGCTCATACCTGACTGTCCAAAAACTTGCTCATTACGGTAGATGGATTACTAACAAGGTGAATGGGTTCAGTTTCAGGGAAAACAACTGAATAATTTTCTTTTCTACCTCCATTCCTAATGGGAGTGAACTCTTAAAGAAAAAAATTGATTACTTCTGCCCCTCTTCCTTATGGCAGTGACCTCTTACAAGAAAGAATTTGGTCACCTAGGACCAAATTATTTCCTTCTAATCTTGACCCCATTTCTGAGGGGCTTCTTTGTCCAAGGAAGAAAACAGCAAGTCCTAAAAGTTGTTTGTCCATAAGACAAGAATTTCATGGAATGCTATGTCGCACCTGCCTTGCACTTCCACAGTAGTTAAGACTATAGTTAAAAGAAAGTGTATGAGAAATGGACTAAAAAGCTACGGTCAACCCAATTTTGGATGTAATTTTTACTAAGTCAGTAGAGCGTGAAATATAGGTCAGTGGTAAGAATAACTGCAACATTCCTCATGAACATTCTAAGAAGAAACTTTATGCCAGGTGTGATGACTGTAGGTATCATACTTTGAGACAAAAGCACTAAAACGCTAGGGTCGACATAATTTTGGATGCAAAATTTTACAGAGTCAGCAGACCATAAAAAAGTGTAAAATTAATTGCACAATTAAAAGCCTTAGAGACTATTCTAAGAAGAAACTTGATGCCAGGTTTGATGATTCTAGGCATCAAAGTTTGTGAGAAATGGACTTCAATGCTAGAGTCGGCGTAATTTTGAATATTAAATTTTATGAAGTTAGCAAATCATGAAATATAGGTCAAGAATAAAAATAAGAGCAACAACCCTCAAGAACATTCTGAGAAGAAGCTTTATGCCAGGTTTGATGATTGTAGGTATCATAGTTTGCAAAAAAAACTTAAACGCTAGGGTTGACATAATTTTGAATATAAAATTTTACGAAGCCAGCAGAGCATGAAATATAGGTCAAGGATAAAAATAAGAGCAATAGCCCTCGGGTATATTCTAAGAAGAAGGTTTATGCCAGGTTTGATGACTGTCGGTATCAAAGTTTGTGAGAAAATGACTTAAATCTAGGCTCATATGTGCACCGCTAGGGTCAACCTAATTGTTGACGGATGGACGAACGGAATGACTGACGGACTGACAGAAAAATGAACACCTATGTCGCACCTTGCTTAAGCAGGTGCGACAGAAATGATGAAAATTTGGAGACGACTCAATTCACTTTAAAACCCTGGAACTGATTTATTTCTGTACATGTATATCTCATTTTATCGTCAATCATATACTCGGCAAAAAAAAAAAAAAAAAAAAAAAAAAATAGGGATACGAATTTGAGACAATATTTCTGGATCTCTGTAGCATGTAAAGAATTTAAATTGGCATGGTCGTATTTTGCTCGTTTGAATGCCTTTCACAATCTGTATATCTGCTAGGTTTGACAGCAAGTCATGAATAACTTTATATTGTGTTTGGTATCTCAGACCTACATCAAGCCATCACACCATCACAATCTTTTATCCATTCTTTGTTGCTTATCAGCAGCATATATACATGTACATGGAAATTTGCAAAAACCAGAGACTGAACCCTTCTAAGTTTAAGGCCTTGTGGCAACGCTATTCCCAACTGTACAATTATATATCATACGGATGCCTCTTGGGTACTGATTATAATTTCTCAAGAATACTGTTCTTACACGTAGCTAATAAGAAAGTGATAGTTTTCATTATTTAATGATCATCCCTTGTATTACACTAGTATGAGCCGCGACACGACAAAAACAACAATGTGGTTGTGCGCCCAGCGCAGACTCAGATCAGCCTGGGCATCCGCCCAGTCTGATCAGAGTCTTCGCTGTCCGCATGAAAGTAGCTTAGACCCTTAGCTACCCTTTAAACGCTTAGGAAAGACTCTGCTCAAACTAGGCGGATGCCCAGGCTGATCTGAGTCTGCGCTGGGCGCAAAACCACATTGTTGGTTTTCACACGTCGCGGCTTGTATATGGAATTACGGATGCACAAGCTTTGTACAACATTGTGACCCTAAAATTTCAAACAGTGAAATTATTACAGCTAGCAAATGAATAAAAGGAAGAAAATTATTCAATTCAGCATTGCTGGATCAAAAGCCTTGATTTTAGGTGTATGGATGCATTAAAAGAGAATTAAATTATTTGAGAATAATTTTTAGATTTGAGAAAATTATACTTTTCCATTAAATGAATTTCAGATGGCATCTCACATATAATTTGATCTTTTTTGAGTGCAGCATGGCATACTGTATGCCATGCTCCTCTTGAATTATATGAGACTAGTGAGATGACATCATAGATCTGTTACTATAACAACTATGGAAATACTAACTGTTGTGCTTAATACCTTGGCAGAATGATGTCTAGATAACGCCATTCTGACATCATTGTGAACTCTCAGTTACTATGGTAACAGATCAATGACGTAGTTGGTATCGGAGAACTTCAATGGCTCGAACCCTGATTTACCCTGCCTGGCTAGAACTCATTCTTGGGTCCCTAGAGGTCAATTTATATACAAGACCTATCACCGGGACAGGATAGCTCGCTTGACAGCGCCTTGCCCATCACATAAAAAACTTAAACATAAAACTTAAACATTTTGCTAACGCCGCCACCACCAATGCCAACACCGACGCTAACGCCGACGCCGGGGTAGTGCAATAGCAATAGCGATGCAAATTGGTTATTTCAGCTTAAATTGAAAACTAGAGCTCAAAAACCGACACAATTTTCATCGTCGATGCGACTGAAGTAATGTTAACTAACATCAGAACGCCAATAAGTTAAGCCTTTCTGTCTAGAAGAAAACTTAAGATTAAGCGATTCAAGAAAAAAGTAAACTTCAGATTTTTGGCACTAAAAAGCGGCAACCGACGAAGATCAAGGGACCACTAAAGAATAATACGAAGCAGAAGCAGAGTAGAAAAGCTACTGGCATACAATACCTATTTTGAACTGTGAAAGCAGCCTTCGGAATATATGATCTGATTTAAAGAAATACCAAATTTTCCAAATCTAGCAGTTTTGTCCGCAACGTTAGATTTCTTTATTTTGCATACTAGGTGGTATTTTCTGAGCATAAAAATCGTAACAAAAAGTAATATAAAGTAAATTTAAATCAGGCAGACATGAAATACCTAATCCGAATAGTTTCGAATGTTTTTGGAATTCATTTCTCACCGATAAGAACCACTGTACTCCGAAAATTCATTTGTTGGGGGCTGTACCAATCCACGAGGGCAAGTTTGTGTTGACACATTGTTGACCTGTGCATAGTTTAAAGCTGTAAGTAATCTTTATTTTACATTTTGACATTATTTCCAAGTGGATCATGTAAAACAGCTATTCTTTATTGCCCTTGTTAAATGACAACGCTTAAATGGCAAAAATTACCTGAATTGCGTCCCATTTCACTGTGTATGTTGTTACGTCGCGTGTAGTTACACAATCGATTCCTCCATCTCAATGTCTGATTTGTTGTATTTTGCGTTTGCAACCATTGGCTAATGCAACAAAGATAAAATGAACAAAGTATGGCATTTTTCTGTTCAGCGACAGCGAATTTATTTGCAATTTTATATCTGTACGCCGATTTTCGAATGTCGGGGGCACTGTCCCAATTGTTGAGTGCCGTAATATTGGATGTGTATCCAGTCGTCGGTGCAGTAGTTGGGTGCAAAACATATGTTTTTGCCAAATTGACTTAGAAAGGGTCCGTTTTCTGTGTGTTTAATGTCCCAACAGCAGCATATGTAGACGGGATGTTCCCGTCGGTGTTTCGTTAGACATCTCCTGGTCATGGAGTGGAACGAGGTACCGAAGTGGAAACTGAATGAGGGTTAGCCAGCTGATCTACAGCTTTTGTCACAAATACAAGTTGTATTTTTCATGTCCGCCAGCCGTTCTTTCACCCGGGGGGGAGGAGGGGATGTGTGTTGTTTGTGTGTTACCGAAATCGTGTCCGATCCATAACTTTGGACTGCATGGCGGGATTCAAAAATTATTTGGCAAAAATGATTATTATGACAAGACGGTGTGTCGCGTGCAAGAACCACGTCGCTATCTCAAAGGTCAAGGTCACAGTCCGCACTTAAACTTTGTACATAGCCTATAATGAAATGATGTTCGTGTCCGATCCATAACTTTGGACTGCATGGTTGGATTAAAAAATTATTTGACAAAAATGATTATTATGACAAGACGGTGTGTCGCGTGCAAGGACCGTGCCACTATCTCAAAGGTCAAGGTCACAGTCCGCACTTAAACTTTGTACATAGGCTATAATGAAATATGTTCGTGTCCGACCCATAACTTTAAGACTGTATGGTGGGATTGAAAAATTATTTGGCACATATGATCATCATGACAAGATGGTGTGTCGTGTGCAAGAACCACACGGCTATCTCAAAGGTCAAGGTCACATTCCGCACTTATTTGTACTTAGGCTATAATGAAATACGTTCGTGTCCGACCCATAACTTTTGACTGCATAGTGGGATTTAAAATAATTTAGCGCAAATGATCATCATGACAAGACAATGTGTTGCTTGCAAGAACCATGTCACTATCTTAAAGGTCAAGGTCACAGTCCTCACTTTAACTTTATGCATATGCTATAATGAAATATGTTCGTGTCTGGTCCATACTTTGTCCTGCTTGATTGGATCACAAAATTGATTTGCATAAATAATTGTCATGACAAGATGGTGTGTTGTGTGCAAAAACCACGCTGCTAGCTTGAAGGTCAAGGTCACAGTCAGCACTTAAGCTTTATGCATAGGCTGTAGTGAAATGTTGTCCTACATGATGGGATTTCAAAATTATCTGGCATAAATAGTTATCATGAAAAGTTGATGTGTCACATGCAAGGTTCATATCGTTAGCTCAAAGGTCAAGGTCACAGTCTGCACTTTTAACTTCAAACTTTAGGCTTTGAACAGTGAAACATGTTTATGTCATGTCCATAACTTTAGCCGGCATGGTGGGATTCAAAACTATATTGCATAAATGATCATCAGGACAAACCCCTAGCTTGAAGGTCAAGGTCACACTGCGCATGTAAACTTTAAGTATAGGCTATAGTGAAAACATTTTTGTGTCTGGCCTATAACTTAGTCCTATAACTTAGTCCTGCATAGGTCGTTTTGATATTTCATGTCTCTTGATTTGCCATTTATATTGTACAAGTCTGCCTTTATGAACCTAGTTATCCTACAAGTGCCAGTAACTTAATCAAGGTGCCATCTTACTCAAGGCACTAGGCGGGGGCATCCATGTCCTATGGACACATTTCTAGTTCAAATAAATTCTACACTTGTTTTTACCTCATACTTGAGGATAATGCCGCCATTCAAGAAGATAAGAAATTAAATACTTTGCTAAATAATTTGATTGATTGATTTGTTGCTTAACGTCCACGGTAAAATCTATGGTCATGTCGGGACGGTCATTTAACCTAGCCACACTATTCCTGGGCAGGCTTAGACCTCCTAAGCGGTTAACCAGCACTAAGTGCGCATACTTTCGCCAGTTGCTAAATAAAAGTTAGCAACAGAAAGTGCACTAACAATTGGGTTCACTTGAATAACAACTCATGAAAAATTTCACTGTCTTAGCTGGGGAAGCCTTCCTTTTAAAAGGAAATTTTGTTTACTTTAAAGTGCAAGTCGCACAAAAATACCCGACTTATGGGTAAAAACAAGACGAATAATAACAAAGTACCCGACATATGGGTACAAAATACCCGACTTATGGGTACAGTGGTATTTTGCTGATACTCGACTAATGGGTATAGTGCCGTCCCGACTATTCGGCCAGTGCCCCAAATAAATATTACTAGGCGTACAGTATTAACAAGAGGGCCATGGTGGCCCTGAATCGCTCACCTGAGCATTAATCAGTTCACTGGCTCTGGTGAAGATTTATAAGAGTTTTTAACATACTAACATTTGACCTAGTTTTTGACCCGACATGGCCCAATTTCAAACTTTGCCTGGATATTGTAAGAATAAACATTCTTTGAGATTGGATCAAAACTGTGCCCTCTGGAGCGTATACAAGGTCGTTCTTATATTTGACCTAGTGATCAAGTTTTTGACCTGACACGACCCAGTTTCAAACTTTACCTAGATTTCATTAAGATAAACATTCTGACAGAGTTTCATGAAGATTGGATCAAAACTGTGCCCTCTAGGGTGTACACAAAGTTTTTCTAAGATTTGACCTTGAGCCGACGTGACTCAGTTTCATAGGGGGCTTAGATATATGGACAATAAACATTTTGACATAGTTTCATGAAGATTGGATCAAAACTATGCCTTCTAGTGCTTACACAACGTTTTTCTAAGATTTGACCTAGTGACCTAGTTTTTTACCCGACATGACCTACTTTCAAACTTGGCCGAGAATTTATGGAGATAAACATTCTGGCAAAGTTTCATAAAGATTAGATCAAAACTGTGTCCTCTAGAGCGTTCACAAGGTTTTTCTATGATTTGACCTAGTGACCTAGTTTTCGACCCGACATGACCCAGTTTCAAACTTGTCCTACATATTATAAGGATAAACATTCTGACTAAGTTTCATGAACTTTGAATCAAAACTGTGCCTTCTAGAGCGCACACAAGGTTTTTCTAAGATTTGACCTAGTGACCTTGTTTATGACTCGACATGACCCAGTTTCGAACTTGGCCTAGATTTTATGGAGATAAACATTCTGACAAGGTTTCATAAAGATTGGATCAAAACTGTGTCATCTAGAGCCTACACAAGGTTTTTCTACGATTTGACCTAGTGACCTAGTTTTTGACCCGACGTGACCCAGTTTCGAACTTGTTCTAAATATTATGAGGATAAACATTCTGACAAAGTTTCATGAACTTTGGATGAAAACTGTGCGTTCTAGAGCGTACACAAGTATTTTCTAAGATTTGACCTAGTGACCAAGTTTTTGACCCGACATGACCCAGTTTCAAACTTATCCTACATATTATGAGGATAAACATTCTGACAAAGTTTCATGAACTTTGGATCAAAACTGTGCCCTCTAGAGCGTACACAAGGTTTTTCTAAGATTTGACCTAGTGACCTTGTTTTTGACCCAACATGGCCTACTTTCAAACTTGGCCGAGAGTTTATGGAGATAAACATTCTGGCAAAGTTTCATAAAGATTAGATCAAAACTGTGTCCTCTAGAGCGTTCACAAGGTTTTTCTATGATTTGACCTAGTGACCTAGTTTTCGACCCGACATGACCCAGTTTCAAACTTGTCCTACATATTATGAGGATAAACATTCTGACTAAGTTTCATGAACTTTGAATCAAAACTGTGCCTTCTAGAGCGCACACAAGGTTTTTCAAAGATTTGACCTAGTGACCTAGTTTTTGACCCAACAAGACCCAGTTTCGATCTTGGCCTAGAGTTTATAGAGATAAACATTCTGACAATGTTTCATAAAGATTGGATCAAAACTGTGTCCTCTAGAGCATACACAAGGTTTTTTTCTATGATTTGACCTAGTGACCTAATTTTTGATCCAACGTGACCCAGTTTCAAATTTATCCTAGATATTATAAGGATAAACTTTCTGATTAAGTTTCATGAACTTTGGATCAAAACTGTGCCTTCTAGAGCGTACACAAGGTTTTTCTAAGATTTGACCTAGTGACCTAGTTTTTGACCTGACATGACCCAGTTTCTAACTTGGCCTAGAGTTTATAGAGATAAACATTCTGACAAAGTTTCATAAAGATTGGATTAAAACTGTGTCCTCTAGAGCGTACACAAGGTTTTTCTATGATTTGACCTAGTGACCTAGTTTTAGATCCGACGTGACCCAGTTTCGAATTTGTCCTAGATACTATGAGAAACATTCTGACAAAGTTTCATGAACTTTGGATAAAAACTGTGCCCTCTAGAGGGTACACAAGGTTTTTCTAAGATTTGACCTAGTGACCTAGTTTTTGACCCCACATGACCCAGTTTCGAACTTGGCCTAGATTTTATGGAGATAAACATTCTGACAAAGTTTCATAAAGATTGGATCAAAACTGTGTCCTCTAGAGCGTACACAATGTTTTTTCTATGATTTGACCTAGTGACCTAGTTTTGACCGGACGTGACCCAGTTTTGAACTTGTTCTAAATATTATGAGGATAAACATTCTGACAAAGTTTCATGAACTTTTGATCAAAACTGTGTCCTCTAGAGCGTACACAAGGTTTTTCTATGATTTGACCTAGTGACCTAGTTTTTAGACCCGACATGACCCAGTTTCAAACTTGTCCTACATATTATGAGGATAAACATTCTGACAAAGTTTCATGAACTTTGGATCAAAACTGTGCCCTCTAGAGCGTACACAAGGTTTTTCTAAGATTTGACCTAGTGACCTAGTTTTTGACCCAACAAGACCCAGTTTCTACCTTGGCCTAGAGTTTATAGAGATAAACATTCTGACAATGTTTCATAAAGATTGGATCAAAACTGTGTCCTCTAGAGCATACACAAGGTTTTTCTATGATTTGACCTAGTGACCTAGTTTTAGACCCGACGTGACCCAGTTTCGAACTTGTCCTAGATACTATGAGGATAAACATTCTGATAAAGTTTCATGAACTTTGGATGAAAACTGTGCCCTCTAGAGCGTACACAAGGTTTTTCTTAAGATTTGACCTAGTGACCTAGTCTTTGACCCGACATGACCCGGTTTCGAACTTGGCCTAGATTTTATGGAGATAAACATTCTGACAAAGTTTCATAAAGATTGGATCAAAACTGTGTCCTCTAGAGCGTACACAAGGTTTTTCTATGATTTGACCTAGTGACCTAGTTTTAGACCCGACGTGACCCAGTTTCGAACTTGTCCTAGATACTATGAGGATAAACATTCTGACAAAGTTTCATGAACTTTGGATCAAAACTGTGCCCTCTAGAGCGTACACAAGGTTTTTCTAAGATTTGACCTAGTGACCTAGTTTTTGACCCGACATGACCCAGTTTCGAACTTGGCCTAGATTTTATAAAGACTAACATTCTGACAAAGTTTCATAAAGATTGGATCGAAACTGTGCCCGCTAGAGTGTACACAAGCAAAAGTTGACGGACGTCCGTCCGGACGTACGACGGACATCAGGGTATCCCAAAAGCTCACCCTGAGCACTTCGTGCTCAGGTGAGCTAAAAACTTGAATAACTTTCTAATTACACATCCCACAAATTTCTAACTTATAGATATTATGTACATCGATATTCTCTTTAATTTTCATCAAGGAAATTTCCCCTGACATTACCATAAATAAACAAAAACCATGTTTTAGCGGTATGCTTACATAAAATGTACGACACAGCGCTAATGCTTTAATTTTCATGCCTGCAAATTGGCCAGACAAAGGATGGGTATATCAGTTAAGGTACCCTGCCGTAAAAAATATTTCAAAGAAAACTAGAGCAAGTGAGCAAGGGCTCACGTATACCCCCGACCAGTGCCACTGCCTAATGAAAGCATACTTTACCACAAAGCTTCAATGCAAATACATGTACAAAATTCAAAGTCTATGATCTTGACCTTATGTCAGCAGCAGCATCCATATCAGTAAACTAGTATGAAATAAACCTAGTCATGTATCATTAGGCTCCATTCATGAACATTAGAACTATAACCCAAAACTATTAAACAAATGGCAAAGTCCTAGTTATTGACCCCTGGCCCCACCCATGAGCCTGACTCTGCAATGTAGGTAGTCCAGATCAAAAGCAATGCTATAGAGATATCATGAACTGAATATGGAAGAAATCTTCAATGCAGTTACAGAGATATGAGCAATCAAAAAGGTTTAACGCAAAACTTTGACATAATAAAAATGCCTAAGTCCTAATTACTGACCCTTGGCCCCACCGTGGGGCCTGACCCAGGGGCTAAGATAGTTTACACCAAAGGCAATGCTATAGAGATATCATAAACCAAATATGAAAAGAATCTGATGTGTACAAAAAGGTTTAACGCAAAACTTTGAAATAATGAAAATGCCTAAGTCCTAATTACTGACCCTTGGCCCCACCCTGGAGCCTGACCCTGGTGCTAAAATAGTTTACACCAAAGGCAATGCTATAGAGATATCATAAACCAAATATGAAAAGAATCTGATGTGTAGTTACAAAGATATGAGCAATCAAAAAAGGTTTAACGCAAAACTTTGACGTAAAGTTGACGAACGGACGGACGAACGAACGAACGGACAAACGGACGAACGGACGGAATGACAAAAACTATATACCCCCTGACATACTTCGTATGTCGGGGGTATAAATATGTAAGAACACAAACCGTTTTGATTATCCAGTAGAAAGTAAACAACAATAAATAAAGCCCCCTTCGACTGGTACAGCCCTCAACTACTGCAATTTCAGAGTACAGTGGTTCTTATCGGTGATTTCTGAGAGCCGATGTAAAGTACGAATTAAGCAAATCTAGCGGCTTTGTCCGCAACTGTATTTGTACGTTGGTTACGTTTTATGGAAGTCAATGGATGGATGGGTGCCTTGCGAATTTAAGTCCTTCTCTTCAGTATTTCAGCCATATCAGGATGATGAGATGTTGATAAGGAAAGGATGTGTGTAGTGGGACCCGCTTGCGTTTCAAAAGATTTTCGCCTCAAGCTGGGATCGAACCTGGGACCGCTAGGTCAGCAGGCCAGCGCCGAAACTACCGCGTCTCTCTATTTAAATCCAGCAAAATCGTAAACTGTCCCGAAAATTAATACTTTGCGAATATATTCGGCTAGCAGTTGCAGTTGGCAATTAAATTCACATTTAATGAGTATTTATTAAGGAAAATATTTGAAGAAATGTGCTGTGGTCGTTGCAGTGAACTGGCAACACAGCTCAAAATCTGACGTTTTCTGACGTTAAGCTAACTGTTACCAACATCTGACATTACGTCTCATACTTTCAAGGGAAGCAGCTCTGCCATTTTAGTTTTTTTTCTTCCTTTCAATTGGGGTAAACTTATGAATAAAACAATTTACTCCCGTGGAGCAAATTCTTTGCTTTATAAGTAGACCCCATTTTGGAAGGGCTTATTCAACCAGGGAAGCAAACACTAATTAACAAAAGTCTTCTCCCTTTTGAAAACTGGCAGTAACAAGAATTCCGCGGAATGCTATGTCGCACCTGCCTTATGCTTTCTCAGTAGTAGATACCATGATTAGAGGAAAGTGTACACTAGGTCTGATGAATTTATGTAGACATTTCAGCAAGCAAACCCTAAGGTCAACACAAATTTGGATGTGAAATTTTACAAAATTAGTAGCAGATGAAATATAGGTAAAGGGTTAAAACAAGTGCATTAATCCTGGAGTCCATTCTAAGATGAACCTTTATACCAGATAATTCTAGATCTCACAGTCTGAGAGAAATGGACTTAAACAATTGGGTTGATATAACTTCTTAAGTAAGATTTTACAAAGTCAGCAGAGCATGAAATATTGGTCAAAGGTCAATATTGTGCAACAATCCTCTAGATCAACATAAGTAGAAACTTTATACCAGGTTTGATGACTGTAGGTATCATAGATTGAGAGAAATGGACTAGTATGCTAGGGTTGACGTTATTTTTGACGTAAAAATGTATTAAGTCAGCAGATCATATAATATAGGTCAAAGGTCAAAATAAAGGCAACAATCCTCTAGACTATTCTAAGACAAGAAAATCGGTAAAACCGATGGATGCTCCCCGAAGGCTTGGAATAGGAGAATGGGTATCCTGGTGAAGGTGTGATTTTCTGTGTAAATTAAATACAATTTAAAATGGAAAAAAATAATTCTCTTAAATACTTTGAAAGCAATGCTCTAGATATAAATACAGCTGACTGGGATACAGTTATGGTTCTTCTGCTCTGCACTTCTTGTCATTGCCCTCTATTATCAATATGTGAAGTTTCATTCATTATACTTTCAGAGATATGCTCCGGACAAGCAAAATATTGAAAAACTAGACAATCACTAAAGGTGATGAATGCCCCCGCCATATGCCTCACTAGAAAAGCAATGTGTTAAAACATATTTGTGTGAAGTTACATCAAAATCTGTCAATAAATAAAGGTGCTAGAGGGATGACTGAGTTTTTCTTAAAAATAGCAACTGTGACCTTGACCTTGGAACTACAACCCTGAAAGGTTTACTTGTCCAAGATATTGTCATACTTAATATATGTGTGAAGTTCTATCATAATCAGTTAAAAAATAAAAGCGCTAGAACCATGACAAAGATTTACATTTACCTATAATAGCATCTGTGACCTTGACCTTGGACCTACAATGATGAAACGTAAATTTGTCCCAGATATTGTCAAGCTAAATATTTTGTCAAGTTATGCCAAAATCATTCCAGAGGGATGACAGCATATTTCTAAAATAGCAAATATGACCTTGACCTTTACCCTGAAATTCTGGATCACGAACTTGTCCAAGATATTGTCACACTAAACATTTGAGTGAAGTTACATCAAAATTGTCAATGAATAGAGGAGTAGAGGAATGATAAAGTTTTTTCCTAAAAATAGCAACTGTGACCTTGACCTTGGACCTGCGGTGCTGAAACAGTAATTTATTCAAGATATTGTTATACTTAACATTTATGTGAAGTTACATCAAAATCGATCTATAAATGAAAGCGCTGGAGCAATGCCCTAGTTTTTCTGAAAATAGCAACTGTGACCTTGACCTTCATCCTACAAACCTGAAACGCAAAGTTGTTCAATGTTCTGTCATACCCAATAAAGCTGTGATGTAATATCAAAATCTGTTAATAAATGAGGCCGCTAGAGTGACGATAAAAGGTGAGATTGTATTTAAGCTATGGAAATATGGTCAAAATATGTATGTTATTCAAGGGGACATAATTCTGCAATAAAGACCTGACTGAAAATTATGCTTCCTTTATGCACATGTTCAATGCATGTCTGAACTGTGTTGCAAGTTTCAAATCCCTACATCAAATACTATTGGCGGAGTTGCAGAGACAAGAACAGTACTACAAAGTGTGAAATATGGTCAAAATATGCATGTCATTCAAGGGGATGTAATTCTGCCATAATGACCTGGATCAAAGTTTTGTTTCCTTTATGCACATGTTCAATGCATGTCTGAACTGTGTTACAAGTTTCAAATCCCTACATCAAATACAATTGGAGGAGTTGCAGAGACAAGAATAGTACTACAAATGTGAAATATGGTCAAAATATTTATGTTATTCAAGGGGACATAATTCTGCAATAAAGACCTTAATCAAAGTTCTGTTTCCTTTATGCACATGTTCAATGCATGTCTGAACTGTGTTGCAAGTTTCAACTCCCTACATTAGATACTGTAGGAGGAGTTGCGGAGACAAGAACAGTACTCAAATGAGAAATATGGTTATAATATGTATATTATTCAAGGGGACTTTATTCTGCAACCAAGACCTTAATCAAAGTTCTGTTTCCTTTATGCACATGTTCAATGCATGTCTGAACTGTGTTGCAAGTTTCAACTCCCTATATCAAATACTGTAGGAGGAGTTGCGGAGACAAGAACAGTACTGAAATGTGAAATATGGTTATAATATGTATATTATTCAAGGAGACATAATTCTGCAATAAAGATCTTAATCAAAGTTCTGTTTCCTTTATGCACATGTTCAATGCATGTCTGAACTGTGTTCCAAGTTTCAGCTCCCTGCATCGAATACTGTAGGAGGAGTTGCGGAGACAAGAACAGTACTACAAAGTGTGACGGACGGACGTATGTACGGACGTACGTACGTACGTATGCACGGACGGACAAGGGCAAAACTATATGCCCCTCCCCACTTCATGGCGGGGGCATAAAAATGGAAAGGGAGCTAACTTCCTAAATACTTGTGATAGGGTTATGGTCCTTGTGCACTGCACTTCGTCTTGTTGTCCTCTGCACGGACGGACAAGGGCAAAACTATATGCCCCTCCCCACTTCGTGGCGGGGGCATAAAAATGGAAAGGGAGCTAACTTCCTAAATACTTGTGATAGGGTTATGGTCCTTGTGCACTGCACTTCGTCTTGTTGTCCTCTATCAATGTGTGAAGTTTCATTTAGTTCCCTCTTATACTTTCAGAGATATACTCAGGACAAAAGTGTGACGGACAGATGGAAGGACGGACAGACGGACGGACAAAGCGGCAACTATATGCTCACCCTTAGGGGAGCATAAAAAAACTTTATACCAGGCCTGAAGATTGTAAGTATAATAGATGGAGAAAAATGGACTTAAACACTAGGGTCTATGTAATTTTTGGCATAAAATTTACATAGTCATTAGAGCATGAAAAATAGGTCAAAGGTCAAAATAAGTGCATGGTTTCTCGAGACCATTCTAAGAAGAAATTTTATGCCAGGTTTGATGAGTGTAGGTATCATAGATTGAGAATAATGGACCTGAACCCTAGGGTCGATGTAATTGTGGACGGACGGACTGACGGATAGATGGAATGACTGACGGACGGACGGAAAAGTGAACTCCTATATCGCACCTTGCTAAAGCAGGTGTAACAAAAATGAGTGGGCCCACTTTAAGAAATATGGAAAACAACCAATCTGAGGCAAGCTAGCACTTACCAAGCTCCAGAAATTGAGAGTACTGTATGATAATTTCAAGACAATTAAGTCTCCCTTGGGTGATGGACGGGTGACTTGCAATTCTACAACCTTTTTAACAGTATTTCAGTCATATCAGAATGATGGTAAGGTGATAATGAAAGTTTATGTGCAATGGAACCTTGTTTATTGTTAGAAAGAATTCTAACTTCAGCGGGTCTCACACCGGGCACCACTAGATAAGCAGGCCAGCACTTAATCTACTGGGCTACCATGGCTTCAGGTGAATGGGTACGCTTTCAGGGGAAGCAAATTGGCCATTTCTAGTTTGCCTCCTTCATATATGGGGATCAACTCTTAAAGAATTTGCTCCTTTAGGAGCAAATTCTTTAAAAGTTGACCCCCATTTAGAAGAGTTCTGTCTTCCAGGGAAGTGAATAGAAGTCACAACAAGACCTGTCCGCGTATAGCTCTCCTGCAGTGCCTTGCCCATCCATGGGTTAAGAAGATATAGGTCTTTAAATACTTTAACCAAAACATCCAATCCGAATGCTGACGTGGACACCGACGCCGTGGTGACAACAATAACTCTTCCTGAACTTTCTTTCAGGCGAGCTAAAAAATAATTCTTATTTGTAAAAATGGTGGACAAACATGGTGGTGTACCCACACATCTAAATGGTTAAAAGACAGCTTTTTCTCTATGAAACAACCCTAAAATGTAACTAGAAAACTGTGTCTGTAAGACACTAATGATGCCCCCATGCAGCACCTGTCACAGGACATGTGTACATCCCTAAAGCACCTTTCAAGCACTAATGCTATTTACAAAGAATCCACTGAAAACATTACACAAACTTTATACTCTACAGTGCAAAATGCAGCCCAAAATGACTAAGTTTAAAAGGCCATAATTTCTTCAGAATTATTTTTTCCTATCAAAACCAACATGCAAATCTTCATTATGTCCACAACAAGTCTCCAATGTCTGAAAAACAGCCAATGAAAATTGCGGGAGGAGTTGATTACACAAAGTACTTACCCTACAATGCAAACATATGCCTAAAATGACTAAGTTCACAAGGCTGAGGGAGGAGTTGATTACACAAACTCCACAGCCTACAAATGTAAAAATTTGCCTAAAATGACTAAGTTCAAAAGGCCGTAATTCTGTCAAAATTAATTCTAGTTCCAACAAAAATGCACATGCACATCTTCAATATGTCCACAACATGTACCCAAGGTTTGAAAAAGATCCACTGAAAACTGTGAGAGGAGTTGATTACACAAACTCTATACCGTAAAGTGTGAGGAACGGACCGACGGACAGACAGGAGCAAATCTTAATGCCCCCTGACTATTGTCACGGGGGCATAAAAATCTAGATCAACCTTCTTGGATCTGAGTTTTTGGGATTGTTTTGGGATAGAAATTTTCATTTTAGCATTTCACAAGACTTGTTAAGATATTAGCAGCTTTTGCGGCACACTTGGATTTATTTGTAATAGAAGACTCATTAAATCCTTGATCATTAAGCTAACAACTATTTAACCTAGAGGCCAGACCAGAATTATTTTTACGGTGATGGAAAAGAAACAAGAGCATGTGAGCAGGGGCTCACGTATACCCCCGGCCAGCGCCATCGCCTTATATAAACACACTTAATACAAAATTTTAAAGCAAATGTTAAATAACAGACAGATGAATGGACACTCATTTACAAATACAGTGAAAGGCGTATAGACAAATACATAATGGTTCCATTAAAGTATGCAAATTATGTAATCAAAAGAAAATACAAATTTAACACAAAACTTCAACACAAGTTTACATAAACTTCTATGTCAGTGACACTGACCTAAAGTCAGCAACAGCATCCAGATGATGTCAACTAGTCAGTTTTATTATATAACTAAACCTAGTTATATGGCAATCTGGGAAATCTTTGACATAAATTTTCCCATTTATTCAAGTGGAGATCAAGATGGAAAAACAGAAAAAATGCAAAAGAAGGCAAAAAAAAAAATCTTAGCGTTTTGATTTTCTTTCCCACAATAAACTTGGCCATTCTCAAGATGTATACAAAATTTGAAGACTGTGGCTCTCTTAGGAACAGAGAAAACTGAGACAAAAATAAATTGGAGAGAAAGAAAAATGGACAAACAAAGGGAATGATACGCAGAAGGAAGCTGATACTCTCTTACATGATGCAACTAGTCATTTCCAACATTTGCACCCAATTACAAAATCCTAGCAGCTGTGGTTCCTGAAAAATCTTGGACAGGAAAAAAAAGTTAATTTTATAGGAGAGAATGAAATACTGAACAAACAAAGGGAATGATTAGCAAGAGAAGGCTAATTGTCTCTTACACTGTACAACTAGTCATATCCAACGTTTGTACCAAATTTCAAGATCCTAGCTGTTGTGGTTCTGAGAAATCTGTGACAGAAATTTTAATGGAGAGAAAGAAAAAATGGACAAAGGGAATGATAAGCAAGAGAAGGCTGATTGTCTCTTACACGGTACAATTAGTCATTTCCAATGTTTGTACCAAATTTCAAAATCCTAGCTATTGTGGTTCCTGAGAAATCTGTGACAGAAATTTTAATGGAGAGAAAGAAAAATTGGACAAACAAAGGGAATGATATGCAGGAGAAGGCTGATTGTCTCTTACACTGTACAACTAGTCATACCCAACTTTTGTACCAAATTTCAAGATCCTAGCTATTGTGATTCCTGAGAAATCTGTGACAGAAATTTTATTGGAGAGAAAGGAAAAATGGACAAACAAAGGGAATGATAAGCAGGAGAAGGCTGATTGTCTCTTACACGGTACAACTTGTCATACCCAATGTTTGTACCAAATTTCAAGATCCTAGCTATCATGGTTCCTGAGAAATCTATGACAGAAATTTTAATGGAGAGAAAGAAAAAATGGACAAACAAAGGCAATGATAAGCAGGAGAAGGCTGATTGTCTCTTACACGGTACAACTAGTCATACCCAACGTTTGTACCAAATTTCAAGATCCTAGCTATTGTGGTTCCTGAGAAATCCGTGACAGAAATTTTAATGGAGAGAAAGAAAAAATGGACAAACAAAGGGAATGATAAGCAGGAGAAGGCTGATTGTCTCTTACACGGTACAACTAGTAATACCCAACGTTGGTACGAAATTTCAAGATCCTAGCTATCATGGTTCCTGAGAAATCTGTGACAGAAATTTTAATGGAGAGAAAGAAAAAATGGACAAACAAAGGGAACGATAAGCAGGAGAAGACTGATTGTCTCTTACATGGTACAACTAGTCATACCCAACGTTTGTACCAAATTTCAAGATCCTAGCTATTGTGGTTCCTGAGAAATCTGTGACAGAAATTTTAATGGAGAGAAAGAAAAAATGGACAAACAAAGGGAATGATAAGAGGAGAGGGCTGATTGTCTCTTACACGGTACAACTAGTCATACCCAACGTTTGTACCAAATTTCAAGATCCTAGCTATCATGGTTCCTGAGAAATCTGTGACAGAAATTTTAATGGAGAGAAAGGAAAAATGGACAAACAAAGGGAACGATAAGCAGGAGAAGACTGATTGTCTCTTACACGGTACAACTAGTCATACCCAACGTTTGTACCAAATTTCAAGATCCTAGCTATCGTGGTTCCTGAGAAATCTGTGACAGAAATTTTAATAGAGAGAAAGAAAAAATGGACAAACAAAGGCAATGATAAGCAGGAGAAGGCTGATTGTCTCTTACACGGTACAACTAGTCATACCCAACGTTTGTACCAAATTTCAAGATCCTAGCTATTGTGGTTCCTGAGAAAACTTTGACAGAAAAAATGTTAACATACACACACACACACACAAACATATTTACGGAAAAACCAAAAACTATATACCCCCTATATACTTCGTATACCGGGGGTATAATGAGCCAAGACATGACAAAACCAACAAAGTGGTTGTGCGCCCAGTGCAGACTCAGATCAGCCTGGGCATCCGCCCAGTCTGATCAGAGTCTTTGCTGTGCCCATGGAGGTAGCTTAGACCCGTATCTACTTTTTGAGAGCCAAGCAAAGAGTCTGATCAGACTGGGCAGACGCCCAGGCTAATCTGAGTCTGCGCTGGGTGCACAACCATATTGTTGGTTTTGCCATGTCATGGCTCAAATCATTTTAGAATTACATTGTAACATCAGAATTTTCCTTTATATAGAGTTATCTTTATTCATGTCAACAGGAACACCTCCCTTTTATTTTCCCATAATGACCCTATATATTCGGAGAGACAGGTCTTAACTAACACTGAAGGAGCAGTTTGATCAGGGTCTACAACATTTGCCATTCACTAAGCATCATTTCGATGCATTAACATGTGTAAAATCCACTTTCTAAGAATTTTCAAACAATAATTGTCTGACTCTCGGGTGTCCAAAATTTTAGGGTTATTACGGTATGAATATTTTCAAAGGGAATCAACTTTTGTGACTTCCTGACCTGTTTGCTTCCCTGGATGATGCAGTCCCTTCTAGAGAGGGTCCACTCTTAAAGAAAAAAATTGCTCCTATGAGAGAAAATTCTTTTCTTTAAAAGTTGATCCCAATTAAGGAGGCAACAATGAAAATAGCAAAGCTGCTTCCTCTGAAAGTACGACCCATGTCTTAAGGTAATTTTAGACAAGTTTAGTTGAGAACTGATTTAATTGGTTGTAACTGAGGTAACTACAGACCTGTTACTGTATTGTGCGCAGCACAATGCAGACCCAGTTCAGAACAAAGGAGAATTCTGATCAGGGTCTGCAATGTTTGTCACTCTGTCTGAACATAGGAAAGTCGGGTAAATTCAGGCAGTGACATTGTTTCCTTTATATGTCAGTTGTTTGGAATTTAAACAAAATTAACTTGGCAAACATTGAAAATCCTGATGAGACGGCTCATTATGAGCCGTCTCATCTGGATTTTCACTTTTTGCAATGATATGTCCGAATTTACCCGCTGTCCGATATTACCCGACTCCACTCTACTTCTGACAAACCACTGACAAGTAAAATCAACTTGTTCAAATTTTAAGATATTAAATTTTACATTAATTGGCTACCATGGCCAAACATATGAGAAATGACACGATAAAACCAAAAATGTGGCATCAGTGCCATTTGAAGACTCAGATCAGCCTGGGCAGGGGCCCAGTGTGATCAGAGTCTTAGCTTTGCACTGAAAAGGTAGCTAAGGATCTAAGCTAGCTCCATGCGGACAGCCAAGACTCTGATCAGACTAGGCAGATGCCCAGGCTGATCTGAGTCTTTGCTGGGTGCACATGCTACATGTTGGTTTTGTCGGGTGGCGACTCAAATTAGGGTGTATAGGTACACTACCATGGCTTTGATTTTCCCCATTTTACAATGGTGAACAACTTGCATGACTTCCTGTAGAATTCCCTGGACAATTTAGCCCTCAAAAAAAAAAGGTCTACTCTTAAAGGAAAGAATTTGCTCCTGAAGGCAAAATGAAAATGGTAGAGTTGCTTCCCCTGAAAGTGTACCCATTTACCTTAAGAAGCAGTCTGATCAAAATCTGCACTACTGGCCAGTCGGCCAGAATGTTTTCATCGAATCTTTGTCTGTAAAAGCACCTTGTTCAAATGTTATGAGAACTACATTAAGGTTGTTTAGGTGTCCCAATAATTAGGTAAAAGGGTACACATCCAAGGTAAGCAAATCTGCCGTTTTCATTTCTGCCTCCCTTCTCCATGGAGGTCAACACTTAAAGGAAAGAACTTGCTCTCTTAGGAGCAAATTCTTTTCTTTAAAAGTAGACTCATTCAGGAGGGGCTTTGTAATCAATGGAAGCAAACAGAAGTTGCAAAAGCTCACGTCACCATGTATCTCCAGCATTTTATAAAGGGAGACGACTTTAAAAGTCGTCTCCCTTTATAAAATGGTGGAAATACATACATGGTGACATGATTTGCCCAAACACCTTAAGGTAATTATGCTAAGTGTCAAAATTTCAGTCATCATCATCTTCAGCATCTAATCCTCCTGAAAATATTTTAGTCAAAAATGATTTGCCTCCCTTGGCCATACTCTTCTTTGATGATTCAGTTACTTTCCTTTTACCAGATGGTCTTTCTGTATCACTCTGACGCTTTCTTTTACCTACTATTTCCTCTTCAGTATCTTTTAATCTTACTTCATAAATTTTATCATTATTATCTTCATCCTTATTTGTTTCTAAAGAATCTTTTAATTTTTTCTTTTTCATTTTTCTCTGTCTTTCATTTTTCTCTGCATTCTGTATGTAGAAATTTGCTTCACGTTTGGCCTGAGAAATTTCTGTCCGCATTCTCTGCGAGTGAACAGCTTTTTCATAAGCAAGTCTCTCATTCAGATGGGCCCACTTGAATCTGTGCAGGTATTTCAGGTTCCATAACTCTTCTCGCCATTTGCACTTTTTCTTACCTGAAAAATGAAAACATTTGTGCCATAGAACAGATACCTTATCACAGCCCCAGGTTAGGTGGGTTTTGAGGATAATTCTGATATAATCCGTATCATTTTTCAACGATAATTTTCCATATTTTTGCATCAAAAATACATGTATGTTGTGACTTGCTGATTTGAACTGTCTCAATGAGTCAGTTTTAATGAGGGCTAACAACACATATTCTGAGGCAGAAAATTTTAAAATTATCCCTCAAATATCCCTGATACAACTTCTGATCTGGAGCACTGGGCCCTTTTGACAAATGCAAACAAAGAAAATACAGATAAAGCTGCTCACATGCAGCCACTCAGGCCCTGAGGTTATAAAACTCTTGTCATGCTCAACTCAGCTGAGCAAGAAATTTTACCTGCTGATAAATAGCCAATTACTGATAAGTACAGTTGTTTTTTGCTCAGTGTAGCCAACTATAAAATTTTCTCTGCTTATGAATATGAAAATGCCAACATTAGTTGGCATTTTCATATTTATCAGCAGAAAAAAATTTCATGCTCAGCTGAGTTTAGCACGAAAATTTTTTTATAACCTAGGGGCCTGGTCTGGGTCAGTTGTGTGTATGTGATGTTAATATTTCTTACTTCGTCATTAAGATTATATTGTGTTAAACTTGTTCCTCTCATTTGATCTGTTTTGGTGAGGCTATTCTAATGAGGGGTCATAACATGGTTTATTGAGAATTCACAGAAATTATCCAATAATTTGTTTTTTTAATCCCCATCAAAAATACTGTATATATCCAAAAAACGCCCCTGCTCCAATAAGTGGCCCCTACCTCTTTTCCGAAAATGATGTCATATTATATTGCATGAACTCCTGTTCCTTCGCTGGATAAGGTGGCTCTTTGAAATGGGGTCTACTCTTAAAGTACAGAGTTTGCTCCTAGTCTAGAGGAGCAAATTCTTTCCCTTAAGAGTTGACCCCTACTAAAAAGGGAGGCAAACTATAGTAGAAGTGCTTCCTTTGAAGTGACCCATCACCTTTATATATATTGCTTATTAGAGGTATTACGGCAGTGGTTGATTTACTATACTTTATGCTCTAAATAACACATCTCCCCTTCTCCCACTCCACGCACGGTCTTTTGCAAATGAATAGGATTAATACTGTTCAGTGCCCTAGATAAGAGGGAGTACTTGGTGATAATTAGGGATAATTTTGATTAATTCTGGATAAAAACATATGTTGTGACCCCTCATCTGAACCATCTCGCCGAGACGGTTCAGATGAGGGGTCACAACATATGGTTTCATTGAGAAATAAAGAAAATTATCTTTCAATTATCATCAAATACCCCTCTTATCTAGAGCTCTGTATTATACAGTATGTTAAGTGGAACTTGTGCCCCTCATCAGAAGTGCCTTGGTAAGGCTGTTGTGATAAGGGGTCACAACATATTTTCATTGGGAATATCTGATAACCTTTATACATTCTCCATAAAAATATAACTAGGCCCCTTATTAGAATACCTCAAGTGGAGAGTTTGTTCTGATATCTAATATGTGTAAAATATACACATAGTTTACCAGGGGTGCAGTTAACTGGAGGTGCTTGTGATGACTTGTGGTTTTACAGTATCGAGCTGATGTAAGAGTGCTAATGAAAGGCTGATTACAATGGAAACCTGTTTCAGTATGAATATAAATAATTCCACCTCCAACAGGATTCAAACCTGGGCTGCTAGCTTAGAAGGCCAGCATGTGACCCACTGAGATACCCGGGCTCCATCAGCATCAGGCAGTTTCAGAGCTGCAGACAACGTGGGGTTAAGACAGCAATCTTGAGATAATATTCCTTATTTCACCATATTTGAGCCACTATATAATACACAGTTCCGAGAATAGCCGCTCAGCTCCGCCTGCTTAGTTACTGTTACTACGTCTCACAAGCTTGCATAAAGATGGCGGAAAAAGAAATGACAAATGCAAGTGTCTCCTAAATGTTGGCGATATATGCCTAGGAATCAGCCTCCTCATGACCTACACATGGCAGTTGGCGCGTCATGCATTTCCGATGCGTTCTGTTCTTGCAAAGCAGGGTAAGTTTATTAAAAGTGGCGTTAGTTTGTTTTCTTTAAACAGGTATACATCCCTTCATTAACTGTTAGGTAAAATCACAGACTTATGTTGTATATTGACCATGTGCGATTTGTTTGTGAGACTACGTCACGTGCTAAGTTGTCGTTGCATTGGCCAGGTATACGCTATCATGTGATTTTGAGTGACATTCTGGGTGTGGCTCGGAACTGTGTATTATGTAAAAGCATAATGCTGTGACCACTCATTAGAACTGTTATAATGAGGGGGGTGGGGAGGGGCATAACTTATGTATTTATGGATTTGGCAAATTATTTAGAGTACAAACATATTGTAATTACTCTTTATACAGGGGGAGACATTGTCTGAGCTAATGTAACCAAGTAGACGAAAGTCAACTAGGAGCAGTTTGATCATCTCATCAGGAGGGTCTGCACTGCTTAACATTCTCTGCTATCCATTTTCGCCACTCTGCTAGATATTACTGCAGAGCTCCAGATAAGAACGGGTTACAGGGATAATTCAGAGATAATTTTTCTTATATTTCAAAGAAAACATATGTTGTGACCCCTCATTATAACCGTCTCGGAAAGACGGTTCTAATGAGGGGTCACAATATATGTTTCTTTGGAGAAACAGAAAATTATCCCTTAATTATCCCTGCTACCCCTTCTCATCTGGGTCACTGTTATAAGAATCAACTTTTTGAATGGTAGGAAAATTACGATATATGGAATCTCTTTCATGTTTTTCTGCCATTTTTTGAAGGGAAACAACTTGTATGTCTTCCAGTTTGGTTCCCTGGGGCCGTATTTATAAAACAACTTAAGTCGTTGCTATGCTGTTGCTAGGGCTGACTTTCTATGAAGGAGATTCCCTACAACTATGAAATTTGCTCTGGAGGAACAGTCTTTTTCAGACTGTTCCTCCAAAGCAAATTTCGTAGTCGTAGTGAATCTCCTTCATAGAAGTTTCGCCTTAGCAACAGCATGGCAACGACTTAAGTCGTTTTATAAATACGGACCCTGGATGACAAAATGGGATCTGCTCTATGAGGTAAGAGCACATGGGAGCACATTCTTCCTTTTTGAGTTGACCCCCATTTTGTGTCTTCCAGTTTGGTTCCCTGTATCACAAAACGGGGTCTATAGTCTATACTTAAAGAAAAGACGTTGCTCCCACAGGACCAAATTCTTTCCTTTTAAAGTTGACTCCCCCCCCCCCCCCCCCCCCCATAAAAAATTGAAACAAATATGTAAAATGGCAGAGTTGCTTCCCTCAAAATACACCCAATCACCTTAATGCCACTGGTTAAGGTGCTCCAATCTTAGGAAATTACCTGAATGGATCACAGTGTTTTAAGTATTTACCATAACAATTCTAAAGATTAGGACACCTAAAATAATTACCATAACTGCCTTAAAAGTGGAACAGTTTGGTTTCGCAATGCAGTAATGCACACAAAAGACATAGGTGGAACGGCAAAAAAGTGTACACTCTGATCAGACTGCGCTTAGTCTGCACTGTTTGCTCACACGAATCTATCTGCTCCATTATTTAGAGGTTTCATTGTAAGATCATTATATAAATCCAATCTTTTATTTCTTCACCACAGGGTATATTTGATTTGATTTGATGCTTAACGTCCGCGTTAAACAACTAAGGTCATGTCGGGATGGTCAGTTAACCTAACCACACTATTCCTGGGCAGGCTTAGACCTCCTAAGCAGTTAACCAGTACTAAGTGCACATACTTTCGCCAGTAACTGACAACTGCCCTTCTTGAATCAGCGGAAGGAGAATCGAAAGTATGTGGTCAGACCAGGATTCGAACCCAGGACCTCTGACTTACGAGTCAGGTGCCCTACCGATTGCGCTACCCGGCCCACAGGGTATAATCGATTCCCCTAATTTTCGCTTCCTGCAGAGACTGTACATCATATTTGGCTTCTGCCCAGACTGTCCGCGATCTCTTGCTTCCTGCCAAGACTTCTGTACATGATAAATGGCTTCCTGCAGAGACTGTCTGTGTGATTCTGCTTCCTGCCGAGGCTCTCGGCAGGAAGCAGATTCATGCGGGCAGTCTCGGCAGAAAGCCATTTTACGAGGACAGTAGTTTCTGCAGGAAGCAAGAGTTTGTGGACAGTCTCGGCAGAAGCCAATATGACGGACAGTCTCTGCAGGAAGCGAAAATTGGCAGAATCGATTATACCCTGTGTTCACTATCACTATAAATGGATGGATGAATGGTGCCCCGTTATTGTTTTATTTTTTGGGGGGGAGGGGGGGGGGGATTTTTGTGAGAGTGTGTGTGTGTGGGGGGGGGGGGACATCAATTTGAGAATTTGAGAGTGTGTGTGTGGGCGGGGGTGGGGGGCAGTTGGACTTCATTATGAGAATTGAAAAACATACACTCTTCCCTACAAAATATACAAATATACTAACCTCCTATCTGAGTATTATTCAATGACAGAGCCACTCTCTTAGCAACCTTCTTGTTCTTAAACTCAATCCAACCCTCTGAGAAACTTCTACCCCGCTTGCCTCTGCTCACCTGCTTCCCTGTAAATATACAACAGTGCTCCAGATAAGAAGGGGTAACAGAGATAATTTTGAGATAATTAGCCATATTTCTCCACAAAAACATATTTTGTGACCCATCATTAGAACCGTCTCGTCGAGATGGTTCTAATGAGGGGTCACAACATATGTTTTTGTTGAGAAATAAGAAAAATTATCTTTAAGATTAAGATTAAGATTTATTCAGGAATTAAGATCATTTAACAAAGTAACATATAAGCGATTTTTGAAATTAAAATTTAAAAATTAATCAACAAGTGAGGTATTTAAGGTTAAGGAAGTCAGGCTTAAACAAAGGACAGAACCTTGGATTGATTCAGAAATTTTGAATTTAATCAAACAAAGAGACAGCTGTGTATACCAATTCAAGAAGTCAAAAAACAAAGATTATTATAAAATGTTTTGTCAATTTAGAAACAAAGTTCAAAGAAAAATCAAATTTGCTAAATCAGAATATTTTTCAAACAAAATAGAAGAAAACAAAAACAATCCAAGAAAACTTTGGCAGCAATTAAAGAATTTAGGTTATAAAAGTAATAAAACTGAGTCATCAAATATAGTCTTGAAAATTAATGGAGAGAACTGTCATGAACAAAAAACAATTGCAAATTATTTTAATGATTTCTTTACAACTGTTGCAGCAAACCTGGTTCAAAAACTTCCATTAGGAAAGAAATTATATGACTGTAACTCTGCCAATTTGAAGTATTTTTATAGTAAAAATGAATCAGAAAGGGAAACATTTTATTTAAAGCATGTACATGTATCTGAAGAGTTTGTGCTGAAAGAACTCAGACAACTAAATCCTTGTAAAAGCACCGGCCTGGATGATATTCCAGCAAGATTTTTGAAAGAAGGAGCAGATTTCTTAAAAATTCCAATTACTTTTTTAGTGAACATGTCAATTTCTGAAAACTGTGTACCAGATGCTGTGAAAACAGCGAGAGTCAAACCATTGTATAAGAAAAACAGTAACCTAGATGTTGGGAACTACAGACCTGTGAGCATATTGAGTGTAGTTTCTTTGAATTATCCTCAATACCCCCTCTTATCTGGAGCTCTGACACAATTAAAATTGTACCTTTAAAACATTGGGAAATTTCAAGACTTGATATTCCAACAATGAAAATAGATGATTTTGCAAACAGTGTAGATCCAGATGAGCCTGCTCATGATGAGCCGCCTCATCTGGGTCTATACTGTTTGCCCTGTAGCTTTTGAATTCTCAATATGATATACAAAAGATGCAACTTTTTGAAAGATGTAAATATTAAAAAACATTTGTTTTCATGTTCAAACAAATAATAGTTGGTTTTCACACTTAATTTGTCCAAAATAATTATAAAATTCAGCAATGAGTAACAGTTTTTATTGCCGGATTATAGGCCATTTGCTGTCTATAAAACAGGTCATTTTGCTAAATATCTCTAAAACTACCACAACTATCACTGTGAAGTAAAGCCCATCTTTAATGTCTATTTTATACATAACTAATCTATAATTTTCCTCAAAATTATATTTTGAAACTAAAAAGTTTCTTTTGAAAACTGCCCATTTTTAGAAGATATTTTAACTGTATTTTACAAGGGAGTAAGTTTATTCATGGAACAGCCTTAGAATGGCCATTATTTACCTATATCAACTGTTAGTTAATCATACAATGGCACCTACATACCTGTTAATCTTTTCATCTGAGCAAGAATGAAATTCACTTATTTATTTTTTTGCGAAGATAATTGATTGGTGATGAATAGGATTAATTTATCTATAGAAACATGTCTTGTTTGCGATGCATATATGGGCATTGCTTATAGCTATTACTAGGGCTGGCTAATCGAATCCAAAATGGTAATCGATTATCGGCCTGGTCGTTTCGATAATTAACCGATTAGTAATCGCTGAACGAGGCAAATAGAAAATGGGTATGTTTAAAAGCTTCGGTGGCACAGATTTGGTTAAAACGTTTTGACAAGGTACACTAACAAACAATACAGTTGATAACTATTCAAATTATCAATTACCTTTGATTAAATCTTGTCCTTTGATATGCCAATCCACGCTAATTGGCTTCCTAATTGGCAGCTGATTGGCAACAAGCGACCATCTTGTTCTATTCAGATTCAGATAAGCAACCTTCGGTAGTTCGTAGTACCTACTTTCAGTACAACTACAGGGACAATATCTATCGATTTGCGTGTTAATAAGGACCTAAATTCTAATCATTTTATTAAAAAGACTGGATTAAAATTATAAGCGAGGCTACTGAACTGATAAAATGTTCCAGGTTTTGCGCAAAACATTAACTTGGTGGTCTGAACTGACCAGAAAACAACGGGTTTATGCTATTCGTTACAACCTATTCACCGTATCACAAATACTCTTCAACGTTTCCGGTTGGTCTCCGAGACTTCCGTTTTCCTTTGGAAGGAAATAAGAAGTGAATAACGAGAGAAATTTCTGATATTTTATTGCAGAAAGTGACAGGACATTTTCAGCAGGTAATCGATTACTTAATTTCGTCGATCGATAATTGTTTTCGTTTTGCTTATCGACCAATTAACCGATATTTCGATTAATCGTGCCAGCCCTAGCTATTACATTAAATGATTGTACTCCCCTCTACAAAAGCTGAAAATTTTGTAAATTTTTGTACAGGATTGAATAGACAAAAGCAAAAAATTGACATGATAAAATTCTGAAAGTCAGTTTCAAGTTATGTATTAGTTTGACAATACCAGTGGAGAAAAAAAAATCAATTTTATCACCAATAATAAAAGAGAAAATGTGCAAAATGACCTGTTTTATAGACAGCAAATGGCCTATAACTATTTTGTCGGTGAGCAATTACTGGGTGATCAAGTTAAGACACCTCGGCCTTGTCTTTTCGCAGTTTATCTACATCAGTCAAAATAAAGCAAACAACCGGCTAACGTTTTAATTTCCCCTAGCAAGATGGCGACTGAATAAAGTTTTACAAGGAGTTATTTTATTGCTGGATTAACTATATATTAAATGAAAAAACCTACTTTACACATGGTATTGAAAACTTACTGCCGTACCAGAGACCCAGAGTCTCGGGGTAGGGTTCTATAATTGGAGACCCACGGTCTACGGATACGGTTCCCTACCTGGAGACACTTCAAAAAATATTTTCATTTTTTCCCATCAGAAGTACTCTGCTTGTATTTTATGATTTGTTAGGCAGGTCTTATTTTTTTATCATGATCAGTAGCTCTTTCACTGCAATGTACGAATAAGTGGTGTGTACGAAAACATTCAACTGACCATCAGGTTGGAGAAATATACGACCGGTCTCTCCAAATCTTTCAAAACAACGTCTCACAATATTGACATTCATCAAAGTCGGAATGCGACTCAAGTAAATAATGCCTGGTTCAAGAGGCTTCTTCTTAGACGTCTCTTTTCCTCCACGATGTTCTGGCGATGAAACTTTCCCGTCCATGTTTTTGTTGTTGGTCGAGCTTGATTCACATTTTCGGAGTACATGTACGAACGCTTACGCGGGTTGGTATCAAATGCAGCTTTTTATGCAGCCTTATTAAACGCAGTCAACAAAGGGAATACAGCCATCAAAGCTTTACTTGGGTGGTATCCATGGAGATGGTTGGTTGCTGCTGAAGGACCTGTACTCTGACTGCTCCTCCAGGATCAAATGGGCAGGGGAACTATCACACCCCATCAACATCATGCAGGGAGTAAGGCAGGGTGGAGTTCTCTCAACAGGCCATTATAAACGTTTCAATAACCCGCTGTTATTACAACTAGAATATAGATATACAGGTGCCAGAATTGGTTCAATCAGCATCCCGCATGTGACAGTGGCAGATGACATAGCACTACTGGCCGAAAACAAGTCTGGTGCTCAAATAAGGGTCCTCCTAAAGGTACTCGGACAAAACGGACCATGGACAAAACGGACCAGACAAAACGGACCATGGTTAGGACAATACGGACCACGTTTCAGGACAAAACGGACCACGTTTCAGGACACAACGGACCACGTTTCAGGAACAGACAGACTTCTCTAGATGACAATCCAGACCATTAGTTGGTGCCAGTTAAAAGATTAAAGAGTATATAATTACCAAAAAGAATTTTAAGTGACAATCATTTGACTACTGTTCATGGCCTCATTTACCTTTGATTGTCGCAACTGTCTAATTGACGTTGCAACTAAAATGAAACATGCTTTCTCAAGTTAACGGAAAATCTGAACGTGGTCCGTTTTGTCCTTAAACGTGGTCCGTTTCGTCCCGAACGTGGTCCGTTTTGTCCCAAGCGTGGTCCGTTTTGTCCGTGGTCCGTTTTGTCCGTGGTCCGTTATGTCCCTAATTCCTACTAAAGACAGAAAAGGACTTTTGCCACCGAAAAGGACCGAAAAGAACTTTCGGGCACCGAAAAGGACTTTTTAAATATCATTTTATGCTATAAAAACGTTTGGAAAAAATATATAGGGTAAAATATTTTACTTCTGAACATAATTTTTCAACACATTAAGTGAAAAAAATGCCCTTTTCGGCGGTCCATCGAATTACCCCAAACCACCCCAAAACACCCCAAACCACTCCAAAACACCCCAAACCACCCCAAACCGGCAATAAAAACTCCCCAAACCACCAAAATCAAATCATTCCAAACAAAATTTGGTATTTTGCAGGAACTCACACTGCTTTAGAAATGTTTGCTCATGCTAAAAATATTTGTAATTTAATATAATTGATTTACATTTGAAGCTATAGGGATTACCAATATGTAGGCACTTGTAGGCTATACATGTATTTGTAAAAGTGTGCTTCCATGAATCTGAATGGCAACTTACATGTGTATGTAATCCTGCACTTGCTGTCAAACATATATGCAGACATGCAAGCATATATTGTGTCTACATACGTACAAACGGCATACATACATATACCACTGAGTTTTTATTAGCACATACCATATGAAAATCACTTTTTCTGCATAAAAAAGATATATATTTCTTTCATTTTACACTTCTGAAGTCATTAAAAGCATAAACAAAAAAGTTTGCAAGCTATTTTAACCTGAAAACAGACTTAAGAAAAGTGGTTTGGGGTGGTTTTTAGGCGGTTTGGGGTGGTTTGGGGTGTTTTGGGGTGGTTTGGGGTAATTCGATGGGCCCCCCCTTTTCGGTGCCCGAAATTCGGCATTTGCGATGTCCTTTTCGGTACATGGCAAGAAGTGGAGTCCTTTTCGGTGCTGTAATATTTTTGTGAAATTTTAGGATGAATATATTACAATTTACAAAATTATCATTCAAGCGCTGATTAATATCATGATGATATTAAAATTTCTAAAATATATGTTTTATATGGCATTTAACGGCAAATAAAAGTCCTTTTCGGTGCCCAAAAGTTCTTTTCGGTCCTTTTCGGTAGGGTAAGTCCTTTTCTGTCTTTAGTAGGACCGCTCAAATAATATTCTGGGACGTGGATAACAGCACAGGACGTGAAAGGTACTGCATTCATCCAACCAAGAGTCATATTCTGTGGTATAACCAACGGAGAAAGAAAGAGGCTGAACTTGATATTATCATGTCTGGATAGAAAATGGATATTACTGACTCAACTGTGCACCTAGGAATCGTCCGAAATACTTCTGGAAAGGTAGATATTGAAGGAAAAATTACCCTGTGACAGAAAACTGCTTATTCCTTAATGGGTGCAGGACTACATGGGGGTGGTGGGTTAAGGGCCACTCTGGGTGGACAAATCTGGTCTATTTTTGTCATTCCACGCCTTCTTTATGGCATTGAAGTTCAACTTCTTAGGAATAAGGATATAGAAAGCTTAGAAAAATTCCAAAGAAAATGTCTTAAGCAAATCCAGGGATTACCTGCTAATACTTCAAATACAGCCTGTTTGGCTCTCCTTGGTATTTTACCAGTGGAAGTCATATTACATAAGAACCTACTGAATATGTTTGTAAATATGATAAGGAATGAAAATTCAGTAGAATATGAGATAGCCCAGAGGCAGTTGATAATGAAAGAATCCCCCAAAGAAAGTATTTTCAGTCTATTCAAAGCATCTTGGTTCAATATGGATTGCCATCTACATGTATTTTTGAACTGTTAGAACCCCCTCACACACCCGCCCGCCCCCCCCCCCCCAGCCAAGGAGGCCTGGAAATGTACACTTAACCACAAAAATACATGAAATGGTGAAAGCACGCTGGAAGTCTGATATTGAGGGCAAGTCTTCCACAAAATACCTGAACCCAGATGTATTGAATGTTGGTAGTAGTCATCATATATGGTCCACTGTAAGAAACAATATAAATGATAGTAGAAGGGCACAAATTAAGTGTAAGTTACTGACGGGCACATATATACTTCAAGCAAATAGGGCTGCCTTCAATCAGTACGCTGTTAATTCAACTTGCAAGCTGTGTCATGCTGCCCCGGAGACGCGTTCAGCATTTTCTGGGAGACTGTGCTTTCTTTGAAGAGGAAAGAAGGAACTACATCAAGAAATTATCGACGAGCCCAATCAACAAATTCTGGAACTACAGAACCCTGACTTTCTCGCGCAGTTCACTTTGGATGTGTCGATGATAGTCGATATAGACAAATTTGATTCAGAGGAGTTGGGGTCGCTTGAACTATATACTAGGGAGTACATATACAGTCTATATGTGAAACGCTTAGTAGCATTTGAGAAGAATGTCTTAACAACAGTGATAGTACACAGTGACAGCTAAATATGTAAATATGTTAGAACATATGTATGTAAATACAAAATAATCACCAGCTCCAAAATGAAAACACCAGGCTATATACCTAAAGTCATCAGACTTATGCCCCGGATAAATAAGCGGGGGAGCTCTACGATACAACAACAACAACAACAACAACTATGGGTGAGTGAGTGAGTGAGTGAGTGAGTGAGTGAACTCGGGTTTAACGTCCCACCAACAACGAGGTCATATGGAGACGGGACCTCGGTTTACAGTCTCATCCGAAAGACCGGAGAAGCGGGGATCGATCCTGCGACCCCTGGATTGGTAGTCCGGAGTGTTATCCACTACGCTACAGCCGCTCCTAACAGCCAATATAGACCAGAGAATTGTAAAAGGGTGTCTTATACTTCTATGTATAGACATAGTAGCAAAAAGGTGTTGATATGCCTTTTGTTCAGAAAATTTTCAAAAACAGTGTTAGACTAAAAGCTGTGTAGTTGTTTTAAAAGTATCCCACCGGGTAACGGGTCGTTTCGGCCCAATTTCCTTTCGGCCCCGGGTCGTTTCGGCCCTATTCCCGTTCGGCCTGGGTCGTTTCGGCTCGCTTTCCGGGGTGGGTCGTTTCGGCCCAATTTTAGCGGGTCGTTTCGGCCAGACTTTTTTCCCATAGTTGTAATAGACGAAAATGTGTTTGCAGACGTAATTTTTTAATTTATATAGTCCGGTATATAATTTCTTTAACCCAGTCACATGCGAACCGAACAACTAACTAAATATTTTGTACCACTTCAGAAACTGAGGGTGAGGTTGGGCCCGTAAAATCGATTTAAGCCCCCCAGTAATTCATTACTGACCGTTCCAAGGCGGTAGTTCTGTTGTGGTTCTCTGTTGCCTGTTTTTGGTGTCAGAGTTTCTGTGATTTTTTACCTTATGTATGTTCTTATTATTTTTGGTTCGGTTTGGGTTGCTGAGTGGCCACCTTTTGGGAACAAGCTGCTCACTCGGTTGGCCATATGTTCTCTGTATCTTGATTATTTGTAATCTTAGTTGTTTCCAACTATGGTTTGAGGGCTGGATTTGGATTTTGATTGTTTCAGTTCCTGGTCTTTGCATACTTTTTACTTATATCTATCTATCTATCTATCTATCTATCTATCTATCTATCTATCAATCTATCTATCTGACCTGCATATATATCATATATCATATCATATCATATCTATCTATCTAAATGGCCTGCATATGTATGTATGTATGTATGTATGTATGTATGTATGTATGTATGTATGTATGTATGTATGTATCTGCGCTATCTATCTATCTATCTATCTATCTATCTATCTATTTATCTATCTATCTATCTATCTATCTATCTATCTATCTATCTATCTATCTATCCGCTGACAGGCGAGACACGCCATTGTTACATCATTTGTTTTCCATTTAATCTCTAATTTTCCTTCAATGCTAAATTATCTTTATCGGTTGCCAATTAGTTAAGTTTGTCACTGGTTCTTTAATTACCTATTTTCAAAATGTTTTGACTACCCTGTTTGCTTATTAATTCAGAGATGTGAAAATTATTCCATTGTAAATAAGTTCTCGAAAAGCGGGATTTTACAGAGAAAAGAGTTCTTTAATTGCCAAAACAAGAAGAGATCGGATTTTTATTGTCTGGAAGAATTTCTTTTACGCGCCGACGACGAGGTATAAATACTCGGAGAAATTCTCCCCAGTATCCCAGACGGAAATCGGAAGAAGAGGACCTCGTCGTCACGTTATGTAATCACGTGACCTAACTGTACTACGACAGATGCTGCTTTGGTAACTGTACTGCTTAATTGGGATGACTTCGGAAGAACGGCGTTTGCACCATGTGAATATTTTGAAGAATTGCTTCTCTAATATAGCCAGAAAGGTGAAAGTTCTTGCACAAATAATTACACCATATATGTTGGTTCTTGCAGCAGAGGTGTCAATTTGAATGGATGGAAAAGAAATGAGAATATTCCAATTTAACAGGTTTGAGTTCAACGCTTGTTGTACGAAAAAAGTAATTTTTTACCTAGAAATACAACGAAAAAGACAGAGAAATGTCAGCCTATGGTGCGACAGAAAGTGCATTTTCAAATTAAATAGAGTTTAGCTTGACTAGATTAATATTCTATGAGAAAAATAGGTTTTTGCGTGGGAAAAAGTAAACTGCTTTCCCGGTATGTAACAAATCCAACTGAACTACATTTTTGGTTTCCAGGAGCCTGTTACTGCGACTACAGAATGACCAAAAGTTATTCAAATAAAACAGAATAAACTGCAATATACCTAAAATTTACAGATTACGGTACTAAGTATTGCTGTAATTGTACTAGTATAGCGTGATATGCGATGATGCATATGTTAGTGCATGTGTTCATGGATAGTCGTAGTTGAATGTCAACATCCTGTAAGTGTCAAAACTTGCTGGGAAAGGTGGTGTTTTCCCTTATTTGTCTTGCTGATTAACATTTTAGCTTGAAATAAGGGCAAATCTGAATAGTGAAGCAACATTGTATAAAGGGCGGGACACTGTCATTTGGGGAGTAGGGGTCACTATCTCCAAGCAAAGATAAGATCTAGGTGGGGTAGGTTGGGATATATCTCACAGGAAAGAAATTAATAAACTTAAGTATTAACGATTACTGACTCATATATTAGTCTGTATTTATTAAGGTGATATTATGCGCTTATTGTACTACCTGTCACATTGTTTATTGTTTATATATGTATTGCATGTATGTACATGTATATGCTCAAGGACTACATAGCCTATAGCACTTGAATAAACATTCTTCTTCTTCACAATATAGACAATATATTAACTCCTGTAGAACTTCTTGCCTCTAGCAAGATTGGAGTGAGAAAGATATGAGAACTAGCATACAAAATACTAATAGGCTGCAATATTCACACAGTTCTGCCATTATAAGAAGTACTTAAATAAAGCAACGGTGGCTCATTAGGGAGAGCAGTGAAGAGGCAGTACCGCATAGGCATCTTTAACCATACTTTAAGGCTCAAGTCGAGGCGAATAGCTGTTACAGTCAAACTAGCTTATGTGGTCACCTACATAAAGGGGCCACCTGTATTTAGCAGCCGCCTTATCTTGGTCTCTTGAACCAAACTACAGTGCAAATGAACCTATGTTAAGGAGTCACTTGTTTTAAGCAGCCAATTTTCATTTGGGTGACCCCTTAAGACAGGTTTGACTGTACTTTGACTTTTTCTTTAAATTTTCAGGCCGATACGGTAGTCTGAAGTCCTAAACTGTGATACATCGTTTTACGAAAAGCAGTACAGTTGATAGGATGGAATGTAATACCTAAAAAGCAGTTCATCACAACAAAAAGCAGTACATTAAACAAAACATGCAAAACGGCCCCCTGTTCTTTTCACGTAATAAATACCAGTATTTTTACAAAACATCAGTACAAATGATGTATAATACATATGTGATCATTCAAAAATAACATAATAAATCGAGAGAAAACAAAAATATTTGAGATGACAACAAACTGAAGCACATGGCCCTTGCAGAAATCTTTAGATTGTCGCTTAAATACCGTATTCACAGATTAGTTGTCAAAGTACAAAGCAGATTATTCACTGATACCACTTTCTCGATGTAAATTATTTCAATTTTGAAATAATTAGACAAGAAATAAACCAGCTTATCGTCACAACGAAGCGCGTGACCACCATTTTCCTTTACAATTAAGCAGTACGGTTACCAAAGCAGCATCTGTCGTGGTACAGTTAGGTCGCGTGATTACACAGCGTGTCGTGGTGTCCGGGCGAATGTCATTGGCAGCCAGCACTCTTCTACGTGGGTCATCGATGCCCCGCCAACATGACGCTTCCAGTCAAGTTCAGATGGGGTTGGACTACTAACTAACTAACCAACTATCAACCAACTGACCAACGACTGGAGGTTAGAAGATGGCCTATCTAGGCCCCGGGAACCAGGATCAGGGCTGAGGACTCGGGTTATCTGAAGCTGCCTGCCACCGGACGGGCTCGTTTTACCATCGACGCCGCCAGCACATCGACGACCCATGTGCTGGCTATGGCAACAACGGAGTCGACATACCCCACCGGCTGAAAAGGCCAACCGAGGAGTGGCTCTCCAACGTGGGGGGGGGGGGGGGGGGAGGGGAGAGAGATCGGGATCGCCGCAGACCGCCAAGTGGGACTCTTCACCGTGCTCACTTAGACATATCAACCACCAGTACCCCAGGGGAACCCTGGAAGATGGACCGACGGCATGGTGGGCGGTTGAGAGATAGCGGCTCCTTTGGCTCTGGAAGGGACCGCCGAATTACAACACCAGCAGTCCAACCAAACACCGACAAGTCAAGACCAGGAGGTAGGCCCTTTCTTTGACTCCTGGCCCTTTTCAGGGCCCTACCACGGCTTTGCAACTTAACTTCGGCCGAGCACTGGTGCCTGGGACATTGTGCAATAGTCCGAATTGACTAGGTCCTATAGAACACCGTTGGCAGCTCACTTTAGGCCTTTTTTTCTAAATTCTTACAACTTATTTACATAACTCACATTTTTCGTCCGGGCTTGAAGATTGACCTGGAATTCAGGTCAATTCTTCATTATGACAGCCACCTGTGAGTTATACAGCTAATCCGGATTATCCAGGGTAGCCCCCATGTGCCTCTGGTGCCCGGCTACCTTAAAAATCCGAAATGTCATGTCATATCAAAACCTTAGAAAATATAGCATTACTACGTTCTGTATTTGTAAGTCGTTTCGCTACTATTTGCCATTATGTCTGTTTTATGTATTGCCTGTGATCGTGTGGTGACTGGGCGTCAACATGCGGTTTCATGTGATGCTTGCAAGGGGTGGCAACATCGTCTTTGTGGAACAGGAAACTTAAATATAATTTCATAAAGTACAACTTTTATCAAAAAAATATGTATAGAAGATTTCTAATTCAATCATCATATTTGTCCATATAGGCCGAAACGGCCCACCCATAAAATCGGGCCGAAACGACCCACCTTTGAAACTGGGCCGAAACGACCCACCCCAAATAGGCCGAAATGACTCACCCCGGAAATCGGGCCGAAACGACCCAGACCGAACGGGAATAAGGCCGAAACGACCCGGATTCCACCCATCAGATTAATTTACACAAGAATGCCAATGAGTCCACCTACATGCTTCATGGTCAAACCCTTGCAGTTGAAGAGGCCAGCAGTTACTTAGGAGTTACACTGTCCAACACCCTCTACTGGGACAAACATGTGGAGAAAATGGCAGCTAAAGGTAACAGGACCCTAGGATATGTCAAGCGCAAGCTTAGAGACTGCACCGTCCCAGTCAAGGCAGCCAGCTACACTACCCTTGTACGACCAGTCCTCGAATATGCCTCATCGGTGTGGGATCCGACCACTCAATCCAATATCCATGCTCTGGAACATGTCCAAAAGAGGGCGGCCAGATTCGGCATGAATGACTACACAACAAGGACACCTGGCTGTGTGACTCAGATGCAAGGCGATCTGGGATGAGACACCTTACAGAAAAGGCGCTTGGACAATAGACTCTGCATGATGTACAGGATCGATCATCACCTTGTGGATGTGGAGAAGGAGAAATACCTACAGAGTGGAAATAGTAGAACCCGTGGAGGCCAGAAGTTCTACCAAAGGAGAACCACCAGTGAGGCCTACAGGAACTCCTTCTTCCCCAGAACGGTCATCGACTGGAACAAGTTGCCATCCCCAGTGACAGCGGCGGAATCCCTGGAAGCGTTCCGCGCGAGTCTGCCCGGCAGACCCGCCCGCCAGAAGTCCTGACCAAACAAGACCTTCTGTAAATAGTTTTAAAGATGTTTTTAAATGTACATAGTCACTTGGGGGGGACTGCTATGTCAGTTCACATGTTGCAGTTTCGCAGAGTCTACAACGTTCCTTTTTGGATCTCGACTCTATATATGGAAGAAGAAGAAGAAGAAGAAGATTAATTTAGTGGGATACTGTTAAAACAACTGCACAGCTACACAGAAAATGATAACAAAATAATGACTACCAACTGTTCCTGGGCCCAGCGAACTGAACTCTTACATCACACTATTAGACTCCTTCGCCGTCTTCCCTTCTATATTGCAATAATTCTTTTTCACTAGGTCAAATACGGTTATATTCGAAAGAGTGCATACATTCATTTTGGATTATAAACGCTTTGGAGCATATTATCTTATCAAATAGCAAGCAACTGGTTTTGTTCTTGTCAGAAGATTGGAAATCTTTGTGTTTGGTGCGACTGTCGCTGCGAATCCGCCCCCCTCCCTTCAGTCTTCCTCAGCTGCATACGTAGTCTGCAAATCTCTATTTTTTCTTTGTTTTATTTTTCTGTCTGTCTGTCTGCCATCTCAGCTCCCTTTCTCCAGTTTTTTTTTCTTTTCATATTCGGAAACTTTTCTCTGTTAATTATTTTCACCTTTTTTCCTCCTGTGTTTGGATTATGATATCATTCATGTATTTACTTGATAATGTGGTTTATTATTTTTGACAAACTGTCGCCATAATGTATTATGTAAGAAATGTTTAGGGAGAGGAACTTTATAAGTACTTGTGCTTTCGTTGCAATCCTATTATTTGCATTGTACCAATGTTTATGTGTAATGAAAAAGTTTGGTTTAAACATATCTTATTTTCAATAATGTACACTACAACATATAAACAACATGCATACACAACTACACAATGAAAAAGGATCAGAACGAAAGCTCATAGCTTTTATCTTAGTTGTTTCCAACTATGGTTTGAGGGCTGGATTTGGATTTTGATTGTTTCAGTTCCTGGTCTTTGCATACTTTTTACTTTTAGAGCTCTTCTTCCGAACATAAATAATGTATACTATTATGCAGAAAGAAACGGCCTGTGCAAAGTAGAAACATGTATAACATTTAAAGTTGAAAAGGTTTGAAATAAATATGTTTAAACCATTTTACTTTTGTTGCATACGGCATGTGTTTTTGCCATGTCTTAATAGTTAAAAACAATTATAAGCCATCTTTGGTGTAAAAAGGGTAAACATTTTCAATAAAATGACCAATTTGGGCAGAGAATCGATATACCCTGATTGGCCTACTCTTTCAGAATATTATCTGGCCCCAGGAAATCCAGTGAGTTGCGTGATTACTACTTTATTTATTTTGTTGGTGTGATCACTTTTCGTAAACACACACCGTTTAACTAACATACTTGTATGATTATTGATAATATGGCTTTAGATCTTAAAATTTTTATGCCCCCGTATCATATGATGCCGGGGGCATATAGTGTTCCGGTCGTGCGTACATGTGTACGTTATTACCTACGCCCGTCTGTCAATACGTCCGTATGTACGTGATCCTGTTAGACTAAGCTTAAGATTTTTGTAAGAAGTAGATTTCATGGTTCCTATGATTGTAGCAATTTGAAATTTTGTAAGAGGATTTTTATCGATAAGTACACAGGAAAACACAAGAACCAGGGTATGATGATCCATAGGTCACGGTCCACTGATTTCGGAGTTAGGCTAATTTTGCAAAGTTAAGATTAATGTACGTATTTTCATTGAATCCTAAGAGATAAGAACATGCCGGTATGTTTTTATGCACTGCATCGGACGGTAAGTATGCATAATACATGATCAGACTATTGAAATATCAGCCTGGCAACTATATATGCATTTAGCCAGAAATTATAAACATTTTAAAGAACACACTAGAAGTGTTTTAACCAATATTGAACTTTCTTTAAAATGAGAAAATATTACTTCCAAGCATTTACAAAATCTGATTAAACAAAAAAAAAAGTTTATCTTCTCAAGACTTCAAAAATTATAAGTTATGGCACACTTATGGCACCACTACAGAAGCAGAGGGCGAGATTTGGGCCCAGTAAAACATGTTTAAGCCTCCCAGTAATCTTTTGCTGACCTTTCCAGTGCGGTACTTCTGTTGCGGTTCCTTGGTGTTATATTGTGCTGTGTCCGCTTGTCTATGGTCTCCGACGGTTTGGTCGCCTATATTGCTGCCCAATATGCCTTCTGTTTTGTTTTGTTGTGTAATTAAAATAAAAAATAAGTAAAAATAGATGTTTGATGCTGTTATTGGGATAGCCGAATGACCATCTGTTTGGGAAAGAGCTGTTCATTCGGTTTAATGTGCTTGTCTTTCGTAAATTTGTGTCAATTTCTGTGTGTGTGTGTGTGTGTGTGTGTGTGTGTGTGTGTGTGTGTGTGCTTCTTTCCCTATTAGTTTTAAGCGCAGAAATATGAGATTTGATTGTATTGATTCCTGATCATTGCCTATCTTTTTACTTTATATATGCAAGCTAATTTATCATTTTTCAATATCGGCATCTCGAAAATCATTATAAATGTATAGACAACCTATTTATATTTTGTGACGAGAACCCAAACAGAATAAACTAAAAGCTAAAAACAAAATCAACTACAGTTTTTCCTCAAGAAACTACACTCTTTAACTTTATTTGCAGTTACGCTTGCTTAACAACCAACAAAAGGCCTATCGTTACCTTTTCCTACTATGTCTATATTGGTTGCATTCCCTACCATTTCTATAGTAGCTGTGTCTTTCCTATATATTTAATATGGCTGCATAAAAAGCTTAATTTTATACAGACCCAGTCTATAGCTATTTAAAACAATATTATCTTAAAATGCATGCTGTAATCGAAGAAATATCTCAAAATAAAAAGTATGCAAAGACCAGGAACTGAAACAATCAAAATCCAAATCCAGCCCTCAAACCATAGTTAAGTCTGCTCGATTAAACTTGGAATTCCAAGACTGATCATTAGCAATCTCGAGATTTTTCGAATTCCAAGTTTGATGACAACATTAATACTTGGGCGTCTCATACCTGATGTCTGCAGCTAATGTGTCCCTAGGACTGCGACAGTAAGTGTGGCTCGGAAAGGGATGCTCGTTGCCTGCCGAGACATACCACCATGCCTTTTCTTTCAGATGTTTGGGGTATAGCAAGACTGAAGATGTTAAATACAGAAACGCTTGCCTGTCGCACTAAATTTGGTATGAACACGTTTATTTTACAACCATATAAATCTTTAGTTCTGCCGTATTTAGAATATGATTCATCTATATGGTATCCAACCTTTAAAAAAAGATCAAATACAAATGATCCGCGATATGACAAAACTAACAAAGTGGTTGTGCGCGCAGCACAGACTCAGATCAGCTTGTGCATCCGCCCAGTCTGATCAGAGACACTCTCCGCATGGTGATAGCTTAGACTCTTTGCTACCCTTTAAGCGCTTGGCGAAGAGTCTGATCAGACTAAGCAGATGCCTTGCTGATATGTGTCTTCGCTGGGCTCACCACCATGTGTTGGTTTTCTCGTGTCGCGGCTCAAATATGTGCAGCGACGTGCAACCAGATTAGTGAAATCATTACAAGGAAACTCTTACTCCAAACGTATCATCAGGGTATAGACAGCTTAGACAAAAATAAATTGTTTGCAGTCAGTGCCGATTCAAGAACTAGAGGACCGTGAAAAAATGTATTTAGCAACAGAGAGGTTGATACGTGGAACGGCTTACCAGCGAGTGTAGTGGAGGCTCCCTTCCTATACAGCTTCAAGATTCGACGAAACAAACATTGGCCAGATCATCCATGTAAGTTCGAACCCTCTTGTTATATTCCGCATGCAACCGGTCAAAACGCAGGTGGAATCAGCGATATACAAACACTGAAGAAGCTGAAATAGCTTAACAACGGCGTCTTATATCTACAAGTTATCTACAACTTATCTACAAGACACTTTCAACACTAAACTACTCTTCTAAACCGCTAGTTCCGATGTCAGGTGGAATCAGCGATATACAAACACTGAAGAAGCTGAAATAGCTTAACAACGGCGTCTTATATCTACAAGTTATCTACAACTTATCTACAAGACACTTTCAACACTAAACTACTCTTCTAAACCGCTAGTTCCGATGTCAGTATTCTATTGTTACAGTTATTAATGCACGTTAGTAAAAATGTGTTAACTGCAATATATGAATTGATAAATCACATAGCGGGTCAAGCTTGCAGAGAGTTTTCACACCACTGGTGACAAAGACAACCAACGATAGCTGGTTTTTAATTGCTGTCAGCTGATGCCAACAGTCATCAATAGACAAAACAAATAGTGTGTTTATTATTATTATTATTATTATTATTATTATTATTATTCATGTTTTTATAATAATTGAAGTTATGCTAACCTTCGTAAGCACACAATTAAATTCTCAATGTCATTTCGATTGAGGTGCTCAACAGCACTTTTAACTTGGCGCACATGACATATTGTGTTTAAAGTATTTCATTGCCCTGAAAAGCATACTCAATGCTGCATGCTTTTTAGGCGTATGTTTTGGGTCTACACTGCTTATCGCAGAATTATAAAAATTGGATTCCTTTTAATCAATGCGAATGTCTGTTTGTATGGATTATAGCGAGTTGATAGTTGCACTCTCAAGTAATCATTGTCGGCGAGCAATAAGCTGGCAATCACATAAGTCAGTCACATCGGACGTATTTTTCGCAGTTGATGTACATGTACATCAGTCAAAATAACGCAGTTGACTGACTTAGGTTGGATTATGGAGGCTTCGCCACTAAACAAGTTCGCCACTTGGAGGTTTCGCCCCTTGAGAGGTTTCGCCCCTCGGAGGTTTCGTCACAAGTAATGTAAAAAGGATACATACTAAGTCCAAAAATTGATAGTGCTTTGACTTATCTGTATGTTTTAAGCATCAAATGGTGTTAAAGCGTTTTCTCGGGGATCATAAACCCAGCGCCCAGCGCTGAGTAGGCCCACTACAACTCAGGTGGAAGAAACAGCACTTTATGTGGTGAACTATATCATAAAGTAGTGCAAAAGGAATGAGCAGGAACTGATACAACAAATTATCAAATCCCACCCACGACACCCAACGGGCGAAAATAACATTTAGTATGACAGAGGTAGTAATTAAGAAACCACAAGCGGATAGCAAAAGAAAAGCCGTTGACCACAAGGCTAACTACATCACTTAAACTTCTATTTGCCCATTTTCTATTTCATATACGTCAAACATAGTTCAGAATAAAAAGGAGAATATCCAAATTTTAGAGTATTTTTCATCGATGCTAATTCAATTGAGAAAGATCAAAATAGGGCGAAACCTCCAAAAGCAAAAATGTGAAAAGTGGCGAACCCTCTCATCCAGGTGGCGAAACCTCTTGTGGCGAACTTGCAGAGTGGCGAAACCTCCATCACCCCTTAGGTTATAACTTTCCCTAGCAAGATGGCGACTTAATAAATTCTTACAAGGACTAATTCTATTGCTGGATTAACTATATATTAAATGGGTAAATCTACTTAATACACAGCACGGAAAACTTACTGCCGTACCCGGAGCCAATCCTTATAGGACTGTCTCCAGATACGGTTCCGTACCTGGAGACCCAGAGTCTCGGGGTACGGTTCCGTACCTGGAGACCCAGGGTCCATGGATACGGTAACGTACCCGGAGACACTTCCTTTCAAAAAAATGTACATTTCAATTTAAAGTGGAATTCATCCTCAATTTCATTTAGATTACATTATGTACGGTCCATAGAGATACCGGAACGCAGCTGTAATTACCGGAACGCACTATCAATATAGGGTTTTTCCCGTACAGATATTGGCTTGGGGGTTAAGTGTGAAGTGCTCACCTGGTGAAGAGCATTATTTAAGCCCTATTTTGTTACATGATTCAACGTTGTGTGGCCAGTTGGACACTTCTTGAGTCTGTGCTACTTTCCATTTCAGTGTCAAGGATCATAAAATGCATTCAAGACACTTTATTTTACTTCTATGATGCCTTGAATAATTAAAGAGCGTATTATGATGATTCCTGACCCAGCAAAAAGCTGAAACCAGAACATCACAATTCTTCTTTACAAACACTCTCTGTCTCTATTCCGGAACAAGAAAGCATTATTACCAGTAAACTTTTTCCTGTAATCCGTAAATCAAATTGAAATCCTAATTTATCATCCTCTCATTAATGACACAGACATGCAGTAATATTCCAGGCCTAAACCACACACAAGTATAGGAAACCCCTATTTTTATAGTGCGTTCCGGTAATGACAGGTGCGTCCCGGTGTTTTGGTGCGTTCCGGTATTTCTATGGACCCCATTTTGAACATATTCTACCTCATTTTTGGCTTGCCGCCGAAGCGGCAAGCCATATATTCAGACAGGTTATGACTTCCTGTCATGCGCACTCCAGCGGAAGGCGCTGATTTGTTCCCAGCTTCGAGAATTGTTCATAATTGCAAGTGGAGAACCAATATATGGAGAGCGTCTTCGGGGCGCAACTTCGTTTGACTGTTTCTTTTACCTAAGCACCGAAACATAACGACACGCCACAATCTGGCAAACCAAATAATCGAACATGTCTAGCATCTTTTGCCTTACTGAAAACATGAGTTATTATTAATTTTTTTATTTATTTTATCCGGTGTGTTTGAATATTTCTTGATTGTCCACTGTCAAATAAGGTCAAATAAAATTTCTTTTTAAAAGGAAGGCTTGTCCAGCTAAGACAGTGAAATTTTCATGAGTTGTTATTGAAGTGAACCCAATTGTTAGTGCACTTTCTGTTGCTAACTTTTATTTAGAACAGTAATTAATTTCTTAACTTCTTGAGTGGCGGCATTATCCACAGGTGTAAGGTAAACACAAGAGTAGAATTTATTTGAAAAACAAATTGAGGAAATATTTAAACACACACACACACACACACACACACACACACACACACACACACACAGTTTTCCAACGTTTTGGCCGTTAGGCATGTCTCAAGGAAAATTATTATATGGACCTTAGAGCAGCCGTAAAGAAAAGACTTGAAATAGGTCAGTGACCTATTTCAAGTCTTCTCTTTACGGCTGCTGAGTCACATTTAGTCTGAATCAAAATGTTAGGAAATTCTGTTTCAAATCAATGTCTATGGAATCTTGGCACATCTGAACATAGCATCAAAAGAAGACAATAAATATATATTTACTGAAGTTTATTTTTGGTTTTAGTGGCATCAGTGGCAGTGACTAGAACAAAATTTTGACACTCTGAGAAGAAAATGCATGCTGGTATTGTTTGAGACAATAACTTGCTTTACGCCATTTGGGAACAACAAAGCACGGAACCCATACCGTTCATACTGCCACGAACTTCCAACAAATGAAATTTATCTTTTATATTTACGCCATGTTTTTACATCAATTTTTTACTTATTCGTGAAGTTCTGGCTAATTTAACGCCAATGAAAGGACGGAGAATAGTTATTAACCAACGTGTTTGATAATGACGTATAACAGCGGTCACTATGACATGACGTATATCAAACGTTACGTCGGCCAATTATCTATTTGAATTATCCTTGACGGCGCTTGTAAACGCGTAACATTGCATGAATGAGTGTTGTTCGTGGATGTATGAACATCGTCAGCCCAGTATAGGTTCATCTAAGGAAATCGTCGACGAGTGTAAATATTTCTCTGTACATTTGTATAGGTGAAGTAAAAAGGCAACATTAGATAGTGTTATAAAAGCAAGAAAAATGTCCACACAACCCCCATTCGCACCTACTCCAAGCGCAGTAGGCCCTTGCCCTACTATAATCCATATTAGTAGGACGCCCCGGCACTGGAAGTTATACCCAACATCATCGCACCATCCAACCAACCCGTCCATTTTCATATAGCTGTCAATGAGTCCCTAACAGTCGGCCTAAATTTTGGGAACGATTCTGAATTGCCCCCTTTTTCTGTACCTGTATCATTGTAAGAAGTTTCCAGTTCAGACTATTCATGAACATGTTGATGGCCAATAGGAAATTTATCAGATGCTAAAAATGTGCACATTATGTCGCTTCCTGCAATGGAAATGCCTATTGCAATGCGAATGCGTGAATATTACCAAGCGGCATCACCGGCTTTTACATACACAACACGATCAGTTGTACATATAAGCCACACACACGGATAGATGGGATACATTTTCAGTAAATGTGATTAGTGATAAGGGAAAACATCGTCAAAAGCGCCTATTTCTAAATTTAAACAATGAATTTGAACTTCGCTCATTTTCTTCTCTTTTAGGTTTTACAGATACACAGATCAGTTCACTCCAGTATAAGCGCAGTCTGATCAGTCTGTCCTCAGCATGAAAGATGTCTGCATCATGAAGAATAAGTATACCGAAAAAGACTGATCAGACCCCATGAATGCACCTGCTCTGCACAGTGTGCCCGCTGCTCTGACTAGTCAGATTATGCGATGCCCTAAGGCCTATTTTTCGCGTCGCCGCTGCATGATTTTGAGAAAAGCCAATGCTTTTGCCCTAAGCTATATATAAACACGGTTTCTTACACATGTTTTGGTATATTTCTTAGGATACAAAGCCAATATTATGCATTAAATTCAGAGTTTTATGTTTATGCAATCAGTTTATAAACAGCAAAAGATATACGGCCAAGTTCAAGGCACAAGTGAAGGAAAAACGGAAATATCAAAAACAAAGTACATGCACTATCAAAACTAGAATAGATTTTCCATCTGTTATTTTTAGCAGATGAGGTAAATTGGGTATGGATAAAAATAGACAAAATCGGACGAGTTCTTTCTTTGTTATAAAGAAATTTTCGTGTTTAAGAAGGAAATCATGAAGAAATGAGGTCTCAAACCGGAACGAGCTTTCTGATCTATATGGCTTGCGTCCATATAATAGTTTAGAAGGAATTGTTGCAGTACGAACTCTCTTGGTATTTTCCGACTAAGCGTGACGTATTGTTTCTTCCGAAAATAACTCGGTATCACTAAACCATTTGAATACTGGCTTGTGGCCGTCACCACAAGCCAATAACGACATGCGCAATTCGCGGGCATTATGTAAAATATGGACTGGACTTGGACTCTGGACTTTGGACTCTGGACTTCGGGCTGTGTAAAACCTGGATTTCAGACTTTGTAAAACCTGGACTTTGGACTCTGGAGTTTGTAAACTTGGACTGAAATATTTCAACAATAGTTGTTATGCCTGTACAAACAGTGTAGAGTGTATATCCAAATTAGACTACTGGTTGGAAGAGTCTGATCAGGGTCTGTGCCAACAGCCTTATTTAAAAGCATTTACTGGTTTTACAGACAAGGTGTTTGATCGTATTTACTAGATACTATTTCTTATTTTTTCATACGTGTGCATTGAAATTCAGTTTCTTATTTTTTCATAAACGTACAATGTTATTCAGTTTAATGTAAGTGTCTTATTGAAAAAATTCAATTCAGGAAACACAACATGTGTGGGAAAATATCAGTATCTTACAGGTGCCATCAAATCATCCTTTTCTAGGCCTATGCAATTTTAACAGTTACCTTCCTTTTTGAATAAAAGTTGCTAAAATTTAGAGGGTCAAGGCAGCGTAGCGCAATCGGTAGCGCGTTTTGACTCAAGAGCCAGAGGTCCCGGGTTCGATACTCGATCCGACCACATACTTTCGTTTTTCCTTTCGCTGATTCTAGAAGGGCAGTTGTCAGTTACTGGTGAAAGTAAGTGCACTTAGTACAGGTTAACCGCTTAGGAGGTCTAAGCCTGCCCATGAATAGTGTGGTTAGGGTAACAGACCGTCCCGACATGATCATAGCTGTTTATCGTGGACAATAAAACAACAACAAAATAATAACTACTAGAATATAGAAGACTTCTTTTTTCTTTTGCATTAAATCCCTATATAATGACAAAATATGTGATGACCAAGGACAACACGCTAGATTCTGAAAACAAACATCCTGTGGAAGCAACACAAATACATTGACTTGTAATCATTACCAATTACCAGTTATACTCTATACCGCAGACTTGCTGGGCCGCATAGTGCAGTCGGTGGTGCGTCTAACTAAAAAACAAAGGTCCCGGGTTTGATATTCAGTCCGGCCACTTACTCTCGTTTCCGCTTCCGCTGGGTCAAGAAGGGCAGCTGTCAGTTAATGGCGAAAGTTAGTGCACTTAGGGACCGACCATTTGATATTCTGGGGGGGGGGGGGGGGGGGGGGGGGGGGGCTGGTATATTTATCAAAAAAATTCCCTGTCTTTGGATATGCAAGAAAAAAATAACCTGGCTCATAAGGGGGTTCAAAAAAATAATCTGGCTTCAAAAGTAAGAGAAAAAAATAACCTGTCTCCACCCAAAATTTCAAAAAAAAAATTATAGTCTGCAGATAATTCCATTGGAATTGAGTTTTTATAATCTCTCTGGCTTCTGGGGGCTGCGCCCCCAGACCCCCATATTTATAGTTATATTTTAATATTATCTACAATTGGTTTACACCAGCAGGCCCGCATATGCATACATTTACAAAAAAATCCTATACAACATTCACATACATGTATCATTGATCTGCCACATTACAAAGTAAATGTTTCCACTAAAACTGAATTGCAAAAGAGTCACTAGCTTATGGGAGACAAAACCATTATGGCAAAATAAACACTCTAAAAGGCAAAAGTCCCAATATAAAAACCCTTTTTTTTACCATCATTCCTAGTTTTTCTCTTGTTTCCAGTCTTAAAATTGCCATTGAAATTGGGAAATTGCTTTAGCTTCTGGGGGGCGTTGCCCCCCAGACCCCCCCCTTTCTTAACTTCTTAGCACATAACTTTCAGCCATTTTATTAATTGCCATTCATGTATAATGTGACTCTATCGGAAAGTATTTATCAAACTTTCTAAAGGACGAATAAAGCATGTTTGGGCATATATTGGGATAGAAAAAAACTTAAATTCCTAATGTTAGCCCTAAAACTTTGCCAAAATAGCCCTAAATTTTGGCCAAAATAGCCCTATTTTAAGGCCTAATTTTTTGCCAAACTCATACAGGGATGTTTGTATCTGTACCTTAGATGAAAAGAGTAGCATGCTCCAGGCACTGGTTTGCAAAAGCAAGCTAAGCCATGCCCTTCGTCTGGTTAAAGACAGCACCATGTTCTTTTTGTGAGAAAAAAAGGTGTAAAAAATACTGATGTGGGTAAAATAAAAGGATATTAAGATCAAGTAAACAAGGATCTGAGACTTCAGCTATAAAAAAAAATAACCTGTTTGAGTTAGTTTGTAAAAAAATATAAATTAGCTTCACCAAGGTGAAAAAAAAAAACAAATTGTTTCCAGAGGCCAGTGAAATAAAATGTTGTGTCTCCATCAAGAATACCAGGCCCCCCCCCCCCCCCAGAATATCAAATGGTCGGTCCCTTAGTAATAGTTGAGCGCTTAGGATGGCTAAGTCTTCCCAGGAATATTGTAGTTAAATTAACTGACCGTCCTTGTAGCTGTTTACCGTGCACGTAAAACAATAACACAACAACAACATACCACAGGCTTAACCAGTACTTATAACTGAACTCAGTGATGACAATATACTAAAAAGAATAAGCTGAATATTTGCAGACGATCTATGGCAACTGTTTGGGAAGGAACTATCATTTTCATTATAACCTCCTCTCAATGGTAGTCAGCTTTTCTTCAACAGAAACAATGAGACAAACAGTCATTAAAGTTGTTTCCCCTTTTAATAATAGCCATTATTGCGGACTGTAAGATTTTTTTCCTACCAATCTGTCACAAATGAGGCTAGTAGGACGAACTACTTCCACTATTTCCTTCTCATATCAGCAGTCATGAACCATATACCATCTTATGTGTAAGGGACTTGTAAAAGAACTTTTCCAATGTAAGATGTATTTTTTTTTCAACATCAAGACTTGACGATCTAATAATGAACATAACTTTGTCCTAACCGAACGGCTCAGGGAATATAACAATCAAATTCCCGTCCATCTGTCTCTGTCCGTATGTCAGTACGCCCATTAACATTTTGTTGTCCACTCTGTAACTTGAATACCCTTTGGACTATTTTCATTACACTTCACCAGTTATGTGTAGTCCATTTGCTCCAAAGCACAAACACAGTTCTTCTTAGTTCACAAAAAAACAGGACGAAACTCCCAGTAAATCTTCTAATGTCCTAAAATTTCTTATATAACAATACATAACAGAATACGAAAATCCTTATTTCTAAATGCTTTTATGAAATATTTTTCAATAGCAGTAATACAAAAATTGACCTTTTTACTGAAGGTTATCATATGATTGTCAGAACAACCAGAATGTTGCGTAACCTCATTGTTACTACAGTTGTGGACGTTTTTACATGAAGAAAGTGTCTCCAAGTAAGATACCATCTCCCAAGACCACAAACCATAAACCACGAAATACCACAAACATTGAACTACATGAGCGCTAACTTGGCAAGCCTTTCCTTTTAAAAGGAAACTTTATTTATGCTTGACATAACGTCTAGATCTTGCGCGAAATATATCTCCCTCCACCAAGAACATATTCGGTTGTCCGTCTTACCCAAACACTGAATGTATTGCGGTTCCATAAGATGAAGTACGGTTTATTATTTTCGGAAATTTCGAAGGAAACGAAAAAGGAAGGAAAAGTTGAACTAAATCCCATTATAAAGAGATTTACTTATTACTGTGTACTTGTAAGCTGACTCAAACAATTGTTTGAAAACCTGACTTTGTATGCATCCCTGTCGCATGAAGTCTGTCTGTATTTGCGATGGTATTCTTTTCCAACACAATCCTTTTGTCGACAGGCACCATTAGTCGAACTTGAGAAAATTCGGGAAACCGCGCTTCCGGTTTTACGGTCACGTGGTTTGCTTGGTTACGCATGGCGACGGTGAATACACACCGTTACGCTGTATGCGTTATAATATAAAAAGATGTAAAAATTTTACTTTTAAGACGCATATATTGCCTAGGCAAGCCTGAAACACTCTATATTAAAGAAACTTTATCTCCATGATCAAACAGAAAGCTGCCGATCTTCAAAAAGAAGAAAATAATCATTTATAACGGAATAAAGCACGCGATACATTGAACGGGACATAATAGGCTGTGCTTACTTTTAATACTGATACATTTAGTCAGTTATTTGAATAGTGCGATATAGCATAAGTACATAATAATAATATTAATAATGATAATAATAATGATAACAATATGAAGAAATAAAAAACGCAACAGTAGTAGGCCTAGTCTATAGGCTACCAGATCCTACCCCATTCACTACACACTCTGTTTCGTTCAGTCCATGAAACCAAATAGTTACTTTTAAAAGCGTTAAATTTTGTAATTCATTAATGGAATAAAAAAAAAGAAAAAAAAAAAAGAAAACCTAAAAATATGTTTAATTTTAGGGATCTATTATTAAGCAGACCGGCTGACATTTTAATCAAGAGAATAAATCCCGCTGGCACCCTTCCCTCTCTCTCTGTCTCTCCCCACCGCCCCCACCGCAAACACTACATACACCAAAGACATATGTTTACTTTTAAACTTTTTAAACACCAAAAACGGTAATGATAATGATGATGAAATAACTGACTTTTCTGAGGACATGTCATTTATTTCTGGACTCAAAAGAACATATGATACTGAAAGGCATTTTAAAGTCTGTATTGTCCTACAGTGGTAAAAAAAAATGTCTAAACACAAATCATTATGAAAATTCACTTTTGGTAATAAACTGTTGGTTATGTTCATATATTGCGTCACATTACTGGTAAAAGGTAGGAGAAATATGTTTTTGAAAAATGACAAATCGCTCCCTAAAATGCAATTTTCCTTTTCTGTCGCGTGTCAAGCGATGCAATATAAACAAAAGCGGGACAGTGATTGGCGTCCACATCTGTACCTTGTATTTTTACAGGCTTATTTAAGGTTATGATATTGAAAGTAGATCATTTTAGTTGCCAAATAAAATACCCAAAACGCAGAGAAGACGCTAATGACTAATACTCCATGTAAAGTAAGGAGTGATATAACACCAATTTATTTCAGCAATTGATCAGCCCTTAGTAGCAATCAGTTGGTGAGTAAAACTTCACAGTTTTGGAGATCAGTTGTAATGGGGATCACATCAACAAGAGCGGGGAGCGCGAGTGATATATCTAGTTACAACTGCTGGACACACCATGATTTTTTTATCAAGGCTAAACCTGCGATACATACTTTAATAAATAAATACTGTACAACATAATGCTATATATGTTAAAGTTTGCATCTGTTTATGTGATAAATCGTCTGTCTCAGTAAATTATTTTAGCTTGATCTTTATATACATCTAGATCTAGTTGTTGCAAAATTTTTAATCGTCAGTCTTTATTATTTCGTTTTACCTCCTTCATTATTATTATTATTAATATTATTCCCCTATCTTATTATTATAATTATTAGTACTACTTCATTATTATCAGTTATCATAACTCTTAACAGAGCTGTTAACAGGATTAATTACGTCGGACATGATCGGTATTTTCACGGTTCTGCCACGCAATTTATAGCATTATAGGTATTTGTTTGTTTTATTTCATATTTCTTTTCAATAATATTTTTTCAAATAATATTTTTTAATGATAATAATAATAATGATAATAATAATGTGTTGTGGTCTTAGCCTAGCATGACAGATACATGAATATGTAAAGACCGTGCGTGAATTGAATAGCCTATGCATAAGAATGTATTCTAGCTGTTTTCATTCGTAAAATTCGCTGAATAAGCTTGAAAAAAAAAACAGTTAACATTTTTATTTTCTTAAATACATGTATAATTAACGAAAAATAAGCGTAAATAGGTCTAAAAATTCAAATACACCAAAAACACGCAAGGCTGACAATGCGTTGCTATGGATTGTGTTCACCGTCTCTAAGGAGCCGCCATTGCTGTGACGTCACGGCGGTTTCCCGAATATCTTACATCTCTAAGGGTCTAAGCTATCTCCATGCGGACAGCGAAGACACTGAGCAGATGCCCTGATCTGAGACTCCACTGAGCACACATGCCACTTGGTTTTATGATGCCGTGGCTTTATGCTATATTTGCACATATTCATGCAGTGCTCCAGATAAGAAGGGGTAACAGACTACATCTACCAGTTAAGTGCATGGCCAATATTGGTATAGTCACGCTGTAGTGATGGGACATCGGCAGGAAATCATAATTGATCATCGGTTGGAATCGGTTGCTGCTGTCGAGGCGATTCTTCCGATTATTAATCAGTTCTTGATAAGTTTGCTTTTCTATGCATGTTTCATTGTTAATCCTTGTAAAATCCATGTATTATAGACTAAAAATAGCTGCTTCTGTAGTGTAGTAGCTTTTGTAGTTTTGCAACTGCTTTCTATATGCACCTTTTGGTTCTTAACCACCTCTGCTTTGTGCTAGTTGGCTTAGTAACACATTAATAATAAGTATGGTCGGTTACTAGAAATACCGGAATACACTTATACCCAATTCTCCTATTTCCGTAGTTTCTCCTATTTCCGTAGTTTGCCGGCGTCTATGTCAACAGCTGATCACGTGACCTCCCATTGCTAGTATAATATCTATAGCCCAGTTCAAATCACCAGAGATTGAAATTTTCTGTTTTCATTGCAATGTTACTCTTTTATTCCACAATAAAATTCACTAGATATATAACTGGAGATATTTGTTAATAACACTGTAGGGCCTGAGTTCAAAATGATATTTGAAAACTAACAGTTTCACTGCAACAGAAATTTTTACACATGTGAATTAAGCAAATCCACTGCTTTGAACTGCACTGTAGTTTACAAAATTTTCCCACCTACTGACCTCATGAACAAAAACTTCCGTTTGACCTACGGACCTCAGGAGAAAGTTCCTTACAGTGGGCAGTAATTTTAAAGAAAGATTTAACTAACATTTCTTTAATGCTGTGACTTCATTTTTGACATGTAAGTCCTCAATATCCAGACATTTTATTTCACACTATTAAACTATTTCAACTTGCTAGTGAAAACATTATTTCACTGACTTCCATTTAGTGCTACGGAAATAGGAGCAGAGGGCATAATTACCGGAATATACCAAAATACACCGGAATATACCGGAATCTACCGGAATATACCAAAATACACATTATTGTTTACCGAAATACACTTTATTTTGACCAAAATATAATTAATTTTATTTAAGATATGTCATTTAATATTAGCTGCATGTAAATGCTGGCAACTGACTGACCCTACAAAGACCCAGACCAGCTTGCAATCTGCACAGTGATACCTACCCAATACCCATACGTTGGTCCTTTTACTCCCACTACCAATAAAGAAAAAGCTAATACTTAGATGGAAATTATACTTATTTCATTTATTCTGGCAATATTTAAGTTTATTTTGATAATATAAATGTATATTTTGGTGTATTCCGGTGTATTCCGGTAATAAGGTAGATTCCGGTAATTCTAGTAACCCAAGTATGGTGGATGATGTGATGCATGTCCATATGTAGTTCTATAACATAAAACTTGCCACTCTCTTATTTAATATTTCATTTTATTATTCCTATTTTTATTCTGACATTTTCGTTTCTACTTTCATTTTCATTTCTTGGAGAGTGACGTTTTATCTACCATCTACTTGAAACCAGAGCAAACACTTTTGATCAAGTATGGAGAAAATATTAGCTGAATAATAAAGATCAATTTATAAGCTATTAATTATCATCAAACTTCAACGATTTGATCGCTCCACTTTGTCAGATTGATCTGGATTCTTTTGTTAGGGTTTTTATGCCCCCGAAGGAACTTCGGGTGGCATATTAAAATCGCACCGTCCGTCCGACTGTCTGTCCGTCCGTCAGTCCGTCCGTCCGTTACAAATCGTGTCTCAGCGATAACTTTAAAACTACTGAAGCAAATTAGATGAAACTTCACAGAAAGATAAAGCATAATGAGAAGGTGTGTCGCGCGCAAGACTTGGGTCCGTACGCCCAAGGTCAAGGCCACAACTGGGTCAAAGGTCAAATTGTGTCTCAAAATCGTGTCTCAGCGATATATTTAAAACTACTGAAGCAAATTAGATGAAACTGCACAGAATGATAAAGCACTATGAGAAGGTGTGTCGCGTGAAAAGCTTAGGTCCCAACGCCCAAGGTCAAGGCCACAATTGGGTCAAAGGTCAAATTGTGTCTCAAAATCGTGTCTCAGCAAGAATTTTAAAACTACGGAAGCAAATTTGAAGAAACTTCACAGAAAGATAGAGCATCATTAGAAGGTGTGTCACGCACAAGACTTAAGTCCATACGCCCAAGGTCAAGGCCACAGTTGGGTCAAAAGTTAAATTGTGTCTCAAAATTGGCTCTCAGCAATTACTTATAAACTGCTGAAGCAAATTTAATGAAACTCCACAGAAAGATGAAACATAATGAGAAGTTGTGTTGCTTATCACATTTGGGTTGCCAGGTTCAAGGTCAAGGTCATAATTGGGGGTCAAAGGTCAAATCTTGCCTCTTTGATAGCTTTAAACTTGCTGAAGCTAATGTCATCAAACTTCACAGAAAGGTAAACCATAATGAGAAGGTATGTTTCACACAATATTTATGATCCCAAATCCAAGGTCAAGGTCACAATCTGGGGTCAGAGGTCAAATCATGTCTCGGCAATTACTCAGAAAAGTACCAAAGCAAACTTTAAAGAATGATGGAGCCTAATGAGATGATTTACCATGCACAAGACATAGGTTCCCACACCCAAGGTGAAGGTCATAGCCAGAGGTCAAAGGTCAAGTCATTCATCCTCAATTACCTAAAGACTTCTGAAGTAAACTTCATTTAACCTCATGAAAAGGTATAAAACAGTGAATATGCCACAAACAAATTATGGTTCTGTTGCCCGAAGTCAGGATCATGATAAAATGGTAATGTAAAGACCAGTAAAGTATAACAAAGTTATGTAAGGTGCGACATTTAGGTTCCCACACCCAATGTCAAGGACACAACACAGTTTGGTTAGTCGTTGAATTAAGTCCCGTTGAATCCTTTCAAACTTCCAAAGTGCATTTAAACATTGCAGAAAAGTTAACAGAAATGAGAATGTATATCATGTGCAAGACTCAGGTTCTATGCCCAGGGTCAAGGTCACAACTAGGGCTCAAAGGTCAGTTTAAGGGGCCTTCGGGGGCATTTGTTACTCACTGTAACATTTTTTGTTCACTTTCCATTGGCATCCATTTTGTTTGAGAAAAGTCGGTAAATACAAAAATGATAATTTTGAATGAAATTAACAAATACAATAAAAACAGTCTGTAGAAACACCTAACAATGTAACATGTTGTACAAATATGTTTTTTTGCGGAAAGAAACATTAAATATGTGAGATGTAGTTGTTTTACACACATATATTCAATGGGATGAAATATTCTAATCAAATCTATATTAATTTTATTTCGCCACTGAAAAAAAATCCTTGCTTTAGGAATCTGTTGCATTGTGGGATTTGTTTGGATTACAGGCCATTGCCAGTTACGGGAAATCTCATTTCTGATGATTTTAATCGTTCTTTCTCACAATTTTCAAGTTAACAGTTCATGGTAAGTTGATAATTGGTATGTCTCTAAACAGGTTTAACATGTACTAAACACAAGCAGGTCTGTTTGGCTTGTTAAAGGCGATTTCTTTCCACGACATCAACTGATGGTTAAAGATGCAAATGAAAAACATCAATGGTAGATGAGAGATCGGGTATTCAATGAAAGTAAAAATGTAAATATCAGCATAAAAACATAAAATATGGACGTCAGAATACCTGATATCTCATATTATGGGAGTAGTCCATATGAACCATTAACCAGGCTCTGATAGCATCAATAAATTTTTTGGACAGACAGGTCTAGCCAAACAGTGTAGAATGTAGACCCAGATCACTGAGATCACACTGCTCTTTTGGGGACCGTCCACACTGTTTGCCATTCCAAAATTCCACCCCACACATACAGAAAACTAAGTCCACACCTAAAAGGATTCAAGCAGAGGTTCCCCTTAGGCACTGGCTACATTAGTTAACCCCCCACCCATAATATTCAAGGCCTCTGCTCAGAAAGTTGGGGTAAAAATAAATACGAAGAAAGAGTGGGTGGGGTGCCAGAATTATATAGAGCAAGAACTATTCATTCAGATTATCATAGCATGGAATTATTCCCAGATCGAATGTAGTGGTCATGAATTGGTTGTAAGATAACAGAGACGCCGTCACTTTTTACTGAAAACCAGTACATGTACTTGTTTTGACGAAAGATTCTTACCCTACAAACCCCTTTACTCGTATGGAGATCGTCTCTTGTTGGTGGCAGATCGTCATTCTTTTGTAAAATCCGAAGTATTTCCACACGTTGGATTTTCTTTTAGTGCCGGGAAGCCCGGGATGATAATATAACTGAAATTGTTGTCACTGGAAGCCATATTGGAGACATAGGCACTCTCTGTTGATAAAACAACAGCGGCGGCATGCGCCGCTGCAGGTATAAAACCTGGTACCGGAGTACTGGACGGTGCAGAGACGGCTCGCATACCGCTCCTCCATTTCATGCCGATGATCAATTTTGACAAAGTTCAATCGATTATCGGAATCTGGAGCTTCCAGCATGCCGCTAATCAATACCACCTGATCATCGGTACACCACTATCATGCTGTGAACAACCTTAAAACATTTGTGCTTTGAGGTTCTTATTATACCCCCGGTATACGAAGTATATAGGGGGTATATAGTTTTTGGTTTTTCCGTAAATATGTTTGTGTGTGTGTGTGTATGTTAACATTTTTTCTGTCAAAGTTTTCTCAGGAACCACAAGAGCTAGATCTTGAAATTTGGTACAAACGTTGGGTATGACTAGTTGTACCGTGTAAGAGACAATCAGCCTTCTCCTGCTTATCATTCCCTTTGTTTGTCCATTTTTTCTTTCTCTCCAATAAAATTTCTGTCACAGATTTCTCAGGAACCACGATAGCTAGGATCTTGAAATTTGGTACAAACGTTGGGTATGACTAGTTGTACCGTGTAAGAGACAATCAGTCTTCTCCTGCTTATCATTCTCTTTGTTTGTCCATTTTTTCTTTCTCTCCATTAAAATTTCTGTCACAGATTTCTCAGGAACCATGATAGCTAGGATCTTGAAATTTGGTACAAACGTTGGGTATGACTAGTTGTACCGTGTAAGAGACAATCAGCCTTCTCCTGCTTATCATTCCCTTTGTTTGTCCATTTTTTCTTTCTCTCCATTAAAATTTCTGTCACAGATTTCTCAGGAACCACGATAGCTAGGATCTTGAAATTTGGTACAAACATTGGGTATGACTAGTTGTACCGTGTAAGAGACAATCAGCCTTCTCCTGCTTATCATTCCCTTTGTTTGTCCATTTTTTCTTTCTCTCCATTAAAATTTCTGTCACAGATTTCTCAGGAACCATGATAGCTAGGATCTTGAAATTTGGTACAAACGTTGGGTATGACTAGTTGTACGGTGTAAGAGACAATCAGCCTTCTCCTGCTTATCATTCCCTTTGTTTGTCCATTTTTTTCTTTCTCTCCATTAAAATTTCTGTCACAGATTTCTCAGGAACCACGATAGCTAGGATCTTGAAATTTGGTACAAACATTGGGTATGACTAGTTGTACCGTGTAAGAGACAATCAGTCTTCTCCTCCTTATCATTCCCTTTGTTTGTCCATTTTTTCTTTCTCTCCATTAAAATTTCTGTCACAGATTTCTCAGGAACCATGATAGCTAGGATCTTGAAATTTGGTACAAACGTTGGGTATGACTAGTTGTACCGTGTAAGAGACAATCAGCCTTCTCCTGCTTATCATTCCCTTTGTTTGTCCATTTTTTCTTTCTCTCCATTAAAATTTCTGTCACAGATTTCTCAGGAACCATGATAGCTAGGATCTTGAAATTTGGTACAAACATTGGGTATGACTAGTTGTACTGTGTAAGAGACAATCAACCTTCTCCTGCTTATCATTCCATTTGTTTGTCCATTTTTTCTTTCTCTCCATTAAAATTTCTGTCACAGATTTCTCAGGAACCATGATAGCTAGGATCTTGAAATTTGGTACAAACATTGGATATGACTAGTTGTACCGTGTAAGAGACAATCAGCCTTCTCTTATCATTCCCTTTGTTTGTCCATTTTTCCTTTCTCTCCAATAAAATTTCTGTCACAGATTTCTCAGGAACCACAATAGCTAGGATCTTGACATTTGGTACAAAAGTTGGGTATGACTAGTTGTACAGTGTAAGAGACAATCAGCCTTCTCCTGCTTATCATTCCCTTTGTTTGTCCATTTTTTCTTTCTCTCCAATTAAATTTCTGTCACAGATTTCTCAGGAACCACAATAGCTAGGATTTTGAAATTTGGTACAAACATTGGAAATGACTAGTTGTACAGTGTAAGAGACAATGAGCCTTCTCTTGCTTATCATTCCCTTTGTCCATTTTTTCTTTCTCTCCAAATTAATTTGTCACAGATTTCTCAGAACGACAATCGCTAGGATTTTGAAATTTGATACAAACGTTGGATATGACTAGTTGTACAGTGTAAGAGACAATTAGCCTTCTCTTGCTTATCATTCCCTTTGTTTGTTCAGTTTTTCATTCTCTCCTATAAAATTAACTTTTTTTTCCTGTCCAAGATTTTTCAGGAACCACAACTGCTAGGATTTTGAAATTGGGTGCAAATGTTGGAAATGACTGGTTGCATCATGTAAGAGAGTATCAGCTTCCTTCTGCATATCATTCCCTTTGTTTGTCCATTTTTCTTTCTCTCCAATTTATTTTTGTCACAGTTTTCTCTGTTCCTAAGAGAGCCACAGTCTTCAAATTTTGTATACATCTTGAGAATGGCCAAGTTTATTGTGGGAAAGAAAATCAAAACGCTAAGATTTTTTTTTTTTTTGCCTTCTTTTGCATTTTTTTCTGTTTTTCCATCTTGATCTCCAATGGAATAAATGGGAAAATTTATGTCAAAGCTTTCCCAGATTGCCATATAACTAGGTTTAGTTATATAATAAAACTGACTAGTTGACATCATCTGGATGCTGTTGCTGACTTTAGGTCAGTGTCACTGACATAGAAGTTTATGTAAACTTGTGTTGAAGTTTTGTGTTAAATTTGTATTTTCTTTTGATTACATAATTTGCATATTTTAATGGAACCATTGTGTATTTGTCTATAGGCCTTTCACTGTATTTGTAAATGATTGTCCATTCATCTGTCTGTTATTTAACATTTGCTTTAAAATTTTGTATTAAGTGTGTTTATATAAGGCAATGGCGCTGGCCGGGGGTATACGTGAGCCCCTGCTCACATGCTCTTGTGTACATTTAAAATCAGATAAAATGTTGTTCATAAACACAGTCTTCGGAAACCTGCATTGACAAGGAGCTTGAAGTCATCCAAAGTCGGTGCTGATATGACATTGGTAGGCAGACCTCCAGAGACGGACTGTTGATAGAAAGAAGGATCCCTTGTAGGCATAGCTGGAGCAAAATATTGGCAGGAATCGTTGATGGTGTCCTCTAGTTGCTACTCCTGTGGCTGTCATGTACTGGCCTGAAGGAATTTCAATGAGGTTATTGACGATCCAGTACATCACTGTAACTTTGCTCTGGTGTCGCCTTGATTGAAGGTCCTCCCAACCAAGTTCTTGCAACATTGAAGTGACACTACTGGTTTGGTGGTAGTCACCGCAGCATAACCTGGCGGCACGCCTCTCTACAGACTCCAATTTGGCTATGTTGGATTTTGTCACTGGGTCCCATACCGTTGATGCATACTCGAGCTGTGGATGAACTATGGACTTGTAGCATTTGGCCTTAACATCCTTTGGGCAGCTTGAAGGATTTCAGGGATAATTTCCTTATATTTTCATTTATAACATTCTTTGTGATGCCTCATAAGAACCCTCTTGTTGAGATGATTCTAATGAGGAGTTACAACATATGTTTTCATTGAGAAATAAGAAAAAATTTCTTTGAATTATCTTCAGTACCTCTTATCCAAACCTCAAGTTATATCCTCTTTCTAAATGTCTTTTCAGGTATTTTTCATAGAGGTTGATGAGAAATCAAGCAGTTGAGTAAGGATGGCTGATGAGAAGGTATTGAAGGGTATCAAGTCATTTCTGAGATCTGTTCTAATCTCTGCCAAGGATGGAATACCGGCGTATAATTTACAGAGTAAGCTGAGCTGTAGATGCGGTATAAGAAGGGGTAACAGGACTTATTAACCCATTCCATTCTGGATACCCCTGCACGATCGATCCCCCGCTTCTCCGGTCTTTCGGATGAGACTTTAAACCGAGGTCCTGTCTCCATATGACCTCGTTGGTGGGATGTTAAACCCTAGTTCACTCACTCACTCGGGATACCCCTTTAGGGGTATCTTGGCAAACAGATTGGATCCAGATCAGGCCCCATACATGTGGGGCCTGATCTAAGATCCAAACTGTTTCCTGTCTAGACATCATTTCTACAAGAGTTAGTTAAAATAAAATATGTCAAAATATTCTTGATTTTTGATGCAGATGAGACTTTCAGCAGACGACAAAATATACCCAGAATGCAATGGGTTAAGGGAAAATTTTCCCTATTTGTTGTGACCCCTTACTGAGATGGTTCTAATGAGGGGTTACAACATACTTTTTTGCTGAGAAATAAGAAAAATTATCTTTGAATTATCCTCAATACCCCCTCATATCTGGACCACTGATAAGGGGTTTACTAGATGATTATTACCACATTTATTTGGTTGTAAGATGAGGGTTTTCTCATCCAAAACAACCCTAAAAATTTAGATCCATCTTATAAGACAGATCTAGATTTTGGGGATTGTTTTAAGAAAAGTACATGTTAAAGTGCTCCAGATTTGACAAGGTGGAATGGATAATTTTGGATAATTTTTATTATTATTATTAGATAAAAACATATGTTGTAACCCTCATAAGAACCATCTTGCTGAAGTGGTTCTAATGAGGGATTACAACATAACTGATAAGTTTTCATTGAGACACATGAAAAATTATCTCTGAATTGTCCCTGTTACCCTTTTATATCTGGAACTCTTGGTTTAGATATTTGGGATCATTTTGGAGGGGTGTGGGGGAGGGGGGACGGAGATGGGAGATTTCTGTCTTATTTATAACTGAATTAATAGGTGAAGGAGATTTTTGTGACTGCTCCATAAACATATTGTGGCCTCATTAGAACTGCTTCAGCAAGGTGGTTGTAATGAGGTCATGAGGTAGCAGAAAAATAAATACCCCTCAGTAGTCACCTGATATTGTTTTGTATGGAGCAATTTATTGTTAGACTCTCTGTGTCAGCCAGTGGCTTTCTGGATTGTGTTTGCAAAATTAAGATTTTGTACATGTACATGAGCCATGACTTCAGCTTTGAGTGGATGGCTCAGTGCTCCAGATAAAAAGAAGTGGTCATGGGGATAATTTAGTGATACTATTCTATATTTCTTCTTGAAAACATATATTGTGACCTTTCATTAGAACAGTCTCCCTGAGATGGTTATCATGGGATGTCACAACATGTGTTTTTGTTAAGAAATAGGAAAAATTATCTCATTATTTGCAAAAACACACCTTATCTGGAGAGCTGGTGGCTTATTTATCTTTAAATTGTGAAGATTTAAACTCCCAGCTAAGGATGAGTCTATTTTTATATCAGGATATCTTTGTAAATTTGTTGGCAGACCTGAAAAAGAAAGGAGTCCATTGGCAACTTAGATGATGTATTTGAATTACGGTAAAGTCAGTATCTTAATGAGCTTATTGGGCTCCTGAAAATAATGAATATTACAATTATCGTCATTGGAATATTATTAATTGTTCTAATATTTAATGGTACAGTGTTAGTAAACATTTATGGGTACAGTAATGAGTGGGTATAAGTAACTTATTACCGGTAATACTGTACCAGGGATACAGACTAGCGGTCGCCCACTCGCCCACTGTGAGTAAAAAATCAGCTGGGCGCCTAAAATTAAAATGACAGTTGCCCAGTTTGCGATCGTGAGCTGTCGGCGAGTGTCTGGCATGTTTTCGGCTTGGAGTAAAATCCGTCACCTGAAAGGGTATTGCTAACTTCCGTGCCAATATCTGCTAAGAATATTCTGTGTTTCGTCATACTTGTGTGTTGGATTTTACTTATTATGGAGAAAAACAACATGGCCACCCCCTCGTAATGTAAGATAGACATACAGATAGATTTGGCATGTAAAAATCTTAGCCGTTTATGCATGTTTTGAGCGTAATGTGGCGATACATCGCTAGTGTTTCACACCCAATTGCTCAAAGGAAGCAAAACCCTGAAGAAAGGAGGGTTTACTAAAGCCTACGGAAAAGATGCAATTCTCGCGCAGATTCTGAATAAAAGATTCTCACGTTTTAAATGTAGGCCCCTAAATTTCTGGCTGGGCGACAAGTTTTCAGTTTTTAGGGGCCCAGCTTGCTCCTGTGAAAAATAAGTTAGTCTGTATCCCTGTGTACCCTTAAATGTTTACTACTGTACTCTTGAATGATTACCTATACTGTACCTTTAAATATTTACTAATACTGTACCCTTAAAAAGTTTTCTAAACTTTTAAGGATACAGTACTAGCAAACATTTGAGGGTACAGTATAAGTAAACATTTCAGGTACAGTAGCAGTGATTTTTTTACCTCTGCATCCTGCATCTTTGATGCATATAATTTGCTGAGGATGCAACATTTTAAAAGATAAGCATCCTCAGGATGCAAAGATCTGAAGCAAAAATTTGTCTGTAACAGTTAGTCCATTGATATCTTAGTTTAACCTGGCTTTTATGATAGTGAATGGATCTAGTTGCTCAGTCGGTTTTAATCAGCATGTCTGAGAAGGGTTGCAGAAACCTCTGAGATTGGGATGCAAAGACTTCTGGCCTTGTGTACCCTGGGACTTGTTGAAATAAATTTTTAAAAAAATCACTAGGTATCTAAACTTAGTACCTGTGTACAAATTGCCTTCTTTGAATGGGTCTTGAAAATGCAAGATCTGGGATGCACAATTTTATTATCAACAAGTCCATGAAGGGATGCACAACCTTGAGCTTGGGATGCAAAGATTTCTGGCCCAGTGGGTCTGGGGATGCAAAGAACCAAATTTGTAAAAAAATCACTGCAGTAGTAGTAAACATTTAAGGGTACAGTACTAGTAAATATTTAAGTGTACAGTATTAGTAAACATTTAAGGGTATAGTGTTAGTAAACATAAAAGGGTACAGTATTAGTAAACATTTAAGGGTACAGTATCAGTAAACGGCAAACTTTTATGTCTTCTCCACATTGGCTTATATGGGGTACAACTTTAGCGGAGAAATATTTGCTTCACAGTTTGGTGCATTTCTTCGCAAGATTACTTTCAATGGCAAGAATTTGCTCCCTAGACAGTTAAGTCTTGCCATTGAAAGAAGTCACTAAGAAAAGGTAATAGATAACGACTTTCATGCAAGAGTGATATACCATTGCAATTATCTATAGATCTAGTAAAATTTCTATCACAGGAGAATACAAAGAGATGGTGGGAGAGTTTCTTCCCTTTAAGAAACTTGGATTTCCTACCCTGGAAGATTTCATACAGTCTGTCCCTGATGTTGTTGAGCTGCGTTGGTGAGTCAGTTACTTCGGTTTAAAGGATTTTGGGGCAATTTATTTTCATCCATATTGCTTCTTTATAAAGTTTTTTCTATTTAAAAAAAATAAAATCTAACATATTGACCATAGTTTATAATTCCATTTGAAATGAACTTGTACACTTTCAAGGGAAGTAATGCTGCCATTTTCATTTATGCCTCCATTTCCAGTGGGCCGTTGCTGGGCTCACATGCAACATCGTTTGCTTTCTAGTGTCACAGCTCATATATCTTTTCTATGCCTTAGGAAGTTATCAAACCAGGGCTCAGATCCTCAAAGCATTGTAAGCTTAACAAAATCATTAGTCAAGGGTTCAATAAGTCTTCCAGTACACATAAAATGAAGTATGCTTTTATTTTTGGCTGATAAAATGGGAGGAGCTTTTGTACTGCAAAGCTCCCCATTTTATCCCCCGACCGAAAGGTTCGGGGGATATAGCGATGAGCCTGGCGTCCGTCTGTCCGTCCATCTGTAAGCATTTTCTTGTCCGCTCTATATCTTGAATACCTTTTGGAATATTTTCATGATACTTTACAGTTATGTAGAACAGGTCATGACGATGTGTCGCGTACCAGAATGGTAAATCTTGCTGTTGTACTTTTTGAGTTATTTTCCCTTTGGTGAGTTTTTTGGCAGATTCGTTTCCGCTCTGTAACTTGAATACCCTTTGGAATATTTTCATGATACTTCACAGATATGTAGAACAGGTCATGACGATGTGTCACAAACAAGAATGACAACTCTTGCTTTCTTACTTTTTAAGTTATTTCTCCTTGATGGTTTTAGGTGTGGTTGTTTGGCAGATTTGTGTCCGCTTTATAACTTGAATACCTTTTAGAATGTTTTCATGATACTTCACAGATATGTAGAACAGGCCATGACAATGTGTCCCGAACAAGAGTGACAACTATTGCTTTCTTACTTTTTGAGTTATTTCCCCTTGATGGTTTTAGGTGGGATTTTGTGTCCGCTCTATAACTTGAATACCTTTTAGAATATTTTCATGATACTTCATAGATATGTAGAACAGGTCATGATGATGTGTCGCTAACAAGAATGACAACTTTTGCTTCTTACTTTTTGAGTAATTTCCCCTTAGTCATTTTAGGTGTGGTTTCGTGTCTGCTGTATAACTCATATACCTTTTGAAATATTATCTTGATACTTCACATAAAATGTAGAACAGGTCATGATGATGGGTCACAAACAAGAATGACAACTCTTGCTTTCTTACTTTTTGAGTTATTTCCCCTGAATGGTTTTAGATATGATTTCGTGTCCTCTCTATAATTTGAATACCTTCTGAAATTTTTTCATGATACTTCACAAATATGTAGAACAGGTCATGACGATGTGTCGCGAACAGGAATGACAACTCTTGCGTTCTTACTTTTTTAGTTATTTCCCTTTGATGATTTTAGGTGTCCACTCCATAGCTTGAATACCTTTTGAAATATTTTCATGATACTTCACAGATATGAAGAACAGGTCATGACGATTTGCCTCGTACATGAATGACAACTCTTGCATTCATACTTTGTGAGTTATTTCCCTTTGGTATTTTGAGCTGCTGTTTGAGTATCTGCTCCATATCTGTATAACTCTGGCCTGCTCCACAATTTTAATAACCTTATACCTTTTAGAATATTGATGAACATGCTGTGATATCTTATCAGTGTTCCTAACTCTCTCTGACCCCCACATCCCCCACCCCACCCCACCCCACCCCACCAAAAAAAAAAAATGTTTTTTTTTTTTCTCCAGATTTGGATTCTTTGTCCAAATTCACTTACTAGAGAGCTCAAAATTAGGTTTGTAGGGCTTGTAGTTTAGAAGTTATTCACACATTTTGAAAGTTTAATATATCATATGCTATATATTTATGTATATGGCGGCTGTTTGGGATATTACTTCTTTTTAGCAGTCAAGCATACTATTTTAGTCTGAGTGTTAGATAATCATGCATCTGTTAAACAGATAATGTCAATCTGAAGCATTAAAGAATGACAATATATTACTTATATGTGTTTTGAAGTGCACCCTTTTTACCAAGGCCCATGGGGGTCTTCGGTCCGGGGATTTGCCATCTCCTCTGATGGCTATTTTTTTTTCAGCAAATATAGCACTGATTTTGCATACTGTGGCTTTGAAAATGTATGGTTTTGCTAACTAACGACTGACAACGTTGTTGGTTTTGAACAGCAGAGCACAGGTTTGAGTAGCTTTGTCCAGTAGTAAAGGAGAAAGTCTTCCATTATCATCCTTCTGTCCGCTGTAAATGACTGAAATACTCTGAAAGGGTCGTCAAACCACAATTAACCTGAAGGTTATGATCCATTAGCATCTGTTCCTTATTGTAGGAGAGGTGGGGAACTGTTCTACCTTGTAGTACCAGATGAAGCTACAGCCCACATCCACGACCTTGTCTCTAAACAGAAAAGCAACAGAAAGCTCAAGGTGAGGATATACAGTAGACTCTTGTTTATCTCAAACACTGATATCTCAAAGTACTCTCATATATCAAAGAATATAGTTTGGACACATTTCTTATTTTTCTTTATATTCTAACACTCAGATATCTCAAACTACTGGTATCTCAAAGCAAATTTTCTGGGACCAGAAAATTTGCTTTGAGATATCAGTAGTTTGACAGGAACTTTCGAGATATTGAGAGTTGAATGTATTGTAGATGCACAGACTTACATCTTATCCCTGGATACCACCACCAATTCATAGTTTATCTGCCACCCCAAATGTTTTCATACGCTCTCAAATTTCATGAGGGCCCAGTCTGGGAGTGAATATTCAACTACATGACAGAGAGAAACAAGCTGACTGTAGCTAGAAAAATAGATAAAATACTAAATGCCTTTTAAGTTAGTTTCTTGAGTTGCGGTTTTCCTCCCAGAAAGGTTAAGATGAGCCCAATAAAATTAAATTTTACAGTGCTCCAGATAAGAAGGGGTAACAGGGATAATTTAGGGATAATTGTCCATATGTCTCAACAAAAACATGTTGTTTCCCTCATTAGAACCGTCTTGGCGAGACGGTTCTAATGAGGGGTCACAACATATCTTTTCATTGAGAAATAAGAAAAATTTTCTTTGAATTATCCTCGATACCCCCCTCTTATCTGGAGCTCTGATTTTAGGGGGCACAAAGTTGAGCAGGTTTCACAAGGAAAGCTCTAAGTGTGATGCAGGGATTGAACTTGGTTGTGTGCATTTTGTGTGCATTTATGGTGATTTAATGGCTAAGGTATAAACACATTCTTACAAAGCCATACATAGGAGACAGTGTTCCATATATTGGAAGGGATACTGGATAATTTATAGATAATTTTGCATATTTTCATCGAAAATTTGTTTGAAACATCTTTTTCAGTACAATCATACGTAGTGACATCTCATTAGAGTTGCTTTCAACATGCTTTGTCTGGCCTGCATCTAGGAAAAGTGAGACAAAAGTATTACTTTTCCAGTGGTGTCAGTGTTGGTGGCATATACTTTTGCTGAGTTTTCTGTTGTAGCCCTAGTTTGTGACACTTCATAGACAGATGGGACACTGCCTTCAGCAGAATTCTTGTTACAGAGGAACAAGAAATTGTGTTCTCGGATTATCTTCAGTTACTAATGTTAGCTGATGCTGTCCTCTGGTATGGCAGGGCACCACAGAGGTAACGGTTTAAGGTCAAAGTTTTATGTGATAGGGAAGTTCAGATGAGCTGCCCTGTCCAGTAATAGGTCTTAATATTTGCAGGCTCCCTTTCAGAGGAAGCAACTCTGCCATTGTCACTTGTGTGCATTTATAATGGGGGTCTGCTCATAAAGAAAAGAATTTGCTCCCTTAGGAGCAAATTCTTTCCTTTATGAGTAGACCCCAGTTTAGAAGGGCAGCATTATCCAGTGAAGCAAACAGCAAGTCACAAAAGATGTAAAAATGGCAGAAAAACATGGAAGTATACTCGTACATCTTAAGAGCAGGCTGACTTTTTCTTTTTCAGAAACCAGCTAGACGTCCAAGAGGAAGGGGTGGAGGGTCTCGGCCCCAACCAAGGGGCCAGTTCTCCACAGCTGAGAGAGCCCAGAGGCCCAGACCCGCAGTTACACACAGACCTTTTCTGCCCTCACCCATGGGACTTCCTGCATTTAGGGCTCCAAGTCCTACAGGCCCTACACCTACCCTACCAAGGTAAGCTTTTCTTTCATAATATTGCAAATGCAGGCAACTCTCGATATCTCAAAGTCAAAATTCTTCACAAACTACTAATATCTGAAAGTAAATTTTCTGGAACCAGAAAAATTTTCTGGTTCCAGAAAATTTACTTTGAGATATCACTAGTTTGAGATAAGAGGAGTTGAAATGTAAATAAAAATTGGGAATGTGTCCAAACGTTTTTCTTTGAAAGAAGATTTACTTTTAGATATCAGTGTTTGAGATATCGAGAGTAAACTGCAGGGGTAAATTTGATGATATTTCGAGTATAATTTATGCCCACCATCAGTGAGTAGAAGAGAGACATAGGTATTTTCTGTTGTTGTCAATATCAGTGGCTAAACTTTCCTCAAGTTTCTGGTTTAGCTCTGTTTTATGAGAATACTCTGCCAGTCCATAAACTGCCTTCTGGGATCTTTATTGCCTTGAGAAGCAAGTGAGAAGTGATAAAAGTATTTATGTTTTGATACAAGTTTAGAATTATAGACAGTACCACCCCAATCCCGATGTTTAGATCAAGGTCATATATGTAGAAATCTTGTGTTATAAAGGATCCTTACATTTTTTTTTTCAAAGTTTTATGAGGTGCAAGCCTCATCCCCCTTACAGTGATCTTAGGTCAAGATAGTGACAGAACTTTGTCTTATTTATTGGCAAGCATGAGTTCAGGCAAGCTATGCTGTTTTGTGACTGCTCTTGTTACAGAGAATGTAGAAAATGATCCCATATTGTCTTACTCTGTTTCAGTCCCATTACTGTGAAAGTTGGTAACTCAGCAACAGGAACTAGGACAGTGAGAGTGGGTACATCTAACAAGACAGTGAAAGTAAATCGGCTATTTTCTCAAGCCATGACGGCAGCCAGCTCTGAGAGGAATCATGAGGTTATTTATTTACTGTCATTATTAAATGTTACAGCACTCAGTGCGCTGACAAAAGGTTGGGCCTATAATTGTTCCAACAAAGTAGAGCCTTTCAAGAATTTACCTGTCTAATTTACTCTACTTGGACTGAAATTTTGTAGAAATAGTAGTTGGAATACATCATTATTTTACAGTTAAGATAAATGGGATGTTTTGGGGAATACTGTAAAAGGGTCCAAATAAATAGAAATAAGATTCTTAGATAGACAGGAGCCAGTATAGTTAGGGTCATCTGTTTTCTAATCGACCCATAAAGCACCAAAAAGCAGACCACAAAATTTACATCTGCTAAATTTATAGAAATGTTTCATCCAAGCTGTATTATATGGAGAATTCATAGACTTGTGGGCACAGTGTAGATCCAGATGAGTCAGCTCATTATGAGCTTCCTAATATCTGAATCTGCCCTGTTTACAAATTCTGCTATTTTCAGTTTTGGTGTTTGAAAGAAAAAAATGTAGGATCAGTTTTCTTGTCTGATATTTTCAGCATAAATCACAGTCAAGATTCGAGGTTCCTCCAAGGTTTAGAAAAATGATGGAATCCAATTCAGAACCTCCCTCCCAGCCGAGACCCAAGGCTGCACCAGCCAGAAAACCATCAGGTAAATATGCGGTGTATTTCAGAGTTCTAGTAAACAGGTACAATTTCATGGGAAGCAACTCTGCCATTTTCATATTTGCCTCCCTTCCCTTTCCCAATAAGTGCTATAGAAGCAGATTCTTTCCTTTATGAGTAGACCTCATTTTGTAAGGGCTACATCTTCCACAGAAGCAAATAGGAAGCCACAAAATTTGTTTCTCTTTTAAAAACAGCATAAAAACATGAAAGTGTACCCTTACACAATAATGCTGTGAATCTCAGCAGATAAGGATGGATTTTAATTGTAATTGTGAGACAATTTCTGTGCATCTTCACTGAGGCAGATCTAATAAGTGATGACAGCATTTGTTCTAATAGAGAAATCTATAAACATACAGGTTGTGCCACGGCAGCTGGGTATAAAAACAGAATAACTTGTCATTATGATCCTATCACCAAAATGGTCCTAATGAGGGGTCAGGAAATTTTCAGAAGAAGGTCAAGGTATATCTATACACCTGAAAACATCATTTATAGTGTGAACTCTTATAAAACTGGGGCCGTATTCACAAAGCCACTTAAGTCGTTGCTATGCTGTTGCTAAGGCTAAAAATCTATAAAGGAGATTCCCTACAACTATATAATTTGCTCTGGAGGAACAGTCTTTGTAAGACTGTTCCTCCAGAGCAAATTTCATAGTTGTAGGGAATCTCCTTTATAGATATATAGCCTTAGCAACAGCATAGCAACGACTTAAGTGGCTTTATGAATACGGCCCCTGGTCTTTGGGAAAGAATGACCTGTTTGAAGTTACATATTTATTTGCTTATAAGATGGATGTTTTGTCCTTTAGAATGACTCCAAATAAGTAATACTGTCTTGGGTAATTTGCTATAAGATGGGTTTTCTTTTTCCAAAACAAACCCAAAAAATGTAGATGTCTTATATGGAAAAAAACCCATGTTTTACCTGAATATATTCAGTAAGCAGTCAACAAAATTCATCATTACTTTTGATTATCATTCTTCTCTTCTTATGTTTTCCAGGTCCTAAAGTTACATTCCCAACAGGTAAGAGTGACTCTGACTGCTCCTTTTTCAATGTGAGGATTAATTAGCACATTATCCCAAAATATTTCCTAATGACTGAATGCAGAAGTGCCTGAGAATGTATGGTAGGCCAGGTCAGACTACAGTTTGCGCCAAGTTGTTCAAAGCATCATTAGCTTAACAAAGTCATTTGTCAAGAATTTGTTATGTCTTCTAGTAAACATAATGTTAGATATTCTAATATTTTTTGCCCCAAAAATGTGAGGAGCTTTTACTGTGCAAAAGCTTCTCACATCTTTTGGCAAAAAATGGTAGTATTTTAACTGTTTTTGTGTGCAGTACATAAGAAAACTAATGTTGCAGTGCTTGCCATTCTGCAGGGTTACTTGACAAACAGATCTTGTTATGCCTAAATGTCCCGAAAAAAACTGATTTTATGGTAAACAAATAAAATATAAACTCCTTACTGTCACTGACAAACTGACTAACTATGTTCTTTACCCATTCCTTGGTAATATATCTATAACATTGTCTCTCCAGCAAGTGACAGAAGTCAGACATAGGTATCCTGGAGTCATGTGTTATCGATACCCCAGTACAGAATTCCGGTGTACACGTAACGCAGCAACGGCAACAAATACACACCTTGTATGCATAAAACTTCGCCTTTTCCCTATTTATCCTCAATGAAAACATGCCATTTTCCGCGCCGACTTTTTTGCTGCTTGACCCAGAAATATGACTTTCAAAACTGACCAATAATATAGTCTGTCATATGTTATCGATACTAATTTGCATATCTAAATTAACACGAGCTGTGTTATTTTTGCGACTAAATATTTACAGTGGTGCATAAACATCATTCATATTTGTTACGAAAATCGTTTATTACCGTCTTCTTTGTTTTTTTTAGCTCACTTTGACCATCAGTGAAGAAGATATGCAACAAAACTAACTAAAATATGTACTGCTACAAATTGACTGAGAGCATGCTGTTGAATTTATTTGTTTATTTTACAACAGTTAGACTCCCCAGGCCATCCGGTACATGTAGTTTACACCTGAAACACGTCACAATAAATACATGTTGAATTAAAACTGTAATAAAATCTAAGTAGTTTTTCAGCAGCAATAGTAGGTGTTAGTTAAAATCACATTTTTGATTGCATAATACCCTAATGACTGTTTATTGAAACATGCTGCTCAGAGATAAGACCTTCTGGGAGACTTGTGACTGAAGTACAGGTAGGGGCCAGATAAAGGGAAATCAGCTGTCAAAGGAAAAGAGAAAATATGGTTATAAACCAATTATAATTGGATCAGACTGTGTTGTTGAACACATAAAACTGTGTAAAAAAATACCATTATTTGCTCAAAGACTTATGCTTTTTATAGGAAGAGATGACACAAATAGGGCCATATAAATAGCTACTCGTACATTATAACTTTCGTGCACATGGAGGACTTTGATCAGCCTGTGCAGTCTCATCAGTGCCTTCCCTGTTTGCATGAACAGTATGAGATTCCTGGAAATTTAAAACAGTAAAACTGATAATCCAGATCAGTCTACACATATGTGACGGCTGATTTGAATACCTACTGCTCAGAAAATGAAAATCCGGATCAATCTACGCAGATATGACGGCTCGTTTGAATATTTACTGTTCACACGAGCAGTCTGTCGTTCCTTGAAATTAAAAAAAACAGAAATGAAGACCCTGGTCAGTCTACAAAGCTCTTACGACTGATTTGAATATTAATTGTTCTCATAACAGTTTTGTCAGCATTGAGTATTCATATCAGCCTGCACAGCTAAACAGCGAAAAAGACCCTGATAAGTCTATGCATATGTGATTTGAATATTTACTGTTTGTATTCAAATCAATCTGAGTAGCTAAACAGCAAAAGTGAAGACCTTGATCAGCCTACACAGATGTAACAACTGATTTTAATAAGTTAAATGGTCAAATTGAAAAAAATGTCACTAAAGAGTATTCAAAACAGAATGCTCATCTGCACTGACTGATTAGTCTTCTTTTCGTTTTTCACAGAAAAATGTTTTAGTTTTAAAATGCCAAAACTTATAAAATGTTAAACTTCAATTAAACATCTTTTTATTTGCATTAAATTTAACAAATAATAAACTAAATAAATCAAATAAAACTGTTCATCCACTAGTTTATATCGGATCAGAAAAAATATTTAATATTTAAAATACAGGTTCCGTTTATCATGAATTAATAACTTGTTTTCATCTTATATATTTAATTTTTGTCAAAGATTTGGTTGGTTGATTTGATGCTTAACGTCCACGGTAAACAACTAAGGTCATGTCGGGACGGTCAGTTAACCTAACCAAACTATTCCTGGGCAGACTTAGACCTCCTAAGCGGTTAACCAGTACTAAGTGCACATACTTTCGCCAGTAACTGACAACTGCCCTTCTTGAATCAGCGGAAGGAGAAACGAAAGTATGTGGCCAGACCGGGATTCGAACCCAGGACCTCTGACTTACGAGTCAGGTGCCCTACCGATTTTCTCAAAGAAGATGCATAAATAGGATAATAGCAGTTTCCCCATATTAGGCCCCCTCATACAGTTTTAATACTGGCTTAATCCCCTCATAATCATCTAGATAAGATAAGCCTTTGATGTGAGCTATAGCCCTAAGTACTGTTTAATGTGGGTGATCAAATTGTGCCACCTCATTTACTTAAAGAAAAAAATGTGTTTTTAAAACAAAATAAAAATAAAAACCACATTTTCTATGCTGTTATCATAAGGACCTATGGCATGTTTGCGCTTCCGTGCTTTTGAAATGAACACAGTCATGCGCTGCAACCGGTTCTATTTATGGCACCATAGAGTAAATAAACGAATGAGAAAGCTTCCATGGTTGTGGAAAGTACAAAAGTGGAATTTTTAATGAATTTATGGTCAAGAAATATTTATATAAGTGAAAATAGACAAATTACATGTTGTTTTGTAAGTAAACTGATCTAACCTTGATTCTAAACATGTTGATTATGCCCCCGCCATTTAAAATGGGGGGGGGGGGGGCATATAGTATCACCCCATTAAGTACGAAATGGTTTCTGTTCAATATCTTTTGAAAGCATTGGTGTATTGAATTCATATTTCATACACAGCTATATAATCATAAAATACAGGTCAAGTTCGATGTTGGGTAAAATCCGGCTATTATTGTGGGAGTTATGGCCCTTTTTCGACTTCTGTTTCTATGAAAAAATGGTTTCCGTTCAATATCTTTTGAAAGCATTGGTGTATTGAGTGAGTGAGTGAGCTCGGGTTTAACGTCCCACCAACAACGAGGTCATATGGAGACGGGACCTCGGTTTAAAGTCTCATCCGAAAGACCGGAGAAGCGGGGGATCGAACTTGCGACCCCTGGATTGATACATTGGTGTATTGAATTCATATTTTATACACAGCTATATAATCATAAAAATACAGGTCAAGTTTGATGTTGGGTTAAATCTGTCAATTATTGTTGGAGTTATGGCCCTTTTTCGACTTCTGTTTCTATGAAGAAATGGTTTCCGTTCGATATCTTTTGAAAGCATTGGTGTATTGAATTCATATTTTATACACAGGTATATAATCATAAAATACAGGTCAAGTTCGATGTTGGGCAAAATCCGACAATTATTGTGCGAGTTATGGCCCTTTTTCGACTTTATTTTGTATGAAAAAATGGTTTCCGTTCGATATCTTTTGAAAGCATTGGTGTATAGAATTCATAACTTATACACAGCTATATAATCATAAAATACAGGTCAAGTTCGATGTTGGGTTAAATCTGTCAATTATTGTTGGAGTTATGGCCCTTTTTCGACTTCTGTTTCTATGAAGAAATGGTTTCTGTTCGATATCTTTTGAAAGCATTGGTGTATTAAATTAATATTTTATACACAGGTATATAATCATAAAATACAGGTCAAGTTTGACGTTGGGCAAAATTCGTCGATTATTGTTTGAGTTATGGCCCTTTTTCAACTTTATGTTTTTATGAAGAAATGGTTTCCGTTCATTATCTTTTGAAAGCATTGGTGTATGAAATTCATATTTTATACACAGGTATATAATCATAAAATACAGGTCAAGTTCAATGTATGGTAAAATCCGTCGATTATTGTGGGAGTTATGGCCCTTTTTCGACTTCATTTCATACAATAATGGGGTCCGTTTGTTAGTTTTTGAAAAGTTACTTGTTTCCGGGCTATTTCTTTTGGAAAGTTGCATGGCATCCATTTCTGCGATAAGATACAGAATATCATCACATATCAGTCATGACACCCCCCCCACCCCCCACCCCCCACCCCCCATGTACTTCTCTTGATCCAAGAAGCATACATCTGCCCAAGGAAAACAATAAAACATGTACCACAGAAGTGTGCCTTTGTGAACCTAGTTATGCGACAAGTGCCTTTACCTTAAACAAGGCGCCATCTTACTTAGGGCACTAGGCGGGGGCATCCATGTCGTATGGACACATTTCTAGTTTGATTTCCTTCACTGAGTTGGAGGCAAAGCTTCAGACTACAGGATCAATGGCCAATGTGACATATGACGCATTCTCTTGAGAAAATTGAGAGGAAGGTATCGATAACATATGACTGGCGATAACATATGACGGCACGATATTGCTTTTCTAGTGTCATTGTTTCAGGCAGCGGCATAAATTTTGCATTGAGTTTTCTGGTTTAGCTTTGGTTGGTCACAATGCACAGGTGAGAAATTCTCCTACAGGGAATTCTTGTACAATATGAACCATGGCACGAGAAAACCAACAAAGTGGTTGTGCGCCCAGCGCAGACTCAGATCAGTCTTGGCATCCGCCCAGTCCGTTCAGAGTCTTTGCTGTCCACACAGAGGTAGCTTAGACCCTTAGTTACCTTTTAAGCACTTTGCGAAGCGTCTGATCAGACTGAGCACACAACCACTTTGTTGGTTTTCTCGTGTCGCGGCTCATATAGCTATGTTTTGTGACAATGCATAGACAGGCGAGATTCTTGTGTTCTGCTAAATTCTTGTGGTTGACTCACTTCTGTTTATGTTTGTGTTTTAGTTGAGAATGGTGAACTGTACATGAGAACACTTACAAAATATATGCAAGAGATTGGTCAGGGATTGAAATTTGACACAGTGTCAGCCAAGGCAGGATATGTTAGTTCCTTCAAGTTGAAGAATGTAACCTATGGGAGTGAAGGTATGCCTTTTTCTTACCCGTAAAACTCTAAAAAGGGACATGAGAAAATGTGTGTCTGCAAAATTTCAGAAAACGTTGAGTTCAAGCTGTATCATATCCAGAGTTCAAAGACTAGAAGGCAAACAGCAAACAAATTGAGCCACCTCATCTGGATCTATGCTGTTTGCAAATTCAGCTTATGTATTCTCTTTTTGGGGAGCTTTAAGACTTAAAATACAGTCAGTATACAAAGTATTATGAACTAGAGAAAAAATTGTCAGTAAAGTTGAAAAATAGTTCTGTGGAACTTTTGTAACAGTTAATGTTCTAGTTGATAGGGGCAGGAAACCTTCATATTTATGACAAGCTATGTTAGCCTCTGACTGAAGCGATGGTAGCCTTCTGCAATACGATCTCTTAATAAAAATATATGTACAGACTGTATTGCAATGTCAGCTTTATATATATTATTTCAGCTTGCATGTGTAGTAAGCTCCCTTTTTGTGCTTCTTGGCTCAATTTTACCGTCATTGTTATAGAGTGTATTATTACACCTCCATCTTTTTCTGCCATATTTACAAAGAAGAACAACTTTTGTGACTTCCTGTTTGTTTCCCTGTATGATATAGCCCTCTCAAATGGGGTTTTGTCTGAAAAGGGAAGAATTCGCTCATAAAGGAGCAAATTATTTTCTTTTAGATTTGACGCCAATTGAGAAGGGATGCAAACATGAAATTAACAGAGTTGCTTACCCTGACGGTGTTACCAATCACCTATTGTATGATACTTTTTATATGGTCTGAAAGCTCCTGTTACTTTTGTAGATGTGTACAGGACAGCAACAGAAGCAGAAGAAGCTTGTGCCAAGATGGCTGTTGACAGACTGAGCCTGCTTGATGGTAAGATTTAAGCAGTGCTTTGGACACAGAGTGCAGTAGAATCCCTTTATTGTGCTTTGGACACTGAGTGCGGTAGAATCCCTTTATTGTGCTATGTTTGGGGCATAGAGTTATTTATATGAATAACATATTTAGATTACACTACAATATATAAGGTTTAAATGGCCCATTGCTGTCCTGGTGGTGAAAGTCATTCTAAGCAATGGGTCTACTTTTGCATGTAATGGTAAGATGACAGCTGATGTGCATATATTGTGTAATTTAGTGCCAAAAAGGAGAGGGAACAGGTTACTTAAAAATGATAAACCTCTCAAATATTATTTTCCTTTGAGGCTCAGTGTTGAGCATTGGAAAAAAAAGTGAGACAGTAAATGGGATCATCATCCTGTGCATTTTTACCATAAAAGAACACTTATGATACCAAAAGTAGGTCATTTTGAGTGCCAGCTGAAAGGACATAATAATTTTTCAACACAAGAAACTCAAGGCGGTTGTATTGGTGAAAAGCTGGGCAGTGATCATTAAAACGCTGAAAATGTTGTAAAACACTTTCAGGGAATCCTGACAATGAAATATCAAATGAATTAGCACATGGAGGAAAAATGAGTTTTAGGACTGTATGTCAATGAGATTAATCAGACTTCAAACTAATACAGTAGAACTTCAGTGGCTCGAACCCTGATGGCTCGTTAACTCTGCTTGGCTAGAGCTCTTTCCTGGGTCCGTAGAGGTCACTTTATATAGAAAATAACCCTGGATGGCTAGAACTACCCTTGGCTAGAACTAATTTTCATGGTTCCAAGCCTGTTCGAGCCAGTGAAGTTCTACTGTATAAGGCACATGAGTAGTAAATGCCACTCTGTGAAACAAAGTCAGAAATGCTAAACACCTGGCCATGTGGACACTTCTTTTGCTGCAACTCAAACTGTTTCTTGTAGGTAAAGGACAAAGAAAGGAATCAAGTAGTGAACAAAAAGCTCCTAAGACAACATATCCACCAGAACAGCTCAGAATTGTTAGATCCAGAGTAAAAGAGGTAAGACTTGATTTTTATACCCCGCCACTAACATTTGGCGAGGTATTATGTTTTCACGTTGGCCGTCCGTGTGTCTGTCCATCCATCCATCTGTCCATCCATAGTACATATGTCCGTCCGCACTTCGTTTCCGTGCAATAACTTTAGTATTTATCAATGGATTTCATTCAAATTTTGCACATGCATTTGTATCAAGAGTGTCTTACTTGGGATTGTTAAAGAGCAAATTTTGATAATTTTTGACAGAGTTATGGCACTTGTCAATGTATTAAAACTGCTTTTAGGCCCCTACTTCCTTTACTATTTGGATTATCATGATGAAACTTCACAGAAGTGATCAAAGTAGCAAAAGCTTTACATTACCATAGAAATTTTGTCCCTAGGGGCTAGCTGCCCTTGCCCTGGGACAATAAACATGTATAAAATCATGAAAAAAAAATCTGTCAAAATTCTGAGTTCAAAGCATTTCTTTTGAAATAAAAGCCTTCCATGATGCTCAAATTTACCCTGTAAGGGGTTATCTGCCCCTGCCCCCACATTCGTAAAATCTTCAAAAAAATCTATATAAAATCATAGTTTGAAGTAGCATGTCTGAAACTTACAGTAAATGATCAGCATAGTAAAAGTTACCAGTATTTCTCGAAATTGACCCCATAGGGATTATCTATCCCTGCCCTTGGGCTATTTACATGCATAAAATGTATATAGAAAAATCATAACTTAATCAGATTTTTCTGAAGCCTACAAATGCCTTCAGATAATACAGTGATAAAAACAACAACAAACAATAGATTAGGAAAAAGTGGATGCAGTGGTGGGGTATCATGCAGTCATTTGTGATGCTTTTATTAACCATGAAATTGGCAAAAAAAAAGCAGACAACAGAATTTACATCTGCAAAATTTCAAAGAATGTCCCCTTCAACCTATATCATATTTAGGATTCAAATACTAGAAAACAAATATTGTAGAATCAGACGATCCCTTTGACTGGATCTATGCTGTTTGCAGATCCTGTAGTTTTGTATTAAAGAGGATGAAATTATGCATACTATCCACAGCAAGCACTGTTTTGTTTCCGTTCAATATCTTTTGAAAGCATTGGTATGTTGAATTCATATTTCATACACGGCTATAAATCATAAAATACTGGTCAAGTTCCATGTTGGGTAAAATACGTATATTATTGTGGGAGTTATGGCCCTTTTTCGACTTCTGTTTCTATGAAAAAATGGTTTCTGTTCAATATTTTTGAAAGCATTGATGTATTGAATTCATATTTCATACACAGCTATATAATCATAAAATACAGGTCAAGTTCGATGTTGGGTAAAATCCGTCGATTATTGTGGGAGTTATTGCCCTTTTTCGACTTTATTTTGTATGAAGAAATGGTTTCCATTCGATATCTTTTGAAAGCATTGGTGTATTGAATTCATATTTTATACACAGGTATATAATCATAAAATACATGTCAAGTTCAGTCAATTATTGTGTGAGTTATGGCCCTTTTTTTACTTTATTTTGTATGAAGAAATGGTTTCCATTCGATATCTTTTGAAAGCATTGGTGTATTGAATTCATATTTTATACACAGGTATATAATCATAAAATACATGTCAAGTTCAGTCAATTATTGTGTGAGTTATGGCCCTTTTTTTACTTTATTTTGTATGAAGAAATGGTTTCTGTTTGATATCTTTTGAAAGCATTGGTGTATTGAATTCAAATTTTATACACAGGTATATAATCATAAAATACAGGTCAAGTTAGATGTTGGGCAAAATCCGTCGATTATTGTGGGAGTTATGGCCCTTTTTCGACTTCATTTTGTATGAAAAACTGGTTTCCATTCATTATCTTTTGAAAGCATTGGTGTATTGAATTCATATTTTATACACAGTATATAATCATAAAAAAATGTCAAGTTTGATGTTTGGTAAAATGCGTCAATTATTGTGGGAGTTATGGCCCTTTTTCGACTTCATTTCATACAATAATGGATTCCGTTACACACACTTCTCTTGATACAAGAAGCACAATACATCTGCCCAAGGAAAACAATAAAACATGTACCACAGAAGTCTGCCTTTGTGAACCTAGTTATGCTACAAGTGCCAATATCTTAAACAAGGTGCCATCTTACTTAGGGCACTAGGCGGGGGCATCCGTGTCCTATGAACACATTTCTAGTTTAAACTGTATTGGGACAGATAGGGCCGCGCAAACAGTGCAGACCCAGATCAGCAGTCTGATCAGGGTCTACACTGTTTGCCATGCTATCTGCATCTTTTGGACATATTACTGCATTTTAAAACCAAGCTATTCCATTTATAGGACAATTACAGTAATTATTTTAGGTATCCCAATTTTTATACGCCCGTTTTGAAAAAACGGACGTATTATGTCGTGGCGTTGTCCGTACGTCCGTCTGTCCGTAAACATTCTTGTGCGCGCCATAACTCAGTAACCATTTGGGATATCTTCATAAAATTTGGTAAGCATATGTATTAGGTTGGGGGAACATGTCGCGTACAAGAATGGTTGCTCCCCCTTCCTTAGTTTCCAAGTTATGCCCCTTTGATTAATTGTTTCCCTGCAAGTCTTGTGCGCGCCATAACTAGATAACTGTTCGGGATATCCTCATGAAACTTCATAGCAATGTGTATGAAGTCCCAACGGTGTGTCGCGTTCAAAAATGGCTGCTCTCCCTTTCTTCGTTTTAGAGTTGATCCCTTTCATAAGTTCTTACAGGCTTATCTTGTACAATACATTGTCAGGGGAGAATAGTAGAGCAAACAATGGTACATCTAGTATAATTAGGTTATCTCCCTTGTCCACTTTGACAAGCAGCTTATACAACTTTAAATTTTTAAATAATGTTGCAGTCATTATACCCCCGCTTTGAAAAAGTGGGGGTTATACAGGTTTACATCTGTCTGTCCGTCCTTCCGTCTGTCTGTCTGTCTGTCTGTCTGTCTGTCCTTCCATCCCCTTTTAATCAAATTTTTCATCAAAGATTTCTTCACAACCATACAAGCTAGACTGGTCATATTTGGCATAAAGGTTGATGACGACATGTTGTACTGTGGGATTGAGATCCAGCCTTCTCCTGCTTATTCTTCCCTGTATTTGTCCAATTTTCTTTCTTTCCATACTTTGAATAATGAAATTTTACTTCAAAGATTTCTCTGCAACCATGCAAGCTAGAGTAGTCATATTTGGTATGCAGGTTGATGACGACATGTTGTATCGTGGGATTGAGAACCAGCCTTCTCCTGCTTATTCTTCCCTGTATTTGTCCAATATTCTTTCTTTCCATACTTTGAATAATAAATTTTTTCGTCAAAGATTTCTCCACAACCTTGCAAGCTAGAGTAGTCATATTTGGTATGCAGGTTAATGATTACTTACTGTATCGTGGGATTGAGAACCAGCCTTCTCCTCTTTTTCTTCCCTGTATTTGTCCGATTTTCTTTCTCTCTTTACTTTGAATGATGTAATTTTTTGTAACAGATTTCACAGCAACCATTCATATTTGGTATACATGGTAACAATGATTTCTCTCTCTCTCTATGCTTTTTGTTACGAAAATAACACCATTTGATTTAAGCAGTTAAGTGGGGGTATAGTCAGATTCGCCAACAGTTCTACTTAATTATAGAGTGGTTGCCTCTCTTTGTCTGCCTGTCTATCCTTTTGTAAACAATTTTGTTCATTCTGTAACTCCTTTAGGACATTGAAACAGGCGTATTATGCGCCGCTTGCGAAGCCCTTGTTAGAATTTCTACTGTACATTTACCCATTTGCAAGTTTATGAGAGGTTAACAAGAACAAACAAGATGGCTTTAGACAGTACAGTTATTTTCAGCCTAATAAACTTGCAGATTTCCCATTGTCATATCTGTATTCCATCTGTATTTTGAGATACAGATATGAAAGAAGTCAATGGACTTTCCTCTGAATTCCATTTCTATAAAATGTTACGGTCAGAAATGTGTATAAATGTATTAATGTTTATGCAAATAGAATAAAGTTTAAACCAAACTTGCAGATTTGTGTTCATCACATGTCTGTGAGAAAAATTGCCAAGAGAGATGATGATTTAACAAATATTTTTTTTGCAAAAAAAGAAAATGGAAATATGCTCTACTTTTAGATCCTGTCCAACCGCAGAAATGGACTATGGGGCACAAGAATTCCTCATGAATATAAGGAGAAATATAAAGATGAGCCACCACCAGACCTACTTGACATGATTAAACAGTGGACTGATATTGCTAAAGTTGAACTGTAAGTTGAGGATAATTGGCTTTGATATACAGTGAGACCTGGCCCCAAGGTTATAAAACTTTTTTCATGCTCTGCTCAGCCGAGCATGAAATTTTACCTGCTAATATATGGCAAATTACTGATAAGTGTAGTTGTTTTCTTGCTCAATTTAGCTGAGTATGAAGTTTTCTCTGCTTATGAATATGAAAATCCCAACATCAGTTGGCATTTTCATATTTCTCAGCAGAGAAAATGTCATGCTCAGCTGAGTTGAGCATGAAAAAAGTTTTATATCCTCAGGCCCTGGCAAGAGTTAAATAAGACCAGGGTGGCAAAGTGCTTTGTAACAAACTGGTATGCAACAAAGCATTATGAAAAAGTGCTCTGTGGCCCTATGTAACCATTCTGAATCTGCCTCCCAGAAAGCCCTTTTTGTTGCACAGCATTGCGTAGACATAGCCCTTTATAGGACCTTTATGTTTACATGTGTTTTAAGAGAAGAAACTATCTCTGTGCAATGCACAGCTACAGAAAAGCATTTGTTGAAATCATAACCATAGGGTTAAGTTAGCAAAGGGTTACAGAGAACTTGATACAGTGCTTGCAACTCTTGCCAGCTTATGTGGTGACCTCTTAAGGTGAATGGGTACACTTTCAAGGGAAGCAACTCTGTCATTTTCGTTATTGCTTTCCGTCTAAATTGGGGAGTAAATTCTTTCCTTTATGAGTTGTCCCCATTTCAGAAGAGATATGCCATCTAAGGAAGCAAATAGAAAGTCACCAAAGTTTTTCCCCTTTTTATACGCCCGTTTTGAAAAAACGGACGTATTATGGCATGGCGCTGTCCGTCCGTCCGTCTGTCTGTCCGTCCGTCAACATTCTTGTGCGCACCATATCTCAGAAACCGTTTGAGATATCTTCATGAAATTTTGTAGGCATATATATTAGGATGGGGCAAAGTGTCGCGTATAGTAATGGTTGCTCCCCCTTTCTTAGTTTCAAAGTTATGCCCCTTTGATTCTTTTTTACCCTACTAGTCTTGTGCGCGCCATAACTAGATAACCGTTTGGGATATCTTGATGAAACTTCATAGCAATGTGTATGAGGGTGTGATGATGTGTGGCGTATAACAATGGTTGCTCTCCCCTTCTTTGTTTTGGAAGTGCATCCCTTTGATTAGATTTGTAGGGCATTTTTGTGTATACTAATCTTGTGCATTCAATAACTAAGTAGCCATTTGGTAAATCTTGATGAAACTTTATAGCAATGTGCATGATCACAAGGCAGTGTGTCACATATAAGAATGGTTGTTCCCTCTTACTTAATTTTGGAGTAACCTCCCTTTGATTAGATTTTTAGGCTAACCCATTCCCCCATAATTCCTTAACCCTTTGAAATATTTCAATGAAACTTTGTAGGAATGTGTATAATAATGGGGTAATGTATCATACGCATGAACCACAACTCTGGCTTACTTCCTGAATTATCTGCCCTTGCATCAATTTCCGTTTTACTCTGTATCTCCTTAACCGTTGGAAATATTTTAACTAGACTTAATGGTGATGTGTATATTGTCAAGGGAAAGTATTGCGACTAAGAGTTTATGAATTATCTCCCTTGTTTGACTTTGGCCGTTCACAACTTTTGAGCTGCTTCACCCTGGAACCTGATTTTTGGTGTACTAATAGTATTTGATGTGTTGTTTTGATAACATTGCAGTCATTAATTACAGAGTTGTTTCCCCTGTTTTGTCTGCCTGTCCATCCTTCTATAAACAATCTTGTTCATTCTGAAACTGCTTCATGACACTGAAACGTGCGTATTATGCGCCGCTTGCGATGCCCTTGTTAAAAATGGCAGAAAACCATGGAGGTGTACCCATACCTCTTAAGCAGTCACCCAGCCACACATTTTTATGGTGAGTTTATTCCAAAGACAGTGCAAATGGTCTTGTAATATTACCCTAATGTGCCTAAATATTGGGAAACCTAAAAACTGTTAATTTTCCATTTAGGACAAATGGAAAATTAATGGTTTTAGGTGTCTTAATACTTTAGCATGTTAGGGTATATGGGATCATTTGTTGTAAGCAGGTTGTGTTTGACCTTCTTTTGCTTGCACATTATTTGTTGTGGCCCCTCATTAGAACAATCTCCATTCACCATAATGAGATGGTTCTAGTGAGTTGCCACAACATACATTCAATGCAGAAATAATTTCATAATAATACACTTTTCTGAGCCTTACCCAGAAGGTCACTCGAAAGTGTAAAGTGTAAACTGACCAACGCAATGACAACGGAGCATGTGACTTAGTTTCACAAACAAGTTCACAGGTGAGCCGCGACATGAGAAAACCAACAATGTGGTTGTGCGCCCAGCGCAGACTCAGATCAGCCTGGGCATCCGCCCAGTCTGATCAGAGTCTTCGCTGTCCGCATGGAGGTGACTCAGTCCCTTAGCTACCCTTTAGGCACTTAACCAAGTATCTGACCAGACTGGGTGGATGCCCAGGTTGATCTGAGTCTGCGCTGGGCGCACAACCACATTGTTGGTTTTCTCACGTCGCGGCTCACAGGTGTTGAATGTCCCACAATAAGTACATTATTTCGCATGACTGTTAAGGAAGAGGTGCATACCTGTTTACCCACTGGGCACAAAATGCTGAATCAACAGTGATTAAATGTTGATTCATTGTTAATTCAACATTGTGTACCTGCTGGGTAAAGTCAATATACCATTAAACCATATCAATGTTTAAAGCCTCTGAAATGAAAAATAGTTACATTTACAAGCAGCATAGATCCAGATGAGGCCCCTCATAATGAAACCACCTTATCTGGGTCTGTACTGTTTGCCGTCTAGTCTTTGAATTCTCATACCGTATACAGTAGAACTTCATTGGCTCAAACCCTGATGGCTTGTTAGCCCTGCCTGCTTAGAATTCCTTTCTGGGTCCCTAGAGGTCATTTTATATACAAACTTACCCTAGATGGCTAGAACTATCCATGGCTGGAACTCACTTTCATGGTCCCAAGCCTGTTTGAGCCATTGAAGTTCTGCTGTAGCTTGGACAAACATTTTTGAGAACTTTATGATGCAAATTTTTCTGCCGTTTTTTCATGCTCTTTAAGGGTTAAGGGGCTGTAAAATAATCCTTTAAAAACCTCATAATAAGCTTGCATTTCATTATAGATAATGTAAGGATCAAAATAAGTTTTATTCATGGTAACTTATCGCTGATAAACCTATGTTGTTGGGCAGATGTGCATATCAATTTACTACAGCTTTGCCAGTCAGCCCTCCAAATGTCATGTGATGGTCAGCGATAATTCTTGGGTATTAAAAGAAAAATTATTCCTTAAATGTTATATTTCAGAGTACAAGCCACAGATAGAGATATAGTCTACCCTGTGTTAGAAGACCAGTCTGTAAATAAGGTAATAATTCACAATCAGAATTTTTGAAGTGTACATGTAGTGTCGGTTATAATCATGCTATTTATTCGACTATAAGATGGGGGCATTTTCTCCCATCAGACTGACCAAAGGTATATAAATCAGTCATTAACTCTGCTACAAGATGGTTTATCCCCTTCTAAAATAATCCAAAAAATCTAGATCTGTCATGTAAGTCTTATAAGACAGGTCTAGATTTTTTGGATTGCTTTTGGAGGGTAAACCCTCCACCTTACAACTGAATAAATGAATAAATATGGTTTGGGATATTGTTTGGCCGGTGATGGGGTAGTCTGTGTTGTCCATGGTGTAAACTTCCAAGATTTACCATAAAAATGCTAAAATATTGGGACATCTAAAGTAATTACCATAGGTGTCCTTAAAATGAAACAGTTTGCAATGCAGTAATATGTCCAGATTAAGCTGCAGTTGGAATAGCGAAGAGTGTAGACCTTGACAGTGGCGGATCCAGAGGGGGTTCGGGGGGTTCAAACGAACCCCCTTCTCAGCCCAAATTATTTCATTTTCATGTGGAATTTCAGGAAAAATTGGTCAAACTGCATAAATCGAACCCCCCTTTCAGCTAGTTTGAACCCCCTATCCAAAATTCCTGGATCCGCCCCTGCTTGACAAGGGTCTGCTTTGTTTCTCAGACCTATCTGCCCCAATACTTAGAATTTTTATGGTAGCTCTGTTTCATTGACAGTGTACAGACATGCAATACAGTGTATCTAGAATTCTTCTTTTTATACCCCGCCACACTTTAGTGGCGGGGTATTATGTTATACCTTTCGGTGTCTGTCCGTCCGTCCGTCCGTCCGTCCGTGCTCACCATTTCCGATCGATAACTTGAGTATTTATTCACGGAATTTTTTCAAATTTTGCATACATATTGTTATCGGCGATGAGTGGTATGGGATTGTTAATGGGCAAAATCCGTCCATTTTTAACGGAGTTACTGCCCTTTTTTCGTATTGGAAAAATGGTTTCTGGCCTGTTATTCCTTTACTGTTCATGATATCTGAATAAAACTTCACAGATATGTTGCACATCAAAGGTTACATATTGTGACTAAGGACCGTCACTCTGACCTTCCCAGTTTGAGAGTTATCTGCCCTTGATAGGTCTGAAAAAGGGTTTTTGACCTATTGTTCCTTTAGTATATGGAATATCTGAATATAACTTCACAGATATGTTTCACATCAAAGGTAACATATTGTGACTAAGAACCCTCACTCTTACCTTTCCCGTTTGTGAGTTATCCGCCCTTGATTGAACTAAAAAATGTTTTTTACCCGTAGTTCCTTTACTATGTGGAATATTTAAATGAAACTTTACAGATATGTTTCACATCAAAGGTTACATACTGTGACAAAGAACCATCACTCTTACCTTTCCAGTTCATAAGTTATCTGCCCTTGATAGGTCTGAAAAATGGTTTTTGACCTGTAGTTCCCTTTCTATATGGAATATCTGAATAAAACTTCACAGATATGTTTCACATCAAAGGCTTCATATAGTGACTAGGAACTGTCACTCTGATCTTTCCGGTTTGTGAGTTATCCGCCCTTGATTGATCTGAAAAACGTTTTTTTATCTGTAGTTCCTTTACTATATGGAATATCTGAACGAAACTTCATAGGTATGTTTCACATCAAAGGTTACATATTGTGACAAAGAACCATCACTCTTACCTTTCCAGTTAATGAGTATTCCCCCTTGATAGATCTGAAAAATGTTTTTTGACTTGTAGTTCCTATACTATATGGAATATCTGAATGAAACTTCACTGATATGTTTAACACCATAGAATAGGAAACAGAGTCTCTCAGCTCAAAGAAATGCTTTACAGCCTGATCTAAATCTACACTGGTCAGAATGCTCCACCTTGTTGGGTGGTTTATATTAATATTTATTTACAGTAAGGACGTCATATCTCTGTCTATCTCAGTTCTGTGGCTCTTTAGCTATTATGTATCTCAAAAAATAAGTTAGGCTGCACAGCAGTGGCGGGGTATCATGCAGTGCCTGCGGTGCTTTTATTGTATACTATTCCTCAAAATTAATGAATACAATTTGCAAAGTAGAAATTGAGTTGACAGATCAAGCATAAACTTGATATCTTAGATTCCTTAGTTAACAATATTCCCCTGTGAAATTTTAAGCATACTAGTATCTCTCATAATTGTGATTCGCAACTTACCTGCCCTTGAATTGTGCCAGCCAGAGATTTTTTGTCCGACCAGAAAATTATGTACCCTAACCAAACAAACTCATACTTTGTGGCAAAGATAATGATAAATCAGGTGTTTTCTGGTTTGTTTTCTAGTCTGATGATAAAGCTTTGACAATCTAAAAGTAAATTTTATATGGCCGTGTCAGCTGTAGCTTCTACTGGCTTTCTAACATACAACTTTATGTTAGAAAGCCAGTAAGGTATATTAAGGTAGACGAATGATGAATAAAGATATTGGTGGGGAATTCATTTCATTATACCAGCTGAATAACCCAAAGGGCTATAAAACATTTGGATAAGAAAAGAAAATTTTTCACCGTTTTGTTTTCCTAAAAAACAACCTGTTATTTATTTTCCTGTTGTTCCGGGTCTACCATAGAGTAATGCCTCAAAAATGCGCAGATGGAATTGAAATTGTAAAGACCTTGATCATTCTGGTTCCTAAGGAACAGTCTGATCACAGTTTCCACTGTTTATACAGATGTATCTGCCCGAAAACTTAGGATCTTTATGGTAGGCATTGTTAGCGTATATATATTCCATAGTTGATTGATTCACCATGAACAATAACTCTGATATGTGTTTTAATAAGTCGATACAGAGTTATTGTGTATCTAAATACCTTAAAATCCAAAAAACAGCAATTTTTACTTGTGGTATTTTGCTCTGATGCATCCTTATTTTATAAATCTCGATGTAAATTGCTAACAACCCATAGTTTTGTAAGGCTTAGTAAATGTGCCTTTTATGGACATAAGTTTTGACATGATTGTATATACTTTGACAGAAATACTTCATTCAGATCGTCAGCAGATCAAAATGTTTGCTGTTTTTTATCGCATCAGGTTTCTTCATATGTCAGAATTGCCAGTCTCTGTCCCAGAAATTGAAGTTACCAACTCATAACCATGCGGACTATTTAAGTCAGCATTAATTTTGTTCATTATGATAATTGAGGAAACAAACTATTTCTAATGAGAAAATCTATTTCTAGCAAAGGTAGTATAGACAAAAGTAGTCACAATCAAGGGACTTAATTTTACAGGGTCTACCATACTAGCCCAGTTTTGATGCAAGAAATGTATCATATTGTTATGTTTGTATATCGAACTTAGAAATTAGGTTCTTTTATCATATGACGTCGCATCTGAGAGTGTAATAAAGCCATGCATTAAAAACGATAATCCACTAGTGGATTAAATATGCAAAGTACGTCGAAACGTTATGCGTTGACGTCCATAAAACGTTGAGTTTCTAATGGCAAAATCGTGACGCTTTAATGCAAAAGTTGCTATTTTCTAATGGCAAAATCGTGACGCTTTAATGCAAAAGTTGCTAGAAATTGCCGTTTTAGTTTCATATGATAAATAGAATATTGCATTCGTGCTCATGTATTATTGAATTTATTAAACTCGTTGGGGAAAAATGATAAGATGCTCGGCAAAGCCTCACATCTTATCGTTTAACCCAACTCGTTTAATAAATTCAATAATACATGAGCACTCATGTAAGATCCTCTATTTCCTGTGTTTTAGAGAAATTAGGCTCTTTTCTTGTGTTGTAGTGATTTAAACTGTTGCTTGAAACAAATGGCTAGCAAGTGACAGCCAAAAATGCAATTCTCAATAATTTTGAGGAATACTTTAAATTCTCCATAAAAAGTATATTGTGAAAACTCGTTAGAACTGATTTGGTGAGACAGTTCTAATGAGGGGTAACAACATATGTTTCTATGGAGAAATAGAAGAAAAAAATCCAGATGCTCACTGTATCTAGAAACCTGTGTATCTCTTTGTAATGGGTAGGTGGCACAGACTTGTTATCCAAGTAGAGCTGCATTGAATTCAGATTTCAGTGAAAATTTGAAATTTTCATATTGTTAGATTGTCAGCATAAGTGTTCGTGGAAAAACGGCATCTCATTTAAACTTTTGCTGAGTAGGCTCTTATCAGGTGCTGTTACATACATGTAGTTTACAGAAGTTCATGAAAATTTATCAACATCTTTTTTTTTTTTTAGCTCTGAGTAGTTATCTAATGCATAAGAATATATTGTATATCAGTTTCGATATGTTATGTACAGCCTCTTGTTTATTTTGTACATTATTCTCACCAGTGAGGGTTGTTATCTGGACTATCAATATTATTTCTATTTAAAATATATTCCCTCTTTTTCTTCATAGTATTCAAATACTTTAATTTTTCTAAGCCTGTTCCTTTAATTTTTTCTGAGCATGCCAAGAAAACTGCCAGATTTTGTTGAAGATCACTATTTCCACTTGTTCATTTTCATTGTTCAAACAAGATGTTAGAATCCCTGGCTTTAACTGATTTTATCACATGTCCATAATGTGCCGGGTCGCATAGCGCAGTCGGTAGTGCGGCTGACTCAAGAGCCAGAGGTGCGTGGTTCTATACCTGGTCCACTCACTATTTGTTTCCCCTGCCACTGATTCAAGAAGGGCAGTTGTCAGTTACTGGCAAAAGTAAGTTCACTTAGTACTGGTTAACCTCTTAGGAGGTCTAAGCCTGCCCAGGAATAGTGTAGCACAGGAACAGTGTAGTTAGGTTAACTGACCATCCCGACATGACTATAGCTGTTTACTGTAGACGTATAACAATAACACAACAACAACACATATAAGTGTGCGATATCGGATGTCATTCCCCATGGGTCAATTTCTCTGTAGTCATGAGCTCTTGTTGAGGTTCTGGCATGGCGCATGAGTAAAAACTTTCCAAAAATGCAATGCAGCATAACATCAGCCACATTGTCAGTTTTCAGTGTGAATTAAAATACAGCACTAGCTGATGTGCAAAGCAGAGTTGTTGGGAATCCCTTTCAAAATGACTGATCTACTACTTTTACATTTCATATATTTTCTGTGAATATGTGTAACACCTAATCTGGCAGTGCTACCAGTATTTGGCATACCTTTTACTGTAAAAATTGGGACACATAAAATAATTACCGTAATTTTTACTGAAAATGGAACAGTTTGATTTACAAGTCAGTAATGTATTCAAAAGATGTAGGTGTAATGGCAAATAGTGAAGAGCCTGATCAGACTGCTCATGGTCTATACTGTTTTCTCAGACATGTCTGTCCCAGTACTTAAAATTTATGTTGTCTTTGTAATTAGTATGTATATAGAGGATCTTACATGAGTGGTCATTTCATATGAAAGGCCTAGGGTCGATAAGCATCAATTTCGGCCTCAAAATTTCATAGAAAATAAAATTTGAATATTGGCCTTAAAATTCTTATATATGAATATGTTATGGTACGTTATTTTCAAATCAAATGTCTATTTTTAAGTTCTGTTCATGACGTTGCCATGGTAACGCTCCAAAAATGCTACATTTTCGCTTTTTTGCACTTTTTAGCCAATTTTAATGTATTCAGACAAAAATTCTAATGCCTCCACATTCGACAAACAACTTCATACTTTAGGAAACGATTTTGTTACCAAAAAGGAACTTTGACAAAAAAATTCTTGTTGTTTGTTGCATGTGGAGGTGTTTTTAAAAGATAAATATGTCCTCCAGCCACGTGCGCCTTGCAACCTGGATAATGTATCTAATGCTGGCAAAAGCAGTTTTGAGCTTGACATAACTCAGAGACTTCGATGAAGTAAGACAGTATGTAATCATATTTATGTGAGTCACTCCTATTATAAAGTTCGTTTCCATTGTAACAGTAATTGTTCCGTTGTCATGGTAACCATGATCTGTCCACGTGTGTTTAGGCAATCAGTTTAATTTACATGTAAAACATTCAAAAACGGCTTTTTTGAATGTTTTAATTTGTTTCTTGTTGTTGGAGAACTGAGGATTGAAAAATCAAATAGCAAAGCGTATTCCTCTTGCACTAATGTCGTTGTCATGGAAACCAAGGACAAATCCTCGTGTCTTGGTCAGCAAAAATCATTGAAACACATTTGAGTATGGCTACTTCTCAAGGTTTTATGTTGTTTCTTCTTGCTCCTGAATTGAAACAAATAAAATGGATCCACTTCTATTGCTTTTATGCTGCTGCCATGGTAACCAAGATAAATTTATCGCTTTCTTGACCAATATTGTCAGTTATAAACCTTTCAATGTATATTTTTAGCTTTCATGTTCTTTCTTCTTGCTCGAGACCTGAGGGTTAATATCATCATCTGTCTTCTTTTGCATACATTTTCTCACTGGTAAAAGTATTATTCTGTCAGGGCTTTACCATAATTTAATAAATCGACTATTTACTTAAGGAATGAATTTCATTTTTCTGAGGTTTATCGAAGTGTAAACTACATTGGGTCACGTGCAAAGTGAATGACCCCGAAGGGGTTCATGTAAACTTTGCTAGTGACCTAAGTAGTTTACACTTCGATAAACATCAGAAAAATTAAGTTCATTGCTTATATTTACATTCGTTTAAATCAAATCTTTCATGAAAAATCTTATATAAGCGCTAAAATTGAAGCAGTAAAACATGTACACGCACTTTTTACTGCTAACAGCAGAACGGCATGTATGACGTCATGACGTTGCTGACGTCCAATCAGGTCGTAGAGAGCCATTGTTTATTTTGACGTCATTGACGCCGCGTGTCTCAATGTAATTATTGGAATGTAAACTACATTACATTCCAATGGTTTACTACAGGGCTTTTCAGTAAATACACCGATAATGTAAATATATAAAAGTATACATATTTCACTTAAAACAACGAGCAGAGAGAGGCTTGTGATGCTTAATTGTCAACATGAACCATTTTCTTACCTCTCGTGTATGATGTAAACATTTGATCTTCCTGTCATAACCGTGCATGTATTTTGTACACGTTGAGAGTGAGAGAGAGAGAGAGAGAGAATTGATGAATGACCTGTTTGCAAATTTACGTCCTTTTCAACAGCATTTCAGTCACCGTCATACCAGGACTATGGGAGCGTGATAAGGAAAGGCAGTGGTGTGCAATGGATTCCCGTTTACAGTTTAAAAGATTGCCGCTTCCAGCCTCCATCGGGAGTCGAACCCGGGACAGGTAGATCAGCAAGCTAGCGCTTAACCCAATGAGCTATCGACCAGAGAGAGAGAGAGAGAGAGAGAGAGAGAGAATGCAGACATTTTCGCTTATACGTACTGCAGCAACTTCAGTGCTAATCGTTTCAAATGATTATTCTGTACCCAAACTTTATTCTTCCGCTAGTATCGTAAGAAAACCTCTTTTTCTAGAGCCAAGTATTATTAAGGCGGTGGTATATTTTATGCATTTATACCACTGACAGAGCAGTGGAACTTTAAGTCAATACCTGTAGAATGTCCCAAAACCGAACGTTTCGTGGCATCCTAGCGTATCCAACCACCACGAACTGAAGTTTAACACATGTCTTCTTCACAACTGGTTGTCATTGCAAGCTTATGTTGTAACATGATGGCACTATTAATATTATTCTTATCTTTAATCACGATTTTTTAAATGATTTTGTTAACCCCTCCCGGGCCTGACGTTAAAGTGTAAGTTCGCTAGTATTCTTTTCTATTTCTGCCAGCTTTCATTACCCTTCCGTCATTATGGTTGGTTGGCTGTTTTTGGTGTAACGGCCCCTTGAAACAGTATTTCAGTCTATGCCATCTCCCAAAGAGAGGGAGAAAGAAGAGAGAAATGATAGACGAGAGAAAAATGTCCAAACAACCCCTACCCGAACTTACTGCAAGCACAGTATGCCCTTGTCCTACTATTATCCAAATGAGTAGGACGCCCGGGCACTGGAAGTTATACCCAGCACCACTGCACCACCCAACCACCCCTTCGTCATTATGGATGAAGCTTTAACTCAAAATAAAAACTATTGCCTCAGGATAAAAAGTGTTAAAAAATTACCTGAATATTTTCTGTTGGAAAACTCATGCCCAATTATTATAAACTTTAATATATAGTACAAATACAATGTACAGGACGAGGATCCCGCTCCTTGTTTCGCTTTTGTTCATATTTTGGTATTCGATGGAAAACCAGACGAAAATCGTTTTTTGAGGACATATTTGTCAGGTTTCAAACATTCTGACCACCTCCCCTCACCCCCCCACCCGCCATTCAAGAACCAGAACAAAATCATTTTATGAGGACAGAGTTTCCAGGTTTCAAACATTTTGACCACCTGCCCTCCTCCCCCACCCCACCCCACCCCATTCACACACATATACACCACACACAAGCGTGTTTTATTGTATGTATATTAGCCAATATACAGGCTTTGCAAAGAAAAGTACCATGCTTTTCGCCGTTTATGATGATATATTTACACGGGATTTACACCACTCGTGGTGGATCGTTTTATGACTAGTTTTGCTGTTTATATTTGACTTTAAAGGCCCCATTGCTCTATCATCATGAAAAATTTTATCATGAGGTATCGCTGCAAGCTTCTCCCTATAGTTTCGTGGTTGCAAGTGACCGTGATAAGCCAGCTTTAAAAAAAAAACGTCCTTGAGTTTCATACAAAAATGATTTGAAAACTTATTTGACAACTAAAATGACCTACTTTCCATTTCATAAAATGGTAAAAATACAATGTACAGGCGTGGAGTCCCAATCACTATTCCGCCTATGTTTGTATAGCATTGCTAGACGGGAAACCAGTACAGGAAATTGGATTTTGTAGAGCGATTTGTTATTTTTCAAAAACTTGTTTTCTCTACTTTTTGCCAGTTATATGACTCAATGTATGCACACCAACCCACATTTTATTACCAAACGTGTAGGTTGAACCGCTTTTTACAATGACTTGAGTTTCTGCATTTTACCGCTGATAGGACTATGGAGACTTTAACGTGCGCTAGCCTTATATACTGAGAGCAACTGATGAATGTCGTATTTGTTTCTTTAAGGATGCAAAATACAGAATGAATAGTTGGTGTTTCATTTAAAAAGTAAAAGTAAAAGCAATAAAAACGATTCAAAAGAGCAATTTGAATAATATATTTAATAGATTGTTCGCAAACTAGTATGAACCAGCTAGTGTAATTTTCTCTCTGTGATATGGGCGGTTGTGTGATAAATTTGGTCAGACAAGCTCGATCCGAAATTCGTGCAAAGCCAAGCTTCTATGAGAACATCCTTACGCATTGTGTTTTTCCTTTGGCGTCGATGACGTCAGAAATCAACCTTGTTCGCCTACATGACGTCACAGAGATTTTTATTCACAAACAACGTATAAAAAGGACAAAATTTTGAAATAAAATAAGGATTTGTTTGTGTCAGCTGAACCGTGACGGTATTATATTTGCAATTATTTCTATTTTTTTTTCTCCAAATTTAAACAAACATAAGGGTAAAAGGATAGAAAAGGGAAAAAAACTAAACCAACTTTTCACATCGTTGCTAAGGATGTCCACGTGTTACTAAGGAGAGATAATTACCGTTCGCCACTTTAGAATGTCGATTAACCATAATACAGTGATGTGTAACTGAAATCACTTTAAGCAAATCAAGAGGGTTTCATGTAATCACAACGGTAGACAACCGTATAGAAATGAAGGTAATAGCCTATGCTCTTGTAAAACGCGTTGCCATGGCAACATGCCTTAGATAACAAAACAATGCCCGTAATAGTAATCCCAAATGACTATACAATAACTTTACAGCGTAAAACGTATTTTGGACATGGGGCCAAAAACACCCCTTATCGACCCTAGGCCTTTATGAAATGAGCCTTTGGCGAGTTTCATAAATTTCATATGAAATGACCACGAGTGTAAGATTCTGTTTATCATATGACCCTTTAAAATGGGATTTTAACGCATTCAAGCTGAACATTATTTTAATTATTACATGTGTGGTCATACGATTTTTATGACATGACGTTATCCACTGAATAACAGCTACGTCATATGATAAAGAAATTTATCAAGTTCATGGTAAGTTATTAAGGTTATGATGTTACCAAGGTTACCTTTATGTAGGAACCTGAACCAAAGAAGGATGAAAAGTCAGGAAAGAAAGAAGAAATGAGTAAAGAAAAAATAAACACAGCGGTAAAAGACTTAATTTCCTTGCATAAAGATACAGTCAAAAATCAGAATTCTGTACTTAAGGTAACTGCATGCATGTTAATGTTAATGTATGTGGTTTGTTGCTTTTCATGTTTTATTTGCCCCTGTGATGTTAGTCAGGGGGCCTTTTGTTCTACCCTTGTCTGGTTGACCATCTTCCTTTGCTCTGTCTGTCTCCTTCTGTCTGTTCATTGTGCCATAAAGAGTTTGTATAACCCATTGCATTCTGGGTATTTTTTATCGTCTGCTGAAATTGTCGTCTGGATCAAAATCAAGAATATTTTGACAATGTTGGTCTAACCAACTCTTGTAGAAATGATGTCTAGGCAGCAAACAGTTTGGATCTCAGATCAGGCGCCACTTGTGGGGCCTGATCTGGATCCAAACTGTTTGCCCAGATACCCCTAAAGGGGTATCCCGAATGGAATGGGATAATCAACTCCTTCCACATTTATGACTTGCCTGAAACTAGCAAAAGTGAGTTGGTCATCGAATTTGCTTCACAGGAACATCTGGGGAAGATCAACTGAATGCAGTGGTTCATTTTGGGCCATGATCTATATTTCATGGATAGTTGATCTCATTTCACTTGGACCGTATTGTCCATGCTGATCATACTGTCCTAAAGTCAAGTCCCTATAACGAGCACTTCATTGTCTTCTGACAATTCTTGTTACATCATTTCGTGGAGAGGGAGGGGAGGGTAGGGGAGAGGCAGAGAGGAACAGGCACAGTGTTGGGAGCATCGTTAGTCAGACACAATTATCTGAGCCGCGACACAAGAAAACCAACAAAGTGGTTGTGCGCCCAACGCAGACTCAGATCAGCCTGGGCATCCGCCCAGTCTGATCAGAGTCTTCGCTGCCCGTATGAAGGTAGCTTAGACCCTTAGCTTATTTTTAGCTCACCTGGCCCGAAGGGCCATAGTGAGCTATTGTCATACCAATGCGTCTGTCGTGCGTCGTCATGAAATTTGTCCGTCAACACCTAAAAACAAATATTCAAACATCTTCTTCTGTAAAACTACTGGTCCCATGGTTCTCAAATTTCACATGGAGCATGACCTGACTCCAGGGTCTCAGAATTGTAAAATTGGGTCAGGTTGAAAATCCAAGATGGCCGCAGTTACTAAAAATAGCAAAAACAACAAAATAAACTTCTTCTCCAGAACCACTGGGTATATGTGTCTGAATTTTGGCATGGAACATCAGTGAAACCTTGGTATTCAAAATTGTAAAAATGAAAAAAATCTGTAGCGGAGTTTTGTCACAGTGACCTACTTTCTGTTTACGAGTGTAATTTTGCTCAAATGCCACTGTCAGAAAACGACTTATTCAAACCACTTCAAACAAGTTCTTCTGTAAAACCACTGAACCCATTGGTCTAAAATTTCACATGGAGCATGACCAGACTGCAGGGTTTCAAAATTGTAAAATTGGGTCAAGTCAAGAATCCAAGATGGCCGCCATTACTAAAAATAGCAAAAACAACAAAATCAACATCTTCTCCAGAACCGTTTGGTATATTTGGTTGAAAGTTTGCATGGAACATGAATGGGACCTTGGTATTCAAAATTGTAAAAATGAAAAAAATCTATAGTGGAATTAGGTCACAGTGACCTACTTAGTGCTTACAAGACTGATTTTGCTCAAATGTCATTATCTCAAGAAAGCGCAATCAATTCTGGTCAGATTTGGTCAGAATTGGTCCTTGAAGGGAATTATCTCAATTTTGTGCCAGTTGACTATCCAAGATGGCCACCACGGGGGCCGTTACTAAAAATAGCACAAACATAAAAATGACAATTACTCAAGAACCCTTGAATGGAATTGGACCAATTTTGTGTCAGAATGTTCCTTGCATGAAGTTGTTTCGATTAATTGCAATTTGGCATTCCAAGATGGCCGCAATCTGCCGTTACTGAAAAAAGCACAAACAGGAAATGACACTCAGTAACCCTTGAATGGAATTGGACCAATTTTGTGTCAGAATGTTCCTTGCATGAAGCCATTTCTCTTAATTGCAATTTTGCATTCCAAGATGGCCGCCATCTGCCGTTACTAAAAATAGCACATAACATGAAAATGACAATATCCCAGTAACCGCTGAATGGATTTCGACGAAATTTGTGTCAAAATGATTCTTGCATTGAGATGTTTCAAAAGTAATTAACTATAGATCAGTCATATTGGCCACTGTTACTAAAAATAGAAAAATGTGAAAATTAGAAAATCTCAATGGAATTGGACTAATTTTCTATCAAAATGGTCCTTTCATTAAGTCTTTTCGATTTTTTGCATTTAGGCATTCCAAGATGGCCGCCATCTGTCCTTACTAAAAATAGCACAAAACATGAAAATGACAATATCTCAGAAACCGCTGAATGGATTTTGATGAAATTTGTGTCAAAATGATTCCTACATTGAGATGTTTCAAAAGTAACTAACTGTAGACCAGTCATGTTGGCCACTGTTACTAAAAATAGAAAAATGTGAAAATTAGAAAATCTCAATGGAATTGGACTAATTTTTTTATCAGAATGGTCCTTTCATTAAGCTTTTTCGATTTTTTGCATTTTGGCATTCCAAGATGGCTGCCATCTGCCGTTACTAAAAATAGCACAAAACATGAAAATGACAATATTTCATTAACCGCTGAATCGATTTAGACGAAATTTGTGGCAAACTGATTCTTGCTTTGAGTCCTTTAAAAAATTAACAAATATAGACCCGTCAAGTTGGCCTCTGTTACTTAAAATAGCAAAATATGAAAATTAGAAAATTACAATGGAGCTGGACCAATTGTGTGTCAAAATGGTCCTTGCATGAAAGCTTTTCCATTTATAGCATTTTGGCATTCCAAGATGGCCGCCATCTGCCATTACTAAAAATAGCACAAAACATGAAACTGACATCTCAGTAACCCCTGAATGGATTTGATGAAATTTGTGGCAAAATGATTCTTGTATTGAGATGTTTCAAAAGTAAATATATAAAGACCAGACAAGTTGGCCTCTGTTACTAAAAGTAGCAAAATGTGAAAATGAGAAAATCTCATTGGAATTGGACCAATTTTGTATCAGAATGGTCCCATTGCACAAAAGCCAGGTGAGCGATATTAGGCCCATTTGGGCCTCTTGTTAAGTGCAAAGCGAAGACTCTGACCAAACTGGGCGGATGCCCAGGCTGATCTGAGTCTGCGCTGGGCGCATAAACACGTTGTTGGTTTTCTCTTGTCGTGGCTCATCTAGTTTATACTTGTCACAGATGAGTTTGTGGAGTTGTGTTGAGGCCCATTTGGGGTTCCTTTACTTTACTAACATTTGACTGACCTGCATAATTCATTGAGTAAAAAAAAAACATTTAACAAATACAAGTTTTATGCGCCAAACCTTTTGATCAGCATATTCTTGTCAGCATTTATGCATGTGGTTGGGGTGGGGGTGGGGGGATGGGGACAGAAAGCGGGGGATCATAAAATGGTTGCAGCAAACAGCAATGAATTAATAATAAATTAATTGATAAATTGTAGGAGCTACGGGGTCATTTCTTTGATATAAAGTAATCTGTTATAAGTTGTAGAATCTGTAAATCTCAAATGAGATAAATAATATAAAGCCAGCTGTGTTTCAAGATTTAGGTTTAATGAAGGCATTCACTTAAACATCAGGGCCTAGTTGTTGAAAACTAACAGCCTTGTTAGTAAATGAGATGTTAAAATTTCAAATATATTGTATACAAAAACACAAATATTTTTATCCCCCGACCGAAAGGTTCGGGGGATATAGCGATGAGCCTGGCGTCCGTCCGTCTGTCCGTCCGTCCGCCGTCCGTCCGTCCATCCGTAAACATTTTCTTGTCCGCTCTATATCTTGAATACCCTTTGGAATATTTTCATGATACTTCACAGTTATGTAGAACAGGTCATGACGATGTGTCGCGTACAATAATGGTAACTCTTCCAATTGTACTTTTTGAATTATTTCCCCTTTGGTGATTTTTTTGGCAGATTCGTGTCCGCTCTGTAACTTGAATACCCTTTGGAATATTTTCATGATACTTCACAGAAATGTAGAACAGGTCATGTCGATGTGTCGCGAACAAGAATGACAACTCTTGCTCTCTTACTTTTGGAGTTATTTCCCCTTGATGGTTTTAGGTGTGATTTTTTTGGCAGATTCGTGTCCGCTCTATAACTTGAATACCCTTTGGAATATTCTCATGATACTTCACAGATATGTAGAACAGATCATGACGGTGTGTCGCGAACAAGAATGACAACTCTTGCTTTCATACTTTTTGAGTTATTTCCCCTTGATCACTTTAGGTATGATTTTGTGTCCGCTCTATAACTTGAATACCTTTTGGAATATTTTCATGATACTTCACAGATATATAGAACAGGTCATGACGATGTGTCGCGAACAGGAATGACAACTCTTGCTTTCTTACTTTTTGAGTTATTTCCCCTTGATGGTTTTAGGTGTGGTTTCATGAACGCTCTATAACTTGAATACCTTTTGGAATATTTTCATGATACTTCACAGATATGTAGAACAGGTCATGATGATGTGTCGTGAACAAGAATGACAACTCTTGCTTTCTTACTTTTGGAGTTATTTCCCTTTGATGATTTTAGGTGTCCGCTCCATAGCTTGAATACCTTTTGAAATATTTTCATGATACTTCACAGATATGCAGAACGGGTCATGACAATTTGTCTCATACATGAATGATAACTCTTGCTTTTATACTTTGTGAGTTATTTCCTTTGGTAGTTTGAGCTGCTGTTTGAGTCTCTGCTCCATAACTGTATAACCCTGGTAGCTCCAGAATTTGAATAACCGTGTACCTTTTAGAATATTGATGATCATGCTGTGATATCTTATCAGTGTTCCTAACTATCTCTGACCCCTCCACATTCCCGTGCCCCCTCCCGCACCCCCCCCCCCCCCCCCCCCCCCCAAAAAAAAAAAAAATAAACTTTTTTTTTCTTCCAGATTTGGATTCTTTGTCCAAATTCACTTACTAGAGAGCTCAAAATTAGGTTTGTAGGACTTGTACTTTAGAAGTTATTCACACATTTTGAAAGTTGAATGTATCGTATGCTATACATTTGTGTTTATGGTGGCTGTTTGAGATATTACCTCTTTTTAGCAGTCAAGCATACTGTTTTAGTCTGAGTGTTAGATAATCATGCATCTGTTAACAGTTAATGTCAATCAGAAGCATAAAAGAACAACAATATATTACTAATATGTGTTTTAAAGTGCACCCTTTTTACCAAGGCCCATGGGGGTCTTCGGTCGGGGGATTTGCCATCTCCTCTGATGGCTATTTTTTGCCCAAAGAAGTGAGGAGCTTTGGCAGTGCAAAAGTTCCTTACAAGTTTTCAGCAAAAACATTAAGACGCTTGATTGTATGGGTACTAGAGAACTTAACAAATCCTTTTACTATGGACTTGTTAAGCTAATGATGGTTTGAACGAATGGGGATTTCAATTGGAGAAAAATTAATGTTTGAGAACTCTTTAGCTTTGGATATACAGACTTAATGCCAGTCTCCAGTGTTAATTATGGTGTGTAAGTTAATATGTCTTTAAATGTTTTCTCTTGGCAGCGGCAAATAGCAATAGATTTATCATCAGAGCCCAATTGTTACAAAAAATCGTTAGCCTAAAGAGCTTGTTATGGGGTCAACTCGTCAGGTGTTTTATGACTTTATAACCAAATACACTGATATTTTTGTTGAAAAAGCTTCTCAAAATTGTTGAAAAAATTGAAGTTTTTGCAATGCAAAAGCTTCTCAATTTTTTTAACAAAAAATGTTGACATGTTTGACACATGAATATTTGAAATTTTAAAGAAATGTTAACTAATGATGTTATTAGTTTTTGAACAACTGGGCCCTGAGCTACTTGCCAAGATGGGTCTTATGGAGGGTGGTGGGGGTGTGGAGGCAAACATATGGAAAATATGGCAATACATATGTTTTTCATTTGGACAAGTTATATTAGATAATCCTCAAAACCCTACCTTATCTGGAGCTCTTATAGACTTGATTTTACATTTAACTGAAATCAGGAATTCAAAGTTGAAGTTTTGCCATTAATTTTTTTTCTCTCAGATAATTTGATTCAATGTTATTAATGACTATATAAACATTCATTTCAGAGCCTTATTATTCCGAGGGAAGACTTATTGGCTTGGTAAGTTTATTAGCATGTCATTAAAAAGTTTCCAAAATTTTGCAGTCATAGGAGAGGGAACAGTTTTATATGGTTACTTGAATCATGCTGTCAGATCAATGTTAGATACATGCAAAATACAATTGAGACGTGACACAAGAAAACCAACAAAGTGGTTGTGTGCACCCAGCGCAGACTCAGATCAGCCTGGGCATCCACCCAGTCTGATCAGAGTCTTCACTGTCCGCATGGAGCTAGCTTAGACCCTTGGCTACCCTTTAGGCACAAAGCTAAGACTCCAAACAGACAAGACATTTGCCCAGGCAAATCTGAGTCTGGGCTGGGTGCACAACCACTTTGTTGGTTTTCTCGTGCCGTGGCTTATTATTTATATGAGTAGGGCTTGGTTGGAAGCTTGTGGTATATGAACGATTTTTGAACAACAATATTAGCTGAACATGTGTCAATGTTCGTATCAGTGTTAATTACATTTCATCAGCTTTTATTTGATGTATTTTCAATATGACAGTAATGCTGCAAGAACATGGTTTTAATATCAGCAGCTGTATTGGAAGTCAAATCTAATTAAATTTTGCAAATATGAAAGCCAGTATCACATTATTTGAGTCAATAGTTTTTGTGTTCCTGCTTGTTGATTATCACTACCCTAAAGTGTTTAAGTATTGGGACACCTAAAACCATGAATTTTCTGTTTGTCCCAAATGGAAAATTAATGGTTTTTAGGTGTCTCGATATCAAAGCACATTGAGGAATAAAGTTTATACTAAGCTGAAATATTTTTGCTATGCAACAGATTTGGATATATAAGCAAAAATCAAACTTGCTTTAATATCGGTGATATATGGTTTTACGGTAAATTCCAGTGATGAAGAGACAACAGTTTATATGACCTACATCTACAATCCTGGATACTTTTGTGTTCAGAGGGAGGACAGCTTGATTGATGAGATGTCAGAAGAATTACAGAAATTTTGTCAGGTACGGTGTAGCACTGTTTGCTGATTTCATATTATGGTCTATAAATACATCTCCATTATTTGAGCCACAACACGACAAAACTGTGAGAATGTGTTTTGATCAAAATATCTATTTCTGATTAATACACCTTTGTAGAACAAATATATTGGTTATGACATGTATAGTTTAGTCTTAAATGCAAATATTGATGAAATTTCATTGTTTCTTCACAGTCAAAGTCAGCCCCAAGTTTTGATGAACTCCAGAAGGGACAGTTTTGTGCTGGGATCTACAGTGGGGACAACAGCTGGACCCGAGCTGAAATTCTGCAAGTCAAAGAATCCCCTGTGAGTATACAGGCACTCGCTTTCACATGACTGCTGTTACTTGAAAAATTATTTCCATATTGAGAACCCAAATTACATGGGCTTTCATATTTGCAGAATCTAGTATGGCTGCTATTATCGAAAATAGAACAAAAAAATGGAGCTTTCTTTCAGAGAGGGTTTATAACAGAAATAAATGTTTTTGTTCTAAAATGATCCTAATGTCAGTGACTTCACAGCACATGTTAGTCATGAATTTGAAACTTTGAAAACATTTCCTTCAGCTCAAATTCCCAAGCCATAGGCCAATTGCAACACGATGCTTGAATTGTTACACAAACTGCAGCCTTGTATTCAGTTTCAGAATAACTGTATGGCCAAAACAGAAAATATATGCATTATAGAACCTAGATAGAAAATAAGAAATGAAACATAACCCAATATGTGTACGTTTACCCAATACTGGCTCACTATGAAGTTGTAAAATACTTAGGTTCTAGAAGGGCATAATTCTGTGTGAAATTTTTAAACGAAATATAATCTAAGATTTATCAGGTGACTGAAACTTTAGGCCCTTACAGAATGCCCAAAATACCAAGACTGTTACCCAATAACAAAATGCTTCGAGTCGGTCCGCCTCAGTGCACATATGACCCTTGATGTGTTTTTAGCTCACCTGTCAAGGTGAGCTTATAGTATAGACTTGGTCCGTCGTCCGTCGTTGTCGGCGTCGGCGTCCACAATTTTAAACATCTTCTTCTCAGAAACCACTGGGTGGATTGAAGCCAAATTTCATATGGAGCCTTAACAGGATGGGGGAACGAAAGTTTATATATTTGGTCCAGGTCACATGACCAAGATGGCCGCCATGCCCATATATGGTAAAAACCCTTCAAAAATCTTCTTCTCCAGAACCAAAAGGCCTATGACCTTGAAACTTGGTATGTAGCATTGGGCATGCGGGCCCATCATAATTTATATAAATCATGACCTTGTGATGACCTTGACCTAATTTATGACATGGTCAACTGTGGTACGATAGGCTTTTATATGGGAAAACGCTTAAACGGTGGATTTCTCAGAAACTATTTAAGTCTAAGGTACAATACTTGGTATACATGGTTGACTAAATGACCAGCTGAAGATATTATATCACTAAAGGTCAAGGTCATTCCGTCGGACCATCCGTCGTCAAGATTTTCAAACATCTTTTCCTCTGAAACCACTGGGCAGATTGAAGCCAAATTTCATATGGAGTCTCAGTGGGATGGGGGAACGAAAGTTTATATATTTGATCCAGGTCACATGACCAAGATGGCAGCCATGCCCATATTTGGTAAAAACCCTTCAAAAATCTTCTTCTCCAGATCCAAAAGGCCTATTACCTTGAAAATTGGTGTGTAGCATCGGGCATGCGGGCCCATAAAAGTTTATACAAATCATGACCTTGCGTTGACCTTGACCTAATTTACGGCATGGGCAACTTTGGTACGATAGGCTTTTATATGGGAAAACGCTTAAACGGTGGATTTCTCAGAAACTATTTAAGTCTAAGGTACAATACTTGGTATACATGGTTGACTAAATGACCAGATGAAGATATTATGTCACTAAAGGTCAAGGTCATTCCGTCGGACCATCCGTCGTCAAGATTTTTAAACATCATCTTCTCTGAAACCACTAGGCCGATTGAAGCCAAATTTCATATGGAGTCTCAGTGTGATGGGGGAACGAAAGTTTATATATTTGGTCCAGGTCACATTACCAAGATGGCCACCACGCCCATATATGGTAAAAACACTTCAAAAAATCTTCTTCTCCAGAACCAAAAGGCCTATGACCTTGAAACTTGGTATGTAGCATCAGGCATGCGGGCTCATCATATTTTATACAAATCATGATCTTGCGTTGACCTTGACATAATTTATGGCATGGTCAACTTTGGTACGTTTGGCTTTTATATGGGAAAACGCTTAAACAGTGGATTTCTCAGAAACTATTTAAGTATTAGGTACAATAGTTGGTATATATGGTCGACTAAATGACCAGATGAAGATATTACGTCACTAAAGGTCAAGGTCATTCAGTCGGACCATCCGTCGTCAAGATTTTCAAACATCTTCTCCTCTGAAACCACTGGGCTGATTGAAGCCAAATTTCATATGGAGTCTCAGTGGGATGAGGGAACGAAAATTTATACCTGGGGTCTGGGTCACATGACCAAGATGGCCGCCATGCCCATATTTGGTAAAAACCCTTCGAAAATCTTCTCCTCCAGAACCAAAAGGCCTATGACCTTGAAACTTGGTATGTAGCATCGGGCATGCGGGCCCATCATATTTTATACAAATGATCTTGCGTTGACCTTGACCTAATTTACGGGATGGTCAACTTTGGTACGTTAGGCTTTTATATGGGAAGAAGCTTAAACAGTGGATTTCTCAGAAACTATTTAAGTATTAGGTACAATACTTGGTATACATGGTTGACTAAATGACCAGATGAAGATATTATGTCACTAAAGGTCAAGGTCATTCCGTCGGACCATCCGTCGTCAAGATTTGCAAACATCTTCTCCTCTGAAACCACTAGGCCGATTGAAGCCAAATTTCATATGGAGTCTCAGTGGGATGGGGGAACGAAAGTTTATACCTGGGGTCTGGGTCACATGACCAAGATGGCCACCATGCCCATATATAGTAAAAACCCTTTGAAAATCTTCTTCTCCAGAACCAAAAGGCCTATGACCTTGAAACTTGGTATGTAGCATCGAGCATGCTGGCCCATCATGGCTTATACAAATGATGACCATGTGTTGACCTTGAATTAATTGACGACATGGTCAACTTTGGTATATTAGGCTTTTATATGGGAAAACGCTTATACAGTGGATTTCTCATAAACTATTTAAGTCTTAGGTACAATACATGGTATATATGGTCAACTAAATGACCAGATGAAGATATTATGTCACTGAAAGGTCAAGGTCATTTTGTAGGTCTGTCTGTCATCAAGATTTTCAAAACAGCTACTCCTCTGAAACGACTGGTCTGATTGAAGTGAAATTTCATATGGAGTCTAAGTGTGATCAGGGAATAAAAGTTTTTTCTCAGGGTCTTGACCAAGATGGCCGCCATGCCCGTATATGGTAAAAACCCTTCGAAAATCTTCTTCTCCAGAACTTAAAGGTGTATGACCTTGAAACTTGGTATGTAGCTTTGGGCACTCAAGCCCATCATAGTTTATACAAATGATCGTGCGTTGACCTTGACCTAATTTATGACACTGTCAACTTTGGTACATTATGTAGGCTTTTATATGGGAAAATGCTTAAACAGTGGATTTTTCAGAAACTATTTAAGTCTAAGGTGCAATATTTGGTATATATGGTTGACTAAATGACCAGATGAAGATATTGTGTCGTTAAAGGTCAAGGTCATTGTTTGACTTTTGTACAAGGTCATTGAGATTCTGTCACCCGTCAACATTTTCAAACATCTTCTCAGTGGCCACTAGGGTCAATTGAAGCCATATTTCATATGGAGCTTCACCGGCTTAAAGGAACCATAGTTTGTTCAGATGGTCTTGGTCACTTGACCAAGATGGCCACCATGCCCATATATGGTAAAAACTTTTCAAACGTCTTTTTCTCGAAAACCGAAAGGCCTATAACCTTGAAACTTGGTACCGGTATGTAGCATTGGGCAGTCAGGCCCATCATAGTTTATACAAATGATTACTGTGTTTTATATATTATGGAGCTTTAATACTGGGTCAAAGGAATCAAAGTTTGTTCAGATGGTCATGGTCGTATGAACATGGTGGCCGCCACACCCATTTATGATAAAAACCCTTCAGAAATCTTTGTCCAGAAACAAAGGCCCAGTGACCTTGTGGCTTGGTATATAGAATTGGGACTCAACATTAATCCCCAAGGGAGGGGGGTTATCTGCCCCTGCCCTGGTGCTATATACATGTATAAAAGCATTAAAATATATACCAGGACCAAGTGGCAGGTGAGCTACAGGACCATTGGTCCTCTTGTTTTTTTTTTCAGCCAAGTGTGGAACTGTTGTTTGTTGACTTTGGTAATGTAGAAACAACGAGCCCAGAGTCTATCAGGTGGTTGTCTCCAGATACAGCCAAAGTTCCTGTCCAGGCGACAAACTGCAGCTTGTTTGGTATTGAACCATTAGAGGTAATGATAAACTTAACCCATATAGCACAAAAAATCAGATGTCAAAATAATGTCAGCAAAATTTTCAAAAAATGGTTTGTCCATTGAAACTTTAAGGACTAGAGTTCAAAGAGTGTATATCATTTTGATCTACCTTGCTTGCAGATTCAAATATTTTCATTTCTGGCACCTTAAGTGTTAAAGTGGTAAAATAGTAATATTTTCTTATCATTCAGTTGGAACGCAGACTCATCACATTTGAGTAATTCATTTTCTGAACGGTCGTCTACGCACAAAGAAATAATCCCTTTTTTCGCCGGAAAAAAATGGCGGGAAATTTTGAACAGAAACTGTCCCAAAATAATGCTCGTTTGATAAGATATGCAGTCATAGTTTTCCAACGGACCAGATCAGAAAGAAATTTGATGTTTTGTTATTGAAATCAGACGCATATCGGTACCTCAATGCAGTTTGCACACCCAAAACAACGATCACAGTTTGACAAACGTTTTTCAGAAAAGTAAAACCCTACGACAGTACCCCAAAGTTATTTTGCAAAGAAAATTGTCCCAAAAACCAAATTAGATGCCATTATAACTGAACCGTAGTTCATACATTCGACCGTCTTTTAGCCAGGTATATCTTCGGGAGAAAGTCTATTTTCGTTGAAAATCGATAATGAAGTTGATCATTTTTACGTAAACATGGCACGTACGTTTGTCAACACACAGACATTTTTCAGCTGGATCGACTTGAGGAGACCAACTGTTTCTTCATTTATGGTAAAGTAAAGCTTGTAATCATTTAGCATACTGTGAATTTATTAAGATTTTGCGTTAGTCTGTCTGTCTGTTTGGGCTTCTGAATTTAGGCTACACGCCGAGAACGAGAGAAAGCAAACCAAACGCACTTATCAACCACAAAGTTTGACAAACGAAAAAGCCACAAGACATGTCCCCCACCTTCAGGTGACAACTCGCCCCAGATTCTGAGAAAACTCCCCCAGACAACTTCCTCCAAGATAACGCGCCCCACATTCTGAGACCACTCGCCCGTCTAAAGAATTCTGTCCCGGACGACGCCCCCCCCCTACATTTCAGAAGTCATCCAACAAAAACAAAAAGTACAAGAGACAGCTTGCCCTTCCTCATAAATCTGCCAAAACCCTGTCCCGCTAGGCGCTAAGGGACCGACCATTTGATATTCGTGTGTGGTGGTGGTGGTGGTGGTGGTGGTGGTGGGGGGGGGTGGGGGGGGGGTGGAGGGAGGCTGGTATATTTTTCGAAACAAATCCCTGTCTTTGGAAGAAAAATTATGCAAGTTAAAAATAAATTAGCTCATAAGGGGATTTCAAAAAATAATCTGGCCTCAAAAATCAGAGAAAAAAAAATAACCTGGCTCCACCCAAAATTTCCAAAAAAGAGTCTGGACCCTGCACATTTGGTGGGAAGATAGCAACTGCCTACCTACCCACCAAAATTCACCTTACCCCTGAGTCTGGACCCTGCACTTTTGGTGGGTAGATAGCAACTGCTTACCTACACACCAAAATTCATCTTACCCCTCCCCCCCCCCCCCCCCCCAAAAAAAAAAAAAAAAAAAAAAGATGGCCACTTGGAACACCCTAGATCTGTTTTTTCTATTTAACGGCACATTTACCGTGATCAACCTGCATAGTAAGACAAACAGGTCTGAGCAAGCAGTGTAGACCAGGAGCAGTCTGATCTGGGTCAGCAATTTTTCCTTAATACCTGCACATTTTGGGTACACCATTTGTGGGTGATATAGATATGTTCAAAATGTAGGATGCTGTTATCTTAGTATTATGGGTAATTACTGTAACTGTGTGTGACATTTTATATAGAACTATTATTTGTTTTTGTTGTTTTCATAGTTTGCAGGGATTAAAAAGAAAGCCTACCTACCTAAGTACTCTCCAAAAAAACCCTAGTTAATAGGCAACTGCAAACAAAATACTTTTTATGCTTGGCCTGAGGCTGAGATGGGAGGAGGGGAAAGGGGCATGAAGAAATATATATTCTATAGAATTAAATGCCAAAAGTTATGTTTTAGCTTAAATCTCATAAAGAAAATTAACAGGCTCATATTGAAGTTATATCAATAGAAATGATACCATAAACTGAAAAATAAAAAACATTTTTATTTAATCCAACTTAAATGTTTGCAGCTTCTGACCAAAGCAAAGAAACTTGTAATTACTAATCAGTTATTAAGCTACTAGAGAGAAAAACTTGATGACAGACATTAAATGATGAGTCATGACTGTAAAGGGATGCAGTTTAGTGCAGCTGAATGAGAGGTAGCCCCTTCCTGTCTATCCCCACCCCCCAAACACACACACACACACCAACCTATTAAAAAGCATTTTCACAGAGGACTTTATTGGCCAAATATTTAGGACTTTATTATGCTAGCAAGTTTTTTTATATCATTATAAGTGCACAAAATAATGAATGGGGCATGTCCTGCTAACTGATGGACCCTGCACTTTATGTGGAATGTTGCATAATGCTGTTTGTCCTTCTACAAGTCAAGACTATGTTAGAATGAAAACAATTACACAGCTCCACCATAAATGTTGCACCAGCATCAATGGGCTTCATATTAACACCTGTTGTGCCCTCTCATTAGAAGCACTTCAGCAAAAGCATAGATGGTTCTATTAATGGATCACAACAAATGTTTTTATGGCTGAATAAGACAGAATTCCCAGAATTGCTATCATGCTCCAGCTGAGTCTTTGTATAATCATTATCATAAAACCATCACTTGTGGAACTGTCTCCAGAATTTTTTTTCTTATTATGTACATATGTTATAATTTATTTTGGCTATTTATTTATTTATACTTATAGGGAAAACACTGAAGGGCAATGTCAGACTGCATGTGAATATAATAATTTGATCAGAGCTTTATACATTTAGAATACCTATATAGTACTAATTTGTTCTTTGAAAATTGTGTTAAATTTTAATTGTTGATCAAAAGCAACTGTGATGAGACACCACAACATACTGTACATTTTACTTGAAGAGAAATGATAAAGAATAACTCCACTTTGGCTCACTAGATATTGGCCTATTATTTTTCTTGTTTAATCAAGTTTATATCTTACCATTATTAGGGCCCTGCCAGACGAAGTCTGCGGAGGCCCTATAGTAATCACCTTGTCCGTCCGTCTGTCCGTCTGTCCGTCCGTCTGTCCGTCCGTCATCATTTCGTGTCCGCTCAATAACTCTGAAACCGTTAAAGATATTTTCACGAGACTTGGTACAAATGTAAAGCATTATCAGACAATGTGCAGAGAACAAGAACCATAACTCTGTCTACAATTTTTACTGAATTATGCCCCTTTGAAATTTTGAGTACAAAAATCGTGTCCGCTCCATAACTCTGAAACCGTTAAAGATATTTTCACGAGACTTGGGACAAATGTAAAGCATCATCAGACAATGTGCAGAGAGCAAGAATCATAACTCTGCATACAGTATTAACTGAATTATGCCCCTTTTTATCCCCCGACCGAAAGGTTCGGGGGATATAGCGATGAGCCTGGCGTCCGTCCGTCCGTCCGTCTGTCCGTCTGTCCGTCCGTCCGCCGTCCGTCCGTCCGTCCGTAAACATTTTCTTGTCCGCTCTATATCTTGAATACCCTTTGGAATATTTTCATGATACTTCACAGTTATGTAGAACAGGTCATGACGATGTGTCGCGTACAAGAATGGTAACTCTTGCAATTGTACTTTTTGAATTATCTCCCCTATGGTGATTTTTTTGGCAGATTCGTGTCCGCTCTGTAACTTGAATACCCTTAGGAATATTTTCATGATACTTGACAGAAATGTAGAACAGGTCATGACGATGTGTCGCGAACAAGAATGACAACTCTTGCTCTCTTACTTTTGGAGTTATTTCCCCTTGATAGTTTTCGGTGTGATTTTTTTGGCAGATTCGTGACCGCTCTATAACTTGAATACCCTTTGGAATATTCTCATGATACTTCACAGATATGTAGACATGGTCATGACGGTGTGTCGCGAACAAGAATGACAACTCTTGCTTTCATACTTTTTGAGTTATTTCCCCTTGATCACTTTAGGTATGATGTCGTGTCCGCTCTATAACTTGAATACCTTATGGAATATTTTCATGATACTTCACAGATATGTAGAACAGGTCATGATGATGTGTCGCGAACAAGAATGACAACTCTTGCTTTCTTACTTTTGGAGTTATTTCCCCTTGATGGTTTTAGGTTTGAATTTGTGTACGCTCTATAACTTGAATACCTTTTGGAATATTTTCATGATACTTCACAGATATGTAGAACAGTTCATGATGATGTGTCGCGAACAAGAATGACAACTCTTGCTTGTTTACTTTTGGTGTTATTTCCCTTTGATGATTTTAGGTGTCCGCTCCATAGCTTGAATACCTTTTGAAATATTTTCATGATACTTCACAGATATGCAGAACGGGTCATGACAATTTGTCTCATACATGAATGATAACTCTTGCTTTTATACTTTGTGAGTTATTTCCCTTTGGTAGTTTGAGCTGCTGTTTGAGTCTGCTGCATAACTGTATAACCCTGGCAGCTCCAGAATTTGAATAACCGGTTACCTTTTAGAATATTGATGATTATGCTGTGATATCTTATCAGTGTTCCTAACTCTCTCTGACCCCTCCACATTCCCGTGCCCCCTCCCGCACCCCCCTGTCTTCCCCCCCCCCCCCCCCCCCCCCCAAAAAAAAAAAAAAAAAAAAATTTTTTCCCAGATTTGGATTCTTTGTCCAAATTCACTTACTAGAGAGCACAAAATTAGGTTTGTAGGACTTGTACTTTAGAAGTTATTTACACATTTTGAAAGTTGAATGTATCGTATGCTATACAATTGTGTTTATGGTGGCTGTTTGAGATATTACCTCTTTTTAGCAGTCAAGCATACTGTTTTAGTCTGAGTGTTAGATAATCATGCATCTGTTAACAGTTAATGTCAATCAGAAGCATAAAAGAACGACAATATAGTACTAATATGTGTTTTGAAGTGCACCCTTTTTACCAAGGCCCATGGAGGTCTTCGGTCGGGGGATTTGCCATCTACTCTGATGGCTATTTTTAATTTTGAGTACAGAAATCGTGTCGGCTCCATAACTCAGAAACCGTTAAAGATATTTTCACGAGACATGGGACAAATGTAAAGCATCATCAGACGATGTGCAGAGAACAAGAACCATAACTCTGATTACAGTATTTACTGAATTATGCCCCTTTGTAATTTTGAGTACAGAAATCGTGTCCGCTCCATAACTCTGAAACTTTTAAAGATATTTTCACAAGACCTGGTACAAATGTAAAGCATCATCAGACGATGTGCAGAGAACAAGAACCATAACTCTGCCTACAGTATTTACTGAATTATGCCCCTTTTTAATTTTGAGTACAGAAATTGTGTCCGCTCCATAACTCTTAAACCAATAAAGATATTTTCATGAGACTTGGTACAAATGTAAAGCATTATCAGACGATGTGCAGAGAACAAGAACCATAACTCTGCCTACATTTTTTACTGAATGATGCCCCTTTGAAATTTTGAGTGCAGAAATTGTGTCTGCTCTATAACTCTGAAACCAATAAAGATATTTTCACAAGACTTGGTACAAATGTAAAGCATCGTCAGACGATGTGCAGAGAACAAGAACCATAACTCTGCCTACATTATTTACTGAATTATACCAATATCTTAAAGACACTACCAGAGGCTTAAATTCAAACAATATATTGAATATGAAACAACATGATAATAGAAAGCTGGTATTGTTATTTCTGGTTGGGCACATATGACTTAAATGTCATCAACAGTTTCATAAAGGCGGGGCCCTATTAGTTACCATGTTTCTAGTTCAACTTAGAGAATAGATTACCAAGTCCTGAGCCTTTGCCACATATTTAATCAAGTTTTCTGGTTTGCTGGACAGCTGTGCTTTTTATTTGTTTTGTTTTTAGCTCACCTGAGCCGAAGGCTCACAGGTGAGCTTATAGTATAGGCAGGCATCCGTCGTCCGTCGTCCGTCGTCTGTCGTCCGTCGTCCGTCGTCCGTCTGTCAATATTTTCAAACGACATCTTCTCTGAAACTACAAGGCCCATTGTTACCAAATTTCATATACAGCATCTATAGGCAGGGGGAACCAATACTACTGTTTTTTATCCAAATTGCTTCAGAACTTTAGTTGCTATGGCAACTTAAAGTTTCCATTGACTTGTATGGGAAAAATTGAAAATTTGCATTTATTGCAATTTCTTTGCAGATAATTTGATAAATCTTTTATAGAAATGTTCCTTGAGTAGCTCTCTATCAGCCACATGAAATTTATGTCAATTGCACAATTTGGCTGGTTGCCATGGCAACCGAATAGTTAAAAATAGAAAAAATATTCAAAAATCATCTCCTCAGAAACTATGCAACCAATAAAGCTCAAACTTCACAGAAAGGATCTTGGTACAACCCTCTATAAAAATACTGTTTTTCTTGGCAATTGCTCTAGCAATTTGGTTGTAATGGCAACTTAAAGTTGCCATTGACTTATAATGGGAACATGGAAAATTTGCATTTATTGCTATGTCACTGCAGATATTTTGACAAAACTTTCATAGAAATGTTCCTTTAGTAGTTCTCTATCAACCACATGAAATTTATGTAAATTGCACAATTAGGCTGGTTGCCATGGCAACCGAAAGGTTAAAAATAGAAAAGATGTTCAAAAATCATCTCCTCAGAAACTATAGAACCAATAAAGCTCAAACTTCACAGAAAGGATCTTGGTACTACCTTCTATAAAAATACTGTTTTTCTTGGCAATTGTCCCAGCAGTTTGGTTGCTATGGCAACTTAAAGTTGCCATTGGCTTATAATGGGAAAAATGGAAATCCGCAATTTTTGCTATCTCACTGTAGTTGTTTGGATTTTTTTCCTACAGAAATGTTTCTTGAGTAGTCCTCGATGATTTATATTCATATTAATTTTGTCCAAATCACCGAATTTGATTAGTTGCCATGATGGCAACATAAAGGAAAAAAAATTTGAAAAAATATTCAAAAATCTTTTCCTCAAAAACTATATAGGGGGATGAAGCGGATTCTTTGCATACATGTTCATGACATTAGCCACTACATAAATATTGTTTTCTATTATTGTTGCCCACGTGGTTTTATTGCTATGGCATTTTAAAGTTTCCATAGACTAACAACTCAGTCAACGTTGAAATTAGGCCACATTGTGCAATTTACTTTAGAGTTACCTACCCTTGAGTGCTGAGGATGAATGGACTCAGGTGAGCTACAGGACCAATGGTCCTCTGGTTTGTGAGTGTGACTCAGAATCATATTAGAGAACACATCACATTGAACTAAAATGTTGAGAAATTCTCCATTCTCAATGAAAAGTTAAGGTACCATTCATTATAAATTATATAATTTTTGCATGAGATTTGCCCCTACTGATAGATTTCCATGAGATTTTTGGCAACAGTTAGAGCAAATCCCTCAAAAGATCACTGAGTATATAAACACACTGTGGCATTTTAATTTATGAACCAAGGGCATTGCAGAGCTGACAGGCCCCACCCCACCTGATGAGCTAGTATTTGAAACACCTGGCATTTCATAATAAATATGTATTTTATTAAATCCCTGGTTTCTTCTTAGGAGCCGGGCCGGGTAGCGCAATCGGTAGGGCACCTGACTTGTAAGTCAGAGGTCCTGGGTTCGAATCCCGGTCTGGCCACATACTTTCGTTTCTCCTTCCGCTGATTCAAGAAGGGCAGTTGTCAGTTAATGGCGAAAGTATGTGCACTTAGTACTGGTTAACCGCTTAGGAGGTCTAAGCCTGCCCAGGAATAGTGTGGTTAGGTTAACTGGCCGTCCCGACATGACCTTAGTTGTTTACCGTGGACGTTAAGCATCAAATCAACCAACCAAAAAATCTTCTTAGGAAGAATCAATAAATTCTTGTTAGTTGTTTACACTCTTAAAAAGGGGATAAACAACTAACAAGTAAATATATATGTTGTAACCACTCATTAGAACTCCTCATTAAGGTAGTTCCACAGAGGGCCAAAACCTATGTTATAAAAATGCATACTGCAATTTTAATGCTCAAAAGCTCATTTAACAGTACATATGCTGCTTCTCAATGTTGGCTGAAATTATATGGAGTGTAAAGGAGTGTATAAGTATGTATGGCCAAGTTATTTTCTAAGCTTAAAGTTGAAACAAAATCTTCATTACTGCAAATGTCCTACCACTTTCACCATCTGACAGTGTGTCGAAATTGCTGGGAAAATCAAATAGTACTGACCCTGATTAGACTGCTGTTTTGATAGTACAGTCTAACCCAGGTCTACACTGCACTTTTTAATCAAGGATTTTAGTCAATGAAGTTTTGCAAGTATTTGTTATGGCTAAACAAGGCTAAACATCTATTATATTTTGCTTAGTTTTTCATGTAAAAGAAAGGTTAAAAGTTGTGTGCGTGTGTGTGTGTGTAGGGGTGGGGGTTGGGGATGGAGGAAGCCAGGGTGGAGGAAGAAGGGGGGGGGGGGGGGGGGGGGTAGAGGGGCCTTAAGTTGGGTAGGGTGATCGTGTGAGTTGCAGGAGAGGCTTTGAAATATTGGCACGTGCAGGATTAATTGGATGGCAAAATTATTTTTTTCTAGCAGTCCCTCTGATTGTGACCACAATGTACCGGTCTTAATAACTTATAAGCAAGTAAATGCGAAGTTTGAAACAGTTGACGCAGTTCTGTAATTGCGTCACAACTGTCATAAATTGATCGATTTGTTTACAATATGGTGTAGGCTACTGATCAGAATTCTTTTCCCAATCATTCTGAAGAAAGTACAGAAAAAAATATTGTTGTATGTTGAATTACTAGATGCGTTCCTCTTCGTGTGTCGGATTTCAGGATTCAAGAACATTTCGGTAATGTTTAAATTTATTACAGATTATTTTTCTGTCTATCGACCAGGTAAAAAATCCGCCATTAATTTGAGAAAATGAAATAGGGTACCTAAACATTATTTTGCAAAGGAAATTGTCCCAAACACCGAATTACTTAATTTTTATAATGGAGAAAGGGCAGACACCATGGTTTTTCATGGCATATGTCCGCCGACGGGAGAAAGTCGATTTATTTTGAAAATTGCTGTTGAAGTTGGCGGATAAGAGTCGTCTTTACATGATCACGTAAAACGTTCGATTGCAGAATATCTCGGTGTTTAGCTCTGCTCTTAAAGGCATAGAGAATTAAATTAAGATGTAAGGAATAAAACCATATCTTATTTTTGGCTTTGTGTAGCTTGATTCGCCGACAAAGCATCACTGAAATTGCGACACGTTCGTCGATTGTATCTGAGTCTGAGAAATTTCGAACGTTATTTCGTTGCTATCTGTATAAAAATATCACTCCGCCATGGATACGCGTTCCCACTGATTGGCACAAGACTTTTATCTGACTGAAATGAGCTTTACAAATCAGTTATAACAAGATTTCCATCCTGCTGAGAAATATCCACTGTTCTCACTAGCTACCCTTAGATAAAGTCTTTATAGGTCTTAATCAAAACTCCTGGACAAAAACACCTGGACCCAGTTGTCCAAAACTAACAGTGTCTTTAGTGAATGCCACACTAAATTTTTAGCTCACCTGTCAAGGTGAGCTTATAGTATAGACTTGGTCCGTCGTCCGTCGGCGTCGGCGTCCACAATTTTAAACATCTTCTTCTCAGAATCCACTGGGTGGATTGAAGCCAAATTTCATATGGAGCCTTAACAGGATGGGGGAACGAAAGTTTATATATTTGGTCCAGGTCACATGACCAAGATGGCCGCCACGCCCATATATGGTAAAAACCCTTCAAAAATCTTCTTCTCCAGAACCAAAAGGCCTATGACCTTGAAACTTGGTATGTAGCATTGGGCATGCGGGCCCATCATAATTTATATAAACCATGACCTTGTGATGACCTTGACCTAATTTATGACATGGGCAACTTTGGTACGATAGGCTTTTATATGGGAAAACGCTTTAACGGTGGATTTCTCAGAAACTATTTAAGTCTAAGGTACAATACTTGGTATACATGGTTGACTAAATGACCAGATAAAGATATTATGTCACTAAAGGTCAAGGTCATTCCGTCGGACCATCCGTCGTCAAAATTTTCAAACATCTTCTCCTCTGAAACCACTAGGCCGATTGAAGCCAAATTTCATATGGAGTCTCAGTGGGATGGGGGAACGAAAGTTTATACCCGGGGTCTGGGTCACATGACCAAGATGGCCACCATGCCCATATATGGTAAAAACCCTTCGAAAATCTTCTTCTCTAGAACCAAAAGGCCTATGACCTTGAAACTTGGTATGTAGCATCGGGCATGCTGGCCCATCATAGTTTATACAAATGATGACCATGTGTTGACCTTGAATTAATTGACGACATGGTCAACTTTGGTATGTTAGGCTTTTATATGGGAAAACGCTTATACAGGGGATTTCTCAGAAACTATTTAAGTCTTAGGTACAATACATGGTATATATGGTCAACTAAATGACCAGATGAAGATATTATGTCACTGAAAGGTCAAGGTCATTTTGTCGGTCTGTCCGCATACATGTGATGTCTCCCGGATCATCCGGGAGTCTCCATCTCCCGCGCTCCCGGAAAGCCTTCAGAATCTCCCGGATGCTGAGTTTTCCCTTCATAATTTTTTTCTGATACCCCTTTTCCAATGCCATGCCCTTTTTCCCTGCCATAAGGAGATATCCACATGTGTATTGACCTGTATTCACAGCATCAAATATTGTTTTGACTGTGCAGTAAACAAACCGTCATGTCTGTTGACATTAATCCCATTATTCAGATCACTAATAAACTCACTGACCCGTGTAAGAATTACCGACCAAATGTGTTTAAGAAGATATGTCACGTGAAAAGAAGCCGATAGCCCTGTTTCACAACTACACAAAATAAACATGTGCAATACAGTCGGAGAGTTGTTTTCACGGCTTAGATTCCCTTAGACGCATAGACAACAAATGCAAAACTCTATTTAGGCTGCAAAGAGGTGCAGGCTGATCGGTGTCTTCACTTGTCGCTCACTCCGTAAGGTACTTTTTCTCCCGAATGGCAAATGATATCTGGATTATTATATATGGCCGATAACTTTGATCGTTAATGGTGTAAAAGTTACGCATGAAAGTTTTGATATTTCTGTCTTGTGCATGGGTATAGTTTGTGTCAAAAACAGAATTTGAACATTGTTATATACATTTTTATCAGTTTTTACAGCTCAGAGTACCTTTAAACAAAACGTATTTGTTTATGAAAGAAGATAAGTAGATAAAACTGAAATAGAAATTTCAAGGGAGGCAAATCTGTAAGAAATCTCAAGTATACCCTTTTGCAAAAGCTAGATTCTGTGTCAGACAGATACCAAAATAATGATACAAATAACAGTAATATAACAATAAATGAATAATTATAATAATTAAAGAAAGGAGGTGTGTTGTTTTTTTTTTGGGGGGGGGGGGGGGGGAGGGGCTGAGGGAGTAACTCAAAAGTAAACAAAACAAACTATACTATAGTTCATGTTCTGTTTTAAAATAAGAAAAAAATACAGTAAAGTATGTGAAACGACGCATCAAAGTTGCCGTCAAAAAGTCTCCCTGATGGAGAACTCAATCTCCCTGAAATGAAATCCAAATCTCCCACATGGTCATCGGGAGTTCATCACATGTATGTGTCCGTCATCAAGATTTTCAAAACATCTACTCCTCTGAAACTACTGGTCTGATTGAAGCGAAATTGCATATGGAGTCTAAGTGTGATCAGGGAATAAAAGTTTGTTCTCAGCGTCTTGACCAAGATGGCCGCCATGCCCGTATATGGTAAAAACCCTTCAAAATCTTCTTCTCCAGAACCAAAAGGTGTATGACCTTGAAACTTGGTATGTAGCTTTGGGCACTCAAGCCCATCATAGTTTATACAAATGATCGTGCGTTGACCTTGACCTAATTTATGACACTGTCAACTTTGGTACATTATGTAGGCTTTTATATGGGAAAATGCTTAAACAGTGGATTTTTCAGAAACTATTTAAGTCTAAGGTGCAATATTTGGTATATATGGTTGACTAAATGACCAGATGAAGATATTGTGTCGTTAAAGGTCAAGGTCATTGTTTGACTTTTGTACAAGGTCATTGAGATTCTGTCACCCGTCAACATTTTCAAACATCTTCTCAGTGGCCACTAGGGTCAATTGAAGCCATATTTCATATGGAGCTTCACCGGCTTAAAGGAACCATAGTTTGTTCAGATAGTCTTGGTCACTTGACCAAGATGGCCACCATGCCCATATATGGTAAAAACTCTTCAAACGTCTGTTTCTTGAGAACCGAAAGGCCTATAACCTTGAAACTTGGTACCGGTATGTAGCATTGGGCACTCAGGCCCATCATAGTTTATACAAATGATTACTGTGTTTCATATACTATGGAGCTTTAATACTGGGTCAAAGGAATCAAAGTTTGTTCAGATGGTCATGGTCGTATGAACATGGTGGCCGCCACACCCATTTATGATACAAACCCTTCAGAAATCTTTGTCCAGAAACAAAGGCCCAGTGACCTTGTGGCTTGGTATATAGAATTGGGACTCATCATTAATCCCCAAGGGAGGGGGGTTATCTGCCCCTGCCCTGGTGCTATATACATGTATAAAAGCATTAAAATATATACCAGGACCAAGTGGCAGGTGAGCTACAGGACCATTGGTCCTCTTGTTGAACGTATTATGCGTAAAAACTCTGCTATTTTTGTCAAAAAATGTGAGGAGCTTTAGCACTGCACATAAAAGGTAATGGTAACCTTAATAACCTTTTTAAAAGAGGTAATGGTAGCCTTAACCCTTAAAGGAATGAATCCTCAGCTAAGTACTTTGTTAAATAAAAGGTGCTTTGAACAATGGGGCTCTGACTTTCCACAAGGTACACATGGCTTTCTCTTTGTGCCCTGACCAAGGTTCAAACCCACAGTGGTGAGAGATTTCCATAATCTTCTCAGTGTTTCTATGTAAATCCCATCAATCAGCACAGAGCCGGGCCGTGTAGCGCAATCGGTAGGGCACCTGACTCATAAGTCAGAGGTCCTTGGTTCGATACCTAGTCTGGCCATATACTTTCGTTTCTCCTTCCGCTGATTCAAGAAGGGCAGTTGTCAGTTACTGGCGAAAGTATGTGCACTTAGTACTGGTTAACCACTTAGGAGGTCTAAGCCTGCCCAGGAATAGTGTGGTTAGGTTAACTGACCATCCCGACATGACCTAAGCTGTTTACCGTGGACGTTAAGCAACAAATCAAATCAAATTAGTCAGCACAGAACTACTGAGAACCAATACAATACAGGCTTTGGTGGAGAAATAACAAAAACATAAAATTTATTTCAGACTGAGAGTGAAGAATGGAGCAGATCATCTAAAGAATCATTTGCAGAGCTAGTCCGAGAAGAGGCGTTGATAGCGATACCAAAGCAAATATATGGTAAGACTTTGAGGAGACTGAGGCATATTTCAGTGATCTATATAGTTCAAAATATGGTGATAACTCTCATCTGTTGCAGTTTTACTACTGAATTGAGGTTGGAAATTAAGCATACTATAAGTATTGGTTTAAAAACAAGATAAAGAAATATCTTTAGCTCTGCTAAGAGTAAATAGTTAATGAACTTTTAGGTCTGTAAGAGGATATCATGGAAAATCAGTAAACATCAGGGAATAATCAGCAAAACTCGAGTAACCCCCTTAGGCTTTTATGTATATAAATATTTTGCCAATGGGAATGACTGCCACTGTGTGCATTTACCACAAATAACACATAACATACACCTGCAGAATTATGATGCACAGGTATACACAGGATTGCAGCAGAATCTTTATTTTTAGATGAGACCATCTATGATGTGGAGCTATTTCTAAAGTCAGATCCATCAGCCAGTATCAACCAGAAGCTTGTAGAAAAAGGTGTAGTGCGAACCGTTGCCAAGCCGATCATCGAGGAAGACGAGCTTTGTGAGCCACCAGAACTTGTTCTGCCAGAAGGAAACCAGTGGGATGTTTATATTACATATATCACGTCAACAAACTCTATCATGATGAGGCTGGTTGGAGAAGAATACAGTGTACGTATAATGTAAAATTAAAAAGCAGTGTGGGCAGTAGAGTCATCCAGAGCAATAGAACTTTTTGCAGTCCAAGCAAAGCTTTCGTCAATGGCTCGAACCCTAATGGCTCGTCAACCCTGCCTGGCTAGAACTCTTTCCTGGGTCTCTAGAGGTTTTTTTTTTGTAGAAACTAACCCTGGATGGCTAGAACTACCCTTGGCTGGAACTAATTTTCATGGTCCCAAGCCTGTTCGAGCCATTGATGTTCTACTGTGTACTTCATTTATTAGCGCATCTTTGCGAAGCAAAGGAGAGCTTATGCTATACCCCCGGCGTCATAGTCCGAGTATGCGTTAGCGTACCCTTCAGTGTCCTTGTCGGGGTCCGTGATCAGGTTAACCAATGTTAACAATTGCATTTAACTCGGTGTTCAACTCTGTATCTTACAAACTGCAGCAACTACAATCATCGTACTTGGTACATATATACATCCATATGACTGCAGCAGATGCATGACACAATTGTATGTCCTTGACCTATATGTTACGGTTGACTGACTTTGCTGTTTGGCACTTTTTTTAAGGCAAAATTTTTAATTTTGATGAAACCTTTAACAGAAGAGACTTGATACTTGGTCAAATAGCATATCCCTATAATTGCAGCAGCTGCAAAGCTACCATGCTGACTCCTGTGCCCTTGACCTTTGTTCATGGTCCAGTGATTTTGTCTTATATTTCAAGCACTGTTTGATGGATTAACATCATATCTGGCATAATGGATCAGTCTGACTTCACGAACGACCTCATATTATTTATAGATCACTTTGACCTATATTTCATGGTTCATTGATTTTGCCTTGTGTCTCCAAAACTGTTTATAGATTAACAGCATATTTGGAAATTTGAGGTCACTCTGACAGAAATTTTATCATTGAGTGATTTTGCTTCATATTTTGAGTTGTATTTAGTATGTATTCATCATATACCTGGGATAATGGCTCAGTCTGACACTGCAGATGACCTGATATATACTGAACAAAAAAAGAAACGTTACATGCATTTTCAATGCACATTTTCTTTGAACTAATTTAAGATTTTGCCAATTCTATTTTATGTCTAACTGATAAAAAGTATCTGTACTTCAGAACATAAATATCACAACATAAGCTGCGAGATTATTGTCTCCAGATCAATTTGATTCAACGAGGGGTCAGAATTTGAATGTGCTATTTTGAGGTGCTTTTTGAAGACCCGTATTTCACTCAAGTAATCAGCCCATGTGAGCAAGTTACTTCTGAGATGTTTATCAGGCACTAGTTGTTACAAAAACGGTCCAATCCGTCGCTTCCAAAGAGTTGATCAGTGAAGCACAAGGCTTGGAAAATTGCTTTCCATGACACTTGACTATGACTACCATGCTGTGCACTGAAACTCCCATAGACAATGCAAGGTGGTATACCATGGACAATTAACCAGTTTGATCAAACTTTTTCATCATGAACCATTGTCAGGAGAAGCTGGAATAAGATCCATGAATTAAAACTTGAAAATTTTATTGAAACGTACTGGTTAATCGGACTAAATGATTTGCTATACTTTTAATTGCAAGGGAGACAATTTCAAAGACACAGCATCTTTAACGTCTTATTTCTTTGAGCTGCTGATAAATGTCATAAAGTTCATAAGGTATTTTATTGGCGGTTACAAGGCAAATCCGAATGTGCAAAAATTTAAGCGCTTACGCATGCGCATCGAGCGTTTCACGTTGTCTGTGGTGTTTTCAGTCAAAGTGGAATAATTCTGTAACAATTAATGCAAATCAAAAACCGATTAGCTCGTAAAATTGTCTTACATCTGGCACGTCGGAAAATAACGTATCATTATTTGAAAATATTGTTCTTTAGCTTAAAATTCATGAATAATCTATGTAACGTTTCTTTTTTTGTTCAGTATATTTGTAGGTCTTTGTAACTGTGAGAATCAGGCACCATAAGGTTCTCTTTGTTGTCTTCTGACAACTCTTGTTTTAGCATGCTCATGTGGTGTCAGACCGTTCAGGATAATTGTTGTGAATGGATATTCAGCCATTTCATGGCAGATTCTACATAAAAATGCATGAAATTCATATGATGAATCAACAGAAGTATATTTTTCTAGAGATAATGCTGTTATTAGGAAATATGTCACAAATTTCTATTTGAATGCTCATTAAGCGCAAAATGTGCATAACTTACTATAAGCTATGAATTAGTATAAGCTAAATTAAAACCTGTTGTGTATGATTTTTGCTGCAAATATTTTTATACATTATTAGCTTGGTTGACCCTAAAATTTGAGGCATATGGGAAAAGGCAAAAAAAAATTTGACGAAAAGGAACAGTCCCATATAGAGCTGCATTACTTTTCTTTTTCCAACATACTGTTGACACATTGCCTGATATGGTTAATTTGACTCAGTTATAGGATAATTATAGCAACTGGTTAAACTATCCTTTTATTTGAAGGAAGTAGCTGTTGAATAAATGTTTTATATCCATTACAGGACAAGTTAGAAGCATATGCATCTAAGTTAGAAGAAGCTTTCAAAGACAGTTCCTCAGAGGGTCCGATTGTCATGGGTAATTTATACATTGCTTATGATGATGAGTTGTATCACAGGGTTAGAGCTCTCTCACAAGAAGGTAGAAAGGTATGTTCACTTATCTTTTCAACATTAATAGTTGTTGGTTGTTGTTGGTTGTTGTTGGTTGTTGTTTTTTATTGTTTTACGTCCACGGTAAACAGCTATGGTCATGTCGGGACAGTCAGTTACCCTAACCACACTATTCCTGGGCAGGCTTAGACCTCCTAAGCAGTTAACCAGTACTAAATGCACATACTTTTGCCAGTAACTGACAACTGCCTTTCTCGTGGAAGGAGAAACGAAAGTATGTGGCCAGACCGGGTATGGAACCCGGGACCCCTGGCTCTTTAGTTAGACACGCTACCGACTGCGCTACACGGCCCGGCCAACATTTTGGTAGTTTCAGTCATATTAGAAAAACTGCATATGTTCTGACAAATAATATCCACAACATTCCAGATGTGAGTGACTGCATATTTGGCATACAGTTGCAGTCTGGCTGAGTCTTGTGCTTCCTACAGCTGGGCAAACATGGTTTACCTCAATCAAGTCCCATGTATGTAGGCATAGCAATGCAAAGTGTATGAATACTTATGTTTGATCACTATATACCAAATTCTAGAGTAGAAAATTACAGCATGGAAAATCAGCAAGTTAATCCTGAAAGTGCCATAAAAGCAGACATCAACATTCAAGTCTGCGAAATTTCAAAAAATGTTTCGAACGAGCTTTATTTTACTAAGAATTCAAAGAATAGAGGACAAACAGTGTAGATTCCCATGAGGGTGGCTTATTATGAGCCACTTTATCTGTATCTATGTTGTTTGCCAATAGAATTTGATAATATTTTAGGTTACTTGTTATTTCCCTGACCACGGAGACACAGACTGGCAGATTCCAGAGCAGCTTGTACCTCTGGACCCAGAGGTCAATAAATTATTGCCTTACCAGGCTATTGAAGTGTCGTTGTATGGCTTAGAGGAGGTGGCGACCAATGTTACAGCTCTCAGTAAACTTTGTGACCTGGCCTTGGCTAATACTTGTGTGGCTGAAGTTGTTTACAGGTTGGTATATATGAAAAGTTTTAAGTGCTGAAAGTGCATCAGAGCTCAAGATAGGAGGTGAGGGGAGGAGGTGGGGATGAAAAGTGTGGTTGTAGTTCTGTATTTCTCTACAGAAAACGTATGTGTCAGTCATTATGCCTGCATTGGCTCAGTTTGGAAATGAAATTGATTCTGTATTAGTCTATTAGGCCTTTCATTATCAGAACTTTAAGTTCATCAGGGCCTGTTTGTTTAAAATGAACAGTGTCCTTAGTTAATGAGACTTTACATTTTCAAATTTATTGTACACAGAAACGCTGAAATTTTTTTTTTTTAGAAAAATTTGAGGAGCTTTTGCAGTTCAAAAACTCACATTTTTTTTTTCAGTGAAAATGAGTGCATTTTATTTTGTGTCAACTAGAAGACTAAAGAATACTTGACTACTAAGTTTTGTCAAGCTAACAATACTACAGGCCTAGAGCTACAGATAGTAGGGATGCATGTAAGGATTCTCAACATGTTTAATGGGAATTGAACAGAAATTATATATCAGTTGTTCTTAAACTTGTCCGTGGTCTGGAATAATGGAGCTCTGAGATTATACAACCCTAAAAAGTAAAAACCTTAACCAGTTACATTAATTATCATAAAATTTAACAAACTGTCTTTACAGTAGGTTTATATGCCATCAGGTGGTGGATTGCAAACAATGTAGACCTTGATCAGACTGCTGTCTTGGGAGCAAGCTGATCCAGATTTCCTGTTTATTTTGCAGAGGAGAGATATCATCGGTGATTTTATATATGATATATATAAATTTTTCCTCTTTATTTTGCAGAGGAGACATATCATCAGTGATTTTATATGACACGTCTAATGATGAAGACATCAACATCAACGAGGCCATCTTACAAGCCATAAAGGATGAGGGTGGGGGTATCGACACTCCAAGAACCCTGTCCCCTGCCCCAGGATCAAACCCTTCTACTCCCAAACAAGCTCTTTCCCCAGTGCAAAGTGCAACAAATCTCACAGACAGTGTCAAAAGAGGTTCAAGTCAAAACTTAAAAACAAGTGAAAAATCAGACTCCCAGACTTCAGTTTCTTCAAAAACGAAAATTAGTGAAAAGCTAGATTCTAGTCCAAAGTTGACTGAAAGTGGAGATTCACAAAATATAGGCCGTTCTGAAATTACTGGAATTTCTGAGGTAACAGTTAGCAATAATAAAGGTTTACCCACACAAGTGACGTTGCAAACTTCTGTGATAGATAAAGGTGTTATCGAAGATAAAATGTCTGAAACTCCTCGATTTTCTTCAAGCTGGACAAATCCTTCACAAGTCGGTGATAACCAAAGAGATTCTAAAAAAGTAGATCATAATTCCAATGTTAACCACACAGACAATGTCACAAATGATTTAGAAAATTTGAATTTATCCAATCAGAATGAAGAAGTGCCATCATTAACCAATCAGTATAATGCTAGTGATCATGTGATAAACAGTGAGCCAGTGAAAGCAAAAGAGTGGACTCGGGATGGAAGAACTGTATGGAACCCTGTTGAGTATTCTAAAAGACCCTTACCACCAAGTTTTGAAATTCCACCACTGGGAGAATATTTGGATATTCATGTGAATTTCATTCATGATCCTTCAAACTTTGTGGTAAGTGAGCTTCAATTAGGTTGGCATAGACAAGGAAAAATTCATTTTGAAGGTTTGTTTTTACTTTTAATAGGTCAGAGAAAATGCAGAGAATTTTGTGATTAGTCAGGGAAAGGACTTGAAAAGCTAGGGAAATAGAAAACTAATGGCTGTGGGAGTGATCAGAAATAGCCTTCTGCTGAAGGGGAAAAGATATAAACATACATTGAGGAAAAATAACTTTGCACAGAACTGTTTATTTCCTTCCTCAATGGGAGTTACACATAACGGAAAGAATTGCCCTCTTTCGAGTGTTAACCCATTGAGAAGGGAGGCATTGCTGGAAAGCATATACCGTAATGACCTTAATGCTTGGGACACCTGAAAGGTGGACAATTATTGTCTGAAAATTCTTAGTAAGTGGATATTACACAGGTTAATGCATCCAAACCATGCTCAGTGAATGGCAAACATTGTAGACCCTGATCAAACTGCTCCAACAAGAGCAGTTTGATCTGGGTCTACAATGTTTGCTCAGACCTGTCTGTCCAAATATTTAGGGTCATTACGGTACTTCAAGAGAATCTTACCATTTTATCTCTGTAATATTTTGGTTCTGAGGACTAGAATCAAAATTAGAAGACAGCTTGTTCCAACTAAATACATTTCTGTTGTACCCACCTAGTCACCTTATCTCGTTTTGATGGTCTCTGTTTCAGTGTATTCCTTATACAATGATGAATGATTTGAATCAACTGCTGATAGATATGATAGAATATTTCACTCCAACTCCACCATCTGTAAGTATAATGTAATCCAGGACAGTGCAGTTTTATTTAAATACTGCCAAAGTAACTTAGATAGTGGCTGAAATATTGAACGTATTTGATGACCATCAGTATTGTCTGGTAATTCTAAAAACACTGTAAAGCACATATTTAGCGGCAGCAAAATTATTCCATTTTATAAGCAGACCTTTTGGCAGATTTTTGTTTTGGTGGATTTGCATATATTCTGATTTCCCTGTTGTAGTAACTAGCAAAGCTGGCTTTAAATGAGCCACAACATGACAAAACCAATAAAGTGGCATGTGTGCCACACCAAGACTCAAATCAGCCTGGTCATCTGCCAAGTCTGACTGTAGTCTTCCCTATGCACTTAGGGGTAGCCAAGGGTCTAAGCTGCCTCCGTGCTGACAAGACTGCTCAGACAGGGCAGATGCACAGGCTGATCTGAGTCTTGGCTGGGCCCAAATGCCATTTTGTTGCTTTTGTCGTGCCATGGCTCAAATAGTGTAAATATAAAAATAGAAGTACAACAGTTTGAGGTTCATCAGGTGATTAAGCTGGCGGTTTGCGCTAAAATTCTTTATGAAGCACTGCTAGGAAACGAAGTTCCTCCCACTAGCTTCATCACCAAATGAATTTCAAAAAGTAGAATTTCATTTCTTAAACAACACACTTTGTTTGCCTGTAAGGTCATGGCTAAAGCTAGTGATTTAATTTGTTGGCCTGTAAGGTCATGGATAAAGCTAGTGTTTAAATTTGTTGACCTGTGAGGTCATGGCTAAAGCTAGTGGTTTAATTTGTTGGCCTGTAAGGTGATGGCTAAAGCTAGTGGTTTACTAAACCACTGGCCTGTAAGGTCATGGCTAAAGCTAGTGGTTTAATAAACCACTAGCTTTAGCCTTGACCGTACAGGCCAACAAAGCGTTAGCCTTGACCGTACAGGCCAACAAAGTGTGTTGTTTAAGAACCGGAATTCTACTTTTTGACATTCATTTGGTGATGAAGCTAGTGGGAGAACTAAATTCAATATGCTTTACACTTCAGCTGCAACAACTGTCAGGTTTTAATTTTTTTAGCTCGCTTGTAAGAATGCACAGGAAGAGCTGTTGCACTGCCCTGGCATTGGTGGCAGTGTCAGAGTTAACAAAATGTAAAGTTTTATGTTAAAGTGTTTATGTGATGGGCAAGCTGCTGTCATGTGAGCTATCCTTTACGGGGACAGATCTTGTCAGATTTCAAGATAATCAGGATTCAGCTGTATATATTTGTAGGTAATCAAGAAGGATGACATCAAAGTAGGTCTCCTGTATGCAGGTCACAAAGATGGCGTCTGGTACAGGGTCAAGGTCAAGCAGTTTGTCAGTGATGATTTGGTAAGTGGGACACGTTACCATAGCTGCCGTCAAGGCTTTGAAACACATAACTGAGACTTCATCTTTGTTGTGATTATGTGTGCAGCAATGTTGGAAAAGACCATTCAAGCCGCAACATGTCAAAACAAACAAGGTGGTCTGTGTGCCCAGTGAAGACTCAGATCAGCCTGAGCATCCACCCAGCCTGATCAGAGTCTTCGCTGTGCAGTTAAAGAGTAGCTAAAAGATTGAAGCTTCTTCCATGCTGACAGGGAAAATTCTGCTCAGACTGGGCAGATGCACAGGCTGATGAGTTTTCACTGGGTTTGTTGGTTTTGTCATTTTGCGGCTCATTTAAGACATAAGGTCTGGATGCAGTCAGTCAGAGCTTATAAAATTTGAAGTAAAATTTGATAGACTTCTGTGAGATTTGCACAAAAATTTTCCAAAGTGAATTTAACAGATTCTCTTGTTTCTATTTGGTGCTTTTATACAAGAAACAAATGTAGCACTAGTAGTTCTTGCTTAGTTCTTAATCCTTAAAGTGCCAAAAAAGCAGAGAACAAAATTTCAAAGTTTCAAAATCTGCAAAGTATCAAAAACATTTTGATGGAGCTATTGTATTAATTCTAATAAATTATCCCCCCCCCCCCCCCCCCAAAAAAAAAAAAACAGCCTGTTTTCCCCAGTGTAATATCATACTGACTTACCAAAATTGCAAAATCCCAGGTATAAAACCATCAGGTATTGTTATTTACATATCATCGTGGTCCAATGAGGTGTTTCATGCAGCCCAGTTAATTTTGGTTATTACAAGGTGCAGTTATTACTCTTATATTGTTAAAAGTAGTCATTACTGTTTACTGGAAACATTTTGGCATGTGGATGATTTGCCACTCCTCAGTCTCTAAATAATGCCCCACATTTCATTAAATGAGTGTCATATGGATCTAGCCTATTGTGCTTAAGTATTGGGACACCTAAAAAACATTAATTTTCCATTTGGGACAAATGGAAAATTATTGGTTTTAGGGGCAGATAGTGTCATATGGATCTACACTGTTTGCAAATTCAACTGTTTACATTCCTGGCCCTACAAATGGAAAATTATTGGTTTTAGGTGTCCCAATACTTAAGCATTTTAGGGTCTCATATTGAAACCTTGAAGAATAGAGGGCAGATAGTGTCATATGGATCTACACTGTTTGCAAATTCAACTGTTTACATTCCTGGCCCTTTGTCTGTTGGAACTCCTATCTTTGGTTACAGATATCAGTGTACATGGCAGATATAGGAGAATACTACAGTATATCATATTGAGAATTTAAAGAATAAAAGGCAGATGTGTCATTTGGATCAGTGCTGTTTGCAAATTCAACTGTTTTCATTTGAGCTGCAACACAAGAAAACCAACAAAGTGGTTGTGCTCCTAGTGCAGACTCAGATAAATTGGGCATCTGCCCAGTCTGATCAGACTCTTCCCTTAGCACTTAAAGGGTAGCTAAGGCTCTAAGCTACCTCCATGCGGACAGCGAAGACTTGAGTCATCACTGGTTGCACATGCCACTTTGTTGGTATTATTATGTTGAGGCTCATATAAATTTAGGTACAGGCCAACTTCGATATCTCGAATTCCAAAGGAATGGAGAACCCACTTTGAGTTTTCCGAAGTTCGAGATAGGCAAATTGTGACGTTACCAAAATTTTTGTTCTATACATGTACAATATCTTAACTTTCGTAGCGTCAGTATTTCTACAAAACCTGTGCAGCACGAACGTAGTAAAACTGTTTCTACTGAAAACGGGATTGAAATAAAGACAAGAAAAATCCCTTCTTATAGTTTTATTTTACATTTTGAATTAAAACATCAAAGAGCGCCGCTCAATACTGTTCAATCAATTAAATTTCAAAGGCGCCTACTTGACCGAACTTTCCAATCGAACGCACCTGACCTGTGACGTATACCCGGTTCAAGGTCTATTAACTTACACACAAAAACAGGTGATCAACAAAACAATGTCTGCATCGTTTCACGCAATCATTGGATAATTATTGTTTATTTGGGATAATTGATTGAACTGCGATCAATTAAAGACAATTGTTCGGTAGATCGTTCTTTTTCATTGTTATTGTTCGACGTTTGAACCAATTTGCTTTAGGACAAAAATATGCAGGTTTTTCATTACCGCAAAACGTCTACACAATCTTTCCATCGTTAATACACATTTTGACTTCGACACAAACAGTGGTAAAACACATGGAAAGTGTCGGAGGGGAATCAAAAATCACTTCGATATAGCAGTGTTTTCGTTATAAGCGAGTTCGACACAACAGAGGTCGAAATGCAATAGTATATAGGAGGGAATGTTCGGGAATGGGAGATCACTTCGACACAAGCAGGGTTTTCGAGATAAGCAAGTTTGACATAACGAAGTTGGCCTGTACTTGATTAGGGCCATAACATAGGTGTTATGTGGAATTCCGAAAAACTATGCCATAGTTATGTTCCAGCCCCATTCTTATAAACTGGAGCACTATAATTCAAGTGCAATCTAAATATTTTGTCAACATTTATTTCAAGGGAGATAACTTTCAGGGTTTAGTATTTGAGTGATGTCTTGTAAGAAGAGTCCCAAGTGAAAAGTGGTCTAATCTTAAAGGAAAGAATTAACTCTTAGAGAGCAAATTCTTTTCTTTCAGTCTTGACCCCTTATAGAAAACTGGCAACAGTGAGAAAATAGCAGGGCTGCTTTCCCAGAAAGTGTATATTCACCTTAGAATCTGTTTTAATTCCAGATATCAGTATACCTAGTTGATATAGGAGAATATTCAGTAATGATGCTTGATGAGATTCAGCCTCTACCCTGGACTTTCTGGAAACTGCCATTACAGGCCATTAATGCTAAATTGAGCTGTAAGTAGGATCAAGTCGAGTAACTTCGGACAGCAGGTAAATTTGGACATACCATTGCAAACAGTGAAAATCCAGATGAGACGGCTCATAATGAGCCGTCTCATCAGGATTTTTACTGTTTGCTCAGTTAATATTGTTTTAATTTCAAACAACTGACATACATGTATAAAGGAAACAATGTCACTGTCCGAATTTACCTGCTGTCCAAATTTACCTGACTTGACCCTAGAATAGAGAATGACTGTAGGATACAGGGTTGCTTGAATCTTGTGCTATAGACTCAATTGACAGAAAATGCCCATCACAGCATATAGATGTTTACAAATGATGGTCTTTTAGTACTTTTTCAGTGTTCCAGATAAGAAGGGGTGACAGATAATTTATAGATAATTTTTTATATTTTGCATAAAAACATACATTGTGAACCATCATTAGAACTGTCTCTCCGAGACGGTTCTAATGAGGGGTCACAACATGTTTTCTTTGAGAAATAAGAAAAATTATCTTTGAATTATCCGCATACCCCTTCTTATCTGGAGCTCTGTTTTTGATGTGTTGAATGTATGGTTTATGTTAACAGTTTTGTTCGTTCATGCCATTTCTTAAAGCACAGATTGCAAATCAACTATTACTTGAGAATGTTAAGATATGAACTAAAAGTTTTTACAAATTTAGATAAAGGCATATAGAGGTAACTTTGCGAATCTATAACTTAATTTTTCTTGAAAATGAATTTTAAATAAAAATAGGCACATAACATTGATTTGTGTGTAGGTCTGATCTGCCGTCCTCTGGTTATACCCCCGGTATACGAAGTATATAGGGGGTATATAGTTTTTGGTTTTTCCGTTAATATGGTTGTGTGTGTGTGTGTGTATGTTAACATTTTTTCTGTCACAGATTTCTCAGGAACCACTAAAGCTAGGACTTTGAAATTTGGTACAAACGTTGGGTATGACTAGTTGTACCGTGTAAGAGACAATCAGCCTTCTCCTGCTTATCATTCCCTTTGTTTGTCCATTTTTTCTTTCTCTCCAATTAAATTTCTGTCACAGATTTCTCAGGAACCACAATAGCTAGGATTTTGAAATTTGGTACAAACGTTGGGTATGACTAGTTGTACCGTGTAAGAGACATTCAGCCTTCTCCCGCTTTTCATTCCTTTTGTCCATTTTTTCTTTCTCTCCAGTTTTAATATGTGTGTGTGTGTGTGTGTGTGTGTGTATGTGTGTATGTTAACATTTTTTTCTGTCACAGATTTCTCAGGAACCACAATAGCTAGGATTGTGAAATTTGGTACGTCACAGATTTCTCAGGAACCACAATAGCTAGGATTTTGAAGTTTGGTACAAACGTTGGGTATGACTAGTTGTACTGTGTAAGAGACAATCAACCTTCTCCTGCTTATCATTCCCTTTGTTTGTCCATTTTTTCTTTCTCTCCAATTAAATTTCTGTCACAGATTTCTCAGGAACCACAATAGCTAGGATTTTGAAATTTGGTACAAACGTTGGGTATGACTAGTTGTACCGTGTAAGAGACATTCAGCCTTCTCCCGCTTTTCATTCCCTTTGTTTGTCCATTTTTTCTTTCTCTCCAATTTAATTTCTGTCACAGATTTCCCAGGAACCACAATAGCTAGGGTTTTGAAGTTTGGTACAAACGTTGGGTATGACTAGTTGTACTGTGTAAGAGTCAGTCAGCCTTCTCCTTCTTATCATTCCCTTTGTTTGTCCATTTTTTCTTTCTCTGCAATTAAATTTCTGTCACAGATTTCTCAGGAACCACAATAGCTAGGATTTTGAAGTTTGGTACAAACGTTGGGTATGACTAGTTGTACTGTGTAAGAGACAATCAGCCTTCTCCTGCTTATCATTCCCTTTGTTTGTCTATTTTTTCTTTATCTCCAATTAAATTTCTGTGACAGATTTCTCAGGAACCACAATAGCTAGGATTTTGAAATTTGGTACAAATGTTAGGTATGACTAGTTGTAGTTTGTAAGAGACAATCAGCCTTCTCCTGCTTATCATTCCCTTTGTTTGTCCATTTTTTTTCTTTCTCTCCAATTAAATTTCTGTCACAGATTTCTCAGGAACCACAACAGCTAGGATTTTGAAATTTTGTACAAATGTTGGGTATTACTAGATGTACCGTGTGAGAGAGTATCGGCCTCCTTCTCTTATCATTCCCTTTGTTTGTCCATGTTTTCTGTCTCCCCAATTAAATTTCTGTCACAGATTTCTCAGGAACCACAACAGCTAGGATTTATAAGGTTGGTACAAATGTTGGGTATAACTAGATGTACCATATAAGGAACAATTAGCTTTCTTCTGCTTATCATTCCCTTTGCTTGTCCATTTTTTCTTCCTCTCCAATTAAATTTCTATGATAGATTTCTCAGGAACAACTACACCTAGGTTTTTGAAATTTATTACAAACATTGAGTATGACTAGTTGTATTGTGTAAGAAAACATCAGCCTCCTCCTCCTTATCATTCCCTTTGTTTGTCCATTTCTTCTTTCTCTCCTTTGAAATTAAACTTTTTCTGTCCCAAGATTTCTCAGGAACCACTACAGCTAGGATTTTGAAATTTGGTGCAAACGTTGGGTATGACTAGTTGTATGGTGTAATAGGGCCTCCTGCTTATCATTCCCGTTGTTTGTCCATTTTTCTTTCTCTCCGGTTTATTTTTGTCACAGTTTTCTCTGTTCCTAAGAGAGCCAAAGTCTTCAAATTTTGTTTACATCTTGAGAATGGCCAAGTTTATAGTAGGAAAGGAAATCAAAATGCTAAGATTTCTTTTGGCCTTCTTTTGCATTTTTTCCTTTTTTCCATCTCTATCTCCAATGGAATAAATGGTAAAATTTATGTCAAAGATTTCTCAGATTGCTGTGTGACTAGGTTTAGGTATAGATTTAAATTGACTAGTTGACATCATCTGGATGCTGCTGCTGACTTTAGGTCAAGGTCACTGACATAGAACTATATGTAAATTTGTGTTGAAATTTTGTGTTAAATTTGCATTTTCTTTAGATTACATAATTTGCATGTTTTAATGGAACCATTGTGTATTTGTCTAAAGGCCTTCCACTGGATTTGTAATAGATTGTCCATTCATATGTCTGTTATTTAACATTTGCTTTAAAGTTTTGTATTAAGTGTGTTTTTATTAGGCGGTGGCGCTGGCCGGGGGTATACGTGAGCCTCTGCTCACATGCTCTTGTTGGTACTTGCTGGAATCCTGTGCTATAGACTCAACTGACACAAAATGTCCATCACAGCATATGGATGTTTACAAATACTGGTCTTTTGGCACTTTTTGTTTTGTTGAATGTGTGGTGTAAGCAGTTTTGTTCATGAATGCCGAGGAGCCACCGAAGCTCAGTGGGTTAAGCGCTGGCCTGCTGATACCATGTTCAATTCCTGGAGGCGGAAATCTTTTCAGTCTGAAACAGTGTTCCACTGCACACAGCCTTTCATTACCACCTGCCCATCATCCTGGTATGACTGAAATACTGTTTAAAAAAGATGTAATATTGCAAGTCATCCATCTCTTTATTCATGTATGCCATTTCTTAATAACTTTTACTTGAGAATCTTAAGAAAGGAACTGGTTTAAGAGTTTTTTTGAAGTTGTGAAAATTTTAACTATGGCTTATAGGGTTAATTTTTTGAATCTACAACTTAATCTTTTGGAAATTAAAGAATTTAAAATGATTTGTGTGTAGGTCTGATATGCCTCCTTCTGGTTGGTGGTAGTAAATCATAAATATTTTGTTGCAGGTATCCAGCCTGTGTCTAATTCTTACTGTTCCCAGTGAAATATAAATGTTCTTTTGTTCCAGGTATCCAGCCTGTGTCTGGTTCCTGGTCTGAAGCAGCCAAGTACAAGTTTATTGACCTTGCAAGAGAGAAAGATTTGATTGGTTTGGTCCTTGACCAGGATGCCGGGTCGGGTGTGGTTTCTTTCAGTTTGATTGACACATCTGACAGTTCTTTGGACTTGTGTATAGATGAGTGTTTGGTTAAAATGGGCTTTGCTACATATTGTTAGAAACCATCCCAGCTAGTTACGGATGATGATTCATGCTGTTTTTTTTTTTTTTGGTTTTTTTAACATTATGTGCCTGTTTGGCGTGGAGGACAGATCTTGATAAGAGAACTGTATTTGGTGACAATCTTGGTATGATTTTTATATCTTCATAAAAATACATTCTGTGACACATTCTAACTGGCTCTTCGACAGGAGATGTTTTTATGAAGAATTTATCAGAGATTTTCAGGACCTGTCATCAGATAATGTATATATATGTGCAGTGACAAGACAAAGCCAACAAAGTGGCATGTGTGCCCAGCAAAGACTCATATCAGCCTGAGCATCTGCCAAGTTTGATCAGAGTTTTCACTGTCATTATGGAGCTAGCTTAGACCCTTAGCTACCCTTTTAGTGCATAGTGAAGACTGATCAGACTGGGCAAATGTGCAGGCTGATCTGAGTCGCTGCTGGGTGCACACACATGCGATTTTGCTGGCTTTGTCGTGCCACGGCTCCTATCTAGAGCTGTGCTTGCAAGTTTTCACTAGTGAAACAAGAATGCTAAAGAAGATTATAAAAGATAATGGTCTTGACCATCCAGTTTGTCATAGCACTGAAATCTGTTGGACCTGACTCTAACAGCTGAAAAAGATGACAGAAAGATACATGTATAATGATTTTCAATGAAATGTTGCATGTGTTCACTTGCAACTAGCAGGAGTAAGACATAAGTATGCTTTTCCTGGTGTTGGCATTAGCGACATATACTGAGCCGCTACACGACAAAACCAACAATATGGTTGTGCGCCCAGAGCAGACACAGATCAGTCTGGGCATCCGCCCAGTCTGATCAGAGTCTTCGCTGTCCGCATGAGGTAGCTTAGACCCTTAGCTACCCTTTAAGTGCTTAGTGAAGATTCTGATCAGACTGGGTGGATGCCCAGGCTGATCTGAGTCTGTGCTGGGTGCACAACCACATTGTTGGTTTTGTCGTGTCACGGCTCAACTTTGTGTTGAGTTTTCTGGTTTGGCAGTCTTTTGTGACTGTGGAGACAGGCTAGACACAGCTTTTCGCTGAATTTTTGTCCAACATATTCTGCTGAATATGTTTTACAAAAAATCTTAAGGTCAAATTAAAGAAGCTTCATATTAGAATCAAGCTTGGTTGTACAGCCTTTTTTTTTGTCTTTAACTCTTTTACTCCTGAATATCTTGAATCTTAGTCGTGAAGCAGACCATTGCTTAGAAAACAGATATTTTGACTGAAATCACAAAAGAATGGTAAAACAACAGCTCCAAATGAAAGAGGTCATTCTGATCCATCTTATTTTGATATGCACTGTTTGTTTAATTTATTGTTTTGGCTGAAAAGATATTTCTGAAATGGTGATGAAATGTTTTATAGACATTTTACAAGCTCTTGCAGCGATTACTGCCAGAAACCATGTGTGTTGTCTGCCTGGTTAAAAAGTGCTGCTTTGATTTTTGTAATGGATAGCATGTTTTTATGTTCAAAAATATTATTCATAGCTGTTAACCGGATAGTGCTATTTTTATTTTGTTATATAGTGCTATTTTTCATTTCTTATATACTATCTGTCAAAAGCCAAGTTGTGTGTTATGCAAATGATGGACATTCTAGCAAAACTTTAAGTTAAATGTTTGCAATTTCCATAAATCCTGTTTACCTTCAGTAAAAAAGGTACCTGGCCTTAGTATGTTGTGGCTGTGCATTTGAAATTACATGTACAGAAACATTAAAACTCTCTAATAAATGACTGTGAACTTGAAATTAGAGAGAAGGGGAAAATGCCATTGTGCTTGAAATGAGAGAAATATTATAGAAAATACTACTATTTTATAGGTAATCAAGCATGGACTTGTGCATTTGCTTGTACTTAAAGCCTGAAATAATATAGCGGTATGTTTTTTTCTGGTTACCAGTCAGAAGTCTGTAATATTCCTATAAGCTGTAGTACTTGTAAGTTCTTTTTGGTAACTCGGCCAAGCATTGCAGTGTCCCTATAAAGTTTTACTGATCTAATATGTGTACTTTAGTAGTAGCATACATTTGCTCCTCAGTGCTAAAAACTTGTTTGTGCCATGAAAGTTACAGTAATTAGTGTGACTACATATTTAGTGCTATTTTCAGTCTTTCAGTTGCAGTTTGGACGAAAAGTAAGAAAATATATGAGCCGCGACACGAGAAAACCAACAAAGTGGTTGTGCGCCCAGTGCACACTCGGATCAGCCTGGTTATCCACCAAGTCTCATCAGACCCTTTTCTAAGCGCTTAAAGGGTAGCTAAGAGACTCAGCTACGTCCATGTGGACAGCGAAGACTCTGATCAGACTGGGCGGATGCCCAGGCTGATCTGAGTCTGCGCTGGGCGCACAACCACTTTGTTGGTTTTCTCGTGTCGCGGCTCATATTGTATATCTCTACAAAATCTTATTAAGATACTGGATACCCTTCCATGTCTTCTAGTCATTTTTACAAGAGAAACAACTTTCTTGACTTCCAGCTTGTTTTCCTGAATAAAGAATAAGTTCTGAAGGAAGGAGTATGTCTGTTCTCAAAGGAGAGAATTTGCTCCTTTAGTTGAATAAAATACATGTGAATGTCTTGAGTGAAGTCCTGAGTTCACCTGCAGAGTTGGTGTTACAGTTATTCTGGTTGCTGGATTTGTCTCCTCGTTAAGCCCTTCCATTTTTACCTTGGTGGCACGGTCTTGTGTAACAGTCATTTTCACTTTTTTAGCTAGCCTGTATGAATATTCAGGAAGAGCTATTGCAGTCACTTTAGCTTCGATGTCCACGTCAGCATTGGCAGTCCATTTCCAATAAAAGTTATGGTGGAAGGACAAGGCTTTGTCAGGCAAGCTATCCTGTGCACATACAAGTCTTGTTATGATCTGTTTCTACTTTGCTGGAGACATATGGTGCGCAGACATATAAATGAATAAATAAATCAGACACTCAGGTCATTGTGTCAGAGAGCTGTAGTCTAATTAACAGGTTTTAGTCTCGCCTGCGACCAGCAGAAGCGAGGCATAGGTATTGCTTTTCTGGTGCCATCAGTGGCATGTAAACTTTGTGTCAAGTTTTCTGATTTAGCTCTTGTTTTATGATAATGCACTTACAGGCAAGACATCTCATTTCGCAGAATTTTTGTCTTGATAATGGGGTTCCTCAAAAAGCAGGAGGGTGTCCTAGTTTATCGTATATTCCAACAGCCTTCTTGAATTTTCTGTTACATAAAAAAAATCTTAGTTTGTTTAAACACTATCCAGCTTGTCATATGAACAGGGTGCTTGTTTATGTCCACAAAATGCCAATGCTATTAAGAAGGCATGTCTGAATTGAATGTCTGTGTACAGTTCTGTTTTAATGGTTTACTTTCTTTGCAATAGATTAAATTGAAGGTCAAACCTGCATGTGTAGTCACCTCAGCTGAGGGATCACCTGTCTGTAGCAGCCTTATTGGGCTCCCTTTATCGAAAATACCGATGCAGATGAATCTGTATTAAGGGCTCCCCTGTCTTTAGCAACCGTTTTAGCTCACCTGAGCCTTTAGGCTCATAGGTGAGCTTAAAGTATAGCCATGCATCCGTCGTCCGTCCGTCAACATTTTCAAACATCATCTCTGAAACCACTGGGCCGATTGAAGCCATATTTCATATGGAGCCTACCTAGGTTGGGGAACAAAAGTTTGGTCAGCGTATCTGGGTCACATGACCAAGATGGCCGCCACGCCCATATAATATGGTAAAAACCCTTCAAAAATCTTCTCCAGAGTCGAAAGGCATATGACCTTGAAACCTGGTATGTAGCATTGGGCATTCAAGCCCATCATAGTTTGTACAAATGATGACCGTAGGTTGACCTTGACCTAATTTAGGATATGGTCAACTTTGGTACATTATGCTTTTGTATGGGAAAATAGTGGATTTCTTTGGAACGATTTAAGTCTTAGGTATAATATTTGGTAAATATGGTTAACTGAATGACCAGATGAAGACATTATGTTGCTTAAGGTCAAGGTCATTCTTTGACTTTTGTTCAAAGACACTGAGGTTCTGTCGCCTGTCAACATTTTCAAACATCTTCTTCTCTGAAGCCACTGGGCTGATTGAAGCCGTATTGCATATGGAGCTTCACTTGGTCAAGGGAACCAAAGTTTGTTCAGATGGTCATGATCACATGACCAAGATGGTAGCCATGCCCATATATGGTAAGAACCTTTCAAAAATCTTCTTCTCCAGAACCAAAGGCCAAATGACCTTGAGGCATGGTATGTAGCATTGGGGACTTGGGCCCAGTATATTTTATACAAATCATGACCGTGCATTGACCTTGACCTAATTTATGGCAAGGTCAACTTTGGTAAGTTATGCTTTTATATGGGAAAATGCTTAAACATTTGATTTCATGGAAACTTTTTAAGCCTATGTATAATAATTGGAAAATATGTTTAACTAAATGAATACATGAAGACATAATGTCATCAAAGGTCAAGGTCATTTTTTTAACTTTGCTTAGGGTCACTGAGATCTTAAAATTAAATATGCACTCCTTATAAACCGCTGGTTTCAAATTTGTAACAAATGAGCGAAATGACAAATTGTGTCTGTTGACAGAAGGTGTCAGGTGAGCTACAGGACAATTGGTCCTCTGGTTTTCTATTCCTCTTGGTTGATACCTGAAGATGAGTTTGACTATACTATAGTTAGTGTAAATACTTACTTGTACACATTATTAGAAACTGGATATGTGAGCCGCAACATGACAAAACCAACAAAATGGCATGTGCACACAGAGAAGACTCAGGTCAGCTTGGGCATCCACCTAGTCTGATCAGTCTTCTCTGTCTGCATTGAGCTAGCTTAGACCCTTAGCTATCCTTTAAGTGCACATCGAGGATCACACTAGGCAGATGCCCAGGCTGATCTGAGACTTTGCAGGGCGACATCCCACTTTGTTGGTTTTGTCTTGTGGCATCTCAAATGTCAGTTTTGTCATGTCATGGCGCGAGTTATATAACTTCTAGTAAACAGGAAAGACCTGTTCTGAGAGCAGTCTGATCTGTGTCTGGATCAGACAGAATGTCAGGAGTCTGATCAGGGTCTATTGTTTGTATTGTTTGCAATACACCAATATTTTCATTAAAAAAAAAACTCCAGAAGCTCAAAATTAACTAATATCCATGATAGGTCTATGAAATTTTATGTTATCATGTACAGTAATGTGCCTAAATTTTGGGACACCAAAAATATGCCATTTTCCATTTGGGTTAAATGGAAAATTATTTTAAGTGTTCCAACACTTAAGCACATTACGGTATATTTTGCATTTGCAATACTGTTATCGTCTTTATTTTTCAGGAAAAGGAATGAATGTGCTAAGAGTTGTTTAATTCTTGGAATAAAAATCATGTTCACACCTTCTCTTTGTCTTATTTGTTTTAACCACATCTTCAATAAATATTTGAAGAGAATGCATGTGCAATAACCTTAGTAAGGCTGTTTGCAAATGCTGCTGCCAACTGGCCACTAAAGACATGCACAGTGCCATGCCAAAAGTGAGTTACACCTGTCCGAGTCCCATTGACCTTCATGCAATGTACAGTGGGCAAGAAAAAAAATAGGTTTCTGCCTTCACTTCGATTTAAAAGAAAACACTGTCAGAAAGCTAAATGGTTGTAGAAATCAAAACATTTTGCATTTTTAGCTCACCTGAGCCGAAGGCTCACAGGTGAGCTTATAGTATAGGTAGGCATCCGTCGTCCGTCGTCCGTCCGTCCGTCGTCCGTCAATATTTTCAAACGACATCTCTTCTGAAACTACAAGGCCCATGGTTACCAAATTTCATATATAGCATCTATAGGCAGGGGGAACCAATAATACTGTTTTTTATCCAAATCGCTTTAGAACTTTGGTTGCTATGGCAACTTAAAGTTTCCATTGACTTGTATGGGAAAAATTGAAAATTTGCATTTATTGCTCTGTCACTGCAGATTTTTTGACAAAACTTTTACAGAAATGTTCCTTGAGTATTCCTCTATCAACCACATGAACTTTATGTAAATTGCACAATTTGGCTGGTTGCCATGGCAACCGAATGGTTAAAAATAGAAAAAATATTCAAAAATCATCTCCTCAGAAACTATGGAACCAATAAAGCTCAAACTTCACAGAAAGGATCTTAGTACTAGCTTCTATAAAAGTACTGTTTTTCTTGGCAATTGCTGTAGCAGTTTGGTTGCTATGGGAACTTAAAGTTGCCATTGACTTATAATGGCAAAATGGAAAACTTGCATTTATTGCTATGTCACTGCAGATATTTTGACAAAACTTTTATGGAAATGTTCCTTGAATAGTCCTCAACCAGCCTTATTAAATTTATGCAAATTGCACAATTTGGCTGGTTGCCATTGCAACCGAATAGTTAAAAATAGAAAAATATTAAAAAAAACATCTCCGCAGAAGCTATGAGGCCAATAAAGCTCAAACTTTACTGAAAGGATCTAACTACTAGCCTCTATACAATTACTGTTTTTCATGGCAATTACTCCAGCAGTATGGTTGCAATGGCAACTAAGAGTTTCCATTGACTTATAATGGGAAAAATGGAAATTTGCAATTTTTGCTGTCTCACTGCATTTATTTAGATTTTCTTTCTACAGAAATGTTTCTTGAATAGTCCTCTACAGGCTTACAAGTAGTCCTACTTTTTCCTACTTTTTCCTACTTTTCCTACTTTTTTGTCCTGTTCCTACTTTTTTCCTACTTTTTTTTTTAAATATTCCTACTATTCCTACTTTTTGAATGAAAAAGGAAAATAAAAAATGTATATTTCAAAATATTTTAGTCTGTTGCAGAATGAAACATGTTACATGATATAAGGACTGATGGCATATTCTATTGATGAGTTTCTGACAGTCTTTGAATATGCTACTGTTGATTTCTTATGCAGTGGTGCCTTTCTGGAAATGTGTTGAACATTTTGAACATGCATGTTGCTTAATGTGAAGGATGAGGCCCTCCCAAGGGTTTTGGGTAGCTGGGGAGAATGGCCATTTAATTTCAGGGAGCAGGGGAGCACTAGCAATTATTTTCAGGAAGCTAGGAAGCAAGCTCTTAATTTTGAGGTGCTGGGGAGCACTGTCAGAATGTGATTTTCTAAATTGTTTTGGGCTTCTGGGGGGCACAGCCCCCCAGACCCCCCATTTATACATGAATAGGTATCATTTTAGTTGTTCTTTTTAAGCCAAAACAACTTTGGATGGGCATTCAGACTTGCAAATGCTAGCATTTCGGGGGCTGACTAGAGGTAGAAATGACTGCTTTTACTCATCTTGCAGTAGTTGTGCTTGTTCATCAGTTGACAAAGTAAGGTGTTTTTAATCGTATACTCATTCTAATGCATGGTCCACAGAAAGACTTTGGGACGCTGTCCATTCTACTCTGAAATTGAATATCTGACTGCTCTCATTCCTTGTGCCTTGACAGATCACACTCAGGTCCTTCTATTTCATTTAAACTACCATTATATCTTGTTCAAAGCAACATTTTCATACAAGCATCTTACCACCTGCTTCTCTTTCTCTCTGGAACAACATTGAACAGTTCTTTCACTATGTTTTATGGTTTGTTTAAATGTTCAATTATTTGATTAATAAATGAAGAAAATAAATCAGGTTGACAGCAGCATGAACAGTAAGATTTCAGAGCCTCCTGAAATTAAACAGCCCTTATATCTTGTGACTGGAGTTTTTCTGAACTTTTATGCAGTGTTTAAGTGAGTTAATATATACGAGATTTATTGGTAAGTTTGTATAAATAATTCCTACTTTTTATCATAAGATTCCTACTTTTTTCCTACTTTTTTCATGAAATGTTTCCTACTTTTTTCCTACTTTTTCATGAAAAGCCACTTGTAAGCCTGCCTCTATGTTTCATATGAATTTTCTCCAAATAGCTGAATTTGATTGGTTGCCATGGCAAAATATAGGGTAAATTTTCGAGAAAAATGAAAAAATCTTCTGCTCAGAAGCCATATGGGGGATGAAGCTGTTATTGTGCAAACATGTTGATGACAGAAGCCTCTACATGAATTTTGTTTTTTCTTCCAACCCCATAAGAACTTTGGTTGCTATGGCAACTTATAGTTTCCATTGACTTATAATGGGAAAAGTGAAGCCATGAGGAGGATGAAGCTGATACTGTGCATACTTATTAATAACATTAGCATCTACCTAAAGTATGTTTCATATTATCATTGCCCATGTGAACTGGTTGCTATAGCAACTTAAAGTTTCCATAGACTTACAATGGGGGAAAGTGGACATTCAGTATGTATTTCTGTGTTACTGCAGATATTTTGACAAAAGCTGTACAGAAATGTTCCTAGAGTAGTCCTCTATCAGCCATATGAATTTTGCCCGAAGACCTGAATTTGATTGGTTGCCATTGCAACTAAAAGGCCAAATTTTCAATTTTTTCATTTTTTTTTTTTTTTTTGCCAAAGATCTTCTTCTCAGAAGCCATTAAGGGGGGATAAAGCTTATTTTTTTGCATAAATGTTTGTGATATTATCCTCTACATAAATGGTGTGTTTTATTGCTGTTGTGCATGCTGTGTTGTTGCTGTGGCAATTAGTTTTTCCAACATAACCTCAGTGCTCAGGTGAGCGATGTAGGGCCATTGGCCCTCTGGTATTTCTTCACTTAAAGGAACCTCTAAAACTTAGAAGGTTAAGCGCTGGCCTGCTGATTTAGCAGTCCCAGGTTTGAGACCCGCTGGGGGCCAAAATTTTTCCCAACCATTGACAGGTTTTCATTTTGCACACAGCCTTTCTTTGCCTGTTAAAAAAGATGTAAAATTCTAAGTCATCCCTCTGTCCTCCACTAAAATGGAAGAAGAAGCTTTATGAAATCTAATGTTCATTTTTTTTTCATCAAAATTTAGCAAAATCGCCATTGACTTCAACTCAGTTTTGGGTTTCGAAACTTTAAGCTACTTCTTAGACACGTATTTTATCTAGTTCCAGTTGAATTCTAAGAAAGAAAATTATTTTCGATTTTCCATTCATTTATATTCAAAGTCATATTAATTTTCAAAATGTTAAGTTTAGCTATCTGTCCAAATTATAATAAGAAGTAACTGTCAAAATGCAAGAAAGTTTATGGGACTTCAGCCGAGTGTGACTTACTTTTGGCACATCACTGTATTTCAAACCTGGGTTGTTGTGATGTCACAGATTGCTGAAATTTCCAGTCGGATCACTTGTTTGTTTTAAAGTGTATGGGTGCACCATTGTGTTTTTCTGCCATAATTGTGACCTGTTTTCTCCCCAGGGCAACAAAACCCTCCCAAGAAGGTGTCTACTCTTAAAGTCAAGAATTTGCTCCAAAGGGAGCAAATTCTTTCCTTTAAGTGTTGACATGTTTAGAAGGGAGGCAAAACAACTGAAAAAGGTTAAGTTGCTTCCCTTTAAAGTGCAAAGAAATATTTGCTCCTAGGGGAGCAAATTCGTTCCTTTTAGTGTTGATGAGAATGGCGGCAAAACAGCTGTAAAAGGTACAACTGAAAAAGGTACAGTTGCTTCCCATTAAAGTGTACAGATTCACCGTAATATTTTCAATGAAAGAAATGTCTTAAAAAAGATACTTCCAAAGGTAAAAGAGTCTTGGTGCCTTTAATATATAAGAACTTTCATCATTTATACAGCAAGAACTTTAAGGCAACATTGATGCATGATGTTGCATCAATGTTGATGTGACATTGCATAAATGTCATGTGCTTGCTGGGATAAGTTGTGCTCTTTGATCTTCTATCATACATGTAACTTTGTCCAGACTGGATAAGTCTTCCCAGGACCAGAAGCATAGAACTTTCATTTTGACTGCAGTTGTTATACTTCTAGTCATAAAACAAGGGTTGTACATAAGCAAATATAGAAGTAATCTTACCTGTCTTCGACAAATAATTTTATTTGAATGTTCTTCAGTCAAAAATATATGAATATGGACAGTAGAGATAAAGTGTAGAGTAATTACATGTACAAGTCTGTGTGAATCTACTGATCATATTTGATGTTTCATTCTCGTAACAATGGTCTTCAAGAGGCTCAGCGAAACAAATCCATCTATGCACCTTCAAGAACTGTGTATGTCCATTGATCAAATTTAATGGAATCTTCTGTTGAATGAGGGGAAATTAATAAGGATTTCTTCTAATCTGACTAGCCTCTATGGCCTAATGAATAAGAGCACTGACTTTCAAATATTAGATATCTCACCAACATGTGTTTAAATCTTGGTGATGCACATGTGAGAAAGCCTAGTACTTCTTATGGCAGGTCATGTATATCCCCTGGAACTCCATTCTAATCTGAATGGTCCAAAATCCTTATTTTCCGTATGAATGCTTATATGATTCTGCTGGGTTATAGTTTACAGATAACAAAAATAACAGCATAAAAATGCTTAAGTATTTGAATTATGGGATCTGAGCAAACTGTTCTGCCTGTAATCATACAAATTTTAAGTGCAGACCCTGATCAGACAGCTTCTAAAGGAGCAGTCTGATAAGGGCCTATACTGTTTGCCATTCCATCTGCATGGTTTGGACACACTGCTGCATTAAACTCTTTTTGAAGAGGGCTACGAAATTATTTTTGCTGTCTCAACTTTAAGAATTTTTATGGTGGATGATTAAAGAAAACTTTAATATCTATACTGCTCCTAGTAATTTTCAAAATATTTGACCTAATCTTAATTCTTTTCAACATACGGAGCAAACATGAATATCATGTATCTGAAGAATCTTTTCTGTATTGTAGCTATCTAGTAACAATAGAGATATTTGCATTTAAATGGAGATAATAAGATACTAATGTGCGTAAGTATTGGGTTACTCGAACCATTAATTTTCCATTTGTCCCAAATGGAAAATGAATGGTTCTTTAGGTGTCCAAATATTCAAGCACATTAGGGTACTACGTGCATTTATCAATATTTTGGCAATACATGTACATTAGGATTCTTACTGCAAGTTTGAAATCAGGAGTCACAGAGACATCTCTGAGAAAAAGTAGGAGTGCCACAACAGAAGATGTTCTCACCCACTGAACAAGAATATCCCTTTCTAAAGCTGTCTGAGGAAGTAAGCGGCTACTTTTCTGATTATTTAAGTCTATGCTCGTCAAGCCTTGCATAAGAGTAATCAATCTGAAAACTAGCCAGAGATTTCCTTGTCTTGGCCTTAACCCTATCATAAATTTTATTAGGCTCTGAAAAACAAATGTGCCCGACCCAAGAGTAGGGTTAAATGACTCGACAAGTGTGCCCGACCCAAGAGTAGGATTAAATGACTCGACAAGTGTGCCCGACCCAAGAGTAGGATTAAATGACTCAAGCAAATTATAGAGTCAAACCTGCATATACGGATGTCAACCTTTCAAGTTATTGTTCAATTTATAGAATTTTCTCACATGCTGTCCATCATGGCACATTCTCCGAACTTCTCTTTGAATTTTTTCATGACAGTCCCTGCATGTGTAATCAAAGTTGTCTTCTGTCACATGCTTATAGCACCGTTTGCTTGGCTGTTCCCAAACTTTTGGTATATTTTGAAACACACTTAACATGCCCTCCTTCTCTGCTGTCAGCTGATCATTTTGTTGTTTCATTTTCTTTTCATTCATTTTTAACTCATTTGCATAGTCTCGCACCATGTTTATCTTTTCTTTATAGATTTTGATAAGCGTCTCTTGTGAGATATCTGCATATTCAGGACTTCTCTCTATGTCCTCCAGAGTGCGTGTTTTGGCAGATTCTATGCAGCGTTTGTGAAGATTTTTCAAATTGTATTTCTCCGCCAGAATCAGAGTTTCAAGGTTATTTGATTCTGCCATTAGAAACTCCTCACAACGGCTCCTCATCATCAACATTTCATACTCTTCTGAAAACCTCAGCAGAAATTTCACATTTTCCTCTGAAAAAAAAAAAAGAATGTGTAAATAAGATTTAGTATCGCTCCCTTGATAATGCTATGTTTGGGGTCAATATAACGCCTTGTGTTATAAGTGATAGCACTATATTGAGTTCAAAGTACTAAGAAATATAAGGCAAATAAGCATAACCTTAAAAAATCCGAGAAAGGGACTCCTCAAATAATTACTGTAATTTACCTTAAATGGAACTGGCTGGTTTTATGCCTCTAAACGGCTGTCCCAATATATTTATGGTAAAAGCCTATGCATCGCATTATATTCTTTTGTGGTCGGTCGCAGTGTCAGAGTGCCCCACTATGATCCATTAAACAGTGCTGAATCCCGGTCCATGAACAGAGGTCAAGGGCACAGGAGTCTGCATGCAGCTGCTGCACTTGTCTGACCAAGTACAGTATGAACTCATGTTTCAAAAGTATCAACAAACCTATAACTCTTGCCTCAAAACGGTATCACGCACCTAAGTCAGTCAACCATAAATTATGGGTCAGAGACACCGATTTGTGCAGCTGCTGCAGTTATATGGACGTACAAGTATGATTGTTGTAGCTGTTATAATTTTGTGTATCATATGACGTCGGATCTGAGAGTGTAATAAAGCCATTACACTCTCAGATCCGACGTCATATGATACACAATGCATGTGCATTAAACACGATAATCCACTAGTGGATTAAATATGCAAACTACGTCGTAACGTTATGCGTTGACGTCCATAGAACGTCGTGTTTTCTACTGGCGGAACCGTGACGTTTTAGTGCAAAATTTGCTAATAAAATGCGATTTTAGTGTCATATGATAAATAGAATCTTGCTCCTGTATTATTGAATAAATTACACTCGGCAAAGCCTCGCATCTTATCATTTTCCCCAACTCGTTTAATAAATTCAATAATACATGAGCACTCATGTAAGATCCTCTATTTATTATAACTGAACTGCATTAAGAGGTCTCGTTCAATATCAGATTAATGAAACCGTGAGAAGCCGAAGAAACCAAAGGAAACTAAAGCTAAGTCAAATAATGGAAGTTGACTGAAGAACAAGTTAACCAGAATAAGCTTAGGATAAGCTGAACAACGCTAATTGGATCTTGTACAGTTTAATCATATTAAGTCGGAATCTAACAAAACTAATCTGCAAAATCACATATGACTGGTGTCGCCTGAAAAATGGCATACTGTAAAATATGGTATGGTATGATGGGTTGGTATGTGGTATGGTATGAAAATCCTATACCATAAAACATACCATACCAAACGGCCATACCAAAATTATTATTGACCTTTAGCTTAATTTAGATCTGTAGTCTCTGAAAGTCAATAGCAGTCTGACCTTCATAAAGGCATTATACCCATCATTATCAAATGTATGACAACAATGTTAACAGGATCACCTCCATATATATATGCATTACCCGTGCACCCATCATTATCAAATGCTTGACAACAAAGTCAACAAGATCACCCAGAGGTGATCTTGTTAACATTATTGTCATGCATTTGATAATTATGGGTATGATGTCCAAATGATACTTTTGGTATGGTTGTTTGGTAAGGTATGTGGTATGGTATGAGATTTTCACACCATACCACATACCAATCCATCATACCATACCATACCATGTTTTACAGTATGCCCTGAAAAATTGACCCTCAACCATGTTCTTAAAATCAGTCTTCATAGATCATGTAGATTTACTTGTCACTTGTAAGATTTCACATGGTTCACAAAGTGTGTGTACGCGATGCGCAGATCAGGTTCTTTATTGCCTGCACATACCGTGAGGCATACATTTTCGCGTGAGGCCAATCATCAGTACTTTAAAAAAAAAAAAGTCCCATTCAGTTATGGATACTCGCGTAAATTCCATTCTCACCTGGAAATTAAATTCCAAGCTTCTGTAAATTCTATCATCAACCCCAATATTTAGCACTGTAAAATCACCAAGTTTAAATTGATTTTGAGTCTATTTTCTATTCTATCCCATAACATTAGGTCGTTGGGGCACCACAGATGACTTCAAAACAATCCCTTTCCACCTTGTCCTGTCTTCAGCTGCCCTAGTTGAGCTGGCAAAATCCATTACTGTCCACTCCTTGATATTGTCTTCCCACCTCTTCTTCTGTCTACCTCTTCTTCTTTTTCCTTTCACTGTGCCCTGAAGAATTGTCTTTTCTAAACCAGAAGACCTTGAGACGTGGCCAAACCACCTTAGTTTCCGTTTCTTGACCAGCGTAAGGAGTTCATCATATTCTCCAATGGCTGCTTGGATCTTCCTGCGAACCTTATTATTGGTTATATGGTCCTTGTACGAAATGTTCAGTAACCTTCGGTAGCATCTCATCTCAAAGGCCTGCGTTCATTTCTCTAACTCTGCTGTCAAGGTCCATGATTCACAGGCATACAGAAATATGGAAATGACAAGGGAGCGCATAAGTTTCACCTTTGATCCAAGAGATATATTGTTATCTCTCAAAATTGGTTTCAGCTTAGTAAGAGCTGAAGTGGCTTGTGCAATCCTTGAGAGAACCTCCTGTTTTGAGCCATCATCTGAGACAATTGCTCCAAGGTATTTGAAGCTGCTTACGGTACCCAGCTTCTGCCCTTTACCTTGATCTCCCTCTGGATGCCGTCTGCGCTGTTCGTCATCAGTTTGGTCTTCTCAGCACTGATCTCCATCTTATACCTTGTGCAGGTTTGGTCGAGACTTTCAACTAGAGCTTCCAGTTCCTGCTCTTCCTCAGCTAGAGCATCTATGTCATCGGCAAACCGCAGATTGGTAATGTTTCTGCGCCTATGCTAACCTTTCCTTCATGTTCTTCCAGAGCACAGACATGATCCATTCGAGAAAAATGTTGAAGAGGGTGGGTGACAGAAGACATCCTTGTCTTACTCCAGCTGTTGTTCTGAACCATTCTCCTGTGCTGCCATTTATCAGGACTGCACTTGTAGCCTTGTCGTATAGCTGCTCAATGATGCGAACTAGCTTTGCACTGATGTTGTACTTCCGCATGGTGGCCCATAAGGCTGCATGCCATACCCTGTCAAAGGCTTTTTTGAAATCAATGAAGACATGGTACAGATTCTGCTGATGTTGGAGATACTTTTCACACAGGATTCTAAGGTTGAAGATTTTTTTTTTCTGTGGTGCTCCTTCCTGCTCGGAACCCAGCCTGTTCCTCAGCGATTATCTCCTGGGCTTGTGGTTTAAGCCTGTTCAAGATTACTTTCAGCATGACTTTGCTTGAATGACTGATGAGGCTGATGGTTCTGTAGTTCTGGCAGAGCTGTAGGTTGCCTTTTTAGGGAGCGTAATAATCAGCGACTGAGTCCATGGGGTAGGCCATTCTCCTGTTCTCCAGATCCTGTTACAAATATCTGTTAAAACATCAATCATGGTCTTCCCGCCAGCTTGAACAAGTTCTGCTGGTATATTATCAACGCCGGCAGATTTCCCCTTCTTTAGTGCTGCTACTGCAATCTCAACTTCCTCACGAAGGATTGGTTGTTGATCTTCTTCTGGGGGCTGATTGCAGTCCAGAACCGCATTGTCACCGTAAGTCTCATGGTTGTATAGTTCTGAGCAATATTCTGTCCATCTGCTGAGAATTTCTTGTTCCTCTGTAAGACATTTCCCAGACTTGTCCTGGATAGTTGTGGATCTACCCTGTTTCTCTGAAGTTAGATCCTTCACAAGCTGGTATGCTTTCTTGCTGTTGTTTTTGTTCAAGCAAGTTTCAATCTCCTCGCACTGACAAGCTATCCAGTCCTCCTTCGCTTTCTCCACTGCCTTCTGAATCCTCTTGTTTGCTTCCCTGTATTCTTCTGCTCCTCCTGCTTCATACCTCTTCTTCTTCAAATTTCTCCTCTCATCACAGAGGTCGAGAACATCTCTGGTGACCCAGGGCTTTTTCCTGCGACGTTCCTTCCCAAGTATCTCACTGGCTTCCTCAGTCACTACTGTGTTGTAGGTGGTAATCATGGTATCTATGCCCATGTCATCATCCCTCAGACCAATGAGTGGTGCAATTTTCCCACCTACTGTTGCTTGAAAAGTGCATGCCACATCTGGGTCCCTTAGCTTTTCAAGATCAAACTTTAGTCTTGGCTGGGTTGGCTTTCTAGCCTTCTTCAGACGAACTCGGAAGGTCATCATCACCAGGTCATGGTCACTTCCTATGTCTGCTCCAGGAAAAGTCCTTGTCCTATGGATGTTGACTCCTGATCGGAAGCGCTTCCTCACCAAGATGTAATCAATCTGATTTTGGTGTTTCCCATCTGGACTGTGCCATGTCCATCTTCGTGATGGTTTGTGAGGGCCAAGGGTGTTTGTCAATACTAGGCTGTTACAGGTTGCAAACTCTAGAAGTCTGAGACCTCTCTCATTTGATTCGGCATTGCAGTAGGGTCCACAAACGTTTTCCAAGTCTGCCTGTGCATCCTTTCAAACTTTAGCATTCCAGTATGAACTGCTAAGCCAGCGCAAAAATAAATATATTTGAAAAAATAAATTATTCAACTCTATAGGAGTAACTTCATAATCCGTCAGAACTTTTAATGTCACAAAATGTCAACTTGACGTAACAGGCAAATCACTTACAATGCATCACAACACTTTTTATCCGAAGTTCTCAAAATGTACATTTTTGGACATGTACGTTCGAATTCGCTGATCAGTATTCAAAACCATTCATTCTAATGTTTTCATGGCGGTAAATCATCGGTATTGATGACAAAATGCATTTACAATCACAAAAAGCTAGAACTGAAATGTCAGGATTTCTGATAATACTTTTACCTTTGAGTCGGGACACGCCAAAACCAACAAAGTGGCATGTGCGCCCAGAGAAAACTCAGATCAGCTTGGACATCCGCCCTGTCTGATCCGAGTCTTCAGGGCGCTTAAAGAGCAGCTAGGGGTCTAAGCTACCTTCATGCGGACGGCGAAGACTCTAATCAGGCTGGGTAGATGCTCAGGCTGATTTGAGTCGAAGACTCTAATCAGGCTGGGCAGATGCCCGGGCTTATTTGAGTTTTCGCTGGGCGCACTTGCCACTTTGTTGAATTTTTCGTGTCGCAGCTCATTTACTATTACATTTGGGGAAGCATCTACAGATTCTAAAAGGAAGTGAACAAACCCAAGATCGACAACTTCAGGTTCCATATGCCACGGACCAGACTAGCAATTAGGCTGTATTAATAACCTTAACCTTAAGTCTGACAAAGTCAGGAAAAGAAAATGTCATTAGTAAAATCAAGGCACAACAAATAGCAAGAAGCATAAACAGTAAAAAAATGACAATTTTAAAAGCTCTTTTCTTAATTCGAAAGAAATGTAATTGATCGCTTTTTAATATCAAGAAATTGCTATTTGAGTAAACTATAAATCTTGTATTCAACACAACTAAAGATACGAAAAGGACAGCTGATATATTGGCACAAAAGAAAAACTTTTCGAAAGATAAAAGAAAGGGGAATCCAAACGGACTGAGTTTTGTCATGGGAAAACCTGTTCTCTAGGCACAGGCGAACTGCGAATGCTCACTTCAGCCTGTGTGTGCACATGTGCAGTCTCGTCAGAACATGCAATGTTCGTCATAATAATGAGTAGGCCTCATAAAGCGCCTGGCATGATACGGGCCCTCTCCCCCCCCCACCCCGCACCCCCCCCCCCCCCCCCACCTCATTCAGTTAAGATTTCATGGTTTCTATTGGTTATCATCTGAGTAAATGGGGACATACAGAAATAATGTTTCTTCCACCTGTATTTTCTGAGAATTATATGATTTCTGACATGCTGTGTTGTTTCAGTTATTTGAAGAAAGGTGCAAGAAAAACAAATGCCACGCTAATAGCAGCTTTCAAAAGCACTTCATTAGAAGGCATTTTTGATATGCAAATGATTCCTCGTGTTCTAAGAAACTAAATTCTCGCAACATATACTTTATTTTATCTATGGGCATAGATATTGGCGATTTTTTATGTTGAGATAGCTTGGAAAGTGTGTGGTTGAAGTTTCACGGAGACTTATAGTCTCACAATGCCAGGAGCAATATATGAGCCGCGACACGAGAAAACCAACAATGTGGTTGTGCGCCCAGCGAAGACTCAGATCAGCCTGGGCATCCGCAAAGTCCGATCAGACTCTTCGCTCGGAGCTTAAAGGGTAGCTAAGGGTCTAAGCTACCTCCATGCGGACAGCGAAGACTCTGATCAGACTGGCTGATCAGAGTCTGCGCTGGGTGCACAGCCACATTGTTGGTTTTGTCACGTCGCGGCTCATATATAGTATACAGTCAATGAGGTAGGGCCATCCTAACAAAAAGTGATACTCGTTCTTTATTACATTTGCCTATTTTAATTTTATAATCAAACGCTTTTTAGCAATGAAATACCATACCTACCTGAAACTGGTTTCTGCGTAGGATATATACAGTGCAGCAACTCAACTATTTCTTCTAATTTCTCATCCTCTAGAACAAATTCCAAATCAATCGACTCGTCTCCGGTCATCTCCGAGAGGAACAGTCTTCGCCATACTCCGGACCATTCGGCCAACAGCTGTCTATGAACATACAGTTTCGTACCTCCTACCACCATCGTAATGTCACTAAACTGATCGGGTTTAGTAAAATCTCTAGGCACACCTTGATCCATGGTTTATCTATGGTAATTTATTATCAGTCATCCTTGTTTAAAGAAGTTTCTTCACATTTTCTTTTCGAAGTATAACTAGGTTTAATTTAAGCAGCCCACATTTTGGTGTAGGTTTAAATTCTCCACTTCTACTCCATCGATTTTTGCTCGTTCAGTTTCGATAACAGGTCTATTCACCTTATGATATAATTAGTTACCTTCCTTTGTGAAGCAAAAGAAAATGTATTGACTATATTGTTGTAAGCTATTTTAGTCGCCACATTAGTTGTTGTATTTCGCATGAAATGTCTGACTCATTTCTATTGAAACATATTCAAGGACACATCATCTATTGTCGACTTAAAAGTATTTATAATCCCATAACTTGCCTTCGACATACACCTGTCTAAATTTCAAGTTCTCTTGTTGGGTTTTCTATTGCTGAAAAAGTCAAAGAAATAAAAACCACAGTTACATAAGTAATAAAGCCTCTGCCGACTGCTGCTAAGAATCCGACTGAGCTTAAATATGAATAAACATATTTTATTGCTGTAAGTACATTAGTTACGGCCCTGCTCGCATGATTATTACAGAATTAGATTAAACATATTTTATACCTAAAAAGGTAAAGGTTTTGGACACAAATTTCCGAGGCATAAGATAGTTCCGTCCCTAACATAATAGTTACTGGTCAGTCTTCCATTATCATAAAACAAAATTCAGCAGTTGCGAATCAGATTTATTAAATCCCACTTTCTGCGCACTTGTATAAAGTTATATAAAGGCTGTTGAAGTCATTTAAAGAATGTGATATTATAAACGTTGACACTGTCGAGTATTGATCTAGTCTCAATAAAGTATGAACAATGAATAATTGATGAAGATAGTTTGTCAATGTTTTCATTATCTCTTGTTTTACCAATTGATTTATCTGCGACAGTTAAGAAACAAAATAGTACCTTGGAATTTCCGCAATAAAAATCGTTTCTCTGCTTTTTCCATGTCCGTTTCGCCAGAATTATATGTGTCATGTGTCAATCATTGGTCATAACCTAAAACGTATGCCAAAATAAGTTTTCTACAAAGATTTTGTTTCACTATACTGACATATGTTTGCCTTTACGTTGGTAACCATAACGGCCCACCACCAGGTTTTTGTATTACGCTTGCCACGACCAGGGATCCGAAACATCGAATGATATTGCCAAGTCTGGGAAAAGTCATGTACTTCTTATTGGCCAAGGGCATTTGGAAAAGACGTGAAAAGTCAGGGAAAACTCGGGGAATCAGAAAACTGATGGCATTAAGGAGAGCGGATCTTTCCTTTAAGAGTTGTCCCGTATTTTCAAGTGGTATTCAACTTTTGGGTAAAAGGGTTTGGAAAACGCCAGGAAGGGAAAAGTCCGAAGAGTGGCAACCCTACAGGATGTAACGGCACTTTATCAGAGCAGGAACAACACATAGACGTGAAGCGCGGTATAAATGATAGGCGTCGCCTGATCAGAGTCTCCACTTGTCACATTTTAGAGTCCTAGGAGTCCATAGCAGAAAGACTCTGATCAGACTGCGCGAATGTGCAGGCTGATATTAGTCCTTTCTATTCGCAAGCAGTGTGAGGTACTTTTTCTTACGCCGCCGATCATATATGCAATCTGCAATAATGTCCCATAATCTGCGCAATAAATTCCCAAATCCATATTTAAGACTTCAAGGGCTCTTCACTTTATCAAAAGTTTGACCCTGTGTGAAACTACCGATACGAAGACTATTAAATTGATCTTTTTATTCATTCAGCCCAAAGCAGACAACGGAACGGGTTTCAATGAGTTTCATGTAACTCATTTTAATTGAGTATTGGGTAATTAGAGACAACATTCATGTTTGCCTTTTAATGAAGGTTTGCAAACTAATCTTAGAAGTTAGAACCGACCCTGAAAAAAAGCTAATAACCTACCTTATTTGCTTCTCGACTTTCTGGATTATCACTTTCAGCTTCCCTTTTTGTTAGACATGACACCAATATAGGTGAGATTATTACGTGCGAATATTAAGACTGACCGATGTGGGTGATATCAGTTGAAGAATTAAAGTCGGGTACACTGATTTCATATGCAACAGGTAATTCAAACGGGTAAGATACTAGTACTACACCTTTAATGGTTCATATCGTATGAACAGTTTAATAGAAAGCATCAAAATTCATTATCCTCTTAAATACAGTACTTATGACGTTGAATGAAGAAAGGTATATGTAAGTAGAAAATTTCTGTTCTGTTAAATGGCAATTTAGTTCACTTTAAGGTTATAAGATTAATCTCAGGATTATGAAGTCAGAAGTTGGCTGGCAAAACTGTAATACAAGATCCTCAAGTTCCCAGGCATTCGTTACTTATTGACTTATAACTGACTTCAACTGGGCTTAGCTGCTGGACTTTTTGCCCACGAATTTCAGTGTTTGTCATGGTTTTCAGCGCTCATCTACTTTCATCTCCGTAATATTTAATTTGCTGTTTTGATCCATTTGTTTTAGGTTTATGAAGCATACTAGAAACCGCGCGTGTAAATCCGATTTAAGCCCCCAGTGATTTTTACTGACCGTTCCAAGGCAACGTTTTAGTTGTAGTCTATTACAGTATCCATAGCTTGTCTGCTTTCTATTACAGTAGCCTTTGACTTTTTTCAGTTTAGGCTCTTCTGGGTAAGAGCTGACTTCTTGGCTTCTCGCTGTCTTGTTTTGCTTTGTCTGCCGTCTTAATTGTATTCTTTTCCCATTTGGTGTTTAGGGCAGGATGTGGAAACCGATTGTATCGGGTTTTTATGCTTGCCTCTCGGCTTTTTGCTGTGAAACCAGTGAAGTTTTTAATGACTTACTCTTCCGCTATCCAAACATAAATGTCTTTATGTAATAATTACAAAATAACTCTAGAGTTATCCGATTCAGTTTGGGGAAAGAGCCAGAAAATATGTTGAGTTCAAATTATTTTGCCCTGACGTCATTATTACGAGCACGAAAAACACCCTTTTCTTGAACATATGACATACCGGTATGAAGAAAACCAAGGTCTGGTGGTTGTTAGGACATTGCTTATTTGCATTTTAATTTAAACGTCATTACTATAATCATTATTAATCGAAGAGTCTAGCACCTATTCAAATCTTTATAGGGTGACTTTGAAAATGCAATATATTACCTAACGAAGTTTTATTAAAATATTACTTCTGAAGGCATGAAAAAGGAAGATATTCTTGAAGAATTAACCCACTTCTACGCATACGTAAATGCTCAAGTCTGTTATTTTTATCTTGGCTGCATATACTTTATGCTAAAACTGATATAAACATTCAGATCACAACGGTACTTTATTGTGAGCATTTGGGAAGGTTGCATTTCTCCTGTAAGATGTTTAATGATGATATAACCATTTCTAACGTTACCTTACATCAAATTGTATAAATTAAACTCTAAACATTGCTACTGATAGGTCTAAACCTTAAAAGACAAATTATGGAATGCTGTCGTGTTTCATTCAAACTTCGGGCGTGTTGTCTTTTCATATATTTTCAGTCATTGTTGATAAGAATAACCAATGGAAGAACCATGAAATTTTACAGCATGTATTTAAGAAACAAGCACTTATCATAAACGTACCATTCGGGATACCGAAAACTCCTTCCTCTCCAAACGAGTACATCTAGCGAAACCTTGTTCAGCTCATTTTAATCCAAGTTAATAAGACTGATTTTCTTATCCTAAGCCTTAAATTTCTCTTATCGCTACGATATCTTCGCAATATAATCAAGATCGATAAAAACTTCACAAATAAGATCGTTAAAAGGTTATAATGTTTCACTATATATAGGTAAATTAAACTCAATTTGAATACAAAATAAGAGGATTTCAGTTTACTTTATTCATCTATTTACCTTTAATTTATACTGAATACACAATAGTCTACAGTGCTCTTTGTCATCTGCAAGTATTTTATAACTATCAGTCTTTTCTATATGAATATAGGTAAAGACTGTGATATACCACTTTCGATAACTACGAGTGAAAATACGTGGAAGCAAGGACTAATGTTACAATAGCTGTAGTATTATGTACAGTGATGTAATAAAGTATAGCAAACGTGTTTGATATTTCAATTAAGTAAATGTACCTATCTTAGACACAACATATGTAAGCTTTTCACTGCCTTCCGAGATTCGTTAAAAGTACCTGTATACTACTGGGTTGACAAAGACATTTTTCCTGCAGCCGACTGGCCGAACGGCGATTCGAACTTGCATCCTTCTGCACCATTAGCGAGGCGCTCTAACCACTGATGATTATGAAGGATGAAATTTTACAGACATGTAAATCTTTCGTAGAGAAAAAGCCCCAGGTTATCAGAGAGACGTTCGTGACTTCTGTGGTAAGAGAATGGATTTGAACAAAATGCAAGGTGAAGCAGAAGGAACGAAAGAATACAGGGAAGCTAACAAAATAATTCAGTACGCTCTGAAGAAAGCAATGGAGAAATGGCAAGGAGAACGAAATTTGAATTAAAAAAGCAACGTGAAGCGAGCATATCAGCTGGTGAAGGATCTTACTTTGAAGAAACAGGGTAGATCCGTAACCATCAGGGACAAGTCTAAGAAGTATCTAACAGAAGAACGAGAGATTCTCTGCAGACGGACAAAAATTATTGCTCAAAGCTAAACACGAGAGTTGTGGCGATGATGCAGTTACGGATTGCAATCAGCACCCAGAAGATCTATATCCGACCATTCGTGAGAAAGTTGAGATTGCAATTCGCAGAACTAAAGAGAGAAGTCGACTGGAGTTGAAAATGAACCAGCGGAACTTTTTCAAATTGGCGGGGAGACCCAGACTGACATTCTAGTCAAGATCTGGCCACTAGAGGATTACCACCACTTAATCCACATACTTTTTCGTTAAAATAAAATAAATACAAGGGTTGATCCAGAAGTAATGTCACTGCGTCCACTGCGCGCTTATTCATCGTAGCATTATAACAAAAATTATATCAAGCTACACTGTGATTCAATTCTGATTTACAGAATAAATATAAAGTTGGAATCTTTTTCCGTTCCAATTATATAGGCATTCAAAGTATGCCACCGACGCCATCGCGCCGCACGTTATAATAACGTTAATTTCATGAACATAAATTTCAAAGACAATCAAAAATCAAAATCAAACTAACCTGCTAAGTCAGATAAAAATTTGGTACGATGACGGAATATATTTCTGCCGCCCACTGCTGAAGTTTTAATATCGTCACTGCAGTTTGGATTTCGCTAGCTAGTGCTAATGTTTGTTACTGCCACGAATAAAAATGTTGAATTCTGACAAAGGCGCAACAGCGGATGTATGCGCGTTTTGACTCAAATTTGGAATATCACCATTAGAGACGCTGGAGCTGTTTAGTTAGACATGTAGTGATGTAACATTTATTATGAGGTTTGTGTAAAGGTGCAATCATCACGATACGGGTGCAGATGAGTCGCTAGAGTTTAATCCAAAAACCGGAAGACCTTTATGTACAATGTCAGACAATAACGTCACTCTTGTTCGGATCCCATATATGAAGATGTTCTGCACTTTGAATATCGTGTAAATTCTTAATCTTGAGCTGCGGACCTGTTCAAGTAATATTGAAAGATGAGATAAACATGGGTGAACAGACATAAGTGATTAGCTGGAACAACGGATATGCTACTTTGGACATGAAAGAAAATCGAAACTTCGTCTGGTGCGTCAATGACGTCATTGACGTGCGGCGCGTTTCGTTACCATGCCTTCTGTCTATCTCTATATCTCAGTTACTGTGCGCTGTATTTTTATGACATTTTCAGACCATAATGCAAATAGATTAAGGTAGTTGGATGCGAAATTTTGTTGCTCTCTCTTAATTCTTCACGATTTTATAGCTGCAGTGACATTACTTCTGGATCAACCCTCGTACAAGGAAAACCCCATTAGTATCTTTATTCGTTAAACCTGCATTTACGGTACAAAACCCAGCTACGCTTATAATCATGGCACCGTTTTATTTGCGTGTATACCATAGCAGTCTATATACTATAGCAGTCTATGTGATTGTCCTTTCTCTAATGTCCTTATTTGGTCGTTTTTCTTGTTATATAGCTCTTTGTCACAGCCAACAACTTATATCTGAGCTTCTTGATATTAGAGTAGAGGCTTATAAGAATTCGTTTCCGCTCGCTTCGCCATATCGGCCTTATTATCTGGAGAAGGTCAGCCGCGTCAAACGAGGGAGCATCTGAGTTGCCGCCACCGAGCGCCTCTTCAGCTGCAATGAAAATCCAATCAAGTATTTATCTGATTTGATGATAAATGTTCTCTATATGGTAAATGATAAATGACAAAATAATTCATAAACACACATAGCAAAAGCAAAAGAAGAAATAATGCATAATTAATTCACGCCCTCTCTGTCACTAGCGCGTTTCACACTCCAGTTTGGGATGCAGGTAGCTCAGTGCCCTTAATCGCTGATCTGCCGAGCTAACGGCCCGGATTTGAGTCCCGATAAAGCCGGCATTCTTTCAAAACGTAAACTGGGTTTCATTGTACACAGTCTTTCACTATCACCCTTCCATCTGCTCGATGTAACTAAAATAATGTTGAAAAGAGCCGTGAAACGAGAAGTCATTCATTTATCCATCACTCCAATTTACTTTGTCTACCTGTTTACATTTAGCAAAAAAAAAAAAAAAAAAAAAAAAAAAAAAACAGCATTCACGACCTCTTTTCTGTTTCTGATTAGTTAATCATTAATACGAAAAGAAAAAAAATCACTTCAAGCATTTCCGTATTGCGCAAAGAGGGAAATTTTGGGCTTTTTGTCTACCTGAACTTACTTATGGCAGTTTCAAAATTGCTTGTATCTCATCTATGGAAGTTCCTTTATAGTATACAATGGTCATTTGAAACAGGACTCATGGGGCATTGGTGTCATATATGTGTTTAGGCCTAGGCACAACACTGCATTTTCGAAAAAAATCTTAGGGATTTTATTGCAACTGTCATTTAATCCATCTTCATATCTTCATTTTCCATCTTGATATTAATATGTATATTTACATGTATATGGAAAAGAAGCACAAATACATTACAGCATGCAATTTACATATGAGCCGCGACACGACAAAACCAATAAAGTGGCATGTGCGCCCAGCGAAGACTCAGATCAGCATTGGCATCCGCCCATTCTGATCAGAGTCTTACCTGTGCGCTGAAAGGGTAACTTAGAGTCTAAGCTATCTCCATGCGAACAGTGAAGACTCTGATCAGCCTTGGCATCCGCCCAGCCTGATCAGAGTTGCACGTGCTCTTAAAGAGTAGCTTAGAGTCTAAGCTAGCTCCATGCGGATAGTGAAGACTCTGATCAGACTGGGCGGATGCCCGGGCTGATCTGAGTCCTCGCTGGGCGCACATGCCATTTTGTTGGTTTTCTCGTGTCGCGGCTCAATTTTACCTTGTCTTTCCATGATGCCACGAGTAACATTCTGATACATTGCCATCAAATTTCCATAAGTTCCAAGTAAAATAGGCCTTTGGTTAGCTTTCATCGATATGGCTAATTTCCCGAAGAACTGCTTGTTAATCTCGTTCAGATTTTTGCCCCAATCTGTATGAAACGCAAAATAATCGTAATATGTTAAGGAACAATTCAGTGTTATTAAACTCAGCTGAAAATGTATAAGGATAGATGCTGTTAATGTTCATATACCATCAATACTATTTAGTTTTTTCTTTATTTTCTTAAGGTCCATCGTCAGGGCCCGTTGTCAAATTGCAAACATAAATACTTGTAAGTACATACGAGTATATCAGAACAACGATTTATTTTCATTTTTTTTGTCTGCTTCTTTGTTTGCCGTCGACAGTCTGTTGATTTGTTGTTTTCGGTGAGGCTAGCATCGTGGCAACCCATCAACGGACAGACTAATAGCCTGGCATTCCGCATGTTTGTCATATATTATTTTGTAACAGTCGTATTTCTTTCACCCACTTGGTCTCCTGGATAGTTGTATCCGTTCCTGAGCCTTTTCATCTTAACTTTGCCCATGACAATTAAAATCTTAAAAAGTTCCTTCAAGAGCAGAGAATACATACAGAAGTAGGAAGATGGGCCGACTACGTAGTTTCGGCTAATAAAGCCTCGTCAGCGACCCTGACAATATCTGGTGACGAAACCAGAAAAAAGCATACTGTAATTTCTTAATTTTAATTGGGCAGTCGGTTCAAAGACTGATTAGTTTCAAAAGGATCCAAATAATATAAAAGACGATGATCTAGAATAATAGTCTAAATTGGTCTCAAATTTTAGATTTCTCAGAATCTATCCTCTGATCTCAAAGGATGCAAGTCTCGCCAAAGAGAGACGAAAGCTCGTTATGAACGCCACTTGTTTGGCGCATGGACTTAAAGCTATTATCCAGTTTGCATTGAGATAACGGACAAACCTTTGAAAAAAAAAATAGATGTCGAACTAACCTAAATGATAATTTCTCAGCTTTTTCGTGAGAAATACAACATTGATGCGTCAAGTCTCACCTTTTACGGAAAGTCTCGCTGGCAATGTGGGACAAGGTGTGGCAGGAGTGCGTAATATCCTAGTGCTCAAAACTGAAGGCCGGGTTGATCTGAAAATTTGACAAGTAAAACAAGTTTGAATAAACAGTCATAAAATGTCTCCTTTTAACGGATAATTGTTGAGACAATGTACCCTTGAACGTTTTGTGTTACTACTTTTTCAAATATATTCATACTCTTACAAAAGTACAAACATGACAGGAGAATTTATAGTATGTATCTTTTATAAGTAAAAGTTCATGAAAAACAAAGAAATCTTTTCCAAAAATGGTTTTCAGTTAAAACTTCTTACACAGCGGGAATCAATAGATTAAACATGCATTCTCTGTCTCATTCAACAGTATTTTGCTCGAAATGATACGTAATAATAAGCTGAAGTAATGTGTTATTCATCTTACACCATCACGGTTTTGTAAATATAAAATTAGTGTACTTTCAAATAAATATCATTTAAAATTTAACATACTTACGCTGTTACTGGCGTTGTTGGGACTGTAACAGCTGCGCCTAAAACAACATAATGCATGAGTTAATGTGGATAGAAATAATTGTATAACACAGTTTCTGTCTCTCTGTTAGTCTGCTACGCTAGAGCCTGTTTCAACTAACAAGACTTTGTTGACAGAGGGAAGCTACTCACCAATTAATTGTTGTCACCGGGTTATCACACAGCAAAACTTGTGGCAATTCTTAAAAAGTTCTATGGGAGACACCATGACCTCGTCGATCCCTACAATGTGGCCGTTTCTAAACTTATTTCCGACCTGACGGCCACGGCAAAACCATAGTGTGGCTTTTAGCTACCGGACTTTAATTTTCACTGATTTTCCGCCAGATAAATATATATACTGACATGGGTTAATTATAATAGGCAGGTGATGCTTACTACTCGCGAGCATAAGATCACATTTCCTTTTTCGGGGTCCATGTCTGTGTATCTAAATATTTCGGATTTGTCGATGTTTAGATGGATTATGTGAGTTCGGACTTATGGTTTTGGTACTTCGACCACTCTAATTCAAAATACATAAATTTAAATAAACGGCTACTTAATCGAGTTCAAAATTCGGTCTGTCTCCCTGACTGTTCATTGCCAAAATCTGGAGAATTTAAACTTTAAGTATGTGACAAATGTTAACTGTCGAAAATAACTTGCTTTTGCATTTGAGGTGATGAAATTAAAAGTGAAAATTGGTCATAAAAAGAAATAAGAATGTAACAAAAAGTATAGTAACTTTGATTAGTAACATATCATGCTATGCCCTTACAACGTCAAATCAACGTGAGAAAGACGACAGTAATTCAACATATACTAAAATCAACAAACTTTAAACAGTCCCTACCTGCTAGGCTAGTCAAAGCACGTGTACCCTCACTGGTACTGGTGGTCGTACTAAGTTCAGTTTTAACCACCGGATCTGTTGATGGGATTTCGTAAGGTAACTGAGTAGTGCTAAGCGTTACCGGTGGGTCTGTTTCAGTAAAACGCTGTATTGCGATAGCAATTTCTCCATGCGTTGTGCTTTCTGCCTCTACATATGCCTGATAACTACTTGGTTCTGGCCTAACTGTGGCTGGAGACTTTATCGGATCAACAGTTCTAATTACAGACTTAGTGAATACCATAGGTGATGACCGTTTCATTTTAGTTCTCGTTTGCAAAGTTTCACTGGATACAGGTCTCATTTCAGAGCTTGAAACAGTCGATGTATCACTGAATGCATCACTCACTTGGGTCGATGTTGCTGAACTAGTCTCTGATCCATATGTTAATGTTTTATCAGTAACTGAAGGATACACTGTTTCCGATGTTACTGTGAACTGTGCAGACTCTTCAGTAGTTTGAAAGAAATCGCCATCAGATCCGACAGTTGCAACTGTTGTAGTTTCACCTTCTGCGCTTATAGAAGTTTCAACATTTGAAGTACCTGCTTGAGGTGTTGTTGTAGCGAACAATGAGATAACATCATCGGCAGCCAGTGGTGAATATGGTGTCGGCATGTCCTCGCATGTCAAACAGCATGTAACTGTAGAATACTGTTCTCCCTTCTCCAGACAGTCTTTGAGAGTACACGAGGCTATCCTGTCACCGAATTCACAGCCTGTAAATAAAGTGAAACTGGGATGATACGTCGTTTTAATTTCTTTGTACAATTCACTGTTTGTCTAAAACACTATTTAAACGAATAGTGATGGGGAAATAGCAAACTCTATGAGATCCCTTTCGAAGTGCTAACCATCTTACGGCAGACAAGGTACCATAAGTGACCTAGTTAAATTGGTTAACTGTCACAGCACCCCACTTTGCTTCTTAATCCACTTTGATTTGTTATTTTATAATCTACATAGTTTATTTTTGTGTCGTAAACAGCCACAACATCCCCTTCTTCATCTAGTTCATGTTTTACAATTAAATTTTATAGTTTTATATTCAGTACGTTTGTTCTACAGTCCAAGGTCTGTCCCTTTTGCTTTTTGGACAAGGCGTCTTTTAACTCGTTATGATGACTTGCGTCCAAATCTGCTAGGCCAATGCTAAGAGAAAGGACTACCTGACAAGGATCTTAATAACGTCATTAAAATTTGCTCATTACTGGCTTTGATAATGCTTGTCCCAAATCACATTGTTTTGGTTTAATATCATGCAGGGTCTTCAGTTTGATCAAACCTTATCTCGTAGTTCAAGTGCACGAGCTCCTCGCAAAGAAAACCTAAAGTATCGGCTATTGAGAAGAATGTTGAATTCTTACCTTTCTTTGGAAGAGAGACATTCCCGCAGGAACCACAACAGTCGTATCGGACATTAGGCAGGTAACACAGACTTGGGTCTATATCAATTCCTGAACAGTTAGACACAGGGCTATTCCCAAAAGCACACGTGTTGGGTCTGCTATCAGCAACTTCAGAGGTGCTGCATTTACCCGTCAAACAAAGCTGAAAATAAAGACACATAGATCTATCAATATTTAGAGGTGTGCTTCCCTACAAGATTCAAATTTATACTGTTCAAAGCAATATATGGGCATAATTGTTTCGTTTCTAGACTTAGAACTGGCTTAAAAAGTTTATGGTCTTGATAAAGATAGATTAGCTAACATGTGTTTTTTCCTGTGACCATTTAGTCTAGATTATTCATAATTATTGGTGGAAAAGTGAGCAAGGACTTTAAGCGCGTTGCTTCTGGTCAGCAGATCGCAATAAAATATTTACTGATAGAAAGCTAGGTGAATAACTCGCATACAAAACATTTATTCGCGTAGAAACTTTGTTTTTGTTAAAGACAAAAGTAAACACAACGCTTGAAATCACACACACACACACACACACACACACACACACACATTTCCACTGACGTCATAGCGCCGTCGCCGAAGAGCTGGCAAAAAAACCCCAGAACTAACCACATTTAAAATGCTGCAGTTCTAATCTTTGTCAGTAAAACATTACAACAAATATGTTTTATTGACATACTCCTTAAGACTTCTAACAGAATATCCGTTTTGTTTCAATCACGTGAAGAGACACAGCGCAGTTAATTTTCTTGCAAGTTAAGAAATACATGTACGTCTTTGATTTTACAGAATTCACACTTGTAAATCCCGAACTAGACAGAACATACAAAATTTACAAAAAGCCTAAATTTTACAGAATTTCTGATTTTACAGAATTCACACTTGTAAATCCCGAACTAGACAGAACATACAAAATTTACAAAAAGCATAAAATACATGTACTGACAAAATTGGCTTCTTTCGTTTCGTCAAACCTTTTAGTGAAATGAGTTATCTTTCATTTAGTGTAAACAATATTTTATTCAAAATACTAAACAAATACAAACAATACAATCTCACAAGAATATCACTCAATACAGACAGTAGCTTGAAAGGGATTCAGAAGAAAGTCTTACGACTTGTATGATCTGTATCCCACAATTACTGTATATTTATATATAACAAATGATTTGAAGCATACATGTACTACTGCCGATTGATATTTCAGCATAATAGGCTAAACAAATTTAGGAAAATTGAAAAACTAATACCGAATGAAAGCATTTTCAAACGTAGATAATCATACTAGTAAGTTTACATCATATTCTCAACATATTCTCAATAAAATGTCGAATTAATGTTTCTGATCTCTTGAAGCTCCACGGGGAATGGAAAATGAATTACAATCGTATATTCTACTTTGTCTGTAAAGATGATAAAATATCTTTCATTTCGACAAACCTTTAAACGAAATGACTAATCGTTTAACTTAAAGGTTTGACGATATGGAAGAAGTCTGTTTTCAATCCTTCGTTTTCGAAATTCAGAACAGTGAAATAGTATGAAACAGAAACGTGAACAAAATGAGAAAGCATACCTTTTTGTCACCACAAGGTGTACCATCAGCAGGCAGAATAAGTTTACAGCTCTGTTGTCTTGGAGAATAGCATGGTAAACCATAGCAAACACTTCTATAGTCAGTCTTTATGTCACTCTGAAGAAAAAAAAAGGAATTTAATAGCAAAACTTTAGCAGATCAGTGCTACTATTGACTGTTTCAGCGCAACGCTCGTTTTGCTACTGAGTGTGCCAGTTCTCTAAACTGTGCTGTTCAATCTTCTCGTTCGGTTTTCTCCTTTCTTCTTTTCTTCTTCTCTTGGATGGTTTATGCTTTGTTGTTTTTTCTGGTTACTTTCATAAATATTTATATGTTTCTTTTCAGTGGCAATTAAATGTCCCATGAGTGACTACAGAACTTGCAAATGCCTTATTTGTTGTAGACATTTCATTTCAGAAAGTGTTCTTCAAGATTAGCAAAAGTAACATACTAAGGCTATAGATAGAACGCGCATATGACAAGTTCAAACAAACAACAAATACACATGAATCACAGGTCTATCGATCAGAAGGTCTTTTTCATTTACGTACAAAAAATAACGTAGACAAACTAATCAAAGGGTAAGTGATCATAACTCACCCTGCAAACAAATGAGTCGAGACCATATGCGTGTCTACACTGCTGATCGGCATCGTAAATCTTTCCCGGGAGCTCCTCGGTTAGAGAAGATAGTTCTGGAGGGTACTGCTCTGACAGGCTCGTGTCCAACAGACAGTTCATTTGTTCTCTGAAACAACCAAACAGGAATAAATGTATATTCAACTGACGATTAAGGGATCCATTGGATCTATTTTGTTTTTTACCTATTACACAATAGGAGTTGGATGGGGATATACGAATATACGAGTTACGCTTACTCAAGAAATGAATTTCTTTTTCTTTTCTAACGCTCATAAATTTTTAAGACGACTAGGGTCTGTGTGAAAAGTAAATTTTTAAATAGAAAACTGGCGTTCCATCGGCACTAACTGCGCCCCAACTGTCCACTTATTTCCTTATGAATATTAGGCGGAGTTAAAAAAAAAAACGCCTTACACAACAATTAAATTACACCTATTTGTATACATATGATGTTCTATCTATGAATTATTCAAAGATTTGGGAGTTTAGGGGCTTCATCTATCCAAGTGATTCTTTTTAAAACACTCTTTTCAGCTGGTTTCAGTTGTGCTACAGCAATGTTTGAACTAACAGAATTAGTTATATATTTCAGAGGAAACCAAATCGTCAAATAAAGGACTGCAAATCAGTTAAACATACACTTACTCATTAAGGCTGTCCAGATACTCCTGAAAATAGGTCACAGAGCATGTAGAAAAGCGCCATCTGTTGGACGGGAAGGATTTGTTGGGCAATTTTAGCTTTGGTGTCATGATAAAGTTGAAGAATTCCAAGCAGTCGTTGTTGTCCATATCATCACTGGCACCAAGGCTGAAACAATGACAGATGCAGATACCACATGGAGTTCCTAAACTAAGACTATGTTACATAAATGATAAAAAATCAACTCATTATGCCAATGTGTCATCCCTTTAAGTCTCAACGCATCAGCTAGCCTACTTATTTTTACCTAATCACACTATTCCTGGGCAGGCTTAGACCTCGGAAGCAGTTAACCAGTACTAAGTGCACATACTTTCGCCAGTAACTGACAACTGCCCTTCGAGAGTAAAAGTCCGGACCGGTCATCGAACCCGGGACCTCTGGTTCTTGAGTCAGATGCATTACCGACTGCGCCACGCGGCCCTGCTAAGACAACTACTAATTCGAAAGTATTCTCTTCCCTTTTCACAGAAGGAACAAATTCTTTGCTTTAATAGCAGACCCAAGTTTGAAAGGGGAAGCTAACTTTGTAATTATGACGGAAAACATAGAAGTATATCCATTCATCTCAAGTGACACGGAAAAACCTACCTTCTAGCTATTTGCTGTGCAGCATAAGTAATGGTTCGATAGTCAAAGGAGTCTTCCACAATTGACGAATTGGAGATGTTGCGACACATTGATGAGGCAAATGCTAGACCTACAAATATACACAACAATTACTGCAGATTGAAAAATCCCTGGTGAAACGCCTAAATAGAAAAATCTGATCTTTTTTGTGTGGGGGGTTGAAGGGAGGGGAGGGGGGTGGGGGGTTGAAGGGAGGGGGGAGCGGTGGCAAAATTCTGTGATCCGTCCAGCTGAACACTTGAAACGATAGTTTGTAATCATGCGTTACTCTCGGTAAGACCATTATAAATACTCTAGCACTATTACGCACTAAAAAGTAAAAATACCTGTAATTATGTGTTTGAGGGAAAAAGTGTAAGTAACAGTCTAGATTTTGCTACAAAAACAGGACATCTATTAAGTTTTTTCTTTCCTTTAAGTTTTTGACGAAACTTAGACTTTCATTACTTATATATCTGTATGTTCTTCTGTATTTTATTATATCTGCATCTTCACCTACTCTCGATAGGTTGTTTGTAATAATATTAATGATAATAATAATAATAATAATAATCAAAGTATTTTACCAGTATTTCCCGGGCTACCAGCATACGTCAGATTTGTTCTGCAAAAAGAAAAATTATGACAGGTTTATAGTACATAATTCTGAAACAATACCTCACTAACAGAAATATCATTTCACTTACAAGTAACAGTAACACAGAATTTAGACATTGAACACTCCTCCCCGAAAGTTCAGACTAATATGTAAAAATAAGTAGAACAAGTATGCTTTGGAAAGAAAGATTGTTTGCCCTTTAAGAGTTTACCCTCATTGATAATTAGGTACACGTTTATCCATACAACTAACTTGAAATGTAAGAAATGAAAGAAACACTTACCCTGTAAAGAGAACTGCATGGTCAAAGACAGGCAAGTCTGTGTTCTCGTCAATCCAGACCTGAAACTTCTCAAGAGCCTCTGATGAATTCACCATTAACCTTTCACCTTTGATCTGGCCCTCCTGTTCAACAGTGCTTCCAGATGTCCATTCAGATTCATTCTCAGACTAGTAAATAAATGATAAGTACTGAAAGTAACCTAAACATTTTGCATTTGTTACATAGTGTCAGTATTTTTACTTTAATATAAATACCAAATGATCTTTTTGAATCGTTCCGAAACAAAAGGGGAGAAATTTGAAATCTATTACGGTATTATTCCCTTTCTTTGCACTTTTTTTTTCTTTCTCGTTGTCTTTAAAAAATTCCATTTTTCTTTGAAAATCATACTTCGAACTTTTTTTCAGTTCTTATACGAAAAATAGAATCTTACTGATTGGGTCTTTGTGCTCGTCAACACTGGACAACACATTTTGTCTTTCATCCTTGATTCCAAAATTGCCAGTCTTGTGCAAAGATTTTTTTCTATTTATCAAAGACCAAACACGCTATTCTGCAAACAGACTTTAAGGACCATGACTCTGTATCCCCTTCCGGAAAAAATTATCAAATCATAGTAAACACCTGTGCATCACGGAAAAGGCTAAATTAATTTATTTTAACTAATATTCAATGCTCAGTAAAATTTCTGGCTTGTTTTTTTTTTACGTTTCAACAGAGATCTTTCTAATTTGTAAACTACCGGTCTCTCTATGAAATTCAGGTTTTGATAGAACAAGTTTCTTGAAACTTATTGATGAAATTACACGAACCTTTGCAACATATATACCAGCTAAGCCCACGTCTATCTCGAATGGTTGATTATCAATGCTTTCAAACCGAAGGTCTATCTGAAAAAGAAAACAAACAGGCCTAATTGCATTTGAATGCCATTCACTCCAAACAGTGGAAATTTAAAAACTTTGAGACATAATTTTATGTCACAACACCGATATGCCTGGATAGCTCAGTCAGTAACGAGGTTTGTCTCACGGCTAGCAACATACGTATGTCGCGTATGTCTGAGTCCAGTTAAGTACATTTTCGCTTGCATGTACTGGTTGTTTTCTTCGGGTTGCGCGCGCAGACTAATTCCCGGAATACAACTGAGAGCTACTCTAAAAGTCACTTCATTTATAGCTTCCCACACATCGTCTTGATGTGACTGAAATACTGTTGGAAAGGACGTAAAACCGCCAAGTCTTCAAACATCATCTATCTCCGTGATATACGCCAGTAATATTTACCGATTATGTGAGTCGAAATCCATGGCCACCTTCCTTAGAAAACGCTGTTAATATTGTTCACTTAACTTCTCGGATTTATTGCTATCACACACTGATAGAGGGAAGCTGCTCACCAGTAAAATGTAGTCACATGGTTATCGCAGAGTGAAGCTTGTGTCAACTCAAAAAGTTCTATAGGAGATACCATGACATCGTTGATCTTGACAGTGTGGCCGTTTCTACACTTACTTCCGATTTGACGGCCACGGCCGAAGCAAAGTAAGGCTTTCAGTCACCGAACTTTCATTTTCACTGACTTTTTCAACAGTTACTAGATAAGGCGGGTGTATAATAATAGGCAGGTGGTGTTTATTACTCGCGAGCACGGATCACATCTCTGTCTGGGGCTCCATGCCCGTGTATCCAAAATATATCGGAACAATGTCAATGTTTATATAATTTACAAGTTCGGACTTATGATTTGGGTACTTTGACCATGTTTACTTCTATTCTTTCCAAAAATCCCGGTGGATCAGTTGGTTGAGCGTTGGCCTGCTGATCTAGCGGTCCCGGGTTCTATTACACACAACCTTAAATTATCACGCTCCCATTGTCCTGATACGACTGAGTTACTGTTAAAAAGGACTTAAAATGGCAGTTTGTTTCTTACGTAATATAGGGGTGACTTCACTTTGAGTTTAAAATACAGGAAAATTTCCCGCCACAGTTGGTTTAAACAGTATTTTATTCAGTTAAGCTACAAACATATATACAAATACAAATCATTTCAATGTAGGATCTGACGGTAAGCCACAGTTGCAAATCCGACAAACGAACGTGTGCGCTCTTTCTTCGTTGAATTTGCTAGTCTGTCGGGAAATGTTTCCTGTCTTTTCAACTCAAAGTGGTTTAAGCTATAGTAAAGTCCACTAACGCCTCTGTGTGTGTGTGTGTGTGTGTGTGTGTGTGAGAGAGAGAGAGAGAGAGAGAGAGAGAGAGAGAGAGAGAGAGAGGCTAACCCCGTTGAAGATATAGCTGTAGTATTGATTGATAACATTCAAAGTCTCTGTTTCTCTGTTCTTGTTTCCATCAGTAAGCTCATACCACCTATTAAAGATATAGAATCATGTCTTAAGTGATTGCGTTCTAAACTGCACACAACTCTAAACTGTTCACAACAGAGCGCAATTACAAACCTAAAATCCCACTTCTCTTAAATGTGCATACAGATGCAATCATTACCATGCGCAAGAAACACTAGAATAAAAAGTGACAAAGGATTGAAATTAAACATCACTTTTCAACATAGGCCGCTCAGGCAGACATTTTAAATCCGGCAAACACTGTCAGCTTTTCGGAGCCTTACTAATACTTCTAAATCTTTTATGTTTCCTTGGCTTTTATACTCGCGGAAGCAAAAGTATTCATTCATTACTAAGACAATTAGATTAAAGTGTCAGCATTAAGCCTGCTTACCATTTATATGCTGCATAGTCCACCACCATAAAGAGCTCCACTGTATACTGAGTGTCTGTCTGTCTGTACAGCCGTTCATGAGGAATGGGTCGTGTTCGGTCTTTGTTTTCTGCAATGTAATAAAATGATCGCTATTGAGCGCCACGACAAACCCATCAAAGTGACTTGTGCGCCCACCGAGGACTCAGATCAGCCTGGGCATCCGCCCGGTCTGATCAGAATTTTCGCTGTCGGCATGGTGGTAGCTGTGACACTTAGCTACCCTTTAAGCGGATAGCAAAGATTCTGATCAGACTGGGTGGATGTGTAGGCTGGTCTGAGTCTTTGCATGCTACTTTGTTGGTTTTACCGTGTCGCAGCTCAAATTATTTTATTGCAGAAAATAAGGATCTGCTGCAAAGAAGTTGCAAAGAAGTTTCTTCTTGCATAACAGGCAAGAACTTCCGCTGTTTTAAGCGGTGCTGGAAAAGATTACCTTCACACACCCCAGTTCTGGGTCAGATAAAAGGCAGTTCGTTTGGTAATATAGGAGGTATCTGTGTCGTCGAGTGGCATTTTTTTTTTTTTTTTTTTTTTTCGGAGAATTCAGTTTATGCCATGCCAGACGTTAAGATTATGGGATAAAATAGAATAGAATAGAATAGAATAGATAGTTGTTAACCTAAATGATCGGACGTTTGTCGTTAATATGATCTAATTGTCTACTCTTAAAGGAAAACGTTTGCTTCGATAGGAGCAAATTCTTTCCTTTAAGGTTAACCCATTTTGGAACGGCTTTGCTGTCCTGAGGACCACACAGGAAGCCACAAAAGATATTTCCTATTGTAAAAATAGCGGGAAACATTCCGGTGATCCCATACCCAATAAAAAAGAAATCACAAGCTACATGCATCTTGAACCGGAGCGTGAGAGCCGAAAAGTTAAACATGGTCTCATGAAGTTTAACATTGTTAACATGACAGTTTAACATCGATATTGGATTCTGTTTTCATGTATAACGGAGCGACTTCATCCCAAAAGATCAATATTTTTCTGTACTTGCCTTGAACTGATTTTGCTTTCATTTCGTTTTCTTTCCTTTTTTATTTGTGTTTTTTTTCTTTCTGTCTTTCTTTGGTAATATACGGAAAACATGATAGTTTATACACATAGCGCAATGCAAAATTAAAAACCATCAAAAAAAGAAGAAAAAAGAAAGAACAGAAAAACGATAAACGAAGTAAAAGAAAAAAAACCGCACAAGGGAATTGTGTCGGAGTGATATTGGAGAAACGTAAAAGTATAATTAATGTTATCCCTAGAATAATTTAAGGTTTTAACCCGTGTCCTTTTGTATTAATAATGTACTTGATTGTAAAATATTTTCAGCTCAATCATACTTTCTGTCTGCATGCTTCTCCTTATTTTCAAGAGAACATTTAAAAGTACTCTCGTATATTGTAATAAACCATTAATCTTTAATTAAAATCTTAAAGAGTTCCTTCAAGAGCAGAGAATACATTCAGAAGGGGGAACATGGGTCAGACTACGTGGTTTCGGCTAATAAAGCCTCATCAGTGACCCTAACAATATCTGGTGACGAAACCAGAGAAAAGCATACTGCAATTTCTTAATTCTAATTGGGCAGTCGATTCAAAGACTAAGTACTATCCTATATTTGGCTGGGTCTTTCTTTAAGAGACCAACTCCTTAGATCTAGTACTAACTATTTATTATTATAAAATATATTGAACAGCACAGCTACTTATTGGCTTTCATCTAGTACTAAACTTTATGACGGTTAAAACTATTGGGCCTGAGAGTCATTCAGTGGGCGAGACAATATACATATATCATGATAAGCTTGGAGTGCTGTTCTTGCAATAAGATTAAAACTAATTGGAATAAATGGTTTCTGTCATCACAAGTACTATCAAAAAGGGTCCAAATAATATAAAAGACGATGATCTAGAATAAGAGTCTAAATCAATCTAAAATTTCAGATTTCTCAGAATATATGCCCTGATCTCAAAGAACGAAAATAAAACATAATCTGCACTATGGATGATGTAGGGGGAGACGTTTTACGGCCGCCACACGGCACAACACTAAAAATATAAACGTACATACATATGCTGTAAATTATTTTTTATCATATAAACGCTCATATATCGTATCAGACTTTAATCTTTAACAGACAATATAAAAGTACGCTCAGTTATTCTAATAATCATTTAATCTCTAATACGTTCTTATATTGTAGTAAGCATCAATCTTTAAAGAACATATTGTGTTAAATAAACATTAATCGTAACTACATAAATTACATAATTACAATATCGTAATAAACATTAATTTTGAAAATAACATATAAAAGAACGTTCGTATATCGTAAAAAAATTAGTCTATATATGCTTTAGTAATAAATAGATAAATCTTCAGTTGTAAATATATAAATAAATGAACGCTAGTATGCTGTAAAAAACTTTAATTGATACATGCATCAGTAATAGATAGATGTATAAACAAATAAATAAACAGCACAATATATTGTTTTGAAAACTGTAACAAGAACGTTACCTCTTCTCATGGCGTGCAGGTGAGTGGCAATGTCAACCAAGTAAATGATCCACAAGAATAAGGATAAACTGAACCAATCCATCCTAACCCTTAAAATGCTAAAACCAATAATATGTTTATACTAATTGAATTTGCAAACAGCGTAGATACAGATGAGGCGGCTCATCTTGAGCCGCCTCATCTGGGTCTACACTGTTTACTCGCTAGTCTTTGAATTCTCAGAGTATGATATGTCTTGGACGAAACATATGTTTTAAATTTTGCAGACGTACATTTTTGTCGTCTCTTCTTTTTCCCGCGCTTTAAGAGGTAATGTAAAATTCAAAGACAAGTTCTTTCCATACTGAATAACTGAAACATGCGCATTCAACCTGTAAAACAGCAGAAAATGGAAAATCTGTCCGATGTTAAAAGAGAAGGGGTGGGAGAATGTACTAAAATAATTTTGCTATGATACTCTTGACATTTACCACTTGTTTCTTTGACAGATCTACAGATTTTCATCGGGGTTGAGCTTTCTAGTCCAATCTTTTTTATTCAGACTCTCTTTCATTTTTTTCACTCTAAGTATCCACGGTCAAACCTTACTAACCTTGTTAAAAGGGTCACCTGTCTTAGCAACTACCTTTTGAGTCCTTGCACCAAATAAAGGCTGCCTTTGGAAACTAACCAGATCAATAAGAAAGAAGTTCGGAGTATTATTATATCTACCTAGCTGTACTGCAGCACCCCCTCGCGAGGATTACGTGCAGGATGATTGCACGCTGTGAAAAAAAAGTGAGACGAATAGTTGAGATTAAAAGGTGCAAAATGAGGTGAAGAAAGATGAAAGGGTTAAAACTGTTAACAGAAGTGAGATATTAAAATCAGGATAAAAAAATGGTCAGTTGTATTTATGGCGTTTGGTGGTCAAGAGACCTGACTGCCACACTGAACTGAGTCGGTGTAGGCAGCAAAACAACATCAGCTGGTAGTCGATTCCATTGCACAACAACCAGGGGGAAGAACGAATATTTATAGAAATTTGCTTGAGTGTGAATTCGCAGTAGCGCGAGGGGGTGGCTGCGACGTGTCATTCTTGTAGGATGTGTAAAATACGATGGGAGAGGTACAGAAACAATATTGTGCCAAATTTTGTATAACACGCAAAGGCGAGCGTCTGTTCTCCTCTGCTCCAGAGACCTCCAACCAAGGCTAGACTGCATACTAAGTAATTATTCAAAGTCCAGCGCATAGCTCTACGCTGTATCATTTCGATTTTGTGAATATGGACTCCACACTGTAGAGGCATATTCTAGCTGAGGCCGCACTAAGGTTTAGTATGCCGCTTCGCGAACACCGGGATGTTTGTTTCAATGTTACGTTTTGTGACTGTTAAAGCTGAGATTAGTGGACAAGTCGACACCAAGATACCTGGTAGAAGAGACACTTTCCTAAACCTGGTCATGCATTATGTATGGGGTCTTTTTAGGGGTTCTTGCCCTTGTTATGTGCAAAACTTGTCACTTACTAGGATTGAACTCCGTGTCCCACTGATGTTCCCATTGCTGGAGTTTATCAAGGTCCTTCTGGAGGAAAGCTGTGTCTTCAGGATGGTTTATGGTCAGGTATATCGCAGTGTCGTCTGCAAACAGGCGTACCTGGGCCTGCACATTACCAGGCAGGTCATTTATATACAATAAAAATAGTAGTGGGCCTAGACAGACCCCTGCGGTACACCAGATAAAACTGGAACCTCGTCTGAACACTCAACTTCCAAGATGACTCTCTAGCTTCTACCAACAAGTAAGGACTGGATCCAGTGGAGAGTTTTGCCGTCAACCCCGTGTATTTGCAATTTATGGAGTAACTTCAGATGGTTCACCTTGTCAAACGCCTAACTAAAATCAAGCAGAATAAGATCTGTTTGTTTGCCCTCTGTCAGAGATCTAGTAAGGTCTTCAATAAGTTGAATCAACTGAGTTTCACAGGATCTGCGCTCTCGAAAGCCGTGTTGCAAGTTGTACAGAATGTTGTGGTTTTCAAGGTGTCTGGTTAAGTTGGCAGTAATAATATGCTCCATTGATTTGCATAAGTTGCAGGTCAGAGAGATAGGCCGGTAGTTTGCCGGGTTACCTTTATCTCCTTTCTTAAAGAGTGGAGGGACTAGAGCCTGCTACCAGTCAAGTGGTACAGTACCGGTGTTGAGGGATAACTGGAAGATGGCTGCAACGATAGGATCTAATTCATTGACCAATTCCCAAAGAACTACAGGCTTTATGACATCCGGGCCAGCTGCCTTAGAAGGATTTAACCTATCAAGAGTTTGAGGACACCACTGACTTGAATACCAATATCTAGCATTGCTGTTACTTTGCCGACTGGAAGGCGGTGGATATAAACGAGTTCTGACCAGACTGGACACCACTGAGCAGGGCACCCCGAGACATCTTGACAAGATCCAATGCAGATCTGGAGGAAAACACTGATTTAAAATGCCGGTTTAAGTGAGTTGGCCTCGTCAACATTAGAACTAAAATACTGACTCACCTTCTTTAAGAGGACCAATGCCATGGGAGTCTTGTTTTGAGTTTTTAAGGAGGCTAAAAAGTCTTTTACGTAAAAAAATGGACATCAGTTTCTGGGGTGTCATCTGATGGATCGTTTAGGCCTAAAATTTCCTCTAAAAAATTATCATGTGAGGTTTTAATTTTGTGTTCCACAGCATGTTTGGCTTTAAGAAATTTCTTCCTACTTTCCACAGACTTAGATTTTTTGGCTAACTTAAGCAGCAGCATCCATTTTTGTTTTGTTTAATAAGTCTGTTCATTATAATAAAGACGGTCACTGATTATATGCAGAGAGAGAGAGAGAGAGAGAGAGAGAAAGAGAGAGCTGCTAGCTAGAAAACCGTCCACAACTGATTTACACTTGTTCTTATTAAATAGTGGCAACAGTCGGTTCAACAGAGTATGAGGAGCTCTTTATGAACATCAATTGTTCCGGGATCAGTTAGATCATATTAGGACAAAGCACAAGGGAAATAAGCACCCCTCAGTACATGTACTAGGGCATTTCAACTTCAAAGATATTGCTTGGCCAGACCGACTTAATAAGTCAGGATCAGTGTTAAGTCAGTCAGAGGGACAAATGTTGATTGATGTCATGAATGACCATGGTTTAGAACAACTGGTGAATTTCCCGACTCGGGAGAAAAACACATTGGATTTAATTCTCACTTCGCTTCCTGGACAGTTTCAAGAACTACATTCCCCAGACAAACTTAGTGATCATCATGATGTGATATCAGGAACATTGAAAATTTATGTCCCCCCCCCCCCCCCAAAAAAAAGAAACCTCGGAGGAAAGTGTTTTTGTACCAAAAGGGAGATTTTGAATCAATGAGGAAAGAAGTGTCAGACTTCGCAAAACATAGGTACTTCAATGGTTACTCGGACAATCGCTCAGTTCAGGAAAACTTTGACTTGATAACCTCCTTTATTCAGGAGTCTGCTGAAAGCATATCCCCTCTAAAACCAGTAGGTCAACCTCTTCTGTTCCTTGGATAACCCCTGAGATAAGAAGAAAGATTCGTAGAAGAAATAAGACACATGCGAAGGCCAAAAAGACTGGCAGTAGCAAACTTAGGTCAAAATTTGAATCTTTGAGAAAGGAAATTAATGCTGATGTGGAAAAGCAACACGATTTGTATGTCAATAACTTGGTTGGTGACATAAAGGCTAATCCCAGACTTCTACAGGTACATTAATAGTCAAAAGAAAGATACTCAAGGTATCCCACCCCTAAAGAGGAGAAATGGGGGTGGTGTTGCCGAATCAGAGTTGGAACAGGCTGATGAATTTAACGGTCAGTTTTCGGATGTGCTTAACAAAAGTGAGCACACCCAAGTCCCCCTTCCTAATCGCTCGTCTCCTTTCATGGAGGACAGTCATGTTTCGGCAGAAGGTGTAACGAAACTTCTTAAGGGCTTGAACCCATCGGAAGCTTTAGGACCTGATGAATTGCATCCTAGTGTCTTAAAAGAACTAGCATCTGAATTAGGCCCAATGTTTGCTCATCTCTTCCAACAATCCATTGACACTGGTGAAATCCCCAAGGAATGGTCTCTTGCAAATATATGCCCACTCTTCAAAAAAGGAGACAGGTCTTTGGCTTGCAATTACCGACCGGTTTCTCTAACTTGTGTACCATGCAAGTTACTCGAACACATTGGCTGCTCTAATATTATGGCACATTTGGATGACCATAAACTTTTGTCAGACAGACAACATGCTTTCCGTAAGAAACATAGCTGTGAAACTCAATTGATTACGGTTATAAATGACTGGGCTAAAATCTTGGATAAGGGCGGTCAGGTTGACACTTTTATCTTGGACTTCAAGAAAGCTTTTGACACTCCCATTCATGAATTACTTAAATGTAAGCTATATGGCTATGATATTGGTGGGAAGACTCTGAAATGGATAGATTCTTTTCTCTGTTACAGGCAGCAACGTGTGGTGGTTAATGGAGTTAAGTCGGATTGGGCCCCAGTTTTGTCGGGTGTCCCCCAGGGCATCGTGCTTGGACCATTGTTGTTCTCGTTATACATTAACGACATAACAGAAAATATTGACTCGGAATTAAGACTTTTGCTGACGACTGTGTTTGCTACCGTGAAATCAGAGATATTGAAGACGCGGTGAAACTTCAGGAGGATATAGATCGTTTCGGTTGTTGGGCAAGGAGTTGGGGCATGAGATTTCAACCTGTTAAATGCAATATAATGCAAATTACAAGGAAACAGATCAAGAAGATCAATGCTTCCTATACCTTAGAGGGAACGGTCTTCAGTAATGTAGAAACTATCAAGTATCTCGGCATAACCATTGCCAATGATTTGAAATGGAACACTCATGTCAGTAATATTTGCACAAAGGCTAATAGGACCCTCGGCTTCCTCAGACGTAACTTGGCAGCATGTCCACAAGATGTTAAGGAGTCAGCATACAAGGGACTGGTGCGTCCAGTCCTGGAGTATGGCAGTTCAGTTTGGGACCCTCAAAGTATACTTCTTCAAGATGAACTTGAGAAGGTGCAGAAAAGGGCAGCTAGATTTGTAACGGGAAATTACACATATGAAACTGGGAGTATGACTGGCATTCTGGAGAAACTTAAGTGGGAATCCCTAAAAAAGAGAAGGAAAGATAGTAGACTCATAATGCTTTACAAAGGTCTGAGGGGTGCAGCCAGTATACCCATAAATGACCTTGTTCCCCCAAATAGGCGTACCAGGAATCATCATTCCCTGACATTTCAAACCCCATTGGCTGGGACTGACATTTACAAGTCCAGTTTCTTCCCCCAGACTATTAGAGATTGGAACTCCCTGGAAGATTCACTTATTTCTGCTGCTGAGGGTGCAGATGATTCAGTTTTACTAAGTTTACTTCTCTTATAAAGACTAGAGACTAGCTTCCCTGAGTCACAGGTCCTGGTGAATGATTGTCCTTGGACGTATCACCAGTAAACAATTCTGATTCTGATTCCTAATGCATAACGTCATCCGGTGATTCGTCAAACCAATCCGGTACTTTGTGAGCAGTTTCGGTTTGTCAACTCGAGTAACTCGAGTAACTAGAGTTACTGACCGAACAACACGAATAACCGCAATACGCATGCGCAGTACTGCACACATATTCGTATTTACTCGACTACCGTAACCCCCACCTCACCTCGGGTAGCCTGGATTAAAGATGGCGGAAAGAGAACTTCCGCTGTAAAAGAAGCCACTTCTTTGGTTTTGCCTTCATAATGACACATTGTCACGCCAATGATTTGCCCTTTTTCTGTTTAATAATAGTGAGAATGGGATAAGAATGTTCATCATACTGATGATTATAATTATTCTGCTTGTGCTTTTGCCATATTCAGCAGGGTTTACAGCGGGGCCAGTAACGACTTCAGAATTGTAATTTCCCATTACAATTTAAAAATTCTTATAGGTCCTGACTCTTGTGAATATCAAACACCTGAGTTTTAGAAGAAAATTGCGAGAATAGGACTCTGGACTTAAAGGTAACAAGAAACATCTTTAAAAAAGATAATTGTCGAAGGTGCGGCAGATCAAAAGCGCGGTGCGGTTATGGCTTTCATACCAGACCTTTAAATACACGATTGGAAATCTCGAGTGCGCCTGGTCTACGGCTGCTCAAACGGGTCATGAAATTTGCAAATACACTTTTCGTCATTCGTTATTATTGAATAAAACACGACTATCTGCAAATAACGGCGATTAAATTAAAAAGGAAACGAAGCAAAAATAAAGTTTATATTCATAAAACGTCATTTTAAAACTGTTTCTTTTCACAAATGGTAGATTGTATTTATTATCCCCCATACAATAAAAACCCGGATGCAGAACTAGCATCTGAATTAGGCCCAATATTTGCTCATCTCTTCCAACAATCTATTGACACGGGTGAAATCCCCAAGGAATGGTCTCTTGCAAATATATGCCCGCTCTTCAAAAAAGGAGATAGGTCTTTGGCTTGCAATTACCGACCGGTTTCTCTAACTTGTGTACCATGCAAGTTACTCGAACACATTGTCTGCTCTAATATTATGGCGCATTTGGATGAACATAAACTTTTGTCAGACAGACAACATGCATTTCGGAAGAAACATAGTTGCGAAACTCAATTGATCACAGTTATAAACGACTGGGCTAAAATCTTGGATAAGGGTGGTCAGGTTGACACTTTTATCTTGGACTTCGAGAAAGCTTTTGACACTCCCCCTCATGAATTACTTAAATGTAAGCTATTCGGCTATGGTATTGGTGGGAAGACTCTGAAATGGATAGATTCTTTTCTCTGTTACAGGCAGCAGCGTGTGGTGGTAAATGGAGTTAAGTCAGATTGGGCCCCGGTTTTGTCGGGTGTCCCCCAGGGCACCGTGCTTGGACCACTGTTATTCTCGTTGTACATTAACGATATAATAGAAAATATTGACTCGGAATTAAGACTTTTTGCTGACGATTGTGTTTGCTATCGTGTAATCAGAGATATTGAAGACACGGTGAAACTTCAGGAGGATATAGATCGTTTAGGTTGTTGGGCAAGGAGTTGGGGCATGAGATTTCAACCTGTCAAATGCAACATAATGCAAATTACAAGGAAACGGATCAAGAAGATCAATGCTTCCTACACCTTAGAGGGAACGGTCCTCAATAATGTAGAAACTATCAAGTATCTCGGCATAACCATTACCAATGATTTGAAATGGAACACTCATGTCAGCAATATTTGCACAAAGGCTAATAGGACCCTCGGCTTCCTCAGGCGTAACTTGGCAGCATGTCCACAAGATGTTAAAGAGTCAGCATACAAGGGACTGGTGCGTCCAGTCCTGGAGTATGGCAGTTCAGTTTGGGACCCTCAGAGTATACTTCTCCAAGATGAACTTGAGAAGGTGCAGAAAAGGGCAGCTAGATTTGTAACGGGAAATTACACATATGAAACTGGGAGTATGACTGGCATTCTGGAGAAACTTAAGTGGGAATCCCTAAAAAAGAGAAGGAAAGATAGTAGACTCATAATGCTGTACAAAGGTCTGAGGGGTGCAGCCAGTATACCCATAAATGACCTTGTTCCCCCAAGTAGGCGTACCAGGAATCATCATTCCCTGGCATTTCAAACCCCATTGGCTGGGACTGACATTTACAAGTCCAGTTTCTTCCCCCAGACTATTAGAGATTGGAATTCCCTGGAAGATTCACTTATTTCTGCTGCTGAGGGTGCAGAGGATTCAGTTACTAAGTTTACTTCTCTTAGCTGGGCAGATATGTGAAATAATTGTGCACTTTTTGATAAAAGCATGAAATTTGGCACAATGCTAGACAAAGCTATTCTAAGCATTTTCAGGGTGGATGCCAAGCCGGAAAATTCCATTTATGGCGGCCATCTTGAATTTCAAAATGGCCGCCACTGAAACTGCATTTTATGACAAGCAGAATCGGAAATCATTACAAAGAACAGTTTTGTGTTTCTGAACATGTTTAGCTGAACTTTCGCCATGATTTTCTCAAACTTGTCTGTCAATCGGCATTTCTGATCTATGCTCCTGGGCGTAGACATGACACTAATCGATAATTACATGTTTGTAAGTATAGAAATGGAATACAGTGAATTACAATTCCTCACCACCTGGTGAACAAACCTTTCAAAATATCATTGTTTTGCAGATTTAATTCTTTTTCTAGTGAATAAAACTTATTAACTGGATGACGATAGTAATTCTTTTACTTGGTATTTTTTCTTGTTGCTTTAGTCTTCATAATAAATCATTTTGCCTAACTCATAATTTATAAAAGAAGCAAAATTATAGTTAAATCCTTAAATGTATTTGTGTTTATTTTAATGCACAAAGTTATATAGGGATTTAAAAGGAAAAAAATCATATTCGATGTGTAACGTACATAACAGTAGCAAAGGTACTAACAAACAACAATAATCTAAATAAATCAAAATTGACGGTTGATAAATGTGGTCCTTACTGAACTAACATTATTTTTCATTTTCAAATTATATACATATTAGAGAGAACAGATTGGCTCCTTTTGAATTAGTCAATACAGCACTGAAAAATTACTTGAATCTAGAACGAAACATTTTTGTAAGAGTCCATACGATTTTGAAGAATGATTTCGAGAAATAGATACACGTGTAAATGGTAACTAGTGTATCCTCAGTTTGATCTGTATTTCATCTTAAGTAGCCAGAAGCATATGCGACTATATTGGAAAACCATCGTTGTATGTTTTTAACTATAATTATATGATTTAAACATGTATCTGAAGGTAGGTTTAGTGGTAACCTTGAGTAACACAACTGTAGTTTGTATATAATTGTTAGATAATTAGAACTTCAAACTGTCGTAAAGAGTCAGTTTCAGACTGCAGCTAGGCTTTCAATGCTTTAAGTGTTAACCTGTCAACTATATTCAGATATTCAGATACATGTAGTATACGTAGATTTTCAATATTTCCTGTAGTACAACAGGAAAAACAAAGATCTTTACGAATGGCATACTCTGGCTCTGACTCTTTTAAAACATAGTTTTGCAGCAGCTTCACTATAATAACCTTTTAATGCCTCATTCGACAAGTAAATATTTTGATCAGGGTTAAGGTTGAATATCACGTTAAATGTGTACCTGAGTGGTAATAAACGTTATCTGTTTGTATACATGTAGCTCTCATCATTTATACTGCTGCATATTACTGAAAGGAAAACGAAAAAAGTGCAAATCTTTATAGTGAGACATGGAAATTTGAGCTTTCCCATCATCTTCTGTTCACAAAGTATAACTTTTACTATAAAAAGACATAATCTTTCCTGATCAGGCAATTTTGCACCACCATCTTTGCATATTACGGCTTACTATTATCAACACCTAAAATATTACAACAGCATAATAACTTTCAAACAACTTGGAATAAATTATTTATTGTATTAGTATATTCTTTTATATTGTCAAGTTGTATTGAGAACACTGTTCATAAGCAGCAGGACTTCATCATGAATAAATTATTTACTCCCCACCCCCACATACCCTACCCCTTTCCCGAAATGATTACAACAAACTAGGCAAGAAGATTAATTAGAATAACATTTAATTTGGTTAGTCCCTGATATGTATAAGTATAACTTATTTTATTTGTTTCTGTCCTATACATAAGGTTTTACTACATATAAGGTGTGACTGATTAGTAAATTGCCCAATAAAATGGTTGTATACATTACTTGTTATGTTTTGCCTTTAAACTCCGAAGTAGTAACATTGATATTGATTAATACATCTAGTCTTTTTTTCATTTGCCATTGCATTTTGTGCAGTTGGAACACTGCAGATTATTATTACTTGTAAAAATAAAATATTTGTCGATAACAACAACTTAAGTTCCCATATTTAGGCACCCCTCAAGAAACTGTTGAATATATAAGCATTGATAAGGTAAGAAACAACAATAAAACAAAACTGCGGCATAGAATGAAGATTGTCGTAAAAGGAAGAATTTATCGAAACCAGCTTCACATATCCACATAGCCTATTACTCAACTCCTCGTATCATTAGCTTTCAGTTCATGTTTCGATATTTTATTCCCAAAGTCCTGTTTAAGGCATCAGAGGTAGGAGCATTACAAAAAAGACAACGTAAAGCTGTGTTGTAAAACTTGTAGTATTTTGACATTATGCAGTATTTTTTTATTTTCATATGAAGGTTTTAGTTGAGAAATGGCATTTCTTATGTAACGTTTACTACCCATAGAACCTTAACTAAAGTAAATGTGCTCTGCAACCCAAGTTTACATGTAACATTCTGTTTCCAAAATCTTCAAATGTCTGTTTATATTTCTCTTATCAACAGTCTTTCTTTTGTTTGCACTTAATATGCTACATCTTTTCAATAAACACTGTAAGAAAATGATCTTGTATGTTTTGTAGATTACATGTCATACTAGACGCTGTTATACTACTAAAATAACGCTTTTGGGGTGCTATTTTTATAAGACTGACTGTTGACTGCTTATCTCTTGACTTTACTTCTACATAAAGTGCTGTTCTACAATGGCAGGGCTTTATTTTCTCTACAGTGATGTCTCTGTTCTTTTATTTAATTTAACTTTAATAATCATTTACATAATAAATATCATGTATGCTAGTATCATTAAAAGGATGACAAAACAGTTAAGTAGTTAGGCAAGTACGTTATTAATAATGTTAATTTAGGTAATAAAATGCCAGAAAAGAGTAAATGTCCTCAGAGCTTTTCATGTCTAGAAACATTATTAGTTTGCAGTATCCTATTTTTCGTAACGTATAAAACACACGTCATGTCACCTTTATCCTAACTATTATAGTGTCAGAGGTCTCAAGAAGCAACATTTCTTAAGAACTGAAAGAAGGTCATATTTATAATATTTTTGAGACACAGTGAAGAAAGTTCAAAAGTGGTATTATAATGGACTTTTTATGACTAAATGTTATTTACGTTACCTCCAGTAGTTAAAAATGATAAAACAAATCATGCAGGCTGTAATTATTCCACTATTTGAAGATAGGAAAAAGGGTGAAAGGCTGACAGAAACAAAACGAAATGTTTCTGCATTCAAATTATATGGTTCTATGGAAATATAAATATGTAATTTATACATGTGGGCTTAACCCATAATCAGAGGGTTTACAGGTATAAACCAACACAATTTTAATAGGAACTTCTGCAAACACTACTCTCTAGAGTTCCTCTATATGACAGGGGGACTTTTATCAGCTCAAAGTCTATACAAAATGTAATGGGCTATGATCAGTATGAAACTTACATATAAGGCAGACGCCATTTTGAAAAATCAAGATGGCCGCCGAAATAGGCAAAATTCAGCTTGGCATCCACCCTGAAAATTCATATTTTGGTCCAATCTAACTATGTACCAAATTTCATGTTTTTATCAAAAAGTGCACAATTCGGCCAAAATTTGTTACATATCTGCCCCACTATCTTATAAGGGCTAGGGACTAGCTTCCCCGATAGACAGGTCCTGGTGAATGATTGTCCTTGGACGTATCATCAGTAAACAATTCTGATTCTGATTCTGATGCATGCTGTGATATGTCTACGACAAAAAAGAACGATGGTCGTCGCCATTTTGTTCTTTACTCGAATTGTTCGGCACGGCAGTACTCGAGTACCTTTGTGCGCATGCGCCAAATTTCAACCCGAGTAACACGAGTTGGCAACTCGAAAATGCTCTGTATGACAATTCAAAGATGGCCGAGTTTTTGTTTGCAGAAAGAAATATCGCAGGAATTTCGTGAAATATTCAGTGTGTCGCATATTTGTAGTGCTAAATACTTGTTTCAAAAGAAAAATGAATATGTTAGGATGCAGAGGTAAAAGTTTGTTTGATTCTATTTCAATGTACAAACGAAATCTGAAGTGATTAATTTCGGAGAAATGTAGGCCAATGACATACTTTCGATAAGCACATAAATTCGATACTCATTTCACATTTATCCGTTGCTCTGATTTTGTATTTCAGTTCAGCATTTCTGTTCAATATCTAAAGTAAGCTGAAAGGTTTTGTGACATGTAAAAGATTTATGTGTTTTAGCTTCTAAATATCGTCCTGGTGGGCATATCACATTCTGATCTATGGCAGTGGCTGAGTGTATGGTAGCATGGAGTTATCCGAATCGGTGGAGATATCAAAATAATCAAATAGAAAAGGCTATTCAATACCACAATGCCGCAGGTTAATGACTGTGATTGGTGTGTTTATTGATGAACATGTGTACAGATTGTCGATCAACTTGAGTTGTCAGTTTTTACAGGTATGGGACACAATGGAACCAAATCGCAATAGCAGTGTGGGAAAAAGGACTGGTTACTGATATTTTTTCAGGCAGGAGGGCGCTTATGACACGTTTTTGGGGCAGAAGGGCGGGACCAAAAAGGGGCAGGGCGTGGCGCCCCGCTATTCCGCTTTAGGGGCAACACTGGAATTACACTGTCAGGTTGCGAAAAAAAAATATTAGGAGAGCATAATTTTGGAAAACACCTGTAGAAAACGGAAAAGTCGCATGATCTTGATTGGCCATGTGACTTTGCAGACCAGACGAAGAAAAAGCCGTTGCAGAGGCAACTTCAATCCATTATTTTTTAAATCATGAGTATTCATAGGTATTTATAGGAGATAAAAAGTGATAAGAAAATTAGAATAAATGTTATAGGTAGGCTAAATAAATGGTAAGTACTTACTTGTTTCTGGCGCATTTCTCCTTTTTGCCAGATGTAACCAAGTTTTGATATTTACCGTTTGGATGCAAAAATCAGTGATGTCATTCACAGTCAAGAAGTCGCGAGAGCATGAAAAATATGTCAACACACTGATTTGGGTAACCCACCCATTTGGGTAACTCAACAATACAGTGCTGCCAGGATATCCTGTGCACCTAAGCAGTGAAAACTGTTAAACAATGTCTGTATAAACATGAACAATAAAAACAAACAGAGATATATTTAATAATAAAGTGAATGATTCACTTTTTAATAATTGGCATGAAACATTCATTGTTCCCTTAATAGGGAACATGAATCACACCTTATTCAGGGGTTTTCCTAGGGACCAAAATGCCATTGGCCTGCAGGGCCACCTGGCCGGAAAATCTACTGGCCATCCAAATTTTCAACTGGCCCGACTATTTTTCCAATGCGGAATATACAGGACAAATTATATTCAATAAAATAAAGCACCATTAAAATGTATGATCCTTTATCACCAAATAGACAGTCGTATCTGTAGTTGTTTAGTATCCGAATGTTTAAGATCATTAACCCATTAAGCCAAGTCTGATACCTCATGATATAGCAGTGAGGTTTTCTTGTAATTGGTGCATCCAGTAACATAAGAGCCAACTGTGTCCCTAGTTTTACAAATTGAACATTTCATTCCTAGGGCATCATCAAACTCGAGCAACTTCAGGCACTTGAATTCAGTCAGCCACCCAGGTTGAAAGCACCGATGGCGGCCAGACTGATCGTATTTGTCTCGGGTGGCTTTTTTTCTTCATCGGACATAAGCAGCTGTTTTTGTTTTTTAGATGGCGGGGGTTGAAATCAGCGCAGAAGTCCTTTGGGGTCCATTTTTTTACATGTGACTTCTGCGATTCATCCCCAAACTTCATCCTGACTTCATCGGTCGGCCATATTGTCTATTTGCAATGCGAGGAGAAATTTCATTGGATTAAACATTTCTGATCGTCCAATGAAATCATCCGTAGCAAAACGAAAGTAGACTGGTTTTCAGATTGTTTTCGCTTCAAGTTTGAAACAAACTGAATGTCCCGAAATGACTCCCCGAAATTCAACTGGCCTGACGGACCTGCTACAGTGGGATTTAACTGGCCCGAGGTCAAAATCAACGGGCCCGGGCCAACGGACCCGCGCTTAAAAAAAACCCTGCTTATTTTCTGCACCAGCATGTTTTTTTTTAAGCTCACATATGTTGGCCAACTCTGTGCAGTTGTCCAGTGTACAAATAATAAAGGGGCATACCTTCCTTTGCAAAAATGTATTCAAAGAACTTCATCTTGAAACTTATTCTAAGCTCAGCTTTTTAAGTATAGAAGAGATAGTAACAAGCAGTGATAGTCAAGTTTTCTCTCGAAAATGTATAAAATCATTGTTTTCACTTCAGATTGTTTTTTTTTTTCAGCTGCAGATCAGCTCAGAGCCTCACAATTGAAAACAATTCTCATCAACTAACGCTTGACAGATGGAACTAATCTCAGCCACTGTCTGCACTTCTGTACTGCTTGTCTTGGTTGTTTTGACTGACAAATCTGTTCAGGCTGAACCATGCTACCTCAACACAACAACTTGTACAGCCGTCAATGTAACATTCTGTCTTGGTGCAAAGATAACTTTCCCAGACACGTCTTTCCTGTTCACAAATGATTCTTCAACATTAGCGGAGACTGAGAGAAACTTGGCCCAGTGGGGCCTGCTGCAGAGGGTGCCAGAATGTTGGTCTGTCATTCAGCCATTCCTGTGTTCTGTTTACTTGCCGAAATGTGACTTAGCCGAACAGAAAGTAGAATTACCCAACAAGGAGCTGTGTGAGCGGACTCGAGAACCTTGTAAAGTGGTGCAGCAGTATAATGGACATTGGCCTGATTTCTTGAAGTGTGATGCTTGGTTCTTCTCATCTGGTTGTGGGGTTTGTGAATTAACTTCTTCAGTCACCTCATGATAAGTGAGCCGTGACAGGACAAAACCAACAAAGAGGCATGTGCACCCAGCATAGACTCAGACCAGACTGGGCATCCACCCAGTCTGATCAGAGTCTTTGCTGTCCCCATGAAGGTAGCTTAGACCCTTAGTTACACTTGAAGTGCCTAGTGAAGACTCTGAGACTGATCACACTATGGGGATGCCCAGGCTGATCTGAGTCTTTGCTGGGCACACAACAACTTTGTTGGTTTTCTCGTGTCGCGGCTCATTTATTAAGGGGAATGGGTACACTTTCATAGCTTTGCTTTCTCAATGAGAATCAACTATTAAAGGAAGGAATTTGCTCTCTGAGAGCAAAATATTTCCTTTAAGAGTAGACCCCTTTTGGAAGGGCGTTGTTGCCTAGGGAAGCAAACAAGAAATCACAAAAGTTATTTCCCTTTGTGAGAATGGCAGAAAAACATGGAGATAAACCCATTCATCATCTTAAGCTACATGTACAGTTACACTTTAGTCGGGGGCAGAGATGGGATTGGGGGGGGGGGGGAAGGGTAATTTTTAGTACATGTATATAGATATACCTATACTTTAGGAAAATACTGCAAAGTTCAAAATATTAAACCACTTCTTAATATCTGTCTTTCTGGTATGAGCCGTGACATGACAAAACCAGCAAAGTGGTTGTGCGCTCAGAGAAGACGCAGATCAGCCTGGACATCCACCCAGTCTGATCAGACTCTTTGCTATTCACTAAGCACTCAGTGTTAGAAATAAGGCCCAGACAACAACTCGCCCGGGGGGCAACTTGAAATGAATTTCAACTTGCCCCCCACGATTTCAACTTGCCCCCCTGTATTTCATTGCAATTAAACCGTTTAGATGTCATTTTCTCCTGAAGTCACGTAAGTAAACATGGTCCCAAAATGCTCTTCCTTTCTGACACACTAAGCATGAATTCATGACTTTCAGAGATAACTTACCAACAGTTCTGATCACAGATGGGGTGAGATGCCTGATCATTTTCACAGCGCTACTTTAAATTGGATTCTTTTTATTTTTCTCCTTCAAAACACTATATTGGTGGGGTTCAAACTTCTCATGCAAAACATCAAAAAAAGACATGAAACAAAATTAGTTTCAAGAATTTCAACTCCCAGAATTTCAGGTTGTCCAGGGGGCAACCTTCCAAGACTATCAGCTTGCCCCCAGCAAATTTAACCTGTGTCGGGCAAGTGGGCAATTGCTTATTTCTAACACTGAGCTATTAAAGGGTAGCTTAAAGTCTAAGCTACCTCCATGTGGACAGCAAAGACTCCAATAAGACCAGGCAGATGCCAAGGCTGATATGGGTCTTCGATGGGCACACAACCACTTTGTCGGTTTTCTCATGTCGCGGCTCAAATAGTTTTCAGTCCTAGAAAACCACTTGATACACTTTCAAAACTTGAAAGTTGCAATTTAACCATGAATAGCTTAGCAATCATATCAAAAATTCAAAATCGAAAAGAAATTAAGATAAAATTTTAAAATGAAAAATATGGGATAATGGTGTATATAATATACATTTAGTTTTAACTTGATGATTGATTTCCGTTGTATTATCTTTAAATATAAAGATATACCCCCTCAATGTTTCTATCACATTTTAAATTTCTCACGAAAAACTGTATCTTAAGCATATTTATGGTTGCCAGTAAAAGAACTTTTATCTGCCATAGTGTTTCCCCCAGACTGCTAAAAGGGGCAGGGTAAGCTGAAAAAGGGGCAGGGTAGCCTGGAAGCAGAGGGGCAATCGACACGCACGGGGCTTTGAAAAGACATCTGTATTTATCATATAAACATAAATTTGCACATTGCTACATGTATCATGCAGATTGTTTATTTTTTATTTAGACTGCACTGTGCTTCTGCTAATAAAGTAAAGTTCTGCTTTAATAAAATGTTATTATTATTTTTTTATTTTAATATGGTCTAGGAGGTTATTACTGCAACTGATTTCTGTATATATGTTTTTAATCACTGTGCCTCTCACTACCTTCCATTCACCATCCTGTGGTCACATAATTGCTTTATGGTGACACAGTGTTTTCTACCTTCAGTCTTGCGCTTCCCATATCTTATCCTCATCTACCATCCAGTTGAGCTGGCAAACTGCTAAACTGTTTACAATCTAGAAGTTTGTGGGTCTGAGTTCTGCAAGATCTGATAAGAGCCTAAGGATTATTTCAGCTTCATTACTGCATTGGCTCCAAATGGCTGAAATACTGCTAAAAGGGCTGTAAAAGACATTAATCATTCAAACATCATCATCTCCTGTTAGCCCCAAAAGACGGTGCATACATTTATTAAAAATGTCTCCTTAGCCTGTTTACAACACACACGGTGCTTTATATTATTTATTTATTTATTTATTTATTTTATTTCTTCATTTTTTTTCTATTTTGGCATTGTTCATTTACTTTATTTTATTTTAGGCACTGTCTTTTATTTCATTGCACCCCCATACAATGCATAATGTACACTTAAATTGAAACCATATCAAATGAATTTAATAAACAAAGAAGTAATAATTATCTAGTTACCCATAAATTAATTTTAAGATGGCCTCTTATTTTCTTATTTTAATCCTTTTGCTAGTAAATATGGTAATGTCCATTAAGCAAGTACACAAGCTGTGATGGCAATTATCAGACAATGACTCTTATAAGTGGGTAAACATTATTACCTGGACAGTCTATTTATAGACATATACATGAATACTACCCTGTGTAGTGTCAAACAGTTGTGTATCCGGATAGGATAGCAGGATATCGATAGCGCTTTTCAACAGAAAAGGTACCTTTCTCAGGAGGAAAAAGGGGCTTATTTTTCCGGGCAGAGGGAACTTTTTGAAAGGCAAAATGGCGGGAGGGAAGGGCAAGAAGGGCGCGGCGCCCTTCTATACCTCTGTAGGGGAAACACTATGCCAGATTTATGATTTGTGATGGTCACTGGAAGAAGGAGAATTTAATAAAATTAATAAATTGGCGGGAATGTCGGGTCCCCGCCAAAAATGAAGACTGGACAGTGGACACGCCCAGCAATCATAGTTAATCAGGGTCAAGTTATATCATGAATATTTTAATCACTTTCTTTAATCGGCCTCAGACAGTTATTGGCTGAAAAGAACTCACATGCACGGATTAGAGGTTAATGCTATTGTTAAGTTATTTACTCCACCAATCATAAAATTCTTATATGCTTGCAGAAACGCCTTATATCGCTACATGGTATTCAATCAATTTATGATAACAGAATATTCAAGAGGGCTTTGCACTGCCTCGGTAACAAAGCTGTTTTCGCTATAGATTTTTTGTACAAGTCTTAATTGTGTTACATACAACTAACCAGTTTCATAATTTTGTGATTATTTTGTAATGAAACACGAGGGAGTACACTTTTAATCAGGGCTTCCGTTAACGGGCGTATGGCCGTATATTACGCCCAGGATTTGCTCCCGTACGTCGAGAAATGGGACCTCTGGCGTCTGGCATACGCCCGATAATTGTCACATACGGCCGTTTGATGTTGTCCCGACGTATACAATATCGCCACTGTCTTCAAAAATTTAGCGCGTGTCATAATTAATCGGATTAACGCAGGTGTCAGCCAGACGATAAGACCCCCTACGGGCCAATCGAGATTGTCCGTATGGAGCACTGAACCAGGTAACACACATGTCGGACCGCCTACCTGTCAAAAACGATTATCAAAATAACGCCCACTCGTAGAATCAACCTCTTATGGCAGTCTGCAAAACAACTTATCAAATCATGATGACTGAGCTTTTGAATGAAAGGTGTCTATCTTTTTTCTTTTTTTTTACGATCGCGAGAATGTAACTGACCTGTATGTGTAGGGTGTATGCCGACTTCAAAAGTTTGTGAATGTATCCATAACACACGAATACTGAAGCATGTATTGACAAACTCTGTCCGAAGTTTTTACGAACACAACATTCATATTAACGCTTGTCCTTACAACGGAAGGCCTTGTCATGATCCATACTGTCGTCAATGGACTTTTTAGGAATACGAACGTCTTCCGCGAAAAGTGTTGATTCAAAGCGAAGATACACTGTTAATATTAATAGTCGCTATTTCCGACGTGTTATGGTCTACGCTCTGGTAATATACATTGTTTTGATTAGTACTATTAAAATACGAATACTGAAACGCCATTTCACCGATTTTCTAGTTGTATCGTCATATCGTCATGCAACCCAGTGCGAAAATAATGGCCATTACTAAAACCTTGTACCGCACCGCTTAAAACCTTGTACCGCACTTACGGAAATTTCCGTACAGAGCCGAGTAAATTCCGGACTTTACCGCACTCACGTTATATGCTATCTCTCGATATAGATCTGTTCCTGTCTTTCTCTGTGACAGTAAACAATGAATTTATTAATGAATATTTATTGCATGTCGAATTAATTCGACGAAAATACTTCTCCATCTCAATACATATACTTAGGATCACTCTGCCATTTTCTGGAAGCAAACTCTCTTAAAGACTTGGAATATTTTCTTTGCATGCGTAATAATAAAGCAAATTTACATTATACTGTCGAGGCTTTTTCTCCAAAGAATTTAAACATGTATTTTTCTGGTAATTGCAATACAGACATGCTAAAAGAGTCACTTCCAACCCCCCCGTAGGAAAATTTTCAGGTAGATTTATATGTATATGCGATTTGTTTAAATCTAAGAAATTATACGGATAAAGTTACCTTAAAACAAAATTATATATCGAAAGTATATCTCACCTTTATTTTTATAAATAAACCCTACCAAATCTGAGCGCTAGGGACTACAATGTGATAGTTAACCTGAGAATTTATGACATAATTGAAATAGATAAAATTGATATTAAAATCCGTTTTGGGGCTGGGCAATTCAGGTTTCAGCATGATATAAATATGTATATACTTCCAGTACATTAACATATTTAATTAAAAAAATTATTCACAAAATCAGCATATACTAAGTAACATACCCTTTGCCTACAGTAGAGGCCGTAAAATTCGGTAGGGTTCGGAAATCTTCGGCGGTGCGGTACTCTATTTACAAGGTTTTAGTAATAGCCAAAATAATGCCGTACAGTGTGCACAGAAATAGCGCATTCTGATCAGGGTCTACGCGATTATATATTTGGTATAATACTAACGGCAGCGTTGATATGCAATTACCTGCTCATTTATGGGTCAAGCACGTTTTCTCTTTGAAATAAAGATCAAAGACGCCACTGCGAGTATATACGCGTGCCGTACGCAGTGTCACTTTAACCGTGAGATGGCTAATGGTACCTCAGTACACACACCGATAACTAACAATCGTATCAGCCAGCGCAACTAGGCAGTCAGACCGGTCTTTCTTGTTCGCATCTAACATGAATAATAATGAACATCGACCTGGCGACAACCGAGTTCTTCGGTGGAAGCGTGTCATTATACATTCCGTAAGTCGCGGCCCATTCGGCGGCAATGCAAGGGAATATTATGCAATAGCAGACAGTGCTACCATTGTAACTTAGGCGAGTCTTCAGTTTTTAGAGTGCTCAGGACTAGCGTATTGTTCACAAACAAACAGGAATGACTCTGATTCGACTGCGCAAATGCTCAGGCTTCCCTTCGTAGAACAAAAAGTTCAGTACAGTTTGGGAGAGAGAGAGAGAGGGATGTGTAAGCGGAGGGGGGAGGGGGGGTGCTAAAAATAACCATGCATAAGTCATTCCTAAAAACTTCGGACTTCCAAAAAATTCTCTCAATACGTCCAAATCTGACACCATGGAAGTCTGGACTTCCAAATTTTGAAAGTTAGTGGAAGCCCTGTTTTAATTGAAGGACAATTTTTTATGCTTTATTATACCGTAATGATCCTAAATATTTGGATAGACAGGTCTGAGCAAACATTGTAGACCCAGATAAAACTGTTCCCAAAGGAGCAGTTTGATCAGGGTCTACAAGGTTTGCCATTTACTAAGCATCATTTGGATGCATTAACGTGTAAAATCCTCTTTCTAAGAATTTTCGAACAAAATTTTTTGACTTCCGTGTGTCTGAAATTTTAGGCTCATTATGGTAAAAGGTTTGTGAGCATGCTGTTTGGATGCCTTTTCTTTACCTTAATTCTGTTATTCACTTATGTTGAATATGTTTTGCAGCAAACCCACTATGAACTCAGTGATTTCAACACAACTGGAACATGTGCTGCCCCCCTGATCAGGACTACAGATGAGACCAGCTGGTACGGGGACATCAAGGGCTGTGGGATTCAGTGCCAGAACCCCCTGTTTACAGATGAAGAACACACAGCTGTTCGTGTATTTATAGCGGTGGCTGGTTCCCTGTGTATGATCTGCACACTTTTTACACTGGTAAGATTAATTCTGTAGCTTACTAGCTGTCAATCTATGTCATCATTTTTTTTGGACAAATTCCTTCATAAAACTTTTGCTGTTTGCAGGAAATGGTGTCATCCTCTTAAGTGATGTCACTTTTGTCAATGCTAAAGATCAGTTTCATAGCAAAATATTTACTAAATTTAATATGCAGATTGTAGGAAACCATTTACATTTCAAGTAATACTTTATATCTTGTGTGGAGCCAATTCGTATAGCCAGTTGACCATCGCTGAGAAAGGAGTTAAAAAAAGAAAATGGTAGAGTTGCTTCCCCTGAAAGTGTACCCATTCACCTTATGTCTTTGTACTGGAGATCCAGATTAAGCAGCATTTTGAGGATTGAAAACTGTAATATTTAATCATATTTCTGTGAAAAAATATAAGGAGTGAAATCTCCTAAAATCCTCCTAAGGTGAATGAGTACATTTTCAAAGGAAGCAAATCTACCATTTTCATTTTGCTTCCTTTTTCTCAATGACAGTCAATTCTTAAAGGAAACAGGAAAGGTCTGGTCGATTAGAGAAAATATTTTCCTTTAAGGGAAAATTCCTTTTTTGGGGAGTGAAGGGTGAGGGGGGGGGGGGGGGGGGGGGGGGGGGGGGGGTGGCTTTTTTGTCCCACTTTGTTTTATGCATGTAAACTAACAGGAAGCACAACAAAAGTGATCTTCCTGTGAAATAAGGCGGAAAACATGGTGGTTGACCTATACACTTCAAGATGATTCAAATTAATTCCTACTTCATATGATTTGTTTGACCATATGAAGTGCAGTATATTTATAACACAAGCTGTTAGTTCCACAGATGACATGGGCTGAATGATAGTGTAATATTTAAAAGTATAAACAGTTTTATTCAGAATATGGTAAACTTGTTAACTACAATACCATGAAATACACGCATTAGGCAGGTGAGCATATATTGCTCATTAACCATAATGCTATTTGTTTCTATTTAGTTAAGCCCCAATAGAAGCCATGACAGTGGTGGCACCTCCATGATTTAAGGAATGAATTTCATTTTTCTGAGGTTTATTGAAGTGTAAACTACATTGGGTCACGTGCAAAGTGAATGAACCCCAAAGGGGTTCATGTAAACTTTGCTAGTGACCCAATGTAGTTTACACTTCGATAAATCTCAGAAAAATTAAGTTCATTGCTTATATTTACATTCATTTCAATCAAAACCTCGATGACAAATCATATATAAGCGCTAAAATTGAAACAGTAAAACATGTAAACGCAGTTTTTCTGCTAGCAGCGGAACAGCGTGAATGACGTCATAGCGTCCCCGATGTCCAATCAGACTGTAGAGAGTCATTGTTTATTTTGACGTCATTGACGTCGCGTGGCTCAATGTAATTATTGGAATGTAAACTACATTAGGTTCCAATGGTTTACTATAGGGCTTTTCAGTAAATACACCAAGAATGTAAATATTAGATTATAATACCATATTTATTCAGTTATAAGACTTTTCCCTTTCTAAAACAACCCCAAATATCTTGATCCATCCTATAAGATGGACCTACATTTTGGGGATTGTTTTGGGAAGGTAGATCATCTCTCAGAAGAATCATACATGTACAAGACTTGTGGTCATTTTAGAGGGAAAAACTAAATCTTATAGCTGAATAATATTAGCTGTGACACGACAAAACCAACAAAGTGGCATGTACACCCAGAGAAGACTCAGATCAGCATATGCATCCACCCAGTCTGATCAGATGCTTTGCTAAGGGCTTAAAAGGTAGCTAAGGGTCTAAGCTACCTCCATGCGGACAGGGAAGACTCTTGTCAGACTGGGGAGATGCCCAGGCTGATCTGAGTCTGCGCTGGATTCACAACCAGTTTGTTGGTTTTGTTGTGTTGACTGTTGAGGCTCATATGTTAATGAATAGAGTATAATGATAAGGAAAATGTTTTCATTTCTGAAAAGTTGAATTAACTCTGAGAGCGCTAGAAATGAAAATACCCTAAATTGCTTAAAAATTGGGACACCTAAGAGCCATTAATTTTCAATTAGGGACAAATGGAAAATGAATGGTTTTAGGTTTCCCAATACTTCAGCAATATAGGGTACATAAATTTGCAAATATTGTAGCTCCAGATGAGACTGCTCATAATAAACTATCTCGTCCGGATCTACACTGTTTGCCCTCTAGTCTTTGAATTCTCAGTATGGTATAGCTACGGCAAAACATTTTCTGAAGTTTAGCAGTCATAATTTTTGTTGTCCATATTCTGGGTGCTTAAAGGGTTAATGTCAGCTCATCTATACTATTGTTTCTGCTACAATGCATGTTTGCTGCTTCATAGAGACATATATATCTAGACAAGCATACTAACATCTTAACATTTTGCTTGCTTTTATGTTTACATTAGAGGGACTAAATATGGAGGTAAGATACATATTTGTTATATCCATTTCTTCTAAATTTTCACTAGAAAGCTAGCGCTTTGATGCTGACTAGTTGAGCTATATACTATTTATACCTTGTAAATATCCCAGTTTGGTGCCAGGCCCCCCAAAATCTGTGTGTAGGGCTTTGCCGATTTCACACTTCTTTCCTCATGATAAGGTTTTTAGTGTTGCAGAATGGCAGTTAGACTAGCTACTAGCCTGATAATGTACTTTTATCCCATAGTGAAAATAAACACTAATCTTCCATCCATTCTGTGGCCAGTCTATAAAATGTGACTCTGCTCCCTATCTTACTGGTATATTATCAAAGGAAGTTGAGCTAGAGAGACTAGTTACAAATACTGAACTTAGGGAGGGTAATAATCAGCGACTGAGTGCATGGGGTAGGCCGTTCTCCTGTTCGCCAGATCCAACATGTACATATTTATTATAAAAGTGAAGTAATTAAATGTAATTAGTACTAATTACTACTTCACTTAGTGGCTAGGGGGTGGTCGGGTGGTGCGATGGTGCTGTGTGTAACTTCCAGTGCCGGGGCGTCCTACTGATTTGGATCATTGTAGGGCAAGGGCCTACTGTGCTTGCAGTAGGTGCAGGTGGGGTTTTATTTGGACTTTTTTTCTCTTGCCTATCATTTCTCTTTTCTTTCTCCCTCTCTCTGGGAGACAGTCCGATATAGACTGAAATATTGTCTCAAAGGGCTGTTAAACCCAAAACAATCAATCAATAAAAACTTAGTGGCTAGGCTAAACGACAGTTGAGGTCGTATGAAGTGAAAGCTCATTAAGAATGTTGGAAGTCAAGACAAGGTGGAATTGTAAGGATTTTTTTTTCACAACATCCCCAAGAAACCATTGAAAATTGGTTCCTGAAAATATTCCTTGAAGTAGCAGATAGTATAGATCCTAATCAAACTTCTCCTTTAGGGGTCTGGATCTATACTGTTTTTGCCTTGAGGACATAATAGTTTGTTGGATCAGAATTATAAAGTTAGTTTGACCAAGAAATAACAAATGTAGCGATTATAAAGTTTTGTACAATATTAATGCAGTAAAGGTCTCATAAGTCACCAATTCACAAATCATTTGTTACGATCTGCCTTGAGCTAAACTCTGGCAGCTTTATTTCTGTTTGATTTTCTTGATGCACATATGACACCTATTCTGTTTTGGTTGTATTTTTCTGTTTGTTTATTTGTATTGCTGTTTTAAGCACTAAAACACTCTAACCAGCTTGTAAGAAAGGCCACCATTTTGATGAAAAAGGAGGTACCCAGTAATGTGATTTATGAAGTGACATTTGTCCAATAAAGAAGGTTTGGTCAGATGAGAAGCAGAGTATCTTGGTTTCATGCCCTAAAATTCTCAAGGAATATACTTTCTGATGAAATAAAGAGATGTTTATTTGGTTATGAGAGACAATGGTTTTTCCTGTCAAAAACCTCAGAAATCTAGATCCATCATAAAAGATTGGTTTGGATCTTTGTGATTGTTTTGGAAGAGAATACCCATTTTAGAGTTGAATAAGTACAACTGTCTTAAAGGATTAAAATAAACAACAACACAATATTAGCATCATCAGGATGTGGGTAAAAACTGGATTAGAGCACATAATATTTTTAGATCAAAAGATTTTTGCAGATGTTGATCTTTTGTGGTACAGTATTGATGTTGAACACTTAGCTGGCATATAGCAACATGAAAGTCAAAAGATCATTTTACGGACAGGAACTTAATAAGCACTGCCTGCTTCCATTTCCATCCAAGTATATTTTTGTGTCATGTATGTAAACAAAAATCGTGTAAATTCAGTAACGTTAATAATAAAAAAAAAATCATCAGAATGGTGGCCTTTCATGTGTTCTTGTTTGTGTTTTGCTAACTTTATTTTGAATTATTGTGTGTTTCTGGGCAAAGTCATATGCCATTTCTTCCTTGAGATATTTCAGCTTTTCTCATACAAGTACATGTACACACACATCCTGACCCAGGCCTTCACTGTTTCATTTGATTTTGTGAGAATTAGGTATCATAATTCTGATTGTATTGACATTCCATTCCTCTGTGTTTACTTGAGAATATTTCATAAAAGTTCTCCTTTTCTCTTCTGTAACCCAGCCTTTGGTGAACTGAATATGGTTGATAGAAATGCGTAGCCCTTATTCATAGCTAAGATAACTATATTTAGTCTTCCCACTCTTTCTGGTGTTTCACATGTACAACATTCATACTCCTCAGATTTGTGTGATATACATTTGAGCTGCAACACGAGAAAACCAACAAAGTGTTGTGTGCCCAGCGCAGACTCAGATCAGCCTGGCCAGCTACCCAGTCTGGTCAGTCTCTTAGTTAGGTGTGTAAAGGGTAGCTAAGGGTCTAAGCTACCTTGATGCGGACAGCGAAGACTCTGATCAGACTGGGCGGATGCCCAGGCTGATTTGAGTCTGTGCTGGGCGCACAACTACTTTGTTGGTTTTCTCGTGTTGTGGCTCATATATTTTCAGTACAGCGAACTCATCACTGAAGTGTTAGAAATATTAAAGTTTGGTATTAGAAACCATGTTATGATCAGTTAAACGTTTGCAGTCCAGTTGTAGGCTTGTTGCAGTTTAAAATGCTATGGCTTCCCACTCCACTACAAACTCACACTTGTCACATGACTTTTGGCAAGATGACAGAGTAGGTGCGTCAAGGGCATCTTGTGGGAGATGCAAGATGTTGTGTCATGGAAGGGGTAGCATATGACAAAGCTGAGTTTCATAGCACTTAAAAAGAATAAAATCATATGTAAAACAATAAAAAAAATTAAAGGTATTATTTACAGAAAGGTGATGGCAATTACATATAATGGATATGTTGCAATAAAGGCTCATTACTATTGTACAAGTGGGAGATGTGGAACAGGTGTAGAAAAGTCAGTAGAGTTGGTGTGGGAGTGAAATACAACATGGGAGATGAATTCATATAAGCTGTTCAAATGAAATGGCTTTTTTCAGATCCCTTCATATATTTATATACATGTATATATGTCACTATATATGTATTTTGTATGTATGTGATTGTGTTAAATATATGAAAAATAAAAGTTTAAACCAAATACAACATGTGAATAGGGAGGGAGTGGTGTATGAGAGGTGTGGGAGTGTAGTTGTGTTTAATCTTTTTCTCATTTCTTAACAGCACAAAACAAGATTTCATTGTAAGATACGACTATACTGTAATTATGTTGGCAATTTAATCAAGAGTAAAAAAAATACAAGGGACTTCAGAATTCTTAAAAAGACAAATGTTCAAAGCATCTGATAGACTAGCAGTTTTATGCCAAAGTGTCTAAATGTTTCCCAATATTTCATATTGCATGAATAGATTTAATTTATACTTGAATTGATGATAGCTGGTTTAGCCATACTTACAGGTACTTGATACATATGGGAAGGTCGTCAGCTGATAAGTGTGTACATATTCATTATGAAAATTTGTAATTTAGACTCAGAAATCATCATTATTTCTTTTGCTTTCAGTTAACCTTCATCATAGACTGGAAAGTTGGTAGACGGTACCCGGCTGTCATCCTGTTCTTCATCAGTGGCTGTTTCTTTCTGGGAAGTTGTGGTTGGATGGTGCAGTTCATTGGGAATGTCAGGGAAGATATCATCTGTAGAGCTGATGGCACTGTCAGGAAAGGGGAACCTTTAATTGGGTAGGTTTTTTGTTGAGTGATTTTAGATACATACTTATGTTGAAAAATAGTTTATGTTAACCCTTTGAGTGCCATAACAGCAAACAAAATTTATTTACGAGAAATTTTTAAATAATTCATCAGTATTATACTGAGAACTCAAAGACTAGAGGGCAAACAGGGTACAGGGTACAAAGATTCCAGATGAGGTGGCTCCTCTCATCTGGATCTATTCTGTTTGCAAATTCAGCTGTTACCGTAGTGACCCTAAATATTCGGACAGACAGGTCTAAGCAAACATTGTAGACCCAGATCAAACTCTCCTCAAGGAGCAGTTTGATCAGGGTCGACAACGTTTGCCATTCACTAAGCATCATTTGGATGCATTAACATATGTAAACGCCACATTCTAAGAATTTTGGAACCATAATTTTCCAATTTCCGCATGTCCGAAATTTTAGGGTGATTATGGTAATTCATTTTTTGCACTTTAAGCGTTGTTAATTCAATGTTGTGACATTGAATTAACTTCAAGGTTTCAATGTTGTGTGCCTGCTGGGATACACTGTAAAAAAGAAAATTTGATGACTACTTATTTTCATAATTTAAAGCCAATAGACTTAATACCTCAAAATTTCTTTTGTAATCTTTGAATCGCTATATTTTTTACCGTATCAGTCTAGGCCCTGGCCCTCAGGCAGCCCATGAACTTTGATGGGCCTCAGCTAAGGTTACTATTGCTTATATAGTTTCAAAATGCCTGGATAAACTTGGAAGCAGCTTAGTAAGCTGATGAACAAACCAAAAGCCACACATTGACCAACAGGTCAAGATTTCAAACTTGAATGCCTTTATGATGGAACAACACCATTTCAGGCAAGCCAAAGCTCTTGTTTAAGGTATGATGTATAACAACCTGTGAATGCCTACAGCATATAAAATGATTTTGTCATCAAACTTCATAAACCCAGCTCAAATCAGGGCCCACACCGTTTAGCATTGAATACGGGAATTTCTCAAAAATGAGATTATAATGGAAGGTAAATCCAGTGCTCCTTATACTGAAACTGGATTTGTTCAAACTATCAAGTAGAAGAGTCCACATGACTTCATTTGGTTAATATCTTGCCTGGGCAAAGTTGTTGAAGTAAGTTATATTTTAAAATACTGTATATCACCACTGCCATTTTTGCAGAAAATATTTGAGGAATTTTTACAGTGCATTGCAAAAGTTTCTCACATTTTTGCAAATTTAAATAATGGCACTCTTGATTTTATATGTTCTAGAAGACATAATAATGTTTTCAACAACCTGACTCTGTGATCTTTTTCAGTTCTGGTGAATCAGCAACATGTACAATCGTGTTTATTGTTGTATATTTCTTCATGATGGCTGGAGTTATCTGGTTTGTCATGCTGGCCTACTCCTGGGACGTCACCTTCAAGGCCCTTGGTACTGTGAGGGATGACCTGACAAAAAAGACTGCCTATTTCCACATTGCCAGTTGGTGCTTACCACTAGTCTTAACCATAGCTTGTCTAGCTATTTCTGAGGTTAGTTGTCCTTATTGCCTGTTCTTAATATTAGATCTTTCTCACTGTAAAACACTTATATTTGGGGGTCACTTTATTTTGGCGATATTGGCGGAAAAGAAGAAAATCGCCAAATTAAAATGCCGCCTATTAAACTGCTGATCAAAGGGAAAATCTACTATTGAGAGATGTATTCCTTCCATTATAATATCAAAGCAAATACACATCATATGCATCAGAGGCAAAGTCCAAGTAAAACACCCGGGTGAAATTGAGTGTAGCGGTGTTTATGTCATGCTGCTTGGTACTTACCAGGTAAGCCAATTTGATTAAATCAGAAGCAACATAGTAAACAGTTTTGTTTATGATGACAGAATAGAATTGTAATCACTGCAATCTACCGCATAATTAAAGAATGATAATTTAAAACAAGGTCTCAAATGAGCTATAAGCTATGGCATCTATCTCTGTTCTTTTGTGTTTTTTCATTTGCTTTCTTTCTTTTGTAAATCACAAAACCGCCAAAATAAAAATCCGCCAAAAGGTCTGTTTATAAAAACTGCCAAATTTTGCTGCCGCCAAATATATGTGTTTTACAGTAAGTAAATGGGTACGCTTTCAGGGCAAGCTAGTCTGCTCATTTCATTTTTGCTTGACAAGGATCAAATTAGAGGGAGATTAGGGAGAAGTAGCCTCCTTGAGGATCAGATTTCTCCCCTATTCTCAGCTGAGCAAAATGTTTAAATGAACCACGACACGAGAAAACCAACAATGTGGTTGTGCGCCCAGCACAGATTCAGATCAGCCTGGGCATCAGCCAAGTTTGATCAGACTCTTCATTAAGTGCTCAAAATGTAGCTAAGGGTCTAAGCTACCTCCATGCAGACAGTGAAGACTCTGATCAGACTGGGCAGATGCCCAGGCTGATCTGAGTCTGCGCTGAGCGCACAACCACATTGTTGTTTTTCTCGTGTCGCGGCTCAAATGTACAGAATATATACATGTGGGTAAATATAAAAGAACTGATTTGAAGCCATTGGCTAAAGTACTTCCAAGGCTTCCCCTTTGAATGCAACCATAATTATCTTGTTATAATTTGGAAATTACCTTGCTAGGTTATGGCATAGACCTGACTAGACTAGACTAATTTTGAAGCGTTCAAAAAGTCCTAGTGAGAACCCTGTGCCTTTCAGACCTATCAACTGTTTTTTCATGGATTCACATAAGATTTGCATGCCATTTTTATAAGGTGTAAATCTTCACATTTATTATGTGTAGGTGATTCCTAACACCAAAGACACACATGAACAGTAAAAAGTTACAAAAAACTGGGACATGTAAAATAAATACTGTAGTTGTCCTAAAAATTGAACAGTTAGGTTTGACAGAGCAGTAATGTCCAAAAGCTTCACATGAAATGGCAAGCAAAGTAGACCCTGATCAGACTGCTCCTTTAGGAGCAGTTTGATCAGGGTCTGCATTGTTTGCTCTGACTGATCTGTCCCAATACTTAGAATATTGACGCTTTTTGTATTTGTGTTGTTCTTACAGATTGACGGAGATTCACTGAGTGGGATATGTTTTGTGGGTTACTTTGAGAATGCAGCACGAGCAGGGTTTGTTCTGGCCCCTATTGGACTGGTCCTTATTGTGGGCATGGTGTTCCTGATCAGAGGTAGGGGCTTAATGTATAGTGGAGAAAATGGTGAAGGTTCAATTTTGCATACAGGTACTATTAAAAGCATTCACAAAGCACATGTGGGGCCGTCAGATTGTACAGGCTCAGGGCTGGAAAATTTTACTTGTCATCTCGCCATGACGAGTGGCTCGTGCTAAAGGATGAGTGAAATGTTTGACTGCTCCTAGTGCAAATTACTGAAATCTCCATTTCTGCGGTCGTGTTGGACGATAGACAATTTCAAGAATTTTCCAGTCCTGAGGCTGTCTTTACTTTTTGCACCTTTAAGTTAGGAGGCAAGGTATCATTTGAATGATCAGGAAGATATATAATATATTGTTTATTTATAAATATGTTGTAACATATTGTAAATATGTCTTATTTACAGCTGTTTAATATATGTAACATGATATGGCATATATAACATAGAAATACTAGAAAAGTATGAAACTTAATGTATAATATTTTCTGCTGAAAAAATATGAGTAGCCTTGGCACTGTAGAAGCTTCTTACATTTTTCACCAAAAAGCCCAGTGTTTTTGCGTATAATGCATTGCAATATGCAACCTCTCATCAGCTAAAGACATAATCATTTATGATCAACTGGACCCAGGTAAAGCACTGTTATGACTCTGAACTTTGGGAATAAAGCACCTGCTCAGACTGTTGAAGGATATCACAGGGAAAACATATGGCAAATGATTTTATTTTAGATCAGGGAAATGTCAAAGAATTTGTGATCAATAAGAAAATTGTAGAGGGCTTGAAAGAAAAGTTGGAAAAGTTTTCAGATCTCAAATTTTAGTCCCAGTGAGCATAAGTGCAATTACATTAGCAATATTTATGTAATGATTCAAACTTTTGAAGCTCTGCGATGTTTTGCTGAGACTAGCTTTTCAAATATTAAGAGAAAATATCATGATTTTAAATGTTGTTCTTTTTTGCTTAAGGTTTGTGTACGTTGATCAGAGTTCGGAAAGATTCTCCACAAGTTATAAGTGATAAGGCTACAGCAAAAATCAGAGATACTATATTTAGACTGGGTAGGTAGCAGATACTTTATTTGGATTTGGTAGATCACCACTGTTACTATATGAGCTGTGAAACGACAAAATCAACAAAGTGGCATGTGCACCCTGTGAAGAATCAGATTTGCCTGGGAATCCACCCAGTCTGATCAGAGTCTTGGCTGTCAGCATGGTGCTAGTTTAGACTTTTAGCTACCCTTTAAGTGCACCGCAAAAACTCTGCTCAGATTTGGCAGATGCCGAGTCTGATTTGAGTCTTTGCTGGGGGCATATCCCACTTTGTTGGTTTCATCATGTTGAGGCTCAATTATGGTCCCTTCTGTTACTATATTTAGACTGGGTAGGTCACACTGGTTACTGTATTCAGACTGCGTAAGTCACCATTGTTTGAGCTTCAGAAATAAGGATTATTTGTATAGCATTTAGGCTTTCCATTTTATTACACCCCTCTCATTCCGCATCAGTCATGTGGCATTATTGGTGACATATATGTGGGTTCCCCCAGGTTTTTCTGCAGTTCAGATGTGACAAATAGTCATGATCTGTGTTTTGATATTACTAATAGTCTCTTCATCAAAGAGAATTATGGCAAAGTCTTAAAACTGTACTTTAATCAAGTGCAAAAGACATAATGTAAGTGCTTAAAGGTAGCTAAGGGGCTAAGCTACCTCCATGCAGACAGCAAAGACTCTGATCAGAGTGGGCGGATGCCCAGGCTGATCTGAGTCTTAGCTGGGTGCTCATGCCACTTTGTTGGTTTTGTCGTGTTGCGGCTAATATTTATATTTCTGTAGCCTTGACCTAAATATTTTCATAGCCATGACCAGTCATACAAAAAGATCCAGTGATGATCTTGTTGTAGGTGGCTAGTCCAAGTGTTGTACTTATAAATGAAATAGCCTGTTTTTAAATTATGTAGAAGTATATGATGTCAAATTCTTTTGTTGGAAAAATCATCCTTTTCCGAAAGGTTTTTCCATTATGCTCCAGCTCCAAGATCTGTTGAATCAGTAGTTATTTATGACATATTATTTTGCAGGTATTTTCACTGGATTGGCATTTACGTTTGTCCTGGTTACCTTTATTGTACATCTATATACATTCACTAATGAAGGGAGATGGGCCAAGAGCTTCAAGGACTATATATAGTAAGTATTGTGGCTGTCACCAACTTCTCTCCTGGACCATGCTAATGTACTCACTTTCCAAGCATGCAGCAGCCATAGGGCCTTGATAAACAGGACTGACGGACAAATCAGACTAACGATAGACCATTATGGGCGGATGGTTGGCGCCCCATTACTGTGGCTATGGATTCGTTCCGCTGAGGTGCGGGGGGAACGTTGATATGAGAATTGAAATACTACTACTACCGTCAACTTGAGGATATTCAGAAGGCCAAAGCACATATTTCAGAGACTGGAGTATGCTTATATACAGTACATGGTTCTGTAAAGAAGTGTTCTAAAAACCTCTTCCTTTGGGGCTACAAAACTTAGTGAAATTTTAGTCGCTACATTCAGAGATATGAAAGGTGCTTTAATATGCTGTGTCACAGTTCTAGATTTTGTCTTAACCCTTAAAGCACCAAGAAGCAGACGATAAAATTTCAAGTCTACAAAATATAAAAGTTTCGTCCAAGGTATATCATGTTGAGAATTCAAAGATTACAGGGCAGACAGTGTAGATTTACATAAAGCTGCTCATTAAGAGCTGGATCTCTGCTATTCTGCTGTTTGCCAATGCAATTATTTTGTTTGCCATAGAAGATAACAGGAAACTCAAATTATTGTCTTCCCATGAATAGTATCAGAAAACATTGCGAGGTACTCATAAGAATTACGATGAGTTTGGTATATCCCAAAAATATGTCCCAAGAAACTCAAATACTGTTATTTCATTTGCTTCATTTATAATTGCAGCTGCCAAGCTAATGTCAGCGTGACTCAGATTCGGAATAATGAAACAGAAACTTCATGTCACATAGATGAGAGGCCCAGCCTAGCAGCAGCCATTGTCCATATCTTTGCATTTTTTGGTGCTGGAGTAGCCATGAGTTCCTGGTCTTGGACAGAGGCCTCACTGGAAGCTTGGAAACGTTTATTTAGAAGGTAGGTGGATAGTATACAAATATTTACATTCTTGGGTGTATTTACTGAAAAGCCCTATATTGAAAGTAATGTAGTTTACATTCCAATAATTGCATTTAGCCACGCAATGTCACATGACGTCAAAATTAACTATGGCTCTGTACAATCTTATTGGACATCAGCGACGTCATGACGTCATTGACGCTGTTCCACTGTTAGCAGATGGAGCCATTGACGCTGTTCTGCTGTTAGCCTGAAAAACTGTGTGTAAATGTTTTACTGCTTCAATTTTAGCACTTATATAAGATTTTTTGTGAAGGTTTTTATTGAAACGAAGTTAAATATAAGTAATCAACTTAATTTTTCTGTTGTTTAAATAGTGCAAACTACATTGGGTCACTAACAAAGTGTACATGAACCCCAAAGGGGTTTGCATGTGACCTTATGTAGTTTACAATTCAATAAACCTCAGAAAAATGAAATTCATTCCTTAATTGTTTCATGCCTTTAAAGACAAATCAAAACACTTGCCCAGTATCTGGGAAAAGGTAAAGTGAGGGAATTTTTCAGTGGAGGATGTGTGGAAACCCTGGTCAGAAATATGTTACTTTGCATAATAATGTAACATTATACCTTAATTACCCTAACTTTAGGCTAACTGGCTAAAGTAATATGTTTTCCACCATTTTTTCCAAGGGAAACAATTCCTGTGACTTCCTGTTTACTTCTGTGTAGGATAAAGCCCTTTAAAATGGGGTCTGCTCTTTTTGGTAAGAATTTGCTCCTAAGGGAGCCAATTCTTTCATTTAAGAATTGATCCCCTAGTGAGAAAGAGCAGCAACAGTGTAGTGGTTCACATGCTAGATCAATCCCTGGCTTCTCTGGTTGGTTTAGACTTTAACCCGAGGTCCAGTCTATATATGGCCTATGTGTTGGTAGATGTTAAACCTGAGTTCACTCACCTTATTGAGAAGAGGCAAATATGAAAATAGCAGAATTGTTTCTTCTGAGGAGCGGCTGTAGTGTAGTGGATAACACTCCGGACTACCAATCCAGGGATCGCAAGATCGATCCCTCGCTTCTCCGGTCTTTCCCATGAGACTTTAAATCGAGGTCCCGTCTCCATATGACCTCGTTGTTGGTGGGACGTTAAACCCGAGTTCACTCACTCACTGTTTCTTCTGAAAATAAATTCATTCGCCCGGAGCCCGTTAGCTCAGTGTTTAAGTGCTGGCCTGCTGATCTAATGGTCCAGAGTTGGATTCCTGTTGGCACCACAGTAGATCAGTGGGTTAAGCTCTGGGGCCGTATTCATAAAACGACTTAAGTGGTTGCTATGCTGTTGCTAAGGCTAAATTTCTTTGAAGGAGATCCCCTACAACTATGAAATTTGCTCTGGAGGAACAGTCTTACAAAGACTGTTCCTCCAGACCAAATTTCATAGTAGGGAGTCTCCTTTATAGATATTTAGCCTTAGCAACCGTATAGCAACAACTTAAGAGGCTTTATGAAAACGGCCCCTGGTCTGCTGATCTAGGGTCCCTGGTTCAAGCCCTGCTGTAGGTGGGATTTTTTTCAATCGGAAACTGGGTTCCATTGCACACAGCCTTTTATTATCATCCAACCATCGTCCTGATATGACTGAACTGCTGTTTAAAAGGACATAAAATTGCAAGTCATCCATCCACTCATTTTGGATTCCTGGAGGTGGAAATCTTTTCAATAGTAAACGAGCTTTCATTGCACACAGCTTTTCATTAACACCCAACAATCATCCTGATATGACTGAAATACTGTTGACAAGGATGTAAAATCACAATTCATCCAAGCATCCATTATACCCTTCACCTTCATCTGGGCCAAGACACAAGAAAACCAACAAAATGGTTGTGCGCCCAGCACAGACTCAGATCAGCCTGGGCATCCGCCCAGTCTGATCAGAGTCTTTGCTGTCCGCATGAAGGTAGCCTAGACCCCTACCTACCCTTTAAGCCTTTAGCAAAGAGTCTGATAAGACTGTGCAGATGCCCAGGCTGATCTGAGTCTGCGCTGGGCGCACAGCCACTTTGTTAATTTTCTCGTGTTGCGGCATATATCATCTCATTTTCTTCAGACTGTGTAATAAACCTGAGAAGAAACCTGCAGAGATAAAGAAACACAGGATGGTCGCTAAAGCATTTAAAAAGAAGAAGAAGAAAAACTTGAAGAAAGGGAGATTATCTTTCAGCTACGGCTCAGACCGAGATGATCCTCTTGGTAAGTTATACCTGAATGTGCAGGTGACTGTGGGTATCTCAAACACTGACACTTGAAAGAATTATAAATTTTTCAAAAATTAATTTCCTATTGACTCAGACTTCTGTTATTTCTGAGTAAAGTTGCCCTTCTCCTTTGAAAAAAACAACAACAACGAAAAACAAACAATAGTTCTCTCTCTGTCTCTGTCTCTCTGTCTGAGGGTAAGACATTATTTTTCCCATGGTTTTATGTCTGTGCATGTGTTTGTCTGTCTGTCTGAAATTGTGTCTGCCGCATAACTTTAAAATGGCCACGGGTTTTGTTGTGAAACGTGATACAAACATAAAACACAATTAGATAATGTGCAGAGAGCAGGAACCATATCTCCATTTCCAGTATATAGGGAACTAATTTTCAATATGGAAATGATTTCTGCTTCACAACTTAACAACAGCTAAAGAATCACAAAACATGACACAAATGTACAGCATCATTAAATGATATGGAAAGAGCAAGAATTATAACTCTGTTTTCAATTTTGACAGAATTATGTGTTTTGTTAATGATTAATATGAGAATTGTTTCTGCTCCTGACTTTTACATGGTTGAAACTGTTTTTATGCCCCCGTGACAATAGTCAAGGGGCATTAAGATTTGCCCTTGTCTGTCTGTCTGTCCGTCTGTCTGTTCGTCATGCTTTGTGGTATAGAGTTTGTGTAATCAACTCCTCCCACAGTTTTCAATGGATCTTTTCAAACTTTGCATACATGTTGTGGACATATAGCCCTTTCTTAATATTACTCATGAATATTAAGTAGATAATCCAAAACGAGGCTCAGTGAGTAAACAAAATTACAGCTGATTCAGTGTCAGTAGAGATATCATGGCTACTTACTGAAACATAGATCTTAAATTGGTTCCATTTATATCATTTTCAGTTGTAGAATCTTATATAAAACTACATAAAAGTTCTTCAGGTGGCAAACTTTTTTTTTTATTTCTCAGAACAATTCATATATGACTTGGAAAATGAGTATATTCTATTAATCCTTTTTAAAAAAGAGTGCATTGCCCTAGATTCCCAAAATAATCTCAAATAGCCTCATTATTTTCACTTTCTGAATGAAACTCAGACTAGAATTTGATATTTCATGCTGATAACCTTTGCTCAGCCTTCACGGCCAAACCAAAAGAATGATACTTGGTAGTTACAAAATAATTTCCAGACCATAGTAGCTCATAGTCAAACTTGCAGATAAAAAGACAGATAAACACAAAATTTGTTTGTTTTAAGATTCCTAAAAGTAAAGGAAAGTAATGAGAACCACATGAGAGTAAATATTTCTTCAGCAGTTTCAGCCCTACCATACTGTCTCTAATAAACCATATCATATTTAGTGGAGCTACTGTTAGATAGATGTGAATTACAAGGCAGGTGTTAACAGTCATTTAGTAAAGACTGATTGAAGAGCCATAGAAAGTAAAAATATTTATAAGTTGAACATGTATTTACCAAACAAACTGCATAATATGTAATAAAACATGAAAAGCCGAAATGTGAGTGAAAACAGAATAATATAACATTACATAACCACAACTGGTATATATAATTAAGATAGTTGCATTCCAATATCTCTTCTTGAGTTGGAGAGGGTTGAGTGAGTGAACTTGGGTTGAACGTCTCCCCAAAACATAGTCCATATCGATAAATTGGGTTTAAGTCTCATCCGAAAGGTGAGAGAAGAAGAGGATCAAACGTGAACCCTGGATTGGTAGGCTACCACTGCTCCTTATTGGAGAGGTCAGGTCAAGGAACGACTCTGTGCCATGAGGTGCATCTAATGGATTCGTTTCGCTGAGCCTCCTGGGAAGCAGTGTTCTGAGAACTGGTCCTAAACTGAAGCTGCATTGCAGTTTTTGTATTTTGCCATGTAAAATATGGGATTGCACTGTCTCTTGAAACAAAAACACCGAACAAATTTTACATTACATATGTAAAATGCATGTATTCAGAATAAAAGGATTTGTTATTGTCAGGTTGTCATACTTTTTGTTTATTTTGGTCCAAATAACAACCAAAAGGGTCAGCCTAATATGACTGGTGATTGCACATTATATTTGCAAAATAGGACTATCCGGGGCACGTGGCCATATCACAGGAATTTTTACCAGTTTGCTAAGTTTTCCAAACTGTCTAAGTCGCCCCAGGCTTGAACATCATTCCAGCTATAAAGTAGTAGTATTTCAATTCTCAAATCGACGTTTCCCCCGCACCTCAGCGGAACAAATCCATAGCCGCAGTAACGGGGTGCCGATCGTCCGTCCGTTCCAGCTATAAAGGAGACAAATATTAGATATGTACCTAGCAAACTAGTCATAGTTTGGTCCTAAGTTATAAGCAAAACTGGATGAAAACTGTATTTTAAACTTTTTGGATGGAACTGGGTTTCTATAACTGCCTGCTGCTGAAGTAATTTTAAATACCTCAATGCAATTGGTGTTAAGTTCCATGTGGTGGCCGTAAAAAGTCTCACCATACTTCATCAAGTGCAGATTATATATTTTCTGGTCCTTAGGGATCATTGGACTCATTCTGAGTCAGTTTGGAAGTACAAATCAGCTGAAGCCGGTGCCAGGGGGCGTGTGCAGTGTGCAAAATTCCACGAATGCACATAAACAGACTCAGTTAAGCTGAGTCTGATATTTTCATTTCTCTGATGTGTTCCTTGCTTTCAGAGGATTTTTATTCAGAATTGTAGCTTCAAAACAATTTTAGAAAATTGAAAGCTAAAGTTAAACATGCTAAAAAAAAGAATGCACTTAAGGTCAGAGCTTGCATACTGTAAGACATGTCAGTGAAAGCAGCCATAAGGCAAGGTTAACTTAAACTCTGGTGTGTAGAATGTTTTTATATGTTTGCTTTTAATCATATTCTATATTTCAGAAGGTGAATATTTTTTCTACTGCCTCACTGTATTAAATACGGTATAAGAATGCTGTGCCCCCAAAAGTGCTAATGACCTTAGATATTTTTAGCAAACAGTTTTGTTTTCCATGTTTGTTGGAATATTAGATTTTAATTCTACAATAGGGTTAAGAATGATCACAGAAAGGTTTGTTTTTGGTTCTTTTCCTCCAAAATGGTAAAATAAATACGAAGAATAATAGCTGATGTTGGAACGGTGCAATGATCTTTTCCATTGAAACCAGCCATTGTTTACTTTTGTACTCACTGAGCCTCGTTTTGATTTTGGCATCTGAGTTATGCATATAATTTGAGAAGCAGCTATTGAAGATATGCATGTGGATTTTTGATGGAGCTAAACTTAATTTTGACAGAATTACAGCCTTTTGAACTTAGTCATTTTAGGCAAAGTTTTGTATTGTAGGGTATAGAGTTTGTGTAATCAACTCCTCCCACAGTTTTCATTGGATCTCTTTCAAACTTTGGGTACATGTTGGGGACATATTGAAGATGTGCATGTGGATTTTTGTTGGACCTACAACTAAATTTTGACAGAATTGTGGCCTTTTGAACTTAGTCATTTTAGGCAAATTTTTGCATTGTAGGGTATGGAGTTTGTGTAATCAACTCCTCTCACAGTTTTCAATGGATCTTTTTCAAACCTTGCATACATGCTGTGAATGTATTAAAGATTTGCATGTGGGTTTTTGATGGACCTAGAGTAAATTTTGACAGAATTACAGCCTTTTGAACTTAGTCATTCTAGGCAAATTTTTGCATTGTAGGGTATGGAGTTTATGTTATCAACTTGCTCCACAGTTTTCAATGGATCTATCTTAAACTTTGTCTACATATTGTGGACATGTTTGAAGATATGCATGAGACATTTTGATTGATCTAGAATTAATTTTGACAGAATCACAGCCTTTTTAACTTAGTCACTTTGGGCAATTTTTTACATGGTAGGGTATGTTTTCAATGGATTCTTTCTAGGTGCTTTATGGATATACACGTCATGTGACAGGCACTGCACGGGGGCATCATTAGTGTCTTACAGACCCAATTTTCTAGTTTCACTAATCATGGTATCAAGTAAAAGGATGATCAGTTGATCTGATCACATCCCCATTTTCAGCTGTGAATATGTGGCTCTCATAACGGGTTATTACACTGATGAAAGCCAAAACAATGTCAGGATAGTTCTGTTTCTGAATGTGAAGTACTGTATTAATCCTGCTATGACAGTGTTTTTCCATGTTTATAATGACCCCAAATATTTAAATCAGTCATATGAAATTCAGTTATAAGATGTGTTTTTTTCCCCTTCAGAAACAATCCCAAAAATCTAGATCTGTCTTTTAAGACAGATCTAGATTTTTGGGATTGTTTTTGAAGGGAAAATCATGTTTTATAACAGAAGAAATATGTTATGGCGAAAGTAAAACTTTCACATTAGTAATTGCAGGTCCCCATTAATTGGGACAACATATTTCAGGTATGAAGATGGATCTGAACAGTGTAAGTTCCCAGTCACTTTCCTCAGGATATGCTGTTGCCATGAAGAAGATGGCTCGTAGAAGAGTTGGGAACCAGGGGAGAGGAACGCACAAAAAATCAAGTGAATCAGGTAATACACATCTCTGTTATCAAAAATTTCTCATCTTATCAAAGCAACAGAGTTCTTATTATACAGTCAGCCACATATTTTAGGTGGAAACTTGATTTCAGCACATTTGGTGAAAAAACAAAGTGTGAAAAATAAAAAAAGTAGGTAGGAAAATTCTCACGAACTGACACAATTTAATCCCAGATCCCACCCAAGGCACTGTGTGGGGAAAAGGCAACATAAAATTAGTCAACACCAAAGACATCAACAGCAGCGCCAGGTGAACAGCCATTTCCCGTGTAGGTGGTCACCAGGCTAGCCTTAACATCACTATATGTGAATAGTAGACATAGCGACAAACAACACATAAAACAACTAAGAAAAACTATAACAGAAGTGCCAGTAATGAAATTACAGGGGGGGAGGGGAGGCTTCATGGCTTAAAAGGTATCAGTAATCAGTTTTCTAATATATTCACATATCGGGAGATATATATTATGTAAGTGCCAAAGTTAGATTGCTCCAAATATGAAGTTCTCTAATGGGTAAATCTTGACATATTAGTGCAAAAATTTGTTAATAAAATGTGATTTTAGTGTCATATGATAAACAGAATCTTGCATTCGTGGTCCTGTATTATTGAATTTATTAAACTGGTTAGGGAAAACAGACAAGATGCTAGGCCTAGTCTTGCATTTTATCTTTTTCCCCAACTCGTTTAATAAATTCAATAATACATGAGCCCTCATATAAGATCCTCTATGTACACAATGTAGAGCCCATAAGCCTCCATGTTTTTCAACTACTCTCTGAAAGGGGAACCACTTTTGTGACTTCATTTGCTTTCCTGCAAGACAAAGCCAACAAGTTCTACTCTTAATAGAAATAGTATGCTCTTTGAGGCACCAATTCTTTCCTCTGAGAATTGACCCTCATTGTGAAGGGAGAGAAAAATGAAAATATAATGGTAAAATTGCTTCTCCTGAAAGTGGACATATTCACCTTTATACGCAGTCCTTATCTGTGACATCAGTTATGTCTCCCCCCTTTAGGGTCGGGAGACATATTGTTTTTCCCCGGGCGTCTGTCCGTCCGTCCGTCTGTCTGTCTGTCACAAATCGTGTCCGTTCTATAACTTGAAAACCGCTCAAGCTATATTCATATAAATATCAATCAACATGAGACGACGTGCAGAGTGCAAGAATGGTAACTCTGGCATTTATACTTTTTGAGTTATTTCCCTTGGAACTTAGTCCATCACAAAATTGTGTTTCAATTGTGTCCGCTCTATAACTTGAAAACTGCTCAAGCTTTATTCACGAAACTTCGTACAAATATCAATCAACATGAGGCGATGTGCAGAGTGCACAAATGGTAACTCTGGCATTTATACTTTTTGACTTATTCTTCCAAAGGGAATAAAAATTATAATAACAATGTATTGAACCACTCTTATTTCAAATTTTCGGCCTTAGGCCTTCTTCAGGAAATTTGGAAACAATTATTTCAACTATGTGACATCCATTTTGAAACCATGATATTTGTATCAGTTGACAGGGGTGACGTCACATCATTTCCTGTAAAGTTACTAATAGGTTGGCGTAACATCAAATGACGTGACATCATTTCCCGCCAAAACAGAGTACAAAACCACTATTCCAACATGCCATGGATATTAAGAGCAGAAGAACAACTCACACTTAAATAAATAAATAAATAAAAAATTAAAATTAAATAAATAAATAAATGAATAAATGAAAAAAATATAGATCTATTAAAAAAATAAATAAATAAATAAAAATTAAAGAAAAAAAAAAAAAAAAAGGAATTAAAAAAAAAAAAAAAAAAGGGAATAATCTTAATAATAATAATAACAACAACAATAATAATATATATAGAAGATATATATATATATATATATATATATATATTATTATTATTACTATTACTATTTTAATAATTATTATAATAATATTATTATTAAACAAAAAAACTGTCCCCTGTCACAAAATACCATCCTCAAATCGTCTGCACTGCACTTAATTTAATTTTATATTGCATCCTTGTGGTATTTTAGTTTTAAGTTTCACTATCCACTGTTCCTCGGCTAACTGTCTGTATATGCGACCTTCTCGAAACATTCTTTGTAAGATGGAAACTCTTACATGCTGCTCCTCATGGCCTTCAAAATGTCTCATTATTGGTTTTTCAGCCTGCTGGCGGACGTCCCGTAGATGTTCATCAATTCGCTCTTTCAGTGTCCTCTCAGTTTCTCCAACATACACAGTCTTGTCACATTTGCTGCAGATAAGGGCATAGACAACTTTTCTATCACTGCAACTCACGTTCTCAGCCGTCTTGTATTTGGCGTCTTTAGTCGAACTCCATACTTCATCTTTATGTATGGCATTGCATACCTTGCAGGAGCATGTGCTATCTGTCTGTTTCACTGCCTTGTTTGTCTTCCCATGAACCAGGGTATCAGCCAGATTTTTGTCCCGTCTGTACGCCACTATTGGAGGCTTCTGGACCGCTTTAGCCATCTTCTCGGACCTATGCAGCACAGGTAGGTGTTTTCTAACTATCTTATGGATGTCTGGCAGGTGTTTTGAAAAAGTAAGCACTAAGGGTACTCTTTCTTCTTTCTTTTCTTTGGTTTTCACATTAATAAGGTCATCTCGTTCTAGGCTATCTACCTTTTGTAGCTGTTTTTCAATAGCTTTACCACAATAGCCCCTTTTCCTCAATTGGACCTTCAACTCTTTTCTGTGTACTTGATAGTCCTCTTGTTTCTCACAAATTCTCCTTAGCCTTAATCCAAGTCCATAAGCTAGGCCTGATTTTGTGCTTGGTGGGTGATTTGATGCCTTGTACAGGTAGAGCTGTTTGTCAGTAGGTTTCCTGTAGAGACTAGTGTAGACCCTGCCATTCTCCAGGTGAACCCATGTGTCAAGAAATTCTATCTTCTCGCTACTGTATCTCAGCTCTGTCTTGATGTTCCTGTGAATGCTATTGGCATACCAAAATGTCTCATTATTGGTTTTTCAGCCTGCCAGACATCCATAAGATAGTTAGAAAACACCTACCTGTGCTGCATAGGTCCGAGAAGATGGCTAAAGCGGTCCAGAAGCCTCCAATAGTGGCGTACAGACGGGACAAAAATCTGGCTGATACCCTGGTTCATGGGAAGACAAACAAGGCAGTGAAACAGACAGATAGCACATGCTCCTGCAAGGTATGCAATGCCATACATAAAGATGAAGTATGGAGTTCGACTAAAGACGCCAAATACAAGACGGCTGAGAACGTGAGTTGCAGTGATAGAAACGTTGTCTATGCCCTTATCTGCAGCAAATGTGACAAGACTGTGTATGTTGGAGAAACTGAGAGGACACTGAAAGAGCGAATTGATGAACATCTACGGGACGTCCGCCAGCAGGCTGAAAAACCAATAATGGGACATTTTGAAGGCCATGGGGAGCAGCATGTAAGAGTTTCCATCTTACAAAGAATGTTTCGAGAAGGTCGCATATACAGACAGTTAGCCGAGGAACAGTGGATAGTGAAACTTAAAACTAAAATACCACAAGGATGCAATATAAAATTAAATTAAGTGCAGTGCAGACGATTTGAGGATGGTATTTTGTGACAGGGGACAGTTTTTTTGTTTAATAATAATATTATTATAATAATTATTAAAATAGTAATAGTAATAATAATAATATATATATATATATATATATCTTCTATATATATTATTATTATTATTGTTGTTGTTATTATTATTATTAAGATTATTCCCTTTTTTTTTTTTTTTTTAAATTTTTATTTATTTATTTATTTTTTTAATATATTTTTTTCATTTATTCATTTATTTATTTATTTAATTTTAATTTTTATTTATTTATTTATTTAAGTGTGAGTTGTTCTTCTGCTCTTAATATCCATGGCATGTTGGAATAGTGGTTTTGTACTCTGTTTTGGCGGGAAATGACGTCACGTCATTTGATGTTACGCCAACCTATTAGTAACTTTACAGGAAATGATGTGACGTCACCCCTGTCAACTGATACAAATATCATGGTTTCAAAATGGATGTCACATAGTTGAAATAATTGTTTCCAAATTTCCTGAAGAAGGCCTAAGGCCGAAAATTTGAAATAAGAGTGGTTCAATACATTGTTATACTTTTTGAGTTATTTCCCTTGGAACTTTGTCCATCACAAAATTGCGTCTCAGTCGAGTCCGTCTATAACTTTAAAACCATTCAAGCTATATTCATGAAAGTTCATACAAATATCAATCAACATCAGATGATGTGCAGAATGCAAGAACCATAACTTTAGCATTTATACTATTTGAGTTATTTCCCTTAGAACTTTGTCAGTCACAAAATCGGAGCTCAGTCGTGTCTGCTCTATAACTTGAAAACCATTCAAGCTATATTCACGAAACTTCATACAAATATCAATCAACATTAGAAGAATTGCATAGTGCAAGAACCATAATAACTCTTGCATTTATACTTCTTGAGTTATTTCCCTTGGACCTTTGTCAGTCACAAAATCGTGTCTCAATCGCTTTATTACTTGAAAACCGGACAAGCTATATTCACGAAACTTCATACAAATGTCAGTCAACACTAGACAACCTGCAGAGCACAGCATTTATACTATTTGAGTTATTTCTATGATTATTTATATTTTACCAAGTTATGAGTGTGCAATAGTTAAATGCATTGGCAGGATATCTATACTGGATACGAGCTCATTGTTTGCATGAAAAATGACCAGTATTTGCATTAGAAATTGTATTTAAAGTTTCTGTTTGAAATTGTATTTAATGACTGATCCTTATGACATCAAAAAGGGGGGAGACATCTGTTTTTTCGTAGAAAAACAATTCTAGTATGCAAACTGTTTTTCAGATCTCTCATCAACTGTTTCCCGAGTTTCAAAGTCTGAATCGAGACGTGGGTCTTACGAATCAAGCCAGAGCCAGAGAATCAGTGATATTGATAGAGAAATTAGGCAACTTGAAAGAGTGAAAAGACGGAAGAAAAGAAGAAAGAAAAGACACATGAACAGAGTGCAGCCAGTTTTAGAACCATTATCAAGTGCAATGGCTGCTCTTCATGACAGAAGAGCACGAAGATTTCATCGAGCACTTAGTCGGAACAGTGACTCATCAGCTCTCAGTAAAGCGTCAACTCATGGTGTTAATGTCACTGTAGACAAGCCAAAACCCCAAAATTTCTCCTTGCCCTCAAATATTTTGTCTGATTCTGTGACAACAAATGATAGTGCCTCAGAATTACCACTACCTCATAATTTAACAGACTTTTCAGTGTTCACAGCAGGAGCTCAGAATGAAAAGGGAGGTCACTATGAAATGAATTCTGGAACTCTAAAGGGAGCGAAATCCTCTCCTAGTGGCAGTTTCAGAAGGGGAAGAAAACGGGAGTACAAACTGGAAATGACAGAAACTAGCTTTTATCAAGAGGATGATGAAAATATAGAAATGAGTGGAAATAGGACAATTCATGCGCAGGATAAAACAAAGGAGACAGCCGAAATGAGGAACGCAATGGCAGATATGACTGAATTTATGGAAAACGTTCGGGCTGCTCCAGGAAATGGTAGGTATTCTTCTGAACGAAGGAATTCAGGTCAGAGGGATCCCTTTGGGAGTGGAAGGTTGGGGTCTGCCTCTAGCAGGGGCAGTAGAGGGAGTCAATCTCATTGTAAGGAAGTTGTACCAAATAATCACCTGGTAGCAGCTCAGGTTACTGTCCCTGACAGGATTGTGGCCCCAGGTCTAGATTTTGGTAAAAAGATGGGAGCAAAACACTGGGCTGGGGATTATCTTGTGTCTGGAGATACTGGTCATATGGATACTGTGACAAGTAAGCATGTATGTGCTACAGGACATAAGAGACAAATAGGAAATAATGGTAGACTTGATAGGAATGATGACAGTTTTAGGGGAGATCATTCTAGAAAAGGGTCAGAAACATACAGAGTGGATTCAGGGAGTTCAAGAACAGGGTCAGGGACTACTAGGGAGGGTTCTGGCAGTAGTAACACGAGCTGGTCTCGTCATGTTCAGAATCAGAATCCAAATGTGAACATCTTGGATGTTGCTGCAGAGCATCGTAGGCTTAGACCTAAGTTGAAACCACGTAAAACTTTGGACGTTTTAGATGTTTCTGCAGAGCGTGGTTTGAAATCTTATCACAACATGTATGGATATAAGTTAAAACCTAGTGTTGATGTTTTAAATGTAAAGGCTGAACATAAACGGTTGAAGGTGAATCCTAATGTGGATTTTCTAGATGTCTCTGCTGAACATAATCATATGTTTGCAACTAATCAAAATGTAGATATTGTCAATATACCAGCAAAACATAAACATATGTATGAAACTGATAGAACCGCTGGCATTTTAGACCCTTCAGTAGAGGATGAAAGGTGGAAAGTATCACGCTACAAAGCTGATGTATTAAATGTCTCAGCAGAACATAGGTCAAATATTAATCAAAATGTAGGTATAAATACTCATTTGACTAGCCAGACACCACCATTAGAGTTAAGTCAGAAACCGCAGTTTGAGTTTGATTCTAGACCAAGTTCAGAAGAACGTAGGAGAAATTTAAAACGTAAACATGAACAAAGTTCAGCCGGTAGCAAAACAAGTGAAAGATCGCAAAGGTCAGTGCAGTCCTCTGCCGGCAGCAAAACCAGTGAAAGGTCGCTGCAGTCACGAACTGATTCTGTTAGTAGTAAAAATTCTAGGACTCTTCAGTCTGATGGAATTAAAATTACATCTGCTCAGCATGATAAAATTAAAACAAAGTCTGCTGCAAGTAGTTCAAGCAGATACGATAAGTTCTTGGCTAGTACAATTCTACCAGGTGTAGAAGTCGATGATAAGATTTTAAATCTTGTTGATTATGAAGACGATGGTGAATATGAAGATATTGATAGTGACGGAGACTCAGATGATGACGATATAGAGTATGATGAAGATTTGCTTGAGACAACAAGCTATGATGATGAGTTAACTGAAGTGTCCTCATTGCCATGTTAAATTCAAAGCATAGCTGTAGACAGAAGGGCCCAGTTGTTCAAAACTAATGACATTGGTAGTTAACTTGATGTTATATTTTCAAATTCATATGTATTGTATGTAAAAATGCTACATTTTGTTTCTTTGTTGTTTTTTTTTTTTTTTTTTTTTTTTCAGAAAAATGTGAGGAGCTTTTGCATTTTTGCAGTGCAAAAGCTCTTCTTTTTTTTTTGGATTAAGATATTCTAGCACATTTGATGCTATGTTAAATTACCAGTGCTTAAACCTTTGAACAAGTGGGCCGTGAGCTTCAAGCTAAGGATGGTATTGGATGATGATCTTTGTTCCATTGTTTTTGGACATTTGCACTTATTATAGGTGTCCCAGTTTGTACAATTTTTACAGTATGATGCTTGATCAAGGTCTACGAGGGTCATCCAAAAAGTTCTGTCACTGGCTTATATCTCGAAAACGAAAAGTGCTATTCACCTAAAATAAAAACCATTCCAAAACCCCGTTTTTTATCACATAGCTGTAAAAAACTGATTCTTGTATCAATGACATAAAATTCACAATCTGCTTCAAAAGGAGGGTACCCTCACCCTACTGGCAAATTAGTAGGGCTGCAACGATACGCTCACCTCACGATACGATACGTATCGCGATACAGAGGTCACGATACGATACGTATCGCGATACATCTTAAGTTATTTGCTCTGCTAGGAACACAAATCTGGAATAATCCCCCCTACTAGATTAGATCAGTATGAGGATATAAATGGATGGGGGGTCGAGAGGATCTACAACAAGGACCAGTGTAAACCAGAAATTAGTCACGAAAACCTATGACGACAGTATGAGATTTGACAGCTGCCTGGAGGATTCATTAAAAACTTACCCGTAGAGAATTGCCACTATATGAATGAACCAGTTAAAGAATCAGTTTTGGATTTATCTAATGTTCTGATTCCATTTTTATCAATGATGTTTTCAAAGCCGAAGTACTGCCAAACTCTTGATTTAAACTTCGCGGGAGCATCCGCAACTTCACAGTCAGCCATTTTGGTAAACACGCCGCTCGAGTATTAATAAAAGTAAAATTTATAAATCGATTGCAAGAGAGAAAAAAACAATTATCAGATAGCTAGACTCAAGAAACAAATACCGACTGCGCTACGCGGCCCGGCTAAGAAAAATATCAGCTGGCTCGAGTGTTATTTTTTTCTTCTTTTTTTTTCTTTTTTTTTTTTGCCTAAGCGGCACTAAAAAGGATGAACCGAACCGAACCGAAAATGAAGGAAGACCGTATCGTGAATCGAACCGAGCCGACCGCACCGCAGTGCCGTGTTTTCGGTGAATCGTTTCACCTCTACAAATTAGTAGATGCAACTCTGGCAATAATCAATGAAGGGATGTCTATTATCGCTGCCCGGTGCCTGCGATATCTCAGGTGCTTATAAACACAACGAAAAAATCTCCAAGTGATTCTGTCCATTTTAAAGAGTGTACAGCATTTAGTAACCTCAACTTTATGCAAACAACGCCATAGGAAAATCGACTAGGTCATGTTCTAAGTTCAAAAAGCTTCATAAACGTATAATATATCAAATTCTGAAGCATATCTTTACTGCAGTAGATCACGACAATGTGTTCTCAATCAAAATTTCAGAAAAGATCCCTAAAATGAAGGCACAGTGAGTCCTTGAAAATCACATGTCTGTGTATTTCACCATATTTCATATATCAATATTTTGCATTGCATATAATTGACAGAAATTGCTGATTTTTATGTAGTGTCCCACAAAATGCAATGGACAGCAACCCTGAAAATTTCAGAATCCTGCAATATGTAATTGACGAGATATGCAGCATGAAGCAAGCCAGCAGAAAAACAAAGATCGTGAAAATAGGCCAGTGTCAAATATAAGGTCTGTATTTGAGCTTATAACTAAACCAGATGGCATGTTTTCACCATTTACATGATATCAGTATAAAGATAAAAGATTGTTCTTTTGATTGTTGCAAACCGTGGTAAGCTATCACGTCTGTGAGCAAAGTTATGAGTCCAGTGACAGAACTTTTTGGACGATCCTAGTACACGAATTTCCCTGCCACTTTTTGTTTTCGCCACACTGGGTTCAAATATTTTTGTGCCATATGCATTTAATTTCACCATTACATATATTAACAAACTAGCAGCATTATAGCTCCACTGATCTTCCCGGTCCGCCCTACCACTAAAGCCATAGAACTTTTATAAATGCAATACAAGTTATGCCTAGCCTGGAATCAGCAGAAGTGAGACATAGTTTTTAGATCACCTGAAGGAATGTACAGAAAGAGCTATTGCACTACCCCTGTCCTCAGCGGCAGCGTAAGCGACAGCATGGGCATTAGCAAAATGTTAAAGTTTTACATGTACGTTAAAGTAAGTGATAGGCAAGGCGCTGTCAGGCTAGCTATCCTGTACATAGACAAGCCTTAATGCTTTACTGGTGGAAGTGGCTTTGCCAGTATAAACTTCAGTAAGAGTTTTCTGCTTTTAATTTAGCAGCGTTAATAGTACAGAGGATTTGATTGATTGAGTGATTTGTTGCTCAACGTCCACGGTAAACAGCTATGGTCATGTTGGGACAGTCAGTTACCCTAACCACACTTTTCCTGGGCAAGCTTAGACCTCCTATGCACTTAACTAGTACTAAGTGCACATACTTTCGCTAGTAACTGACAACTGCCCTTCTTGAATCAGCGGAAGGAGAAACGAAAGTATGTGACCAGATGGGCTATCGAACCCAGGACCTCTGACTTTCAAGTCAGGTGCCCCACTGATTGCGCTACGCAGCCAGGACTCTATGTGGAAGTGCCGACAGGCAAGACGCAGCTTTCTGCTGAATTCTGGATGTCACAACTAAAGAGCTCCAGTTAAGAAGGGATAACAGGGATAATTAAGGGACAGTTTTCCTTATTTCTCCATAAAAACATGTTATGACCCCTCATTAGAACTGTCTCACCAAGATAGACAGTTCTAGTGAGGGGTCACAACATGTTTTTGTTGAAAAATAAGAAACAGTATCCCAGAATAATCCTGAATACCCCCTCTTACCTGTAGCTCTGCAGAACTGTCAGAACAATAGAGAGATCCTTGTAGCCACCAGCTGCAATAGTTTTGTAAACCCAGTACCACAAACCACATTAAGTGCTGGGTTTCCCCCCCCCCCCCCCCCCAAAAAAAAAAATTTCACTTATAATTATAAAGTTAATTCACAGTTCTGTCTTGCAGACTGAATTGAGACATAACCGTTTACAATTATAATTAAAACTGGTCAGGAGGCCCAGTTGCCAGTGTACAATTTCTCAGGATCCATAAATTTTTCTATAAACTTTGATATAACAGTGTAACGGACTCATAAAAAACCAAATGCTCCGGCCGGGTTTTGAACCCGGGCCGCCTGCGTGACAGTCCCGCACTGTACCACGTCGCTATAAAAGCCGGCTGTACCGCAAGGCAGTACAAGTGTATCTTATACCTATCACTACTACATACACCCCGTCCATTTTAGATTCGTCCCCGAATCTCAGTGTGAGTTTCATTGAATCTAATCTAATCACGGATGTGCTCCGAGACTCATGTGGGTCATTTACGTTGGGCGTCAGATGTAACGGACTCATAAAAAACCAAATGCTCCGGCCGGGTTTTGAACCCGGGCCGCCTGCGTGACAGTCCCCCACTCTACCACGTCGCTATAAAAGCCGGCTTGTACCGCAAGGCAGTACAAGTGTATCTTATACCTATCACTACTACAACAGTACTTTAGATAGGAGGGAATATTTGATTATATTCATGGGGTATTTTCTCTTATTTCTCCTCGAAAACTGAGTTTTATGTTTCCTCGTCTGCATCACTTTGTCAAGGAAGTTCAGATGAGGGCTCATAACTTGTTTTATGCAGATTTAACAAAATGTATCGCAGTGCTCCAGATAAGAAGGGGTAACAGAGATAATTTTGGGATAATTAGCAATTTTTCTCCACAAAAACATATTTTGTTACCCATCATTAGAACCGTCTCGTCGAGACGGTTCTAATGAGGGGTCACAACATATGTTTTCGTTGAGAAATAAGAAAAATTATCTTTGAATTATCCTCAATACCCCCCCTTATCTGGAGCTCTGATGTATCGGAAATTATCACCAAATAGTCTCCAAGAGCTTTGACATGGCAAAACCAACCAAATGGCATGTGTGCCATGTGCAGCCTGGAAATCTGCCCAGTTTGATTAGCTGGGCAAATGCCCAGGCTGATTTGAGTCTTTGCATAGCGTACATGCCACTTTGTTGGTTTTGTTGTGCTCATATGTATGCAAACAAGACAGATCAGACTTCATGGATGCACAGACTGATAAGTCTCTGATATTCATAATTGTCCTAATAGATCTTTACGCAAGGGATGGCCTATACTGCTACTGCCAAGCTGTTGTGTTGAAATGGTTTAATAGATTTAGTGTTTTGAGTCTTGTAATATTTTCTTTTTGTGTGTGTGTGTGTGTGTTTATATATGTTTACACATACATATTTTGAATCTCATGCAATTTTTTGGATGCAGTTTAAAAGAGTCTCAAAGCAATATAACAAAGTAAATGGACACATGACTAAGGAAGGTCCTTGGGCTTCAAATACCAGGGAGGAAACTCATTGCTATTCAAGTGCTTTTTGTTGGAGAGGAAGGCAAAAACTTCCAACTTAGTAGTGTGTCCTTTTACCTTAATTAGCGGTTGTTTAATTTACCATATCAGTTACCTCTTAGCTATACAATGTGTGGCATTGTGCAATATGGCTTGCTTTTCATATTATCTGTCTTTTATGACTTTTTTTCTGTGGTTGTTAGTTTTATCTTCAAGAATTATAGAATTTAAGATACAGGCAATCCTCTTTATAATGGCATTTATTGCAACTGCAGAATTCTTTTTGTAATGTCACTTTGATATGCATGGAATGGCTTCATTGTTTAAAACATGCATTCTTTTTATCAGCAAATATGTTTTAATGTCAAAATGTTTGGGAAAAAATGCCAGTATTGTAAAGAGGGTCCACTGTACATGTACATAGATTATTGGATTTAAGGTGTATGGGTATACTTCTACATGTTTCCACAAATCTTCAAAGGAAGATAACTTATGTGACTTCTTGTTTGCCTCTCTGCACCAGGAAACCAACCCAAATGGGGCTACTCTTAAAGGAAAGAATTTGCTCCTAGGGGAGCAAATTCTTTCCTATAAGAGTAACCCCATCGGAGAAGGGAGACAGATAATGAAAATGGCAGAGTTGCTTCCCCTGAAAGTATACCCATTCATCGTAACAGTATATTGTGTTGCATTTACCCTAATGGTACAGACAGAAAAAAATGAGAAAATGTTACAGACCTGTTTCAGCATTCTGATCAGGTTTAGCAGTATTTGCCAAGCAGTCAACAGTTTCAAAAGACATCTCTCGCAGTTGAAATTCACACTGTCATGGGCTTTAAAATGGGAACCATTATGGGGTTAGGGGACGTAATGACAGGGCTTTAAAATGGGAACCATTATGGGGTTATGGGGCGTTTTATGAACTTGACTAAATCGCAGATACTGTAGACCCTGATCAGACTGCACATTGCTCAGCAGGGCTGCCATCATCAGGGGAAAATGTCTGAAAAATGAAAATTTTCTGTCATGAAATTGCAAGGAAATTTTGAGATTGGTCTGGGAAATTCCAAAATGATTTGAAAAGTCAGGATATTTCAAAATTAATGGTTGTGGCAGTCTTTAGAACATGAACTTTTTTTTGCTCATGGGGAAGGGATAAACTTCCAGGAAAGATAATCCATACATGGAAGTGATGATAGCTTTCTCCTCCTGGAGGGTCACTCTTTGAGGAATTTGCTCCCAAGGGAGCAAACTCTTTCCTTTAAGAGTGACTGCAAGTTTATGGTAAATTTAAGCTCTGTTAAAGTACAGAATTACAGTAATCACCTTTTGGATCCATAAAATGTTAGTGTTGTAAAAACTGGAAAATATCAGGGAAACTTGGAGGAACGTCAGGGAAATTCGAAGAGGATGAGTGGCAACCATGGTAGGCATTTCTGTCTGAATAGTGTTAAAATACTATAAAAGTACTGTATGTATTGGGCTATAAGCCGGGGTTTTCTCTTTTCATAAATTATCCCAAATATGTAAATCAGTTGTGTGTAATTTTGGCTATTAGGTTTTCTCTTCCAAAACAGTCAAAACATTCTAGATCCGTCTTGTAAGATGGTTATAGACTTTGGGGATTGTTTTGGATGGGAAAAACCTCTCTTAAAACAGAAGAAATATACTGTAGGACTGTAGGTTGTGTTAAGTCTCCTGAGGCCATAATAAGGTTGTGTATAGTGCTACATGATTCAACAATATTGATTTTCTACTTAAATACAGGTTGTTAAATGTGCTGCTAGATGTCTTCAGTTGAGTTGTACCTTAAATGTTTACTCATATACATGTAATAAGATATGTTTTACTTTATATACATGTTTTGATCTGATATATGTCTAAACATAATTTGTGCCAGTTACTATCTATGCAAAGTACACTAAAAATTCTAACTACTGGGACAGGCGTTTCCTGTGCAAATAGTGTAGAATCAGATCTGACTGCTCTTAAATGAGCAGTCTGATCAGGGTTTACTCTATTTGCAATTACATCTGTTTGCCTTTGTGAGGCTATAATGAGGATGTTAATAGTGCTACAGTTTGACAGTATTGATGTTCTGCTAAAATGCAATGTTTAATGTGCTGCCATGTACATAGATGTCTTCCAGTTGAATTTTGCCTTAAATTTTACCTGTATACATGTAATAAGATATTGTTTTATATATTGATTTTTACATATATATACATTGTCTATGCAAGTATGCATTATCTGTGCAAAGTACTCATAGTTTTGTGGTGTGAAAAGGTACCATTTGACATGTGCAAACATGATGACATGTGAAAACATGTAAACTCAGATCAGCCTGTATATTTGCACAGTCTATTATGAGCCTTTTCATGTTTGTGCATTCATGAATGTTCAATTAATGGATCCTAAGTAATCTAGGTAGTGAAAGTGAACGCTGCCATTCACTTTCACTACCTAGATTACTTAGGATCCATCAGTTCAGTCTGACAAGAAGTACAGGCTGGTTTGAGCATGTACTGTTTCATCATAGCTTACAGTTCTTTTTTATGCAGCACTACTCATATGCTCATAGGGCACTAAATAAGATTTTTTACACAGAACGTGTTGTGAGGTCTCATTTAAATTGTAGGTAAACCTCCAAATTTTTAAGCCATTTTTTGCAATGTGGCAGTTGTGGAAAACTTTTGTGACTTCCAGTTGGCTTCCCTAGATGATGAAGCCTTCACAAAAGGGGTCTAATCTGAAACTAAAGAATTTACTCCATGGGGATCCTAAAGGAGTAAATTATTTCCTTTAAGAGTTAACCCCCATTGAAAAGGGAAGAAAAAATAAAAGTGGCTTCCACTGAAAGTGAAATATTTGTATAGTTCCGTACTTACTGTACCATGTTTGTTATGAGATAGATTAGTTTTCCCTTCCAAAACAATCTCAAATGGATCTAGTTTTGGGATTGTTTCAGAATGGAATCTGACAGCAGAATTTTGGATGAGTTAGATATTTGGGATTAATCTGGAATGGAAAACTGTCTTAGAATCAAATAAATAATTGAGCCGCAACGCGACAAAACCAACAAAGTGGTTGTGCGCCCAGAGCAGACTCAGATCAGCTTGGGCATCTGCCCAGTCTAATCAGAGTCTTTGCTATCCACATGGAGGTAGCTTAGGCCCTTAGCTACCTTTTGAGCACTTAACAAAGAGTCCTGTCAAACTGGGCGGATGCCTAGGCTGATCTGAGTCTTCTTTGGGCGCACAACCACATTGTTGGTTTTCTCGTGCCACAGCTCAAATATGATGTACATGTATATTACAGATGCATTTGTAAAATGTGGAGGAGTCCAATTTTTCCTTTTGGGCATTGTTTAATGAATTTTTTTTTTTGCACATAATGCAGACCCTGATCAGACTGCTTGTCTGAGATGGGTCTGCATTTACACATCTTCCAGATGGCTGTTGTGTACTCTGTCGTAGCATAGCGGAACGTGACGGCATGAGTCGCAGGACTAGGTCTGCATTGTAAGCTCAAGGGGTCTTATCTAAATGTAAGTGCTAAAAAGGTGTAGAGTACACTGACACTATTTGGTTTTGAAATGTTCCCTGAAAGTGATTTTATTTTGTAGTTGAACCTTTATATGAGATGAGAAAAGAATGTTTTATTTTACAACTATAGTAGTGTTTTGTCATTTTTTCCCTAGTTCATCAGAATTGAAATTAGCTCAGCATGTTCATGAAGTGCACAACATACCATAACCCATTGCATTCTGGGTATTTTTTGCCATCTGCTGAAATTGTCGTCTGCATCAAAACTCAAGAAAATTCTGACAATATTGGTCTGACTAACTCTTGCAGAAATAATGTCTAAGCAACAAACAGTTTGGATCTCAGATCAGGCCCCACAAACCTGATCTGGTTCCTAACTGTTTGTCCAGATACCCCTAAAGGGGTATCCCGAAGGGAATGGGATAACAGTTACTGCCCATGGAAATTCAGATTGTCCAAAATTGTCCATAGAAACTCAGTTCATCATGCCAGTCACCTAAAATTCAGTGACCCTAACTGATCATGGGAACAAACATCATCCCCTTTATCTATGGAAATTCGATTTATTTCCACTGTCCACGGAAATCACATCACTTTATCCACTGGAAAGATCGTCTCCAGTATCCATGGAAATTTAGTGAATGTAAGTCCAAGAAAATCCAATTCATCCCAAACTGTTTGTAGAAGTTCCGATAATCCAGACAGTCTACTGTAACTTGGGTCCTTTCCACTGTCCACAGAAATTCAGATCACCTCCCACTGTCCATGGAAACAACTGTCTATAGATGCTCAAAACTCAAATTATAATCAAAACTGTGTTTGAATCGCATATCATCCAGTCTTTCCATGGAGCCTAGGGACTATCCCATCTAAAACCTTATCCCAGCAATCCATGGAAACAGATAATTTCACTGTCCACAGAAAACAGTCATGCCAACTGTCCACAGAAAAGCAGAGTATCTCAACTATTCTGGAAACAAGGATCATCCCAAACTGGCCGTAGTTTTGAATGACCCTAGCTTCCAGAATACTCTGATAACTCTGGAAACTCTGATAATTCCACTGTCCACAGAACTGTCCACATGGAAACCCAGGGTCAGAGGTTATAAAACTTGAGCACATTCTCAAACTCAAAATAAAGCACAATGATTGGCTGCTTCCGAGCAATGCTCGAAAGCAGCCAATCAGTGTGCTTTATTTTGAGTTTGAAAATGTGCTCAAGTTTTATAACCTCGGGGCCAGGTCATCTCAACTATCAATGTAAACACTGATCACCTCAACCATCAAGGCCAACCCCAATCATGCTGAATGCATGTAGAATCTCATACTGTTCTGAATGTAGATGAAGCTCGGGGGCATGGAGATGAGCCTCATGTATTATTGACTTGCTGACACACAAAGCCGTGGGTCAGTATGTCTCTATACAGACTGATATACTGCCCTGCTTTATGAGTGCTAGGCAAAATAAGCTCTTTGCAGAATGCCAGTCTATCACAGATGCAGGGATACAGTCTACTCAATCCAAGATGGCGGAGAAAGTGAATCACAAAGTCATAACAATTATGACTGTCTTCATCATATCTGAAAAAGAAAAGATTTTGATTGATTAATTTGATGCTTAACGTCCATGGTAAACAGCTATGGTCATGTCGGGACGATGAAAAAGAAAAGAAATGGAACTTTAAAAGCAGGTGTAGATTTCCCTTTGCAATACTGGCAGTTAAAATATTTTTGGCCATGGCTTGACTCAACCATTTTAATAAAGCCTCGTTCACACAGCCAAAGTTACTTTGTCACAGAAACTGTAACAAAGAAAGTTTGGCAAACATTTTGCGTTTGCACGGAGCAAATTATTTGTTAAAAAATAATGTAGCATAGAATCTTTGTCACATAAACTTTGACATGAAATATTTGCTGCTGTGTTTACACGAACAAAGAATTCTCATCGAAGTTACCTGGACAAACAAACTTTGCTTGTGTGAACAGCCAACTGTGCCACATTTTCATTGTTGAATATACTTTGTTCAAAATCAAATGGATTTGATAATGAGCAAAGTTTTCAGTGTTCATCTCCATAGTTAGTTTCTTTGTTACATATTGTATGATTGTATTGCTAATTTTCTGTTCACATGAACAAATTTTGTTTGTCATAGAAACTTTATTATATAAATTTGGCAATGAAAATGTCGCATATTTTTAGCTCACCTGAGCACGAAGTGCTCAGGGTGACCTTTTGGGATACCGTGATGTCCGTCCTACGCGTGGACGGACGTCCGTACAGACGTCCATCCGGACGTCCGTCAACTTTTGCTTGTGTACACTCTAGTGGGCACAGTTTTGATCCAATCTTTCCGAAACTTTGTCAGAATGTTTATCTTCATAAAATCTAGACCAAGTTCGAAACTGGGTCATGTCGGGTCAAAAACTAGGTCACTAGGTCAAATCTTAGAAAAACCTTGTGTACGCTCTAGAAGGCACAGTTTTGATCCAAAGTTCATGAAACTTTGTCAGAATGTTTATCCACATAATATCTAGGATAAGTTCGAAACTGGGTCATGTCGGGTCAAAAACTAGGTCACTAGGTCAAATCTTAGAAAAACCTTGTGTACGCTCTAGAGCACACAGTTTTGATCCAACTTTTATGAAACTTTGTCAGAATGTTTATCTTCATAAAATCTAGACCAAGTTCGAAACTGGGTCATGTCGGGTCAAAAACTAGGTCACTAGGTCAAATCTTAGAAAAACCTTGTGTACGCTCTAGAAGGCACAGTTTTGATCCAAAGTTCATGAAACTTTGTCGGAATGTTTAACCACATAATATCTAGGATAAGTTCGAAACTGGGTCATGGCGGGTCAAAAACTAGGTCATTAGGTCAAATCATAGAAAAACCTTGTGTACACTCTAGAGCACACAGTTTTGATCCAATTTTTATGAAACTTTGTCAGAATGTTTATCTCCATAAACTCTGGGCCAAGTTTGAAAGTAGGTCATGTCGGGTCAAAAACTAGGTCACTAGGTCAAATCTTAGAAAAACCTTGTGTACGCTCTAGAAGGCACAGTTTTGATCCAAAGCTGATGGGCTTTTGTCAGAATGTTTATCCACATAATATCTAGGATAAGTTCGAAACTGGGTCATGTCGGGTCAAAAACTAGGTCAAATCTTAGAACAACCTTGTGTACGCTCTAGAAGGCACAGTTTTGATCCAATCTTTCCGAAACTTTGTCAGAATGTTTATCTTCATAAAATCTACACCAAGTTCCAAACTGGGTCATGTCGGGTCAAAAACTAGGTCACTAGGTCAAATCTTAGAAAAACCTTGTGTACGCTCTAGAAGGCACAGTTTTGATCCAAATTTCATGAAACTTTGTCAGAATGTTTATCCACATAATATCTAGGATAAGTTCGAAACTGGGTCATGTCGGGTCAAAAACTAGGTCATTAGGTCAAATCATAGAAAAACCTTGTGTACGCTCTAGAGCACACAGTTTTGATCCAATTTTTATGAAACTTTGTCAGAATGTTTATCTTCATAAAATCTAGACCAAGTTCGAAACTGGGTCATGTCGGGTCAAAAACTAGGTCACTAGGTCAAATCTTAGAAAAACCTTGTGTACGCTCTAGAAGGCACAGTTTTGATCCAAAAGTCATGAAACTTTGTCAGAATGTTTAACCACATAATATCTAGGATAAGTTCGAAACTGGGTCATGTCAGGTCAAAAACTAGGTCATTAGGTCAAATCATAGAAAAACCTTGTGTACGCTCTAGAGCACACAGTTTTGATCCAATTTTTATGAAACTTTGTCAGAATGTTTATCTCCATAAACTCTGGGCCAAGTTTGAAAGTAGGTCATGTCGGGTCAAAAACTAGGTCACTAGGTCAAATCTTAGAAAAGCCTTGTGTACGCTCTAGAAGGCACAGTTTTGATCCAAAGTTGATGAGCTTTTGTCAGAATGTTTATCCACATAATATCTAGGATAAGTTCGAAACTGGGTCATGTCGGGTAAAAAACTAGGTCAAATCTTAGAAAAACCTTGTGTACGCTCTAAAGGACACAGTTTTGATCCAATCTTTTTGAAACTTTGTCAGAATGTTTATCGTCACAATATCTAGGACAAGTTTGAAAGTAGGTCATGTCAGGTCAAAAACTACGTCACTAGGTCAGATATAAGAACGACCTTGTGTACGCTCTAGATGGCACAGTTTTGATCCAAACTTCATGAACCTTTGTCACAATGTTTATCCTCATAATGTCCAGGCCAAGTTTGAAACTGGGTCATGTCCGGTCAAAAACTAGGTCACTAGGTCAAATCTTAGAAAAACTTTGTGCACACCCTAGAGGGCGCAGTTTTGATCCAATCTGCATGAAACTTTGTCAGAATGTTCATCTCCATAAAATCTAGGCCAAGTTTGAAACTGGGTCAATTCAGTCAAAAGCTAGGTCACTAGGTCAAATCTAAAATAAGTTGTGCTGCAAGAATCAGAACTAACATTGCAATGATGCCAGCCACAAACTCCTTGGAAAACATTAATTTCACCACAGTGAGATAATGATGCTACCATTCTATCATCTGTGTTTGCCTAGTTCAGTCTAGTTCAAATCCATCAAAGGAACTCAACATGAACGGGAACTTTTCGGGGAAGCAACTCTGCCATTTTCAGCCCTCCTGAGCCTTACAGTATTGGTGTTAGCTGCCTCTATCATGCATACAAAAACATTTTCAAACATCTCTGAAACCACTGGGCAGACTAAACTCAAATTTCATATGGAGCCTGCACATGGATCAAAGGATTTGAAAGTTCTTCAAATGATCTTGGTCACATGACCAAGGTGGCCGCCATTCCCATGTATGGTAAAAACTCTTATAAATCTTCACCAGAGCCAGTGAACTGATTAATGCTCAGGTGAGCGATTCAGGGCCACCATGGCCCTCTTGTTTCATTACACGAGCAAATTTTTCTATACCAAACCTTCTTTGTCACAGAAACTTTGCTCGTGTAAATGCAGCTTAAATCTCTCTTTTCTCAAGATGAAAATATACAATTCTATCTTCTGCATATTGCAATCCTTAGCATAAGTAATCAATGTCAGATAATATAGGGTCAAGTCAGGTAACTCCGGACAGCGGGCAAATTCGGACATACCATTGCAAACAGTGAAAATCCAGATGAGACGGCTCATCATGAGCCGTCTCATCAGGATTTTTACTGTTTGCTCACTTAATATTGTTTTAATTCCAAACAACTGACATATCAAGGAAACAATGTCACTGTCTGAATTTACCTGCTGTCCGAATGTACCCGACTTGACCCTAGTTAGGGTGTACAGACACACCTCCAAGGCCAATCACTCTGCCTGGAAGTGTGTACCTCCAAATATTTATTTGTTCCCCTTCCAGAAGGGGTTCACACCTAAATGAAAGAATTTGCCCTCAGAGAGCAAGTTCTTCCCTTTGAGAGTAGCTCACACAAAGAAACAAATTTACCTACCAATCTGCTAAAGTAGTCTCCTTCATAAAAATCACAGCCAAATTATGACTGTAAGTGTATCCACAAAGGGTAGGCAGCAATCGAAAACGCTCTCAACAATCAATTAATGCGGACCAAAAACCGTTAGCAACATTGTTTTCGATGGCAAATTGGCGACAATTTGCAATTGAAAACACTGTTTCTAATTTTTGATCTGCATTTGTCGACTGCCTTCTTCGACTGCATGGGCGTTTTCGATTGCCGCCTACCCCGTGTGATATCCATAGAAACACTCCCAAAATATCATAGGAATATCGAGTTCACGACCGCTTCATAGTGACTTTTCCAATACCGTTCATTGACTTCAACCTCAGTTAAATAGGTACACTCAGGGGAAGCAACTCTTGATTTTGCATCCCTTCTCAATGTGGAGTCAACTCTTATAGGAAAGAAGTAGTTCTTCTAGGTGCAAATTCTTTGCTTTAAAAGTAGAACCTATTTTGGAAGGGCTTGTCGTCCAGGAAAGTAAATGGGAATTCAAAAAATTATTCTCCTTTGTAAAAATGGTAGATAAACATGGAGGTGTATTCATTCCTCTTAAAAGTGCAAGAAGGCTTACCTTTCCTTTGACCAATCAGAAGAATGACTAAACTCCTGCAAGCTTCTATCCCACTGATGAGCAAGGTCTTGTGTCACCTTGATCAATTGTACAGAAACACACTGCAGCCAGTCTGGACCGTCTTTTGTTAAACCATTCTCATCAAACTCATAGACAGTGCCTGAAAAATCAGTTGTGTATAAAAATCACATTAAATTTTGGGACAGAAGTGTTCAAGCAACAAAGCAGATCCAGATCAGACAGCTCCTTTAGGAGCTATTAGTACAAGCTTCACACTTCAGACCGCAAAATCGAAGATCAAATAATAGGATGATTAATGCAACTGGAACCCAAATGATTTGGAAGTGGGGTTATGGTAAAGCAATATAATGGCTTTTTCTTACCCTTAAAATATTTTACTTGTTTCTGCCATGCACCATCAAGGACATTCCCAAAAACAAATATTCCCTTCAACACCACGTTATACCTTATGACATTTCTCATTAGAACATTATCATTCAATTATCATAATGTACCTAATATTATATGAACATTTTAAGATGAAGGGATAGAGCTTCAGGGGAAGTAACTGCCATTATTATTTTTGCTTACCTTAATTACAGGAGTTTACTCTTAAAGGAAAGAATTTGCTCCTTTAGGAAATTCTTTCCTTTAACAGTAAGCCTTTTTTTTTCAAATATTAAGGGCTTTATCCTCCAGGGAAGCAAAAAGGAAGATACAAAGATCGTTTCCCTTTGTAAAAATACAAAAAGGGCTGAGGTTTTCCCATATACCTTAAAGATATTACCTTTTGAATCTGTTATTCCCACATGTAGATTTGATGAGTTGTCAAAGTCTCTGAAAAGACAGAAATGCATACATTCAGCCGACGACCATTACCTTAGTGTCTGATATCTCGAGTTTCACTTCAAGTATCTTCTAAGCCAAAATATAATTACAGTTATACTTTCATTTAAAGATGTTTTTTTTTTTTTATTTCTCTTCCAAAACCAATCCAAAAAGTCTTGACCCTGCCTGCAAAACGCATCTAATTTTGGAATTATTTTGCTGTTAGTATGTAAATAAATTGAAAATGAATTTTTTTTTACTCCTTGCCTTAACAGCCAATATCACCAAATTTCAGAAACCCCAAAATATAAGTGTTTTACAGTACTGTAAAACATATATATTTGGAGGTAACTTTATGTTGGCGATATTGGCATTAAGACAAAGAGTGCCAAAATTTAAGTCAGCCAATAGTTGATTTTAAATGAATGTACTGTACATATAGTTAAACAGGTGCTCAGATAACAATGGAAGCCCGAAGAATATTTAAGATACTTTCTATACTGTTCCATTAAAGAATACTTTGTAGCATCCCATTAGAATCGCCTTTCTGAGGTGATTCTAACAAATGTCACAATGTTTATTTCTATAGAAAATAAACATTTTCACAAATTAACATTATAATTTCTTTATTACCTGCAGCCATAGTATATAATATACTAAAGTCAAAATTAATCTACACCAATTAATGTATCATTTTCATTAAACCCAGAAATTTTACCACAGATGTTAAGTGTTTAAATGTATCTGTTTCTTCTAAGAAACACCCTACTCATGTCTTCCGTGAAAAGTGCCCAAATTCCAGAAAGACCACCAAACCTTCTTATTTATAGAGTTTTAAGGGACTTTGCAATGACTCACAGAGTGTTTATTATTAAAATATGGTCTTTGGAGCTATTTATCAGAAGAAAAATGGTATCTGGAGATCAAGTACATACCGTAATGTGTGTATATATTGGGACACCTAAAATTAATGAATTTTCCATTTGGGACAAATGGAAAATTTATTATTTGAGGTGTCCCAATACTTAAGCACATTAAGGGTATATTGACTTTTGCCCTAACACTATAATTAAAGCCAAGAAATCTTATTGATGAATATTTGATGAAGAAAACACAAATTCTGTGATTATTGACTGAAAATTGATCAATAGTAAAAACAAAAAAGTTTCTGGAATTTTTTGTGTGAAATGGTGATATATATTTGTTATTGGAACTATTGGTTCAGATTAACAGGTAATTAAATTTTCAAGTTTTAGTAACATTTTTTGATTCCATCAAAAAAAATTCTTACTGGAAAATTTATGATTACATTAAAATGATGTTACTTTTAACAGCAATAATTATAAAAACATATTATATATAACACCACACTGTAAAATATTTAAATTACATGACAGTACAATGTCATGTAGTAAAGTCATTTAAAATGTGTTTCAGATTTCCGTATTTTTTCCACTCTACCAGTATTTGGACCAAAATCTTAATGTAAGTGGGTGCTCGGGCCTTTGTATAGTAACATTCCAAGTATTGGGAAAGACAAGTCTGATGAAATAAAGCAGACCCAGATCAGATAGGAGAGCAGAGTATACACTGTTTGTCTTTCCTCTCTGCAAATTTAGGCATCTTTTATGATCTTCTTGTTTGCAAAACTATGGTTATGATAATTGAATTAATTATTCAGGTGTCCAAATTTTAAGAACTTTTACAACAGTATGAACTTACCTTAAGAAATCTCCTCTTGTCGGTTTTATCAACAGACAACACTGAGTATCTTTTGCTGCTACAAAAGGAGAGTTAATAACATATGGTGGAATTCTGCTCTCGGTCTGTCTTACATCCTGGTTACATAAGGGGCATAACTGAGGAAGAGTGAAGCATAGAATATTTGTTGTTCTCAAGCAGTGCTGGAAACATTTTATTGGCTGGTCTTCCATCTCAGCAACCACATCTATATATATAAAACAGAATTACTACAAATTAAATATCTAATGCAACCAATGTCCTTCTAAAGGTGATGGAAATTCGTTATGGTCAACTGTCAGATAAAATATTCCGCCGAAAAACTGATTTCTTTTGATTCAATTATAACTGTATTAAAACTGCTCAGTTAAAGTTGCGGTAACTAGATTTGTGACGTCAGAGCCTCGCTGCACTCTGTAAACCTCGCGCTAACAAAGTGACTGCCGCGAAAGTTGTTAATAATGTTGGTTGGTTGATTTGATGTTAATAATGTAGCTGACAGGTACCGTTACAGATAAATTTTGTGAGTAAGATCAACTGAGCCTACGTCTATGAAGAAGTGACTTTGATCGTCTGTCTTTTTATTATTTTGAGATAACGGAACGTTTCTGAACCTGCTCCAACAACGACATGTTGCAATAGTGGATTGACACGTAGTCAATTATTTGAGATTTGAATTATACGTTTAAGAAAAATCACTGTTTTTCCATTGTATGAATTTCAGTTGATATCTTACTTACAATTCAAGAGGAGCATGGCATAAATACACTGTATGCCATGCTCCTCTCGGATTGTAAGTGAGATGACACCATGGATTTGTTACCATAGCAACTACAATAGAAATACCAACTGTTGTGCTTAGTACCTTGGCAGAATACCGTCTTGGTGACATCACTTTGACACGAATATGAACTCTGAACTGCCATGGTAACTGATCTATGACATCATTAGTATCAGAGCATGGCAAACAGTGTTTGCCATGCTCCACCAACTTTTCAATGACATTACAACCTGGAATTCATTCAAAAGAAACCTCAGTTTTTCTAAAACAAATAATTATAGTCTGTTTGGTCCCAAATGCAAACGGCATCCCCAATATTTTCTAAAATTTGGTGAGAGGTAGAAGATTTTAGAATTCTTAATGTTCATCATATACATAACAAAATCATAATTTTGCAGAAATGTGAGGCTTTGCATAAAAAAAAGTTTCTAGAAAAAAGGACCTAATATATGTCATTTTCACCTCTTAATTACAAGGGGGTAAAATTTGGCTGTTGGAATTCCGGTTCAGTTTTACGTATTAGAGCATGTGACCAATGTATGCTATCCCTAGAACAAAATTTGCATAACAAATAATTGAAATTGTATTCTGAATCCATTTTTTCTACTTTTTGTTTCACCCATATATTATCAAATTTTAAAACACACACTTTTTACTCACAAAATATATAATAGTTCAATGCTTGTTTACAACATAGTATCACCTGACCAGCGACACTATGCATTACGCGTGCGGACAGGTGAATACATTTTACTATTTCATTCATATACGCCCACACCTGTAGTAAACAACGAGTTTACGCTATGGCCTATCAACAATATTTTGGCTGTTCTAACAAGCATACGACGCCCTTCAGTGAAACTGCTCAGTTTTTGCATTACTGTCAATGGAAAATATTTCACAAAAGCATCCAAAAATTTGAACTTTCTGTATTCTGTTATAGTTATAGGAATCATTAGGACATTAGCACATTTGATGGAAGTTTCGTTTTTGAGAAAGTAAGCAAAACCCCGTTTGCACTTGGGAGCAAACCAACTATATATAACCTCTAGTCATTTATTCTGTGTTGTAAACGAAGACAAGGTTAGTTCATTAAGATGAATGGATACGCCACAAAGGCAGATCACTCTGATCAACTGCCTCTCCTCTGATAGGGAGCTATGCTTAAACAAGAATACTACAAAGGGCAGTAACTCACTTATCTGTTCAATGTCATAAAACAAAGTTGAACTAGTAATCTCGATGAAATCATTCACTGCATCATTAAATAATCCAACATGGATATACCACTTCAGGGCTTGACAAATCCATCTTTTATGCACTTGTCCGGTAATTAGCTTCTACAAGAAAATGCTGAAATATACATGTATGTGTTTTCCCTATAACTTATACATGTACATTTTTCTGGGCAAGTAAGAAAATAATTTACTTGCCCAGCAAAAATTTTCACATGTCCCGGGCAACCGGACAATGGATTTGTCAGGCATTGCCACTGAGTCTGACTACTTATATCTAATGTTCAACCTTGATCCTTTTCAATATCACAATTTTTAATTTCTTTTTTCAAGCCATTTTTAAGTAGATAATAGGCTCATTTTGAATCCAAATACTATATACTGGTGAGACAACGAGCAGCAGTTCGTTCACCAGGGATTTATTTGATTCTCAGTTCAGTGATTTTATATGACAATTTTTACCTCCTGTTATGGGAGTCATTACCAATCCAAAAATAACTTTAGTTTTCCCAATTTTGCAACTGTTTTCCAAAACCAAGGAAAAATCTGAAAATTTCAACAAATAGGAATCAGTGACTTTCTTTGAGATTAAAGAGAAGGACATTTATAAAGAAGACCGGCAAAGCATTAACCAGGCTTTTTGTTGACTATGTCACAGAAACTGGTAGATTCAAAATTAAATCAAAGTCATGTTAGACCAATCACCAGAGCACGCGTTTTCATATATGTTTACTTGAGAGTTATGCTTGAGAAGTTTTGTACCAGAGACTGATTTGATACTAGAGAGATGCTGCAGCTAAAAATTCGACCAAACCAACCACCCAACCTTTCCCAATTATAAAGGGAGAGATAAGATAAAGAAGCTTTATTTAACGTTGCATATTAGAAACAGACAACATAAGCTCTGTAGTGTTTTATTGCTACAAACGAGGCTGTTACTAGAAATACCGGAATACACTTAATTACCGGAATATACCAAAATACACCGGAATATACCGGAATATACCAAAATACATATTTTTATTTATCGAAATACACTTTAGTATTACCAGAATAAATGTAATATTATCCAAAATAGACTGAGCCACCTTAGTTACGCACCACTTTTTCAATGCCCATATTTTTAGCCCATAACTGCTTACAATAAAATTTTCTAGCAGAATACAATCATGGATGACTTGACTAACTGATGACAGTCAAAATTTTGCAAAATCGCTAGAGTGTATCCGCACACTTTGCTGACAGCTTATTTTGGCAATAATGCACGTGCAGCATAATCAGCCGTTCTTTTCCTTTGGATTTATTATTGAACTGCATCTTTGGGGATAGTCGCTTTAGAAAAACACCCAAGTTTTAGTGATTTCAAGTGGTGAGCCAATTCTATTATGGCAGATTTACAACACATGCTCATTTTTTAAAATAACTTTTTTTTGACATCATTCTAACGTCAGTTCAAAACACCAATATTTTTTTATCATAAATTGTGATGGCCGTAATACCGTTGACAACATCAACGTCAGTAAAACCAAAACACAATTGAAGATTGACTAATTTCTTAACTCTTAGGGTACCGACGTCAAGACTAACGTCAAAGTCATAACGTAGAATTCTCAACAATGTTTGCATGAAAATTAACAAAGAACATGTGTGTGTTTACAAGAAAGTTATTGTAGAAGTATTTTGATCACTTGTTTACAAAATAACATCGAATTTCACAGTAGCTTTTGAAAACAAGAAAAATAAACTTGCGTTTTCAACGTGTCACCGCAAACTAAGCAGCGGATATTGATAATGAAAAGTATGACAATATTCACAGCAATATGCTGGTCTTTCATATCATAGAAAATAAAAATGTTCCAACAGAAGAAAATTATGCGAAAAAAAGGGGTTAAAAATATCCCCTCGCGGTGCGTATTCAGGTTAAGTTGGTAGCGATGCGAATGCTAATTTGGTTGGTACCGCTCTTTTTCGTTCGACCACCCTTTTGTTTGGTTTCCGACAGGCACCATTTTTACAGGATTTAAGCACAAATAAATGCTTTCTTAGCTTGTAGTTTTGAATTGAAAAGGAAATCTATTGTTTATTTAAAATTCAGGGTCTCATAAGTGGTGCGTAACTAAAGTGGCTCAGTGTATGTCGTTTAGTAACAGCTGCATGTAAAAACCAGCAAATGAATGACCCATTCAAAGACCCTAACCAGCCTGCAATCTGCACAGTAATACCGATCCAAGGCCCATACCTCTGTCCATTTATTATCACTACAGATGCAAAAATAGCAATTTCTGAGCTGGAAATAGTTCTTATTTATCTATTCTATCAATATTATAAATTATTTAAGTTCATTTTGATAATAAAAATGTTTATTTTGGTGTATTCCGGTAATAAGGTGTATTTCGGTAATTCTAGTAACCCCAAACAAGGTATCCAGTAACAATTTATACTTACCTGATGACTTAACTTTATCTTCCTAGGACTACCTTTTATAGGCGAGCCTCAGCCAAGGGAGCTCCTAGTACCATTTTTTATGCCTTTGGTATGGCGCAACTGGGATTCGAACTCACGAACTCCCGCTCCTGAAGCAGACGCTCTTCCACTGAGCTATGGGGGGCCAGTGGCTTCCCAAAATGTTAGATAAAGACACTGCAGTTTATACGTGCAAAAGCAACGCGCGTGAGCGAAGCTCACGCGCGCGGACGCGCAAAGCGCGTCCGTGCTGCTGCACGCCTTTAGATAACATGCATCTTTAAAAAAGCTACTTCCACAAAGAGCAAATCCAACACCTTCCAGCTTAAAACTTTTGGACAAATATGGCTGCGCCCTTAAGCTGTTTACATTGGATTTGTCCCGTTTCTGTAATGAAAGGTAACACTGAGCCGAGAACCATGCTCGATCACATGCCCTTCCTTGACGAAGTCCCGCTTCTGAGAGAGTGACCAAAAACGTTTTCTTCAACATTTATTTCTTTTTGTTCTATTTTTAAAGGCGGTGTATCCAACTTAGAAGTCTAAATAAGTAAACGGTAACTGATTTAGCTGTGTATCAGCAAAAGGATAAATAAACAAACAATAGGGGACACTACGTCATAAATCACATGCCATTAATCTCGTGCGTGGATTCGATTGGATATGATGGCCGCCATCGTTAGAATTGACATCGATATTTCAGAAAAGTGACTATTTTAAAGACAACATGGTCAATGTAGAATACGAAGGACACGGAAATTCGTGAATAGAACCAAATACCTCGATGTGCAATGACTTCCATGCAGAGCAAGAACCTTTAGCCATTCAAATGTCATCCAGTATCTATAGTTGTAAATTATCCAAAGCTTGGCAGCGATACAACTACATTTTCCTTTAAAAACTTGTTTCACTTTCCCGTTTGCATCGTCGAAGTATGTTTACAAACACAGCATTGACCATTGTTTTGAAGTATGCCACGACATGATGACGTCATAAAACAACGCGCGCAACGCACCATCATCTAAGGACTTTTCATAAAACTTGTGGCCCGATTTGACAATCTGTTGGACGAAACATTCTTGGATTTCCAGGAGCCTACACATCGGGCTATCGACGTTGAACGACGTTAAACACTGATTCAACGTTTGTGTGCCTGCAGGGTACCCCTTTGTATACATGACCTCCCGATTCTGGGAGCCTACAAATCGGACCTACAGCATTGAATCAGCGTTGTGTGTCTGCTGGATATGCACCCTTTGAAAGATGACATCCCATGCATCGGACACTCAACGTTGAATCAACGTTATGTGCCTACAGGATAATTATCTCTTTGCATGCATGACACTTCCATTCTAGGAGCCTACACATCAGGTACACAACGTTGAATTACCGTTGTGTTCCTGCAGGATATGTACTCTTTGTAAGATGACACCCACATTCTGGGGGCCTACACATCGGTCGGGCGATGAGTTTCAGTGCCGGGGCGTCCTACACATTTGGATAAGAGTAGGGCAAGGGCCAACTCTGTTTGTAGGTGCGGATTTGGATATTTTTTCCCTCTTGCTTAATATCATCTTTTTCTCTCTCCCTGTGGGAAACTGCTCGATATAGACTGAAATACTGTCTCAAACCCAAAACAACCAACCAACAAACTTATTTTATCCAGCAACTGGATCTTATTTGATTTGATTTTTCGAGGAATGGAGAACGTTGTGATGAAATTCGGTCAAAGTTTTTATTTGTTTTCTATTTATTTATTAAGTTACTATTTCTCTATTTGTTTAACATTTTACCGATATTTTGATGAAAACCAGCTTGAAGCAAAAGGTCGAACTTACTGCAACAATCAACAACAATGTGCAAAACAGAGATATCGGGATTATTAGCAAAGAACTATCAAAAAGGGATACTCTGGAAGAGAAACATCGGCCGTTTGCATACCAGTGCCATTTAAAAAAACTTGAAACGTAGGTCTTCAGGTCAGAATATAATTGCTTTCAAGAATTTGTATTTTTTATTTATTTCTGCTCGTCCCTAAAAGCAGTGGCGCGGTTGGTAGTGTGCCCGACTCATGATCGAAGGGTTTCGAGTTCGATCCTCACCAGGACCCTTGCGTTGAGCAAGTCACGTATCCACAGCTCAGCTTGTATATAGATCTAGTCTTAATAAGTCGCAATAAAAGCTCTACAGAGCATATATTAGTTGTTGATAAAAAAAATAAGCGACTATAAATAAAGATTATTATTAATTTCGTTATTATTACTTTAGCATGTTTTTTTGTTCTCTAAAATTTCAGTGTTTTCAACCGCCTCCCCACCCCGCACAATTACTAAAAGATAAGTCACTAACCACGAAAACTTTGATACAACCGGGTCCTAAACTAATGGTTGGTTGGTTGATTTGATGCTTAACGTCCACGGTAAACAACTAAGGTCATGTCGGGACGGTCAGTTAACCTAACCACACTATTCCTGGGCAGGCTTAGACCTCCTAAGCGGTTAACCAGTACTAAGTGCACATACTTTCGCCAGTAACTGACAACTGCCCTTCTTGAATCAGCGGAAGGAGAAACGAAAGTATGTGGCCAGACCGGGATTCGAACCCAGGACCTCTGACTTACGAGTCAGGTGCCCTACCGATTGCGCCACCCGGCCCGGCTTCCTGAACTAATTAGAAGTCAAATGGCTGCAGATTATATGCCCTCAGCTTTGTAAAAGAAAAAAAATCTGCTTTTGCACGCATTTAGGTAACACCTATTTCATATTAGCGAACACACGAAGTATGTTCGCTATACTGTATCAGTTTTGGTCCTATATACTTAGGCAGATAAAATGTGTGGTAACGATCATGGTTGCGGCCATCTTGGAGAACCGGAAGTTCGAAAGTTCTCGCGAGACTAGTCACGAACCAAGTGCTCTAATCAAAATTTTTACGAGTCCACAACTTTATTTTTGCAATCACTCTAGAGGAAATGTACATTTAATATTTCTCGCTACAGTAATTCTCGTTTTTGTTAAATATGTTCGTAGAAAGGATAGCTCAAAGTGTAAACGTTTTTCGTTTGAGGTTTTGTCGTCTGCTCGGGACCGGAACTAGTCTAGACCGGAACTGAGTTCCTAGGTAAAACCCCGTACCGTGGCGCGTCATGTGATTTGGAAATGACGGCGCAACCGTAAGCGCACCAGAGAGCCCACCTAGGTTAGAGAGGAGCAGGAATGGTGTGTTTGGCCAGTGTTAACAAGCACTTTGATAAAAAAAAAGTTGATTTCTACGACTTATTTTAGTAAAGTCATTATGACACAGCCTTAACATTTATATTTTAGCCCATTTCAATTATCTTTGGAACTGAATAAATAACAATCAGATACAAAAATGAATTCTTTGATTAGCTAATCAAAACAATCATCATGAGTACAATTTTAAACACCATAGAATTCACACACGCCAAACACACCATTCCTGCTCCTCTCTAACCTAGGTGGGCTCTCAGTTCCGGTCTAGACTAGTTCCGGTCCCGAGCAGACGACAAAACCTCAAACGAAAAACGTTTACACTTTGAGCTATCCTTTCTACGAACATATTTAACAAAAACGAGAATTACTGTAGCGAGAAATATTAAATGTACATTTCCTCTAGAGTGATTGCAAAAATAAAGTTGTGGACTCGTAAAAATTTTGATTAGAGCACTTGGTTCGTGACTAGTCTCGCGAGAACTTTCGAACTTCCGGTTCTCCAAGATGGCCGCAACCATGATCGTTACCACACATTTTATCTGCCTAAGTATATAGGACCAAAACTGATACAGTATAGCGAACATACTTCGTGTGTTCGCTATGATTTAATACTCAGAATTACACTTATTATCTGAAGTGTCTCTCAGCTGCGGAATATAAGGTTTGCTGAGAGAGGGCAGCAGGACTGACTTCCGATAATATTATTTTGAAGACGGTTGAATCCCTGCCTCTTAATGGTGCAGATCGCTGAGGAAAGTGTGGACTTTCAGATGATTAGTGCACCCCACCACTGTCACAAAGCAGCTTTATATTGTGACAGGAGACCATAAGGACACCTTAAGAAGGCGAGCCTACATATGTTTCCGTTCTATCTGCATACCGAACAAGTCTGCTATGGTTCTTTCTTAATGGGCACTGCGGTTCTTCTTCGACCTTTAAATTCAGACTCTAACCGATACTGGCATGACGTTCAAGCCCATCTTAAGGATTGCAAAACCAGCAATAAACCCTATAAGGTGTTTTTCTTTTCTTTCATTTACTCTTTTTTTTCCTTTCATTTTTTATTTAAACTGTTTTTCTTTATTCTTTCTTTCCTACTATGCATTACTCCAGTGCATGACCCCGTTGCTGATGCCCTTTCCTGCACAATGAGGCTCATGTCGCTCACGGGCACTGGTGGCTTAGCAACGTCTTCAAATCAAATCAAATCAGTTAACTGTTCTTAAATCCAAATACAGGGCTGACACCAAGTACAGTACAAAACATACAATACATAAAAACATTCGGTACATGCAAGTGATGTACATGTATTTTCTGACCATGACAGTGTATGACTTACTTACTATATATAATTATATATAATGTTAAAGTGAAACATCTCCAGAGGAAGTAATTCAGCCACCCGCTCTCTGCGTCCCCTCCAACTCAAGACCAGCTCCCTAAGAAAAGAATTAGCCCCCATTCATTGAAGCAAACGCTCTTCCATATAGAAGACCCACCTGGAAGGGCTATGCCTCCCGAGGAAGCAAAAAAGAAACCATAAAGGCTGCCTACTTATGTAAAAGTGGCGAAAAATATGAAGGTGCACCCTGTAGTAGGAGGGGAAAAATCTGTAAAGAAAATTTCGTTGAGTGTCCCGACCGGGGATCGATCTCACAACCTCAACATTATAAAGCTAGCACACAACCACTAGGCTAAAAGGTCCGGACCACTTAGACTAGTCAGTTACACACTCTATATACCTAAATGCATATTTACACATCACTCATTGGCCATACTACTACACTCCTCCATCCTACCAAAGCACATTTGTATCAAATGTTAAGGAATTGAAATAATTATAATCCAGGTTCTTTTTGACTCTGCAGCCATTGCTTCGCCCTTGGGCTCCAACGGTAATCATCCTGGTCACAGCACCACTGTAGTAGGAGAAAAATCTGTAAATGATAACGATAAGGTTAATGAGAACACCCTCAGGGAAAGCAGGTTGGCAAACCCAGACTCTGTGACTTCAAAACTGGGACCAACACCCAAAGGAAAGAATTTGCTCCCTATAGAGCAAATTTCCTCCCTTCAGAGTGGACCCCCACCCACCCACCCACCCACAAAAATGGCCCCACTGCCAACTTCTATCTTCCGTTACGTCTTAACCCCCGAGGGGGACAACAGACGGGTTCCGGCGAACCAAGTGCTGAAGGGGGTTAGCTGGAACAAATGTATAGGAAAGTGTGTGAAATGAGTTTGTACAGTGCGATAAAGAGTGTTAGTATAGTTAAAAGATAAAAACAGAAATTGGTGTTTAGGGAGAGACATGGATTACCTGGCAGACAGCACTGCTGAACTGCACCAAGGTAGGAAGGACCGGTATGTAGGGTGGGAGGGCATTCCAATGGATGATAGTCCTAGGGAAGAATGTGAACCTGTAGTAGTCTTTATAAGTTGGGATTTGTCGATATGAAAGTGGATGAATATGTCTTGACTGTCTAGTGTTGCGAACAAGGTACTCAGATGCAGGAATGGCAACAAGGTCATATGTGACCTTGTACATCATTATGAGACGGCAATCTATGCGTCGTTGGTCTAGGGGGCGCCAATTTAGGTCCTTCAACATAGCAGTGACGCTGGATGTGTAGTTATAATCTCTTGTTGCCCACCTGGCAGCCCTTCTTTGGACCGCTTCCACTTTATGTATATCAGTGGCAGTGTGGGGGGACCATACTGTTGAAGCGTACTCCAACTGGGGCCTTACTAATGTTTTGTAGGCTACTGATTTCAGGTCCTTATTATGGACCCGAATGTTTCTTTTCAGAAATCCAAGAGTCTGGTTAGCGCTCTTGGTTACATTATCAATATGGGTACTCCAAGTTAGGTCATCCGAGATGGTGACCCCTAGATATTTTGCAGATGAAACACTATCCAGCTCAATATCATGTAAGAAGTATTTAGTCTGAATGGGGTTTTTAAGACGAGTGACATGAAGGACCTGACATTTAGAGGGGTTAAAGTTCATATCCCACATCTTTTCCCATTGTTCTAGGCTGAGTAGGTCCTTTTGGAGGACCTTGCCATTGGATGATGAGCTAAGAGCAAGGTACATTGCAGTATCATCTGCAAAGAGCCTTACTCTTGATTTGACCTGCTCTGGTAGGTCATTGATGTATGCAAGGAAGAGAATTGGTCCGAGAACTGAGCCCTGCGGGACGCCAGAGGAGACGGGGATAAGGTTTGAATTTAGTCCATTAATTACTACGGCCTGTTTCCTGTTATCTAAAAAGTCCTTAATCCATTGTAAGCTGGCTCCTCTGATACCATAATGATGCAGTTTTTGAAGAAGTTTTTCATGGGCAACTTTGTCGAAAGCCTTACTAAAATCTAATAAAATCAAATCAGTCTGTTTGCCCATCTGCATAGTTTTAGCCAGTTCATCAATCAGCATGATAAGCTGCGTCTCGCAGGATCTCTTTTCTGGGAACCCATGCTGCAGTTCATAGAGAATGTTCAGTTCAGTGAAGTGTTTAGAAAGGCTAGATGCAACAATGTGCTCTAGTACCTTACAGAGGACACAGGTCAAAGATATGGGCCTATAGTTAGCGGGGTCGGCTTTGTCCCCTTTCTTGAAAATAGGGGACACATTTGCCTCTTTCCAAATATCCGGTAGTTTTCCAGTATCTAAGGATCTTTGGAAAATCAGCTGCAGGATGGGAGAGAGCTCTTTGTGTAATGATTGTAGTACAATGGGTTTCAATTTGTCTGGTCCTGCAGCCTTGTGTGGGTTCAAGCCTGTGAGGAGCTTGTCAATGCCTTCAGCTGAAATGCTTATGTCTGGCATTTTGGGGTAGGGACTGGGCTGGAAGGGGAGTTCAACACCGGAATCGTGCAAGTCCTGCAATGACTTTTGGGCCAGGGACTTAAGACTTACTGGGGTCTTGGGGCTAAACACTGACTGAAACTGATCATTTAGGGTATTGGCTTTATCTATTTCAGAAGAATAAGTCTGTCCGTCCCTTCTCAGGGAAGCAATGCCAGTAGAATCCTGTTTGGAGTGCTTGAGCAGAGAGTAGAGTTTCTTTGTTTTGACCTTAGGGGGTTCTTCCATATTTTGGTCATCCCTTACATCATTGAGACCTAGGATATCGCCTAGGTACTTTTCATAGGCCCTTTCCGAAACCCGCCGTACTAAGTGTTTGTATTCGAGAAATTTGTTATGGTCATATGGTCTACCGGACCTGGACCAGCGTCTGTACAACTTGTCTCGCTTACGTATTAAGCGGCGGATTTCTTGGTTGATCCAGGGGAACCCATCCCGGGTACCAACTTTCCTTCCAGGGATAAAGGTGTCTATACCTTGCTGCAGTTTGGAAGCAAACTTATCCCACATGGTCTGAACATCTGTGGTAGCATGGTTAGACTGTGTCATTTCTATGTGGAAATCCCTCATGGACTGCTTAAGCTGGTCCCAGTCTGCTTTCTTATACAATGGGACATTACGTGGGACCTGCTTCGTTGCTTCAGGTTTAACTTTAACCTTGGCCATTACAATGTCGTGGTCTGAAAGACCAGGGGTAACTGAGATGTCGTCCACGAGGGTTGGGTTTGTTGTGAAAAACAGGTCTAAAATATTTTGACCTCGAGTTGGAGAGGTCACCATTTGCTCAAGCATACAGTCACTAAAAGATTCAAGGCACTCCCTGTAGAAGGTCGGATGACTACAATCTGATTTAGGCTTGAGATGTTCCCAGTCAACCTTGGGAAGATTAAAGTCTCCCAGAAGCCAGATTGTTGAATTCGATTGTTTAGCTAGGGTAAGTGATTTATTCAGTTCTTCAATACTGGACTGATCTAGTTCCTGAGGCTTGTAATAGGCTCCAATCAGAACTGATTTGGATCCAGTGAGGTTCAACTGGACCCATAGGTTTTCACAATCTGTTTTATATACAGGCTTTTCTTCTGAGATAAATTTGGAGTTGATAAGTATGATGACTCCGCCACCTTTCTGATCTACTCGGTCACGCCTGTAAACTGTAAAACCGAGCTCGGGTGGGAAGTATTCACTATCATACATGTCGGGTGTAAGCCAGGGCCAAAAATAAAATATTTAAAGTTTCCCCTTACGCGACCGACCCTAAAAAAATGGCCCTACCCAAAAAATTTTTTCCATGATTTGGGAATTAAAATTATTTTTTTTCTTCACTAAAATTTAAACCTTCCGATTAGAGGACTTTTCTTAATTATTTTGTTAATTTCCAATGCAAAATTCTACTGCTAAATTCTTTATGGAACTGTTTTGAACACTTAAGTGGTTATGATAATTTTTCTGTATATTGTAATTCATTATCCTAGTCTGGGAGAAAGAAAAAAAATATTTTACCGACCGAGCGACCCTTCTCTTTTTGACAGGGTCGCGTAAGGGGAAACAAATTTATTTCTAAAGTTGGCCCAGGTTTCTGTTCCGACGATAATGTCGGGTTTGTAGAATTCAACGTAACTGAAAAACTGGGGCTTTTTCTCCTTGATTGACTGGAAATTAATAAGTGCTATTTTCAAGGGGATGTCAGAATTTAAAGTCATGGGTTTAGACTTTCTCTTTGAGGGTGTGGATGTGATTGTGGGGTTAAAATTTTCTGTAAAATCTAATGCACTGAATTGATTGTCAGTTGCAAAGGACCTCAGATCCGTAGAGGATCCGGCAGAGTAGTTTATGCTGTTACATTTAGTACAGTGCCATGAACAGCTAGAATTTGAGAGGTAATCATACAGTAGTGTCAACTTGAGTGCCAATGTAAACATGCAAGAAGACACATAAGTTGACTCTCCTATGTAAAAATAGCAGAAACTTGTGCACACAGTATAGTTGGCTTATTTTAGTGCAGCATGGATGTCACACGAGCTGCACCGGTCTCTCAAGGATGTCACCATTACCATTATAGCATGATACAGTTTGCCTATGCAGGTGAGTACCACTCGAGCCAATTTGACCCAGACTACAATGACAAGGTGGTGCCTAGGGTAGCACTTCACCCCCATCAAAGATCTTCAAGGACCATAAAGAGTGTGTTCGCACAAAGGCAGTGCCTTAATTTCATATTTTCACAGAGGGATATCTGCCTAGAATATCATTGAGGGTGTATCTACATAGATCTACCAATTACGTGAATGGCCAACTGGCATAACAGCACTGTGAATGGCAGAGAGGGAGAGTGAGAGAGGGGTGGGGAAGAGGGGTTTACCTCAATCTGTCACCTCATGGTATTCAATGGGTTCCTACTGATCAATTTGTGTGTATCTGTGGACCAAATTTAGAAACAAATTCACAGTCGATCAAATCAGAATTGTTTACTGGTGAATCGTTCTCCTGAATCAATGACAGATTCACTGTGGTTGGCAACTTGGAATTTGAAAAATCTCGAGATTGCTCACGGTCAATCTTGGAATTCTAAGTTTACTCGAGCAATCTTGAGATTTTTCATCGATTACGGCATGGACTTTAAGATATTATAATCGTCTTTATATTGTTTGAAATAGCTAAAGACTGCATCTATTCGTTATTTGTCGTAGACATATCAGAGCATGCATGACCTGCATCCGGGTTTTTATTGTATGGGGGATAATAAACACAATCTACCATTTGTGAAAAGAAAAAGTTTTAAAATGACGTTTTATGAATATAAACTTTATTTTGGCCTCGTTTCCTTTTTAATTTAATCGCAGTTATTTGCGGATAGACGTGTTTTATTCAATAATAACGAATGATGAAAAGTATATTTGCAAATTTCATGACCCGTTTGAGCAGCCGTGGATCAGGCGCATTCGAGTTTTCCAATCGTGTATTCAAAGGTCTAGTATGAAAGCCATAACCGCACCGCGCTTCCGATCTGCCGCGCCAGAAATCAGTCTTCTTTAACAACTGATGTATTTCTAACTAAAATTACAAAGAAACAAACAGTGCATCCACTAGTGGAAGTCTGGGGGTCTGTGACTTCTAAAACTGAATGCCAGGAAGTCAGTGACTTCCAATTTTTATCATGACCTACCATTTATAAAGTGAATATTGACTTAGATAATAAGTTAAATTTGTTGTAATAATGGTATTTCACCGATTAATGAAGGAGAAAGCAACATAAATATGGCCATTCTGGGAGAAACCAAGTCTAAATGACAAACCTAGGAAGTCATATGACTTCCTGATTTTGATGGTTAATAGTGCTAGCACTGAACAAAATACAATGAGAACAAAAAACTACTTTTTCGAAGCTGAACAAATTTCGATGCAGGCTTATCTTGATACTCATTCGCTCAATTGCACACACGCTCACTCACTCACAAACTCACGAATTCACTCCCTTAACAATTGGGCCATACGAAGTCAGGGAAAATCATGAAAATATGAGGCAGAAAAAGCTAAGAAATAGACTTTTAATAAGTGTTCCCCTGGTTACAGCTAGCTCCTGGTAAGGTATCGGTATTTTTGCAGTTCAGTCATGCCATTAAATCATACTTGTGGCAAATAAACTAGGATATCGAAGTTGTATGAGAATGAGTAAGGAAAACATCAGTGTCGGCCATGATGCCGAATGGTTATATATCTATGCGCCAGTCATTTGTATCCACAACCCCCACCTACAGAAACGGAATTTTTACATTTCAGAGACCTGTGATGATTAGCTGATGGTAACAACCTTGCTCTTATTTCGACCCTATACTACAGAAAATCTCACAGGGTAAAGAACCCCAATCATAAAACTCCGGCACTATGGAAACAATTAAGATATAATTGCCCTGCACCTAGGTCCGGCTATCCCAGCGCCATTGTATTATTGTAGGCCCGGAACGTCCCGTTACCATAGTCTAGCAGCAGTTGCAGTTATCCGTCGAGGCATTATTGTGTTGCCCTTTATATTAATTCATGTTTTGTCAACCATTTTGAAGGACTTCTTATTAAATCAACAACCCAACAAACTCTATTCGTTTATTGTGTTTCCGTTCATTCCCGGCGCAGCCCATCTTCGTAAGTTGGGGCGAGGATGCAAATGACAGCAGGCCGAATTGACCCGGACGAGTTGAATGGCGGCCGAGTTGACCCAGGAGCCGCGAAGACCACAGGCTTACAGAAAGCAGGCCGAGTTGACCCGCTTCTTCCATGACATACTATCGCCAGACAATAGTTGTACAAAAGTACTGAACTCGACCAAGGCTGATCACGATAATTCATGTTTTGTCCTTGAACAAGACAAATTTACTTTACAAAAGTACTGATAATACCCAGGAAGCGGTGGATCCGTCCTGACATGACTAAAGAGTTGTTCTTTAAAAACGAATTTCATCTTCGACAATTATCTTTTTTAAAGATGTTTCTTGTTAATATTAAGTTTATGTGAATTTATTAAAATTATATCCATATTTCCGTTAATTAAGACAATTTCAGGCAATAGCGGAGATGGCTCATTTCATCTGTAGATCTATTAGATCTATATAGACGGTTTTTGTTGTTGTTTTTTTGACAAGGATGTTTTAATATGATGCTATTTTAGTTAATTGGCAGATTAATTGTTAATTGACAGGTTTATTTCACCAATGTTTTCATTTAAGATTTACCACACCACTGTTTTCATTTAAGCTATCTAGAATTAATACTAAAAAAAAATAAAAATAATAAAACAAAAAAAAAATAATTGGGTCCCACAGTGCAGAGGCCGTAAGGCAGTGGGGTCATAGGTCCATTATATCTTAAAAGGTGAAGCTCATATCCCTCTCCTTTCACTGCCTTATCCATCCCTGATGCTGTTCACTGCTGGGTTAACAGAGTTTTCTAGTCACCATCTGGCCCATCCCGGATTCAAACCTATGACCTCCTTCATAATTAAACTGCTTTAATTAGTTGACCACGCTTGTCTATGGTGTACCAAAAGAGTCCAAACTACTGATACCAGTCCACACATAGTGGACTATGGTGTACCAAAAGTGTCAATACTACAGATATCGGTCCACCTATGATAAAGTATAGGTGCACATCTAAATTTTAGCGGTGCACCTGTAAATTTTAGCGGTGGACCGATAAATTTTGTCGGTGCACCGCTAATTTACAGGTCCATCGATACTTAGAACTTATAGGTGCACCTGTAATTTTAGGTGCATCGATAAAATTACAGGTGCATCGATAAAATTACAGGTGCACCTGTAAAGATATCGGTGGACTGATAAATCTCAGCGGTGGACTGATATTATCGCTGCTCGTACATTTTATAAGAGCAGCAATACAGCTGGACCAATTAGGCGTTAAAATCAGCTAGAGAGGACATCTGATTGGCTGTTTTTTGATGTAAGATCAGCACCAAAACGGGTCATGAAAAATATATACATGGACCGCTAATTTTATCAGTGGATCTATAAATTTATCGGTGGACCGATAAAATTTATCGGTCCACCGATACTTTTATAGGTGCACCTGTAATTCTATCGCTGCACCTGTATATTTTATCGGTCCACCAATATATGCTAAAATATCGGTGGACCGATAAAATATTGGTGGACCTGTAAATTAACGGTGGACTGATAAAATTTATCGGTCCACCGCTAAAATTTACAGGTGCACCGCTAAAATTTAGCGGTGCACCTGTATATTTTTACAGGTGGACCGGTATCAGTAGTTTTGACCCTTTTGGTACACCATAGTCGATGGATCAATTTTATCAGTCCATCGATAAATTTTTCAGGTCCAATGATAAAATTATTTGTCAGTGATAAATTTTTCATGACCGATTTTGGCGGTGATCTTTTAAATATCAAACAGCCAATTAGATGTCTATTCCATCTGATAATAAAACCTGGTTGGTCTAATTATGAGAGTTAAAATCACTACTCTTATAAAATATGTGTGCTGCGATAATATCAGTCCACCCAGAGAAATATCTACAAAATTTAATAGGATATTCCAAGTTTGCTCGCGATCAAGTTTGGAAAATTTGAGATTTTTGCCATTCTGTACTTCCCAAAGCCCATAGACTCATATCAATGTTGTGATATATTTATTTCAGCCTATTTGTTCAGAAATTTTCATTGTGTATGAAATATCTACAAAATTTAATAGAACATTCCAAGTTTGCTCATAATGAATTTTAGAATTTGTGAGATATTTGGCATTTGCTACTTTTGAAAGCTGTTAACAAGTATCAACAATATCAATGCTATTGATTCTAGTCTATTTGTTAATAGTTTTACATAACATGTCATATCAGTCAACAAAATTTAACAGAAATTCCATGTTTGCTCATGATCAGTTTTGGAATATGTGAGGTATTTGGCATTGTTCACTTCCCAAAGCCCATGACTCAAACTGTTGATGTCATACCATTACTTTCAGCCTATCTGTTTAAAATTGTTCATTGTATGTCAAATAAAGTTAAAATCTATACAGACGGAAGTAAAGACCCCACAGCTAAAACAGCAGGGGCAGCCTTTGTTGTCCCCGAGATGGACAATGTCCACAAAATCAGACTTAATCCCGTCCTTGCGGTTTTTACCACTGAGCTGATAGCCATTGAACATGCCATCATCTGGATTCTGGAGAACAGGATCCCAAATTCAGTTATCCTTACTGACTCCCTTAGCTCCATACAGGCCCTGTTATCGGGCAAATCAAAATCAAGACCCGACAAGGTATACAAAATCCTATCCCTACTCAACCTAGCCACCATTGTAAATTTCAACATTTCCATAGAATGGATCCCTGCCCATGTAGGAATTGACGGCAACGAAATGGCCGATGGGGCGGCAAAGGCAGCTATGACTACTGGTAGTTATGACCATACCAAACCCTCAAAAATGGAAGTTTACCCCCTAATAAATGAGGCAATATTTGAAAAATGGCAATCCCACTGGACCAGTAGCAGCAAGGGCCGCACCTACCATTTCATCCAACCAACAGTCCAACAGTAAAACTGCAATGTGACGTATATAGTCCCATTAGACGTTTTGATATCACCTACTCCCGATTAAGGTTAGGACACTGCGGCCTGGGCTGCCACCACTACGGCAACCAGACCGGCCTATGTCCCCACTGCAATGAAGCCGATGATCTCGATCACATCTTCTTTGACTGTGTAGCTCACAGCAATTGAAGGCGAGACCTTGAATCCATCATATTTAAATTAGGATATATCACACAATAGACCTGAGACTCCTCCTGTCCCCCCCAAAGAAACATGCAAGTGTAATACAGAAGGCAGTCTTCGAATACCTGGACAAAACTAATATCATTGCCAGGATATAAGTAGAACCAAACACATAAAGGAAAATTCACCCCCAAAATTTCTTTATATTGGGCCCTTGCTGCTGAGGTGTATCCAAGCCCCTTAAGCCCATAAACAAGCCTGGTCACCTGGAAAATAACTGAACCATTAAAAGGCTCAAAACACTAGAACCCTAGTCGTACAAATTACCTCTGTATGACAAAATTACCAAAATTAAGGTGTATCAAATCACCTTAATCCCATAACCAAGCCTGGTCACCAGAAAAATAAGAGAATCACTACAACAGTCAACATATTTGCTCCCTAGAAACAACAGAAAGCAACATCTCCTCCAACCCAACAACTCACAATAAGAAATAAGCTACAGTCCTGTTGTTCATCAATAATCCTCCTCACCTTAGCCCCAAAATAAAGTGTTCCACAACCCCCATTAAATTTACAAACAGGCTTGGTATCCCGGAAAAGGACTGAACCATTATAAGGTTCGACACATTTTCACCCTAGAAATATCCAAAAGAAGCCCCCCTCCCCCCACAACAACTACCAGTGAGGATATAGCTACTGCTACTGTACATCTGTTGCCCCAGTGAAATTTACACCTCACTTTAGCCGAAAAATAATATGCTCCACAACCCCCCTTAAATTTACAAACAGGCTTGGTTTCCTGGAAATGGACTGAACCATTATAAGGTACGACACATTTTCACCCTAGAAATATCCAAAAGAAACCCCCCTCCCACCATAATAACTACCAGTGAGGAAATAGCTACTGTGCATCTGTTGCCCCAGTACAATTTCCCCCTCACTTTAGCCGAAAAATAATGTGTTCCACAACCCCCCTTAAATTTACAAACAGGCTAGGTATCTTGGAAATGGACTGAACCATTATAAGGTTCGACACATTTTCACCCTAGAAAAATCCAAAAGAAACCCCCCTCCCCCAACAACAACTACCACCAAGGTAATAGCTACTGTGCATCTGCTGCCGCAGTAAAATCTTCAGCTTACTAAAAGTGGAACTCTACCAAAAACTCCCAGGACCAGAAAAATCCCTAAAATTCTAAATATGCAATATTCCTTGGAAACTACTAAACCAAAATAAGGTTTAGACCAAATTCCAATGATTTAAGCCCTAAATGGGATCCTGACTTCACTTACATTCCCAGAAACAAAATTTAGCTACTGTCACCCCGGTGACCAACAGGCACAGACAGCTCCTTGAAACCTAGATAAACTCAGTTACAGGTTATGGCCGCAAGGACAGAGACGGTTATAACCTAGATCAACACCAACCCCATGCTCCCCCAAACCCACGGTATTAGCACAGATGGGAATTTGCTCCCTACCCAAGAATTTGCTCCCCACCCAAGAATTTGCTCCCTACTTCTACCTTTTTTTTTTTTTTTTTTTTTTTGTCTTTCTCATTACTGCCCTGGACCCAGCCAAAGGCAGGGGGCTTGGTCCATCAGACCTAGCAAAGCGAAGTCTGATGGAGGCTTACAGCCTGGGGAAGATAGAATTATGAATTTTAGAATATGTGAGATATTTGCCATTCTGTACATTCTGAAAACCCATGACTCAAATCAATGGTGTCATACCATTTATTCCAGCATGTTTGTTCAATATTTGTTTGATGTTTGCCTATATCAACAAAATTTGATAAAATATTCCAAGTTTGCTTACGATCAATTTTGGAATATGTGAGATATTTGGCATTAAATAGTTTCCACTGCTCTTAACTTGTATCAACAATGTCATGCCACTGGTTCTGGCCTATTTGTTAATAATTTTACATTATTTGTCCAAAGTTGACAAAATTTAACAGAATATTCCAAGTTTGCTCGCGATCAATGTTGGAATATGTGAGATATTTGAGATTCAATGCATTTAAAAGCTCTTTAATTTGTATCAACAATGTCATGCTGTTAATTGCAGCATATTTGTTAATTATTTTACCTCATATGTCAAATGTCAACAAATTTGATAGAATATTCCAAGTTTGCTTACGATCAATTTTGGAATATGTGAGATATTTGGCATTAAATAGTTTCCACTGCTCTTAACTTGTATCAACAATGTCATGCCAATAGTTCTGGCCTATTTGTTAATAATTTTACATTATTTGTCCAAAGTTGACAAAATTTAACAGAATATTCCAAGTTTGCTCGCGATCAATTTTGGAATATGTGAGATATTTGAGATTCAGTGCATTCAAAAGCTCTTTAAATTGTATCAACTATGTCATGCTGTTAATTGCAGCATATTTGTTAACTACTTTACCTCATATGTCAAATGTCAACAAATTTAAGAGAATATTCCAAGTTTGCTCGCAATCAATTTTGGAATATGTGAGATATTTGGCATTCCATAGTTTCCACAGCTCATAACTTGTATGACAATGTCATGCAATAGATTCTGGCCTATTTGTTAATAATTTTACACTTTATGTCAAATGTTGACAAAATTTAACAGAATATTCCAAGTTTGCTCGCGATCAATTTTGGAATATGTGAGATATTTAAAATTCTGTACATTCAACAGCTCTTTTACTTGTGTTTACAATGGCATGCAGTTAATTGCAGCATATTTGTTAATGAGTTTACCTCATATGCCAAATGTCAGCAAAATTTAACAGTATATTCCAAGTTTGCTCGCAATCAATTTTGGAATATGTGAGATATTTGCCATTCTGTACTTCCAAAAGCCCAGGATGTTTGCTCAGCATGTTTGTTCAATATTTGTTTGATGTTTGGCCATATCAACAAAATAGAACATTCCAAGTTTGCTTCCCAATAATTTGCAATAAGAAATTAGCTACAGACTTCTTGTCCATTAATAATATTCTCCATTTCCCAAAAAATTATTGTGTATCCAACCTCCTTAATCTCACACCCAGGCTTAGTAACCTGGAAACTAACTGAACCATTATAAGGTTCAACACATTTGCTCCCTAGAAACAGCCATAAGAAACCACCCTCCCCTCCCAATGATTCGCAATAAGAAATAAGCTACGGACTTCTTGTCCATTAATAATATTCTCCATTTCCCAAAAAATTAATGTGTATCCAACCTCCTTAATCTCACACCCTGGCTTAGTTAACTGGAAACTAACTGAACCATTATAAGGTTCAACACATTTTCTCCCTAGAAACAGCCAAAAGAAACCACCCTCCCCTCCCAATAATTCGCAATAAGAAATAAGCTATGGACTTCTTGTCCATTAATAATATTCTCCATTTCCCAAGAAATTAATGTGTATCCAACCTCCTTAATCTCAGACCCAGGCTAAGTTACCTAGAAACTAACTAACCATTATAAGGTTAAACACATTTGCTCCCTAGAAACAGCCAAAAGAAACTGCCCTTGCCTCCCAACAATCCGCAATAAGAAATTAGCTACAGTCCACCTGACCACAAATAATATTCTCCATCTCCCAAAATATTGGAACACTAACAAAATTCCCATGAACATAAAGACCCTTAAAACTTTAATTATGCAATATATTATGGAACCAACTAAACCAAGATAAGGTTTAGAACAAATGCTACAGTTCTAGACCCCAAAAGGAATTTTTACCCCGCCTACCTCCCTCCCAACAGAATTAAGCTACGGTCCTCTGAGACCATAAGGCGCAATTCTATGTAACCCAGGCAACCTCAATTACACATGAGGGCCACAAAAACATGGGACAATCGCATTCCAGATAACCCTCAATCTCTTATCCCCCACTGCTCACTCCATTAGTTAATAAGGGAATTTGCTCCCCACCCAAGCATTTGCTCCCCCTTTTTTTTCCTCTAGACCTGGGGCCGAAGTGTGCCACAAATTGCCATGCATCTCCAGAAGCCCTGAATTGTATTGCTAAGGCCAACCTACAGTTGGTCGTGAGGAATGTGCACATGGGATGTGATTTATGCTGAACTGTGTACAGGTCCATTTGGGTGTGGGAATTTTTTTTTCCTTTTTCTTTTCAAGAATTTGCCCCCCCCCCCCATTTCCCCCTGAGACCTGCACTGGACCCAGCACAGGTCCACTTGGGCGCAATCACACCGTTACATGAACCTGGACAGTTTCTTTGCTCGCAACCAAAGAATTAGCACCCAAGAATTTGCTCCCCCCATTTTCTCCCCCCCCCCCCCCGCCCCCCATGGTTAGTGACAAAGCTAGGCTGAATGGTGTTGAGGGGTCAACTGGAAAGTGAACAGAATATCAGGAAGTGAGAAGTCAGGTATCAAAGGGGAGTTATTAAGATATCATGTTTCCTGGAGATGGTGAACTTGTCTGGGTTGGGTGAAATAAGAAAGAGAAAAATGATGGAATAAGGAAGAGGTTTGTCTATTAGAGATGCATCCCTGAAAAGAGATAGCAAAGAAGAACCATTGTATGCTAGGGGAAGTTTACCCTTTTTTCCTGTGGAAAGGGTAATAGAAAAAAGGACCATAGTGAAAATCTGAGAAATGGCTGCTATGTAGGAAGAGATATGATTTTTGTGTCTAGAACACTGTTTTATCCCCTGCATTTATCATGGTTTAGGTAGTGTCCAAGTATTGTAGTTCTCATGTATAATTAAGATTGCCTGACACAGGTAAAATTTTACCTAAAAAACTGTTAGAAGAATTATAGGGTGACAGTAGCTAAATTCTGACTGGAAGAAAATAGTTGGAGAAAGAGATTCTTTTAGGGCCTGGAATTGTAGTATCTGTTCTAAACCTTGTTATGGTTTAGTACTTTCAAAACATTTTGGTCGAAATGTGATATTAAGGTGTCTGGATACACATTCAATTTATCCCTATTGTCAGTAAAGAGAAAATATTATGGGACAGAAGGAAAATTCTAATTGTAATCAGGCAGATAGAGCTGGTAGCTTTTATAAGATTCATGATCTTAGTACAAGTGTTGTTATTGTTATTAACAGAAAGTGCTGTTATTAACAGACAATTGGTTGATGTCCAAATATTTTGGTAAAAGAGAGATAGTTATTCGAGAATAGCATGACCATAGCAGAATTCTTATTGTGGGCTAGCGGTTGGAGAAAATATTTTTTTTTGGTTATGGTAATGTAGTAAGAGTATTGAACCTTATTACGGTTTAGTTAGTTTTAGAGAAATTATTATAGGTCTGTATTTAAGGTGGCCAGATACACATTGATTTTTCCCCCCTACTGTCAATAGAGAGAGGTATTATGACAAGACATAGGAAAAGTCTGGTTATAGTCTGACAGATGGAACTGGTGGTTTTTATTGGGCTCAGAATCTTAGCATGAATGTTATACTTAACAGAGATTTGATTCGTGTCCAAATATTTTGGGAGAAGAGGCATAGTTATGAGTATTTGAGAATGTTTGTTAGTGTTACTTTGTATGGAGAAGATATGGTGACAGAAAGCTTAGAAGGCCAAGATATAGATTTTGGAATATATGCTGTCCTACTGCTGGTGGTAAATATGGTAAATAGGGCTTGAAGTTGTTTTTGGGGAGTTGGGATGAATTGTTGAAGAGGAGACCCGGTAGCTAAGTAGGCTAAGTGCTGGCCTGCTCATCAAGCAGGTATGGTCATGTATGCCATGGTTGTAGCTGCCTGCCTTTGCTGCATTATCTGCCATAATCTGCCATTTCATTACCATCAGTTCCTGCGTGGGCTGGGGTCCATTTCAAAGAAATATTGAAATTTACTGTAGCAGCTAGGCTGAGTAAAGTTTAGGATTCTGTTTACTTTATCCAGACTAGTTTTTGATTTGCCTGACTGCAAGGCCTGTATTGAGCTGAGGGAGTCAATAAGGATGACTGAGTTTTGGAATCTGTTTTCAAGGATCTAAATTATAGCATGTTCAATAGAAATCAATTCAGTGGTGAAGACAGATAGGACAGGATTGGACAGGACCTGTAAAATTCATGTGTGGACTGCTAATTTATAGGTCCACCTACATTTTATTGGTCCACCGATACTTAGAATTTATCGGTTGACCAATAAAATTACATTGCATGGACAAAAATGCAGATGCGATTTGAATCTATAAAAATACTGTGCATCTATAAGATTTATTGATGGATGGATATTATCCCTGGTTGTATATATTTTATAAGAGCTGCGATAATAGCCCTCTGTATAGTTAGACCAGTCAGACATTAATATCAGCTGGAGTAGACAACTAATTGGCTGGTATATACAAGAGCTGTCACCTGACAACATAGCTTTCCTGAATTGGTACTTGCCTATCTCACAGGCATTTGTCACTATGGTTTGCACTAAAGAAACAAAAGCTTAAAGACAAAATTCTATATCAATGACCTTGACTTCAGGGTCACCTAGTGCTATGGGGTGGGGTAGTATTTTGTAAAAGCCAGTATCTAACATCAGTTCAAGTAAAGTGACTGTGACCTAATTTTTGACCCTATGCCCCACCCCAAGGCCTCACCCAGGGGTATGATGATACAGAATAGAAGGATATGCTGTGAGATGATTATATTCCAAATATAAAAGGGTTATGGCCAGTGGCTAATTGTTTAGATTTAAGATCACTGCCAAAAGGGGTCATGAAAAATTTATACCTGGATCAATAATTTTATCGTTGGACATGTAAAATTTACCAGTGGACCCATAGAATTTATCAGTGGACCAATAAAATTTATCGGTCCACCCATACTTTTATGGGTGCACCTATAATTTATTGATCTGCACCTGTAAATGTTATCAGTCCACCTTCAAATGCCAAATATCGATGGATCGATAAAATATTGGTGGAGCTGTAATTTAGCAGCATTGTATGAAGTTTATCGGTCCATTGAATAAAATTAATTTTAGTGGTGCACCTATGTTTTTATACGTGGACTGGTCAGTTGATTAGAGCCACTTGATTATGGAGAAACAGGTTGTGGGTTTGAGTCAGGGGTGGGCCAGACTGGAAAACTCTGTTAACCAAGCAGAAAACAGGAATTTTTTTTGGAATCAGGAAATGTTGTTTTGTTGCTTTATGTCCACAGTAAACAGTTATGGTCATGTCGGGATGGTCATTTAACCTTACCACACTATTCCTGGGCAGGCTCAGACCTCCTAAGCAGTTAACGTGTACTTTTACCTTTAACGTTTTGCCCATTAAACTGACAACAGCCTTTCTTGAATCTTGGGGAGGAGAAATGAAATTATGTGGCCAGACTAGGTATCGAACCTGGGACCTCAGGCTCTTGAGTCGGATGTGCTACCAACTGTGCTATGCCGTACGGCTAAACAGAGAAGGACTAGGCAGTGAAAGGAGGGGAATGGGCTTCACCTTGCATATGCTGTGCCCAAGATACATTGGACCTTTAATCCCCACTGTCCTACAGCCACTGCACTATGGGACCCCACTTAATTGTTTTGTATTGTAGCGTTAGTTGGGTTGTTCACCAAATCAAGCAACCGTTCACCCATCCAGGTACTAGCCGCGATCTCCGTTGCTTAACTTCTTGAAAGAGCCTTCCACTCTACCCATGTCGCCATAAAAGCGGGCTTCTACAGCAAGGCTGTAGAAGTGTTTATATACCTGAACCTGTTACATTTCTCCCCCTCTTCTCTTGACTTCATCCCCAAGTCGCCAACTGCTTACTTAGCAGACCCGAGGACGGAGCCTATGCAACACCACCAGGGACGCCTTTTCCTGCACACCTGGGTCCGGAGATGATGGTCCTGTCATCTCCCATCCCACCGCTGCCACAAAATGTAGCATTAGCGAGGTCGTCCACCAAGTCAAGCAACCAGTCACCCATCCAGGTACTAACCGCCATCTCCGTTGCTTAACTTCGTGAAAGAGCCATCCACTCTACCCGCGTCGCCATAAAAGCCGGCTGCTGTAGAAGTGTTTATATACCTAAACCTGTTACATTATTACTCTATCTCTCAACTTGAATGAAAATAGTGGTGTAATAAATCTGCCAATTAACTAATTAAAAAGATAAAGGTTTCCCATCTAACTTATTTAGCAGCATATTAAAACATCGGTGTCATAACTGTGTCAAAGAACAATAACAAAAACTGTTTATTTTGCCATTTGGTGCCATAACTAACCACAGATCAAGTATACCAGCTCTGCTATTACATGAAAATGATTTAATTAACGGAAATATATGGGCAAAATATTAATATATTCCCATATGCTTAATATATGCAGTCTATAGCTATTTGAAACAATACAAACAGGATTGTAATATGTTATCTACGCCAGCGGACAATCTCGAGATTACTCGATCAATTTTGGGATACCTCGATATTCAAGGTTGCTCGTTATCCCAAAAAAGTTCACATCACATCCACCATTTTGGACACATCACGTGATTAATATTTTCGGCAAAAAAATAACGACACCTCTAAGATAACTATCGACATAGTTGTCGTGCACAGTCTACGTGGTAACCGCCAGACGGTAACAACCGCCACACGGTAGCGCTTAGACTTATGCAACTGTACTACTGGATTCCTCTAATGTCACGGTATTTAATTGTTAATATGAAATAGGTGTTACCTAAATGCGTGCAAAAGCAGATGTTTTTTTTTCTTTTACAAAGCTGAGGGCATATCATCTGAAGCAATTTAACTTCTAGTTAGTTCAGAAGGTCTCTTATCCAATCAAGAATACAGAACAGAAGGAATTGAACATATTATTAAAGAAATTGAACTGGTTTAAGACACATGTAGACTTACCAGACAGCAATGTCCCCTTGATCACTAATCTGAGGAAAGTTGTAGTCTTGAATGGACCTGAAATAATATAATTTTTTCCTTCCAGGACTGGGGAGCAAGTGGAAACATCAGATGAGCATAAGTATGGGTATATAGATACTCCTATTTACGGTATATGAAGTCTGCATATTATAACATTCTAATTTCATATTTTTATACTGATTTTTAATATTTTTATCCATGGTCAAATGTGCGACATGGCTCATCTTAATAATAAAAATAGGAAATATCTAAAATTATAAATATGAACATAAAAATTGAACTATTTAAAGATCGAGTAAGTGGAGAACTCTTAGGTCCTTTTGCCATTTTATATGTTAAAGTTCTGTTGTATAATAGAGAAATTAAATTTTACCATTGTAAGCCTTAAACTGAGAAATGTGATCTTGGATAATGATGAGGGATTGAATTAAATTTACCAGATCAATCCTTCGTTGTTTCTTCCCAAAGCATAGTTCATTGAAAGACGCAATTCTCGTAGACTTCCCGGGGGCGTCATATCTCTGATCTCCAAAGCTGAGAAATAAAATAAGATGAAACATTTTTAAAACAATTAATTTTTTTGTTGTTGAAAATTTCTGTATTTTACACCACTCACTTTATCATGTTTATTCAAAACAAAACAACAAAATTTGTTGTTTTGTTTTGAATAAACATGATAAAGTGAGTGGTGTAAAGAAATAGTTTGTCAGAAATTTTGGGTTGTCCCGAAATGAAGATTGACATTCTGTTTCCACCATTTAATAAGCACCAGATGGATTGTTGTGTAAACGTCTACTTTAATGACCAACATTTGCAGTATATATTTAATGTACACCAAAGGCATTCATAGACCAAATATAATTTGGAAAATGTTAAACATGAAAATAAACTGGAGAGATTTGGCATGACTTTTTTGAAATGAAATGATGCAATTGATCCTTTCAGAAATTAAACTTACTGTGGACAACAGATGTCTAAGTTCACTCCCTCTAGACATTATTGAAAGCATCAGGGTTTACTTGATTGAGGTTATTGGTATCTTTGCAAACAGAGGTATTTGGTTAAGACAGTAGTAGCAGACATGCCACACACCGTAGATACATAATACTGTGATAAAGTTCTATGATGAATAGACAAATACTTAATGTTTTCAAAATTGAACAGTCTGACATAAGCAATTAAAGTAATTACATTAATTTGAAGGGTAGTAGCAGACATGCCACACACCTCTTCTCTATTAATTCAATAGCACATATATTGTAATTGAAAGAATAAGAATCAGTTTGCTAGGACTGTATTGAATTCATTGTGTGTTGATTTGGTAGTTGAACATTGTGAATCTGCCTTCTATTACTATATACCATTTGTACTATAGTTAATTGAAAAGAAAAACAGGTGCCTCTGCAGTGTTATTAAAAGTGAGTAGAACAATATGCAGAAAAAAGAATGACCAAGTATAATTTTGAGACTGAGTGGTCATGAAAGTCTCTTTTTTGTTGAGCTGGTAATTTTTTTCTTAAATGCAGTACACATTGATTGAAAAGTAGAATAATGTGAAATAAAAAAAGTGGAAATCAATGCATAAAATATAGAAATCAATGGGTTTGCAAGGAACTTGTGAACAATAAAACTGGAGAGCTTGTCCATTTGTATTGATTGTATGTCTGTTTGATTAGATGAAATAGGCCATTTTTTAAAAAAAATAAATAAAAAATGGATATTTCAGCATGTTTAATATTAGAAAGCATTTTTGATACTTATCAATGTTTGAAATGACTGCCTTTTTGACTGTACATAATTAAAGCTTAACTTTCTCTGGTAATCTTTACCAGATATGATAAGAGTTGGTGAATAGGTTTAAATAGCCAAAACTTTGAAGTCTTGCCCAAGTAAAGTTCCTTCTTTTGAATGTATGCAATGGGATTGAAGGAACATTTTTACAACTTAGATTTTACTGTTCAGTAAGCTTTGACTGGCCTTTTCAACAAGAAGCGGGAATTCCATAGGTGTAAAGGAAAAAGTTCAACTTCTGATTTTAATGGATAATAAGGATAGACTGCCACCTGATTACTTTATGGCTCACCATCGTAGCTTTTACTGGTAACGACAGGAACTTGATCTGGCAGGCAGGATAACATGCAATGGTATCGAGTGAGGTTATATTATGGAAGAGCATGAAATGAATGACGTCAAGTGCAACAAAGAATAATCAACATCGCATTGAAAGCATTCATTTAGAAAACTGTTGACATTGAAAGCATTCATTTAGAAAACCCTTGAAGAGTGTGAGGTCCTGGGTTTGATACCCGTTCTGGCCACATACTTTGTTTCTGCTGCTTATTCAAGAAGGGCAGTTGGCAGTTTAACTGGCGAAAGTATGTGCACTTAGTATTGGTTAACTGCTTTAAAAGGTCTTAGCTTTCCCAGGAATACTGTGGTTAGGTTAACTGACCGTCCCGACATGAGCATAGCTGTTTACCATGGATGTAAAGCAACAAATCAATCAATCTTGAAGACTGTGGCTAGACAATACTGGTAATACATTTGAAGAAGTATTTGAAGGCATAATAGCTGGTGAAGAAAACTGCAAAGAGGTTAACAATTACCATAAGATTAAAGAAAATCATTGTAACTAAAGATTTATGACTCATGCATATTGTGCTTAGACCTTTTATAATCCCAAGAGTCAGGAGTTTCAGAGTCAGTGTCTTCCTCACTGCTATCAGACTGAAGGGATGGCGCAAGCTGTTCCTGGGAAAGCTCTTGCAAGTCTAAATTGATTGAGGTGCACAAGAAACTGAACCACTTGTCCCTAAGTACAACATCAGGATGAACACCATCGTAAAGGCCTTTATAGCAGGGTGTTGATTTGGAGACTTTGATTTTTTTGTTTCGGCCCCTAAGTTTTTGTTTGTTTATATTAAGATCTTTGTCCCACCTGACTGACCGTTTACAAAAGTCTTCATTTAATTTTGAAATGTGAAAATTGATAGCTTTTATGTCTTCCTCCAGATGAAGTTGTTGAGAAGCAAGTTCAACAGTAGAAACACTTGACAGGCCTTTATTATAAGTATTACAATTGGATAAGGACACTGCAGGACTATGAACAACTTTGACAAAGGCACCATAAGAAGGAGAATCTTTGTAGAAAGAAGTGATGTCTTGTTTCAAAAGGTCTAAAGTGTGACTGTTAGAATGATAGAAAATTTGATAGTTATTATTTGAGTAATTTATTTTTTGGGTGAGGCTGCAAATTCCTGCAGCTATATATGCATATATTGGCATGTCATCATGGAGGGACTGAAGCCTTTGCACCTCATGACACACTTTGTCTTTTACGGTTGAAAACTTGCCCCCGGGGAAGATACCTAGATGCACATGGGATTGGGGAAAAGCTCCTGACTTTTGGAGGAACTCCCTGAAGCCTCGACCTCTGGAATCTGTCCCTATAATGATATGGTTCTGCATTGTCTGCAAAATAAATATATATATATATGAGCTGTGACATGACAAAACCAACAAAGTGACATATGCGTCCAGAGAAGACTCAGATCAGCCTGGGCAGCTGCCCAGTCTGACCAGGGTCTTCGATGTATGGAGTTAGCTTAGACCCTTAACTACCCTTTAAGCGCAAGCGAAGACTCTGATCAGACTGGGTGGACGGCCAGGCTGATTTGAGTCTTTGCTTGCACATATGCCACTATGTTGTTTTTGTAGTGTCGCGGCTTATATATATATCTATCATATGACGTCGCTGTTATTCAGTGGATAACGTCGTGTCATAAAAATCATATGACCACACGTGTAATAACACTTTGGCGCGTACATGTAGCGTCACTGACAATGTCCGTGTCATCCATATCAACAAAGCATTTTCTACTTGAAATATTGTTCAGTTTGAAGGCGTTAAAATCCCATTTAAAGGGTCATATGATAAACAGAATCTTACACAAGTGGTCATTTCATATGAAATTTATGAAAGTCGCTGAAGGCTCGTTTCATAAATTTTATATGAAATGACCACTAGTGTAAGATCCTCTCTCTCTATATATATATTATTATATATTATATATATATAGATATATATTATGATCTTACACAAGGGGTCATTTCATATGAAATTTATGAAACAAGCTTTCGGGGAGTTTCATAAATTTCAAATGATGGTCTTACACGAGTGGTCATTTCATATTACCTTGTTGTCATACATTTTTATGACACAACGTTATCCACTGAATATAACTGTTCATATAACAAACAGTGGAACAGAGTAAAAGACATGTAATCATTAATGTCACTAACATCCTCTTAGTTTGTAGACAGACGTCATTTAATATCCACTGAATATAACTGTTCATATAACAAACAGTGGAACAGAGTAAAAGACATGTAATCATTAATGTCACCAACATCCTCTTAGTTTGTAGACAGACGTCATTTAATACCATTTGAAGTAACATGGGTCAGCTAAGGGATGACTTGTCTTCAAATTTGTCATTTGGGGAGGTTAATCATTGGTTTGATGGTCAACTTTTCTGAATAAGCAAACGTAAAACGGCCAATTTACTTCCCAAAATGACAATTATCAATCACTTAAACCATTGTAATACACTTATTTCTTTCCTTTAAAAATAAATATTTTTACCATCAGCAAGTGTTGTCAGCCGACTAGCATTGCTGAAAACTTGCAAGATTAGTGTGGTGGCCCAAAAGCTTAGCAGGCCTTACTTTCAGTGGCCCAAATTATCTACTACCTTAAGTTCCCATTCATTATGTATTGCTAGAAAGATAAGTTTGGGCCTCTAAAGGTCATATTTTGGAGATTTCTGGTGGTCCAAAACAAAAATTTGGAGCTTTTGGCCACCGGGCCACTGGCCATTTCCAGCACTGCGACTAGTATAAAGGCAAATGTCAGGAAATGAAAAAGAATGTAACATAATGATGATCCTCCAGTATACAGCAGGATATACTGTCGCATGTTTATAATGTTATCAAATCAGAACGTAAATTAGAATTTAAAGTTAAATAGGTGTAAGTGCTATTCTATATTAGGGTGTTTAAGTAAATCTACCACAAAAGTAAATATGCTGTTTTAAGGACAGGACTTTGTTTGTTAGTTAAATGAAATTCCATCCACCACCTTTCAAAGTTTGACTGCCTGAGAAGAAAGACTGTTTTAGATGAGCCACCAGACAAGACTGAAAGCAGCTTGCATATGCCTGAATAGCACACATGGTAGTAGCACAAATGACACCATGCAATAAGAGTTCGGCTGCGAAAGTATTAGTTCTGGATACATGTAGGTGGGACATTGTACATGGGGTTTGTTGTTATCTTGTCTACTATGATATTATGAGTTATTGTTTGAAACTGACTGAGCCAGAGCATGACATTTCCTACAGTCGAACATGTGCGCCAACCAAAGACTCAGATCGGCCTGCGCATCCACGCAGTCTGATCAGAGTCTTCACTTTGCACTGCAAGGGTAGATTCCAACCCAAAGCTTATTTAGGTGGACAGCGAGTACTCTCATGGTACTGTATGGATGGGCAGGCTGATCTTTGTCTTCATTGGGTGCTCATGTGCAAGCGTAGACAATGGCATGCACTGGATCAATTAATACAAATAACTGGAATTTTACTTAAAAGATAATGAAATATAGATTTCAGGGAGGCTGCTTTTAAATTTTTTAACTAACTCAGGCCGGACACAGATAGGACTATGTCGAAGGATTAAATTGACATTGTCCAGTCTACTTGGACACCCTTGACAAACAAGGCATCGATGGACAATGTTCAAACTTGCAACTGAGTCCATGGCTGATGTCCATGGTCCATGGATGATGTCCATGGTCCATGGATAATGTCCGGGGAGTCCATGGATGGTGTCCAGGGAATCCGTGCATGATGTTCAGGGAATCCATGCATGATGTCCATGGAGTCCATGGACAATGTCAATGGAGAGTATGGACACTGCCCGTGGAATTCATGTACATGTTCTTGTTTGACTGGTGTCCCTGGACTTTTACCTGAGTATCGGTGGATATTTCCAGACTTTCTACGGATTCCACGGACAATGTCCAGGGAGTCCATGGACTCAGTGGACATTCTACTGGTATACAGATGTCGATGTAAAAGACCAGCCATCGTTGAAATAAATATGGAGTGAAAGTGAGTAAATACATGTAATGAAACAACTTAGCATGGATCAGAATAACCAGTGGTGAAGTGAAGTGTTTCACCACATGTAATTATTCTGTTTCTTATTTGAATGATTGATTAGTGTGAGGCTACCAGTGTTGATTCAGCAAGTTTCGGTAGTAGCACTTAGTGGTGTTGATGGTTATAGCGCTGAAGATAATTTGGAGCTGTAGAGGAATAAATATTTTAATGTACTGAATATACAAAGAGGGTAGTAGTTGACATGCCACCCACCACTTCTTTGGAAAATGATTACAGGGAGTATATGTTGATGGTTATAGGGCTGAAGATAATTGAGAGCTGTAGAGGACTACAAGTTATTTACAGCTCTCAGAGGACTACATGTTATTATTTTAATGTACTGAAAATATGGAAATATAGGGTAGTAGCTGACATGCCACCCACCACTTTGGGGAAGAAGAAAACAGGGAGTATATGTGTTGATGGTTATAGGACTGAAGGATAATTGAGAGCTGTAGAGGAATAATTATTTAAATGTACTGGATATATGGACAGGGTAGTAGCTGACATGCCACCCACCACTTCAGGGAAAAATGAAAACATGGAGTATATGTTGATGGTTATAGGGCTGAAGATAATTGAGAGCTGTAGAGGAATAATTCTTTTAACCTACTGAATATACGGACAGGGTACTAATGTCAAAGGTCGACCAAGAGACTCTGTAGCTTAGTTGGCTGAGTGCTTGAATGGCAAGGGAGAGGCTCTGGGTTCGAGTCTTGGTCGGGCCATGATATTTTCCTCCCCTGTGACATTTGGTGGTTCAGTGTGGGCCAATATCTAGGGCCGCGAGCAACAAAATGTGCATGTCTCTGAGGTTCCTCTGTGGTTCCGGGTATATTCGGGGACGAATCTAATTAAGCAGGAGGAAAATGTCAAAGGTTGACCAAGTGACTCGGTAGCTCAGTTGGCAGAGTGCTTGCACGGTAAGCGAGAGGCCATAGGTTCGAGTCTGGTCGGGCCACGATATTTTTCTCCCCTGTGATATTTATCACATGGAAGTAATCCGTTGACACATGTTCCATATTCATGAGCATTTGGTTTTATGGAATGAAAAATATAACACAGAATACACAGAAGCATAACAGGATGGTACATTGTATATAAGGTTTACATTGGTGACAATAACACAGTTAGAGCTGTGTGTTTGTTGGAAACACGTAAATATCTGTGAATTGCTGTGTGCCTGTCAAAGAGTTACTCCTCATTGTTTGAGTGCTGCTCGATTTTCGTGATGATGTGAATAAATGCATCTTCAGTTCTTAAAGTCTGAAATTGTTCTTTAGTGCTTTGTTCAATGTGTGAAAGCCTATTTGCCTCATCGTACCGAGCACGAGTTGTAGGTATTTTTACAACATGGCAAAGTCTATCTGGGTTTACCAGAACATCTGGGTGCCAAGCAAAATCTGGAAGATCAGTTGGACCTCCTGCACTTTTGGCACGAGACAGTGCAACAAACAAAGCACCAGGATTTCTGGAATCAAACTGTTTACTTCCTGGATCAATTACTATGTATTTACTGGATTCCCCTTTTCCGATCGTCATGCCTTGACAGCGGTGTATGGTGGTACCCCAGCCCAATCTAAGTGGTATCTGTTTTCTTTTACAACTGTAACACCTGCAATCTATTTTCCTTTCTACAGAAACAATTGGAACTAGTTGAGGGTTATAGCGAACACACGAAGTATGTTCGCTATACTGTATCAGTTTTGGTCCTATATACTTAGGCAGATAAAATGTGTGGTAACGATCATGGTTGCGGCCATCTTGGAGAACCGGAAGTTCGAAAGTTCTCGCGAAACTAGTCACGAACCAAGTGCTCTAATCAAAATTTTTACGAGTCCACAACTTTATTTTTGCAATCACTCTAGAGGAATTGTACATTTAATATTTCTCGCTACAGTAATTCTCGTTTTTGTTAAATATGTTCGTAGAAATGATAGCTCAAAGTGTAAACGTTTTTCGTTTGAGGTTTTGTCGTCTGCTCGGGACCGGAACTAGTCTAGACCGGAACTGAGTTCCTAGGTAAAACCCCGTACCGTGGCGCGTCATGTGATTTGGAAATGACGGCGCAACCGTAAGCGCACCAGAGAGCCCACCTAGGTTAGAGAGGAGCAGGAATGGTGTGTTTGGCCAGTGTTAACAAGCACTTTGATAAAAAAAAAGTTGATTTCTACGACTTATTTTAGTAAAGTCATTATGACACAGCCTTAACATTTATATTTTAGCCCATTTCAATTATCTTTGGAACTGAATAAATAACAATCAGATACAAAAATGAATTCTTTGATTAGCTAATCAAAACAATCATCATGAGTACAATTTTAAACACCATATGATTTAATACTCAGAATTACACTTATTATCTGAAGTGTCTCTCAGCTGCGGAATATAAGGTTTGCTGAGAGAGGGCAGCAGGACTGACTTCCGATAATATTATTTTGAAGACGGTTGAATCCCTGCCTCTTAATGGCGCAGATCGCTGAGGAAAGTGTGGACTTTCAGATGATTAGTGCACCCCACCACTGTCACAAAGCAGCTTTATATTGTGACAGGAGACCATAAGGACACCTTAAGAAGGCGAGCCTACATATGTTTCCGTTCTATCTGCATACCGAACAAGTCTGCTATGGTTCTTTCTTAATGGGCACTGCGGTTCTTCTTCGACCTTTAAATTCAGACTCTAACCGATACTGGCATGACGTTCAAGCCCATCTTAAGGATTGCAAAACCAGCAATAAACCCTATAAGGTGTTTTCCTTTCTTTCATTTACTCTTTTTTTTCCTTTCATTTTTTTATTTAAACTGTTTTTCTTTATTCTTTCTTTCCTACTATGCATTACTCCAGTGCATGACCCCGTTGCTGATGCCCTTTCCTGCACAATGAGGCTCATGTCGCTCACGGGCACTGGTGGCTTAGCAACGTCTTCAAATCAAATCAAATCAGTTAACTGTTCTTAAATCCAAATACAGGGCTGACACCAAGTACAGTACAAAACATACAATACATAAAAACATTCGGTACATGCAAGTGATGTACATGTATTTTCTGACCATGACAGTGTATGACTTACTTACTATATATAATTATATATAATGTTAAAGTGAAACATCTCCAGAGGAAGTAATTCAGCCACCCGCTCTCTGCGTCCCCTCCAACTCAAGACCAGCTCCCTAAGAAAAGAATTTGCCCCCATTCATTGAAGCAAACGCTCTTCCATATAGAAGACCCACCTGGAAGGGCTATGCCTCCCGAGGAAGCAAAAAAGAAACCATAAAGGCTGCCTACTTATGTAAAAGTGGCGAAAAATATGAAGGTGCACCCTGTAGTAGGAGGGGAAAAATCTGTAAAGAAAATTTCGTTGAGCGTCCCGACCGGGGATCGATCTCACAACCTCAACATTATAAAGCTAGCACACAACCACTAGGCTAAAAGGTCCGGACCACTTAGACTAGTCAGTTACACACTCTATATACCTAAATGCATATTTACACATCACTCATTGGCCATACTACTACACTCCTCCATCCTACCAAAGCACATTTGTATCAAATGTTAAGGAATTGAAATAATTATAATCCAGGTTCTTTTTGACTCTGCAGCCATTGCTTCGCCCTTGGGCTCCAACGGTAATCATCCTGGTCACAGCACCACTGTAGTAGGAGAAAAATCTGTAAATGATAACGATAAGGTTAATGAGAACACCCTCAGGGAAAGCAGGTTGGCAAACCCAGACTCTGTGACTTCAAAACTGGGACCAACACCCAAAGGAAAGAATTTGCTCCCTATAGAGCAAATTTCCTCCCTTCAGAGTGGACCCCCACCCACCCACCCACCCACAAAAATGGCCCCACTGCCAACTTGAGTGCCAATGTAAACATGCAAGAAGACACATAAGTTGACTCTCCTATGTAAAAATAGCAGAAACTTGCGCACACAGTATAGTTGGCTTATTTTAGTGCAGCATGGATGTCACACGAGCTGCACCGGTCTCTCAAGGATGTCACCATTACCAGTATAGCATGATACAGTTTGCCTATGCAGGTGAGTACCACTCGAGCCAATTTGACCCAGACTACAATGACAAGGTGGTGCCTAGGGTAGCACTTCACCCCCATCAAAGATCTTCAAGGACCATAAAGAGTGTGTTCGCACAAAGGCAGTGCCTTAATTTCATATTATTGTACAAATGGTGGACCAGTGTACTTATCGAACTGAACCATGACTACATCTGGTAATGCATTGCTAGGTTTCCGCCCACTAAAGTACAGAATGTCCACGACTGTTCCTACTGACCCATTAAACAAGCCATATGGAACATGTAAATTTCCTGTCAGCATAACTCTGCATCCTTTGCAAAGATATAATGTATTTAAAAACCTCCTGCACTGTCACTGGATGCATTGGAATGGGTACCATTGTTGACGGCTGTCAGGTTAGCGATAGGGACAATCTGGTTTTCTCTTAGAAGATGTGATTTATTATGTTCCCATTCGGCCGCATGAGTTGGAAATACAAACAGACCTTGTTCATGAATTTGAGACATTGCTGAGGGCCCATGAGCAGATTTGAGTGTGTCCCATTGGAATTGCTGCAACCAGATTGCATCCTGTTGAGACAGTTTGTAATCTCTCATTGATAGGAGTACCTGCTTTAATTTTTGCTGAGATTTATCTTGTCTTACTATGGAATTAAGAGTCAGTGCTTGGTTGAAAGATTTCCAAGTGATGTGACCATGGATACCTGCTGGTGTTTTTTGAGTTGGCAAGTATACGGGAGAATCACACACGGGAGGAAGTTGAAAGTCATCACCGAGAAACACAATGACAGGAATTCCCCCCCCCCCCACCTGGTTGTGAAGAATTTGTCATGCCATGTTTACACATGAATTCTATCCAGCCTAGAGTGTTACTTCCTACCATTGATCTCTCATCAACTATAATACATACAAGACCTTGGCAGTTTTTCTGGAGATTTTCACCTGTGACTCCATCAGGAGGACACATTTCTTTAGTTGCATTTTTGTTTGTTGGGGTTTTTAAGAAACTGTGAATTGTTCTGCCTGATATTAAATTAGCACTACTCCCTGTGGGACACAAGACCTGCACAGCTTTATTTGAATTGTACAGTAATTTGATGGCATGCACAAGGCATTGAATAAGATATGATTTGCCTGCGCCAGCTGTACCTGAAATGACCAGTTTAAGTTGCTCAACTGAAGATGGGTTTTCTTTATTTTTCAGCAATGTGTCCATTACTAAACAGAATGCAAGTCTCTGGTCTTGATTCATTGAGGAAATGTTAACATTTGGAAGTTCTAAGCTATTGCTATCGTCAGTGTCACCTAGGTTTTCCAACCACTTGACCCGGCGGTCTTCAGGGTAGACATTTGTGGTATGACCCCAGTCGAAGTCTGGGCCACCATCATCAAAGTTAAAGTCTGACAAAACATCCAGGTCAGCACAAGGCTGCAGGAGGTCCATCCAGTCTGGTTGCTGACTGTCATACTGTTCACAAGTATCAGAATCATCATCTTCAACACCATGTGATTGTTGAGGATTTTGATGTTTTTGCACCCTTTTGACATCGGCCTTGACAAAATTTGGACATGTGTCAGATTCCAGGAATTCCAGCATTATGTTTGTCCATGTCTTGGCACTGTCTTTGTCTTTAATGTCTGAAATTTTTCTCCAGTTTGGCCAGTGCAGCAGAAGCATGGATCTGGAGTAGTCTTCAGATAAAGGCCAGGTAGGCCTTATGTTACTGCCACTAATGACTGGCACTTTGCCCTGCTTGCACACAAATTGGTACCAAGAGCTTACATCTTCTTTTGGCCGTTCTAGATACTTGTCTAATGGTGTACTGCGTGTAAGGGTGGCACCATTTTTCTCTAAAACTCTGGAGCCTGAAAAACTGACATTTTGAAATTGATGAGTACACCTGTAAAGAGGAAGTGAAGAAAGCTCGAAAGAGGCTTCCATGGAAGAGATATCCCTTTTGACAGTGTTCATTAATAGTTTGGTACAAACTGATTTAGCAGTAGCACCAGTGCTTTCATCAGCAGCATTGGCCATATCATTGAACAATTCCACTACAGCTCGGGGGTGTTGCCTCATTGCCTTTGCAGGCATATCCTGTGATATATTTTTCAGTGGCCATAATTTCATCAACAGATGGATTTTCTGGGTTACTTTTAGATAGTATTAAGGAAATGTCACCATTTGCCCTCCACCCTTGGGTGTAGTATTTAGAATGCTGCACCAGCTGTGGGTGGTCTCTAGCCATTTCAAGCCTGAGACTACCATTTTTATCCTTAAGTATGGCAGGAGAATCCCTGCACTGTTTCCCAGAATTTTTTTCATCCCCAAATTCCATGCGGCATTGCTTGATATTTGTGTGTTTGTTTCTTGGCAGACGCAAACAGTAATCAGAACATCTGTGCAAGTTGATGCGATTGGTGAGGAGCAAATGGTCCTCAAGAAGAGAAGCTTGTGTGTCACTCACATCCATCAAGAGTTTAATGAGTGGATTTTTGTCTTCAGGTGGTGCAGGGGCACAGCCCTCAGGTGGAGGCCAAAGGTTCTTTTTTGGGGAGCCATCCTCATTAGTTCCTGCAGGATGTGAGGCAGTCATTCCAAAAACAGATGTAGCCCACTGTGACAAATCTTCTGCACATGTGTCCATGGATAGTCCCCTCTTTATAGCTTCATGAAGCAAGTTATGGGGTTCTCTGTCAGTCCGCCAGCAAAGGCCATGCCAGTGGATCATACCTCTGGACTTGGCAAATTCCTGACGATACCAAAATGTGTCGACTGAAAATGCGGGCCCCATAACATTTCTGAAGAAAGATTGGGTACGTAAGTCAAAGTAATGTGACACTATATGTGTGTTTTCTTGTAAGACAGAGAAGAGAGTGTTATGGTCGTTGAGATCAACAACTTCCCCAGATGTTTGAAAGGTATAATGCTCAAGTAGTCTTCTTAGTGCCTTGAAGTGATATTCGGCGCAGCTGCCTGTGGCAAAGAAGGCAGGCAAACCTTGACCTTCATTAATTTTAAATTGAAGCAATGAGCGCAGTTCTTTGGATCTCTGGGCCCAGTACTGAGCAGTGCCCCTTAGGCAAGCTCCAAAATATAGTATCTTCTGAGCAATTGATTTGTCACCATTCTCTATCTTCTCTTTGAGGGTAGACAGAGTAAGCTGTTCATCTCCAAGTTGTTGTTTGACAATGTATGTGCTTTGTTCTAATGTTCTTTTGCGCATAATGATATTATGCACAATGAACTTGAAGTATTTGTGTTTAGCAAAACGGCCATCTTTATACCACAAGGGATGCTCAGCCCACTCTGCCATAGAGTCGCATGTCCTGAGCCGGTTTATATGGAAGTCTCCCTTTCCGAATGGGAAGAGGCAGGGAAAGGCAAGTGTGAAAAAATGCTTAGTAGTGAATTCTGAGAGAGGGACATTAGATTGAGTTGGCCAAGGAATGGTGACATATTTCCTGGTGTTTGTGACCGGCCCATGGTTTTCACCTACTACATCTGCTACTACCTTTTCAACTTGCTCTCTTATGTTAATAACTGGCTCTGGAAGAGTAACACAAGAGACTGTGTCACCATCAACTGCACCAGGATCCGTTTGTTTTGGAGCAGGGCCAATGTCCTGAATGATTTGATCAGAGTTTTTGGTTTCAAGCGTATGAATATGTAAAGGAGCATTTTCTGGTAAAAGATGCAGCCTCTCCTGAATTATTGTTATGTCATAGTAGACTGGGTTATTTTCTTTTAGCCAGTGCAAGACATTTTGTATGACAAGACGTCTGACATTGAACTCTTTGCTGGAGTTATTTTTCCCTTGTTTCCTAACCCTTATGATTTGAATGTCCTGAGGCAAGTTTGGCAGAATTTGGGCAGGTTCATTGACATTTTGCGGAAAGGCCACACAGTGTCCGGTGGATGCAATCCCACCATGTTTGAGCATGTGGACCTGTATGGCTGGGGAAATCCTGGAAATGAGTTGCTGCTCAACAAGAGATAAATCAACCATAGTTTCTGGAACAGGCCCAGGGTCCATATTGTTCTCAGCAGAAAACATGCATATGGATCCTTTTTCATGTTTGCAACGACTGCAGATATCAGGGGAAGCCATTTTCATTTCAAGTCTGAGCTCATTACAGACAGAACAGAGCCTGAAGTTGTAGGTCATTTGCTCAACTTCAAATGCACGTAAGCAGTCCATAACTTTGTTGAAATGTGTATCTTCAGGTACAGGTGGTGGAGGTGGAAGTTCATCAGCTGAAACCTTAAATTTTTTTTCTGCAGCAGTGATTCTGTTTTTGTTGCGTCGAATTCTAAGGGTTTCTTGTTGTTTTGTTTCATTGGGTGTTGGAGGTTGGAATGAAATGCCAATTTTGCGACAACGTTGAAAAATATCAGTTTCTTTAGCAGAATAAGAAGCAGAAGAAATGTAAGATAAGTTGTAATCACTGCTGTTGGTATGTTCTTCAGAATTTTTGTTGTTGGACTGCGTCTTTTTTTGAGAACTGTACTATGGTTTTGAATGGCAGTTTTCCTCTTTTGACTTGAATTTGTTGTATTTTGTTGTGTTTCCTTATGCAGTGAATCAGTTGTGCAAGATGCATTGACTGTCTGATTTATTTCCTGCATATTTACTTTTTGAAGAAGGGTGAAATGGCCGCCCCACAGCAATAATGAGAGAGTGACAGGGCTTTCTGGAGTTGGTCTGATTGACTGAAGTGTAAAAGAGTGCTGATACAGATGGAGCTGATTATTGTATGCAAGACCTTTCAACCATGTATCAATATTTACATGTAGCACATCACAAGCCGCTTTTATTTCGCATACAGTGGCCCAACCGTTTTTGTTGACCATGCTATGCCAGTACTGTGTCACGCTGTTTACTGGAAGATCATGTGAAATGTAAGCTAAATCGCTCCAGTATTCCCATTCATTGATAATTTTCTGGCAGATCAAGTTTCTGTAATAGTTAGATTTTGAGAAATCACCATGAAAAGCCAAACTGAGGCAGTTAAAGAAGCAGTTACCATTGCCAGGAACTTGAAAGTTTTTAAAGCAGTTTCCATTGATGTTTTGTAGTGTATACTCACCATTGCACACTTGTAGATTGTAGAGTGCAGGTGAAATTTGTTTTTGTTTATGTTTCCGTGTTGATGGAACCGATTTTTTTTGGTCTGAATTGGAGTGCATGTATGCATGATCTAGGGAAATTGCCTTTTTAACTTCTTTATTGGCATCTTGAACAGGGTTTAACTTTGGATTTAAACTGTAACTGTGTTCATTCAGGAGGGTGCAAGGCATTTTTGGGAGCTTTGCTGTTGGAAGTGACAGAAAAGAGGGAAAAAACACTAATTTTTGACACAATTTTAACACTGCTGAATTGGAGCGCTGTAAAAATCACGGAAAAAGCAATTGGAAAGAATTGTATGTAAAATTTTGGCTTTTAAAGTTTATGCAGTCATTTTAGTCAAAATGCAAAGAAAGTTGAAACGCGCACCGTTTGATTGCGTTGTAAGCACACAAAACTGGTCTTTAAATGAAAAAGCGGTTTGCAAAGATACCAAAACGAAAAGATGCTTTCTTTCACGTCCGCTGTGATCAAAATACACAAGGTGGTGAGAAGGTTAAAATCTAGAATGTTGTGACGTCCTTTGGGAAGCTGGGGTTTTCCTCAGACGCTGCCAAACGACGAATCGACGCACGAGATCAATGACACATGATTAATGACGTATGTTCATTTATTTATCTTTTTGCTGATACACAGCCAAATCACTTACCGATTACTTATTTGGACTTCTAAATTGGATTGACAGCCTTTAAAAATAGTACAAAAAGAAATAAATGTTGAAGAAAACTTTCTTTGGTCACTCTCTCAGAAGCGGGATTTCATGAAGGAAGGGCATATGATTGTGGATGGATTTCGGCTCAGTGTTACTTCGCATAAAAGAAACGGGAAAAATTCAATGTAAACAGCCTAACGGCGCGGCCATGTTTGACCAAAAGTTTTCAGATGGAAAGTGTTGGATTTGCTCTTTGTGGAAGTAGCTTTTTTTAATGATGCATGTTATCTATAGGCATGCAATAGCACGGACGCGCTTCGCGCGTCCGCTCGTGAGCTTCGCTCACGCGTTGCTTTTGCACGTATGAAAGCTAGAAATAAATAAGAAGAGCTAGACTGATTAAAAATAGTTTGGTTATTATCCTTCGGTCATTCCATACTCTTCTGCACTACTATATGAAAAATCTTATCCTTCTCTCGATAAGCCACCATGGTGTTGCAGGTTGAGCTAATGGAGAGTTCCAAAATATCCAAAATTCTTGAACCTTAAAGCAGTTATAATATATGTGTTCATGATTTTTTTAACCAGTTTGTGTAGGCTATATCAAATTTCATTCCATTCTAATTAGAAACTTGTATCACAAGTAACAATAGAGTAGAAGCTGACCATAAGGACTGAGGCAAAATACCTGAGAGTGACCATTAGCAGTGACCTATCCTGGAGCAGGCATGCAGACAATGTTACCAAGAAGGCGAACGCCACAATGGGCTTCCTCAAGAGAAACATCAGATCTGCACCACAAGCTGCAAAGGAGACTGCCTACAAGACATTTGTCCGACCAATAGTGGAATATGCCGCCACATCCTGGGCACCACATACAGAATCAGACAACCTCAAGATTGAGATGGTCCAGCGAAGAGCAGCGAGATTCGTGACAAATGACTACCGTCGCACAAGGAGTGTCACAGAGATGACAGCGAACCTTGGCTGGGACACTCTACAAAAGCGCAGAGATCTTGCTAGGCTCAGCATGGAGAACCCTATTGTACATGAACTAGTTGACATACCAGTAGAGCCATACCTGACTCCATCACCTAGCATGACTAGAGGCCACGACTCTAGCTTCCACCAGATCCGGACATCAAACACCATTTACCAACAGAGCTTCTTCCCAAGAACCGTCGTCTTGAGGAATCAACTCCCTCAGACTGCTGTGAGCCAGACAACGCTGGAAGCCTTCCAGAACCAGGCTGGCCACCCTCACCTTCTGATTGCCACGCCTTGTTTTTAACCTTTTAACCGTTTTAACTGTTGTATATACCTCTTTTATCCGTGGCGCGTGAGCACTCTCCACCACATTGCGAGAATACTCAAGTACTGAGGGAGGCAATTACTGAAGATGATGATGATGATGAGAGATACAAGAAGAAAATTAATTGCCGTGACATAAACGGTGTTCGTTCGTTGTTTCGTATTTAAAACTTCCAAAATTCTGGAACAACAGGAAATGTAGTCCACGTACAATGGTCTTCTTGAGCGCACAACTTTTCACTTAACAAGACCTGTCACAGGGACAGGACAGCTCGCCTGACAGCGCCTTGTCCATCACATAAAAAACTTTAACGTAATACTTTAACATTTTGCCAACGCCGCCGCTAACGCCGACGCCGGGGGTAGTACATTAGCTCCAAGTTCCTGAACTTCGTTCAGGCGAGCTAAAAATGTCTGAGGGCGAATTTACATAATATAGAATCATAAGATATCCAGGTTTGTAAGAATAAACTGAACACTGCACCTCTTTATATACAACTTTCTAGTGGACACTGATGTTGGCTTTATGTTAACTTAACCTGTAACTACTGTTACAATGTTTGAAATAATGGTTTGAAAGACAAAATGGCATTATAAATCGGATTTACATTGATCAGTGCATCAGCGCGCTTACAAGAGTCAGATCTTTACTTTATTTCAATTTCAGAACTGATTGCTCATTTGAACAGTAAGCATCTGATTAAGCCCGCAGATGCACAGTTTGATCATTTTCCTCGTTTTAGAGAAATCAATATACTTTACTTTTTTTCTCTCTCTTTCTTGGTAGAAGTAACAACTGGTAAAAGTTTTGTGCACCTAATATGTCCAAGATAAAATACAGGTAGTAGCTTCCTTTCGTTTAGCAAATAAGACTGTGCATGCTAATTTATATGTTTATAACATTTGCGGATTGTGAATGTGTCAGCTTTATATGAATAAATTATATATAAAAAAAACATAACATGTAACACCTGCCAGCGTATTAGTTATGGCAACGTGAAGTCTGTGACACAGCTCTGTAGATGCCTTCAGGATCACATAAAATTCTGGTTTATCTTATATGAAAAGCTATAAAGCATATCTTTTACTTTTTGAATATTTTGCAATCCTGAACGAACTTCAGCTATAGACTGACTCGCAGTCTTATTCAGCTGCTCTTAATCCGGCATCAGAGAGACCTGTGCATTGCGGAATACGAGACTGAGTATCAAGTCTAGGAAACGCTAGACGCTAAAAAAATAATAATAAAAGTTAAATAAATGACTAAATAATAAAAAATAATAATTTTGGGCACTTGAATTTCCTGCCACGAGTAGACCTTCGCGAGATTACCAACTGCACCTTATAACCAACCACATACTTGAGGCTTTATATTTTATTAGGAGGAAAACTATATATCTTACTTCCTAATGATTTTACGATCCTTTTCAATTTCTAAAATTGTATTAATACGCCACAATTTGTCAAATATGCCATACTTAGAAAGTTGAAAATGACAAAGTGCGATAAAAGAATGATTTCTCATTCAGTCATCCATCTACAAGTTCACCTCATTTACAACAGCCATTCGTACGTTCTATTTTAAGGATACTTATTTATTTTTTTCTTTAAAATTTTGAGCTGCGACACGAGAAAACCAACAAAGTGGCATTTGCGTCCAGCGATGACTTAGATCAGCCTGGGCAGTCACCCAGTCTAATCAGAATTTTCGTTGTGCGTTTAAAGGGCAGCTAAGGGTCTAAGCTAGCTTATGCGGACAGTAAAGACTCTGATCGGACTGGGCGGATACCCATGCTGATCTGAGTCTTCGCTGAGCGCTCATGCCACTTTGTTGGTTTTCTAGCGTCAGAGCATATCAGGTCCAGTTCAAGTTTATTATTTTCCAGTTATCTTTCTCACTCAAAAAGGCCTTCAACTTTTAGTAAAAATAGTAATTAGTACAAATGCTGATCAGGTTGAATAAGCATGTTGCATACAACAATCACTACCTTTGCCTTCTCGCTTTCTCGTTGTAATTTAGATTTAATATCTGAGAAATATTTTTGGACGCATTTAATCAGCAGGAAAGATTTGGTATCCTACATGTGGCATTTGTGTTTGGAAACACTTACAAAACTAGATGGTTGTCCTTATTAGAAAGAAGCCAAAACATTATCATGCTTACACAACATATTTCTTTTTTTAAATTTCATTACTGAGGAAAACAAGTAGAACTAATGGCCCGGACAAGCTCAATTTATAACATTTTTATCAGCTGACCTTCAAGTGTGACCTTGACCTTGGACCAACCTTAACAAACATTTCTACTCATCAAGGAGAACAACTGTGCCAAATTATTTTGAAATCCATGAATAATCGTAGAAGAAATGGCTTGGACAAGCTCTACTTATGACAATTTTATCATTTGTCATTCAAGTGTGACCTTGACCTTGGACCAACCTGAATAAATGTTTCACATGACACTTCTACTCACCAAGGAGAACAATTTGTGCCAAACTGTTTTCAAATCCATCTGTAAATGTAGAAGTTATGGCCCGGACCTCTATTTATGTCCATTTTATCAAGTGTGACCTTGACCTTAGACCTACCTGAACGAATGATCGAAATGGCACTTCTATCCATCAAGGAGAACATCTTATTTATTTTGAAACTGCATAAATGTTGCTGTAATGGCCCGAACAAGCTCAATTTATGACAATTTTATCAATTGACATTCGAATGTGACCTTGGCCTTAGACCTACATGAACAAATATTTCAAATAACACTTCTGCTTGTCAAGGAGAACAATCGTGCCAAATTATTTTGAAATCCATCTATAAATATAGAAGTAATGGCTCGGGCAAGCTCAATTTATGACCATTCTACCATTTGACCTTCAAGTGTGACCTTGATCTTGGACCTACCTGAACAAGTGTTTCAAAGGGCACTTCTACTAATCAAGGAGAACAATTATGCCAAATTATTTTGAAATCCATCCTTAAAATATAGAAGTTATGGCCCGGACAAATTTGGACGGACGCACGCACTAACGCATGCACGCACATTCGCACATGCACCGAACTGAAGTTGTAACAACTATGTCTCGCTCACCGCAAGCGGACTCGACAAATATTCTTTTAGATAATTCAAACTCTCTGGGCTCTGGAAGAACAAAACAAAGAAAAAAAAAAAAAAAAAAAAAAAAAACAAGAGCTGTCGCCTGACAGCATAGCTCGCCTGAATTGGTGCTTGCCCATCGCACAGTCGCTATGATGATGTGCAATGCTATGCATAAAACTTCAGACAAGCATGTCCATAATGACAACACATTTATGAACAATTGCCATCTCAGAAATAAGTGTTAAAATAAATTAAAATAAAAAAGGGAGGGGGGGGGGGGGGGGGGGGGCAGGATGTATCAGAACCTTAAACATGATCCAACATCAGTCCAAGTATTAGTATCAATCGAGTCAATCCTGCCACTGTGAAATTGTATCTCTTCATAAATATAAAACTTTAACCAAAATCTTTAAGACAAAATTATAAGCCAATGACCTTATCTTCAAGGTCATCCAGTGGGGTAAGTATATAAGTATGTACTGTTTTGTACAATCTCAAAAAAAGAAAAAAGTGTCTAACTTCAGTTCCAGTGTAAACTAAATCTCTAACAGCATAATGAATCAGTATGCAATTAGAAAACTTTAAATCTCCTAAGTCCCTGACCTTGACATCAAGGTCACTGAGCGGGGCCGGGGTAGTACTCTGTAAAACTTTGGACTAATATCTAACAACAGTGCAAATATCAAAAGAATCAATCTATGAGTTCAGGAAATATGGGTCTTTAAAAAACTTTAACCAAAACATCCAATAAATAAAACGACAATTTTTGAAGTCCATGACCTTCACATCAAGGTCACTGAGGGAGTGGGGTAGTACCTTGAAAAACCTTGGACCAATATCTAACTACAGTGCAAGTATCAAAAGAATTCACCCATGGGTTAAGGCGATATAGGTCTTTAAACAACTTTAACCAAAACATCCAGTCCAAAAAACTCCCAATTTTCTAAGTCCATGACCTTGACATCAAGGTCACTGAGTGGGTTGGGGCGGTACCCTGTTAAACTTTGGACCAATATCTAACTACAGTGCAAGTATCAAAAGAATTCATCCATGGGTTAAGGCGATATAGGTCTTTAAACAACTTTAACCAAAACGTCCAATCCGGACGCCGACGCTGACGCCGACGCCAGGATGACAACAATAGCTCTTCCTGAACTTTCGTTCCGGCGAGCTAAAAACGAAATATACAATTTTCGAGGGGTGATCATTGAGATAATGATTGTAAATTAGTAAACTTTATACATAAATAAGTGTACTTCATGTAAAACCAAAGAGTTTCTTTAGAGCTTTCAAATTACTGTTTAAAATTGAAATTTCAACGTGTTTCCATAGCAACATATGACGTCGGGTTCATGCTGGGTACGCGTGTGATTTTTTGACGCCATTGTGGTAAAGACATGTTCGAATTATACTGATTACGTAGGACATTTAAAGAGAAATCGAAAATTACTAGTAAGCAACAGCTTCCGTTTAAGTTAGGCCCTGGCTTTACAGACACACATACAGGAGTGTTAATGAAAATTTTCTGAAATCTGGTATGAATTGAAGCAAGAACAGTGGTTAATATTATTGATTTTGGGGACTTTTGACACATATTCCGTAATGTTCAGTTATGCTGAAATTAATTGATCGGTTGTTAAGTACAGGGTACTTTTTGGTACTGCCTGCTATACAAATATCCCAAGACTCTGCTTGTTAAAGTGCAATAACGTCTCAATTTTGGTCCCTCAGGCTTAAAATCAGCGAAAAACTTCACATTTTGCTCGATCAAAAGTCTTGCATGGTCTGCATTTCTGCCAGGTTTGAGAGCAAGCATGAATAACTATATATTTCTTTTAGTATCTGAGACGTGCTTCTAGCAACCAGACCATCATAAACTTTGATCCAGTCTTTGTTGCTTATCAACAGCATATATACAAATTTGCAAGAATTTAGAGACTAAACGCCTCTAAGAGTAAGGCATCGTTGCCGTGGCAACGATATTCCTAAACAGTAATTTGGAACTTAATTATATGCCATAAGCTTGCCTCTTAGGTATTGTATATCTAGAATACTATTATGGCATATAGCCAATGAGATATATGGGTGTTTCCATTATTTAATGGTCAGCCCCCATACTAAAATATTATCGCGATATGTCGGAATACACCGGAAAATACCAAAATACTTCTTGTTTTTACAAAATACACGTTGACATTACCAGAATGCAAATCTTACTATCCGTGGTATACCAACCATATCGTAGTTGTTACATGTACACACTGGCATGAAAATAGGCTATCAGCCTGCAGTCTGCACAATATGTAACAGCTAAAGGAGTCATTTTTACTCACTACCGGTCAAAAATAGAAATTCTTATTACTTTGCATATTCTGACAACATTAATGAGTATGTCATAATGTCTATTTTGGTGTATTCCGGTAATTATGATGCCATGTTACAGTGCGTACCGGAGAAGTTAAATTGGATACACCACTGCAGTTTTCGGTAACTGCGGACATTAATTGGTCTTTGATCCTTGTTTGTGACATTGACCTTGGGAACAGGAACGTGAAAATATTCTCTGCAACTAGTGTTGTGCCGTGTGGCGGCCGTAAAACGTCTCTCTCTACATCATCATTGTGCAGATCTTTTGGGATGATTGAGTTCATTTAGTCATGTTAAAAATAGTTGAGCCGCGACACGAGAAAACCAACAAAGAGGTTGTGCGCCGAGCGCAGACTCAGATCAGCCTGGGCATCCGCCCAGTCTGATCAGACTCTTCGCTAGGCGCTTACCGGGTAGCTAAGGATCTAAGCTACCTTTATGCGGTCAGCGAAGACTGTGATCAGACTGGGCGGATACCCAGGCTGATCTGGGTCTGCGCTGGGCGCACAAACACTTTGTTGGTTTTTTCGTGTTGCGGTTCAGTTCTGCTAAAGCCGGTGCTAGGGGGCATGGTCAGTGTTGCACATTTTAGTACTATTCAAACAAAGTCTGCTATTTTCTTCTTTGGCGTCTCCCTAGCTTCTACAGGATCTAACCATATAGAACTTATTGTGAAATACCATCTCAGTTTTATCTTCTGTGAAGTTTGATCCAATTCGCTATGACAGATTTGAAGTAAATGCGGATTTGACCCCTGACTATAATCTCGACCTTGCATGTGGGAACCTAAATCTCACTATGCATTTTCACATCAATCTACATGTCTTCCTTTATGTGAAGTCTCATCCAATTCGCTTCTGTAGTTTTTGATAAACCTCAAAAGCATGGGTTGGCTTTTAACCGATGATTGTGTCCTTGGACTGTAGCATTGGAACCAAATCTTGCGCATGACGTACCTCCTTAATATATAATGGCAAAACAGAAGTTAAAAACAACCTGTATTTTACTATTGACTTACTTCAAAATCAGTCACACTTGTTTGCTGGATCGAAATTTCGCATATAATTTTTAGCTAAGAGCAGCAATATGTCTTTTGGTTTCACATTTGTTAACTGATTTGCTACTGAGGTCCTTGAATTTGAGTAATGCTTAAAGTTGCTACTGGTACTGCCGAAATTTTCAAAATGTGCTCGTTTTACGATATTGTAGGCTTTAATAAAACGAACCTTTGTGAAATTGCACAGAATATCGTGACTGCAGTAAAAATTCAGTTGGTTTGTGAATTTCAGTTGTTTTATTTCTTTCGGTAATATACGATTTAATTCACATATGAGCCGCGACACGACAAAACCAACAATGTGGTTGTGCGCCCAGCGCAGACTTAGATCAGCCTGGGCATCCGCCCAGTCTGATCAGAGTCTTCGCTGTCCGCATGGATGTAGCTTAGACCCTTAGCTACCCATTAAGGGCTTGGCGAAGGGTCTGATCATCCTGGACAGATGCCCAGGCTGATCTGAGTCTGCGCTTGGCGCACAACCACATTGTTGGTTTTCTCGTGTCGCGGCTCATATTAACATTGCGCCTGAAGAAAAAGATTACCACGGGGTTTAACTTATTTTGGACAGTTTAGTTAATCTTGTTAAATTTAATTCATTCGCTTCTGTAGTTTCAGAGTAATTGGCTGTAGATCCTAGACTGTAACCTTGACTTTGAGCATATACCTCTAAGTCTTGAACAGTACACACTTCTTTTTATTTACTATATCTTTCTGTGAAATTAGCTTCTGAGAAATTGCAGACAATATTTAACCTTTGACCTTTAGTTGTGACCTTCACATTGGGCTTCGGCGCCTAAATTTTGGGCGTGACACACTTTCACATTATGATTTACCTCTGTGAAGAGTAGTTTACAGCTACCGCCACCACACGATTTGTAATGCACTCACGGACAGACGGACGGACCGACGGGGTGATTTTAATATACTACCCAGGGTTTTCCTGGACTCAAGATTGAGAGTCTCAGACCCCCAAAATGGTGTCTGGAACTCCCAGAGAAAAAAACCTATGCATCCACTGGGACTCTCAAAACAAATCAAAGTCCCAATTCAAAGTGATGAATTTTTATACAATTATATTATTCTTGACACAATACAGAGTAATGATTTTCAAAATGAAGTTCTTTTGAAATTCTGATATTTGATTTGGACATTTTATAACATTTTTCAGAGTACAGGACCCTGTAATTTTGGCATTGGACTCTTAAAAAATTGGTATGTGTGTCCCAAAAACTCCTTAAATACAAGGCCAAGGGAAAACCTTGCTACCCGAAGTTCCTTTGGTGCATAAAAAAAGAAAGAACAAGAGTATATACGAGCACATAGACATGAACAACGAGAATAAAACGCAGAGATACCAACGCTATAATGACATGAGTAACTACATAACAGTCGGCCTTCGACCTATCATATAATATTTTGCCATAATGCAACATATCGGCTGCGTTTGTTTGACAGTAGTGTAGAGGATAATTCGCTGGGTTACCTATCCAATGGAGTCGCAGGTTCGATTTCCCACTTTTCCAGTCTTTCAGATGAGACTTCATACCGAGGTCCCGTCTCCATATGACCTATGTGATGGTGATACAGTAAGCCCGGGACAAGTTCACTCACTCAGCCCGTATGAAAGTTTTGAGCGGTTTTCGCCCGTAAAAGGGGCGAAATTGGGGCGAAAAAGTAGTTTTCCGGGTGAAACAGTGGCGGAATCAGCAATTACGCCTGAGAAATCATAGAAGCTGTCAAATCTTACGGGCGTAATATCAAATATTTCGGGCGTAGAAACAAGACACTAATTTCGGGCGTAAATTTGAGGCGGAATAACCACTTCCTGTCACATGACATTTTGGAGGGAAATTAAAACTTACAAAGATTATCATGGGTGTTCTAGAAAAACAGATTAATTTAGTCCTTGTTTCAAAAGAGAAAATATTTTCTTTAATGAAAGATGCTGAGGAGTGTGTAGTATACATTGAAGAAAAAGTAAGTTTACTTTAAATGCTGTTGTTTTTAATTAATGTGATAGCAGATTTCGGTCATGGCATCAAAATGTTGCTTTTTTCTAACAGTTTCAGCACCCCACCCATTTTATAGGCCTCACTACTTCCAACCAGCACAGCTTGAATGACGGCGTGCATAATGCCTCCCTGAGCTTATTCAAAGATATCTGAATCTTTCTAAAATCTGGTTGGTTTGAAAATACCAAATAATGCAGATACAGATATAATATCATTTATTTTAGTGATATATGTTACACAAAATATGCTGTGTATACTCAGTCAGTCCTCCGATATATGGATATATGCCAAAAGAGCATGAATTTCCGCCCGTAAGTGCTGTGGTATTACGCCCGTAGTTCTTCATGTTTCCGCCCGTAATCTTTGCTATTTTCCGCCCGTAAATTTCAAAGGATTACGCCTAATTTAAATATTTCGCCCCATATTTACGCCCGGATTACGCCCGGATTACACTGAACTAAAAGCACCTTACTGGGGCGAAAAAAGGAAGAAATCATGGGCGAAATATTCTGCATATTTACGCCTCTATTTCGGGCGTAACGTTTCATACAGGTGACTCCCTTGATGATAAAATGATGTACACGATGACAAATGGCAATACATCGGAAGTAGACAAAGGGCACCCGCCTAACTCAAAACCCACATCGTCCGTAACATAGAACTGATACTGTCAACTTTGACAAGTGACGATAAATTACGTCATTTCGCTCCCGCCTTGCACCGTCAGCATTGGTTTTCTAGCCTGTTTTGTTAAATCCTGGTGCTGATATGACACTTGTTTTTTCTTTTCTTAGTACTTCCATATGCCTTCGCGTACATTCTAGGGAGATGTGTGCGTTATCGTCCTAAAATAGGAAGGCAAAATAAGAAAGAGGGAATAATGCATTCCAAGCATTAATACTAAAATACACGGTTTACTCTCCAAAGAATACATTTCTGTATACTTTGCTTGTATATTTTTTTATGGAACCTCCTCTCGTTGTGGCATTACCCTTGATTTTAAAAGAATATTAAAGTAAACATTTTCTCTCCCTGTCAGAATCTAATTGGCTTCAATTGAATACCTCTATGGCTTCTTTCCTCTAACGTGATTCAATCTGAGTGCTTAAGCCTTTCAGTATAATTCAAATTTCTCAGTTTTGGAACTATTTTTGTCGCCCTGTGTTGAATCTTTTCTAAGCATTCAAGATCCTTTCTGGGGCAAGGTTTTCGTGCCTGAACAACATGTGAGACCTGACATGTCTTATACAATATAGAAAAGTTGTTTGTCTAAACGTGTGAACGTCCTTTTCACAAAACCTGGTCACAGAGATGCTTTTTTTTCTCAGATTCAACACACAGTTATATGCCTTTTCATTTGTCACAGAACGTAATTTGGTATTTCCTAGTACAAATGTATGCTAGGGATTACCATAGTTCACAAGTCCTTTATTACATTTCTGTAGAAATTCCCATAAATCTATGGTGGTATAGTTTTAACACAAGCTAGAAATTGCTCTTGTTCCAAGAAATTTTCCTAAGATGATTTGTGTCTTTTTAATTTCATGAATACTTTTTTGCACAAAATTCTTTTAAAATCCTCGTCCAGTTTTGGATGTTGTTGCACTTGTTGTCCCCCGCGTTTTCGAAGAAAAGTGAGGGGACATGGTATTTGGCTTTCCGTGGCTCTGTCCCCGCCCCCTCCCTTGAGAGTGGGCCCTTTGTTTGCGCAACTCCTCCTACAGGTTTTCATGAATCATTCTGAAACTTTGAAGGCTTCTTTTTCATGGTCTGTAGATGTGCATGTGCCTTAGTTTTGTTAGCGTCAAATAATTTTTACCACTTTTGTAGCTTTGCGAACTTAGTCATTTTTCAGCATCAGAAGACCTTTTGAGTACATACATTGTGTGCGCAGCTCCTCCTCCAGTTTTTCATGAATCATTCTGAATCTTTGCAGGCATCTTCCTCATGGTCTATAGATGTGCATGTGCCTTAAGGTTTATTGTCAAATAATTTTTTACCACTTTTCCCGATTTGCAAACTTAGTCATTTTTCTGCATTATAAGACCATGATTAGAGTACATACCTTTTGTGTGCAACTCCTCCTAGTTTTTCATGAATCAGTCTGAAACTTTGCAGGTTTCTTTTTCATGGTGGTCCGTAGATGTGCATACCGGTATGCTTTAGAGGTTATCTTCAAATAATTTTTTACCATTTTTTCGCTTTGCAAACTTAAGTCATTTTCCAGATTCAGAAGACCTTTTGTGCACATACCCTGTGTGCACAACTACTCCTACAGTTTTTCATGAATCATTCTGAAACTTTACAGGCATCTTTCTCATGGTCTGTAGATGTGCATGTGCCTCAGGAGTTATGGTCAGGGAGTATTTTACCACTATTTTTACTTTATGAACTTAGTCACTTTGCCACATCAGACAACCTATTGATAGTATATACCTAGTGTGCACAACTTCTACAGTTTTGCACAAAGCATTTTAAAACTTTGCAGGCTTCTTCTTCATGGTCTTTAGATGTGCATGTGACTTTAAGATTATAGTCCAGGAGATGATATATACCAAACAAAAAAAGAAACGCACCCAGTATTATTTTGGTATTTTCTTGGAAATTGCAAAGACTTTAAGAAAATATAACATATAGTGTTAGAGATAGACATTCGGACAGTTCAACCCGAATATTTGATTTAATTGTGTCAATTCAGTACTTTGTGACGGGTCTCTGAACAAGGCAGGGGTCAGTTTTCAATATCACAGTTTTCAATAAGCGGTGTAACCTCCCTTGGTTCGTATGCATGCCGTATATCTTTCGCGCATAGAACTGATGATAGTCCAAATCGAATGCTGAGGAATTGCATTCCATTCTTGACGTAAAGCAGCGACTATTTGCTGACGTGTTTTGACGTTTAAAACACAAGCAAAACTCACTTACAATAGCCAAATACACATTTGTACTCTACAGTCCATGCAGACAGTAAGCTTGAAAAAACGCATGGAAATCCTTGTCAATGATTTCATTAATGCTTATTTTTTCATGCATATGGACGGTACAGATACTCGTCTACGCCATGATGAAGTTTGAACGAGATTTCATTAGAAATATGGATTTATAGACATTTTCTAATCTTGCTTTAAAAGGTAAATTAAACAGTAAAATCTTACTTTGTGCGTTTCTTTTTTCGTTTGGTATATATAAGCCAAAAGCTTACTATCAGATCCTGATCTATTTGTTGTATGTACATATGTGTTATTTTAAAAATTCTTGAATAAAATAATGTTTAAACCATGATTATAGTCTGACAATTTTTGACACTTTTTAGCTTACCTGAGCCAAAGGCTCACAGGTAAGCTGATAGTATTGGCAGGCATCCGTCGTCCATCCGTCTGTCAACATTTTCAAACGACATCTCCTCTGAAACTGCAAGGCCCATTGTTACCAAATTTCATATGTAGCATCTATAAGCAGGGGGGGACCAATAATACTGTTTTTATCTAAATTGCTTCTGAACTTTGGTTGCTATGGCAACTTAAGGTTGCCATTGACTTGTATGGGAAAAATTGAAATTTTGCATTTATTGCCATGTCACTGCAGATATTTTGACAAAACTTTTACAGAAATGTTCCTTGAGTAGTCCTCCATCAACCACATGAAATTTATGTAAATTGCACAATTTGGCTGGTTGCCATGGCAACCGAATGGTTAAAAATAGAAAAAAATATTCAAAAATCATCTCCTCAGAAACATTGCAACCAAAAAAGCTCGAACTTCAGAGAAAGGATCTTGGTACTAGCCTCTATAAAATTACTGTTTTTCTTGGCAATTGCTATAGCGGTTTGGTTGCTATGGGAAGTTAAAGTTGCCATTGACTTATAATGGCAAAATGGAAAATTTGCATTTATTGCATTTTAAAGATATTTTTACAAAACTTTCATAGAAATGTCCCTTGAGTAGTCCCCAACCAGCAGTACTAAATTACGGCAAATTGCACAATTTGGCTGGTTGTCATTGCAACCGAATAGTTAAAAATAGAAAACTATTAAACAACCATCTCTGCAGAAACTATGTGGCCAATAAAGCTCAAACTTTACAGAAATGATCTTAGTATTAGCCTCTATAGATTCCCGTTTTTCATGGCAGTTGCTCCAGCAGTTTGGTTGCTATGGCAACTTATAATTTCCATCGACTTAAAATGGGAAAAATGGATATTGGCAATTTTTTGCTATCTCACTGCAGTTATTTGGATTTTTTTTTCAACAGAAATGTTTCTTGAGTAGTCCTCTACAATTCATTTGAATTTTGACCAAATCGCTGAATTTGATTGGTTGCCATGGCAATATATAGGGTAAATTTTAGAAAAAAAATATTCAAAAATCTTCTCCTCAGAAGGCATTAGGGGTTTAAAGCTGATACTATGCATACATGTAAATGACATTAGCCTCTACATAAATTATGTTTTTATCTTCCAATCCCCTAAGAACTCTGGTTGCTATGGCAACTTATAGTTTCCATTGACTTATAATGGGGAAATTGAAAATTGGCAATGTTTGCTGTCTCACTTCAGTTATTTAGATTTTTTTCTATATAAATGTTCCTTGGGTAGTCCTCTATGATTCATATGAATTTTATCCAAATTGCTGAATTTGATTGGTCGCCATGGCAAAATAAAGGGTAAATTTTTGAAAAAATATTTTAAAATCTTCTCCTCAGAAGCAATAAGAGGGGTGAAGCTGATGCTTTGCATACACTTTCATGACATTAGCCTCTACCTAAATGTATTATTTTACCGTTGCTCATGTGAATTTGTTGCTATGGCAACTTAGAGTTTCCATAGACTTACAATAGGGAAATTGGAAATATTGCATTTGTTTCTGTTACTGCAGATATTTTGACAAAAGCTTTATAGAAATGTTCTTGTAGTCCTCTACCAGCCATATGAATTTTGCCTAAATCCCTGATTTTGATTGGTTGCCATTGCAACTGAAAGGCCAGATATTCATTTTTTTTTGCCAAAAATCTTTGTCATAGAAGCCATAAAGGAGGATAAATCTGAATCTTTTTTTGCATAAATGTTTATGATTATATCCTCTACATAAATGACGTGTTTTATTGCTGTTGTGCATGTGGTTTTGTTGCTGTGGCAACTTAAATTTTTTTCAACATAAACTCAGAGCTCCAGTGAGCGATATAGGTCCATGGGTCCTCTGGTTTCATGTTTATAACTTAGGCCCAAATACTAACAAAATGTACAGACGGTGGATACCTTGTGTGTGCAGCTGTTCCTGGGATTTTGAACCAATCATTTTGAAACTGTGCAGGTGTTTTTAACATGGTCTGAGAGCTTGCATGTGTTGTTTGTATAATCTCTAGATGAATTTTTCTTACTTTTCATGGATTTCGAACTTAGCCATATTTCTAGTTCAAATCTATCAAATTGCATTTACAATGGGTACGTCATGTGTGTTTGTCCTCATATTGTGTTGGACATTGTACATTTTGGGATTGTGCATCAGGGGACATAAATTCATCAAAGCTTATTATAAATACAGTAGAACTTCGTTGGCTCAAACAGGCTTGGGACCGTGAAAATTAGTTCCAGCCAAGGGTAGTTCTAGGCATCCAGGGTTAGTTTCAATATAAAGTAACCTCTAGGGACCAAGAAAAGAGTTCTAGCCAGGCAGGGTGAACGAGCCATCAGGGTTCGAGCCATTGAAGTTCTACTGTAGTGGCTATTGGCATGAGGGTTGTGTGGATAAGGAGACTTTTTAAAAGACTCATGTTGCCATCAACTGGTGATTGTTCTTTAGGAAATAATCAGTCATACAGATGCAGAAAATGAGCATCTTTGGTGTAATTACTTGGGTAACCCCCAAAAATATCCAAGTATTCCACTTGCTACATGAAGGTATGTACAAATATACAAGTACATATCTTAGAGAAGCCCAAGGAATACATGCTATTGCTCTTCGAGATGCCCAAGAAATACCGTATACGCAGTAATTTTCGCGGGTTCAAATTTTCACGGTTAAGGATCAAAAACATAAACATTAATTTTCGCGATTTTTAATTTTCGCGGTAAGCAACATGCGCGAAAAGCAATCACTTGAGCCAGTTAGTTCATTAACCTGTGGCAGGGTCGTCGCAGGTTAATGAAAGAACTGGCTCAGGTGAAAAGTACCAGCAATTACCGAAGCAAACAGGTACAAAATATATGAACACTGTGTCTACAGAAGATCACCGCGAAATACCGCGAAAAATGGAACACCGCGAAAATTATCTTGTATATGGTAACTAATTATTGCTCGGGTTTACCCAACTTATACTACTGAAACTGCAAACTACCATAAACCACCCCAAATCTCCACAAACCATCACAAACCAATTTAAAAAGTCTCTAACAAGTTTTTAAAATTGTTTTTTTTTATACTTTTGATACAATTTATTCCTTAGCTTAATTATCTTATTCTTAAGCATGGAAAAGGCCGCTTATGCCAACACTTAGGCATTACAATTAATATTATTATTTTGATCAACTAGAAATAGAGTTTTTTTTATAATCCTCAAAAAAGAAGATGTAATTGCAGGAATTTTCAAACTTTGCCTGTGTTAGGTTATAAGCACATTATAAGATATACAGATCTATAAAATATGCAGATAGATCTATAAAATTAAAGTCTCCATATTCCTATCAGCGGTAAAAACGCCTAAACTCAATTCATTGTAAAAAGCGGCTCAATCTTCATGTTTGATCATAAAATGTGGGTTGGTGTGCATATATTTAGTCATGTAGCAGGCAAAAAGTAGAGAAAACAAGTTTTTGAAAAATAACAAATCGCTCCATAAAATACAGTTTCCTGTTCTGGTTTCCCGTCTAGCAATGCTATATAAACATGGACGGGATGGTGATTGGGACTCCATGCCTGTACATTGTATTTTTACCATTTTATGAAATCGAAAGTAGGTCATTTTAGTTGCCAACTAAAATGACCCAAATAAGTTTTCAAACCATTCTTATATGAAACTCAAGGATGTTTTATTTATTAAAAGCTCGCTAATCATGGTCATTTACAATTACGAAACTATAGTGAGAAGCTTGCAGCGATACCTCATGATAATTTTTTTCATGCTGATAGAGCAATGGGGCCTTTGAAGAGTGTAAGGTTCTTAATACAGTAAAGTTGTTGTTGATAGTACAACAAATATCAAATGTACTGATTAAACGTACAGTGAAATACAATGTAGTTTATAAGGTGGTTTGTAGTGATTTGGGGCTAATTTGCGGTATTTTGCGGTAATTCAATGGACCAATTTATTTATCTGCTGAAGCAAGGCTCTTGTGGACTATCCATATACTACTTCTAAGCTATTTTTATTAGTAATTTATAATCAAAAGTAATATTCTAGGTTTCTGTGTACGACCCAATAAGCTACCACAATGAGTTTCGCTCTCAAGCATTACCTAGAGAGAGTATACTCACAGGGTATAATCGATTCTGCCAATTTTCGCTTCCTGCAGAGACTGTACATAATATTTGGCTTCCACCGAGACTGTCCGTGAACTCTTGCTTCCTGCAGAGACTACTGTCCTCGAAAAATGGCTTCCTGCCGAGACTGTCCGCGTAATTCTGCTTCCTGCCGAGAGCCTCGGCAGGAAGCAGAATCACGCGGACAGTCTCTGCAGGAAGCCATTTATCATGTACAGAAATCTCGGCAGGAAGCAAGAGTTTGCGGACAGTCTCGACGGAAGCCAAATATGTTGTACAGTCTCTGCAGGAAGCGAAAATTGGCGGAATCGATTATACCCTGTGCAGATGTTCACCATACCTCGAGAGAGTATATTTGACTCTCTTGAAACTGTATACAGTGGAAAGACTGAAGTGAAAGGTGCACATTGAAGTAGCGGCTTTTACTTTTGATGGATGAAATACCCGATTATGTTATTATTCAAGAAATTTTGAATTGGTCAAGTTACAGGCTGAGGTCTGCTTCAGCCTCAGGCCAATACATCAGACCTCTGCCTGTAACTAGGCCAATATGAAATTTCTCAACAACAATTCTATTAATTTACATCAGTGGTACTGGCCTGGTACTGGCCGAGTTTAACATCATTGCTATTGGCCCAGATTTAATTGTATTGGCAGAGTTGGCCTGTACGGGCAGAGTTTATCAAAATATGCCTAGTTTATGACTGGTATGTTGTGGACTGCTTTTGCCATATAAGTACTGCATTAACATAAGTTAATTTATAAACTATATTTATACCCGCACTTTGAAAAAGTGGGGGGGGGGGTTTACATCTGTCCTTCCATGCTTCCATCCCTCCATAACACTTTTTCGTCAAAGGTATCTCCGCTACCGTTTATGATAGAAAGTTCATATTTGGTATACAGGTTGACAACGTCAAGTTGTATCATGGGATTGAGATCCGGCCCTCTGTTTATTCTTCCCTGTATTTGTTCCATTTTCTTTCTCTCTATATTTTCGTCAAAGATACCCATATTTCCCTATATTTTTTCTTTTCTTTTCGAAAGTGAATTTTCGATAGTTACGCCTATAGAACTCTGATAGACAGCAACTTACATTACATTCTCTGCAGGGACAAAAGTTTGAATCAACATTGATTCAAGGTTATGATGTTGAATTAAAGTTGATTCAATGCTGATTCAACGATGTGTGCCAAGTGGATTAAAGGGAGCTCAAGTATGAACCTTTAAGTGAGTAGAAAATGAAACAAAAGTTTCACACTGTTCATGTTTATTTTAACCCTTAATGCGCCAAAAAGCAGATGACAAAATTTACGTCTGCAGAATTTCAAAAAATGTGTCATCCAAGCGATATCATATTGAGAATTCAAACACTAGAGGGCAAACAGTATAGATTCAGATGAGGTGGTTCATCATGAGCCACCTCATCTGGATCTACACTATTTGCCAATTCAACAATTTTAATTTTTGGCACTTTAAGGGTTAATTAGTTTTTGGAAAGTCAAGACATTGATTTCACTACTACATACAGTATTACTGCCCAGTATTATATTTCATTTAAAAAATAACAAATTAATATACGATTTTAATTCGTTATTTTTTTACTCTGCAGTAATAATATAAATAATAACAAGGAGTCCATAGGACATGGATGCCCCTGCCTAATCTCTTGAGTAATAAAGCCCCTTGATTAAGGTTCTGGCACTTGTAGGATAACTTGATTTATAGATGTAGACTTGTATAATATAAAAGGGAAAATCAAAGGACCAAGGAATAAAGTATTATCAAAGTGACTCATTTGTTTTGCAGTCAAACCTCACACACCAATATGATACAAACATTTTCATTAAAGCCTATTCACATAGCTTAAGTGCTGCAAAGTGCACACTGCGACCTTGATCTTCAAGCTAGTGACAGGGTCCTTGCGGTCAACAAATTGTCTTTCCGCATAATTGTGAAATCCCACCATGCAGGACAAAGTTATGGGTCATATGCAAACAGGTTTTCACTGTACCTATGCATAAAGTTTAAGTGTGGGCTGTGTCCTTGACCTTTGAGTTAGCGACATTGTGTTTGCACACTATACATCACCTTGTCATGATATTCATTTGTGCCAAATAACTTTCAAATCCCACCATGCACCATACAGGACAAAGTTATGGGTGGGATCATTGGATGCAAACAGGTTTCACTGTAGCCTAAGCAAAAATTTTAAGTGCAGACTGTGACCTTGACCTTTGAACTAGGGACATGGTTCTTGCATACAACACATCATCTTGTCATGATGATCATTTGTGCCAAAAATTTTTGAAATCCAACCATGTAGGCCAAAGTTATGGGTCAGATGCGAACAGGTTTCACTGTAGCCTATGCACAGAGTTTAAGTGGGGAGGACAAAGTTATGGGCTGGACACAAACATATTTCACTAAAGTGTATGCTCAAAGTTTTATGTGCTGAGTGTGACCTTGACCGTTAAGCTAGTGACCGGATTCTTGCACTTGAAACATTGTCTTGTTATGCTGATCATTTGTGAGTCAAAATTAGGTAAACATTGGTGTGTATTTGGCTTGTTTTATTTCCAAGAAAAATATGTTTACTTTCTATATTTTTTATTCTGTTACAATCAAAAATGTCTACAATGCTTGCTTTTTCCACAACAGATGCTAATTTTATGAGTTATTCAAGGTTTTGCACCAGTAACTCAGTTGACAAGTACTTGAGGGTTTTTGGTTTTTATTATAGTCAGCCATAACAACATCTTGTGGACTGGTGAAAATTTCAGTAATTTTGTTATGGTAAGCCATCATGTCATCTCATTTAAAGTGCACGGTTAACCGTCACAAAATATGCGTGATGGGAATCCATAAATCCCCAGACTGATTAATGATATATCGTCAAGCAGCTTGAGGAATGCCTGCGTGTTGCTCTGGGCTGTATTTATAAAACAACTTAAGTGGTTGGCTGTTGCTAAGGATGAATTTCTATTAAAGAGATTCCCTATAACTATGAAATTTGCTCTTGAGGAACAGTCTTTTTCAGACTGTTCCTCCAGAGCAAATTTCGTAGTTGAAGGGATCTCCTTCATAGAAATTCCGCCTTAGCAACAGCATAGCAACGACAGAAGTTGTTTTATGAATACGGCTCTGGGTTTACTAAGTAATTATGTCAAACATGCCCAAAATGATTATGCCGACAAAAGTGCCCTATACAAACACCACTGGAAATCAGCCTTCTGAAGAATAATACTTTTTGCTTCTTCTTCCGAAGTAAGAAATCTATGAAATCCTGCTTATTGGTCAACACAGTTTTTATAACGGTGAAGAACCTTTACTGTAGGAAGGATAAGAACCTTGCTGTCACGCAGCTCTTCGTAGTTCTTTGGACTGCGACGCCATATAGATAGGCAAAGACTTATTATATTCTTATCCCACCGTCTGCCATTTGGATGCCGTTCTAAATTCTTCTGCTGGTTGACTAACAAGGCAAGCATTTCATCCGATGCCTCTGGGAAAATTCTTCTTATTGTTTTTCTCATATCCTCATCGTCACTACTAGAATCTTCTTCTTCAGTGCTTTCCTTTGATACATTGTCTGATGAACTGATAAACTTTATGTTATTTTGACAGGTTCTACAGCTTGATGTTATTGATATAAAGGGTAAAACTTTTTTACATTGTTTTGCCCTATATATTTTGACACAATCCGGCCCCCAAAGTTCTTCAGTATAATTCCCAATTTTTATTTGATCTGGAACACAGTTTTCTCGTTCTCTACCTTTGCATGGTTTGAGTTTTGAAATAATATCACATACATTTTGAACTGAAGCTTTTGTGCAACTGTAATGTGGAGCTATCAGCAGGTCTTCAAGAATGATCTGTTTGATGCCAACGTGGAACTCCCATTCTCCGTTTCTTTTGAAAACTATCTTATTTACTGTTGGATTACCATTAACAATCTCGCCAAATGAAGCTACATGAATTTCTTCCATGTCTTTTTTACAAACAAAGAATGAAGATGGCACCCAATCAGAAATCTGGCTAATGTCATAAGGATTGTCACCGATAACATCATTGACACTAGTTCTTTGTTTTAGACTGAACACTATGTCTTTTACACCATGTAGCCGTTTGACAGAGGATCTTACATGACTAAAAACTCTTCTTACATATCTACTAAATGTATGTCTGTTCAAATCTCCGCCAGCTTTCTTGTATCTTAAGTACATAGACCGCAAACTACACTCTCTTTCATCAAGTTTTTCCTCATACCGTTCTTGTAACCTGCAATGCATAATAGTTTATATCTAGTGTGTCAGATAAGAGGGGTAAAATGGATAATTGAGGCATAATTTTCCTTAGTATCCACAAAAGCATACATTGTCACTGATTGTGGCCCCTCACTAGAACCTTCTCGCTGAGATGGTTCTCATCAGAGCCACGTCATATGTTTTCATAAACAAACATTGTGACCCCTTATTAGAACTGTCTCAGTGGGACAGTTCTAATAAGGGATCTCAATATATGTTTTTACTGAGAAATGAGAAAATTATCTCTGAATTACATGTATTCCTGTTCTGATTTCTCATAAGAATTTTCCATTCATCTATTAAGACGACCAGAAAAAATAGAAATTTGCTTCGCCCATAAAAATGTCATTATCTGCTTTGCTTCATCATACACCCGAAACTGGCCAGACCATTTTTTCTTTTCTGATATTTTCTTTTGGCTTTTTAAAATTCCGATGAAATACACTGCTTTCTGTCAGTAAAATATACAGTCGAACTTCAATGGCTCAAACTGGCTTGGGACCATGAAAATAGTTCCAGCCAAAGGTAGTTCTAGCCATCTATATAAATTGACCTCTAGGGACCAAAGAATGAGTTCTAGCCAGGCAGGGTAAATGAGCCATCAGGGTTCCATCCATTTAAGTTCTACTGTAGAATACTGTCTCAAGTTGAGACAGTTGCAGAGACTTTGATTTGTAAAATTTTCTTCTAGAATCTAAGGTTATCTGGCAACTCGTTAGAAATAATAAATTCTATTCAAATGGTCATACTCATTAACATTCATGAAATGTTTTGTAATTTTGTCCCCCATTCAGGAAGACATACTGCTTTTCTCATAGTTATCTGTCTGTCTGTCTGTCTGTCTATCTGTCAGAAATCATGTCCGCTCCACAACTCTGAAATCTTTCAGTGTACTGTCATGAAGCTTGGTATAAATTTGTAACTGACCTATGTTTTTACTCAATTATGCCTTTTTGTAATTTTCAGTATAGAAATCGCATCTGCTCTTTTACTTGACTTTGAAACTATTGAAGATATTTTCCCAAAACTAGGTACAAATATTAAGCACTATCAGACAATTTGCAAAAATAAGACATCAGAACACCACATACATTTGTTACAAAGTTATGCCCAGGGCCGTGGAAATAATATGCATGTCCCGTTTCACTCTGAACAAGTGAGAAATTTCAGATTATTTGCCCTGGGACAAGTACCGGTATTCAAAGTGTCATCAGTGGAAGTATGTCAGGAAAATTCTGAGATATTTTTCATATTTTCTCACGAAAACATATGTAGTGGTTCCTGTTAGAAATTCTTACAGGTGCCCACAACATATGTTTTAATTCAAAACTTTGTGACAGTTAGCCAAAAACTGTCATCAAGTTCAACTCTTCCTCTATCCATTATCTATTATTCTTTCCTTATTTCATATGTACCTTTTCCCTGGGCAAGTAAATATTTGTGTGGGCAAGTTAATTTTGTCTATTTACTTGTCCATGGACAAGTAGAAAATTTTGGTATTTCCACAGCCCTGTTATGCCCTTTTCTAATTTTAAGTATAGAAATCGTAGTCGCTGTATAAATTTGAAACAGTCAAAGATATTTTCATGAAACTGTGTACAAATATAAAGCATCATCACATCTGATGAAGTGCAGAAAACATGAACTATAACTCAACTTGTGTTTTTTTTATGTAGAATTCTGTCCCTTTGTAATTGTCTTTATAAGGATGGTTTTGGCTCTATAGCTTTAAAATCTTTGTGGATATTTAAAAAAAAAACTTGGTACAAAAATAAAAGTGTCATCAGACAATGTGCAGAGAAGAACCATAACTCACCCACATTTTTAACATAATTTTGTCCCTTTGTAATTTTAAGTTTGGAGATCTTCACCGTTCTATAGCTTCAAAGCCTTTGATAATATTTTAACCAAATTTGTTACAATTATAAAGCACTGATCAGCAGATGGTTGGCAGAGATCATCTTCTTTTTTTGACGGAAATGGTCCTTTCTATACCTTTCAAACTGTTGCATATAATTTCATAAAACTTGATTTGCAGATAATTTCATGAAACTTTATACAAATACAAAGCATCGTTAGTTGACGTTCAGAAAATACGAACCATAGCTTTACCTAAAGTTTTCATTAAGGGATGGAGAAAGAGGGATAAGACATTTTTTGTTTCAAAAACAAACATCTAGTTTGATCATCTTCCCCATCAAAATGTATGAAAACTTAATATATGAGCCACGACACGAGAAAACCAACAATGTGGTCGTGCACCCAGCGCAGACTCAGTTCAGCTTGGGCATTCCCCCAGTCTGATCAGACTCTTTGCTAAGCGCTTAAAGGGTAGCCAAGGGACTAAGCTACCTTCATGCGGACAGCAAAGACTCTGATCAGACTGGGCAGGCTGATCTGAGTCTACGCTGGACGCACAACCACTTTGTTGGTTTTCTCGTGTCGTGGCTCATATGTTATGTAAGGGAAACATAGAAACAAAAATGTCAGGCTGGATTTATGTAAGAGATATGTTATTCTATGTATTTTTTTCTTTCAATTAAATACAGTGTTAGTTTTTTATGTGATGGCTGCAGTTCTTGATTGGTATTCTTTATTCTACTTTTCAATTCCACACTGGTCTGGCATTCAACACAGCCAACGAAAGCAACGTACTATAAAACTCGATTGTTTTCGCATACTTCTTACATTAATTTCAAAGTATCATTCTTACGGACCCGGCAGTTTGTTAGACCTCTTAGTCAGACCAGATTTTCGAAGAAATTCCATCGAGTATAAATGCAGTGCTTGATTAAGATTTTTCACCAATTCGTTGTCTGGTCGTTGTAGCCCAAAAATTGTTTTCAAGTATTGCTTAAATATGAATATCAATTCAGTAAAACTTTTGATTCCAATTTCAAAAGTCGGGGGTCGGATGGTCCGTGAGACTACCCTTCAGAAACAAACTTATTCTGATGAGCAGAAAAAGCAGGTTCCATTGTCTTTGTTGCCTGTGTTGAATGCCAGACCAGTGTGAATTCTATTACGAACCATAATTAAATACTCCTCTTGTCAATATGACTGAGCAGACAAAAATATGTGGGAAATAAGTGCGAAATATAGCCTAAGATAAATTTTGATCAAATGTACGACCTGAGGACATTAATAATGAGACATAATAATAGAATATTTGTATACCGTATATGTGGTAATTTTCGCGGGTTCAAATTTTCGTGGTTAAGGGTAAAAAACATAAATATTAATTTTCGTGATTTTTAATTTTCGCAGTTAGCAACATGCTCGAAAAACATAACTATTTCTTTTTCACTTGAGTCAGTTCTTTCATTAACCTGCGGCGGCCCTGCAGCAGGGCCGCCGCAGGTTAATGAAAGAACTGGCTCAAGTGAAGCGTACCAGCAACTACCGAAGTAAACACAAACAAAATATATGAATACCGTGTCTACAGAAGACACTTTGTAAGAAACAGGAAATTATTTGCTACTTTAATATTCAAAGTTTCTAAGTGACCGCGAAATACCGCGAAAAATGGGACACTGCGAAAATTACCATGTATATGGTACGTACCAAGAAACACAATATACTGGTCCTGACATCACTGGAACTGTCAGAGGATCTGTCTGAACCCCACTGCAGCCCTTCAGGTTTATATGGCCTGAACAAAGAAAACAAATGTCATCATAAATACCATGTATGAAAAATTCAGAGCTCCAAATCATTTTTTTCTCCCTTTTTGTTAATTCTAAGACAATTCTTTTTGTTGTTTTACTTGCTCTTTGAAACTATATTTTGTGACCCTCATTAGAACCATCTCAGTGAGACAGTTCTAATGAGGGGTCACAACATAGGTTTTTATGCAGAAATAAGAAAATTATCCTACAGTTATCATCAATAAATCATGTCTTTTATAGAAAATTTCAAACAAAAGCTTTAAGATAAAATTCTAAATCAATGACCTTGACTTCAAGGTCACCCAGTGGGGTAAGGACAGTATTTTGTAAAAATGCAAGCCAGTATCTAACATAAGTTCAAGCACAGGGACTCGGGTCATACGGTTTGTCTCTTTGAGCCACCGAAATACGTATCAGGATGTACCGGGTGGTTATTTAGAGCAAAGGGAGGAAAGTCGCTTTGACACCGGTTGCTACCCCACGCCGGGCTGTCTGCGCATTTCAGATGATTTACAAACACTTCCTACGAAACACATACCTCGATCGATCCGATATACATTTATCTTTTTGCAGCTGTTATTCTCCGATGCAAATATTGCGTCAAATCGTTTATTTTCCGATCCATTTCGTCCACCAAACCATCGAAATCTGCAGTTCCAAAATGCCCGCACTCAAGCTCCGCCTCCAAGCTCATTTACATTCCGGATGTGATTCCGATTGGATAATATTGATGTCACCGTTGTTCTTTCTGTTTGAATTTTGTTTCAGCAACTGATTGAAATCTGCTACATGCCTTTTGATTACATGGAAATTAGGGCGTGTGTGCCGATATATAAATTAGTGTGTTTGTAGAAGATAGTTTGCTATTACACAGTATGTAAGCAAAACTAGAGTAGACTAGAACAGAACAGAACAGCAGAGGGGATGGTGGTACTGAATAGAATAGAATAGTATGTTTATTTCTCCAATTAAGGACACTTTCGGGATACATACAATCAAATAAAACCCTTTAAAAGATGATTGGGCTTTTAAAATATTAATAAGAAGAACAACAATAATAATGTTTCAACAAGTGAAACTGACGGTGTAAGCAATGAAAGAGTAGAAAGTAGAATAGAAGCTAGAATGTTCCATGCTGACAGCGAGGACTCTGATCAGAATGGGCGGATGCCCAGGCTGATCTGAGTCTTGCTGGGCGCACATGCCACTTGGGTTTGTCGTGATGCGGTGCAGTTACACCTTGCCAATCAGGGGCGGATCCAGGAATTTTGGATAGGGGGTTCAAATTAGCTTCAAAGGGGGTTCGATTTGTGCAGTTTGACCAGTTTTTCCTGAATTTTCCCATGAAAATGAAATAATTCAGGCTGAAGAGGGGGTTCGTTTGAACCCCCTGAACCCCCTCTGGATCCGCCACTGCCAATGACACTAATAATTAGTGCACCACACCCTTTCACACATAGAGAAACAAGAGGACAAAAGTACAATTACGGCGTTATCCAATCGGAATCGCTTCCGGAATGTAAATGAGCTTGGAGGCGGAGCTTGAGTGCGGGCATTTTGGAACTGCGGACTTCGATGGTTTTGTGGACGAAATGGATCGGAAAATAACCGATTTGACGCAATATTTGCATTGGAGAATAACAGCTGCAAAAAGATAAATGTATGTCGGATCGATCGAGGTATGTGTTTCGTAGGAAGTGTTTGTAAATCTTCTGAAATGCGCAGACAAACCGGTGTGGGGTAGCAACCGGTGTCGAAGCGACTTTCCTCCCTTTGCTCTAAATAACCACCCGGTACATCCTGATATGTATTTCAGTGGCTCAAAGAGACAAACCGTATGACCCGAGTCCCTGTGAGTTCAAGTATAAACTAAATCCATTCCAAGCAATACAAAACAGTGTCATTTGAAAACTTTACAAAACCCCAAATTCCTTAAGTACGTGACCTTCACCTCAAGGTCACTGAAGAAAAGGGGGTGAATCTCTGTAAACTTTCAACCAATATCTTACTACAGTGCAAGTATCAAAAGTATCCATTAATGGGTTGAGAAGATATGGATCTTTAAGAAACTTTTACGAAAACATCCAAATTGGGTGAAAACCTCTGAATATCTAAGTCCATGGCCTTGACCTTAAGGTCACTGAGCAGGGTGAGGGTGGTACTCTTTAAAACTTTGTACCAATATCTAACTACAGTACAAGTTTCAAGAGAATCAATCTATTGGCTAAGGAGATACTGGACTTTAAAAAGACTTAACCCGAAACATCCACTGCCGATGCCGACACTGACACAGACCCCAGGGTGACAACAATAGCTAAGATAGTTAAGATGACCTCAAAAGAACTTTAGCATAAATCTACCTGATGTTCTTTCTATTAAACATTAACTAACTTAGCTAGCAAGGTTTGCATTTAGAAAGTGTAAGTATTCAAATTTTGAAGTTTGAAGGGTAAGATATTTCCAAAGAATGTATTAAAGAAACTTAAAGTAGATTAACCCTTTTTAGACCGGATACCCGTTTTGGGGACATTATGCAAACAGTGCAGACCCAGTTCAGACGCTGCAAAACACGGCGTCTGATCAGGGTCTACATTGTTTGCTTACAGGAATTTCTATGCAAAGTACAATAAAAGTGAAAATATTCACTAGAAACCCCTAAAACTAGTAATGGGATTATCTGAATGATAAGAATGGACAAGTCCACTGGTCTAAAAAGGGTTAAAAGCTGGGAAAAGGGGGAAATTACTGCAAAAACTTTTTAACAGTCAAAGGCAGCAAAAATGAAAATACCTGAAATTGCAAAAAGCCTCAGCTAGCTACACTGTATGATCTTTAAACTTTGAATTCTTAATATGAGATAGCTTTGACAAAAATTTCTTTGAAATTTTGCAGAAGTAAATTTCGTCATTTGCTTTTCTTGCACCTTGAGCCACCTCATCTGGATCTACGCTGTCTTTGAATGAATGGGAAGTGGCGTTGTATGAAATTTATGATTATTCAAGTTGCTAAAGTATACTTGCATTTTCATTTTGGTATAATACAAGTGAGCCTCGACAAGAGAAAACCAACAAAGTGGTTGCGCACCCAGTGCAGACTCAGATCAGCCTGAGAATCCTCCCAGTCTGATCAGAGTCTTCGTAGTTTGCATGGTGGTAGCTTAGACCCTAAGCTACCGTTTAAGCGCTAAACAAAGAGTCTGCTCAGACTGAGCAGATACCCAGACTGATCTGAGTCTGCGCTGTCCGCACAACCACTTTGTTGATTTTCTTGTGTCATGGCTCATTAATAGTTTTTCCTTACCCATGAATTATTGCTGCTTTACACCTGTTGTCTGGCAGATATGAATAGTAATTCACTTTGGCATCCTGAATTAAGATTTCATAATCTGCCCTCCAACATGCTGATAAGCAATAATTCACGAGTAAGGAAAAATTATTTCTAAACTGGACTCACGTTCCGCATAGCTGTGGTCCCCTTCTGAATCTTTGTCATCATCGGATCCTTCTTCCTACAGAAATCAATGAAGATTGTTTATTCCCTATTACAATATCTTTAATTTTATGAAAATCTGAGCAGCCCTGGTAGCTCAGTAGGTTAAGGGCTGGCCTGCTGATCTAGCTGTTCCAGGATCGAGACCCACTGGAGGCCGAAATCATTCCAACTGTAAACAGGGTTCCACTGCACACAGCCTTTCATTACCACCATCCCATTGTCCTGCTATGACATAAATACTGTTAAAAGGACATAAAATCGCAAGTCATCTTAAACTCTGGTCATGTTTCCCTTACTGTACCGTATAAGTTCTAAAAATTGGGACACCCAAAGTAACTACTATAAATATCCTTAAAATAATGAACTGAGGCAAGAAACGACAAAATGGCATGTGTTTCACACATAGACTCAGATCAGCATATGCATCCAGCCAGTCTGATCAGTTTTTAATGTCAGCATAGGGGCAGCTTTATTAAACCCTAAGCTTTTGGTTTTTGGGGGTTGTTGGCTTGTTGCATTTTGTGAAAGAGGGTGGGGGGTGTTATTTAGAGCCTAAAGTATAGTAAATCAGTCACTATAAAGGTGATGGGTCACTTCAAAGTTAGCAATTCTACTAGTTTATGCCTCTCTTTTAGCTGAGGTCAACTCTTAAAGGAAGGAATTTGCTCCTTGAGCAAAGTCTATCCTTTAAGAGAAACCCCATTTCAAAGAGTTATCAAGTGAAGCAAACAGGAATTTATGCAACATAACATTATTTTTGGGGAAAGAAGCAGGGGTATTTATCATAGCATGGGTGTTTATTAGGATTAATATGGTACTTATTCAGATATAAAGCAGGATTTTTTCCTTCTCTAGAATGACCCAAGATATTTAAATCAAAATTCTGCGGCAAGATGGGTTTTCTCTTCCAAAAAAAACTCCGAAAATGTAGATCTCGGGCCGTATTTATAAAACTACTTAAGTGGTTGCTATGCTGTTGCTAAGGCTGAATTTCTATGAAGGAGATTCCCTACAACTATGAAATTTGCTCTGGAGGAACAGTCTGAAAAAGACTGTTCCTCCAGAGCAAATTTCATAGTTGTAGGAAATCTCCTTTATAGAAATTAAGCCTTAGCAACAGCATAGCAACGACTTAAGTGGTTTTATAAATACGGCTCCTGTCTCATAAGATGGATCTGAATTTTTGAGAGTTGTTTTGGAAGGAAAGCATTCCCCCCCCCTCCCCCCCAAAAAAAAAAAACAAGAGGGCCATGAGGCCCTGAATCGCTCACCTGAACAACTGGCAAAGTGACCTTTTCTTATGTCTGAAATTGTCAAAATATGAGTCTTGGGTCAAAAGTCAAACAAGGGCTTCGCAAGCGGCGCATAATACGCCCGTTTCAATGTCCTCAAGGAGTTACAGAATGAACAAGATTGTTTACAAAAGGATAGACAGGAGACAAACAGGGGCAACCACTCTATAATTAACTAGAACTGTCAGTGAATCCGACTATACCACCACTTAATTGCTTAAATCAAATGGTGTTATTTTCGTAACAAAAAGCATAAAGAGGGAGAGAAATCATTGTTACCATGTATACCAAATATGAATGGTTGCTGTGAAATCTGTTACAAAAAATTACATTATTCAAAGTCAGGAGAGAAAGAAAATTGGAAAAATATAGGGAAGTATAAGCAGGAGAAGACTGATTCTCAATCCCACAATACAACAAGTTATCATCAACCTGCAAACAAAAATCACTACTCTAACTTACAGATGCATAGAAATCTTTTGAGAAAAAAATGCATTATTCAAAGTAAAGAGAGAAAGAAAATCGGACAAATACAGGGAATAAAAAGACGAGAAGTCTGGTTTTGATTGATTGATTTGATGCTTAACATCCACGGTAAACAACTATGGTGATGTCGGGACGGTCAGTTAACCTAACCACACTATTCCTGGGCAGGCTTAGACCTCCTAAGCGGTTAACCAGTACTAAGTGCACATACTTTCGCCAGTAACTGACAACTGTCCTTCTTGAATCAGCGGAAGGAGAAACGAAAGTGTGTGGCCAGACCGGGTTTCGAACCCAGGACCTCTGACTTATGAGTCAGGTGGCCTACCGATTCCGCTACGCGGACCGGCTGTTCTCAATCCCACAATACAGTAAGTCATCATTAACCTGCATACCAAATATGACTAATCTAACTTGCACGGTTGTGGAGAAATCTTTGATGAAAAAGTTCATTATTCAAAGTATGGAAAGAAAGAATATTGGACAAATACAGGGAAGAACTACAGCATGTGAGCAGGGGCTCACGTATACCCCCGGCCAGCACCACCGCCTAACAGAAACACTGCCACACTTAATACAAAACTTTAAAACAAATGATAATGAATGATAAGCAGAAGGAGGCTCAGATACTCTCTTACTTGATACAACTAGTCATACCCAATGTTTGGCCTAAATATCAAAATCCTAGCTATAGTGATTCCTGAGACATCTGTGACAAAAATTAAATTGAAAAAGAAAGAAAAAATGAACAAAGGAGGGAATGATACATATATGGAGGCTGATACTCTCTTACACAATACAACTAGTCACACCCAATATTTGTACCAAATTTCGAAATCCTAGCTGTAATGGTTTCTGAGAAATTAAATTGGAGAGAAAGAAAAAAGAGGGAATGATAAGCAGATGGAGGCTGATGGTCTCTTATTTGATACAACTTGTCATACCCAACGTTTGTAACAAATTTCAAAAACCTTGGTAAAGTGGTCCCTGAGAATTCTTTGACCAAAAAAAAATGGAGAGAAAGAAAAAATGGACAAACAAAGGGAACAACAAGCAGAAGGAGGCTGAAGTTTTCTTACACTATACAACTAGTTATACCAAACATTTGTACAAAATTTCAATATCCTAGCTGTAGTCAGGTTCCTGTGAAATCTTTGACAGAAAAAAAGGTTAATTTAATTGGATAGAAAGAAAAAATGGACATACAAAGGGAATGATAAGAAGGGAGAGGCTGATGTTTTCATACATATTACAACTAGTCATTACCATGGCTTGTACTAAGTTTCAAATACCCTTACTGTAGTAATTCCTGAGAAATCTCTGACAGAAATGTAATTGGAGAGAAAGAAATTTGAACAAACAAAGGGAATGATAAGCAGCAGAAGGACGATTCTCTCTTACACTGTGCAACTAGTCATACTCAACGTTTGTGCCAAATTTTAAAACTCTAGCTGTAGTGGTTCCTGAAAAATCCTTGACAAAAATTTAATTGGAGAGAAATTGGAGAGAAAGATAAACTGGACAAACAAAGGGAATGATAAGCTGGAGCAGGCTGATTCTCTCTTACACTGTACAACTTGTCATACCCAACGTTTCTACCAAATTTCAGATACCCTTCCTGTAGAAGTTTTTGAGATATCTTTGACAGAAAATTAATTGGAGAGAAGGAAAAAATGGACAAAGAAAGGGAATGATAAGCAGCAGGAGGCTGATTCTCTCTTACACTGTACAACTAGTTATACCCAACCTTTCTACCAAATTTCAGATACCCTTCCTGTAGAAGTTTTTGAGATATCTTTGACAGAAAATTAATTGGAGAGAAGGAAAAAATGGACAAAGAAAGGGTAATTGGAGAGAAATTGGAGAGAAAGATAAACTGGACAAACAAAGGGAATGATAAGCTGGAGCAGGCTGATTCTCTCTTACACTGTACAACTTGTCATACCCAACGTTTCTACCAAATTTCAGATACCCTTCCTGTAGAAGTTTTTGAGATATCTTTGACAGAAAATTAATTGGAGAGAAGGAAAAAATGGACAAAGAAAGGGAATGATAAGCAGCAGGATGCTGATTCTCTCTTACACGGTACAACTAGTCATACTCAACGTTAGTACCAAATTTCAAAATTCTAGCAGTAGTGGTTCCTGAGAAATGTTTGACAAAACTTTAATTAGAGAGAAATTGGAGAGAAGGAAAAACTGGACAAACAAAGGGAATGATAAGCTGGATCAGGCCAACTTTCTCTTACACGGTACAACTAGTTATACCCAACCTTTCTACCAAATTTCAGATACCCTTACTGTAGAAGTTTTTGAGATATCTTTGACAGAAAATTAATTGGAGAGAAAGAAAAAATGGACAAATAAAGGGAATGATAAGCAGCAGGATGCTGATTCTCTCTTACACGGTACTACTAGTCATACCCAATGTTTGTACCAAATTTCAAAATCCTAGCTGTAGTGGTTCCTGAGAAATCTGTGACAGAAAAAATGTTAACATACACACAAACATATAAACGGAAAAACCAAAAACTATATACCCCCTATATACTTCGTATACCGGGGGTATAATAAGCAGAAAAAGGCTGGTTCTCAATCCAAAGATACAACATATCGTCATCAACCTGCATACCAAATGGGAATACTCTAGCTTGCTTGGTTGTGGAGAAATCTTTGACAAAAAATTTTATTATTCAAAGTATGGAAAGAAAGAATATTGGACAAATACAGGGAAGAATAAGCAGAAAAAGGCTGGTTTTCAATCCAACGATACAACATATCATCATCAACCTGCATACCAAATATGACTACTCTAGCTTGCATGGTTGTGGAGAAATCTTTGACGAAAAATTTCATTATTCAAAGTATGGAAAGAAAGAAAATCGGACAAATACAGGGAAGAATAAGCAGGAGAAGGCTGGTTCTCAATCCCACAATACAACATGTCGTCATCAACCTGTATGCCAAATATGACCAGTCTAGCTTGTATGGTTGTGAAGAAATCTTTGATACAATATCTTTGAACAAGGGATATAACCTAAATACACTAGATATACCATTTTTAGTTCTACTTTTTTCCCTTGACAATATATTGTACAAGAAAAGTTTGTAAATTACACAAAAATAGCCAATAAGAACTAATGAAAGGGATTAACTCTAAAATAAAGAAAGGGAGAGAAGCCATTTTTGTACGCGACACATCATTAGGACTTCATACACATTGCTATGAAGATTTATAAAGATATCCCAAACGGTTATCTAGTTATGGCGCGTACAAGACTTACAGGGAAAAAATTTATCAAAGGGGCATAACTTCAAAAGTAAGAAAAGGGGAGCAACCATTCTTGTACGCGACACGTTCCCCCACCCTAATACATATGCCTACCAAATTTCATGAAGATATCCCAAATGGTTACTGAGTTATGGCGTGTACAAGAATGTTTAAACGGATGGACTGACAGCGCCACGACATAATACGTCCGTTTTTTCAAAATGGGCCTATAATAATGACCATTCATGACCTCCTGTACTCATAAATCTTCATGTACTCTTTAAGACAACCATATAAACCATTTTAGGCCAAAATCTTCAAAACTTTCGATGAATCTTATGTTCTAGCATTTTCCCATATTTGATCATGCCGCAAAAAAGATCAAGGTAAACCCAAGGTTATCATTTGAACAGTCTTGGTAGTACTCTAGTACTCCATGCTACTTACTAACTTTCAAGGTCATAGGTGTATTGGTTCTGGAAAGGAAAAATATTAATGGTTTATACCATAAATGGGTATGGCCACCATGCAGGTCATGTGACCTAGACCGTTTGAACAAATTTTTGTTCAATCAGCCCCTGGAGGCTCTATATGAAATGTGTTTACAATTGGCCCTTTGTCCTTAGAGGAAATGTTTGAAAATGTCAAATATGAGAAATCTACTGTCAAAGAATGACCTTGACTTCTTGTACTCATAATTCTTCATGACCTCAATAAGACGACTGTATATACCAATTTTAAGGCCAAAATCTTCAAAACTTCCCATGAAATCTTATGTTATAGCATTTTCCCATATTTGACCTTGCTGTAAAAAGGGTCACAGTCAACCCAAGGTCATGATTTGAATAATCATGATAGTACTGGAGCACACAATGCTACATACCAAGTTTCAAGGCCATCGGTCGATTGGTTCTGAAGATGAGGATTTTTAAAGGTTTTTACTATATACGGGCATGGCGGCCATGTTGAGCATGTGATCCAGACCATTTGAAGTAATTTTAATTCCCTCAACCCCTGAAGGGTCTATATGATATTTGGTTAGAATTGGCTCAGTAGCTTTTGAAATTGTCAAACTACATGTATAAGAATTCAGGGTCAAAGGTCAAAGAACGACCTTGACCTCTTGTATTCATGACTCTTCATTTACTCATTAAGATGACGGTATTTATCCATTTCAAAACTTTCCATGAAATCTTATGTTCTAGCATTTTTCCATATTTGACCTTGCCGCTAAAAATGGTCAAGGTCAACCCAAGGTCATCATTTGAAAAAAACTTGATAGTACTAGAGTACCCAAAGTTACATACCTGCAGTTTCAAGGCAATCAGTCAACTGGTTCTTGAGAAGAAGTTATTTTAAGGTTTTTACCATATATGGGCATGGCAGCCATGTTAGTCATGTGACCTGGATCGTTCGAACAAATTTTCATTCCCTCAACCCCTGGAGGCTCTAGGTGAAATTTGGTTACAACTGGCCAAGTGGTTTTTGAGACGGTTGTTTGAAATTTTTAAAATATGAGAGTTCTGGGCCAAAGGTCAAAGAATGACCTTGACCTCTTGTACCCATAAATCTTCATGTACTCATTAAGATGACTGCATAAAACCAATTTTTAGGTCTTAATCTTCAAAAATGTCCATGAAATCTTATGTTGTAGCATTTTCAAATATTTGACCTTGCCGTAAAAAAGGTCAAGGTCAACCCAAGGTCATAATTTGAATAATCTTGATAGCACTCCAGTACCCAATGCTACATACTAAGTTTCAAAGCCATTGGTCAACTGGTTCTGGAGAAGAAGATTTTTAAAGGTTTTTACCATATATGGGTGTGGCGGCAATGTTGGTCATGTGACCTGGACGGTATGAAAAAATTTTCATTCCCTCAACCCATGTAGGCTCAATATGGAATTTGGTTTCAATTGGCCCAGTGACTTTTGAGGAGATTGTTTGAAATTGTCAAAATATCAAGAGTTCTGGGTCAAAGGTCAAAGAATGACCTTGACCTCTTGTACTCTTAAATCTTCATGTACTCATTAAGATGACTGTAGATACCAATTTTTAGCCCAAAATCTTCAACAGTTTCCAAGATATCATATGTTCTAGCATTTTGCCATATAAAACCACAAGGAAGCAAATTTGACCTTACCGTAAAAAAGGTCAAGGTCAACCCAAGGTCATAATTTGAACACTCTTGGTAGTACTCTTGTGCCCAATGCTACATGCCAAGTTTCAAGGCCATCGGCCTATTGGTTCTGGAGAAGAAATTTTTAAAGGTATTTACCATATATGGGCATGGCAGCCATGTTGGTTATGTGACCAGGACCGTTTGATCAAGTTTTCGTTCCTAAGGCCCAAGTAGGCTACATATGAAATTTGGTTACAATCCGCCCAGCGGTTTCAGAGAAGAAGTCATTTAAAAGTGTGGATGGGCGGACGGACGACAAAGCCTGCCTATACTATAAGCTCCCCTGGAGCCTCTGGCTCAGGTGAGCTAAAAATACGAAAGCTCAAAATGAGCACTTTCTGCCCAGGTGAGCTAAAAACACAACCGCAGCACGTCAAAGGCTTTCTCAATAGGGCCTTACCTTTAGTATAGGAAACTGAACATCGGATTCACTAGCTTCCTCTTCTTCTTTCTTCACATGAACTACTGAAAACAAAATATTAAATTGAGCCATGACACAACAAAACCAGCAGTGTGGCATGTGCACCACGTGAAGACTCAGATCAGCTTGGACATCTGACCAGTCTGATCAGAGTCTAAGCTGTGTGCTTTTAAGGTAGCTAAGGGTCTAAGCTAGCTCCATGTGAACAGCGAAGACTCTGATCAGACTTGGCAGATGCCCAGGCTGATGTGAGTCTTCGCTCGGTGCACATGCCACTTTGTTGGTTTTGTCATGTCACTGCTCATTTATACCATAAAAATCCTACAAAATTGGGACATCTAAAATAATTACCGTACTTGTCCTTAAAATGGAACAGTTTGGTTTTATGAGGCAGTAATGCGTCTAAATAATCTAAATGATGCAGATGAAACAGTAAACAGTTTAAACCCTGGGTTCACGGTTATAAAACTTGAGTATAATCTCAAACTCAAAATAAAGCATACTGATTGGCTGCTTCCGAGCATGTGCTCGGAAGCAGCCAATCAGTGTGCTTTGAGTTTGCAAAATGTACTCAAGACTGATCTGGATCTCTACTGTTTGTTCTGTCAGAGTTATCTGTCCCAATTTTCAAAATTTTTACTGTAAATCACAGCATGTCTAACAAAAAGAGCTGTGTATGTCAAGAGACATTATAATGCAGTTCTGCAGTTCTAAATCAACATGATAATAAAGGATCTTACAATACTAGTCATTTCATATCAAATTTATTAAAACAGCATTCAGCGAGTTTCATATATTTCATTTGCTGGATGATTTGTGATTTCACACCCTTAATTTTTAGCTGTATAATAGTCACATCAGGAAGACGTATGAGTGATACTGAAAGGCTGTGTGCATTGGAACCCCATTTACAACTGAAAAGATTCTCGTGTCCAATGGGTCTCAAACCTAAGACAGCTAGGTCAGCAGGCCAGCTATTAACCTACTGAGCAACCAGGCCCCGAGGTTATAAAACTTATTTCATGCTCAGCTGAGTTGAGCATGAAATTTTACCTGCTAATAAATAGAAAGTTACTGATAAGTACAGTTCTTTTCATGCTCAGTTTAGCTGAGTATGAAATTTTCTCTGCTTATGAATATGAAAATGCCAACAATAGTTGGCATTTTCATATATATCAGCAGAGAAAATTTCATGCTCAGCTGAGTTGAGCACGAAAAAAGTTTTATAACCTTGGGGCCTGGGCTCCCCAAGTTCATCTGAAGTGACAAGAGTGTATGATTCTGTTTATCATGACTACTTTTAATGGATTTCATTGTCTTAAAAGTTTACATAATTTGAAAAGGAAATTTAGTTGTGGTGTAACTGAACAACAAGAGCTGTCAGCAGACAACATAGTTTGCCTGACCTGGTGCTTGCCCATCATGAACACAAAGTTCTAAGAATATGAGCCGCAACACGACAAAACCAACAATGTGGTTGTGCGCCCAGCGCAGACTCAGATCAGCCTGGGCATCCGCCCAGTCTGATCAGAGTCTTCGCTGTCCGCATGGAGGTGGCTTAAACCCTTAGCTACCCGTTGAGCACTTAATGAAGAGTCTGATCAAACTGGGCAGATGACCAGGCTGGTCTCAGTCAGCGCTGGGCGCACAACCACATTGTTGGTTTTGTCGTGTCGCGGCTCATATGATGTAGACCTCCAAGGCAAGTCTGAAAGCTGATGCTCCTACGATGTTTGTAAAACTCTAGAGCAGTATCTGTCAGCAGTCTGGGTAAAACTTTCCTCCTAGGCACTGTGAAGCTATAAACCTTCAGCCTGTGTCCTTGATCTATTAGTCATACCCAACATTTCAAAAAATCCTAGCTGTAGTGCTTCCTGAGAAACCTTTGACAGAAAAAGGTTTACACACACACACACACACACACACACACACACACACACACACACACACACACACTTATATATACTCAGAAAAGGCAAAAACTATATACCCCAAATATACTTCGAATACAATTACCTTCTTTATCAGGATAATTCTCTGTTTCTTTTTTCACATTCATTCTTCCTGAAATACAGGATTGGTTGATGTTAATAATGCATTTACCATATTAATCCTATAAAACACCATGGGGTGTTGCATTTTACGAAGTGGATGCGTTATTTAGAACCTAAAGTGTAGTAAATCAACCACTGCTAAAGACCTGTAATAAACAGTATCAAGGCAAATGGGTATACTTGCGGGGGAAGCAACTCTACTATTTTGCCTCCCTTTTCAGTAGGGGTCAACTCTTAAAAGAAAGAATTTGCTCCTCTCAGAGCAAATTCTTTCCTTTAAGAGTAGACCCCATGTCAAAGAGCTATATCTCATACAGAGAAGCAAACAGCAACTCATGCAAGTTTATATAAGATTATTTTCAGAAAAGAGGTAGTGGGCATTTATTAGCGCAGGGGCGTTTATTAGGATTAATACAGTACCTTTAAGGAGGCATCTGATAAGCTGTTCAAAGTATCTAACCGACAAGTTGTTTTTGACTCTTGAGAAAGAAACTGCATGGAACATGTCATTATGTAGACAATATATTTTAGCTGTTAGTATTCAAGCAGGGATAAAAACTAGGAGGAGCACAGTCGCCCATGGCTCCTAAATTTTGGGCTGGGACCCTGAATGTTTTAACAAACTGCCTTAATAACTAATGTAATATATTCAATGTTTGGGCCTCTGAATGAAAATGCTTAGTCTGTATCTCTGCCAAGGCTGATAAACAAATATGTCAGAGTCACGTGAATTAAACACACAAACAGAATATACATTCTGGATAACTTTCTCGATTTATAGCTGTGAGTTGAGTTTTATTTTCCTTCCATCATTTCTTGGTTAAACAAGATCTGTCACCGGGACAGGATAGCTCGCCTGACAGCGCCTTGCCCATCACCTAAAAAACTTTAACGTAAAACTTTAACATTTTGCTAACGCCGACGCAGACGCTAACGCCAATGCCGGGGGGTAGTACAATAGCTCTTCCTGAACTTCCTTCAGGCGAGCTAAACAGGCACTTGAGCATGTACTGAAACCAACTTCAATTTCGTTCAATAATGCAAACATGATTTGTTGACACAATCATTGTCATTTTTGGAAACATAGGGCTAGTGATCCTACAAATGAATTTTTCCACCAGGTGTATTTACACCCCTTTAAGAAAATCAAAATCAACAATGACAGTGAAAAATTGTTTCCCGGGAAACATTCAATATTTTATTTTTGGCTTTACTTTTATTGTTTTCTTCAAATTTTTTTAATAAAAATAGCATCCAAATATATGAAATAAACAGTGGGTTCCCATCCCTCCTCCCCACCCACAACCTCCCATCCCGACATAATTTGAACCCCCTATCCCAAATTCCTGGATCCGCCCTGACAAATGACATGCGCAAATGTACATGTAATAATTACCTTCTATTTCTGGAAAGTTTTGCTTCTCTGTTGGCAGTGTTTCTGAAAGAGAAAGAATAAAGTAACATGTTTATTTAAAAGATGACTCCAGCTATGATGCTTTGGCAAAAGCAACACTAAAGGAAAAGCACCAGAAAACAGGGGCGTAACTAGGGGCAATTTCATAATACGCACAACCATGTTTTATGCTCTACTTCTTGAAGAAAAAGCTAGTATTTCAGCCACTTTGGCAATTGGTATTGAAATCTTGTCTATTCTATAAATATTCAGCATGCAAATATGCAGGTGCGTTTTGAAATTTTGTCAATTTTGACAAAATTTCAATACGCACTTGCGTATTTGCCGTATAGGTAGCTATGCCCTTGAGAAAAAGCCAAATGAATTTCAAATAATCAAAGACCGGGGTGGTACTATATAAGGAGAATTCCAATGCACTTACAAATATAACACAGCGTCTGATTGGCTAACGTCAAAAATTTGCGACAGTATATTCTGCAATATACTGTCGGAAACCCGACGTCATTAAGAAACATCGCTTCTCTTTGGCTGCTGTATGGTTTTACGCAGCTGAAAGTGCCTGCTGTGGGTGCAAAGTAGCACAATTTTAAAGGTGAAAATGTGAAAAGTGCATTAGAATGGGGATAACTGTATTAAAAATTGTCATTTGGGGAGGTAAATTGTCGGTTTTATGCTCGCAAAGTGTGTTTTACGGCTCTGCTGGCGCATCCCCGTATAATGAAATTTCCGACCATAAAAACAACGATTTACCTCCCCAAATGACAATTTTCAAGACATTTATCCCCTAATTAATTTCCACATTGATATTCATGGACTGACACTTGGCGCCAGGTGTGCGCAACTATCGTTATGTACCGAGCCACTTGGGGAATGTCGTTACGAGAACTGAATCAGAAAAGAACAGTGTCATTCTGTCTCTTGCTCACATGACATGGTGTCAACACCTCCAGTCAACCAATGAAATTATATATAAGAGTTGGTAATTCTGGTCCACTGATGGGCTGAATAAATTTTCACTTATACCTGTACAGGTAACATATGCTGTGTGCAGGAAACCATCCCCCCCCCACACACACACACACACACTCCTCCTGGCAGACAGGTCCTGTCTTTGAACCAAAAACACATATCCACTGTATTAATTCAGTGTCCTATTTGGTGTGATTGCTCTCTGCAGTCAAACCAATTGATGACTGGTTTGGTCAGAGGCAGTGTACAGTTGTAAGCTTTTCTTAGCCCTTAGCCAACTCACAATTTCTCTGGCATTTTTAACAAGAAACACAACTCTAAACCAAATCATGTCAGTTGAATTGGGTGTTAAGGATGATAACATTGGTGGATATTCAAGTGGAACTGTACTTGCACTATAGTTACAACAACCACAAGAGTGTGTTATCCTAACGATCTGGGCACTGACCTTTTGAACTAGAGGTCTCAGTTTCAATCCCCAGAGCGAGCAAGGACTAGAAAACGTGTAAAACATTATGCCCCTAATGGAAAATATGCCTGACCAGACTGACCCTAAACGGGACGGGCCACTGAAGGGAAAAGTCTGTATTAAAAAAAAAAAAAACATATTAATAACAGTTGTCAGAAGACAGCAAAGCGCACCTCATGGGTCCTGATTCTCACAATCACTGAACCATGAAATGTATGTCACAGTGTGGTCATTTGCAATGTCAGACTGATCCATTAAGTCAGGTATCATATTATGTTAAGCCATCAAACAGTGCTGGAAATACAGGCCCGGATTAAGAGGGGGGGGGGCACTCGGGCCCATGCCCCCCCCCTAGCCTGCAAGACGCTTTTCCTCGCATTGACCTTTCGTGGGCCCCAAATCAAGAAGTTGCATATTCAGTGTCTGTCTGCTGTTATGTGTGGCATCTTTAATCTTTTAACACCTACTGCGCTAATTGCTCAATTTTGTAGACCAGAGCTGGGTATCGATCGAAACACTCCAATGCGCTCAATGGAAGTTTCAAGGATTTATTTGATTGGATGAGTAACTGCCAATTTGACCAATCGAAAGATTGAAAAGAAAGGAACATGGTTTACCCTTGTCGGCACGCTTGATGTTTGGCCAAACTATGAAAATAATTAATAACTGCTGTAAAAACATGCCATAAACTGATAATATATCTGGAAATTACATGTCAATCGCTCAAAAAGAAGTGTGGTGCTGTGATCATGTCCGAATCAAACTTGGTTTGTTTTGTGTTTTGTTGTCTTTTTTTTTCTCTTTTCATACCTGTAAGATTTGTCACAGGATGGGATAGGCGCCCTGTTTTAGAGGTTATTCAGAAGTGGAGGGGGGAGAGGGGCTGGGCACACAACAATATTATGTGTGTGTGCCCTGTTTTAGAGGTTGTTCAGAAGTGGGGGGGGGGGAGGGGGGGAAGGGGGGATAAGACACAAAAAGCAAAGAAGGGCCAAGTGGGGGTTGGGGTGGCACAATGACTTTATGTTTGGACCCTTAATAGAGACAAGCTATTTCTTCATATACATGTACTAAGGGCCAAAATTGATCAGTGGACTTGTATATCCGGATACCATGTGTTACAATATTGATGTTTATGACAAATATAGGTGCAATAACAGAATATAAATTTCACAAAATCATGTTCATCAGAGCTCTCCAAAGACATGTACAAATACTGAAAATCATTTTACGGCGGGAGGGGGGCACATGGGGCCTAGGCGGCCCCCTTGACCCCTCGCCTCTGGGTCTGGATCCGGCTCTGAAATATAAGGCAAAACCACTGGACCATGCCTTCAAGTCAATGTCACAGGAGTCTTCATGGATGCTTTGCAGCTGCTGCAATTATAGGGATATGCTATCTAACCGAGTATCAACTCTCTTGTCTCAAAAGTATCTTCAAAACAAAAAACATCAAACATCAGAATCAGTCAATCTAGACATATAGGCCAAGGGCATACATTTGTGTGATGCAGCTGCTGCAGTTATATGGATGTATACATGTACCAAGTATGATGATCATAGCTGCTGTAGTTTTGTAAGATACAGACTTGAACATCATGTTAAATGCAATTCTTAACACTGGTTAATATGATCACAGATGCTCACAAGGACGCTGATGCAAAGGCAAACGCTAACGGTAACGCTAACACATACTAAGACTTAGAGCCAGGGGTTTGCATTCGCAAAGGCAAGCTAAAAACAGAATTTCCTTAGAAGTTAATCAGGCTGACTAAACCTTAGGTACATACCATGATCCTAGCAACTTCAAGTGGCTCTTCAGATATTTTATTCAGAATGCTGAATCTGGCAAAAATGCCTAAGTCAGAAAAGGGGCATCATTCAGTCAAAAAGTTAGGGAATTAGCTCAAAAGTCAAACAGTCCATTCTTGCTTTATGTCAGAACATTTTGCCAAATATCACAACCCTAGCTCAAGTGGTTTTTCAGATAAATTGTTCACAATGTTGATTCTGACAAAAATGCCTATAGATGTCAGAAATAGGTCATAAGTTAGTCAAATATTTACGGAGTTCGCTAAAAAGTTAATCAGGCCCCGAGGTTATAAAACTTGAGTACATTCTCAAACTCAAAATAAAGCACTCTGATTGGCTGCTTCCGAGCACATAAAGCACTCTGATTGGCTGCTTCTGAGCACATGCTCGGAAGCAGCCAATCAGTGTGCTTTATTTTGAGTTTGAGATTACACTCAAGTTTTATAACCTCGGACCCAGGTAAGCCTTGCAAACATGTTTATGTTGAAACAGTACGCGAAAATATTACAACCCTACTGGGCTCTCTCAAGTGGTTTTCAGCTATTTAATTTTGTTCACAAGGTTGATTCTGACGAAAATGCCTTAGCCCAAACAGAGACATAATTTAGTTAAAAATTTATGGAACTGAGTTAGAAAGGTCGATCATCCTTCCTTAATGTAGAAACAGTAGGCAAAATATCACAACCCTAGCTCAAATGGTTCTTCAGATCTACATTTTGTTCATAAGGTTGTTCATTTTAGACTTTATATTGTTCTATTCTGTTCCCGAGTATGAAAACAGTAATACCCGGCAAACCCCTAGCTCAAGAGGTTCATTAGATATTTTGTTCATAAGGTTGTTTAAAATAAACTTTCTATTCTGTTCCTGCGTAAAACAAACACAACAAAAGCCTAACTGATGAACTTATAAAAAAAAAAAGAAAGTCTTATGTGTTTTAAAAACACAAATAATAGATATAGATGCTCATAGGGCTGGGACGAGTACACGGGTACCCGGGTTCAGTAGTCCAATTACCCGGGTACAAATTTACTACCCGTTACCCGAATGCTTATTATCATGTAATATATATAAATACAAGAGGGCCAAGAGGCCCTGAATTGCTCACCTGAGCAAAAAGGTTAAGGGTCAAACTAGGGTCATCATTTGAACAAAGGTGATAGTTTGCAACAATTTCCAAATGGTTTTGAAGAAGAAGATTTGTGAATGTTTTTCTATGTATTGCTATGATTCAAACCCAGGGTCCCCTGTGGAGAGGCTATTTTGGACCCTTGGGCCATCATTTGAATAATCTTCATAAAGGAACACTAGGCAATGCTACATACTAAATTTCAAGCATCTCAGCCAAGTGGTTCTGAGGAAGAAGATTTTTCAATATTTTTCTATCTATTTCTATTGTTCAAACCCAGGTACCCCTGGAGCGGGGCAATTTTGTACACTGGCACCATCATTTAGACAAACTTGGTAAAGGACCACTAGGCAATGCATCATGCCAAATTTCAAGCGTCTGCACTATGGGATTCTGGAGAAGATTTTTTAGTATATTTTAATTTCGAACCCAAGACACCCACCTCCAGGGCCATTTTGGGATCCCAGAGCCATCATTTACACAAACTTTGTAGAAGTCCACCAGGCAAAGCTACATACCAAATTTCAAGCATCTGAGCCATGTGGTTCTGAAGAAGAAGATTTTTGAATATTTTTTTAAGTATTTCTATGGTTCAAACCCAGGACCCCCTGGGGCAGGGCCAATTTAGACCCTGGGGTCATCATTTGAACAAACTTGGTAAAAGACCACTAGGCAATGCTACATACCAAATTTCAAGCATCTGTGCCAAGTGATTCTGAAGAAGAAGTTTTTTAAATATTTTTCTATGTATTTCTACGGTTCAAACCTAGGAATCCCTGCCCCGGGGCCATTTTGGACCCTGGGACCACCGTTTGAACAAACTTGGTAAAAGACTACTAGGTAATGCTACATACCAAATTTTAAGCATCTAAGCCTTGCCGTTCAGAAGAAGAAGATTTTTGAATATTATTCTTTGTATTTCTATGGTTCAAACCTTGGACTCCCTGCAAAGGGACCATTTTGGACCCTGGGGCCACCATTTGAACAAACTTGGTAAAGGACTACTAGGCAATGCTACATACCACATTTCAAGCATCTGAGCCTTGAGGTTATGAAGAAGAAGATTTTTGAATAGTTTTCTATGGTTCAAACCCTGGACCCCCTGGGGCAGGGCCATTTTGGACCCTGGGGCCATCATTTGATCAAACTTGGTAAAGGACTATTAGCCAATGCTAATACCAAATTTCAAGCATCTGAGCAATGTGGTTCTGAAATAGAAGATTTTTGAATAGTTTTCTATGTATTTCTATGGTTCAAACCCAGGACCCCCTGGGGCGGGGCCATTTTGGAACCTGGGGCCATCATTTGATCAAACTTGGTAAAGGGCCACTAGGAAATGCTACATTCCAAATTTCAAGCAGCTGAGCCTTGCAGTTCTGAAAAAGAAGATTTTTGAATATTTTCTATGTATTACTATGGTTCAAACCTAGGGCTCCCTGCCCAGAGGCCATTTTAGATCCTGGGGCCACCATTTGAACAAACTTAGTAGAGGACCACTAGGCAATCCTATATACCAAATTGAAAGCATCTGAGCCAAGCAGTTCAGGAGAAGAAGATTTTTAAGTATATTTTAGTTTCGACTAAAACCCCCTGCCCCAGGGCCATTTTGGACCCTGGGGTCATCATTTGAACAACTTTGGTAGAGGTCCACTAGACAATGCTTCATACCAAATATCAAAGCCCAAGGCCAAGTGGTTTCAGAGAAGATGTCATTTAAAGCAAATTGTTGACGCCGCACGACGGACACTGGGTGATCACAATAGCTCACCCCGAGCCTATGGCTCAGGTGAGCTAATAAACATTCTATTTCATCTGAATTACAATTGAAAATAGCATATTTTAGTGTGATTGTCTTTTATAAATGACCAATATTGCAAAACTACACTTTGTATATTATAACAGGGAGATTTCTACATTTCCATACCATTCCCATGCAAGTGTGCGTAAATGACAGATGCCTTACTTATTTTGTTCTAAATTTATATTTTCTAGCTGTAGAAATAAGCAAAATGCTATGGCGACGGGTACCCATGGGTAACAGAAACTTGGGTACCCGGGTAACAAAATCTCTGCCCATCCCAGCCCTAGATGCTCGGTTTTCATATGTATTCTGAATATAAAATTCAAGCTCCTGCCGGTCCATCGAATTACCCCAAACCATCCCAAAACACCCCAAACCACACCAAAACACCCCAAACCGCCAATAAAAACACCCAAAACCACCAATATCAAATCACTCCAAACCAAATTTGGTATTTTGCAGGAACTCACACTGCTTTAGAAATGTTTGCTCATGCTAAAAATATTTGTAATTTATGATAACTGATTTACATTTGCAGCTATACAGAAGAATTGTCATTATATGTAGGCTATACATGTATTGTAAAAGCGTGCTTCCATGAATCTGAATGGTCAATAACATGCATAGAATCGGACGGGATGACGTCACAGCCCATAGCAACAGGCATCGGAGGTGAAAACAAACATCGTAGCAACCACTATTTGCGCTAAGTTTTCCTATATTTTTCTCTATTTATAGTTCGGAATAATCTCCGATATCCTAATGAAACTTTTTCTTATGACGAATAAAACATAGAAAATGTTTGCCAGATGCAATTTTGTCACGAATCAAATAAAAACATTGGATTTTCCATATCAGTGGAATACACTAGTTGACTAGAACTTGGTTCTCCTATTTAGCATTGTTTTATTATTTATAATTCCTATTTTTTCTGACATTATCTTTTTCGTTTCTGCTATATGTTCATTTATCGGGTATTCAGCAAAAGTAGGAATGGAAACTTCAGCAAAGAAAGTAAAATACCCGATATGTCATACTATGCGAGTATGGAATACACAAGATGTCACTTGTCAAAAGTTGGCACTTTCTTAGCAATGGCAGACGTTTTTTTTTTCAAATACATGTACCTAGACTTTTTTAATCTGTTAAATATATACCTATTGAATCGAAGACAAAGCAAACAGTGTTTCATCATTAAAATTGATCATGAAATACAAATTTACACTACTTTGAAAACGAGAGGGTCAGGGAAATTCATTGATCAAATATCAAAAATTCTATCTATCTCTTCACAAGACGACTCGTAATATTTAGCCATAATGTCGTTTTGTGCGATGCTAAATTTAGAATTTAAGATTCTAAATAAAAATATTCCATCAAAATTATTTACAAGAGGCAAATCAGAGGCATGCGAAAACACATACTGTATTGAGCCAATACACATCCTCGCTAGTCAGCAACTTGTGTTCCGTTACTGTACTGTTATAGTTGCATTGAAATCGCGAAAATGCGCAAATGTGTAGAATTCTAAATTTACACTCAGTTTCACTTGTTGGGGATGACCGAGAGAATCTACCCTGGTCTCATCCAGAAAACACGGAGATACGACCTCAAAAATGACCTATTTTCAAGAGGTCACCTAAGTTGACCTAACACCCCAAAAGAGCCGAATTTGTCAAAAAATTAACAAAGATCTAATTTTTTAATTTATTGTTGTTTATTTCCACCAAAAATATTTGGAAAGGACTGATTTAATGATATTTAATAAATTTAAATCAGGGTACCCTTTAGACTCAGAGGTCAACAGAAAATGTGTCCGAATCAGTGCAATAAAATAAATACCCAACGGACATTGTTAATAAAATACATATCAGGTATGAAATGCTGAATTATCTGCCTTCTTATACATTAAATAAAAATATTTTATGAGCCGGTTTCTTATAATATGCCATTTATATAAGCATTGTTTGTATGGTGGTTAATCGCAACTGCCGTAAACAAAATGGCGGATTATCGATTGCTTTCACCTCCGGCTGTGGTTGCTATGGGTTACGCTCGAAGTTCCCGGATGAGCCGTCCCACTCTATATACTTTCACGTGCATGTAAACCTGCACTAAGTCTTGCTGTCAAACATATATGCAGTCATGCAAGCATATATTGTGCCTACATAATATGTACATAAGTACAAAGGGCATACATACATATACCACTAACTTATTATCAGCACATACCATTTCTAAATAAAGATATTATTTCTATTTTTATTTTACACTTTTGAAATCACTAAAAGCATAAACAAACAGTTTGCAAGCTATTTTAACCCAAAATACTTCCGCTTCAAAAGATCGTGTTTCGCTATCTTTTTCAATCTGACGTTCATGTTGCGAAACGCTAATTCAGTCTATAAATAAAAACGTAAGCATCAAAATAAAAATGAAACTAAAGATGTTTGAATCCAAGAGCACTTTTGAATAGGGCTAAACCCGAAACAGAATTAAGAAAAGTGGTTTGGGGTGGTTTTCAGGCGGTTTGGGGTGGTTTGGGGCAATTCGATGGACCCAGCTCCTGCCTCCAACATTCTAGAGTCAGGGCCATAATGGACAGATGCACGCACGGACCCAAACCAATGGAGACCAGATCTACTAAAACCCTTGACGGCATAATGCCAGTGACAGTAATTGTCACGGGTTTTGTTGATACCATCACGGCAATGTCACGGATTGTTACGGGCTATTTACTGGGCCGTCACGGGTTTTGTTGAAACTGTCAAGGGAATGTCACGGAAATGTCATAACAAGAATTCCGCGGAATGCTATGTCGCACCTGCATTGGGCTTCCACAGTAGTAAAGACTTTAGTTAAAAGAATTTGTATGAGAAATGGATAAAAATGCTAGGGTCAACACAATTTTCAATGTAAAATTTTACTAAGTCAGAAGAACGTTAAATATATGTCAAGGGTAAGTTAATTGCAACAGCCCTCGAGAACATTCTATGAAGAAACTTGATGCCAGGTTTGATGATTCTAGTTATCATAGTTCGTGAAAAATGGACTTAAACACAAGGGTTGACATAACTTTGAATATTAAATTTTTAAAAATCAGCTGAGTATGAAAGTCAGCTGAGTATGAAATATAGGTCAAAGTAAAAATAAGAGCAACAGCCCTCAAGAACATTCTTATAAGAAGCTTGATGCCAGCTAGGTTTGATGATTCTAGGTATCATAGTTTGCGAGAAATGGACTTAAAAGCTAGGGTCAACGTAATTGTTGAGGGACCATTTTACTAAGTCAGCAGAGAATGAAACATAGGTCAAGGGTAAAAATAAGAGCAACAGTCCTCGAGAACATTGTAAGAAGAAGCTTTATGCCATGTTTGATGATTGTCGGTATCATAGTTTGCGAGACATGGACTTAAATGCTAGGGTCGACGCTAGGGTCGACGTAATTGTTGATGGACTGTTTTACAAAGTCAGTAGTGCATAGAATATAGATCAGGGGTGAAAATAAGAGCAAAAACCCTCCAGTACTTTCTAAGAAGAAGCTTTATGCCAGGTTTGCTGATTGTAGGTATCATAGTTTGCGAGAAATGGACTTAAACACTAGGGTCGACGTAATTGTTGAAGGACGGATGGACGTATGTATGTACAGACGAATGGAATGACTGACGGACGGAAAAGTGAACTCCTATATCGCACCTTGCTAAAGCAGGTGCGACAAAAACGACCAGGGTCGAAACGACTATGGGGGAATGGTTGTGGGGCGAATCGTCGTTATGATTTTCAAGGCTGAGCTTTTATAGGAATAATAAACCTATGATTTACCGAGGCATATGCTTAAATGTGCTGTCACAGATTCTAGTGTGTGGAACAACATTAGACACTGTCCACACCTATACCATGTATACACTGTTTTCATTCCGTCCTCGACCAGAGTCTGTTTTTCAGCCATTGTTGTTGTTGTTGTTGTTCGTAGAGGCCCGCCGTTATTTTTTCGGCGCACCCTCTATACGACGTAAAAGTTTTCTTGTGATATAGGTTGAGTATAAGAGATTAGAATTCCCTGGAAGATTCCCGTATTTCTGCTGCTGAGTGTGCAGAGGATTAAGTTACTAAGTTTACTTCTCTTATAAGGCTTAGAGACTAGCTTCCCCGAGTCACAGGTCCTGGTGAATGATTGTCCTTGGACGTATCACCAGTAAGCAATTCTGATTCTCATTCTGAGTACAAATACCACAAGAGAGCATTTCAATTAAAATTTTTCACAACATACACCAATAAGTAAGTTATGATACAACTTTGTACACAAATGGAGCATTCAAAGTTTAATACTACACTTGGGCGATGGTTGGTCGACCCCAACCGGTTAAGCCCCTCGTAATTTCTTTACTGGCCATCCCAAGGCAGCTCGTCTTGGTTGTTTTATGTGTTGTTCGTTGCTATGTCTGTTATTTAGGTCCAGGTCTTATAAGAGGTTTTTCTTATGATTGATCAGTGACTGCCGTGCAGGTTCTGGGTGTTTGGACACTCTGTTCTCTTACCGTATACGCGGTAATTTTCGCGGGTTCAAATTTTCGCGGTTAAGGGTCAAAAACATTAACAAAATTTTTCGCGATCTTGAATTTTTGCGGTTAGCAACATGCACGAAACTTTTTCACTTGAGTCAGTTCGTTTATTAACCTGCGGCAGGCCCGCCGCAGGTTAATGAAAGAACTGGCTCAAGTGAAAAAAAATACCAGCAACTACCGAAACAAACAGAAACAAACTATATGAACGCTGCATTCAAAGACACTTTGTAAGGAACTGGAAATTATTCGCGATTTTAATATTGGCGGTTTCTAAGTGACCGCGAAATACCGCGAAAAATGGAACACCGCGAAAATTACATTGTATACGGTAATTACTGTTGTTGTTTTTTTGTCCTAAGATAGGGCAGTTTGTTCTTCACGTTCCAGGAAAGCAAATGAAGTGACCAACAATGTGGGCTATGGTCAGGATGCTCTTTATGAGCTGCCTGGCTTGGTTGGATCTGTGCTACCTATTCATATCCCTTACGAAAAAGATTTTTTGCAGCAAGGTTACCGTAAGTTTACTGCAAGGTTACTGCAAAGAAAAAGATTGCAGCAAAAAGATTTACGACTTCGCAGGACATTGCGGCTAGCAGCGAACTTCTTGCGAATAACATCGCTGCTAGCTGCAAAGTCGCAACAGGTTCACCAGAGACTATCATATTACATACACTTTGCTGCAAGGTTACAAGAAACTTGTAATTTTACCACTTGTTTGCTGCAACTTCGCAGCAAACTTAGACTTACTGCATTGCATTGCCAAAGCATCACAGGAAACTTTGTTAAATTCAGCTCATCGCCAAAACATTGCAAGAAACTTTGTCAAATTTACCTCATGGCTAAAACATTGGGGAAATCATAAACAAATTCCATACTTTGCCTTATCATTGCAGGAAACTTCAACATAATTTTGTGGCAGGGAAGAGTACAATATTTTCTTTTGCTCTCAGCTACTGCATTTACTGAGGCAAATATTAAAACAAAGATTAATGTGGAATATTTTTATATTAAACTATATATAGGCAATTGACTTTGAATCCAGAGTTAGAATCCCACTGAATATAAGTCTACAGTTGTGGTTTCTTACTGAATAATTATTGTTCTAAAATGACTGGACAGGATGATAAAAAATAATTGCTTTATTAAACTTTAAACTTCTGATTCAGCTCCTGTAACCCTGAAATTTGAAAACAAAACCTTATTACCAAAGTTAAAAAAAATACGAATGTACCCCAGGAATTTGAAAACAAAACCCTATTACATGAAAAATTTTATAGAGTCAAAGGTCTGATATTATTCAATTATCAATGCTCAATTATTGATGCATAATTAGTAACAGATAAGAACAGAGGAATAAATCACCAGGAAGTCTACAGTTTATTAGATATTAATAAGTGTGACCTGTAAAGATACCATACTTCAAAGACTCCCTGTAGGAAAGACAACCTGGAACATTAAAACAATTATAGTCTGTGCATATCTTTGTCCATTTTGTCTGTAGACACTCACTGATAGAGGTCAACATGGGTGTTATATAAAAGGATAATCTAACTTTTTGTCTCAAAATGGTTGGTAAATTCAAATGCTTGGTCATAAATATTAAAAGAAAGCTTAAGGTAAGACTTATTTTTATATCATTTTAAGACACCCAGCATGGAAAAGAACAGATTTAGTATAGATCTGTAATTGGGCCTGCTGATATATTTGTATACTATTTTGGAACAATTCTAGGAAAAATGCCTTAATGACCTAGTATTTTCTGAATTTTTTTTTCAAAGAGGCAATATCTATTTATGTGATTTACAAATAACTGTTACAAAAAATGACTTAATCATTATTAGTTCAACCTGGTGCAAAAGTCTCTAGTATATATAACAGTTCCTATGTTAAGCTGACAAATTTTATCTAAACAGACTTAAAGCCATTTGTTATGTAAAACTGCAGAAAAAGTGGTCTATTGCAGTCTTATGTTTATTGTTTCTTTGATTTTACTTCTAGAGACTATGCATTAATTTACAGTAATGTTGTCAGTTTCTTTGAAGGACAAATCTTTTTTACCGTAAAAATTCTACACATTGGATCAGATAGGTCTGAGCAAACAGTACAGTGCTCCTGAAGGAGCAGTCTGATCAGACCATGCAGTGTTAGCAATTCCATCTGTATCTTTTAGATGCATTACTGCACTGAAATAACGAAAAGTTGCTGTTAACGTTTTAGCAGTAACTAGCTGTTACTGTTATAATTTTAGGTGTCCTAATTTTCAGGATTTTTATGGTACACTGGTTCCATATAAAGATAAGTATGTGTTTGTATTTCAATTCTCATAGCCATGTCCCCTGCCCCCCCCCCCAAACCCCACACGTAACATATTCATGGCCGCAGTATGGGGCATTATTCGTCTGTCCGTCCATTTCCCCCATGGAAGCCTTTTGGGAGGGCCTCATATATGGGCCGCAACACGAGAAAACCAACAAAGTGGTTGTGTGCCCAGCGCAGACTCTGATCAGTCTAGGCATCGACCCAGCCTGATCAGACTCTTTGCTAAGCGCTTACAGGGTAGCTAAGAGCCTAAGCCACCTCCATGCGGACAGCGAAGACCGTCTGATCAGACTGGGTGGATGCCCATGCTGATCTGAGTCTGCGTTTGGAACACAACCACTTTGTTGGTTTTCTCGTGTCGCGGCTCATATGGAGCTGCTCATGAATATTCATGATGCTACTCAATTCACAGAACCCATATTTGGAAAAGGGGCGTTGCCACAGCATCATCACAGAATTATAATGAATAAATTACTTTGCTGCAACCTTGCAGCAAACTTCATTTGCATAGTAAAACATTACTGCAACCTTGCAGCAAACTTTATTTGCATAGTAAAACATTGCTGCAACCTTGCAGCAAACCTCATTTGCATGGTAAAACATCGCTGCAACCTTGCGGCAAAGTTTGCAGTAAACTTGCAGCAACCTTACGGTAGCTTTGCAGCTTTGTTCGCAGGAGACCAGTTTTTTTCATAAGGGATGTAATTGTGCATATGCTTAAGAACCCTTATTAAATAAGTACATCTTGTTCGTGAAAGGTACAATTTAATATTTCCACCATAACTTTTTCCTCAGGGAACACGAGTTTCATGTCTTAATCCACAGCTTAAAGTACTTTTCTTTGAAGTTGCCAGTACTGATAAATTCTGATAACTGTATACTTATCATGTACTGTTGTCATGTACAGTTATCATGTACAGTTTTGAATAGACCAATCATTACAGAGCTGCAATTAAACAAACTTCTGTTTCAGTAAACTCTGCATTTTTTCTTTTGGCCACACCGTGACAGAAATATTTGTTAAGAGTATTCATTTGACTCCCCTTGCTAAAATGAGTCTCCACAACGTATGCTTTATGAAAATAATCCATTATACCACGTGACTGCATTAGACTCACCTCAGAGGTTATTGATGGTTACCAAATTTCTTTTTGTGAGGAAAATGAGCACTGAATTAAGGTCACAGTATTAAACTGTTTTGGTAAGCAACTCTGTCATTTTCATTTTTGCATCCCTTCTCAATGGGGGGTAACTCTTGAAAGTTGGTATTTGCTCCTTTAGTAGCAAATTCTTTCATTTAAGAGTAGACCACTGGGAAGAGCTACGTCATCCAGAGGATCAATTTGTTCCTTTTGCATAAATGGCATAAAAACATAGATGTGTATCCATACATCATAAAACATGTCGTGTTTACTCATCAATTAGGTGAATCCCAACAACATATGTTTAAGTAGAAAAATGTTGGTAATCCATATAATTGGCATGCCAGCGAGGTTATTTCAGTAACACAATGTTTTAGTTGAAAAAAAGCCTCCATGTTATGGGTTATGATGGACCATACACAACATACCTGGTAATTGAAAAAAAAATGAGCACTTAAACATAAGTGATTGAAATGACCCAAACAAAATGAGATTAATGAATACCCTGAACAAACATTTTCTTTGTGATAAAAAAGAAAAGAGAGCTTGTCACCCAACAAAATTTGTTTAAACTGCAGCCCAATTTACTGGTCTTTCCTCTTCTGTGTACAATGTTAAAACTAGAAACATGGTAACTAATAGGGCCCGCCTTAATGAGACTATTGACAACATTTGTCATATGTCCCCAACCAGAAATAACAATACCAGCTTTTTATTATCATGTTGTTCCTTCATATTCAATACGTTGTTTGAAATTAAGCCTCTGGTAGTGTCATTAAGATATGGGCAAAACATAAAATCATGATAGAGCAAAACATGGGCAACAACTCTGTGAAGCAGGAAACTGATGTTACCATTTTTGTATTCTGCACAGCTTCAGATCATCTGATGTGTTTTATATTTGAACCAAGTTTTATAAAAATATCTTCAAAGGCTTTAAAGTTATAGAGCAGACAATAGCTCCATACCTAAAACAACAAAGGGTTATAATTCTGTTAAAATGAAGGTAAAGATATGGTTCTTTTTCTCTGCACATCGTCTGATCATGTTTATATTTGTACTAAGTTTTGTGAAAATATCTTCAACAGTTTTAAAGTTAGAGAGCGAACACCTTTTCTAGACTGTAAACTACAAAGGGGAATAATTCTGTAAAAATGTAGACGAAGTTACAGTTCTTATTCTCTGCTCATTGTCTAATGATGCTTTATATTATATGCAAGTTTTATGAAAATATCTTTGATGGTTTTAAAGCTTTTCTATATCTAAAATTACAAAGGGGAATAATTCAGTAACAAATGTAGGCAGAGTTATGGTTCTTGTTCTCTGCACATCGTTTGATGATGCTGTACATTTGTACCAAGTATTGTGAAAATATCTCTAACAGTTTCAGTGTTAAGAGGCGGACACCATTCTGTACTCAAAATTACAAAGGGGCATAATTCAATAACAAATGTTGGCAGAGTTATGGTTATTGTTCTCTGAACATTGTCTGATGATGCTTTACATTTTTACCAAGTCTCGTGAAAATATCTCTAACGGCTTCAGATATATGGAGCTGACACAATTGCTGTACTCAAAATTACAAAGGGGCATAATTCAGTCAAAAATGTTGGCAGAGTTATGGTTATTGTTCTGTGCACATCGTCTGGTGATGCTTTAAATTTTGTACCAAGTCCCGTGAAAATATCGCTAATGGTTTCAGAGTTGTAGAGCGGACACGATTCCTGTACTCAAAATTTCAAAGGGGCATAATTCATTTAAACATTTAGGCAGAGTTATGGTTCTTGTTCTCTGCACATCGTTCTCTACTTATCGTCTGATGATGCTTTTCATTTGTACCAAGTCTCGTGAAAATATCTTTAACGGTTTTAGAATTATGAAGCGGACACAATTTCTGTACTCAAAATTACAAAGGGGCATAATTCAGTTAAAATGTTGGCAGAGTTATGGTTCTTGTTCTGTGCACATCGTCTGATGATGCTTTGCACTTTTACCAAGTCTCGTGAAAATATCTTTAATGGTTTCAGAGTTACAGAGCGGACACGAGTTCTGTACTCAAAATTTCAAAGTGGCATAATTCTGTAAAAAACTAGGAAGAGTTATGGTTCTAGTTCTCTGCACATCGTTTGATGATGCTTTACATTTGTACCAAGTCTCATGAAAATATCTCAAACAGTTTCAGAGTTATTGAGCGGACATGAAATGATGACGAAAAATTTCAAAGGGAGATAATTCAGTAAAAACATGTAGGCAGAGTTATGGTTCTTGTTCTGTGCACATCGTCTGATAATGTTTTACATTTGTACCAAGTCTCGTGAAAATATCTCTAATGGTTTCAGAGTTACAGAGCGGACACGATTTCTGTACTCAAAATTTCAAAGGGGCATAATTCTGTAAAAAAAACCTAGGCAGAGTTATGGTTCTTGTTCTCTGCACATCGTCTGATGATGCTTTACATTTGTACCAAGTCTCATGAGAATATCTCTAACGGCTTCAGAGTTATTGAGTGGACACGAAATGATGACGGACGGACGGACAGACGGACGGACGGACAGACGGACGTACAAGGTGATTACTATAGGGCCTCCGCAGTCTTCGTCTGGCGGGGCCCTAATGAGACAAACATTTTGATTCAAATTTCTCTCTGATCCCTCAATCCGTTTCTGATTGGTCAGGTAACGGATGACCTTAGTGCATTAGACAGGAAGGTCCATTTTCCAGACAAGGTGAAGGCAGGTTGAATTAGATAAAATAAATAAAGAAGAAAAAATATATTTTTTAGTGGTTTAGTTGTTTGTTTTTAGGTGAAAAGTTCAATAAAGCTGTGGATTAAAACAGATATATCCATAAAGGGCTCGTCCATTATCCTGTACACTCGCCCTAAAGGGCACACCTAACAATCAGTACCGATATCTACTGATACAGCTAAACAAGAATGGATATATCTATTACTTATGATTGATCATGGGCTGCTATGTGGGTTCTAGGAGTTGGGACACCCAGTTCTCTTAATTACTCTATTTTTTTTTGTTCTAAAATGGGACAGTTTGTTTTGTGAGTTCCAGGAAAGCAAATGAAGTGGCCAGCTATGTCGGCCATGGTTAGGTTGTTTCTAAAGAGCTGTCTGGCCTGGATCTGTGCTGCATATTCAGATCTATTCGTCTGGGTTCCCAGAACTTGTATAGTACATCTTGATCATGAAAGGCACCGTTTAATATTTTCACCAAAAACTGTTTTCCTACGAGTACTTTTTGAGACTCGGGTCTTTTTTTTCCTATGAGTGATCAGTGATCGTCGTACGGATACTAGGAGTCGGGGCGCTTAGTTCTCTTAATTACCATATTTTTGTCCTGAAATGAGGCAGTTGAACTGTTGTTGTTGTTGTATAAATTCTGCCTTCAGATAGGCACACCTCTTCTCGAGTAGAACTGTTGTTGTTGGTGTAGGAATGTCCATATACTAATTTTAAATGATGAATCCATCACCCTACTTACGACTTAAATGACTATTTACAGTAACGGCAGCGTGCAGAAGTGTGCGGCGGCTTCCATATCAGAAAATAAGTTCCATTTTTCCTAGATTTTCTTGGGACCAGAGATAGTCTTTTATAACGTTCAGCACGGAGAGAGTAACATAACTTCCTGGATAATTTCTCAAAGTCACTGTATAGGTTATTAAGTACCGCTTCACAGGCACAGCAATCAATAAGCAGCTGTAAAAAAATCTAAAGAGTTACAGTTTATGTTAATGCGTCAACTGCGCAATTTGAGACAGAATAGGTTCTCAAACAGGCTCCAAAGAGGAGCAACCAAGCAGAAAATGCTGCATCGTTTCAATCTGCTTATTGCATACCATACACGTTGGTTTAACTAGGTTTGGTTGAATGCCGCCCTTGTAGTCTGTAGAATGTAGGTACCAGTAGCTATTTTCAGCTTAACAGCAAGACGAGGAACTTCTCAGAGATCACCGGTTAATAACACCAGAGGGTGACGACTGCCTGGCCGATAGGAGTTGACATCGAGGCAGTTTGTTTTGTGTGTTCCGGGAAGGCAAATGAAATGGCTACTAATGTGGGCCAATGACAGGCTGCTCTTGTGAGCTGTCTGGCCTGGATCTGTGCTGCTTGTTCACATCTCTGAATGTCCAGACACCAAGAACTTGTATGAACTTGTATGTCCAGACGCCTAGAACTTGTATGTAGAATTTGTATGGTATATCTTACTCATGAAAGATTATCCACTGCAGAGTTCAATGCTATTGGTATTGTTGTGCAACTTTCTTCAAAATGTTTTTATGTTCATAATTGTTTACTTGTTTGTGACTTATACCCCGGTTAAGGGTTTTGGTCAAAATAAAAAATACAATCAAATCCCACATCCAGCCCTCAAAACCAATAGGGAAAGAAGCACACACACGGAAATACTGACATAAGTTCACGAAAGACACGCACGGTAAACAAAATGAGCAGCTCTTTCCCAAACAGGTGGTCATTCAGCTACCCTAATCTTAAACAGCATAAACATCTATTTTCTTCTATTTTATTTTTAACTTACAAAACAAAACAAAACAAAATGCAGACTGGATAGCAAAACAGGGTACCAAACCGCGAAAGAACATAGACAAGTGGACGTAGCATAATGTAGCATCAAGGAACTGTAATATCCTTTAGACGTAGCTATAAGTAGACTGCATACCGTTCTATTGTGATGTATCCGACGTTATGTCTAATGACGTCGTTACCTTAGTTACTTACTTCATGTTAGCCATCTTTGGAGATCATTATACATATTTCATACTGAGATAGTTGTTTTGTTATACCTCTAAGCGGGAGGGCTCAGGCCCTTTCGCCAGACATTACAGGAACCACAACAGAAGTGCCGCCTTGGAACGGTCAGCAAAAGATTATTTGTTTTTTTTGGGGGGGAGAGGGGGGGGCTTTAACGTGTTTTACTGGACCCAAACCGCGCCCTCTCGGCCCCTCTGCTTCTGCAGTGGTTCGAAACATTTAGTTAGCTGTTTGGTCCGCATGAAGGTTTCCTAACCCATCAATGAATCAAATCACGTTTAACACACCGGGTAGGCGGCAATCCTGAACACTCGCGACAATCCTGAACGCGGGTCAAAAATTTACGCGATTGTTTAGGGTAACTCAGTTTAACATGTTTTATTCAATTTAATCTAAAGGTTTTTGGTAAACTATTTATTACGGATGTAAAGTAGTATGTCTGAAAATTTCCTTCAAAAAGAATTTACTTCACAAGGTCTTTACTAAATGTCGCAATACCTACTTACATTTTAACCATGCAATTTTAGACTGACAAGTTCGGTTTTCTGACCCATATTCTAAATTATTCAAGGTCAAATTAAATAAAGCATAGTCTTCTGAAAAACTTGAATGTTTTCTATAAACACCTGTAAAAGTTCTAGGGTCTAAGTTAAATTTTGACCGTACTGGGAGGAGTATGAAAATGCAAGGGTGAAAATTTCTGGCAATCGAAAACGTCTTTCCCTAAACTCGGTTGCAATCGACTAACGCAGGGCATGGCAATCGATGACGAAAATGCTGTAAAAACAAACTGTTTCTAGATTAAAATAGGCTGCATTATTTTGCATTTAATGACATGCACCCCCAAGTAACAGTGTTTCTGTTAACAGACACGAGATTGCATTGAAATCCATGTACGTCTTGAAGAGGATTTATGCCTGGAAACATTCAAATACATTTTATATGGATAAAAGCCTTTTGCTTGTTTTTGTCGCTGAAATTGTTGTTCTTGATATTGATTGTTGTGGAGGCCGTTGTAATTATTGCTGTCTTTGTTTACGGCATTTGTCTAAATCAGACTCTCGAAAAACACAACGAAGCGCAGTACATGTATTGTTGCTGTAAATACCAATCTTTCTCCTAGAACAAACGGAGTCTACTATGGTTGCTGTTGTGATTATTGTTATAGCTGTTGAAGGCTGTCTCCAAAAAAAAAATAACACAAAGTGATCAATATTCTAATTCCCTGCATCAGTTTGCTAGCATGGGATTTGCCATTTAACGACGAATCTCATGAATGGTATTGTCCAGCTTGGTATCGAATACCATAAGGTTTGCCATTCGATAAATCCAATGCATGGTATTTGAATCTTATGCATAGTATTGGATAGCATTGGATTCGCCATTTGATGAAATACCATGAATGGTATTCAAATCCCATGCATGAAATTGCACTGCATGATGTCTACTAGCATGAGGTTTATTATTCATGGTATTCGAAATTGATACATAGTATTGCCCAGCATGGTATTTGATAACATGGGGTTCGCCATTCGACGAATCCCCTGCATGGTATTGCTCAGCTTGTTATTGGCTAATATGGAGTTTGCCAGTCGACAAATCTCATGCATTCCAGTATTAAAACCCCATGTATTGCTTAGCAAGGTATTGGCTAGCTTGGGATTAATCATTCGATGAAATCCATGCATGGACTTTGTATGAACAGCATGACATTGGGTCGTATGTTTGCTTTTTGACATTTGATGAATCCCATGCATGGTACGTGTACTCGAATTCCACAATGGAATTGTTCAATATTTATTGGGAAGCATATGTTGGCTATTCGACGACTAATCTTATGCAAAGTATTGCCAAACATAAAGCATGGTATTGGCTAGCATGGTATTAGCCATTTGATTAAACCCATTCATGGTTTTCGAACCCGATACCATACTGGGCATAACACATAAAAGGTAAAGTTAAAGGTTTCCCATAGCCTAATAGCCGTAGGGGCAGTGGGGGTTAGAGACCCACTGTATCTTGGGCACAGCTGATGAAAGGCGGAGCCCATCCCTCTCCTTTCGCTGCCTTATCCTTCCCTGATTCGAAAAAGGTACCCATTCACTGCTGGGTTGACAGAGAGAGTTTTCCAGTCATCGTATGGCGACAGTGAGCTGCGAACTCACGACCTTACGGTGACTTTCTGCACAATAGCAGAGCCACTCTAACCACTCGACTACGGCGCCTCTCTGATTCGAATATCATGCGTGGAACTCGTCAAACTGCTATCTCCAGGCTAGTCACATAACACATACATGTATGCTATTCGGATACCATGTATGACATTCCTCGAATGGCGAGCCCCAGGCTACCCACAATTCTGCTGGGCAGTACTGCACATGGGATTGGGTCTGTGCGTGGGATTCGTCAACTGACTAATCATCCTATGCTAGTCATACCATGCTGGACAATTCCGTGCATAGACTAGCCTGGAGATAGCAGTTTGACGAGTTCCACGCATGATATTCGAATCATTTACATGATATTGTCCATTATGGTATTGGCTAGCATGGGATTTGCCTCTCCACGAATCCCAGGTATGTTATTCAAGTCCTATTGGTGAGTTTGCAAAGTATAGTATTGTCTTGCATTTTGTTTGCCTTTCGACGAATCCCATATATGGTATTCGAATGCCGTGCATAACATTGCCCAGTTTGATACTGGCTAGCACGGAATTGGCAATCGACAAATCCCGTGCATATGTAGTATTCGAATCCCATTCATGCTTTTCCCAGCATGGTATTGGAAGTACGTGATTTTCCATACGACGAATACCATGCATGGTGTTGCTCACCATCGTATTTGCTAGCCTACGATCACCATTTGACGATTTACATGCATGGTATTGGCCAACATCCTATGCATAACTATTCCACCATGAAACACATGCAAGCCAATAACGGGATTCGTCGAATTGTGAGTGACTTCATGCTAGCTAATACCATGCTTAGCTATACCAAGAATGGGATTCAAATAACACGCATGTTTGTTGAACTTTAAACCCCATGCTAACCGATACCATGCTAGGCAGTGTCATGAATGGATCGAATAACATGCATGGTATTTGCCGAATGAAGAACCACATGCTACTGAATACCATGGATGGCAATTGCATGCATGGGATTTGAATATCATGCATGGGATTCGTCGAATGACAAACCTTGTGCTAGCCAATACGATGCTGACCAATACTATGCACTGAAGTAGTCAAATGGTGATCCTAGGCTAGCAAATACGATGATGGGCAATACCATGCATGTGATTCGAATATTTTAGGGGAAAACACGAAAACAAAAACAAAAAAACAACAACAAAACATGCAAGTCAGAAACATGCTTGGCAATACCATGATTAAATATAGAATATCATGCCTTGGAATGACATATTTACATATGTAGGAATCGTATACCATGTATGGGACTTATCCATGACAAACCACATACTAGCCAGTACCACATTGGGCGACACCATACACGTCAAATGGTGAATTCTATGCTATTCACTGGTACCTGATACGTGTCTCTTAAGTTTGAATTTCAAACGAGAATACAAATGAATTGATTGTCCTACAAAACAAACAGTACATTACATTAATGACTAGCCCACGTTTTCCTGTAACGTACAGAAAAAGTAGGGGTGTGCAGATTTGAATATTATTTTCTATAATTTTCACTCAAAGCATACATGGTTGGTCCTCATTAAACGTCTCAATGGGGCAGTTATGATGAGTGCCATAGCTTATGTTTTGAGAGAACCTTACAAAAGTCATTTATCAGGAGTACAGGAGTATTAGCGACATGAGTCAAAAAATTGATGGTTGAATAAGTTTGATGTTTTATTGTGTTGATTCCAGAAGTTAATCAGTTTTGAAAAACAACATTTACCACAGTAGTAGGACATCTGACGTATTTATCCCAAGTGTACATGTGTTGCATGTTTAATGCCTGGAGCATTTTGTAAATAAATAAATAAAGAAATATATAAACTCATTCTACTGACTCTTGGTTACGTTTGTATGAAAAAAGACGAATCCAAACTGCTGAAGGTATAAATGTTCATCGATTGTCTGTCAAATGGTTGTTTGACGTTAGGCGATTGCCATGAACATCGTTTTCGATTGCCACCGTTTTCTACCCTGTCATTTTCAAATCGATGTAACTTCGTTTGTGTACAAGAAAGAGTCAGTTGAATACGCACAGTCTATCCAGAATACAGTCAATTTTATCTGACTATCGCGAAAACGATCACAACGTGTATCAAACTTGAGGATTTTGGTCTGTTTTGTTGTTTGTGGGATTTAAAAGTCACAAATTTTGCATTTACGCCTAAACTATATGCAAATTAATAAGGATTCAACGACCAAAATTCGTGAGGCATATCTTTGAACATATCTAAAAATCGTGAAATAGTTACCCTAAGTTTTAACACATTCTTCTAGCTCAAAAGAGAGGTTTTGTCAGGCTACACTAAACAGCCGCTTAAGTTTTTTGAACCGCGTTCTGGATTGCCGATATGTTCAGGATTGCCGCCTACCCGTTGTGTTTAAGACCTATGATGAATCAGAGATGAAGACTCGACGGAAATAACGTATTGCGGCACCAGGAGACCCCTGGGAAGTCAAACAACAACACTGAAATACCGGAGCAAAGGAAAACCACCAGTTAGACCCCGAATAACCCAGCAACAGACAAGGCAAACTCCGACCCAAACCAACTGAACTAAGTATTTTTATGTCGGTCCCATCATTGAGTCAACCTTTTTTTTATGTGGAACTTAAACTACTTTTGATATGATAAGCTCGAATGAAATGGTAAAATACAACGAATGACAACCTGTTTGGGAAAAGAGCTGTTAATTCGTTTTTACTGTGCGTGCCTTACGTGAACGTTTGTCAGTTTGCGTGTGTCCTTCTTTCCCTTTTGGCTTTGAGGGCGGGATGTGGGATTTGATTGTATTAATTCCTGATCATTGCCTGTCGTTTTACTTTACATCAGACTGAAAAGAGGGACAACCCAAATAGCAACCGCCATACGCCCCTATAGAAACACAAGCTGTGGTTTCTCACGAGAACGGTATTGTCGAGGCGGTTCTAATGAGAATCACAACACACGCCTTATCGAGAAATTAGTAAAACCATCCCAAAATGATCCTCAACACCCATCCCCATCCGAAGGACCGTCTAAAATACTACTTCTAATAATAAATAACCTATATTCTTAAAAAAACATACAAACATAAATGTTACTTGCAGAAAGAGTACCGCATTTTACCTGTTATTATATTTTACTTAACCTACAACATAAATGTATCTGCAATCAGATCGCTACGTATGACCTGTAGCCCACATATAACCTGTAGTCATAGTATACTTAATCTACAAATAAATGCTACTTTCACAGATCACAGGTATGACCTGTGGCCATAGTCTACATAACCAGTGACCTATATATAGGTCACTGACCTAACCTACCAACAAATGTAAGATGCAGTCAGATTGCCACATATGAGCCACGAGACGAGAAAACCAACAAAGTGGTTGTGCGCCCAGCGCAGACTCAGATCAGCCTGGGCAGCCATCCAGTTTGATCAGAGTCTTTGCTATCGGCGTAGAGGTAGCTTAGACCCTCAACTACCCTTTAAGCGCAAGCAAAGACTCTGATCAGACTGGGCGGATGCGGCTGATCTGAGTCTTGGCTGGGCGCACATGCCAGTTTGTTGGTTTTGTTGTTTCGCTGCTCATATATTCTGCTTAACCTACAAATGAATGTTACTTTTGGTCAGATTCCACATATGACATGTAGTCATAGTCTACGTAACCTACAAACAAATGTGACTTGCAGTCAGATTGCCACATATAACCTGTAGTTATAAATAAAAGGATGCTTTCAGCCAGATTCCATATATGACCTGTAGTCACAGTCTATGTAACCTACAAACAAATGTTACTTGCAGGCAGATTGCCATATATGACCTGTATTCATAGTCTACCAAACCTACAAACAAATTTTACTAGCAGTCAGATTGCCACATATGACCTGTAGTTAATTCAACTTAACCTACAAACATTCATGTTACTTGCAGTCATATTGCCACATATGGCCTGTACTCATATTATAGTTTACCTGTCTATAGATTTGCAAACTTTACCGTGACTTCTAGTTGTATGTGACCGCTAGTCATGCTATTTAAGCGCCCTACTGAATGATAAACATGACAATTTGGACGGACACTCGGCGCCAAGTGCGTGCAACTATGGTTACGTACTGCTGAGTCACTTGGGGAACGTCGTTAGGAGAACTGAACTTAACTGAACTGAAATAAACATGACAATGACTAGTAACTAGTCATATTCCACATAACACCTGTAGTCACATTCTTCAGAATCAGAAGTGTTTACTGGTGATACGTTCAAGGACAATCATTCACCAGGAATACGTGGTGAATAGTTACTTTAATACGTGCAACATGGCTATTATTTAAAGTCAAATACCAAATATTACCCTTCCTTATAAAGTTGCCTAATGGATGGATGGACGCATCATTCATGGGCGTAGACAAGGGTGCGACAGGTGCGGCATTCCAGGCACCATTAATTTTAGGAGGTGCGGCATGCCGCACCAATAATTTTGCATGCCCCTCATCCCCTTCAGCCCCCCCCCCCCCCCCCCCCCCCCCCCCCCCCCCCCCCCCCAGCGAGACTTTTGCGTTCGCTTAAAATATGGTTTCAGTTGAAGACAAAAATAGGCAAAAATAGAGCTGGAAAATATACTAAGATGTACAAAATCACACCATTTATTTACAAAATTTTCCATGGGAGCATACCCCCCCCCCTCCCATTTGCGGGGCTTTGCATCTTCGGCGCTTGCGTTCGCACCTTCACTGCTCAATCCTGCCGCACCAATCAAAATTATATGGCTACCCCTCCGGAGTGGATGGATGTGATAGGCTGAGGCCCATCAAGGCATGTCATAACTCAACAATTTTGATTAACATTTCACTGGTATTATCTTTAAAGACTCGACAATGGTCGCAAATCTGACTGGAACCTACAACAATATGCACGATCCGCTATTCGCTATTCATGGCCTCGATGGCACAGGGATCTCTCATGTAGTTATCTTCTCTTTTGTATTCCTGTCCGCGTTTGTACCTTTTCTCAAATGGACTTGAACAATATGGTGGAATAGCGGATCACGGATTCTGCGGAGCTCTTGGGCTTGGCTGGAATCTTCCTATGGCCCTGATGAACTCTTTCAGCTCCCTTCTTATATTTTCTCTAGAGTCAGGGATATTGTCATCGTCTTCGTTCCCAAGCAAGTCATGTAACTCTAGGTGGTACAGACCGGTACTTCGGCTAAGCTTCAACTCAATGTTGTTGCGAGCTAGCTCATATAGGGGACAATGTAGAAGAACATGCTCCGCTGTCTCTGTCTGTCTACAGCTGCACTTGTCAGATGCTACTTGTCAGATGCTACTTGACCCAGTTTGTACTTGTAGCTGTTAAGGGTATAGCCTGATTGTAGTTGAAGAATCCAACTGTATGCTTCCTTGCTTGGTTGGTCGAAGAGCCTTTTGAACCCCACTTTTGGGTAGTAGCTGTATAAGTCTCTTCCTGTATCTGATTGTTCCCATCTCCTTTGCCACTGAGTTGTTATGTATTGATTACATGCCATCTTGATCTCAGGGTGAGAGGTAACTTGCGAATGGCTGGAATGCTGATGTTATTTATATCAGTATACAGCTGTGCTGTCTGCTTGTAAAGTTGAACATTAGTTAAATTCTTATACAAATCGATTAAGTTTAGTGCCTTGCTCTCCTCTTGGGTGGAGTCTCAGTGTTTAATGAAATTAGATGTTCTGTGGTTCAGGGGTCCAGCCTTAGGTAGGGTTTGAGATGTTCAGGAGATACGGCGGTTTGATGTTTATGGGGATACATATATTGTGGCCCCTCTTCTGGGCATTCTCTATGAGGCAGCTTTGATGAGGGGCTACAGGATATGTCGTAATTTGAATGGATTGGGGTGTCTGATTACCCAAGAATTTGCACCTGGCTGGAGCCCTGATGATAGGATATTCAAACCAGTATACAACCGGTTGCATGCGTTGCAATAAATAATAATACTAGATTACTAATACATCAATCTTTTTTTTTTTTTTTTTTTTTTTTGAGGATTTTATGCGTATGTCGAGCTATAACTTCTTAGCTGATGAGGGTTTAATGTAAATATGCTGATGGGTAACCCATTATGGCTGGGACTTTGTTGGTCGAGGTAGTGCATATGGATCACAGTTGTCAAGGAGGACTATAGAGTATAGAGTGAGGGCCTACATGATGCTGCGATCATCATTGGAAAGGATTTTCTTCTCTCTTTTTTCATCCTGCGGTGCTGGACTCATCTCTTGGGGTACAGATTTGTGCTTCTGCCTATGCTACTCATAACAGTATAACATTTAATAATACACATATTTAATTATTCTGGTGGATGGAGCGACTATACTTATGAAGGCTGAACTTTTGTGATAAAATGCCGCGTGAATGCTGCCCGGTGTATTTCAACTGCCCTTCAATTCTTAAAGACATTCGTGGTAGTTACAGACTGGTGCATGCTGTCTCGTACTGTAAAAGTTTTTAGTCAGCTCTTCACTCCAGAAGAATACGTATAACTTCGGTGACCCTAACAAGGGTGGAACTCCTTAGTACAAGTTACAAGTTACAAGGTAATCCTTTTTTCTTCTGGGAACTTGCTCGCTTCCACAGCCGCCTCTTTAGCTAATCTGTCGGCAACCTCATTTCCAGCTATAGAGCTTTGTCCCTGTGTCCAGTCAATTTCTACCGCAATCTCACTCTGTTGCAGGTGGTTGATCGTCTTTCGGATATCCGACAGTCATGTAAATAGATATCCCGAATTTCAGGCCATCACTAAAACCTTGTACGGCACCGCACCGGCTAAAACCTTGTACCGCATTTACGGAAATTTCCGTACAGTGTCGAGTAAATTCCGAACTTTACCGCACTCACGTAATATGCTATCTCTATATACAGATTTGTTCCTGTGTTTCTTTGTGAGAAGGAATAATGAATCTATTAATAAATATTTACTTTATGTCGAATTTATATCAACGAAAATACTTCTCCATCTCAACATATATACTACATAGAATCACTTTTTCTATGTTTTTTTTGCAAGCAAACTCTCAATTTTAATACTTTGAATATCTTCTGCGCATGCATCATAATACGGCAAATTTCCATTATACTGCCATAGCCTTTTCTCCAAAGAATTTATACATTTATTTCTCTGGTGAATGCAACGCAGACATACTTTTAAGGGTTACTTCCAACCCCTGTAGAATTTAGATAGAGATATATGCGATTTGTCTAAATCAAGGAAACTATTCGGATAAAATACCTTAAAGCAAAACAATATATATTGAAATTATATTATTTAATCATTTATGTTAAATGGTTAAACCAAAAACCAACCCAATCCAAGCGCCAGGGACTACCATGTGATAGTTATACTGAGAATACGTATTGAAATGGATAATCTGTTTTCAGGTTGGGTAATTAAGGTTTCAGTATAATATAAATATGTTTATACTTCCAATTCGTAAACATGTCTAATAAAAAAAACTTACATACAGCATATACTTTGCCCACGGTAGAGTCCGTAAAATCCGTTAGAGTTCGGAAATCTTCGGCGGTGCGGTACTCTATTTTACCCCGGTGCGGTGGGGTGCGGTGCGGTACAAGGTTTTAGTAATAGCCCGAATTTCATATGTCGCAAATTTGTTTACAAGACGCTTTTTGGTAACACATGTTCACGAAAAAAATCCCTTTTAAACAGTATTTCTGATTGGTGTTAAATGAGTTGCACAGTATAAAATCTATCCATACTTAGCCCTCACATCTGGAAATTAATAATTTTAAGGGATACGAATCGCCTTACAATGCATTAAGTGGTAATTCTTTTAAGAAGTAGGCTCTTGGGTTGCAGATTCGTACAGGTTGCGTATTCGTACTCTTGGAATTTTAGGGCCTCTACTCCATGCATCATGTCAGTTAAAAAGAAATTAATTGCATGATTGATTAAACAAACAATTGTGCCAGTCATTTCCAGTGTGCATTCTTGAGATTGCATTGTAGATATCAAAGATTTCAGTCTTGGCAGATATTTTTTTTCTGACTGTCAACGCTTCAGGCTCTGCGATACACAGATGCCGAAATGGTTGAGACTTAGATTGGTCAGCACAGCCTCAATGAAGTCTTAGTTAGATATTTTTAGATATATTTTGTGTTTACTCAGAAACTGCAAAATAAGTTTGTTCTAGTTAATTGGTCTGTTGGTTTGGATTGGTTTGTTTGAAGGCCATAATTAGCCGCGCTGTCTCACTTGTATAAACTACTAAAGTAAAGTCAATTTATGACTCACAGTATAATCCTGTAATAGAACGCATATATAGTAGTTTAGTCACAGATAATAAAACATGCATAAGCATGCATATAAATTCTGTAAAGAATAGCCAGCAGTTTATTAATAGTAAATGTTGTTGTTTTTTTTGTTTTGTTTTTTAATCAATATTTTCAATTTTTATACACATTTATATGAAATTTGCTTTATGGGCCCATTTATTCGTCTGGAGTACTCAATTTTCCCTTAACAACATGAAACCATCCATATCAAAATGCTAAGTGTGGCCGGTCGACCATTACTCAGCACATTGCATTAAGATTGGCAAAACATAATAAAATCAAAATAAACATAACATGGCTTACTCATACAAAGACAGAAAGATGGATTTTTCAACATGGAAACTTGTACATCATACCAATATATCAAGTGTAGCCGAAACAGCCACTTCTAATATATTTCATGAAAATCAACAAGCTTTTATTCAACATGGAGCAAACATGATACACATTCATATTCCTCAATCAGATGAATTTGCTCTTCCTATAAGGGAGAGTAAAGTCTGTGATACCCATGAATGATGAGAACCAGAAAGCTCTTCGCAGGCCCAACCTTACGTTGACAGCATTGAATCGCAATTGGTTTCATGCCTATAATCATTGGTTTTGGCCAACCACAGACCTTAAATTCTTAGAATTTAAATGTTGCAAGCAACCTTGGTTGGAATAACACAACCTCATGGTCCAGCAACAACGCTGCCGCCCTTCCCGCTGTACGGACAGTCCACACTCGCAAGGAAGAGCAACAACGTCATGGTAAACTGTTTATTCTGTACAGTTAGGCTATCATGTCCTAACTGACTATAAAATAATAATCCTACAATTGTTGCTTTATTCCTCGGTTAGTTGCGTTTGTGCCTCCCACCAGCCAGAATAAAGTCAACAGTACACATGTAATCTAACAAGAATAATGACATGAGTATGAAGTATTTTCTCCATTTAATACAGCCCAATTCTGCACTAGAATCTCTTTGTTTGGGAAATGTATATGTCCAGCTGATCCCATATCAGTGGACGTATGTCTTTTAAATCTTCATCATCTGTTACTGATAGTAGTATTTCCGTGCTAAAGTCTGCAATACCACAGCTTAGGAGCAGGGACTGTCTCCAGAGATGGGGTAATGGTAATGAGTAATGGTAATGCATTACAATGCATTACTTTTTTCAAAGTAATGCTACGTAATGAGTAATGAAGGATTTTTTCATAACATGTAATGGTAATTTAATTAATTACAAGTACAAAAAGGCTGTAATGATGTAATGCTTTTTGGCATTACATTTTCATTACTTTGTAGTATTTAATTTTCATCATCATGATAGTCAGCTGCTTTTCAAGACCAAAACAACTAAAGTTATTAGTACAGTAAATAGTGAAAAAAAGAATAGTGAATATTTTTCTAATCAACAATAAAAAAATTATATATATAAAAATAAATAGGAAGTGTATCCTGCCAGCCGGCAGGCAGGAGACTTTTTGGTCTCCTGCCAGCCGGCTGGCACTAGACCTAAAAGTTTCCTGCCAGCCGGCTACTGGCATACTGATAAAGAAATGATATTTTGCATGGCATTAAGACAAGACAGCTATATTTTATACTATTGAACATTAAACAGATAGACATTTGCCAGTGTTTCCCCCAGACTGAAAAAGGGGCAGGGTGCTGGGGAAAAAAGGGCACTTTTAGCGCGGCGAAAGGCATCTGGAGGGGCAATGTTACCTACGTTGTTCAGCCTACATCTAATAATTAACCTCAAAAGTATGACATTTCAGTAAGTAACATTAGCATCATGTGTTAATATGAAGTGTAATTTAGCAGTACTGTTCATAGTGTTAGTGTGACAAGTCCATTGTTGAATTACTAAAAAAAAAAAAGAAAAAAAAAATTGAACTGCTAAAAAAAAAAAAAAACAATCCGGCATTCTCAAACCACCACTACCTCCCCACCTTTCCCTCGCCCCCCATATCTACATCCAAAATTGCATCTCGGATGTTGGGTCTGATTTGTTCTAGTGATTTTGATCAAAGCTGATACTTGTTTACACTCAAAATCTGTCTATCTCAAAACGGAGTTTAATTCTACACTTAGATGAACATACCTACCGTAAGACCTCTCTAGAATAGTTAAATATCATTAGATTTGCTTTCACTCTGATCAAGTTTGAAGTTAATTGTTGTGATAGCATGAAACTATTAGAAAACCACCAAGCAAATCAGATGTAAATTTTTCCTTTTTTTTGTTCTTCATCCCTATCTTTTATTGTCTGGAAGTCATTTAATCATTAACACAAATAGCTCAAAGAATACATTTACATCATATATACACATAATACATAACTTTGAAAGAAACTAGACAATCACTAAAGGTGATGAATGCCCCCGCCATATACCTCACTAGATGAGTTATGCGTTAAAACATATTTGTGTGAAGTTACATCAAAATCTGTCAATAAATAAAGGTGCTAGAGGGATGACTGAGTTTTTCTTAAAAATAGCAACTGTGACCTTGACCTTGGAACTGGGGTGCTGAAGCGGCAATTTATTCAAGATATTGTTATACTTCACATTTATGTGAAGTTACATCAAAATCGATGTATAAATGAAATCGCTGGAGCAATGCTCTAGTTTTTCTGAAAATAGCAACTGTGACCTTGACCTTCATCCTACCAAACTGAAACGCAAAGATGTTCGAGGCACTGTCATCCCCAATAAAGCTGTGATGTAATACCAAAATCGGTTAATAAATGAGGCCGCTAGAGCGACGATAAAAGGTGAGATTGTATTTAAGCTATGGAAATATGGTCAAAATATGTAATTCAAGGGGACATAATTCTGCAATAAAGACCTGACTGAAAGTTCTGTTTCCTTTATGCACATGTTCAATGCATGTCTGAACTGTGTTGCAAGTTTCAAATCCCTACATCAAATACTATTGGATGAGTTGCAGAGACAAGAACAGTACTACAAAGTGTGAAATATGGTCAACATATGCATGTCATTCAAGGGGATGTAATTCTGCCATAATGACCTGGATCAAAGTTCTGTTTCCTTTATGCACATGTTCAGTGCATGTCTGAACTGTGTTGCAAGTTTCAACTCCCTACATTAAATACTGTAGGAGGAGTTGCGGAGACAAGAACAGTACTCAAATGTGAAATATAATTATAATATGTATATTATTCAAGGGGACATAATTCTGCAATCAAGACATTAATCAAAGTTCTGTTTCCTTCATGCACATGTTCAATGCATGTCTGAACTGTGTTGCAAGTTTCAACTCCCTACATCAAATACTGTAGGAGGAGTTGCGGAGACAAGAACAGTACTCAAATGTGAAATATGGTCATATGTATATTATTCAAGGGGATATAATTCTGCAATGAAGACCTGAATCAAAGTTATGTTTCCTTTATGCACATGTTCAATGCATGTCTGAACTGTGTTGCAAGTTTCAACTCCCTGCATCGAATACTGTAGGAGGAGTTGCGGAGACAAGAACAGTACTACAAAGTGTGACGGATGGACGTACGTATGCACGGACGGACAAGGGCAAAACTATATGCCCCTCCCCACTTCGTGGCGGGGGCATAAAAAATTGCACAAAATTTAATACTGGTTACCATCACAAGCTATTTGCTAAATACTTTTACTGTTCAGTCAGGCAAAATTGTTTGTTTACTAATTCTTCCCACTAGGAAAAATATACTATAGATTTATAAGATGAAACTACCATTTATCTTACAGGCAGTTGTGCTAACAGAATTCGCATAAAAAAATTCAGTGAAAATTGCAAAGTAGTATTTTGAGTTAGTTCCCTTGCAAAGTATAATTTGAGTTAGTTCCCTTGGAAATCTATTTATAGAATGTCTGTCTTATTTGTTTTTTTTTTCTTGTTTGATTGCAGATATTTTGTTATGGCAATTATAATATGTCATAGCAACTTTTAAAAGATACATTTAACTCAAGAATTCCATGGAATGTGATGTCACTATTTATTTATTAGCATTCCAATAGCTGGCTGGCAGGAGACTTTTAGGTCTAGTGACAGCCGGCTGACAGGAGACCAAAAAGTCTCCTGCCAGCCGGCTGGCAGGAGACCTCGCCAAATAAATACAACAACAACAATGCATTTTACTGCTCAAAAGACATCTGCTGTTAATAAATTTTCTTATTTATTGACTGTTTATTGTCCACTTTTGTTGCTTCTGGATATCAATGATCAAGTCCCTCTTGTCAGCAGGTATTTTCTTAATAATAGACCCATCATTGATTTCTGAAGTAAACAAAATTTTCTTTTGGCACAAAAATTACACTGATCACTTAATCATGGGGTATATCAAATGAAAACAGACAACAGAATAATCATTCCCACTACCCTTTGAACACTGAGTGAACAGTGATAACTAATTGTGGTATATTCATCACTGACATTCAGGAGAATGGCTACAAGTCCATTTTTTTCTTTCTTTGAACTTCCTAAACAACTTTCATCTATCTATCAAGGAGCTTGAAAGTGACATCAGATTTCATAACACATGTGAAGGTACGACCGTATTCTGTTTTCATGTTCATGGTACAACAGTATTTTTTGTCTAACAGATATTGTTCAAAGGCCACCTATTAACTTTCTTACTCTGTAAGTTTTATTCTGCTATTAGGTGAGAGAAGAAACAAGAGGTCCATGATGGACCTAAATTGCTCACCTGAGTTATGATGAAATAACATGGAAGATCATCTATTTGATGATGGTTCAATTGGAGCAGTTTGCACTTTCTAATCTATATTCTGACAAAGTTTCATGAAGATTGGATCAAAACTGTGCCCTCTAGAGTGTACACAATGATTTTCTAAGACCTGACCTGGCGATCTAGTTTTTGATCAGACATTATTCAGTTACAAACTTGGCCTACATTTCATGAAGGTAAACATTCTGACAAAGTTTCATGAAGATTCAATTCAAAATAAAGCCATAATTGTGTACACAAGGCTTTTCTATGATTTGACCTAGTGACCTAGTTTTTGACCTGACAAGACCAAGTTTCAAACTTGGCCTAGATTTCATTAAGATAATCATTCTGACAAAGCTTCATGAAGATTGAACCAAATCTGTGCCCTCTGGAGTATCCACAATGTTTTTCTAAGGTTTGACCTGCTATCCTAGTTTTTGATCCAACATGACCCAGTTGCACCCTAGGTCTAGATTTATTGGAGAAAAACATTTTGACAAAGTTTCATGAAGATTGGAACAAAACTGCAATCTAGAGCATTCACATGGTTTTTCTAAGATCTGACCTAGTGACCTAGTTTTTTACCTGACATGGCCCAGTTTCAAATTTGGTCTATATTTCATAAAGATAAGCATTCTGACAAAGTGTATTGAAGATTGGATCATAACTGTGCCTTCTAGAGTGTACACAAAGTTTTTCTAAGATTTGACCTAGTGACCTAGTTTTTGACCCCACATGACTCAGTTTCAATCTTGGCCTAGATTGTATAAGGATAAACATTCTGACAAAGTTTCTTGAAGATTGGATTATAACTGTGCCCTCTAGAGTGTACACAAAGTTTTTCTAAGATTTGACCTAGTGACCTAGTTTTTGACCGCACATGACTCAGTTTCAATCTTGGTCTAGATTGTATAAGGATAAACATTCTGACAAAGTTTCATGAAGATTGGCTCATAACTGTGCCCTCCAGAGTGTATACAAGGTTTTTGTAAGATTTGACCTAGTGACCTAGTTTTTGACCCCACATGACCCAGTTTCAAACTTGGTCTAGATTTTATTAAGCTTAACATTCTGACAAAGTTCCATGACAATTGGATCAAAACTGTGCCCTCTGTATCATTCTAAGATTTATTTCTATTTTTAGCCCTGGCAGCCATTTTGTTCAGCTGAGTGGAACCGTTTTAGCAATTTTGGTTCAGGGCCATGAGTCAAACATTTCTTTCTGTGAAATTATTATGAAATCGAGCCATTGGCTTCAGAGATGTCTTTTAAAGGTTTTTCTATTTTTAGCTCTGGTGGCCATTTTGTTCAACGGAGTGGAACCGTTTTAGCAATTTTGGTTCAGGGCAATGAGTCGAACATTTCTGTGAATTTTTTTTTGAAATCAAGCCATTGGCTTCAGAGGAGATGTCGTTTAAAGGTTTTTCTTTTTTTAGCTCTGGCGGCCATTTTCTTCAGCGGAGCGGAACCATTTTAGCAATTTTGGTTCAGGGCTATAACAGAAACATTTGTGTGAAATTATTTTGAAATTGGCCAACTGGTCTAGGAGAAGATTTCATTTGAAGAAATTGTTGACGGACGGACGGACGACGGACAAATATCGATCACAATAGCTCACCTTGAGCACACACTTCGTGCTCAGGTGAGCTAAAAACCTCTACAGTCAAACTGTTATCTTAATTTTTTACCAGTCTGTAGGTCTAATTAGGCAGGTATCAAAGTAAAATATCTAACCAATCCAAAGTCAAGCTGTTAGGGACGAGTCATTTATTGTCAGCTGGGGGGGCCGGGTACATTTAGGGGGGGTCGGAATTTTTTTTGGTGATGTACTGGGGGGGTCGGAAATAAAAAAGCCTTGGAGCAGGGGGGGGTCATATATTTTATTAGGCATATTGGGGGGGTCAGAATTCTTCCATCAGTCCTTATTTTTAAAAATGTCTCAGCTTCTGGGGGGCTTTGCCCCCCAGACCCCCCATTACTCATAAAATTTCAGACTCTTTTCTTTCAAACTCGCAACTTAAAACTTTAAAGCCTTTATGGAAATGACTCAAAAAAATAAAACAAAAAACGTTTCATTGTTTTGCTAGAAAAGTATGAAAGTGTCTATAAAATCATGTCAAGTAGATGATTTTGTGCTCAATTAAATTTAGCGCCTGCATTTGTGATATGAGCTCTCCAGGTGCCTTTTCATCAGCTAAAACACAGCCCCCAGACCCCCACCACCCAGACTCCCAATTAATATTATTTACAGTTACATGTATAATTATTAAGCATTCAACAAAAAGATTTCCGGATGGCCATTAGCAGAAGAAAAAATGCAAGAAATGCAGACGAAGTTTAAACAGACCATAATTACATGTAATTAACCTGTTAGAATAAGAAATGTTCTTTGTGTTTCATACAGCTAGGTTTTGATTGAGGTCAGTCTGACATAAAATTAGGTAATATTGTATGTATGTGAAGGGTAGCTGGCACTGGGGATAGGGGGGGGTCATAAAAAATTTTGTACCCTATCTGGGGGGGTCGAAAAAATAATTCTGGTGAGACTGGGGGGGTCGGAAAAATTTTGGTGAACCATATGAAACTGTACCCGGCCCCCCCACCTGATAATAAATGACTCGTCCCTTATCCAGATCGCGTAGACAAATCTGTAGTTCTATAGACAGATATCAAAGAAAAAGAATTGACCAGTCCATATTCAAGCTATGACCAAATCTTTGTGGACCAGCCAGTGACTATAATCATATTTTATGACACCTTAGGGTAAAAATTCAAAACTTTCACAAGCAAGTTAGCAACTGCTAATTTTTTTTCAGAGAAAACACAGAGATGAATATCAAGCTTCAAAAGCTAGTTCAAGTAAAACCACCCTTCTCAAAGAATCTCTGTATCTATTGTAACATAGCAAATATAAATTTTAAGTTAAAATATTTTTCCCTGCACTATATATTTTAGGTTAAAAGTGATGACGGAAAAATGTAATGAGTAATGGTAATGCATTGCATTTGCCAAGTAATGGTAATTTAATTAATTACTTGTCCCAAAACTGTGTAATGGTAATGGTAATGCTAATGCTAACACTGCAATGTAATGGTAATGGTAATTAATTACTTTCCAATGTAATTGACCCCATCTCTGACTGTCTCAATGTTTCCCTTGGCACATTATAGTTTGGGCATTCAAGTAGAAAAGGTTGCACATCTTCTATAGCTCCACATTCACATGTTGGGCTATCAGATATCCCAACTTTATTTAGGTATTCTTTCAATTTACAGTATCCACTTTGGAGCTGCACTACAACTCTCTGATTCTTAAGCTTGTCAAACTCAATTCTGTTGAGCTTTACAGCAGGTCTGTGTGTAAATAGTTGCCTTCCTTTTTCTGACACTTCCCACCTTCGTTGCCATTTGATGTTATATGACTCTCTTGCTGCTGATTTGACGTCAGACTGACTTGCAACCCCTTTGTTACCCGTCATTTCTTCTGCTTCTTTTGCAGCATCCTTGGCAAGCCTATCGGCGATCTCATTACCTCTTATGTTTGCGTGACCAGGACTCCACTGGATTTTTACCTGTGTACCATCCTTTTCAAGTATATTAAGAGACTGTTGAATGTCCATAGCAGTTTTTGTCTCGCCTGCGAAGCAGAGGCGAGACATAGGTATTGCTTTTCGGTGTCGTCGTCGTCGTCGGCGGCGGCGGCGGCGTAAACTTTCATCGGGTTTTTGCGTTTAGGTCAGTTTCTCAGAAACTATAAGGGCTAGAGCCATGAAACTTGATTCATGCATACATCTGGAAGAGTAGATCTCAAAGCCATCATCAATATTGAGTCTTGGCCTACATTTTACGGTTGACTGACTTTGCAATTTTTCATCGGGTTTTTGCGTTTAGGTCATTTTCTCAGGAACTATAATGGCTAGAGCCATGAAACTTGGTTCATGCATACATCTGGAAGAGTAGAGCTCAAAGTCATCGTCAATACTGAGTCTTGACCTACATTTTACGGTTGACTGACTTTGCAATTTTTCATCAGGTTTTTGCGTTTAGGTCATTTTCTCCGGAACTATAAGGGCTAGAGCCATGAAACTTGGTTCATGCATACATCTGGAAGAGTTGATCTTAAATCCATCATCAATATTGAGTCTTGACCTACATTTTATGGTTGACTGACTTTGCAATTTTTCATCTAGTTTTCGCATTTAGGTCTGTTTCTCAGAAACTATAAGGGCTAGAGCCATGGAACTTGGGTCATGCCTTCATCTGGAAGAGAAGAGCTCAAAGTCATCATCAGTATTGAATCTTTACCAACATTTTACGGTTGACTGACTTTGCAATTTTTTGTCAAGTTTTCACGTTTATGTCTGTTTCTCAGAAACTAGGGTTAGAGCCAAGAAACTTGGTTCATGCATACATATTTGTTGATTTAGCTCTGTTTTATGACAAAGCGCTAGCAGGCGAGACACCGCATTCCGCGGAATTCTTGTCTTATAACTTTTATTATCCCAACCAAGCTGTAGGATTCCAACTGCAGACTGGCTGTCACAAAATATGAGGATAGTACCAATGTCACGTACTATTAAGTTAACAACATTAAATTGATGCAACTGCATTGAAAAAACAAAATGCAATCCACAATTGCAAATTTGTCAAAATTTTACAATGGGTGAAAATTATTTTCAGATTCACATTCAGGCCTTTGTCTGTCATAGAAACAGTAAATGAAATAACAATTTTGCAATTCTACACCAGACAGACAATATTTTGATAATCACATTTTTGCATGACATTTTTATATACTTCGATCAAGGTATGTACCTCAGTCCAGGTATATACCTAGAACTGTGCTTCTCCTAAACCTGAAAAATACTTAAAAGAGGGTGCTGCAGCATGAAAAGATAGATAGGTAGATAGCTGATTGTCTAGATGAGGTTAGTTATGTGTAGCTAGTTATGTGTTGTATATGCTTTGCAGAGAGGCGCCATGGTCGTGTGGTTAGAGATGCTCGGTTATGGTGCAGAAAGTCGCCGCAAGGTCATGAGATCGCACCCAGGTTTCGCCATGCGACAACTGGAAAAGTCTCTCTGTGTCAACCCAGCAGTAAATGGGTGCCTGCTTTGAACAAGGGGAGGATATGGTAGCAAAAGGAGATAGATGGCCTCCTCCTTTCATGTGCTGTGCCCAAGATACAATGGACCTCTAACCTCAACTGCTCCTACGGCTATTAGGCTATGGGAAACCTTTACCTTCACTATAATATGCTTTGTCTTTGCTTTTGCAGGTTACAGTGACAGAAGAATTTCCAAAAAAATTGAGCTGAAAAGGAGTTAACTCCTTCCTTCAGAGCTCAGCAACGATTCTCAAGATAGGTCATATGAATTCCTTGGTCACATCTCTGGACTGACGAAACTGAGAGCTACACTGGCTATGGAATGAAGTGGAAGTCATATGTCTTTATCCTAACTTGCATCTCAAGTGGTACGCAAACTGCTTTGTCAGTAATTAACGTATCAATCCTATTAAACGCCCCTGCTCTAATAAATGCCTCCTGCCTCATTTCTGAAAACAGTGTTATATTAACTTGCAGGAATTCCTGTTTGCTTCTGTGTATAAGGTAGCTCTTTGAAATGGGATCTCTTCTTAAAGGGAAGAATTTGCTCCTAGAGGATTATCAAAGGAATTTTGGCGTTTAATAGGATTAATACTATTTTTTCTGCATACTGTAGCAAATGGGTATAAATACTTATACTGGTGCAGCACTGTAGAAGCATGCTTTGCCTTGCTTATGATTCATGATATGGTTGGTGTTTGTCCCATATATGAGACTTCTGTGGTCATCTTTCTGTATTTATGGTTTCCTTTTCTATTTTTAGTTACTGAAAAAATTAAAGTAACAACATGAAAACATAAATATAAACATTTGACCGAAGAAGTCTAATAGAGGTCCAGGGACTAGATTAGAGTGGTAGACTGTTGTTACAAGTAAAGCAATGATTGTTGCTGTACCAATAGGATGGAACCCATTAACTCTTTAAGCACCAGTGACAAAATTGCAAACAGCGTAGACCTTGAAGAGGCAGCTCATAATGAGCCGCCTCATCTAGATCTACACTGTTTGCCCTCTAGTCTTTGAATTTCCAATATGAAATGTCTTTGACAAGGCAATTTTTTAGTCTTTGCAGACGTAAATTTTGTTGTCTGCTTTTTGGTCACATCAGTTTTGTCAGAAGTGTTGGAACGAGCACATTGAGTACTAATTCCTGCCTTTGAGTGAGTGAGTGAACTCTGGTTTAATATATCCCACAAACAACTAGATCATACAGAGATGAGACGTTGGTTTAATGTCTCCTCCAAATGACCAAGAGAAGCGGGGAATCAATCTTGCGACCCCTTGATTGGTAGTCAAGGACTTATCCACTATCTACTGCTGCTCCCCCTGTCTGTGAGACTGAAAGGGAAGCTATGGTGTGTGGCTGAGAATATCACAACGCCATTACTATCCCTGATTCTGTGCTTTTTCAGTTGAAGATATTAGTTTTCTGTGAGAAAATCGTGTTGAAAATGAACATATACGAGGGGTGTTCGAAAAGTAATGCAAATGACGTAATTTCTCGTAAACTAACATAAAAACAGAACTTCTGATTGCAAAAACACATAAAGCTATGATATGCGTAGGAAAGTCTGCAAACACGGTGTATTTTATTTAAAAAGGGCGCATTTTTAACTTCTTTGAAAGAGGTATACCCTAAAGACACTGCAGAATTTTAGTTTAGTAGGCCGTAATTTATATATCAGCAGTCTTTGATTTGTTTTTATTTTTGCTACTTAAAGACAATGCCCAGGCAATATTGTCCTGTAAATATTGCGGAAATTACTTTTAATCTGGGTTCCATACTGACCCGGGAATATGGATTATGTACGATTATGTACGAGCAAATTCCTCATTTCTACTAAAAGTATACCTTGATCCAAAAGAAATGTCAGGGCGGTAACATATATGCATTGGCAATCACTGTCAAATTCGATCAGTCCACTAGAAGATTAGGCAGAATAAATTTTGCACGCTTGTTCAAGTTCACTAAGCATAACGCATTGTTATTGTACCTCTTGTCACCACATTTACTGTCGTGTATGAAAGACGTATCTATGTTGATACAAAAAGTAAGAAGGAAAGTGCATTTTATTAAGATGATAATGATATTCTGCCCGCAAGGAAGCGCCGTTTACGATGTGACAAATTCCGCCGCCGTGGGATTCGAACTAGGTAAGCCAAGTCTTAGCAAACTGCGTTTCAGAGTTTATATACTTGTAACATCATCCCTGTACGCAAAACCTTTAAATAAGGGTCAGCATTGTGCCTCAGTCGGGCACTCCTACATATAAATACTCGCGACAATTTATTTACGCCTATATCCGCGAATATCTCTTGGCTCGCAAAATGAAACATTTCACGAATATTGGAACGCTTAGATTTTAGGATGTAAACTGCCAAGTGCAATGTTAAAAAAAGTCGCATGAAGGGTGATGCACTCTAATTGTGTCAACATTGAAATTAATACGTTCTTTCAGCGGGTTTGTGCCCAATGGATGTTTTGCAGCGCAACTGCAATACTCGAGACATGCCAAAATAATGCTATTTATACAATGTGCAGATTATCGGTGTAAAAGCGAAGCACCAGATCAGCCTGTGCATGCTCCCTGTATATAATAATCAGCTTCTTTCCTATTTTGTATTTGATGGATTCAGACATAACACATTGTTGGGCCTTTTTCTATCACTTGAAATGGGAAGAAAAACACAAGCCTGTACGTACATTCTGTACGTTCGAAAAGAAAATACTTGGATCATGAGGACATGCTGTCGTCTCCGTCCACATAGACGATATTTGGATCATAAGATATTTGGATCATGAGGACATGCTGTCGTCTCCGTTTGGATCATGAAGACATGCTGTCGTCTCCGTTCACATAGACGATATTTGAATCATAAGGAATATATAAAGTGAATTTGGTCATACAGGCTGTAAACTTCGCAGACGAAGGCTGCTAAGTCCCCTTTGCTTCTTACTTTGTTTATTACGTAAGGAACAAAGTGGACTTAGTACACTTGGCTTGCGAAGATGACAGGGCTTATGATGATACATGAAGATCAGGAGTTGGGCTGTACACGTACTAAGAGTGCATGTGCGAATAGCGAAGACTCGGATAAGCCTGTGCATTCATTTCATCTCTATCTATATGGAAAACCATAACGTTATGTTCTTTATTTCGTTACTGAGAAAGCGAAACTTATTGAAAGTGTGAACAAAAATGACTCGGGTCAGTCTGTGCCATCTCGCAGTTGATCTGGTAAACATAGTAAATGATTGGCGTCGCATGAAAAGATACCAAATCGAATGTGCGAAAGGAAATAATAAGACCAGCCTGTGTATCTGCTCAGTCGTGGGGCGAAGCGCCGGCCTGCTGATCTAGCGGTCCCGAGCTCGACTACCGGAGGCGTTCTCAATCGTAAACCGGGTTCCATTGCACAGAGCCTTTCATTATCATCCTCCCATCGTCCTGATATGACTGAAATACTGCTGAAAAGGACATAAAATCGCAAGTCATCAGTCCATCTCTTTTTGATCGACGTCATACAAGGACAGGTAATATGGCTAGCCACGTGCGTCCGTTGTTGTCCTTTTGTTGCATAACTTTACTTTGTATTTGCAAGTTTTGTTACAGCTAAATAATTTTTGTTACCGGTGAGTGAGCAGCGTGTTTGTCCTGTGCCCCTTTTTGTACAATAGAAAAGTCTAGGGGAAGGTACAAAGATAACTCCACCCTGACATTTCTTTTGGCTCAGGGTATAAATGATTTTGTAATGAAAACAAGCGTATTATATATACCGTTCAAAATCATGTCAGCAAGAGCATTTACATGGGTCAACGAAAATCTGTCAATAAATACAAATTAATGCCAAAAACGAAGCCTCTACAAGCTTTCAAAAATGACGTTAACGTATATTTCAATGACGTCATAAGAATTGCGCATTGCTTTGCAAGGAATAAATCGATAACAGTTACCACCCTTCTAACTTTTGTATGAATATTGTAGGCAACAATGGACAAGCAACTGACAAAGATTAATTTTGTATTTGCAGTGACATTTGACTTGAATGCCCAACACGGAAAAGATTTTACATATGAAATTAGCCCAGTGGTATGATTGGGGCCTAATAAAATGTGTTGTAAGTCAATACGGAAAGGTGTCTTTGTACAGCGTATGGTATCATTGTAAAGACAAAATGTAGTGTTTGCAGCATATGCATAGCATTTGTACCCAGTATTCCCCTAAAAAAAGTTATGAGTCCATTTGCATTACTTTTCGAACGCCCCTCGTATATGGGGTACACAGAATTTCGTGCTCATGGTCATGTCACATGAAAATGAAACTTGCTCAAGGTTCATTTCATGAATTTCATTTGAAATTACCACTGGTAGAAATTCTCTGTATAATCTGAGTCTTCTAAGCTGGTGTTGGTGTTTTATTGGGAAAATAAAAACACTAAAACACCAGAAAAGACTAATTTTAAATTGTATAGTTAAACCTCTTTGTTTTTCCACTATTTTTCCAAAGGGGAACAACCCACATATTTTGATTTAGTAATTATTAGCTTCCCTGGACAACAAAGCCCTTCAGAATAGGGTCTGTTCTTAAAGGAATGAATTTGCTCCATAAGGAGCAAATTCTTTCCTTAAAGAAATGACTCCCATTGAAAACAGAGGCAAAAATGAAATTGTTAGAGTTGCTTCCCTTTGAAGTGTTGTCATTCACCTTAAATTTGTTATTGAGCAGATGTTTTGAGAAGTCTGTCAGCCAGCAGTAACTGTAGCAGCTTTCCCTGTGAGAATGAAGCTTTGTGTGAAGACATGCCTGCAGGGTACCAGTGTTACTGTGTAGATGGTAAGACTATGGTCTACTTGTTTGATGTATTTACTTGGGTAAATCCAAGCAGTATGAATCTTCGAGTAGCTCGGGAATACCTGGATATTGTTCAGGTTTACCCAAGTAATTATTCCGAACGTACGGTCCACTATCAGAGCTCCACATGTCACATGTTAAAGGTTTTGGCATGTCACATTTTGGTTTCATTAGTTTTCTGAGTTTTTTTGGGTTTTTTTTTTTAAAGAAAATATATGAGTCGCGACACGACAAAGGCAACAAAGTAGCATATGTGCCCAGCGCAGTCTCAGATCAGCCTAGGCATCTGCCCAGTTTGATCAAAGTCTTTGCTGTCTGCATGGAACTGGCTTGGTCCCTTAGCTACCCTTTAAGTGCATAGCGAGGGTATCCGATCAGGTTGAGCGGATGCGCTGGCTGATACGAGTCTTCCCTGGGCCATTTCTTGCAAACTATGATACCTACAATCATCAAACCTGGCATAAAGCTTCTTCTTAGAGTGTTCTTGAGGGCTGTTGCTCTTATTTATGCCTTCACCTTTATTTTATGCTCTGCTGACTTTGTAAAACCTGAGCAAACAGTGTATGCCACTTAGTTGATTTTCACGTGTCATGGCTCATATTTTCATGATCTCAGTTGAATCCTAATGAAGAGCCACTTCAAGTGGTTTAATTGTAGGAAGAACAGAAAAAAAATGACATTTAGTTTTCATCCTGAAAGTGTTTGTATTATGTGGAACACTGACTTTGTAAATGCAGTATGTCTTGTGTATATAAAATCTGGACAAGCACAAGATAGGTGACATAAGGGAACAATAAAAATACCCCAGAGTTACCATCATCTAATTTTACACTACATTCTTGATGTAAATATATGTGTTCAGAGTTCACGAAAGTCTTCGAGAATTTACAGGACAGATGGTAAAATGAATAATATGTACTTGAAAATTCAAAATATTTTTACCACACCAAACAAATTTTTACCAGACATGTCAGGCGGTCAGACAGAGTTTTGTGAAGACTGGTGTTGCACTGAATATAAAATGATCCTGAATATGGTCTTGGCCTTTGAGATGCATGTATAAATTTGAAATAAACTCAGCATATCTTTTAGCAAATATGTATTTATGTGAGAAATAAAATAGTGAACATCAATGATAATATCCATGCCTGAAATGTTAACATTTTGTTTTTTTATTTTTTGGTATCATACATAAAGATTATGTCATTAATTTCAGGATATGCAGGGTCTAATTGTGAGATAAATTTTGATGACTGTAGTAGTGCCCCCTGTTTGAACAGCGCCACCTGTGTGGATGATGTTGCAGCCTACAGATGTCTTTGTCATCCTGGCTTTACAGGAGAAAACTGTCAGGTAAAATAAAATTATTACTGTGAAAATTTTGAAAATTGAGACACATAAAATAATGGACGTAATAGTCTTTGAATGGAATAGTTTTGTTTTATAATGCAGGAAAGCGTTTTAAAGATGAAAATTGGAATGGAAAACAGTGTAGACCCAGATTAGATGCTCCTTATGGTCTGCATTGTTTGCTCAAACCTGTTTGTCTAAATTCTCACAATTTTACGGTACCTGAATTACCTGAGCAAACAGTGTAGACAAATACAGTCAAACCTCGATAATTCGAACTGACAGGGACCTCACTATTTCATTCGAATTATCCGTAGTTCGGATTTTCTAGTTCGGCCTTTCCCGTTCATTTCCGTACATTTCCGGAATTCGATATTACGGCGGTTTTAAGACGGTCCGGTATTTTATTTCTCTATGCTTACTGACGTTCCTGGATTTACAAATCAATGAAAACAAAATCAGAACGTAGAATAATTAACATTACATACTGGAACTATCCAAACATCCACGATCATTTAATATCGCGAGACCACCACTCGTGTTTGGCACATGTATATGTGTAATGTCCGAAAACAGCAAAGCTGCCGAAAATTTTCCTAGCTCTGCAAATCAACTAATTATGACAATGCAGCGCCGGCGAAGATCAAAGCCAGACTGAACGGAAACAGGCTAGCCCTGACTTGTTTCTATCTCAGACTTATTTACTGTACTTTCACTTTCCGTTTCCGAGAACTGGCTACTTTCGTTTTTGTCGCACCTGCTTTAGCAAGGTGCGATATAGGAGTTCACTTTTCCGTCCGTCAGTACGTCAGTCATTCCGTTCGTCCGTACGTCCGTCCGTACGTCCGTCCGTCAACAATTACGTCGACCCTAGGCTCTCTAGCATTTAAGTCCATTTCTCGCAAAGTATGATACCTACAATCATCAAACCTGGCATAAAGCTTCTTCTTAGGATGTTCTTGAGGGCTGTTGCTCTTATTTTTACCCTTACCCTGTATTTTATGCTCTGCTGACTTTGTAAAACAGGCCACCAACAATTACGTCGACCCTAGCGTCGACCCTATCATTTAAGTCCATTTCTTGCAAACTATGATACCTACAATCATCAAACCTGGCATAAAGCTTCTTCTTAGAGTGTTCTTGAGGGCTGTTGCTCTTATTTATGCCTTCACCTTTATTTTATGCTCTGCTGACTTTGTAAAACCGACCCTCAACAATTACGTCAACCCTAGCGTTTAAGTAGATATCTTGCAAATTATGATACCTACAATCATCAAACCTGGCATAAAGCTTCTTCTAAGAATGTTTTCGAGGGCTATTGCTCTTATTTATACCTTGACCTATATTTCATGCTCTGCGGACTTAGTAAAATTTTATATTCAAATTATGTCCACCCTAGTGTTTATGTCCATTTCTCACGATTTATGATACATAGAATCATCAAACATGGCATCCAGTTTCTTCTTAGAATGTTCTTGAGGGCCGATGCAATTAATTTACCCTTTACATATATTTCATGCTCTGCTGACTTTGCAAAATTTTAAACCCCAAAATATATATCGGCCCTGGCGCTTTAGTCCTTTCGTCTGAAAGTATGATACCTGTAGCCATCACACCTGGCATAAAGTTTCTTCTTAGAATGTTCACGGGGGATGTTGCAGTTATTCCTACCCTTTGCCTATATTTCATGCTCTTCTGACTTAGTAAAATTTTACATCCAAAATTGTGTTGACCCTAGCATTTTTATCCATTTTTCATAAAGTTCTTTTAACTATATAGTCTTTACTACTGTGGAAACGCAATGCAGGTGCGACATAGCATTCCGCGGAATTCTTGTCAGAAAAACGACTCCACCGGTCATCTGAGCTCTGTTGCGGAAAAGGCTCCTCAGTGATTCGGAGTCAATGTATTTGGGAACATCGAATACTCAAACCAACCTGTCAGTCTGAGCAGTGTGGCTGGAGACTCTGTTTAGTACCGTGTGCAAACCGTATGATCCGTGCGCAAACCGTATGATTACAGACTAACGGAACCAAAGTCCGGATGCACATGCTAGTCCGAGCCTTTGCTGGTTACAAAAGTCATCACATTTAGCCTTTAAATTCACAAACTTCAAACAAGATAATCCCCTTCAATTATGCAATAAGACAGACACCTTCTGCTCAACAGAAGTTAATGACTAAATCCATCTATACGTGAGTGGTCTTGAAGCGATAATTAGCCTACCTGTAAGACCGGAAGGTGTAAATGTTTATCTCGTTGATGACCAAAGGTGTTATATTCCGGATAAAATTGGAGCATGAATTTTGATTTCGAATAATAGAGGGATAATTATAATGAATTTACTCCATCGGGACCTAATTACTCTTTCGAAAAATCCGATTTTTCGAATAATCGAAATTTGAATTTGCGGAAGTGTTTTTGCAGAGAATCAATAGGCTTACGATCGGGACCGTATTTCAACTTCAAAAAATCCGATAGATTCGAAAAATCGGCGTTCGAACTACCGAGATTAGACTGTATCTAAATTTTCTTTTGAAGTGCCCCAATCAGACTCTCTGAGTTCTAGTTCTAGTTTAGGGGTTTTATAGTAATAACAACATCATTTCTGCTATTTTTTTTTTTTTTTTTTTTTTTTTTTTTTCGAAAAAAAAAATGTGTTTGTGATAATCATTTTTAAACTACATTATTTCAGTGAAATGTGTTTTAGTTATTTCCCCATGAAGAATCTGTTGTGCGTAAAAATTAATTACAAGGGTTCAGTTAGAGGAGTCATAAAGCCATTTACCATATTCTCAGTAACTTTCACTGCTTCAGAATTTTGTGATTTTGGATCCACTCCATATGCATTAATTTTCATTATTTTTTATTTTCATGGTCCATAGTGAAATCTATTCTTACTGGAAAGAATTTGGTCCTTGGGAACAAATTGTTTCCTTTAAGAATATATCCCATTTAGAGGGGAGCAGATTCTTCAGAGTTTACTCTTTTTGCAAATATCTACTCTTTAAGAAAAAGAATTTGCTCTTAGGTGAACCAAAATCTTTTCATTAAGGTAAACCTCCACTTAAATGGGAGACAGATATGAAAGTGGCAGCATTTCTTCTCCCAAATGGATATCCAATTTGCCTTAACCCATTGCATTCTGGGTATTTTTTGTCATCTGCTGAAATTGTCGTCTGCATCAAAAATCGAGAAAATTTTGACAATATTGGTCTAACTAACTCTTGTAGAAATGATGTCTTTGTAGTAAACAGTTTCGATCTCAGATCAGGCCACACAATTGTGGGGCCTGATCTGGATCCAAACTGTTTGCTCAGATTCCCCTAAAGGGGTATCCCGAATGGAATGGGTTAAATTAAGATATATGTTTTCCATACTTTTTAACAGGTGAACATAGATGAATGCCAGTCAGATCCTTGTCTGAGAGAAGGAAAGTGTATTGACCTGATAAATGGCTTCATTTGTGAGTGTCCTGTTCCTTACAAGGGAGATAACTGCTCATTGCTGCCATGTGATACAGCCCCTTGTGAGAATGGAGCAGTTTGTTATGATGATGTGACATTTAATTACACTACACAAGGATATTTTTGTGACTGTGTGTCTGGTTTTACTGGTAAGTACATCAGGGAGATTTTTTGGCAGTACTCTATGGTATTAGTTTCGGCTATAAAGTGGTACTTTTCCATCTCTGGAATGACCTCAGATACCTTAATAAGTCACATGGAATTTTGCTATGAGTTGGGGTTTTCCCTTCTAAACAACTCCAAAAATCTAGATCCATCTTAAAAGAAGAAGCAAATTCTTGCCTTTAAGAGAAGACCCTATTTTGGAAGGTCTACATCTCGCAGGGAAGCAAACAGGAAGTCACAAAAGTTGTTTCCCAGCTCAAGGGAAAAAGATATGCTTTCAGGAAAGATAACTTACAAGTATTTATCTTCCTCCTCATTCTGTTATCTTCTTTAATTGAAATCCATGCTCTTCAAATAATATCTTTAGCACTGATAAAGTTTAGAGGATAATCAACTTTTGGATCTGTAAAAGGGCATGGAAAACTGGAAAATGTTAGAAAAAAATACAGGAAAAGCCATAAACTTCAAAATTGGAAGATGACTAGTAACTAAATAATTGTGTTTTCTTATCAGGTTTACGATGTGAAGTCAACATTGATGACTGTAATTCAACAGCATGCAGTGGTCAGGGTATATGTATAGATGGTGTTGGTGATTACAGTTGTTTATGTGAGCCAGGATTTGTTGGAGATGATTGCCAGTTTTCTGTCAATGATTGTGCCGGTAAGTCTGCATGCCATATAAGTTTTTGACTGCTAGCTATAAGATCTGAACCAAAATGCAGTGCAAATTAACCTGTACTAAGGAGGTACCTGTCTTAAGCAACCAGTATTTGTGTGTTCCCTTGGGTGACCCCTTAAGACAGGTTTCACTGAATAATTGTTAAATTTTTGGGCAAGTAACATCAATATCAACTCACCCAGTTAAAATTTTAGTGTTTCCCTCATAGCCTAGAATGGATTGATCAGGCCCTGGTTACAATAGGTGTTGAAGGTGTATAGATGCCCCTCCAGGCCAATAACTTCGATCCAAGAGTAATTTTCTCCCTTTTTAAATGGGGGCTACTCTTAAAGGAAAGAATTTGCTCTCTTTAGAGAGCAAATTCTTACCTTAAAGAGTAGCCCCCTTTTGGAAAAGACTTTGCTTACCAGGAAAGCAAATTCAACTTTGCAAGAGTTGTCTTCCTCTAAAGCATAGGAGCCCCAGTAGCTTAATGGGTTAAGCTCTGGCTTGCTGATCCAGGGGTCTTGTGTTCGATTCCTACTGGAGGCAGAAATCAACTCTGACATTAATGAAGTTCCATTGCAACAGCCTTTCATTATCACTTTCCCATCATCCTATGACTGAAATACTGTTGAAAAGGATGTAAAATCACAAGTTTTCCATCCATCCATCCATCCATTCATCCATCCTTGCAAAACGGCTGAGAAAACTTGGAGATGTAGTCATACACATTTAGAAGCCCAATTGATACCCCTTTTTTAGCTCACCTGAGCCAGCGGCTCCATGGGAGCTTATAGGATGGTAAGGCTCCGGCATCCGTCGTCCGTCCATCCCTCCGTCCATCAACAATTTCAAACGACTTCTGCTCTCAAACTGCTGGGCCAATTGTAACCAAATTTCATATGTAGCCTCTAGGGGACTTAGGAACGAAAAGTTATTGAAACGGTCCTGGTCACATGACCAACATGGCCGCCACGCCAATATATAGTATAAACCTAGAAAAGTCTTCTTTTCCAGAACCAATAGGCTGATGGCCTTTAAACTTGGTATGTAGCATCAGGTACACGAGTACTACCAAGATTGTTCAAATTATGACCTTTGGTTGACCTTGACCTTTTTTATTGTAAGGTCAAATTTGCGTTCTAGCTTTTATATGGGAAAAAGCTAGAACATAAGATTTCTTGGAAACTGTTGAAGATTTAGACCTGAAAATTGGTATATACAGTCATCTGAATGAGTTCATGAAAATTAATGCGTAGAAGAGGTCAAGGTTTGACCTTTGACCCTGGTCTCATATTCTGACAGTTTCATACATCTCCTCAAAAGCCACTGGGCCAGTTGTAACCAAATTTCATACAGAGCCTCTAGGGGGCAGGGGAACGAAAATTTGTTCAAACGGACTGGGTCACATGACCAACATAGCCGCCATGCCCATATATGGTAAAAACCTTTAAAAATCTTCTTATCCAGAACCAATAGGTCAGTAGCCTTGAAACTTGGTATGTAGCATCAGAAACACGAGAACTACCAAGCTTGTTCAAATTATGACCTTCGGTTGACCTTGACTTTTTTTACGGTAAGGTCAAATTTGCTTTCTCTAGCCTTTATATGGGAAAATGCCAGAACATAAGATTTCTTGGAAACTGTTGAAGATTTTGACCTGAAAATTGGTATATACAGTCACCTTAATTAATACATGAAAATTAATGCATACAAGAGGTCAAGGTCATTGTCTGACCTTTGACTCTCATATTTTGACAATTTCACACATCTCCTCAAAAGCCACTGGGCCTATTATAACCAAATTTCATATGGAGCCTCAAGGGGCTGAGGGAACGAAAATTTGTTCAAAGGGTCCTAGTCACATGATCAACATAGCGCCATGCCCATATGTGGTAAAAACCTAGAAAAATCTTCTTCTCCATAACCAATAGACCAATGGCCTTGAAACTTGGTATGTAGCATCAGGAACGCAAGTACTACCAAGATTGTTCAAATTATGACCTTGGGTTGACCTTGAACTTTTTTTACGGTAAGGTCAAGTTTGCTTTTTGTAGCTTTTATATGGGAAAATGCTAGAACATAAGATCTCTTTGAAACTGTTTAAGATTTAAACCTGAAAATTGGCATATACAGTCATCTAAATGAGTACATGAAAATTTGCATGTACAAGAGGTCAAGGTCATTCTTTAACCTTAGACCCTGGTCTCTCATATTTTGACAATTTTACCCATCTGCTCAAAAGCCACTGGGCCAATTGTAACCAAATTTCATACAGAGCCTCTAGGGGCTGAGGGAAAGAAAATTCATTCAAACAGTCTTGGTCAAATGACCAACATGGCTGCCATGCCCATATATGGCAAAAACCTTTACAAATCTCCTTCTCAAGAACCAAGTGATTGATGGCCTTGAAACTGGGTATATAGCATCAGGTACTTGAGTACTATCAAGATTGTTCAAATTATGACCTTAGGCTGACCTTGACCTTTTACAAGGCAAGGTCAAGAATGGGAAAATGGTAGAACATAAGAGTTCATGGCAAGTTTAGAAGATTTTGGCCTAAAAATTGGTATATACGGTCCTCTTAGTACATGCAAGATTTGCGGGTACAAGTAGTCAAGGTCATCCTTTGACTGCTGACCCATGTCTCTAATATTTTGATAATTTTAGACTTCTCCTTAAAAGCCACAGGGCTAATTGTAACCAAATATCATACACAGCCTCCAGGGGCTGATGGAACGAAAATGTATCAAGCGGTCTAGGTCACATGACCTACATGGCCACCATACTCAGGTGAGCAATTCAGGGCCTCATGGCCCTCTTGTCTGTCACCAGGAAATGAATGTAGAAACAATGCCACCTGCCATGATTTACACCTGGGATATTGGTGTGAGTGTTTGGTACCCGGCTTTGAAGGACTGCTATGTGAAAGAGAGAGAGATGAATGTACCAGCTGGGAGCCATGCAAGAATGGAGCTACATGTGTGGATGAATTTAATGGCTACAGGTATTTTCATTTTCTCCAGAATTGTCCTAACTATTGGGACCCCTTCACGAATTAATTTTAATACTGTTTTAAAACCTAAACAGCAGTCTGATTAGGGCTGACACTGTCATTCCATTAGATGAAGATAGATGATTTTTCCTTCTAAAAATAATGGAGATCTGTCTTATAAGTGGGATCTAGATTTTTTGGAATTGTTTTTGAAGAGAAAAACGTATCTAATAGCTGAATTACACACTTTAAAGCCAAATAGATATAGTACATTAAAATAAGGGATTCTGAATGACAAACAGAGACAATGTATCAACAAAGTGTCAGTAAACTATTTTCTGCGATCAACCAGTAAAAATCTTCCTGAAATTATAAATCTTTATAGGTTTCGAAAGTTATTCATTGCTTATATTCATTATTTGTTATTTATTGTTTGTAGTTGAAAATATTTTGTGGATGCACTTTTGTGGGAAGTAACTCTGCCATTTTCATGTTTGCCTCTTCTCAATGGAGTGCACTCTGGGTCTGCCTAAAAACAGTAATGATGGGTAATGTAGCGTAATGATGCGTAATGTAGCGTAATGTAACATAAAGGTGGACAATATTGCATGAAAATGGTCATGTATCTTTGTTACCTTCTGGTAACTTCAATTCAGAGACTATTTCTAAAGTTTAAATAGACCTATAATTAAATAGTATAGGGGCTTAGTAGGATATAGCGTACAGAAAAGCTTATGTTGCCACCCGATGCACGATGTTGCACAAAACGTCTGAAGTGTGATCTTATGGCATATGTATATGTCCTCCAAAGTATGATACCTAAAAAGTGCACAAGGTCAGTTTACTGACCAGGATTGTAATCTACAAATGGGTGGGTGGGGAAAAATGTCCCACGGTACCACGTAACTATGGAACCATGGAAAGCTGAATACCATGTCCCTTCACTTTTTTTCGAAAAGGCAGGGGACAAATAAGATCTCTGAGGATTAATGACAGTCTCAGGATGCAGAGAAACATTTATATGTTCCAAATTATTTATAAAAATGTATAAAACCAATACATTATGCATCATTACGCTACATTACGCATCATTACTGTATTTTGGCACATCAGTCAACTCTTAGAGGAAATAATTTGTTTTTATAGAAGTGAATTCTTTCCTTTGTTTTTTGTCGCACCTGCTTTAGCAAGGTGCGATATAGGCGTCCGGTTTTCCGTTCGTCATTCCGTCCGTCAGTCCGTCCATCAGTCCGTTCACATTTACGTCAACCCTTGCGTTAAATATTAATTTCTCCAAAACCACTGCACCCATGGTTCTCAAATTTTATATGGATCATTACCAGACTGCAAGACCTCAGAATGATAAAAATCAGCCAGGTCCAAAATCTAAGATGGCCACCATTGCAACAAATTTCCGTTCACATTAATTTTACGTTAACCCTGGCGTTAAATTCTATTAAATTAAAAACCACTGTACCCATTGTTCTTAAATTTTACATGGAGCATGACCAGACTGCAAGACCTCAGAATGATAAAAATCAGCCAGGTCGAGAATCCAAGATGGCCGACATTGCAATAAATTTCCGTTCACATTGATTTTACATTAACTCTGGCGTTAATTTCTATTTAATGAAAAACCACTACACCTTTTGTTCTCACATTCCACATGGAGCATGACCAGACTGCAAGACTTCAGAATGGTAAAATTCAGCCAGGTCAAGAATCCAAGATGGCTGCCATTGCAACAAAAAAGCGCTCACATGTACATTAATCCTGGCATTAAGGTCTATATTTAGTTAATTTCTCCAAAACCACTGCACCCATGGTTCTTAAATTTTATATGGAGCATGACCAGACTGCATTGCTTCAGAAAGATCAAATTCAGCCAGGTCAAGAATCCAAGATGTTTGCCATTGCAACAAAAAACATTCACATTTACGTTAACCCTGGTGTTAATGTTTGTTCAATTAATTTCTCCAAAACCATTGCACCCATAGTTTTCAAATTTCATATAAAGGTAAAATTCAGCCAGGTCGAGAATCCAAGATGGCTGCCTTTACTAAAAATGGCAAAAACAACAAAATCAGCTTCTATTTCTGAACCACTTGGTATATTTGGTTGAAATATTGCATGGAACATCAATCAGTGGGCCATGACCTCTGCTACCATGGAAGTGCAATGCAGGTGCGACATAGCATTCCGCGGAATTCTTGTGGTCTAGAGAAGCAATCAGGAAATTACAAAAGTTGTCCCTAATCGAAAAAAAAGCTTTAAAACATGAAAGCTTACCCCATACACCTTAAAATATGTATTTTTTGGTCCTATTTGAAGGGAGGCCATATATAATCTGGTGTTAGAATCCTTTCTGATAGGAGACTACTGTTTTAGAAAAGATTTGCTTCACTCTTGGAGCAAATTATTCTGTTTGAGAGTATATAAGTCTTCCGTAAGGAAAAGAGGTAGCAATATTCAGTTCAAAGTGATCTACCTTGGAGGTGTATCAAATTTCCTTAACATTGTCTTTTCAGTTGCCACTGTACTGAAAACTGGAATGGTATAAACTGCACAGAAGAGGTAAACAAATGTCTTAAAAACCCTTGTTTAAACAATGCAGGATGCATTGATTTGTCAGATGGCTTCTTCTGTCAGTGTCCACCATTTTACACAGGAAGAATTTGTGAAACAGCATTTAATCCTTGCGCCGCAGAATATAGTCCCTGTCAGAATGAGGCTGAGTGTATTGCTCCACCAGATGGACAATACAGATGTTTTTGCCAAAGAGGTAAGTTTATTTTTAGAGAGTTTTTCACTGTACCGTACTGTTTCATTTGCTTCACATGAAAAGGGACCATAAGCCATGTTTGACCAGCAAACACTTAGTTAAGCTAATGCATCTGTGCAACTGGTCAGAGCTGGATCTTTTCAGTTTATATAGATTCCTAAGAAATCAGGAATTGAATAGTGACAGCCCTGATCGGACTTCGCAGACAGACAGGCTGATATAAGTTTTCCCTATTTTCACATGGCAAAAAGTACTTTTTAACATGGTGACTCTAATTAGTGAACTTTAGCTACCATTATACGAGGTATGTCACTGGAAAAGTGTATCAGATCTGACTGGGGTCTACACTTGTCCAAAATGATGTTTTCCTAAAACATGCTATAAAGAAGTTCTGGTATGACCTTTTCTTATTAAATTTACATGTTTTGATACAATAAACCTTGCATTTAAGAAGTTCTGGTATAGCTTTTCCATTGAATTTCCAAGTTATGTTGAAATGAATCATGTTATAAAGGGACTCTGGTGACTGGGATATTTGTTTCCATGGAATTTCAGTGTTATCTCTTAAACTATTACATTGAACCATACTAAAGAGAGGTTTCCATGTCTGTTTCCATGGAAATACCTTGCTATATCAAAACCTTTATCATAAAGAGGTATGAGTGTATCTGTTGCCATGGAATACTGTGTTGTTACCACAATTATATTAGAATCAGGTTATAGCAAGATTCCTGTGTATCTACACTGAGTAGAGAAAAATTGGGATTTTGGGTCCAAGTGATTTACCTAATTCCTTATCCTAACCAACTAATCCTGTGATAAAGAGGGACAGGCTCACTTGTTTGAAACCAGTGACATCGTTAGTTAACAAGGCATCCCATTTCAAACATTTCAAAACATATTGTACACACATTTGTTGCCCTTTATTGCCGAAAAAATAAGAGAAGCTTTTGAAATGCAAAAGCTCCTCACAAAAATGTCAGCAAAAATATCAACACACTGTCTTGATATAGTATGTACATGTAGTAGAAAAATAAGAAAATCCTGGACTAGAGACATCCTTAAGCTGATAATGCACTGAACAACATGGCCATGATCTTTGTATTTTAGGTTTCACTGGAAAACAATGTGAGGTAGATGTGAATGAATGCCTGTCATTTCCATGTCATAACAATGCCACATGTGAAGATATCATGGGTGGGTATGTCTGCCACTGTATGGTGGGCTGGACAGGCCAGAATTGTCTGGTGAATATTGATGATTGCATTGGTGATCCTTGCCAGAATGAAGGTGGATGTGTTGATCTTGTGAACAGGTAAATTTTAATAACCTTTTGACGGCCGTAGCATATTTATATGTAATTGCTGACAATGACTTTTTGAATGACCCTTACAAGCTCATTTATTCAAGCATCTTATTAATTTTGATTTCTCTGTATATACCAGAACCATGGCCTTGCAGGCTCTTAGTGTCAGTTCTGAATTGCATATTGGGAGGACACTAGACACTTTCAAATGCCGAAATAAAAAAAGAACTTGAAAAATTCACTTCTGAAATTCGGCTTTTATCTTGACTTTTTGTAACCGCCCTACTAATCTTACCAAACACACAGGTCCAAAACTAAAATATGGGATAAATGCGCAATAAAAAGGAAAATAAGAAGAGAGAGACAATGGTGGCATATGATTATTCCTCATTCACATTCAAATGCCCTGGATATTACGAAAAGCAAAGTATCTCAGTGGTCTGACAGTATGCACCAGTTGCTGAGTGTTATGTAATGTGTGTTCATACAATTATTATGACATGGGGATAGCAGCCTCGTATGGTGAAATTGTTTCTGTTTATCTGTATAATATTATATCATGGTGGATCTCGTAAGAATTGCTTTCTAATGAGATTCAAATAGTCTATGATTCTCTGTTGAGTAGGGAATACGAACATAACACACTCAACATTTTGGTTCATCTTCAGTTCTGTCATACTACAGCATAAGAGTTTGGATATAAAGGTAAATGGATACACTTTCAGGGGAAGTGACTTTGCCATTTTCATGTTTGCTTCCTGTTTCAATAAGGGTCAACTCATAAAGGAAAGAATCTGCTCCTTTAGGAGCAGATTCTTTCCCTTAAGTGTTGTCCCTTTCTGGAAGGTTCTAATGCTCAGGGAAGCAAACAGGAAGTTACAAAAATTGATTCCCTTTGTAAAATTGGCCCCCCCCAAAACAACAACAACAACAAAAAAAAACGGGGTGTCTCCATACACCTTCAGTGTCTTTCTTTTGTTTCAGCTTTGAGTGTAACTGTACAGAACACTACACTGGCCATTTGTGTGAAGATCTGTATGACTATTGTCATGGCAGCCCATGTCACCATGACTCCACCTGCAGCTTGGTTGTCGGGGGTTACCAGTGTCACTGTTTACCTCCGTACACAGGAGAACAGTGCCTTGATGTCATAGATGCATGTGAAAGTGAACCTTGTCACAACAATGGTTCCTGTGTCAATCTGAGTCCAAGCTTCTATTGTAACTGTGTCAAACCATACACTGGTCTGACTTGTGAAGATACCATCAGCTACTGTGCTAGTGAGCCTTGTCTTAATGATGGACTATGTCGTGATGGGATAGAAGATTTCTTTTGTATTTGTCCGCCTCTTCTGACTGGGAAACAGTGTACAGATTTAATTGATTACTGTGAAAACAGGCCATGCAAGAATGATGGCATTTGTCTAAATTCCCATTTTACTTACAGATGCATATGTGCATATGGGTTTGAGGGTGTAAATTGTACAGGTATAGTTGATTTTTGCAGTGAAAATCCCTGTCTAAATTTAGGAAATTGTTCAAACATTCCAGGAGGTTACAAATGTGAATGTACAAACCAGTTTTATGGAAAGTTCTGTGAAAGTATTCTACCATCAACAACTTTTAGAGTTTCTAGTCCACAAGCCTTTTCTACTTATTTAATAAGTATATCCCCAACTCCAGCTTCACATATTATAGAGGTCTGTTCAGTAAAATCTACAGATTCTTCAAAGCTATTAGGTACAAGTCTTTCTGCAGAAATAGTGTCATCAAGTTATTCTTCTTTCAAATTAGCTTATACAAGTACCGCATTACTGTCAACAGAAACACTTAAGTTTACAGAAGCAAGTACATTATCAACCAGGAGAACCATTTTAGAAGGATTTTCTACTTCTGTGACTGATATGCCTAGTTCATCAAAGTTTGCTAGTACTGGTCCAGTGATGTATGGAAGTTCTGTATCTGAAATGAGTGGGCAGTCTAGCATCAGCCTATCTGAAAAAGAAGAGCACACAACATCAATTATATTACCCGAATCAGACACAGAGTTTACTTCATCAGCATATGTATTTCCTTCCACTAGTTCTAGTCTTACAGAATCACAATATGAAACTGTTATGCCAGAATCAGTTAAGATGTTTGCCTCATCTTCTAGAGATACTTTAAGTACATTTTACACTTTGCCATCATCTAAGCCAACCAGTCCTGAACCTCGTTTGTCTACCAATACATATTCATTTACTGTTCCTAGTATTTTATCATCCAGTTTGTCTTTAGATTTCTCATTTATTTCAAGGACTAGTTCTGAGCTATATTCTTGGATTTCTGATTCAAGAGAGCTTCATCATATTTCAAGCACAGCTACTTCATCAGTGAACAATGCCCAGGGTACTATCAACAGTCAAACCATCCTCACTGAGTATGCAGCTACAAGCTTAGAAGAAAATACCTCTAGTTCTGTTACACAAGCTATAAGCAGTTCTCCAACCATTTCTGTTTCTGTGAGTGTACTGTCAGTAGATGCATCTCATGTGTCAGTGTCATCATACATATTGAAGACTGAAGAAGACAGTGGCATATCATTATTGTCATCATTATCAAAATTATCCTTTGCAACATCAGTTTTGTATGGTAGTGTCTCTGTGCTTCAAGAAACAGTGAATAGTACAGAAAGCTTAATAATAAGTACTTTTTCTTCTTTAACTTTAACAGAACTGACAGCTTCTCTTGTGAAAACAGATTTAATATCACCATTGAGATCAGAATTAGTAACATCTATAACAAGAGCTAGTAGTTTTTCTTCCCTGAAAGACTCAGAGGAAGAACTGTTTTCAGCAAGAACTCTTATGTCATCTGTGTTTACCAAGATTTCACCAAGCATAATGTCAAACGGAGACACTGAAGCTACAGTGATAACTGGATTTCCTGTATTTACATCCAAATCAGCATCTCCTGAACTTACCCAGCTTATATCAGAAACTGTATCAATTGATCATACTCAGCATATATCAATAATAATATCGCCTGGATATTCACAGCTTACACCAGACTCAACATCATCTGTACTTACTTATCCTACATCAAAAACATCTCCAGAGCATACTCAGCTTAGTATGTCTGGAACTACATTACCAACAATTACTCAGCTTGCATCAAAAACAGTGTATCCAGAGTTTACCCATCATACATTAGGAACTGTATCTCCTACACTTACTCAGGTGTATTCCTCTCATCTTCTAAGTCCTGTTATTACTAAATCAAGTGAAACTTTTAGTCTTAGTCAATACCCTGCAAGCCAGTACTCTAGTTTCAGTGATTCTAGTATTTCAAAGGAAGAGAATTCCACATTAGTTTCTTCTATTGGGGATCTTAGTAAGCATTCAAGTGAACCATTAAGATCCAGCCCACTTTCAAGCAGTTACCAAGGAAACACTGTAAGTCACATTTTAAAAAGTGAAATATTTACAGAATCTGAAAGTCATTCAGTGTCATCATACAATCAAGTTTTGAAATCTTTGCAGCCTAGTGATCAAATTAGGACCTCAAACCAGCTGATAGCAAGTACTTCTACTGTATATCAGTTTAGTAGTGGAACTGAACAGATAGAATCAATGCCTTCATCTTTTAAAGAATCTAAATATCACTCAGTCTTTGAAGGAGTGGACTCGCTGACTAGTGGTGGCACTGAGTTACTGTCTGTTATATCCAAACCATTTATGCAAAGTGATTCACTGACCATTTTGCTACCATCATTAAGCATTGTAGCTTCGTCAACAAAAACTATGCAATCTAATGATGCTACAGAATTTGTATCAACAGCTACTGTGGGTCATTTTGATTTAATATCAACCTTGCATAGAACTACATATGAAATAAGGTTATCTATAAGTCCAACAGATGTTAACACTTGGAAAGATTCACAGCTATCTCCTGTAACAGAGACCTCACTTGCCAAGGTTTCACCTACTTCTGCAGCTTCAAAGCAATTGTCTAGTGTATTAACAAGGTTAAGTACAGAATCTGTCTATGCTATGCTTGTAACAACAGATTCTACTATAATACATTCAACAGTCCACACATCACTAGTGCAGTCCTCAAGTTCATTCATGGCTGCATCAAACGTTGAACCCACAAGTGTTTTCCTCATGACTTCCTCTTCAGATACAATTTTAGCAAACTCATCTTCATCAGTTTTGCTCATACCATCAGAAATGTCAGTAGATGCTCTGTTATCCAAATCAGATGTAGAATCTGAAGGATTTTCTGTGACAGCAGCTACACGTATCTCTTTAAGCTCTATAGTAAGGCAGTCATCTTCAGTACAAGTTCTAAGCTCCGTATCCTTGATGTCATCGAAAATAGATTCAGTACCTCCAGTATCTATACCAGTAGCAAATTCAATATCCATAACAACAGGGTTCATGTGGTCTTCAGCGTCTACACTGAGACTGTCTACAGCTGTAATTTCAACAAGCAAGATTGTTTTCCCAACTTCCACAACAGTAACTGGAAGTGTTGCTCTGACTACAGAATTACCTGATACAGCATGTGAAACTGTTGATTGCTATAATGGTGGTGTGTGTAAAATAAATGGGTCTGCTGTTTGTCATTGCCCTTCAAGATTTACAGGACTTCACTGTGAGACAGGTAAGACTTCAATTTGAAGTGCATCTGAACACTTTAGGGAAGTTGATAACCAAAAATTCTTTGTCTCCCTTTTCATTAGAGGCCTCTCTTAAAGAAAAGAAACTGCTCCAGAGAGAAGAAAACCATTTTTTCTCTGTATTTGTAGCCCCTATATCAGAAGGGATTTAGTATATAGGGAAGCAAACAGTCACAAAAATTTGTTCTATATGTAGAAATGGGAGAAAAACATGATATCTTAGTTCAGTCCACTGGCTTTGTCACACAATGAATGCTGAAAAATCAAATTTCAGTTCTTATGTAAAGTCACCTCTGCAGTGAGAATCAGATGAAATTATGTAACTGTAATAATCAAGGCTCACAAAGCTCTTTAGATATCTGAGAAACTTGGGTATGAAGGTAATTCAACCAAGAATTCTTACATCGTTACATTTTCCTGTCCTATAGTACCAAGTTGCAAAACTTAAAATTTTGTACAGACTTAGTAGCATGGTCTAAATAAATCCATAAAAATGAGTTTGTCTCAAATGACTTTTCAAAAAGCATTGAATTACAAAATACTCAAAATCTTTCACACACATACTCTGTTATGTGATTTACTAAAAGTAAAAAGTATGCAAAGACCAGGAACTGAAACAATCAAAATCCAAATCCAGCCCTCAAACCATAGTTGGTTCAGCTGTGATTCAGCTGTTCATTTTATTTTCAGCTATTACAATGCCAGTGTCATTGTTTAATGGAACCACCATCTTAGAGATTGAAAATCATGATATCAATAATTCTGTGATCATCCAGCTGTCATTCAAAACTCTACAGGTATGTTTGACTAAGAAAAGCCAATCAGCACATGTATCACAGTCTTATGTATACAGAAACATAGAGAAGTATGTGATATATACATGTATCATGAAAAGGTAAAAGAAAAATGTTATTTTTAGGCTAACAGACCTCTTTGAAATTTTGATTGCCTTATTATGCCTTCAAGATAATAGTCTCGGATATTTAGATTTGAATATCTGTCCATATGTGAGCCATATCATGTGATTTCCAACAATGTGGCATTGGTGACAAGCAAAGGTTCTGGTCAGACTGCACATAAGTGCAGTCTGACCTGAGCCTTTTCTTGTCACATCAGCCATCTATGGAAGTGGCCCAAGCCATACAGCCAACAGCGAGGCCTCTGGTTACCTTGTGTGATTGAGGAGGAGGATCTGAATATCATGACAAAATTGCCACATTGTTGGAAATCACATGATGCGGCTCATGTCATACTTTCAGGTACTGATTTTGTGTTATCTGCTACTCCCATAGTTTTTATCTCCCCTGCAACTAGCAGAAATGAGATAGGTATAGCTGTCAGCAACATTGGTGGCAGTGTTGGTGGTATAAATTTTCACCAACTTTTCTGGTTAAGCTCTGCTTGTTGAAATATGCTGACAGGAAAAACACAGTGTTCAGCGGAATTCGTGGTTGTTTGTTTTTTTGACACTTGAGCAGTTTTTTTCAGGACTTTCATATTCTTTAAAGTTTTAATTGGACTTTTATTGAGAATTTACTTTTTATCTTAGGATACAGGTACCCTGTTATATTACCGGCTGAAGCCAGAACCTACAGCCAGTGTTGTAAGTCTACAAATTGTTGAAGGATTCCTGCAGGTATTTCTTAAACATTTCACGTTTACATTTTGATTTTGAAACTTATTTATTTAATTTTTTTTGCATTAATATCGATTAAGACTTGAGACACTCCTGATAGTTTACATTCTGCATTATGTTATTACTGTCTTGTCAAGTTCAGCAATGAGTTTCTGTGTTTCTGTTCAATCTTAATATAGGGATCAAACATAGATTTTCATGCATTAACATTTGCCGGGTCCTAAGGGAGCTGCTGAAAACCTGCTGAGGTTTTCAAAAGCCCCTGAGGGATTTGGCAAATGTTAATGCAGTGAAAAGGCATGTTCAATTTTTATTATTGAATAAATTCAACCACAGTGCTACAAAAATAACAAAACAAATTGGCACTGTTTTTGCCCCCATCACCTTCTGATTCCTACTTGCACTATGATATCCATTTCTATAAAAATCTTTTCAGGCCATGGTCAGCTATGTGAATTTTTATCCAACCTTTAGCAGCAGTTTACAACTCAATATGAGCCGTAACACGAGAAAACCAACAAAGTGGTTGTGCGCCCAGCTCAGACTCAAGTCAGCCTGGGCATCCGCCCAGTCTGATCAGAGTCTTCGCTGTCTGCATGGAAGTAGCTTAGATCCTTAGCTACCCTTAAGCACTTAGCGAAGAGTCTGATCTGACTGGGTGAATGCCCAGGCTGATCTGAGTCTGCACTGGGCACTTAACCACTTTGTTGGTTTTATCGTGACGCGGCTCATATCATTTTCACTTGAGTTTTCACTCACTGCCGCTCTTCCATTCTTACAAGATCAGAATCTGTTTAACTCTTGCATATAAGTCTTTGATTGATACCTTTAGCTGCAAACTTGCTGCTTGCTTTTGTATTGATGGAGTATTGCCCTGAGTCTTGCATATGAAAAGCCACAAAGCCGGTCATTATAGCACATGAATTGACTTATTAAAACACAGGTTTGTGTTCCTTAAAACATGCCTGTCAATAGCCTGTGACCCCAATATTTATGCAATAATAAAGTAATAATACTTTTGTAATAGTAAATTTATATTGTTTTGTGCTCCTTTATTGAAAGGATAAATGCCAAAGATGTTAGTTAAGGTAATGAATTCTCTCATTTCATTTCAGTTGTATTTCACATGCGGCAGCCAAAGCTTTGTTCTAATACAAGGGTCAAGGTGAATAATGAAAGACTGTTTACTGTCATGCTCAGGTATCTGTCTGTTGTATCTGTACAGTGTTTATTTGGTTATAAGATGCCTCTAGAATGACACCAAATAATTTAGTCAGTCTTGTGTAATTCTTCTATGAGATGGAATTTTCCCTTCCTAGGAAATCTAGTCTAGACTAGATCCATCTAATTTCCGGTCTCTGATGTCCAGTCTAGATCCATTTTAGTTCCCAAAATTCTTGAATCATCTTTTAAGATTGATCTAGATGTTTGGGGTTGTTAAATATAGATCTGTCTTATTAGATGGAATTAGACTTTTTTGGGGTTGTTTTGGAAGGGAAACCTTCGTCTTATAACCAAACAGATATATTACCGTAATCAACCCTTTTAGCGCCCTGTGTGCTTAACTTTTTCAAACTGGCGGCAAATACTTTTAGTAAATTTTCTTTCTTATAAGCGCACATTTCAAGGATTTATTATATATTGAAGAAAAAAATTTAGTGGCTAAGCATTGGAGAAAAGCTGCTTATGGTCACAGGATAGAGAAGCTTTACTAAAATGAAAAGTGAGATTCTGTAGCAAATTTGACTATAAGCGCACATATTTTTACTGGCTTATGCCTTTGTTTGCAAACAAAGGCATTAGCCAGTAAAAATATGTGCGCTTATAGTCATATGCCTCATAAATTACCATGACATGTGCTTATAGGGGCTTGTGTGATAATTGCGTTGACTACAGTATATAGAGAGCAGAATATGAATGAATGAAAGCTAACAGACCTATAGAGTACCTGATAAGGAGTAGCTGGGTTTAAGGTTGAATGGGTATACTTTTAGGGGAAGAAACATTGTTATTTTCATTTTTGCCTCACTTTGCATTGGGGGTGAACTCTTAAAGGAAAGAAGGGCTAAGAAGGGCTTTTAGGAAAAGCTATGCCACCCAGGAAGCAAACGAGGAGTCACAAATCTTGTTTCCTTTCTTAAAAATGGCAAAAAAAAATTAAAATAGACCTGTACACTTAATTTTCCATATAAGCTAGGAGCGGAGCGGCTGTAGTGTAGTGGATAACACTCCAGACTATTAATCCAGGAGTCACAAGGTCAATCCCCCGCTTCTTCGGTCTTTCGGATGAGACTTTAAATCGAGGTTCCATCTCCATATGACCTTGTTGTTGGTAGGACATTAAACCCAAGTTCACTCACTCACTCCATAAAAGCAAATGTTTGTGTTCCTCTAACAACCCACAACATATATTTTAAGAAAAAGAAATGGAAGAAATATTCCCAAATTGTTCATTTCCTCTCCTCCTTCCTTACAAACACACCCAAGAAGAACGCCCACACCTTATATGGAGCACTGTCTAAGTATCTAACTGAAATGTTTAATAGGAAAGCATTGGAATTGCTATTATCTGATTGTTAGCATGCATATATGATTTTATATTAAAAACCCACACCCTCCTCATTCTAATTGTGCAGAAATCATTGATATCATTGTCAGAACAGCATTTCTTAGCTGCAGTCTGACAGGATTAAAGATTGTCTCCCTCGTTTATTTAACAAAATTTCGTTAGACAATATGTAATAGTCTCGTAATTAACCGTACAAGTCTCATAATTAACCGTACAAGTTTTGAGAAAATGCATGCTTATTTGATAAATGTGGGATGAAAAATAATCTTCAAATTAAAATGCAAATTACCTGTTTCCTCACGGCCTGTAAGAATATCGATTTTGACCACGTGTGTCATGTAGAGATATTTTTCTTCGTCGTGCACGTGATTGTGACGTATGAATGAATTATTTTTGTCCAATAATGCGATTTCAAACGCGGTCCACGATTGTATAAAAAAATATTTTATTTTTGTTAAAGTCACTTTTATCAAATAGTATTATCTAAACTCTAATCCAAATGTATAGTTAGACCATGTCGGAGGTATTGCATGAAATATTTTATCAAATTATTTTTGTTATTATTATAAAGGGAGTAAATCTTTAAATAGAAGTAGCATATGAAATATACAGCTTGCAATAGAACCAGCCAAGCAATCGAGGGCAGAATAACTCATTTTCTTATGAATTGAATGAACATTATAGAAGCGATAACCTCATGATATTGGAGCAGCACTGTTTCCACATACTAGGCATCTCTTCCCTTGCTGTGGCTCACTTGATGTCAGCACTGTATGACAGGTATTCTCTCATTTTTATATGCCTGTTTTAAAAAACAGACATATTATATCGTGGTGTTGTCCGTCTGTCCATCCGTCTCCATTTGTCTGTAAACATTCTTGTGAGCGCCATATCTCAGTAATCATTTGGGATATCTTCATGAAATTTGGTAGGCATATGTATCAGGTTGGGAGAACATGTCGCATACAAGAATGGTTGCTCCCCCTTCCTTAGTTTCCAAGTTATGCCCCTTTGATTAATTTTTTCCCTGCCAGTCTTGTGCGCGCCATAACTAGATAACAGTTTGGGATATATTCATGAAACTTCATAGCAATGTGTATGAAGTCCCAACGATGTGTCGCATACAAAAATGGCTGCTCTCCCTTGCTTTGTTTTAGAGTTACATCCCTTTCATTAGTTCTTTTAGGCTATTTTTGTGTATATTTATCTTGTGCATACGTTAACATGGTAACCGTTTGGAATATCATGATGAAACTTTATAACAATGTGCATGATCACAAGACAATGTGTGGCATATAAGAATGGTTGCTCCCCCTTTCTTAATTTTGGAGTAACCTCCCTTTGATTAGTATTTTTAGGTGTTTCTCATTCACTCCATATCTCCTTAACCTTTTGAAATATTACAATGAAACTTTGTAGGAATGGGGCAATGTATCCTGAGCAAGAACCACAACTCTGGCTTACTTACTGTATTATCTGCCCTTGCAAAAATTTCCTGTTTACTCTGTAACCGGTTTAGAATATTTTAACACGACTTAATTATTGTCAAGGGAATGTAGTAGAACCAAGAATGGTATATCTAGTATATTTAGTTCATCTCCTTGTTTGACTTTGGCAAGCAACTTCACCTTGGAAGCTGATTTGTGGTATGCTAATTGTATTTGATGTGTTTGTCGAGCCCGCTTGCGGTGAGTGAGACATAGTCGTCGGTTTGGTGTTGGTGCATCTGTCCATCTGTCTGTCCGTCCGTTTACAGCCATATCTTGAGTTTGTTTGACTCTAGAACCTTGAACCTTCACAATATGCACCACCAAAATGCTAATTGGCTCCCACAAAACTAGGTCACTGTGACCTACTTTCACAAAAAAGTACCACATATTTAGTTTTCGTCTGCAGCCCCATATCTCCCTTATCAAAGGCCCCAGAACATTCAAACTTCATCAGTGCATGCACCTTACCACTCCAGGTCATCTCCAACAAAACTAGGACACTGTGACCTACTTTCACGAAAAAGTACCACATATTTAGTTTTTGTCTGCAGCCCCATATCTCCCTTTTCATAGGCCCCAGAACATTGAAACTTCATCAGTGCATGCATCTTACCACTCCAGGTCACCTCCAACAAAACTAGGTCACTGTGACCTACTTTCACGAAAAAGTACCACATATTTAGTTTTCGAGGTCAGCCCCATATTTTTCTTTTCATAGGCCCCAGAACATTTAAACTTTATCAGTGCATGCACCTTACCAGTCCAGGTCACCTCCAACAAAACTAAGTCACTGTGACCTACTTTCACAAAAAAGTACCACATAGTTAGTTTTTGTCTGCAACCCCATATCTCCCTTTTCATAGGCCCCAGAACATTGAAACTTCATCAGTGCATGCAGTTTTCCACTCCAGGTCACCTCCAACAAAACTAGGTCACTGTGACCTATTTTCACGAAAAAGTACCACATGTTTAGTTTTTGTCTGCAGCCCCATATCTCCCTTTTCATAAACCCTAGAACACTGAAACTCCATCAGTGCATGCATCTTACCACTCCAGGTCACCTCCAACAAAACTGTGTCACTGTGACCTACTTTCACGAAAAAGTACCACATATTTAGTTTTTGAGGTCAGCCCCATATCTTTCTTTTCATTGGCCCCAGAACATTGAAACTTCATCAGTGCATGCACCTTACCAGTCCAGGTCACCCCCAACAAAACTAGGTCACTGTGACCTATTTTCATGAAAAAGCATTTTCACTGCTGTCAAAGTGCCAACGGGCTTGACATGGCCGCAGCCATCTAGTTAATATTTAAATAATGTTTCAGTCATAAATTATAGAGTGGTTGCCCCTGTTTGTCTGCCTGTCTATCCTTTTTTAAACAATCTTGTTCATTCTGTTACTCCTTTATGATATTTAAAGGGCGTATTATGAGCCACTTGCGAAGCCCTTGTTGAAGATTTTGCTGAGCTCTAGATTAAGTATTTTATATGTTGTAAGCCCCCATAATAGAAACATCTAAGTGAGACAGTTCTAATGATTTGTCAGAACATAAATGTTGTGTTATCCTAGAATCATCCTTGAATAATTTCTTTATATACAGCTCTGAAGCAGAATGATCTCTGTCATAGAATGCATTTCTTTGTCAATTATGATAATTTAATATTTCAGGCAGACTATGGTATGTCAGGCTTCTGTTGATTTAGTTGACAACATTATAGAAAAGCAGCCATTGACATGGATCATTGGGACTAATCAGCTGGCAGAAATGGATCACATGACCAGAGTCAGGCTACTTTTGATTGGTGGATTGTCTGAAGATTTAGCCAGTGAAAATCATCGAAATTTTACTGGCTGCCTGGGAAATATATGGTTGAATGGAAATCCTATATGGGCAAATGATTCACTGCAGAAAGTGAGTTATAGACTACCTATTTATTCAGTTATAAGATGTTTTTCCCCAAACAAAATACATGTAATCTTGATTATTGCATAAATATCAGTGCCACATGCTATAACAGGCATGTTTTAACAAACACAAAACCATGTATTAACAAGGTGATTCACATGCTATAATCACTGCCTTTGTGACTTTTTGTATGCAAGTTCAAGTTGCAGGGCAATATTCTGTCAGTACAGAAACCAACAGCAAGTTTGCAGTTGTAGCTATTGATAAAAGACTTGTATGCAAGAGTTATACAGATTCGGATATTGTAAAATTGGAAGAGCAGGTGACATTGAGTGAAAAATTAAGTGAAAATGATTTTGACTTGTGAGCTGCTGTGAAAGGCTGGACAAAAATTCAAGAAAGCTGACCATGGCCTCAAACAAGGATTTTTATAGAAATGCTTAGTGCCCATAGGAATCAGCAAGGAGATGGCAATGAGGCTGAAAAATAGAGCCCAAATATTTTCTCTATTTTCATAGCATTGCAATTGAATTTATGCAATAATAACGATGAAATATGTTTTTCATTGCATTAACATTTGCCAGGTTGCTGGGTGGCTGTTGAAAATCTCAGCCTTGATTCTCTGCAGCTCCCTTGAGACCTTGCAAATGTTAATGCATGAAAAACCATGTTTGATCCCATATTCATCTTACTATTTAGGAAGGGAAAACAGCTTTTAGCAGAGTAAATACATAGAGGATCTTACATGAGTGCTCCTGTATTATTGAATTTATTATATTAAACAAGTTGGGGAAAAAGATAAGATGCGAGGCTTTGCCGAGCATCTTATCGGTTTTCCCCAACGAGTTTAATAAATTCAATAATACAGGAGCACCAATGCAAGATTCTATTTATCATATGACACTAAAAATCGCATTTTATTAGCAAAATTTGCACTAAAACGTCACGATTCCGCCATTAGAAAACGCGACGTTTTTATGGACGTCAAGATTTAACGTTACGACGTAATTTGCATATTTAATCCACTAGTGGATTATCGTTTTTAATGCATGGCTTTATTACACTCTCAGAAGCGACATCATATGATAAACTGATTTTACATGTTTAGGATTATTTTGGAGGAAGAGAGTCCCATTTTTGAAACCAAATAAATCAACTGGCTCAAGAAATCAAGAACTGTGTGTGTAGGTGCTTTGGCAGATTAACAGTCAATTGGAAATAGCCTGTTTACAAGTACCCAATCCCAAATTTAAGAAGTGTCCAATAATTCTGAAACAAAACAAAAAAAAAAACAGGAATTTAAAGTACATTAGACTCCACAGAGGCAGCATAGCACGATGAGCTGAGACCTTTTCCATAATGCATTAATTTGCTTAAGATTGAGATAGCTGCAGTTCAATTTGTTGGAAAATTATGCATCTATATGCATATTTGAATGCAACAAAAGTGGGATGGCGACAGGGTCTTTAACCTTGTAAGTCTTAAAAAAGTAGATTTCAAAATGTTTACAAAATTAAAAAAAAAAGTTTCATCCAAGTTATGTCATAATGAGCTTTAAAATACTACAGGTGAGATTCTTGTATGTGCAAGCCAGTAGATTCGAGAGTTTATCCCTTCTGGAAGGGCAAAATAAAAATCTTGCAAATGGACATTAAAACTTTGACCATACGCTGAGTTTATATATTCGAGGCTGTCAAACTACTTGGGGGTCATCTCAAATTTAAAAGAATCCTAGTCACAATTGATGCATAATATAGCGGAAAGACAGATCAGCCTGCGCCTTCGTGCAAGCCTGTAATGAATGCCACAACGGTGTATAGGGATGTCCAAGGTGGTCCTTAAATCACAACGTGAGAAGAAATGGACGGATGGCTATGAAATTTGCCGATACTAATTGCCATCATGTGTTGCAGTTTTACGTCCTTTAGAACAGTATTTTCGTATCAGGACGATGGGACATTGATAGTGAAAGTCTGGGTGCAATGTAGCCCCATTTACAGTCGGAAAGATTTCGCTTCTCGCGCATCTCTAACCCGGGTCCGTTAGATCGGCTGGCAAGCGCTGAACCTACTTATGTGGATCATCATACAGAGATATAATGATACATATGTCATTTGGGCGTATTGTTTGTGGGCTGTTAGATTTCCATTCTATCGTCATAGCATATATTATGGTCCAGTCATGTCGTTTCGCTGCCTGTTATTATTGATTCAACAGTATCAGGTACGGACTACGACTGAGGGAGTTTGTCAGTAAGTAAGAAACCTGTCGTCTTTAAACGCACGCCAAGCGCTCTGGACAAACGATCCTTGTTATCTCATAAGTTTGTACTAGCATGGACTGGATGGTGGTGGTGGTTGGCGTTTGGGTTTACGGCTCTTTTAGATAGTATTCCAGTCTCTTCGAGCTGCTTCCAGAGAGAGCAAGAAAGAAAAGGTATAGATAGGATAGATGAAACTAGAATAATCCAAACGACCGGCCCTTGCCCTACTATTAGCCAAATTAGAAGAACGCCACGGCATTGAATGTTAAGCAGCACCATCGCCCAAACCGACCACCCCTAACATGGAATGGAAAAATCACGCAACATAAATCAGGGGCGACTAACTTAATTTGTCATGGTTGAAATATAGGCTGACAGCCGATAATACCAACCAACAGTGGACCTATCTGGTACTATGCAAAGTAACTGTACTAGGTCGACCGATAATTCGGTCGAAAGCTATACCAGTCACGGTAAATGATACGATTGTAAATGGGCGTCGACCGGGCTGGTATTGGTGTCGATTGTCCCAGTCGACAACCACTTTTGCATGTGAGGTAACTGATTGGCTAGGTCGAAAACCAGGTTGGGAAACTGGTATTACCCTCTAGATTAATTGATTTTCCTCATTTTTGTTTTCTTTTCTCTCGACCACATTCCTCTCTCTCTCTCTCTCTCTCTCTCTCTCTCTCTCTACCTATTCAACCATAACCCAACCTACCATCCAACCATCCATTTATCCATCATTTTATCTCCATTCCTCCTCCATGTTACCTACCTCCCTAATCTGGCCCAGCGGATAGTTATCGTCAAAATGACGTCGTGATGACTTCGGTGCGACGTCATTTCGTAGAACCGACATCAATACGACGTCATGTGCCTGCTGGTGTCTATTTGTCTATCAAGGAGCTCCGGTAGTTTAGTAGCTTAAGCAGTGGCCCGCTGATCTAGCGATCCCGAGTTCGAGCCCCGCTGTTGGCGGGAATCTTTTCAATCGTAAACGGAGTTCCATGGACATAGCCTTTCATTATCATCCACCCATTGTCCTGATATGACTAAAATACTGTTAGAAAGGACGTAAAATCGCAATTCATCCATCCTTCCAGCCACCCATCCATCCATCTACATGTATTTATTTATATATCTACCTATTGATCAATCGATCGATCGGCCTAGCCATCCATCCATCTGTGCAGAAGTGCAGGCTTATTATCGTCTTCGCTGTTCGCACGAGCTTTAAAACGTTTTCTCATAACATGTGCCAAGTATCAAGCTGTAGGCAAACCTGTCTTATGAAATGGTTCACTCCCAACGGGCACATGACGTCAGAATTACGTCATATTGACGTCGATGCGACGTCACCATGTCGCATCAACGTCAGTACGACGTCATGTGCCTGCTGGGCTGTCATGCTTTTTGTGACTTCCTGTTTTATTCTCGGCAAAACGTTGTCCTTTCAAACTGAAACAATGCTTTGAGGAAAAAATTCGAACCTCCAGAGGTAGCTTTGTCCCCTTATGGTTTGATTGATTGATTGATTTATTGCTTAACGTCCACGGTAAACATCTATGGTCATGTCGGGACGGCCAGTTAACCTAACCACACTATTCCTGGGCAGGCTTAGACCTCCTAAGCGGTTAACCAGTACTAAGTGCACATACTTTCGCCAGTAACTGACAACTGCTCTTCTTAAACCAGCGGAAGGAGAAACGAAAGTATGTGGCCAGACCGGGTTTCGAACCCAGGACCTCTGACTTATGAGTCAGGTGCCCTACCTATTGCGCTACGCGGCCCGGCTCCCTTATGGTTTGACCCTTAAGTAAAAAGCGAGGCAAAAGATACAAATGGCAGACTTGCTTCCCCTGAAAGTGTACCCGTGCATGCAGGCAGTCAGGTCAGAGTCTTTGCTGTTCGCACATTGTGCTCGGATCTTCAGGAATCTTACAAGCACAAGTTGAAGAGTTGTTGTTTTTTGGGTTTTTTTTGTTGGTGATGTTTTTTTTTTTTTTTTCTTTTTACCATTAGGCCGATCTGGGTCTTCTGTCTTTATTTAATCAGACTATTCGTACTGTATAAAAATGGAGCCTCAGTATGTTAAGCGCTGGCCTGCTGATCTAGCGGTCTGGGGTTCTAGCCCCAACGGAGGCGGAGATCATTTTAAATCATAGACTGGCTACATCGCTTTCATTATCACCCACCCAGCGTCCTGATATGGACGTTAATTCGCAAGTCATCCATCCATCCATTCTGTCTGAACATATTGGTGTCTTATAAATAATGCATAAGGCTACAGACAGACAGACGGTCTGTCAGACAGAGACAGGCAGACGGCCTCTCAGGGTAGGTAGGGTAGGATAGGGTAGGGTAGGTAGGTAAGTAGGTAGGTGAACGGAGAGACAGACATACAGACATTCAGAGTGTAGGGACGTAGGCAGGTAAGAATGTTAGGTAGGCAGGTGACTAGATGGATGGATGGATGGATGGATCTTTTAGATGAACTGAGCGCTGATTCAAATTAGATGACTTAATTTTGTACTAATATATGGCTGAACAATAAAATACCAAAACAACAGGTTTATCTGTATTGCGAGAAGGACGTGTTTACTTTCGATTTCGATCGTGTGTCTATAACGTGTACGATGAGCAGACACTGGATTCTAATGTCGGCAAAAACGTAGCTACCTGTATGCAAATACGCAGGTGCATATTAAATTTTTGTCACACTGACAAAATTCCAACACGCTCAGTGTGATTTCCGCTAATGCGCCCTTGCTCGGTACAAAAACATGTATTTATGTATTTTGCCCTTGTTAAGACATGCACATAAGTGCAGTCTGATCACGATACTCGCTGTTCCTTATATATTGAACAGAGCTGTATGCATTTAGGATTTTTGGCTGGATAATCTACATGGCTGGTTTGAGATGTAAGTGTTAGAAGCCTTTTCTGAAGGAACCAAGCGGGCAAGTGTCGAATCAACGTCGATGCAATGTCGACATTACTACAACGTTTGAACCGTTGTATAAACTCTGCCAACAAGGTTAAGGTACATATAAAATGTTAGGAAACTGAAACTCACGCAGAAACCAAACAACGTCGCATAAACGTCGAGACAGATTTAGCGACTTCATTTCAAAACGAGTGCAGACTGTCTGGTATGCATTGCTACAAAGGAAGTCGTCGAATCAATGTCCTTGCAACGTCATCAACGCAACGTCCATTCGCCATTTCAGTGTTTTGTCACTCTCAAGAATATAGGGTGCGTTTGGGGCTCTGCCAATGCCAGCATAGATATGTCAATGCCGTTCAGAGTTTCAACATTGGCACCACTGATTCTACCGTCGGTACCAAAGGTACCAATATTGCCGACCATTGGCTGCCAGTCCTGCAGACAACAAAGGGAGTGGGTAACATTACAAACGCCGGAAAATTGCGTCATTCAATATGGCGATTTAGTGAATCCATCATAAACGCTCGAGTTGTGACAGGAGAATAATTGTTCCCGACAGTGATGAAAGCAAATTAGAAAAACTAAAATTTTCTAATTACAGAGAAAAATGGCTCTGCAATAGTGTCAATGGCGCCATTGGCTCTACCAACAGTTGGCTGCCAAAGGTCACCTGTTCAGGGTTTACGGTTACCAATGGCACCATTGGCAAATCGCCAATGACACCACTGGCAGAACCCTGAATGTACCCAAAGTTCATCACTTAGCTTAACCAAGGATCAGGCAACTTTAAAACAGCGTGTCGCTGGCGTATCAACTTTGATAAGCTTCAAACGTTTTGTATAGCAAATTATTTGCAGCGTGCACAGAACCTATCAAATGCTATATTGCCACGGCGTTTTCAGCTGTTGGGAACGAGCCGTAATGCCGAATCAATCATGTGGACTAAATGCACATGCCCTGGCCAGACTGCACATGTATACATGTACACCGGGAAAGGCTGGGGTAGTACATTTGCTTTTGTTAGCCCATTAAATTTTGGGTAATCTAAGCCCGCCCCAGGGCCCCCCCCCCCCCCCCCCCCCCCCCCCCCCCCCCCCCCCCCCCCCCCCCCCCCCCGCTCCCAAGTCTCTCCAATCCCCTTTTTCTTTGAAAGTCTGTTACATGGATTTGGATGACTCCATTTCTGTGTTTTAGGGGTTTCTGGTGCATGTTTCCACTTTTATTGTATTTTGTATAAATATTCCGTTCATCCTGACCAGACGCCGCATTATGCGGCGTCTGAACTGGGTCCACACTGTTCGCATATGTCGCCAAAACGGGTTACCAGGCTAAAAAGAGTTAATTACTCTACATATTATGACAACTTGTAATTATACAAAATTTTGATTGATATTTAATATACTTGGCAGGCCTTGATCGGATCATAGATGTTCGTCTGTAAAATCAGCGTGCCACTGCGTCGACGTTTAACAGGATCTGCTGTACATATGCGACCAGTGACGACTCAGACCTATCTGCGCGTCTGTGCAGTCAGCCTGATACGACTTCGGTTTTGTTTCCAACAGATATCACTGACACATATACATACGTTGCAAGTATACACATAAGCATGCTGCATGCAAATTTATGCTGTTTCAGTTTTGGCATAATGTTCACACAATGTGCAAGAATCCCGTTTGTAGTTTAAGCTTTCCTCCTCCAGCAAGATTCGAACACGGACTGCTAGCTTATCAGGACAGCCCTTATGGGGCTCCCAACAGACTGGTACTGAAACCCTGTATATTCATTCAGTAGTACAAAATAGCCGAGTCAAATTGTGTGCCATACACTGGTAAAGCAACCCTTAACGTCAGATAAGAGCGCACTTCCAATGACAAATGCTGACATCACGTGTAATTTTCCATCATGACGGAGACGTTTACACGGCTAGATCCCGCTTTGCGCTATTCTGCCCTACATTATGGGCTGACGATTTAGTTTGAGTGGCGCTATCACAAGCTGTCTTCAACCGATCAAAATGGAAGAAAAAAATTTCCCTGGCGGGGTATTGGCGTTGAACAAATAGCTAATTCAGTATCAGCAAAACGAAAATATAAATAACACCACGTTTATTTATGCTTTCCAGGCGAGAAAGAACGACATACATCATCTTTTTGCCTAGATGCCCTAATGTAGCTAAAAAGTTGTCAGCGTCAAATCGACGCTGATGCAACGTCATGATGTAAATATGCTGTTGCAACGATGTAGATACGGTTTTAATTCAATCCTGCAAATGGCGTCGTGTAAAATTTTACCTTACGGTGCGTGCCTTTAAGAAAGACTCAGATCAGCTTGCGCACCGGCGCAGACTGATCAGTCTTCCTGGTTTGATGCATATGTAAAGACTAAATTGGACTGAGTCTTTGCTCGTCGCTAATGTCCTAAACTCCCTGTTCGTGCGACGCAATTCGGCACCACAATCGATGCGATGTATACGTTTGAAATGCCCCCTTACCTAGAACGTCCGATCTCAAATGTAGAATGTCAGCCTAGGTAAACTTTTAATGTCCAATATGAAGTGCATTTTACAGTAAAGTATTATATCAACCGAAATTCCAGGTCACATATAGCTGATATCATAATAGGGACTTAAGATAACCTGTAACACATTTTGGCAAGGTGGAAAGGGATTGTTTCGAAGTCATCTGTGGTGCCTTAACGACCTAGTAAGGTTATGGGATAGAATAGAATAGAATAGAATAGAGTAACACATTTTGTTTATAGCTGATACTAGTTTTGTCTTTAACTGATTTACATGAAGATTGAATTAATTTCGCTTCCTGTGACAAGTTCTTGGTCAGACCCATTAAATCAGTAATCAGGCCCCGAGGTTATAAAAGTTTTTTCATGCTTAACTTAGCTGAGCATGAAATTTTCTCGGCAGATAAATATGAAAATGCCAACATTAGTTCCTATTTCATAGTTTCATATTCATAAGCAGAGAAAATTTCATACTCGGCCAAACTGAGCAAGACAACAACTGTGCTTATCAGTTATTTCCTATTAGCAAGTAAAATTTCATGCTCAGCTGAGTTGAGCATGAAAAAAGTTTTATAACCTCGGGGCCAGTCTTGTAATTGAGCATGCCAGGAACCGATAAATGTTTTATGGGATGCTTTGAGAACAAGTAGTTGAAATAACACACTATCCTTTATTAAATGCACTATTGTAATTTGTTAAAGGTGGAACTTGTGGACTGCGGTACCTTAGTCAGTGAAGAGTTATGTGAAGATGTTGACTGTTTAAATGGAGGCCAGTGTCATGTAACTATGGCAACCACAGGAACAATATCATCAACATGTGACTGTATGATACCTTACACAGGAGTTAGATGTGAAACAGGTGGAGTAACAGTTCTCCTGATCTGTATTGTCTGATCAGTGTTTGAGCAGTTTCGTCTTTGTAAATGATGATGATTGGCCTGCTTTAAGAACATAAAACATCTTTGATTGTCTCTTAAAAAAGGGTTGAAAAATCATTTGGGTCATTTTAGTTGGCAATCAAAATGACCTACTTTCAGTATCATAAATTTAATGTATAGTAAAAATATAGTAGTTTACTCATCTTTGGCTTTAGCTTAATTGTTAATATTGTTGGGCTCTCTCCAGTATACACACAGAAAGCCTTGCGAGATTCTATATATAAGCTCCTTCAAACTGTTAGCTCATCAATGGATCTCCATTTTACCAATCTGAACTAGTTAAATGTTGCAGTTGTCTATCTATTGCTCATAGATCAAAATTATAATACATTAACACTAAGAGCTAACATGCTCTTGTTCTTATATTTTACACTTATGAAGTATGGATGCGACACTATTACACCAAAAGTAATCCGATGAAATATGTAGTTTCACTTCTGCGTTCATCTTGTCCTAATTCAACCTGATGGCTGTTATATTCTTGTGCACAAACTGCCACAATACTGTCTGAAATCTATAATAAAAGAAGCACTGATATGTACATCCAGATATACCAACAGCCATACCTAGGGCATGTCACGTCTCTGAAATCTCTGAAAACAAAGAAAAAATTCCACGGCAGAACCAGCTTATAAACGATAAACCTCAATTCCATCTTGAAATAATTTACCAAATATACATACAACAATTGTTCCACATAGCTCAAAGAAGGGGGAGGGAAAGCTTTTCAGTGTGTAAATTTCCCAGATTTCCAAAAAGAGGCAGTAGTGACTGGTTGCCTGTTCTTCCAATAATTCAGTTAAGGCCCTACTGAAGCTGGGCACAATATGAATCTAAAAATAGCTATCAGAGCTAAAATTATTAAATCTAAAAATAGTTATCAGCAGCTAAAATTATTAATTGAATCAAAGTACTGTAAATACTAACAGCATATTTTACTACTGAAATAAAAGATGCCTATTGCTTATCAATAGGCAGTAATATTGTTGGGCTTTTTGGAAACTAGAAAAAAGGTATTTTATGGAGAGATTTAACGTTTTTCAAAAACTTTTTCCCCCACCTTTTGCCAGTTGTTTGACACAATATATGTACACCATTCTACATTTTATCAACAAAATGTGAAGGTAGAACTAATTTTCATAGTGATTTGTGATTAGATGCTTTTAGGTCTGGGAGGACTATGAGACTATTGTGTAAAACTTGTCTCGCAGATATCTTTTCACATTCTTTCTAAGTTTACTTATTTTGTGTTTCTTTCTTTCAGAAATCCTAGTGTACTATCCTTCATTTGATGGTACATCTTATCTGAAATATGCTCCACCTTCTTTTCATGCCAACCAGTCAAATGAGATTTACATCTCTGTAAGACCAATGGCAGCAGATGGTACACTTCTTGTCTCAGCCAATCAAAATGGAGGTAACATACAGAAGTCCTTCGTCTATCTGTATGTTGAGGATGAATTCATTTGGTACAAATTTTCCTGCGATGGACAAACGGTGGGGTCTGTTAGTTCAGAAGCAAGAATACAAATGGATGAAACTGTGGAAATTATAATAAGGTATGAAATTCATACATCTAGATACTGTAAGCGTATTTTGGGACACTATTATTTTCTGTAAAAAGTATGTTGTGCCTCTGTTAGACCTGCCTTGATTTCACCGGTGCTTATCTACACAATCACCACATTTAATGAGACACATAGTCAGGTAACTAATTTTGTGTTCCAAAACGTTGCCTTAGTTAGACCTGCCTTGATTTCACCGGTGCTTATCTACACAATCACCACATTTAATGAAACACAAAGTCGGGTAACTTTTTTTTTTCCAAAATGTTGCCTCAGTTAGACCTGCCTTGATTACACAGGTGCTTATCTACACAATCACCACATTTAATGAAACACAAAGTCAGGTAACGTATTTTTGTGTTCCATCATGTACTGGTGGGGCTTTGCATAACTGGTTGGTCAGGGAGATGCTGAGATGTGTGTGTGTGTGTTGGGGTGGGGGTGAAGGGTGGGTGTGGGGAGGGCTTGAAAATATGACATAATTAAAGATCAGTTATATGAGAGTTTTTGATAATGCCTTTTTGCCTTGAAATTTATGTTGTGATAACTCATTAGAATTGCCTCGCCGAGGCAATTCTAATGAGATGTCACAACGTATATTTTATGCTGACCTTATGGATAAATTATCTCAAAATCAGATTCTTCTTATTATCTGGAGGACTACATATTATACATAACACAGAGACCATGATAGCGGGGCTGAAGCCCCCAAAGCCCACCCCCTGGACCCAGGGCTGTTCTCACAGAATTAAAGCTTCAATTTCAGCTGGAACCATGACAAAATGATTAACCCTTAAAGTGCCAGTGATGTAAATAGTTGAATTTGCAAGCAGTGTTGAACCAGACGAGGTGGCTTATAATGAACCACATAATATGGATCTACATTATTTGCCCTTTAGTCTTTGAGTTCTAAATATGATATGGCTGGGACAAAGCATTTTTTTGAAATTTTGCAGACGTAAATTATGTTGTCTATTTTTATCCCCCGACCGAAAGGTTCGGGGGATATAGCGATGAGCCTGGCGTCCGTCCGTCCGTCCGTCCGTCCGTCCGTCCGTCTGTCTGTCCGTCCGTCCGTAAACATTTTTCTTGTCCGCTCTATATCTTGAATACCCTTTGGAATATTTTCATGATACTTCACAGTTATGTAGAACAGGTCATGACGATGTGTCGCGTACAAGAATGGTAACTCTTGCTATTGTACTTTTTGAATTATCTCCCCTTTGGTGATTTTTTGGCAGATTCGTGTCCGCTCTGTAACTTGAATACCCTTTGGAATATTTTCATGATACTTCACAGAAATGTAGAACAGGTCATGACGATGTGTCGCGAACAAAAATGACAATTCTTGCTTTCTTACTTTTTGAGTTATTTCCCCTTGATAGTTTTAGGTGTGATTTTTTGGCAGATTCGTGTCCGCTCTATAACTTGAATACCCTTGGGAATATTCTCATGATACTTCACAGATATGTAGAACAGGTCATGAGGGTGTGTCGCGAACAAGAATGACAACTCTTGGTTTCTTACTTTTTGAGTTATTTCCCCTTGATCATTTAAGGTATGATTTCGTGTCCGCTCTATAACTTGAATACCTTTTGGAATATTTTCATGATACTTCACAGATATGTAGAACAGGTCATGATGATGTGTCGCGAACAAGAATGACAACTCCTGCTTTCTTACTTTTTGAGTTATTTCCCCTTGATGGTTTTAGGTGTGATTTCGTGTCCGCTCTATAACTTGAAAACCTTTTGGAATATTTTCATGATACTTCACAGATATATAGAACAGGTCATGATGATGTGTCGCGAACAAGAATGACAACTCTTGCTTTCTTACTTTTGGAGTTATTTCCCTTTGATGATTTTAGGTGTCCGCTCTATAGCTTGAATACCTTTTGAAATATTTTCATGATACTTCACAGATATGCAGAACAGGTCATGACAATTTGTCTCATACATGAATGATAACTCTTGCTTTTATACTTCGTGAGTTAATTCCCTTTGGTAGTTTGAGCTGCTGTTTGGGTCTCTGCTCCATATCTGTATAACCCTGGCCAGCTCCAGAATTTGAATAACCGTGTACCTTTTAGAATATTGATGATCATGCTGTGATATCTTGTCAGTGTTCCTAACTCTCTCTGACCCCTCCACATTCCCGTGCCCCCTCCCGCACCCCCCTTCCCCCCCCCCCCCCCCCCCCCCCCCCCCACACACACACACACACACACACACACACACACAATTTTTTTTTTCCAGATTTGGATTCTTTGTCCAAATTCACTTACTAGAGAACTCAAAATTAGGTTTGTAGGGCTTGTACTTTAGAAGTTATTCACACATTCACACATTTTGAAAGTTGAATGTATTGTATGCTATACATTTGTGTATATGGTGGCTGTTTGAGATATTACCTCTTTTTAGCAGTCAAGCATACTATTTTAGTGTAACAGTTAATGTCAATCAGAAGCATAAAAGAACGACAATATATTACTAATATGTGTTTTGAAGTGCACCCTTTTTACCAAGGCCCATGGGGGTCTTCGGTCGGGGGATTTGCCATCTCCGCTGATGGCTATTTTTTGGTACTTTAAGGCTTAAGCTTCTGATTTAAGTTTCAGATAACATATGCTAAAACACTGTTAATAAGAGCAATAGATTGTAAAATAACTGACACATTTGATGCTTATATATTCTAACCCAAAGATCTTCTGCATCAAAGAAATCATAAAAACTTTGAACACATCAAGCAACTTCCTACAAATTAATATTAGATACAGACAAACAATTTTTACACATAACTACTATCCTACTTACAGTAAACTGACAGATTTTGTAAACAGTGTAGACCCAAATCAGACTGCTCAGTCTGAATATGGTCTTCACAGCTTGCCTTTTTTTTCCTCTTTTTCCTCTGTAAAACACAGCCAAAGAATTATGTATTGGCTTGTTCAAACTCAAAGGCAGAAGACCTTTAAAGTGTAGGAGTATTCTTGCAGGGGAATCAACTCTACCAGTTTCATATTTATCTCCCTCCTCTAAATCCTTTTTAAGAGACCTAATTTCAAAGGGTACTTTCCTTAGGGAAGCAAACAGGCAGAGACAAAAGTGTTTTCCCTTGTACAAAGCTGCGGAAAAAAAAGATAGACTTGTTTACCCATGCAATTACTTAAGTTGTGCAAATCATGCATTAACTTTATTTTCAATTCACAGACAGTCATGGACCTCAGGTCCAGGTCAGTGGTGTAATGCAGCGCTCATTGTAAACTCAGTTGTATCAGTAAGTCAACCCTTCCTCTCCCTTGGGCAGTCACAGCCCCTGGGGTACCTCTTCCTTGGAGGAACACCTAGAAACTCCAGTCTGCTGAAAGATGTGGCTGACAGCAAGATGACTGGGTTAATTGGATGTGTTAAGGATCTTCAAGTGAATGACCTTGAACTTGACCTCATTGCCATGGCAACAGAAGGAATGAATATAGGAAACTGTGGTATTCCTGTGTGTGAACATAATCCATGTGAGAATGGAGCTACATGTCACAGGTAAGTTTGGTAAGTTAATTTCAAGCTGCTTTTTAAAGGTACATTTGCACATTTATTCTATTTATGTAAAACATTCTATAAATGAACTTGTTTGCATTTACTTGTGTCCACTACAGAATGGCTGAGATATCCAAAGATTCTGGTATTAAGGGTGGTATTGCTGATGCCCAGGCTGATCTGAGTCTTTGCTGAGTGCAAATTTCACTTTGTTGGTTTTGTCATCATGCCACAGCTCATATATACCTACACCCATTATACTATTGGTATGTTTTGGGTAAACTTTGCAAGTATTTAGAACTTATTAAAACAATGAAAATTCTTCCTTTTCAGTTCTGGGGAAGAGTGGTATTGTGACTGTGCCCCTGGTTACAGTGGTAGACTGTGTAGTAACAAACTGTGTGTCAGCAATATGTGTTTACATGGTGGTACTTGTGTTGTCATGGAGACAAAGAATGATCAGCTGTGCCTCTGTCCCCTTGGCAGAGGAGGGATACTTTGTGAAGAAGGTAAACAGAGCTTTAAATTAAAGGAGTTTATCTCTTGACGATTTGTTGGTAATTTCTGCCAATTTTCCATTAAAAAGTATTTTATACTTTGAAATACACCTGTGTATCAGTTTTCCAAATACAGGCCTATAGATTTTTCTATAAACTGGCACTGGTGTCAGTTTTCAGTAAACAAATCTGTATGATAGATGTCAGTTTTCCAGATGAGATGTCAGTTTTCCAGATGAGATGTCAGTTTTCCATATACAAATCTGTATGACAGATGTCAATTTTCCAGGTAAGATATCAGTTTTCCAGATACAGATCTTTATGTAAGTTTTCCAGATACTGATCTGTATGTAAAATTTCCAGATACAGATCTGTGTGTCAGTTTTCCAGATATAGACCTGCTTATCAATTTTCCAGTAAATATATTTTCCACAAACAGACATGTTTATAAACATATGCCAATAGTGGTGTAGACCTTTCCTGTTTACCAGTTGATATTTCAAATAGACTTCCAGTACTAGACATGTATATTAGTTTTCCTAACACAGATCTACAGGTGAGAATTTCTTTAAAAAATACACCTTCTTGAAATTAATATTGCAGAAATAGAGCTGTATATCATTATTCCAGAGACAGACTTTTACAGTCAACTCTCGATATCTCGAACACTGATATCTCAAAGTATCCTCTTATATCAAAGAACACACTTTAGACAAATTTCGTATTTTTATTTACATTTCAACTCCTGTTTTCTAAAAACTACTGATAGTTCAAAGTAAATTTTCTGGAACCAGAAAATTTACTTTGAAATATCAATAGTTTGGGATGAACTTTGACTTTGAGATATCAGGAGTTGACTTATATCAGGGTTTTTTTTCTTTTCAGCTTTGACAGTCTCCATGCCTCATTTTAGTGGGACCCTGTATGGCTACACATCTTTTATGGCATACGAGAATATGGTTGGAATGAGATATGATTTTGAAATCACATTCAACCTGATCTTGGATAATGACACTACTACCTCCAGTAGCTCTATGTTCCTGATGGGATGTACAGGTATACTGTGATTGTGCAGTTATACTAGCAAGAACTTACATGTTTAATTTACTAAAATATTTGGACATCTTATTCAATTAATGCAATTTTGAAACTAAAATCTGACCAAGTTTAGCATTCTATTCTATTCTATTTTATTCTGTCCCATAACCTTACTAGGTTGTTGGGGTACCACAGATGACTTGGAAGCAATCTCTTTTCGCCTTGTCCTGTTTTCAGCTGCCCTAGTTGAGCTGGCAAAATCCATCTCTGTCCACTCTTTAATATTGTCTTCCCACCTCTTCTTCTGTTTACCTCTTCTTCTTTTTCCTTTCACTGTGCCCTGTTGAATCCTCTTTGCTACACCAGAAGACCTTGAGATGTGGCCAAAATACCTTAGTTTCCGTTCCTCTACGTCAGGAGTTCATCATATTCTCCAATGGCTGCTTGGATCCTTCTTCAAACCTCCTCATTGGTTATATGGTCCTTGTACGTAATGTTCAATCACCTTCGGTAGCATCTCATCTCAAAGGCCTGTGTTTTAGCATAAAAACTAAGAAATGGGACAGATAGGTCTAAGCAAGCAGTGCAGACCCAAAGGTGCAGTCCTGTCAGGGTCTACACTGTTTGCCATTCCATTTGCATCTTTTAAGAGACATTATTGCATGGTAAAACAGAACTGTTCCATTTTTAGGACAGATACAGTGCTTACTTTAGGTGTCCCAATTTTTATGATTTTTTCGTTATTTTCAAATGATATTCTCTCATATTTAAGAATTTGTTAAAGCCATTCTGTATACCACATTTGAGATCCATCTGGGCCCAGTTGTTCAAAGCATCGTTAGCCTAACGAGCTCGTTAAGAGGTCAACTCGTTAAGTGTTTTGTGACTTTATAGCCAAATACACTTATATTTTATGTTGAAAATATGTGAGAAGCTTTTGCAATGCAAAAGCTTCTCACATTTTTGCAACAAAAAATATTGGCATATTTGTGATATTAACGTTTGAAATTTTAACATCACGTTAACTAACGACGTCGTTAGTTTTGAACAACTGGGCCCAGGACTTGCACTATCTGAAAGGAGTCCCTCAAAGCTGATCAAATCAAATATGGCAGCCTAGAAAAGCTGTTTTTGTTACTGGTCAAAGGTCGAGAATAGTTTGACCTTAAACAACAAAAACAGTAGTGTCATATTCAGCTGAAACAGCAGACATAATTTGAGAAATTTCATTTTGCACTTTTCAGTGATGTTGACAGATTTCTGTTTGCATGGAACCTAAAAAGAACAAAAAGGCCAAAAAAAGACACCAGTTGAAAACCTGCTTCAGTCCTATTTCAGTTGACTTACTTTAGTGATCTTTTTTTTCATAACTGGAAACCTGCCTAGTCTCAGTGGAAATTGTGTCCACAGAAAGACTACCAGGGGCGTAACTAGGGGCAATTTCATAATACGCACAGCCATGTTTTATTCTCTACTTCATGAAGGGAAAGCTAGTATTTCAGCCACTTTGGTAATTGGTATTGAAATCTTGTCTAATTTATGAATTTTCAGCATGCAAATATGCAGGTGCGTTTTGAAATTTTGTCAATTTTGACAAAATTTCAATATGCACTTGCGTATTTGCCGTATAGGTAGCTACGCCCTTGACTACCCCGATGAGTGTAGAACTCTCAATGATATGATCAGAGTTATTATGCTGTCATTAATTATCAGCTGATGTCTTTTATTTCAGCTTCAAGACCTAATGGTGATTTCATGGCTGTAGGAATATATAAAGATTACCTTGTATTTCAATACAATCTGGGCTCAGGTAAAATGATTCAGTTAAAATACCATATCTATTGGATTATGAGACAGAAAATGCCTCTCCCAAAATTACCTCCGATATGAAAAGTGAAAAGGTAGGCAATGATCAGGAAATATTTATGGTAGGCAAATCCAAATATTTAAGCACATAAAGGTATCATATCAGAAAATGCTTATAGTCCATATGCTCCTAAATGCAAATGGCATTCCCATATTTTCTCAAAATTTGGGAGAGATAGAAGTTATTTGAATAGCTCATTCTATACATAACAAAGTCATAATTTTTCAGAAATGTGAGGCTTTGCATAAAAAAGTTTCTTTGCAAAAAAGGACACACAATATGTTATTTATGCCTCTTAATTACGAGAGTGTTATGTATTATAAGATGTGACCAATGTATGCTATGCTTAGAATAAAATTTCCATAATCAGTTGAAATTTTATTCTGAATCCATTTTTTCTACTTTTTGTTTCGCCCATATATAATCAAATTTTGGAACATACACTTTTTACTATCAAAACTATAATAGTTAAATGTTTATTTGCAACACAGTATCACCTTACGAGTGACACCATGCCTTATGTGTGCAGACTGGTGAATACACTTTACTATTTCATTCATATAAGCCCGCAACTGTAGTAAACAACGAGTTTACGCTATTACCTACCAACAATATTTTGGCTGTTCTAACATGCATACGAAGCCCTTCACTGAGACTTCAGTTTCTGCCTTACTGTTAATGGAAAATATTTTACAAAAGCATCCAAAAATTTGGATTTTTCTTATTTTGTAATGTATAGTTATAAGGAAAATTAGGACATTAGAACATTTAATGGAACTGTCATCGTTTTCGAGAAACTAAGCCAAACCCCATTTGCACTTGAGAGCAAACGGACTATACAAAGCTCTTGATCAAATGACAACTAGTTCAGACCCTGATAAGACTAATCTTCATCTAATGTTGCTCATTTGCTAAGGTACTTTGTTGCATTTTAGGTGCTGCAAGTATTTGGAGCCCTGGGCCTCTGGACCTCACGTTACCCCACCACACAGTACAGTTTGGTAGACATGGCAGAGAGGGCTGGTTGAAAGTTGACAATCAGAAAACTATTACAGGGAAAAGCCCAGGGATTCTGACAGTATTGAATTCTAACGATGTTTTGTATGTTGGTGGCACAGAGGTGCCATCAGGGACAACTTTTGAAGATGGATTAAAAGGTATCTGAGCTGCGACACGAGAAAACCAACAAAGTGGTTGTGCACCCAGGGCAGACTCAGATCAGCCTCGGTGTCCACCCAGTCTGATCAGTCTTCCCTAAGCGCTTAAAAGGTAGCTAAGGGTCAAAGCTACCTTCATGCGAACAGCGAAGACTCTGATCAGACTGGGCGGATGCCCAGGATGATCTGAGTCTGCTCTGGGTGCACAACCACTTTGTTGGTTTTCTGGTGTCCTGCCTCAATTTTTGTATACTCTACATGCAGGAGAAAATTTGTCTGTATATTAGTCTTTTGTCATATTTTATATAGAGAGGCATCGTGGTCTAGTGGTTAGAGTGACTTGGTTATGATGCAGAAGGTTGTGGGTTTGAATTCCGGGTTGGATCAGCCAGTGACTGGAAAATCTCTCTGTCACTCTGTCAGCCCAGCAGTAAATGGGTACCTTTCTCAAATCTGGGAAGAATAAGGCAGTGAAGGGAGAGGGATGGGCTTGCCCAAGATTCAGTGGGCCTCTAACCCCCACTGCCCCTACGGCCACTGGGCTATGGGAAACGTTTACCTTAACCATATTTTATGTGTGTGTCAGCTAATTTCCACAAGACAAGGTTTCATGTACATTTGAGCCACATCATGTGACTTCCAACAATGTGGCAATTTTGTCATGTGATATTCAGATCATCCTCCTCATTTATACACGGTAATCAGAGACCTCACTGTTGGCTCTATGGCATGGGTCACTTCCATAGATGGCTGATGTGACAAGCAAAGGCTGTGATCAGACTGCACTTATGTGCAGTCTGATCAGAGTTTTTGCTTGTCACCAGTGCCACAATGTTGGAAGTCTTATGACATGGCTCAAATTTTTGTTTCAGGCTGTATATACAATCTGCAGATCAGAAATGTTGGGGGAGATTTCATTGCCCCTGGGTCACCACCAGGAATTGCTGACTATGGGCGCAGTGTTAGCCAGTGTAGTTCTCTGTCATGTGATCACAGTCTGTGTCAGAATGAGGCTCAATGTCTAGAAGTTGGGTCATCAGTTTAGTAGGTATTACTCAGCTGTTGAGGATTGCTCTAATTCTTAAATTTGATATTTCAATGCCCCGCCACACAAAAAGTGGTGGGACATTACTTCATACCCTCTGAAATTTCGAGTGTCTATCCCTCCATTCATCTGTTCAGCCATCCATCTGTCCATCAGCACTTTCCTGTAAAGTCTGCCATGTAACTCAAGAAAGGTTTCGGATAATTTCCTGCAACTTACACAAATGTGAAGCATCATAAAATGAAATATACAGCACAAGAATCGTAACTCTGAATTACATATGTTTGGAGTTATAGCCCTTTGACAGTTGAGTGCTTTCTGGTCATTCCATCAGTGCTTTCCGGTCGAGTCCACTCTGTAACTCAAAAACTGTTGCAGATATTTTCACTAAAAGTTACAAAAATGTAAAGCATCATTAGACAATGTGCAGAGTGCAAGAACTATAACTCTGGATTACATATTTTTGGAGTTACTGTCCTTAACCAATGGAAATAGTAGTTTCAAAGGTTTTCAAGAAAACGCATCTGTCATCATCCATGGGTGTGAGGTGTAGATAGAAAAATCTGTTCCTTGGGATCACTGTTTCGCATCACTCAGCAAGCTACATGATATGTAACAGTTACTCTCATGATGAATTTTTCTATCCACATCTCATACCCATAAAAGGTTCATATATTTTTGTTTCAGTTGTAACTGTACTGATGACTGGAAAGGTTTATTCTGCACAGAGAAGGTGACTGCGTGTGACATACAGCATGCATGTGCAGAGGGAGCCACTTGCTTGCCACGAGTTACTGGTGGATATGAGTGTCTTTGTCCATTGGGAAAAACAGGAGAAAATTGCATGAAAGGTACAGTTATTGTGTGATTGAGCCCTTGTGAGGCCTTGTAGACCAGATAGAGTCTTGCTTTTATGCATTTGATTCCTTAGAGTCCATATTTGGTATGTGCCAACAGCAAAGGCTCTGATCAGACTGCACAGATGTGCAGGCTGGTCTGAGCTATTGCTTTTTGCATATGCTATAAATGCTGTTTTGTGTGTTGTGGCCCAAAGCTTAGCCATATGCTAAAATTTGCAATGTTTACACTCAGCAGTTTGGCATAAGTCGCTGCAGATATGCTGCATTTACTGAGGATCTATAGGGAAATCAGATATATGAGCCACGACCGGAGAAAACCAACAATGTGGTTGTGCGCCCAGCACAGACTCAGATCAGCCTGGGCACCAGCCCAGTCAGATCAGACTCTTCGTTAAGCGCTTAAAGAGTAGCTAAGGGTCTAAGCTACCTCCATGCGGACAGCGAAGACTCTGATCAGACTTTGTTGGTTTTCTAGTGTCGTGACTCAATTATCATTCGAGCAAGTTGAAGAGCTGAAAGAGTTTGGTGACACTTCAACCTCATTTTCAAGGTCAAGAAGGACAGAGATTGTCAAATTGTCACTTAAAATAGCATGTCTCTTGAGCTAGCATATCTCTTGAGCTATTTCATGGATTTCACCAGAGTTGTGTGGATCTATCATATGCATTGAAACAAGCCAAAGTGGTTTTTCCCAGCAGGGACATGATGTAGAAATGATTGTCGTATTGACGTCAATGTGACATCATGTCGCATGGACATCACTACGACGTCATTTCAAAGTCATGTGCCCGCTGGGTTAAGTTCATTGATCTTGATGCCATTTCAAGTTGAAAGGAAGACTTTTACTGTTTTAATACCTTTTGAAGGCTTTGACAGGAAGAAACTATATGGGTTACATAAATAGTGGCAGTTACTGAGTTGGTTAGATTTTGGTGACCTTGACCTTATTTTCAAGGTCAAAATGCAAGCATAGTAAGATTGTAAGAAACTGACACAAGGATGAATGTGCTGATGCAGGGACATCTGTTGTTTTTTTTTGAGGAAAAACAAAAAATTTGGCTATTTCAAATTATGCTTAAAGTTTAAAAGTATGATATAATAACAAAATGAAAATGCTTTGAAGCCTTTTGTCCCCTATCTTGGGAAGCCTGAAGCTGAACATAGCATCTTGCAGAATTCTTGCTACACATAAAATTTTTCTTTTTTCAGCAATTACTATCAGTGATCCAAAGTTTGTTGGTGAGAAGTCTTATATGTCATTTACACCAGTGTACATCAAGCAAAAGATGGACATCAGATTACAGATAAAGCCGGCTGTATTTAATGGTGTTTTATTCTATGTTGCTGAGCGACTCCATACTTACAGTGGAGACTTCCTGTCTCTGGCATTGCATGATGGGAAGATGGAGATGAGATATCACCATGGTGATCAGCTGATTGTCATAGTCAGTGACTTGGTGATGAAAACTGATTCAGGTACAAGTATAGACTTTCAGACATTTCAACTTCTTTTAAGTTTTTAATATCAATTCTCTGTAAAAATCAGAAAATTGCCATAGGGGTCCGGCACGCTACGTCTCAGATTTTTTTCATTCTTGGTGTATGAGTCAGAAATGATCCCCAAACTACAAAAACAGTAGTGAAATTTCTGTGCGTCATCCTGTTGCCATGGTAACCAAGACGATGTGAGTCAAACAAGGGAGTCCAAAATTTAGGAGGAAAAATATGAAAAAATAGCATATTAGTGTGGTCTATCCATCCATAGGTAATACTTAAAAATAGGCTCAGCATGCAAAGTATGTATACTGCTGTATAGTTTTCATTTTGCCATCCAATTATCTGTTCTTTGGTGTGTCTATCCATCCAATAATCTGATCATTTATCTGATAAAAGCCTATGGTGCTAGGACTAGCAGAGTCTGACCTGAAAAGGGAATAAGTGTACTCAAAATATCATGAGGGGAAATAAATCGCAGGTTTAGAATAAAAAAATTAAGTTTAGGATGTCATACCGTTTACAATGTAATTTTCGCGGTGTTCCATTTTTTGTGGTATTTCGCGGTCACTTAGAAATCGCAAATATTAAAATCACGAATAATTTCCAGTTTCTTACAAAGTGTCTTCTGTAGACACAGGGTTCATATATTTTGTTTTGTGTTTGCTTCGGTAGTTGCTGGTATTTTTCACTTGAGCCAGTTCTTTCATTAACCTGTGGCAGCCCTGCCACAGGTTAATGAACGAACTGACTCAAGTGAAAAAGAAATAGTTTTGTTTTTCGCCCATTTTCGCCCATGTTGCTAACCGCGAAAATTAGAAATCGCTAAAATTTTTGTATGTGTTTTCGAACCTTAACTGCGAAAATTTGAACCCGCGAAAATTACCACGTATAGGGTATCCTTACTGCTGTAAAATGTAATTTATGGCCATAATTCAACAATTTACCTCCCCTAATGGAGCTCTGAATGAAAGGGAACCTTTTTTCTGACTTAAGAAGCAAGGGTCTGCCCATCTTTTGCCTATCGGCAGCATAAAACTTGACATCAGCCAATGACAAGCAGCATTTCATAACAAGCTTAGGTGTCTCTCACAGAATATACTGTTTCAAAATTTTTGACGCTATTATATCAGACCATTACATTATAATTTGTAAGTGCATTAGAACAAAGTATACATGTGTTTCAGAAGATTGGTACACTATTGAAGCTGGCAGAAATACAACACATGGTTATGTGTCTGTAAATAACCAATACACAGTTGCCATGACAACAGGAAGGATGGCTTATTTGGATACAGCCACAGATTTTTATCTAGGTAGAGTTGTAGAAAATATATGAGCCGTGACGCGAGAAAACCGACAAAGTGGCTATGAGCCCAGTGCAGACTCAGATCAGCCTGTGCATCCAGCCAGTCTGATCAGACTCTTCGGTAAGCACTTAAAGAGTAGCTGAGGCTCTAAGTTACGTCCATGCGGCCAGCGAAGACTCTTATCAGACTGGGCCGATGCCCAGGCTGATCTGAGTCTGCGCTGGGCGCACAACCACTTTGTTGGTTTTGTTGTGTTGACGCTCATATTTTTGTTGTCTGTCATTTATTGTCACACCTTCCTTAGCAAAGTGCACTGTAGGAGTTCACTTTTCCATCTGTCTATCATTCAGTCATTCCATTCCTCCATCTGTCAGTCTGTCCATCCACAGTTGGATCCACTCTTATGTTCAAGTCCATTATAATCTCTCAAACTTTGACACATACAGGCATCAAACTTGGCATGAAATTTCTTCCTATGATGATCTGAAGGAATGCTGCATTTACTTGACCTTTGATCTATATGCCATGCTCTGGTGACTTTGTAAAATTTCACCCCCAAAATTATGCAGACCCTAGCCTTCAAGTTCATTTTTCTCAAATTATGATACCTACAATCATCTAATCTGGCATAAAGTTTTTTCTTAGAATGGTCTCAAGGACTGCTGCATTTACTGTGATCTATATGTCAAGCTCTGATGACTTTACAAAATTTTATAGTGAAAATAAAGCTGACACAAGCATTAAAGTAGTCCATTTGTCCTTAACTATGATACTTACTGTCTTTAAACTTGCATAAATTTTTTTCTCAGAATGATCTCAAGGTCTGTTGGATTTATTTTGGCCCTTGACTTACATGTCACACTTTTGTGTCTGTGTAAAATTTTGCATCCAATTCTATGTCAGCCTTAATGTTTCTCTTTAATTACCATGCCAGTGACAGTTATAAAACCATGTATAAAATTGCTTCTTGAATAGCCTGTAGGGATGATGCACTTCTTTGTACCCTTGACCTATATTTCATGCTCTGCTGGCTCGGTAAAATTGAACTTCAAAATTTCATCAACCATAGTATGTAAGTCTGTTTCTCACTCACTACAATGCCTTCAGTTATGAAACATGGCATAAAGTATCTTCCTAGAATGGTCTTTAGAGATGTTGCATTTATTTTTATTTTTTACCTATTTTTCATGCTCTGCCGACTTCGTAAATTTTTAAGTCAAATAGTATGACTGTTGTATTCTTGACTTATTTATATAGTCCTATTCCTTCAAGTTTTTATACATCGAGTCGAACTTACACTTTTTCTCAACATGGTTTCTGCTACTCTGAAAAACCAGTGCAGATATGAGATGGCTTTCAGAAGAGTTCTTGTTCTTACAGATATTCACCTTTGTTGAGGTCAGTAAACAATTTCATGGCCCTACAACTAGGTATTATCTGATGATGTAAAGCAGAGTTTGTTACATTTACCAGTATATTTGGCTTTTATAATGAGAAGAAGAAAGGGGCATATCTGAGTTGTAATCCTTCTGGAAATAAAATGAGCTGCGACACGACAAAACCAACAATGTGGTTGTGCACCCAGCGCAGACCCAGATCAGCCTTGCCATCCACCCAGTCTGATCAGACTCTTCCCTAAGCGCTTATAGGGTAGCTAAGGGCCTAAGCTACCTCCTTGCGGACAGCAAAGACTCTGATCAGACTGGGCGGATGCCCAGGCTGATCTGAGTCTGCGCTGGCAGCGCAACCACTTTGTTGGTTTTCTGGTGTCGCGGCTCAAATGATAAATACTTGTCAATTCTTATGATATGCAGCAACCATCATTAAAATTTAAATGAAATCAGAGCAAAAATGGCTGCAAAATCTCGTGAAATTAGAAAACACTATCACAAAGCATTTGATTGATGTAAAATGAACTGGAAATAAAAACGTAGACTTAATGCTCATCTTCATACTATGTGTGTTCACAAACTTAATTCTAAGCAAATTCATCAAATAGCCTAAGAGGAGGAGAATTACCAAACTTTTTGTGCTGAGAACTTCAAACAGACAAATGAACCAAATGTAGCAAGAGTCTGAGCTAGAATGCAGAGAAAGCCTATATAAATTGGGTAAAAGGTATCAAAAACAGACATTTCTCAGGGAAAATGGCTTGATTTAAATCCCCAAACCTTAATGCTCATAAACATGGCTATATTTGCTCACATTTTTAATTTTAAGAAAATCCAGGAAATTTGCGGACATTGAAAACTCTAACCTTAATGTACATCTTCATATCACACCTAGGAAAATTGTCCTTACTTGTGAATTAACACGTTGCTCTATGGCAATAGCAAAATATTCATTTACAATGGTGAAACCGGAGGGAATGAATATTCGCATCTGCCTGACAACATATTTGATAATCAGCGATAATTCACAGGTGAAGGAAAAATTATTTTCATTCTAACAGTATTGAAAATGCAGTGCAAAAGCTTCTCACATTTTTTTCAACAAAAAAGCAGTATATTTGGTTATGAAGTTGTAATACCCTTAACAAGTTGACCTGTTAACGAGCTCGTTAGGCTAACGATGCTTTGAACAACTGGTCCCTGATTTATTTCAAATTTTCACACAATGCGTGCATTGGGGAAAAGATTTACATTGTCTTAGTAAGAAAATCTATCTGATGGTATATGAAGAGGAGCTACTTGAGAACTTCATCCTTCCAGGAAAAAAGGGTAAAATATTTATCTGTGAAATTGCTGTTATTCAGTGGTTAATGTCGTGTCATGAAAATCGTATGACCACACATGTATGTCACTGACAACAGCTGTGTGAACAATGTGTTTTCTTTTTGAAGTAGTTTTCATTCTGAATGTGATAAAATCCAATTTTTAAAGGTCATATGATAAACAGAATCTTACACTCGTGATCATTTCATATGAAATTTATGAAACTTGCCGAAGGCTCATTTCATAAATATCATATGACATGACCACTCGTGTAAGATCCTCAGTGTACAAACTCTTTTTCTTATGCTGCATCTATGTGTCATAGGGTGAATAAAGATATGGAACATACTGTGTGTTTATTGTTTATCAGTCTGTTACTTCACTTTCCATCTTTCCGTATATATATTACATTCCAGGCTTTATCCCCCTGTATGTTGTTGGTAGTGCCTTGTTAGGCAAAGTTTAGTTTGGTTGCTATGGCAACTTAGAGTTCCCATTGACTTATAATGGGGAAAATTGAAAAATGGCATTTTCTGCCAGGCCATTGCAGATATGTTAATAAAACTTTTATAGAAATGTTCCTTTAGATGTCTTCTATCAGCTATATTTTTTTTTGGCCCACTGCTCCTTCTATTGGTTGCCATGGAAACCGAAATGCAAAAAAATGGAAAAAAAATACTTAAAAAATTATCTCCTCTGAAGCCATTGGGCCGATAAGGCCCAGGTTTCATCTGTGGCATCTTTGGGCTTGGGGATTGAAAGTTTGTGTTTTTTAAGGTCATCAGCCCTTTAGTTTGGTTGCTATGGCAACTTAGAGTTCCCATATACTTATAATGGGGAAAATTGAAAAATGACATTTTCTGCCAAGCCATTACAGATATGTTGATAAAGCTTTTATAGAATGTTTCTTAAGATGTCTTCTATCAGCTATATGTTTTTTGGCCCACTGCTCCTTTTATTGCTTGCCATGGAAACCGAAATGTAAAAAAAAATGGAACCAAAAATACTTAAAAGATTATCTCCTCTGAAGCCACAGGCCCAGTTTTCATCTGTGGCATCCTTGGGCTGGGGGATTGAAAGTTTGTGTTTTTATGAAAATCGGCCCTTTAGGTTGGTTGCTATGGCAACATAGAGTTGCATTGACTTGTAGTGGGGAAAATTGAAAAATGGCATTTACTGCCAAGCCATTGCAGATATGTTCACAAACTTTTATAGATTGTTCCTTGAGAATTCTCTTATTAGCTATGTTTGTTTTTTTTGCCCACTGCTCCTTTTATTGGTTGCCATGGAATCCAAAATGCAAAAACAAAAAAAAAAAAAAAAAAAATTACCTTCTCAGATGCCATTAAATTTTGGCCGATAAGGCCCTGATTTCATCTGAAGTATCCTTAGGCTGGGGGATTGAAAATTTATTTTTATATAAAATCGGCTCTTTAGTTTGGTTGCTATGGCAATTAGTGTTGCATTGACTTGTAATGGGGAAACTTAAAAACTGACATTACTGCATATATATGGAAAATAGTTATATATTTTGTTATCAACTCAACAGACTGTCAGACTGGGACTTTGTAGTTGTATATTTTGTATTAACGTGTGGTACTAATGTGACAGCAATTTGAGCCTGTACATTTTGAGCTAGAGATCTGGTGAGCTTTGTGGCCCATGGGCCTCTTGTTTTATTCACTACCTTTATCAATGATTATCTGTGCAATGCTTGGGTGCACTTGCCAGATAGTCATTGGCCGTGTTCCACTGGCCACATCGAGCTTCACAATTTTTAGCTGAAGCATTTTCTATAAAAAAAAATAGTGCTTCACACTATTAGCACAAAATGTTTTGTACTTCATGATTCTCAGTGTTAAGCACTTTTTCTATAGAAAAAGTGCTTCTCAGTGTTAAGCACTTTTTCTATAGAAAAAGTGCTTAACACTGAGAATCATGAAGCACAAAACGCCTAGTCGAATTAGGCCATAGATGCACTAACATCATAAATCATGTTTTCAAGGACTCATCATTATATATATGAGCCTCGATGCAAGAAACCAACAATGTGGTTGTGCGCCCAGCGCAGACTCAGATCACCCTGGACATCTGCCCAGTCTGATCAGACTCTTTGCTAAGCGCTTAAAGGGTAGCTTAAAGTCTAAACTACCTTCATGCGGACAGTGAAGACTCTGATCAGACTGGGTGGATGCCCAGGCTGATCTGAGTCTTCGCTGGGCGCACAACCACATTGTTGGTTTTCACATGTCGCGGGCCGGGCCGGGTAGCGCAATCGGTAGGGCACCTGACTCGTAAGTCAGAGGTCCTGGGTTCGAATCCCGGTCTGGCCACATACTTTCGTTTCTCCTTCCGCTGATTCAAGAAGGGCAGTTGTCAGTTACTGGCGAAAGTATGTGCACTTAGTACTGGTTAACCGCTTAGAAGGTCTAAGCCTGCCCAGGTATAGTGTGGTTAGGTTAACTGACCGTCCCGACATGACCTTAGTTGTTTACCGTGGACGTTAAGCATCAAATCAACCAACCACATGTCGCGGCTTGTATAATTTATTTACAAACTCTCTTCAATACATTGTTTTTCTTTGGTTATTACATAGTTTTTCCCTACCAAAACAATCCCAAAAATCTAGATCTGTCTTATAAGATGGATCTAAACTTTTGTGATTTGCTTTTGAAAAGAAAATTTAATAGCCAAATTACATGACTGAGATACGTTTTTGGGGTACTTTAGTGAGAGAATAAAACCCGTCTTACAGCCAAATGAATTTTAATAGTAAAAACCCATGATGATGATTATTTACTCTATAGAGAGGTGATCTAAAACTGCTGTGATAATGTTGGCCAGTGTGGGTTCACCCTTGTGCAGCTAGCATCAGGATGGCCATGTCTCCTTGGTTCCTCGATGGTTCTAGGCAGATTTGGGGACAAATGTTATTAAATAGATGGCTGAATTGCAATTTTACATCCTTTTAACAGTGTTGCAGTCATATCAGGATGATGGGGTATAATAATTAAGAAGTGTCATATTTGGTTTTAGGCATGCAGTTTCACTTGAACTCAAATGCAGCTGCAAGAAATAAGTACTGTATCTATTGTTGAGCCCACTTTCGGTGAGCGAGACGAGACGTGGTCGTCCCAAATTCAGATTGGTGTATGTGCCTGTGTGTGCCTGTCTGCATTTATCTGGGCCATAACTTCCACATTTACGGATTGATTTCAAAATAATTTGGCTCAATTGTTCTCCTAGATGAGTAGAAATGTCAAGATAAAATCATCATAAATTGAGCTTGTCTGGGCCATTCTGTTTCTGTTTCTGTAAATCCCGCCATTCTGGCGCACCCAGGTCGTTGACCGGTAGATGTTTTACGTTGATTTGTTGATTTGTTGTTTCACATAAGTAGGTAAATCCAGGAATAGCAGCTATATACACACTATGTACAGACAGGTTAGACTTGTGGTGGCGGCCACATTGATAAATCGGGGATATGGTTTAATTGGACAAATTTCTGTATAGTTGCAACCTTTTTGCATGGAACCGGAAACAGTACCTACGACTCAGAGCCTCCAGCTGCAACAAGACCTCCTCTGCAACACGGGCCCCCTGCAGGCTCATCAGGTTGTGACTATCTAGCAGAATCTTCACCAACTCCGTCCTTGATCGTGATGCCCAGAATTGCTGACCAAACTGACTAGCCAGGAACACCCTGATATCTTTCAATGACGAGGCTCTAATCTCAGCCAGAGCAGGGCAACGAAGGAGAACATGAGGTAAATCTTCTGGGCCGAGTCTACACAACGGACAGGTCTCATCCACACTGTACTGATTGAATCTAGCTTTTGTGGACTGAAGCATATATACTCCTGTCATCATACGTACTTTAGTGACACTTCTTCTAATATCATGCACGTTGTTTGCAGCTGATTCCCATACTGTATGAGTAACACCCACCGCCATCGAAGTAAGATTACAGTTAACCAGGGTAGACCTCGTCTGTGCATCTGCAACCAAACGCTGGGTCCAGAACTGACATATTGACTCACGAGTGATCTTTTTCCAGGAGAACTTTGTATAATTTTCAAGACAAGAGGGCTGAGGAAGGTTATACATATCCAAGATGCATTCAACCTTACAAAAGAAACTACCCTGGCATTTAAGTGTCAGCTGTCGAGCCATCAACCCCTTTATCTTCTCATTTCTAGAACGGGCAATGGAGTGGAGTAGACTTAACTGCCTCTTATGTAGTTCGGCCTGTATTGGAAGAGCGCCCAACAGCAGCTGTACTGCCGAAGAGACCGTCCGCTCTGGTAACGATTGTAGTTTCTTCAGAGTTGATACGTGAAACCGTTGTAATTGACCGACTTGGGTGTCAGTCAGCGACAATGTCTCCAGACCGTACAACAACCTGGGAATCACATAGACCTGGTATATCCTAAAGGAGATCTTCGGATTTAGTCCACTCATACCATGAACCCCAGTTTTCATCAGGGCATACAAGGTCCTTCGGGCTGCACTTATTCTTTCTGTGATATTGACGGAAGTTTCTGATTTTTCTGCCCTAGTCAGGCCAAGATGGATTAACCTTGGTTCAACCCGTACCTCTTTTGAGCCTAGCTTCCAAGTAGTTATAATTTCATTGTTTCTTACACTTTTACTAACATTACGTCGTAAAGCTGTACTCTTTTGGGGGTGAATAATATATCTCTTCTCCTGTGAGTTGATATAAGCAAGATTGAGCATTAGCTGCAGTTCATCGTCTCTGGAAGACACTAGGAGAACATCATCAGCCACGGTCGGGCATCCCACATACAGGTCACCAATATACTTCCCTAGAGATCTAGATTCCATCTCCAAGAGAAAGTCATTAAGAAAAGTCTTGTAGAAATGTGTAGATAGAATCCCTCCCTGGCGCACCCCCTGCAGAACAGAGAACGACTGACTCATCTCTCCACCCAACTTGACTCTTGCGGTAAGCCCTCTGTACATAGACCCAATCACCTCCCACAAATGTGAATTTATATTTATATTCTGACGATATAGCATCTTCATTACTTTTACTTGTTTTCCTTAATGAGTAGGAGTGACATGTGGAACATTAAATCAAAACTCAATTTTTAGCTCGCCTGAACGAAAGTTCAGGAAGAGCTATTGTTGTCACCCTGGCGTCGGCGTCCGCATCAGCGTCCGCGTCCGCGTCAGCGTCAGCGTCCGCGTCGGCGTCCGGATTGGATGTTTTGGTTAAATTTTTTTAAAGACCTATATCTCCTTAACCGACAGATGGATTCTTTTGATACTTGCTCTGTACTTAGATATTGGTCCAAAGTTTAAAAGGGTACTACCCCGGCCCCACTCAGTGACCTTGATGTCAAGGTCAGTGGTCACGGACTTAGAAAATTAGATTTTTTTTTGACTGGATGTTTTGGTTAAAGTTTTTTAAAGCCCAATATCTCCTTAACCCATTAATGGATTCTTTTGATACTTGCACTGTAGTAAGATATAGGTCCAAAGTTTTCCAGGGTACCACCCCCACCCCACTCAATGACCTTGATGTCAAGGTCATGGACTTAGAAAATTGCCTTTTTATTGATTGGATGTTTTGGTTAATGATTTTTAGCTTGCCTGAACGAAAGTTCAGGAAGAGCTATTGTTGTCATCACGGCGTCGGCTCCGCGTCCGCGTTGGCGTTCGAATTGGATGTTTTGGTTAAAGTTTTTTAAAGACCTATATTTCCTTAACCCACGGATGGATTCTTTTGATACTTGCACTGTTGCTAGATATTGGTCTAAGGTTTAACAGGGTACCACCCCCACCCCACTCTGTGACCTTGATGTCAAGGTTATGGACTTTGAAAATTGGTGTGTTTTTTTGGACTGGATGTTTTGGTTAAAGTTTTATAAAGCCCAATATCTCCTGAACCCATGGATGGATTCCTTTGATACTTGCACTAAAGTTAGATATTGGTCTAAAGTTTTCGAAGGTACTACCCCACCCCCCTCTGTGACCTTGATGTCAAGGTGATGGACTTAGAATATTGTCTTTTTATTGATTGGATGTTTTGGTTAAAGTTTTTTAAGAACACATATCTCCTGAACCCAGAGATGAATTCTTTTTATATTTGCACTGTAGTTAGATCTACAGAGTACTACCCCAACCCCGCTCAGTGATCTTGATGTCAAGGTCAGGGACTTAGGAAATTTTTGTCTTTTTTAAAGTTTTGTAATTGCATACTGATTCATAATGCTTTGCAGAGATTTAGTTTATACTTGAACTGATGTTAGACTCTTTTTTGAGTTTTTACAAAACACCTTATACTTACCCCACTGGGTGACCTTGAAATCAAGGTCATCGACTTAGAATTTTGTTTTAAAGATTTTGGTTAAAGTTTTCTATTTATGAAGACATAATTTCACAGTGCCACAATGATGGACTCAGTTGATACTAATACTTGGGCTGATGTTAGATTATGGTGCAGGGTTTTGATGCATACTAGCGCCCCCCCCCCCACACACACACACAGAGGTTTTGATGCATACTAGCGCCCCCCCCCCCCCCCCCCCCCACACACACACACACACACACCTGTCAGTTTTTTACCTCAAGCTCATGGACTTTGAAATTTCATTTCATTTTTTAGCTCGCCTGAACGAAAGTTCAGGAAGAGCTATTGTTGTCACCACGGCGTCGGCGTCAGCGTCAGCGTCCGCGTCCGCGTCCGCGTTCGAATTGGATGTTTTGGTTAAAGTTTTTTAAAGACCTATATCTCCTTAACCCATGGATGGATTCTTTTGATACTTGCACTGTAGCTAGATATTGGTCTAAGGTTTAACAGGGTACCACCCCCACCCCACTCTGTGACCTTGATGTCAAGGTCATGGACTTAGAAAATTGGTGTTTTTTTTTGGACTGGATGTTTTGGTTAAAGTTTTATAAAGCCCAATATCTCCTGAACCCATGGATGGATTCCTTTGATACTTGCACTAAAGTTAGATATTGGTCTAAAGTTTTCGAAGGTACTACCCCCACCCCCCTCTGTGACCTTGATGTCAAGGTCATGGACTTAGAATATTGTCTTTTTATTGATGGGATGTTTTGGTTAAAGTTTTTTAAAGACACATATCTCCTGAACCCAGAGATGAATTCTTTTTATATTTGCACTGTAGTTAGATCTACAGAGTACTACCCCAACCCCGCTCAGTGATCTTGATGTCAAGGTCAGGGACTTAGGAAATTTTTGTCTTTTTTAAAGTTTTGTAATTGCATACTGATTCATAATGCTTTGCAGAGATTTAGTTTATACTTGAACTGATGTTAGACTCTTTTTTGAGTTTTTACAAAACATCTTATACTTACCCCACTGGGTGACCTTAAAGTCAAGGTCATCGACTTAGAATTTTGTTTTAAAGATTTTTGTTAAAGTTTTATATTTATGAAGACATAATTTCACAGTACCACGATGATGGACTCAGTTGATACTAAGACTTGGGCTGATGTTAGATAATGGTTCAGGGTTTTGATACATACTAGCCCCCCCCTTCCCCCCCCCCCCCCCCCCCCCCCCCCCCTACCCGTCAGTTTTTTTACCTCAAGCTCATGGACTTTGAAATTTCATTTCATTTTTTTTATTTTAATTTTATTTTAAGACTTATTTCTGAGATAGCTTTTGTGTTTTCATTATGGACATGCATGAAGTTTTATGCATAGCAGTCCACATACCCCCACCCCCCACCCCACCCGTCAGTTTCTTTTTTACCTCAAGTCCCCCCCCCCCCCCCACTCACCCCCCACCCGTCAGTTTTTTTTTTACCTCAAGCTCATGGACTTTGAAATTTCATTTCATTTTTTTTATTCTAATTTTATTTTAAGACTTATTTCTGAGGTAGCTTTTGTTTATAAATGTGTTTTCATTATGGACATGCTTGCATGAAGTTTTATGCATAGCATTCCACACCACCATAGCGGCTGAGTGATGGGCAAGCACCAATTCAGGCGAGCTATGCTGTCAGGCGACAGCTCTTGTTTTATTTTAAATTTATTTATAAGACTTATTTCTGAGATAGCTTTTGTGTTTTCATTATGGACATGCTTGCATGAAGTTTTATGCATAGCAGTCCACATAGCCCCCCATCCCCCACCCGTCAGTTTTTTTTTTTACCTCAAGCTCATGGACTTTGAAATTTCATTTCATTTTTTTTTATTCTAATTTTATTTTAAGACTTATTTCTGAGATAGCTTTTGTTTATAAATGTGTTTTCATTATGGACATGCTTGCATGAAGTTTTATGCATAGCAGTTCACACCACCATAGCGGCTGAGTGATGGGCAAGCACCAATTCAGGCGAGCTATGCTGTCAGGCGACAGCTCTTGTTATTGTCGAGCTCACTTGCTGGGAAAGCTGGATAAATAAAGAATGACTAAGAGTAACAATTCTGTTTATCAATCCTACAATACAGCAACTCATCATTCATCCGTTTACAAAGCTGAAATATCTGTTGAGTCCTCGTCTTTGCTTCTTCATGGTGTTGAAATTTGATTTATGTGTTTACCGTGATGATTCATTGACGAGTTAGAGGGTTATCATGCGAACCGAATAACCAACTAAATGTTTTGTACCACTTCAGAAACTGAGGGTGAGGTTGGGCCTGTAAAATCGATTTAAGCCCCCCCCCCCCCTCCCCAGTAATTCATTACTGACCGTTCCAAGGCGGTAGTTCTGTTGTGGTTCTTTGTTGCCTGTTTTTGGTGTCAGAGTTTCTGTGATGTTTTACCTTATGTATGTTATTATTATTTTTGGTTCGGTTTGGGTTGCTGAGTGGCCACCTTTTGGGAACAAGCTGCTCACTCGGTTGGCCATATGTTCTCTGTATCTTGATTATTTGTAATCTTAGTTGTTTCCAACTATGGTTTGAGGGCTGGATTTGGATTTTGATTGTTTCAGTTCCTGGTCTTTGCATACTTTTTACTTTCATGAGAAAACTGTGGTAAATTTACCTTGAAACAGTGAAAAAGGATAGATAAAGGGAAGAATAAGAGCAATGAGCCCGAATCTCAATCCTAAGATACAAGAACTCATCATCCAGATGTATACCAAGTTTCAAGATTCTAGCTTCATGCTTCCTGATAACATGCAAAATAGGGAAAGAAAGAAAAATAGATAAAAATGGAAGAATAAGAGCAATGAGCCCCAGTCTCAATCCCACCATACAGTTATTTAATCTCCATATGTATGCTGTGTTTGAAGATTGTAACTTACACAGTTCCCCCCAGTCTCACCAGAATAAATCCCCCCCCCCCCCCGCCGCTTAAAAAACGAAGACTGACGAAAGAATTCTGACACCCCCTAATATGCCTAATACAATATATGACTCCCCCTGCTGCGAGGCTTATTGATTTCCGACCCCCAATACATCACAAAAAAAAATCCGACCCCCCCCCCAAAAAAAAAATAAAAAATAAATAAATAAATAAATGTACCCCCCTACACACCTGATAATAAATAACTCGCCCCTTACCCCTCCGGGTATTCATCGGGACCTGCGATCAGGGAAGCCTTGCAAGAGAAGTAAACTTAGCAACTGTATCCTCCGCACACTCAGCAGCAGAAATAAGGGAATCTGCCAAGGAGCTTCAACGGGATGAAAGTGGACTTGTAAATGCCAGTCTCAGCCAATGGGTTTTGAAATGCCAGGAAATGGTGCTTTCGGCTACTTTGGGAGCTAGGTCATTTGAGCCGCGACAAGAGAAAACCAACAAAGTGGTTGTGCGCCCAGCGAATACTCATATCAGCTGCCTGATCAGAGTCTTTGCTGTCCGCATAAATGTAGCTTGGATCCTGAGCTCCCCTATAAGCGCAAAGAAAAGAGTGATCAATGTGGGCATATGCTAAGCTGTTCCGAGTCTGCGCAGGATGCACCACCACTTTATTTTTCTCGTGTCGCGGCTCATTATATGGTTATATTGACAGCATCCTTCAAACCTTTTTATAGCATTATGAGTCTACTATCTTTCCTCCTCTTTTTCAGAGATTCCCACTTCAGATTCTCCAGAATACCAGTCATACTCCTGGCTAGTTCATAGGTGTAATTTTCTATATCTAGTAAATTTAGTAAAGGGGCGCATCCGCCCCACCCCGTGTGACGCAATATGTTACCATTTTCACCATGTTCACCATTGGGCCTTTTCAATCGGGGCAAATTGCCCATGGTAATATCTTATCTTATTTCCAGATCCAATTTTGTCTTTAGGCTATATTGATTACTTTGCTGGAAGAGAATTAGATAAAATAAATGAGCCGCGACACGAGAAAACCAACAATGTTGTGCGCACAGCGCAGACTAAGATCAGCCTGGGCATCCACCCAGTCTGATTAGAGTCTTCCCTAAGCGCTTAAAAGGTAGCTAAGGGTCTAATCTACCTTCATACGGACAGCAAAGACTCTGATCAGACTGGGCAGATGCCCAGGCTGATCTGAGTCTGCGCTGGCCGCACAGCCACAATGTTGGTTTTCTCATGTCGCGGCTCAAATCATTTGATATTCCCCACAATCTTAAAACCGTTCGCCGTGCATCGCGACTCGCCTAGCTAAAGAGTTCCAAACTTCGACAGTTTGCTTCATGTTAGTTCACCTTAAGTTATATAAGATAAGATAAGATAAGAATATTTTATTAACGTCTCACCAATTAACACAGTTAAAAAAATCGATATAAGATGTAAAATTGCGACTCAATATTGAGCTATGAGAGACGATCGCTCTAACATGTGTCTGTTCTTGTGTCCTGCACCAGCACTACATCCCCTAAATACCCCACACTGAGCCACGGAAGACGGTTAACCAACCAGCAAGTCTACGCTTCCAGACTCAGCCTGGAGTATTAAATGCAGTACTGAGACAAAACAGCAATTAGTATGATAAAAAAGCGACACGCATTATCTATGAGCCATTATCACTCTAAAACGTACCATAAATAAGTGCCCTGCATGCGCTACCTTCCCTCGATACCCCATGCCGAGTCCGGATAACCGGAAACACGCGGTGGAACCAATGTTCATACAGCATGTTGCCGGATCCGGACACGGCATGGGATATCAAATGCAGCACAGGGACCATAGCAACAGATAAAATGAAATTGCAACTTTAACCTGCACTAAAAGAGATAATCGTGTCCGTTGAAATGTATACTGTCCCAGTGGTAAATCCTCCCTGATACCCCACGCTGAGTCCATGATAACAGGGAACATGTGGCGGAGCCAGTGTCCAAACAGCATGGACCCGATCATGGACTCAGCATTGGGTATCAACCGCACCACCGGGGCAAAACAGCAGTTAGTATTGTAAATAACAGACAGATTTTTACATTTAAATGGACACTTATTAAAATATGGTACACAATATACATATTTACTTCAACTGTACAACAGACTACGCCTTTTGTTTAAAATCAAATAACAGGTTTTGGCACTTATCTTGACTATGGAAGGATTAGCTAAAATAAAAGATACTTTTTCAATATCGTTTAAGTTCTGAAAACCATTTAGTATAAGCTCAGCTTCAATAAACAGCTCATTTCGGAACTCAGTGTACAGCGGACAATGTAATAAAACATGGATTTCATCCTCAACAGCATTCCTACAGCTAAAGCATTTTCTTTCACTAACTTCTGAGCCATTATAGCGGCCAGTTTCAAGTGCAATCGGGGCGGTTCCGCTTTTAAATTTAGCCAAAGCCCCTCTATGAGTATGAGACCTATTAAATATCCTTGTACAATATTCTTCAACTACAAAATCCTGCTTAAAGGTTCTGTATAATCGAAGTTTATTCCCTCCAACTCCCGAACGTGAACTATTGCGATTTACATCAACTGCCCACTGATTAATATATTCTTGCGTAATGAAAGGCAAAACGTTATTTAAAATATTGGTCTTATTAATGGTTTGATTTATGTTATTATAATTGTGAAAATTGGACTCTGTCAATTTCTGACCTACCCTGAAATTCCAGTTTTTACATCTGGTACTTACTTTTGAATTTGACCAGCAGAATATTTTCCTGTTCAGCCTTGTTGCGTCCATATTTATACAGCGACACCAGAATGATAACACAGACTTCCAACACTTTGTGACCATGGGCGTCCATCCTATATCTCCATTAACTGCTGCGTTAGGTGTATACCTTCCTACATTTAGAAAATATCTCGCAGCTCTATGTTGTACAGCATTAATGCAGCTATAGGACTGGGTGCCCCAGATCGCAGCACCATACGATATAACCGGGCAAACAACTGACTCATAAAGCTTTGTAAAAGGACCATACTGAATACCACCAAATGCTTTTGATTTAGCTAATAAAAGTCCAAGTGCGCGATTTGCAGATCTAGATGTTCCGATAAGACTATCCCCAAATATTTATACTTCACTGTATACGAAATGTTCTCATCGTTTACCGTAAATATGGCATCTGATTGCGGCATTGAGGGATTACGAAAATGCACAGCATTGGATTTAGCTGAGTTTACTGAGATTAGATTACTTTTGCACCAGCTTCCTAATACATCCAGCATCGACTGCAGATTTGCTTCTGTTTCAGCAATAAGAACTACATCATCCGCATACAGTGAAACAGAGACTGTATCGTCACCAATTTCAACACCTTTGCCCAGTGCGTCAATTTTTAATGCCAAATCATTTATATATAAATTAAAAAGTAATGGCGACAAGCAACATCCTTGCTTTAGTCCACAGTTTACATCAAACCAATCGGTTGTAAGTCCGTTTAGTTTAACCGAAGACTGAACATTGTTATACAAAGCCTTAATTGCATCTAATAATAGCCCGTTATAACCGAGTTTTTCAAGTTTCGTCCAAAGAATATCTCTGTTAACTGAGTCATATGCCTTTTTAAAGTCTATGAAGGCGCAGAAGGTGGACCTTTTCATTTTTTTCCTTGTTTCAACTATATTTGTCAAAAAACTTATATGGTCAATTGTGCTTCGGATTATATATTAAAAGTTACATGTAGTTTTTGTTAAAGAACATCGATGAATGATTTTCAAGAATAGCCCAACGTAGGCATCTTGCTTCATATAGACATCATTAGCTGCGTGTATAGATTTTGTTAACTTTTTCCGCCACTTTACGACGACTCCAGTGTGAAATAGAACCGACTCCGATGCGGTGCTTTTATATTTACATGTACCTGTGTATTAGTCCATTATCATGAGGGTAATCAGCTCCTTTCCGAGTTTTTTTAAGCGATAAATTGAAACTGTGCAAAGATATTACAAGCATATTGAAGATGTGCATGTGACCTTTTGAAGATGAAAAAATAATTTTGACAGAATGACGGCATTTACGACTTTGACATTTCAGACATTAGTCTTCAGTATTGAATGTAATAGGGGAATCCTGGGAAGGGAAGGGGTGGGGACTGGTGCAGGGCACGGACGCATCGCCTGTGCCTTACAGACACAGTTCATGCATTTTTTTCCATGAACCTGTGATAATGAATGGTTTATTAGCAATTAGGACCCATTTCTAGGTGCTTTCAGAGCCGGTCGAAGGGAAAACGGGATGATTTTTGGAGCTGGTCGAAATCAAACAGAGCAAGTGAAAACAGCTAAACAACGGGTGCAAAGTGAAGTTGTCTTTGATCGGATTACGATGAACATCAGCGAAATAGCGGAGCGCACAGGCGGATAGAAATAGAGATCTTTTTGAGCGGTTCCTTTGAAAATAGCGCAAAGCGATATTTCTGTATAAACATGAGTCACTTGGAGCTGATTATTTTCAAACTGAGGCGTCTTTTGGAGCAGATCAGGTCGGAAAAAGAGGGCTTCAGGGCGGCACATACCTGTACTGGCCTTATAAGGGAGTACCCACCCCACTTCCACCCACCCTCTGCGCCCCGAAAAACGATGCCCCCTCCCGAAAACGATGTCAGCGATAAGCTAAAAAAAAATGATGTCCTAACTATTTTTGATATTATTTGGAAAAAAATCATGTTAATATTCTTTAAAAAGTTCCCCCGAAAACGATGTCAGCGATAAGCTAAAAAAACATGTCCCAACTATTTTAATATTTTTAGCAAAAAAAAAATCATGTTAAGATTCTTTTAAATGTTTTCGTAAACCTTTTAGCGACTGATATGTACGTAAGAAATATCCACAGGAGTTTCACCTCAGAGGACACACATACTGCAGCCATGCAATCACTGACGGCACGAGAGTTGACTCTGGTTTGAACATTTCTCGATCATAGTGCGGATAGTCATGTTATACTCTATTTAATGCAATTAATGCAATTTTCAGGGGAGATAATACAAACAGTCTATGGGATTACGAAGGATGTATTTTTGTTTATGAACCGTGAGAAAATGTATGATATTGAATAAACTATGCATTTTATTCACAAATTAAAGAAAAGAGAGAATTTTTGGCAACAATACCTAAAGTTGGCATACTATTAACAACTAGATCAGTATGTAAAATAAGGACATGACGTGTGTGCTACATTATACACATATAAAATCCTACGCTGCTTAAATTTAAGACTAGAAGAAACGCGATTTGATTGGTTGAAACGACGCATACCGTATTATGCGTCACGTTTTTTGACGGTTCCGTGTTACAGCAGAACCAAGCATTACCGTCGATCTAGCTCCCTATAGGTACTATGGATTACTTGAGATATTGCGCAACAGTATTTCAGTTATATCAGGATAACGAAAGGCAACCCTTTTTCCGGTAGGAAAGATTCTCGCTTCAAGAGAGGCTCGAACCCACTTTGTGCTCGAACCCACGCGGACAGCAAGACTCTAATCAGACGTGGCGGATGCCCATGCTGATCTGAGTATTCGCTGGGCGCACAACCACATTGTTGGTTTTGTCGTTTCGCTGTCTTGATGTGATGCAGGCCCACTTCGACTCGAACTAAAGTTCCCTACCATTGTAGTATTTTGGGCATGCGCACTCGCATTACCAGTCACAACAATAGTAGATTGTCATGGAACGGAAATAAATACTGGGCATTTCATTGCCTTTTCCGCGCATGTCGTCTTTAAAAACGATAATTTTACAGATTACATGATAAAATGTGCCCTAAAATAATGGAAAAGAAACAACTCTGTAAAACAAATATTTGTTGTACACCCACCGGCGGCCAGGACCTCGGTTGATCTTTAATAAGTTCATGACGTCATTTTAGTAGCTACCATCGCACTTTGATTGGAACTTTAGTTAATATAGTAGCTACTACAGTTCGTGTCGAAGTGGGCCACTTGTGAAGGCCGTATTAGAGCTTTCTGTTTTCTTATGGTGTCAGATGCTAAATAACCACAACAAATTTATCTGATCCATTCCAGTGCTTGCTGCATATGCATGTACAAAAGTACTGGGAGAGATGCTGTAATCTGCATTTGGCCAAAAGTGAATAGTCTACACACTGAAATATTTTATAAAAGTTTCCAACCATAGCCTACCCTGAATCGCTCTAATGCGAAACCACGGTTCATAACGCCAATCCATGAGAGGAGTTTTCGGTTTTCCAGAAGGAGAGCCAAATTCGTAAACAACTTTGACATCGGCACAAGGTTTGAGGTATTTGTCTCGAAAACTATTTATGCAAAATATAAGAATGGTATTTTGTCAAATATAGATTGTTTCTTCGGGACATGAAAGGATTAGGCACATGATCTTGTATTTTTCCAGATATGCATTTAGTACGACGGAGCATGCGTTGAAGGTCAATTTCGGCGATATATAACGTCAGTCGGGGTATTATCGGACAAAACCCAGGTTTTCGGCTTTCCAAATTTAACCTTTACTGCCTTACTCTTTAAAATGAGACCTCCTAATACTTTGAAGAAAGCCGAAGCTTGTCAGTAAGACTTGAGTTGTGTTTTCTTGATAACCTGTAGAGAGCGGCATGGCTTTTAAGACAACCCAAATCGGGTAATTATCGGACATGTACGGTAGTTATCGGACAAAAAGCAGGTTGTTGAAAAACAACAATTAAACAACTAAAACAGTTCAGAATGCGTTCTTTTAACTTTAATAAATACATTCAGATATGGAATTTACAAGAAATGGGAGTTATTTGGTCAAAATGCGTAGAATTCTATTTGAAACAGATGTGACAAATAATTTGCATAAATGTAAAGAGTTCATTGTTGGAAATATGAGGTAGACATAAAGAGGTGAATTTACAAAACGTAATTTAGTTCTATTATTCATTTTCTAATATTTAAAAAGCATCGAGAAGAACTTTAAAATCTGCATTACAACAGATCTTGCCAAACTTAGCAGATGCCTTCCTTATACGTTTCTCATAAGTTAGAGTCCCAAAATGCAGGATTTGTTGATGTTGAGAAGTGCTTTTATGAGGAAAGATCAAAGGGTAATTTTCTGCGCTGAAATCTAAAATGATAATATCGTTATTGAAAATATACTAAATGCTAAGGGTACTTTATTGCATTAAAAAGAGAGCCCTAGTTCTTATTTTATCAAACTCTTTCACACATTATCAGGCTCGGCAGAAAACAAAGACGTAGCCTGTGTCCAAATTTTTTGTCAAAAAAAAACCAGGTGCTACTATTTTAACAAGATTGAACAATTTTATTTATACATCTGTTTAGTATCAGTAAGAAGTTATTTATATTGAAGGTGTCATATAGGTATGCTTGCCTACCCGTTATTTAATGAATGCATCTAATGTACATTTGTACATGGAACTTGTACATGGTTGAACATTTGAGAATAAGCTACCGTTTTGATCTGGTCTACCTTACAATTTGAGAAACCGTTGGAATCAATAATTGCTAGGACGCTCTTCATAATGCAATAACGTACCGTCAGCGTTATGTAAATTTTCAATAACGATGTTAATTTTTTTAGATCTCTGCGCAGAAAATTACCCTTTGATCTTTCCTTATAAAACACTTTTTAAGCAGCATGTATCTCTTCTTTTTTTTTTTGTATTCTAAACAAAAATAAGAAATCTGCTAACTTCCAGGGAGATACGTTTATTTATCTAGTTATGATTTTTGCAGATTTTTGCATTTATCACAAATTACCACCTTAAATGCAAAATTGGCCACGCTATTGGAATGAATGACTCGGTCTTAACGTCCCACCAACAACGAGGTCATATGGAGACGGGACCTCGGTTTAAAGTCTCATCCGAAAGACCGGAGAAGCGGGGGATCGATCTTGCGACCCCTGGATTGGTAGTCTGGAGTGTTATCCACTACGCTACAGCCGCTCCTCCACGCTAATGGAACCCTGTCGTACTGTGTACTCATGGGGCTTTTATTGAACAGAACAGAGCAGAATTTTATTGCTAAACATAAGACTCCGGCCACTCTATGATGGCATAAGAGCAAACAATACAAACAAATGTAAAAACATGCGCATATAAGAATATGTAAAATGATGTAAAAGGCAATGAAAACAATGACTTGGACAATATACTGAAAAGAATTTCATGAATATGAATAGAAGCATGCAATGAAAACGACTGCGACGTGATTGAATAAGAAATCGTGTCCGATAATTCCCGTAATTGGGTTCATTCGGTTCACTCATAACTCCAACACACTAACCCGATCAATCTATAAATAGATGCCATTTTACCGACACACACGAGGCTGATGCCAATTTTGAAATTCAGCTATGACTGCTAAACTTTCATAGAAAAATGAAGACATACGTTTCAACGTGAACTGAAAATAGTAATAACAACCGGAAGTGGAGGTTTTTAACAGGGTGGACTTAGTTTTGCCCGGATTTTCTGATCTTGGCTAACCCTGTTCGTCACCACGTTGCTGCTGCTAGTGGCGGGAAAAAATGATTGGTACCCAGCTGCCTTCAGTGTGCTACAGGAATATATTAGGCACAGGGGATTAATAACCATTTGACTTTGTCCGATAACTACCCTTGTCCGATAATACCCCGATTGACGTTACATGTAGGGAAAAGTCGAAAATTCTGTTGCTTGATTTTGAGTCTCTGACGTTGTCAGTCGCAAAGAAGTGAACAGAACTACTGTATGCGTGAATCCAAACGTTTTAAGGTAGACGGATACTGAATAAAAATATTGGTGGGGCATTCATTTCATTGTACCAGCTGAATACCCCAAAGGGCTATAAAACATTTGGATATGAAATTTTTTTCTTTCCCGCTTTGTTTTCCTAAAAAACAAATTTTTGTATTTATACATACTTTTTTTTACACATTTTCCATTAAAATTCATGTCTCTAGCACATGGATGCACTTTCATTTCTGAAAATCATATAATCTTTAATATAGGATATTTGAAACAAACTGGTAAGAAAAATTGCAATTATCTTGATAATAAGTATATTTTTACACCTTTTTTTTAGCTCACCTGAGCCGAAGGCTCAGAGGTGAGCTTATAGGATGGGAGTCGAGCCGTCGTCCGTGCGTGGGTGGGTGCGTGCGTGCGTCAACACTTTCAAACATAAATATCTCAGAGACCAGTGGGCCGATTGCAATCAAATTTTATCTGAAGCAACCTTTGGGTGGGGGAAAGGCTGCTTCAGGTTTTGGTGCCGATTAGCTCAGAACTCTGGTTTCCATGGCAACAGATAGCCCCCATAGGGTTATAATGGGGAAAACGGCGTCTTCACGTTTTCTCGACTGTTTTTGATTAGATCCTTATCATACTTGCAGGTAATGATGACATACACAAGAGCTTGGATGAGTTCGAAATTTGGCCGGATTCGAGCACAGACTACGGAGTTAGCTGCCCTTGAGCGTTTGAAAAAAAATCCCATAGGGTTATAATGGGGAAAATGGCGTCATCACGTTTTCTCAACTGTTTTTGCTTAGATCCTTATCATACTTGCAGGTAATGATGACATACATAAGAGCTTGGATGAGTTCAAAATTTGGCCGGATTCGAGCACAGACTACAGAGTTAGCTGCCCTTGAGCGTTTGAAAAAAATCCCATAGGGTTATAATGGGGAAAATGGCGTCATCACGTTTTCTCAACTGTTTTTGCTTAGATCCTTATCATACTTGCAGGTAATGATGACATACATAAGAGCTTGGATGATTCGAAAGGACAAGGTTCGTGAACCTGCTTTATCGGCCCTGTAAATTGGCAAAAACTCAAACTCGCTTAAGAGCAGCGGCATTGTGCTAGTTTGTATGTCTGGCATCTATACTGTTAGAATCAGCACTTGTTTTGCTATTCTAACCTCCCTCTTTTATGTAATAGGCCGATATAATGGGGTAGGGTAGGCGTATTTTGATGTTTCTTGCGAGTTTTCGCGTCTTTGATCGCAAATTTGACTATGGGCACAGTCGCCTTACAAAAAGATTTTTTGACAGTGCTTAGATATTGTAATTATATTTCGATTTTTAATAGATATTTTTTGTAAGGCAGCTGTGCCCATAGTGAAAAAATAACTTTTCCAGTTTTTCAATGACAAATAACTGAGAAAGACGCGCCAAGTTGTAACGTCACGGTTTCTTACGTCACAATGTAGCGTTGGGTGACGTCATTGACACAGAGTACCTTGCCGTGGGAGACAGCTGATAATTCAAGATTAATTGGCCGGTAAATAGGTATATAACGTATAAATCATATTTAACGTCCCGGGGGCGTTGCATTTTACGAAAGTGGGGGAGGGGGGGGGGGGTGCAGCGTTAATTAGAGCCGTAACTGTAAGAAATCACTACTGCCAAAATAGCTCTAATAAACAGTAGTTTGGTTAAACGGTATTCTCTTAAGTTTTGCCTCCCTTCTCAGTAGGGGTGGGGTTCAACTCTTAAAGAAAAGAATTTGCTCCTCTAGGAGTAATTCATTCCCTCAAGAGTAGATCCATCTTCAAAGTTCTACCTAATCTAGAGAAGCAAACAAGGTTTTCATGCAAGTTAATATAATATTATTGAAGGGGGCGTTTATTAGAGCAGGGCTGTTTATTAGGATTAATACGGTATTCTAGCTTTGCTGCACCCAAACAAAACTCAGCGAATTCGACGAGAAACAGTGATCTACGGGGAAAACGGCTTTGACTTTCAAATCCTTCGGACGAGCGGGAAGATGGGAGCACATACCAGACAGCTTGGCACCCATGTCTGAAATAAACCACAAGGATTTGCGGTTTTGTTTTACTGACTATAATATAGCATTTGTTCAGAAGTATGAGTAGGGTGTAAGGGGGTCCACTGAACAGTAAAAGAAGCAATGTTGCGGGTGAGAAAGCAGTTAAGTTTGCAAAGCGAGAAAAGTGAATTCCACTAAACATATGCATATTTACTGTGCATGTAAATGGATGGATGGGTGGATGACTTGTGATTTCACATCCTTTTCAACAGTATTTCACTTATATAAGGACGTTTACGGTAGGAAAGATTCTCACCTCAAGCGGCATGATTCGAACCCGGTCCGCTAGATCAGTAGGCCAGCGCTTAACCCACTGAGCTACCGGGGCTCCTTTTCGCATGTAAAAGAAGTATTGAAGTGAGTTCCAGAATGATAAATGCAAATTGGTAAAAGAAATGGCGCGAATAAAACACCTGCTAGGTTGGTTTTCTGGTGCCCGTTTGCAAAAGCAATAAAAGTAAAAAGTTGTAACCATAACGCCCAACTCACACGACCAGAAGCCTGCAAAATTTTAGACTGATTCATGACAAGCTGCAGGGGGTGTATTTAAGTATCGTCTGTCAAGGGGGTGGGGGAGAGTGGATTGGAGAGAGGGGGGGGGGTATGGAACTACGGAAAAGTGAATACTGTGTCCACTCGCTGGTCTTTGAAAAAGCAGTGGACAAAAAAGGGAAACTGATCCATAAAAAATCAACAACAGCAATTTATATTATTAATGAGCTGAAAAGAAGTTTTTATGGTGTACGCGCAAAAACAGTGATAATCCGCCTCCCCGTCCCTTACACACCTCTTGTCCTGAAAAACAGCTCCCACCCCACCCCCAGCAAGTAGCCCAGTAGGTTGAGCGCCTGACCTGCTGATTTAGCGATGACAGATTCGAGGTCCGCTGGATGCGGAAATCTTTCCAACCGTAAACAGGGTTGTATTGCACACAGTCTTTCACTATCACCCTCCCATCGTCCTGATATGACTGAAATTCGGTTAAGAAGAATTTTAAATCGCAATCATCCATGTGCGATTCTGTACGTGGTATATTCGTGCATATTTTTATAGGCTAGTTATTTATTTTTATTTCTTTATAATTATTATTATTATTATTATCATTATTATTATCTTTTTTTCCTGCTCTCAAAACGAGTTCTTCCATAAGGCTCAAGGGAACGTATCCATCAGATGCGCCTCCTGGCACCGAGTCTGTCCGTGATCTCGTATTCAAAGAAGAGACTTTGAATTCGATATAATTTACATGTAGATGACAAAAAATTCAAATGGAAAAGTGCATTTCACTTTATACAATATAAGAATATTTAAGCTATTAACTTAGTGGAAAAAATAAAATGCTCTTAAAATGCTAGTGTCAAATTTTTGTGGGGAGGTTACCAAAACAGGCTAGAATTTAGTCTCGCATGAGATGGATGGATAACTTTTGATTTTATGTCCGCTTCAACAGCATTTAGTCATATCAGCATGAACAGATCGTGATATTGATAAATTGTGCGTAGTGGAACCCAAAGGATTTCGGCTTCCTGAAATATTTCAGTCTACATTGTATATCGAGCCGTCATCCAGAGAGATGGAGAAAGAAAAGACATGCTATGGGAGAACAAAATGTCCAAACGATCCCCACCCGCACCTACTGCATGCACAATAGGCCCTTGCTCCAAATTAGTCGGTCTCCTTGACACTGAAAACTACCCGGCACAATCACCCGACCACAAGCACTTCGGTATGTGCCGAATTTTGACGGATAACGACATGGGAAAGAATATCATCTCTGTTTTATTATTATTACTATTATCATTATTTCTTCTCAGAACATTAGAACTCCAAAGCAAACAAAACTAATTTGATAAAAAAATAAATAAATTGTCATGAATGACAAACAGCAATTTTGTCCGCAAAATAAAGCGTACGTATATGTAACATAATTTTGTTTTGCGGACAAAATTCTAAACAAGAACTTCCACCGGATTCAGAAATAATAGTGCCTTATCAAATATGATAGTATAGCAAAAATTGAAATCCACAGACTCTTCAAGCTCTACAACCGTCAGTATTACATGTAATACCACCAAGCAGGACAAATGCGTGAGGCGGAGGGGAGTTAATTATAAAGATTAACATATGCATACGAGCTCCCGCAGGAAAAAATAGCAATATATAATCGACCTCGTTAAAGAGTGGCAGCACAGAGCAAACGGAAAAGCGCTACACACCAATACGTTGAATAACGTCGTTAACGTCATAAAATCATTAAGTACGTCGCGTGGGGTAGGGTATTTTAATGACGTCACAATTGCGTTAATAACACGCAAGACTTTAGAAATATCCATTTTCGATCGCAGGAAACATATAAATATGGTATAGTAAAATTTCACCAATTTCTGAGACAGGGCCGATTTTGACCCTTCGTGAACCTTGTCCTTTGGCCGGATTCAAGCACAGACTACGGAGTTAGCTGCAATTGAGCGTTTGAAAAAAATCCCATAGTGTTATAATGGAGAAAACAACGTCATCACATATTTTTAGAAAAACTTTGTCATCGCTCTATTGCTTACATTTCTCAATGGATTTTGAAATAACTTCACACAAATGTAGGGCATGACAATATCTCGAGCAAGTTGGACTTTCAGGATGCTGCACCCAAGGTCAAGGTCACTGTGGCTATTTTTAGAAAAACTTTGCCAGCGCTCTAGCACCTACATTTCTCAGCAGATTTTAAAATAACTTCACACAAATGTAGGGCATGACAATATCTCGAGCAAGTTTTACTTTCAGGACGCTGCGCCCAAGGTCAAGGTCACTGTGGCTTTTTTAGCTCACCTGAGCCAGCGGCTCCGGGGGAGCTTATAGGATGGTAAGGCTCCGGCGTCCGTCGTCCGTCGTCCGTCGTCCGTCCGTCGTCCGTCCGTCCACAATTTCAAACGACTTCTCCTCTGAAACCGCTGGGCCAATTGTAACCAAATTTCATATAGAGCCTCCTGCGACCTTAGGAACGAAAAGTTGTTCAAACGGTCCTGGTCACATGACCAACATGGCCGCCACGCCCATATATGGTAAAAACCTTTAAAAATCTTCTTCTCCAGAACCAATAGGCCGATGGCCTTGAAACTTGGTATGTAGCATCGGGTACGCGAGTACTACCAAGATTGTTCAAATTATGACCTTGGGTTGACCTTGACCTTTTTCACGGCAAGGTCAAATTTGCTTCCTTGTGCTTTTATATGGCAAAATGCTACAACATAAGATATCTTGGAAACTGTTGCAGATTTTGGGCTAAAAACCAGTATCTACAGTCATCTTAATGAGTACGTGAAGATTTATGACTTTAAGAGGTCAAGGTCATTCTTTGACCTTTGACCCAGAACTCTCATATTTTGACAATTTTGAACAATCTCCTCAACAGCCACTGAGCCAATTGAAACCAAATTTCATATAGAGCCTCCAGGGGTTGAGGGAACAAAAATTTATTCATACTGTCCAGGTCACATGACCAACATGGTGGCCACGCCCATATATGGTAAAAACCTTTAAAAATCTTCTTCTCCAGAACCAATTGAACCATGGCCTTGAAACTTGATATGTAGCATTGGGTACTCGAGTACTACCAAGATTGTTCAAATTATGACCTTGGGTTGACCTTGACCATTTTACTGCAAGGTCAAATATGGGAAAGTGCTAGAACATGAGATTTCATGGAAAGTTTTGAAGATTTTGGCCTAAAAATTGGTACATAGAATCATCTTAATGAGTACATGAAGATTTTTGAGTACAAGAGGTCAAGGTCATTCTTTGACCTTTGACCCAGAAATCTCAAATTTTGACAATTTCAAACAATCTGCTCTAAAACCACTGTGCCAATTGAAACCAAATTTCATATAGAGCCTCGAGGGGTTGATGGAATGAAAATATTTTCTAATGGTCCTGGACACATGACCAACATGGCCGCCATGCCCATATATGGTAAAAACCTTTAAAAATCTTCTTCTCCAGAACCAATTGACCGATGGCCTTGAGACTTTGTAAGTAGCATTGGGTACTTGAGTACTATCAAGATTGTTCAAATTATGACCTTGTGTTGACCTTGACCTTTTGCAGCAAGGTCAAATATGGGAAAATGGTAGAACATAAGATTTCATGGAAAGTTTTAAAGATTTTGACCTAAAAAATTGGTATATACAGTTGTCTTAATGAGTTCATGAAGAATTATGAGTACAAGACTTAGAGGTCAAGGTCATTTTTTTACCTTTGATCCAGATTGCTCATATTTTGACATTTTCAACCATTTCCTCAAAAGCCAAAGGGCCAGTTGTGAACACATTTCATATAGAGCCTCTAGGGGTTGATTGAATGAAAATTTGTTCAAACGGTCCAGGTCACATGACCAACTTGGCCGCCATTACCGCTTACGGGATAAATCTTTAATATTTTTCTTCCCCAGAACCAATACACCTATGGCCCTGAAACTTGGTAAATAGCATGGAGTACTAGAGTACCACCAAGACTGTTCAAATGGTGACCTTGGGTTTACCTTGACCTTTTTTGCGACATGGTCAAATATGGGAAAATGCTAGAACATAAGATTTCATGGAAAGTTTTGGAGATTTTGGCCTAAAAATGTTATATATGGTTGTCTAATGAGTACATGAAGATTTATGAGTACAAGTGGTCATGGTCATTCTTTGACTTTTGACCCAAAACTCATATTTTGACAATTTCAGACATGATAAGTATAAGCCACCTTGCCAATTGTTCAGGTGAGCGATTCAGGGCCTCATGGCCCTCTTGTTTTAGAAAAACTTTGTCAGCGCTCTAGCACCTACATTTCTTAGCAGATTTTAAAATAACTTCACACAAATGTAGGGCATGACAATATCTCGAGCACGTTTGACTTTCAGGGTGCTGCACCCAAGGTCAAGGTCACTGTGTCTATTTTTAGAAAAACTTTGTCAGCGCTCTAGCACCTACATTTCTCCATGGATTTTAAATCAACTTCATACAAATGTAGGGCATGACAATATCTCAAACAAATTTGACTTCCAGGATGCTGCGCCCAAGGTCAAGGTCACTGTGGCTATTTTTAGAAAAACTTTGTCAGCGCTCTAGCTCCTACATTTCTCAATGGATTTTAAAATAAATTCACACATATGTAGGGCATGACAATATCTCGAGCAAGTTCGACTTTCAGGGTGCTGTGCCCAAGGTCAAGGTCACTGTGGCTATTTTTAGAAAAACTTTGTCATCGCCCTAGCACCTTCATTTCTCCATGGATTTTGAAATTACTTGACACAAATGTAGGGTGATACAATATCTCAAGCAAGTTCGACTTTCATGATGCTGTGCCCAAGGTCAAGGTCACTGTGGCTATTTTTAGAAAAACTTTGTCATCGCTCTAGCACCTGTATTTCTCAACGGATTTTAAAATAAATTCACACAAATGTAGGGCATGACAATATCTCGAGCAAGTTTGACTTTCAGGGTGCTGCAATCAAGGTTTATGATTAGATCCTTATCATACTTGCAGGTAATGATGACACACATAAGAGCTTGGATGAGTTCGAAATTTGGCCGGATTCGAGCACAGACTACGGAGTTAGCTGCCCTTGAGCATTTGAAAAAAATCCCATAGTCTTATAATGGAGAAAACATGGAGTGCCTGCCCTGAGCATTCAAAAAATCAATGTCGCCACTTTTTCTTGGTTTCTACTGATCCGATCCTTTTCAAACTTGCAGGTAATGAGAAAATGCATAATGTCTTAAACAAGTTCAAATTTTTGCCAGATCAGGCCAACCACTACGAAGTTAGCTGCCCTTGACAGCTCTGTCTATTGTGCTCTTGATCGGATACTTTTCAAACTTGCATATATTAAATGAGGGCATACATAATGTTTTGGATGAGTTTAATTTTCAGCCTGATTGGACCACTGACTGTGGAGTTAGCTGCCCTTGAGCATCTTAAATATCCCTATAGGTTTACAATGTCTCTCAGGTGAGCAATTGTTGCCCTTTGGGCTACTTGTTTAAAAAAAGCAAGATAATTGGATTTCAAGAAAAACGTCATGAAAAATATATTCAATCGATGGGGCATGCTTATGCATATTGTTTTAGTAAAACTTACATTGTATGATACAGAATAAAACAAAAATTCACCGTTTCGTTTCTTAGAAAAACAATGTTTCAGTTAAAAAGACTGCCCAAATTCTGCACCTGCTGCAAGCACAGCCGGTCCGTGCCCTGTTATTTATTTTCCTGTTGTTCCGGGTCTACCATAGAGTAATGCCTCAAAAATGGGTAGATGGAATTGAAATTGTAAAGACCTTGATCATTCTGGTTCCTAAAGAACAGTCTGATCTCGGTTTCCACTGTTTGTACAGACGTATCTGCCCGAAAACTTAGGATCTTTAAGGTAGACATTGTTAGTGTGTATATACTCCATATAGTTGATCGATTTCACCATGAACAATAACTCTGTTTTGTGTTTTAACAAGTCAATACAGAGTTATTCTGTATCTGAAGACCTTAAGTAAGCTTTTTGCGTTAGACAGTCTAGTTTTTAGAAAATATACACAAAAACTTGGCGTCCTCAGCCCGGTTCCGCATGAGATATTAGAAAATATAAGGAATTTTTACCAAACGCAAAAACAGCTTCTGAACAATAATTGGATCAAAACTGATATGAACTCTGTGATATATCATTATTTTATACATTGCAGATGACCTTCTGACTGTTTTAATCCCCGTTTGTCTGTTTTTGAGGCATGCAAGAGGGTTTGAAAGAGGGTTTGCAAAAGGCCTTAAAAAGACAAACGGAGGATAAAAACAGCGTAAAAGTAGTCATCTGAAATGTATAATATAATGATTTATCACAGAGTGCATGACCTGGATGCTGCTGCTGGCTTAAGATCAAGGTCACAGACTTTGAAATTTGTACAACAGTTGCATTAAAGTTTTGCATTAAGTTTGTTCTATTGTTCTGTTTTCCTGAAAGTATTTACTGGAACTGGCTCATATGTGCTCAGTGTTACTACAGAATGGATACTGATCAGTTTGTATCACCTGGACACTCCTGCTGGCCTATGATCAAGGCCAGACTTAGAAATTTACACAACAGTTGTGTTAAAGCTTTATGTTAAGTTTTTGCTTTTGCTCTGTTTTTCTAAAAGCATAAAATTGGAACTGCTTTCAGGTGTGTTAAGTATTAATACAGGATATAGAGGATCTTACATGAGTAATCATGTATTATTGAATTTATTAAACGAGTTGGGGAAATGATAAGATGCGAGGCTCTGCCGAGCATCTTATCGTTTTCACGAACGAGTTTAATAAATTCAATAATACAGGAGCACGAATGCAAGATTCTATTTATCATATGTCACTAAATCGCACTTTATTAACAAATTTTGCACTAAAACGTCACGATTTCGCCATTAGAAAACGCGGATGTTCTTATGGAGGTCAACGTATAACGTTACGACGTAATTTGCATATTTAATCCACTAGTGGATTATCGTTTTTAATGCATGGGTTTATCACACTCTCAGATGCGACGTCATATGATAAAGATATATATTAGCTTGCATAATCGGGATGCTGCTGTAGAAGGTCAATGTCGCGGATTTCGACAATCTTGGGATACAACCTTTTGATTTTTGACTGGGTCTGTTACTGGGTATATGATTGATTGTCTGCCTGTCTATTTGTTTACATAGACATTAATGTTTTCTGTATAGTTTTATTTTTCTGTAGGCTGTGGCAGTGGCCCCTGCTCACCTGCTCTAGTCAGATACAATGGATGAATTCATGTAAATAAATGCTTGAAGCACTGAAGTAATTTTACTGCTGACCAAGTCAGTCAAAATTATGTTTTGAAATTCGGGCTGATAGTACATGAAAGAACATCATACACAATCGATATATTTAGACTCATTTCTTCTTCACTACAACTTGTTGTACAATACATGGGTTCATGGCTTCATGACAGAAAAACACCCGTGATATGTAACATGCTACTGTGCTATTGGCTGAAGATTCAGAGCACTAGGGAGCCTCAGAGCACTAGGGAGCTTCATGTTGTACAATACATGGGTTCATGGCTTCACGACAGAAAAACACCCGTGATATGTAACATGCTACTGTGCTATTGGCTGAAGATTCAGAGCACTAGGGAGCTTCATGAAAATTGGCCGAAACTTGAAAGAATGGAGTTGTGACCTCAAATCAATAGTGGACCAAGGGCCTTGACCAGTGGAAACACGCATTACTAATCTAAAAGAGATAGCGCGAATATTGTCTTGAAAGTTTCATGGGCTGAAGGTTGAGTCGCGGTAGAAATAAGATTTGCATCAGCAGAGCAAGCCGATAGAAAGTATCCGAACCTGCTCTGCTAGTGAAGTATCATTCACTTCAGGCTGTGTTTATTTACATGCAGTATCTTGAAAGACAGTCAGCTCAATGCTGACGGAAGAGTTATCGTAATAGTAATGAGCGGGAGAAATTCTCTGACTCTAGTACAGAAAGGGTAAGATAATAATTCTCACTGAACTGATCAAGGGACATTACTTTTGCAGAAGGATCGGGTCATTTATTTCATGGTCTTGTTTGATGTGTTGCGACAATAGCAGTTACATCACTGGACAGATCAAGGCCTGTAATTCTGGCAGAAAGAGTCTGATCACAACCCCAATATACAAGATATAACATCGGAAATAACTTCAAAGTTTTATAAGGAATTAGAGAAAAATATCTTTTAGGAAAGAATTCTTTTTTTTTCTTCTTAGTTTCAAAACGTTACTTTTTGAGCTGTAACTGGCACAAAGAAAAAGTAAGATTCTCTCTTCCTCCTGGTGCCTCTTGGTTTGCAGTTAAATGAGCATAGCGCAGTCGGTTGGTTGGTTGTTTTGGGTTTAACGGCCCTTTGAGTCAGTATTTCAGTCTATAACGGGCCGTCTCCCAGAGAGGGGGAGAAAGAAAAAAGAAATGATAGACGAGAGAAAAAAAATATCCAATTAACGCCCACCCGCATCTACTGCAAGCACAATAGGCCCTTGTCCTACTTAGGACGCCCCGACACTGGAAGATATAGCCACTAGCCAGCACCATCGCCCGACCACCACCCCAGCGCTGTCGATGGTGGGTCTGACTCAAGAGCCAGTGGTTCCGGGTTCGATACTCGATCTGGTCACTTACTATCGTTTTCCCATCCGCTGATTCGCTATCGTTTTCCCATCCGCTGATTCGAGAAAGGCAGTAGTCAGTCACTGGCGAAAGTATTTGCTCTTTGTTCTGGTAAACTGCTTAGGGGGTCTAAGCCTGCACAGGAATAGTATGGTTAGGTTAACTGACCGTCCCGAAATAACCGTAGCTGTTTACCGTTCACGTAAAGGAATAACAACAGTCAACAAATACAACGACGACTAAGCAATCAAACAACCCTACAGGGGGGCGTATTCACAAAACGACTTAAGTGGTTGCTATGCTGTTACTAAGGCTAAATTTCTTTGAAGGAGATTCCCTTCAACTTTGAAATTTGCTCTGGAGGAACAGTCTAACAAAGACTGTTCCTACAGACAAAATTCCATAGTTGTAGGGAATCTCCTTTATAGATATTTAGCCTTAGCAACCGCATAGCAACGACTTAAGTGGCTTTATGAATACGGCCCAAGATAAAATTAAGAGAAGTTGGTCCATGACTTATTGTATTGATCATGAAAAAAAGTTATTTCTCTTAGTCATGTTTTTTTCGAATAGAAATGAGCCGCGACACGACCAAACCAACGAAGTGGCATGTGCGCCCAGCAAAGACTCAGATCAGCCTGGGAATCCGCCCAGGCTGATCAGAGTCTTTGTTGTGCGTTTATAGGATAGGTAATGCTCTAAGCTACCTCCATGTGGAGAACGAAGACTATGATCAGACTTGGCAGCTGCCCAGGCTGATCAAAGTCTCCGTTTGGCGCACATGCCACTTTGTTGATTTTCTCATGTCGCGGCTCGAATTATTTTGGGGTCACAGAAAATAACGTGGTCTTTAAGCCTACTTTTTTCAGTTTCGGCTTACCAGTATATTATTTGCCATACCGTTAATGTAACAAGGTGTGGTTCTCTTACAGGGAAGAATTTGCTCCCTCGGAGGGAGCAGATTCTTTCTTAAAAGAGTGCCATTCCAAACAGTGGAATGAGATGGAGAATACACTTCCGGCCAATTCGTTCCATTCCGTTTTTAAACGGTGTCTAAATGTAGCCGCTGAATGTACAAAGTCAGCATATTACTACTTTCATCAAAATGGTATGGTAGAAAATACGCACTGATAGTGACTTCAGTAAATTACCTATTTTCTTAAAACTCAAAACCACAGATGAAAGATAGTGAGTTCACAAATTAATTGTTATGCTGAAGTCTTGAGACTACGAATCCTAACACAGCGCGCCTATAAAGGCAATAGAAACTTGCAATGACTTAATCTGCAACAATTCGCAGTTTTGTCGTGTTTGAGCTAATTGCTAATGTCGCCATCAAAAAAATGACGTCAAACAGCGTTTCTCTAACGTTTGACGATGCGGGGGAAATCGTAGAGCAAAAAAAAATGAGCCGTGACACGAGAAAACCAACAAAGTAGTTGTGCGCCCAGCGCAGACAGCTCAGCCTGGGCATTCGCCCAGCCTGATCAGAGTCTTCACTGTCCGCATGGAGGTAGCTTAGACCCTGAGCTACTATGTAAGCGCTTAGCGGAGAGTCTAATTGGACCGGGCGTATGCCCAGGCTGATCTGAGTGTACTGGGCGCACAACCAGTTTCTTGGTTTTCTCGTGTCGCGGCTCAAAATTTTAATACAAAGACGCTTGTTACAGTTTACAGTCCAAGATGACCAGCAAGTAACCCAACCATGGGCTGTGCCAAATATTTTTGGAAAAAAGAGAATACATAAATGAATAGATAACGATAAATTCTTTAATTTTCATACATCTGCCAGCGACTGACAAGTAAGTAAAATATCTTCAGGGTTTTCACCACAGAGATTATGTGGCAGTTTCTGACATTTTAGCCTTGTGGAGATGGACGTTGACGTTACGAAGTGTGAAATGAAAGTGGCGTCGTAATTTGCACGTAAAGTAAGCTAGATTTCCGCGCGCAAACTATTAAATTTCAAAGCATCACATGGAAAGAGTGATTCAACATTTCTAAAGGAATCTTCTTCATTCACACTCTTTTAAAGAATATTTGCAATTTAGATCTTGGAAAAGCGATGCCACGGACCAGAGTTATAAAATGCATTCTGCTAGTATGTAAATTGTATCCAATTAGTAAAATGAAAACAAAAGATCTGGTAGGTGTTAAATGTCTGCTTTTGCAGTAAAACTTTAAATGGCACTGTTTCTTTGTGCTTCTCGAAATCTGTTCTAAAACAAAACTTCCGATTTCGGCCGCATAAGGCTCAAAATGTCAGAGCCTGTCACAGTTAGCCTATGTTGAGTGCATCAGATACCACACATATCGCCAACAGACATAATGTGATATAGATTGACAGACGGCACGAGAATCGACTCCGCAGTGTCAGTAGGACTCGGTCATAGTGCGGATAGTCAGTTATAATGTTATTTTTATCAATTTTCAGGGGAGATAATGCCTCTTAATGGGATTTTGGAGGCTATGCTTTTGTTTGAAAACTGCGACAAAGTGTGCTATAAAGATAGCCGTGAATGCATTATAATTTGTAGATATAGAACAAAAGGAAATTTTGGCGACTTATTTGTAATTTCGGCATACTATCAACAACGAAATGAGAATGTAAATATAGACATAATATAGCGTTGTATTACATTTTACATAAACCATGCTGAAAAACCATGCTTTAATACTTTGGACGGACACACGGCGCCAAGTGTGTGCAACTATGGTTACGTCACGGGGGTAAACCAATACGTGAAGGGACACCCTAGTCTTGCAAAGTTACGTTAATTTTCTGTAAGTATTGCCACAGTTTTGCGACTCATGGAGTAAAAAATCTCATTTTTTCAAAAACCACATTTGCAATGGTGTTGTGAATGAGCGCACGCTATTTGGTAATAATTTGTTTCGAGATGTATGCAATAGAAACGGCACTTCCGTGTAAATCATGCGAGTTAATTCGGTCACAAATGCCGTTCTGTCTGTTGATTTCAAGTACATGTGACTTTGGAACAAATTTAGAAAGGGATCAGAGAAGATGCGAAGTTTGGTATATATTTTTCATGTTAATTTAAGCTTCGGTTTAATATTCTTTCTGGTCGTAATCAAATTATTTTTCATCGTTTTAAGGAAGAGAACAAATACGCATTTTATTGACCGTTTTGCTTATTGTACGATAAATTTGACAGTTTATGCTGTGACATTTTCTTTGACATAGTCAGAGTTCTTCATGTTTTTAACCCATGTATATGGCGGATTCACAAATGTATGAGCCAGAGTATACATTCTATATTAGAAATACGTTGAGTCGAGAATTTTAACGAAAAAATGTACGTACGAGAGTAAACCCGAAGCAGAACCATTTTTTTTTTCTCTGACCACCATTGTCACTTGTCACAAACGATCGGCAGTTGTAATGAAGCGGATAAGACTCTACAACTACCCTTCATTTCTATGTCTGGTGGCTTTACGTGTACCTGGACGTGGATAATAAGCCATTATTCCATGTGCCAAAAATGAGAGTTCATACGAGGTATCTTTTGACTCATGTTCGAATAGCGTTGTCCCATTTTTCCTTTTTATACCCCCCTTGAGTGTATTCAAGGGCCTTAATATTTGTTCCTATCCGTCCGTGTGTCTGTCAATTCGTCTTTACGTCACACTTTAAGTTATAGCGTTTCTATAAGCGGCTCTTCTCATTTTTTATTGTATGCTTTTCAGACTTTGTACATATGTTGCAGAAATAATGAAAATAGACATGTGTGTTTTAAAGGAAGTAAAATTACTTTTGACAGAATTAAAGCCTTTGGAGCTTGTCATTTTGGACAGTTTTTTTTTGTACTATATGAAGGGTTTGGAATTTTTGTGTGATCAACTCCTCCTACAGTTTTCAATGGATTCTTATCAAACTTTGTACGTATAATTAGAGTTTTTAATGAAAATGTGTAAGTTGTATTTTGACAGGGGAAAAAAAAGAGGATCTTACACGAGTGGTCATTTCATGTGAAATTTATAAGCGCACGTCGAATTAATATATTTTTAAGAAAGCAAATCTAAAGTTGAAACATAGGAGAAAAACTACTTATATCATAGGCTAGAATATCTTAACGAATGAAAACTGAAATAGTCAACAGCATTTTCAGGTCTTGTAAACAAACAAACGAAACGGTAAACCAGTAAAATATGCACGCTTATAGTCATATGGCTCAAAATTATCATGATGTGCACTTGAAGAGGCATGTGCGGTAATTGAATGGAATGAGGTATGCATGTGACGCGATAGTGTTTGCTGTTAATGGATATTTTAGTGATGTACACAATCCTGTGACAGGCATCACACGGGGGCATCGTGCGTGTCTTACACATTCTTTTAGTTTTTTTTCTTTTAAATGTTGGTACTGCCACTACCATTTTACACGCCCCATCCCACCAAATTAAGCCAAAATAAATACCTTGCGTCACCATAGAGTATAATGTAACTCGTATGATCTGGATGCGGTCAACATTTCGAATATCTATACTGAACATAAAAATGCAGTAACATGCGCAGGTTTTAATATAAGAGGTGTCCACCGGATCCTTATGCCAACATAAATCAGCTTTTGCGGTGGGCCGGGCGGTGGCACAGTCTCATCACAGACATTCTGTTTGCATGAACGACCCATTAGACCTGTGGATTCAATACAGTGAAATGCCAATTTTCTAATTTGCTGTATGGACAACTACAAAATTTAGAAAGGACCTGAGGTCATTTACGCTCCTCGATGAGCAAAGTCTTTCCTTTAATAGTTGATCTCATTGAAAAAGCAGAATTGCTTCCCTTAAAAGTGTAATCATCCACCTTTTAAAAAGAATGATAAACTTTTCTTATAGCCTTCACTGTATCTTGGTACAGAATATGCTACATGTAAGCTTATTTTTTATAAGGCAAGTGCTGCCGAGATGGTTTATGTCAATATTTCTAAAGCAGTCATATGGTAAAGGGTATCAGTAAGCAGCCAGTTGTAGCAAAATAGGACGTGTGGCGGCCGTAAAACGTCTCCCCGTACATCATCATAGTGCAGATTATATTTTCTGGTCCTTTGGGATCATTTAGTTCATTTGAGTTATCTTAAAAAATAGAGTTCCGCTTAAACCTGTGCTAGGGGGCGTGGCTGGTGTCGCACTAGTCATTACTAGTCATGAACAGACTCAATTAAACCGAGTCTGCTATTTTCTGTTCTTTGATGTATTCCTTGCTTCCAAAGGATCTTACTATTCAGAATTTATTTATACTGTGGTGACCGAATGGGCAATCAACCTTAGTGAAAAGTTGACTTGTCGGTTAGCATCGGAACTTTTTTTTTTCTTTCAAATTCGTTTACATGCAACACTATAGTATAGCCAAACCTGTCGTAAAGGGTCACCCAAGGGAAAGACGAATTGTGGCTGCTAAAGACACGTAGCCCCTTTATACAGGTTCAATTGCACTGTATTTTGGCTAGTGGGACCCTGAAAATGTGTCTTCAGAAATCGGGTGATCCCTTAGTAGAGGTGGGTACATGAGCCGGTTTGACAGAATTACGGCTCCTTGAGAGTTCTGGCGTTTTGAACAAACCATTCCCTTTAGTGGCGTGTCCTTTTAGGGCCAGGCGCAAGGCTTGGGGCACAGAGTTTTACAAACACATATCTTGCCACTATTTTGTCACTAGTGATATGGAGAATACAGGTTTATGATACGCTCGTATGGTCTGATAACGTACTACACGTGCAGTACTTATCTGCTTATTTATCCCTTATTATTTAAATAGGTTTTAATTTGGTGAAATGTACATGTAAACTGGGAGAGAGACAAACAAAATCATACCGATAAAAATTACTCTGATGATATAACACTTGTGATATTTTCGAAAAAAAAAGGATATTGTGATTTCTGTAATGGATTATTCACGGAAAGTGTGGTATTATTCACAAAAGTTTTGGATTTTGACAGTGGGGCTAATTATTGCACATGCTGTAGAATCGAATACATAAGAACTGAGTAAGTGAATTTGGATTGACCGTCCCACCAACAACTAGGACGTACGGAGACAGGACATCGGTTTGAAGTCTCATCCGAAAGGACCGGAGAAGCGGGGAATCGATCTTACGACTCCTGGATTGGTAGTCCAGCGCGTTATCCACTACACTGCTGTCGCTCCTTACGGTTCATGTACAATCTGGTGCAGTTTCTTACGGTAAGCAAATCGTTTGTATGATAGAAACTTTCTAAAGATTTAGTTTGTACACAATACCGTTCCAACACAACAATTGTTCCCTCAGTGGACACCCTGGCCGGACTGATCCGGGTGTACACCGTTTGACCAGACATGTCGATGGTAGAGTTGTCCGGAAAACTCCTGCCGGATGCCGTTTTGACATGACGTGACCTACCACTTTGACAACAAATATTAGGATACTGTTATCTAAGCAAACGGTGTAGACCCAAGATAGACTTTTCTTCCGGAACAGTCTGATTGGGGTCCGCACTGCTGGCCACATTGCCAGAAATCTTGACAACATCGCCTTACAGCAAAATCAAAGACGTTGTAAAACTTTAGGACATCAATAGTCATTTGGCAAAGGTATACTTGATTCGGCGCAATTGAGACAGTGGAATTACGCAGGTCCTCAGGTCCGAAACTTTTCTGATTAGCTATTATTTGTTAAATACACATTTTATGTGTTCTTCGTAGCATTAACAGTATTTTTACAAATGAAATGCCAACGTGCATCTACCATCTACTAGAAATAAGTGGGGTAGGCCTACACCGTTTTTTTTTTTTTTTTTTTTGGCAATATAATGCAAGGCGAAACGCATTCTTACAGTTCATTATTTAATCATAACAAGAGCCTATAAGTCGGTCACATTGATTCAGAAGAAAGTAAATTCTAACCTTCAGACTGCCAGTTTCCAAAGTTTCGAGCAAGTATATATTAAGTACTCATTTGTAATAAAAAGTAATCATTGGAGCAATACTAGTATTTGCACTTATTAACAATGGACATATACAGGTCTATACTAGGAAATCATGTGCGTACACCGTTGTTTTTATGCATGGAAACGCATCCTGCAACACGTTCTTAGAGTGTATCATATAAACAATCACAGAGGAAGCTAATTTTGTCAGAAAAAGAGACGAAAAAGTTCAGATTGATTCAAAAGAAAGAAAATTCCTACCTTCAGCCAGCCAGCCTCAAAAAATGTACACTACCTTGACAAACTAGAACCGAATTGGCACGTTAACTACTGCATCTCACGTGAAACATTTTTAACGAATATTAACTTTAAAGAATCCTCCAAAGCGTGACCAGTTCACTTTTTCTATAAATGTCCCGTCATGCTTATAATTGGTACTTATTTCACCAAAACACTCGTGTTGACATAATGTTTCATCAAAAACGAAAGTACACCGTTGCAAGACTTTTACCAAATACGCCAGGAAACGCAAGACTTAGGCTGTCGCTTCACGTATTGATTTACCCCCGTGTACGTACCGTTGAGCCACTTGGGTAACGTCGATACGAGAATAGAACAGAACAGAACAGAACTGATTTAATATTCGGCAAGTGTGTGTGCAACTATGGTTACGTACCGTTGAGCCACTTGGGTAACGTCGGTAAGAGAATTGGTCTGAACTGAACTGATTTAATTTTTAACTTGAGTCACCTTCCATAACGACGCATACCATAAATGCGTCACCTATACAATTAGGCGGTTCTTATATAAAGAGAACCACATTTGCGTCTTTGTTAGTCAGTTCCGGTGTAGTCTAGTCTGCATTTATTTTACCTTGTTTTTCTCACTGTTGTTTTTATGTTCTGCAAATTTGTCACTCCAACACATAATGGTCAGAGCTGACAGAGTGTTGTAATATGAAATAAGCCCTGCTTATAAGCGAGCACATAGCTCTTTACAATGTTCTCCAGAGTATAGAATTGTATTATTTCTTCATTGCAGAATTTGCACATAAAGTCTTGTACAGCATTGCTATCGGGTGGATGCCAAAGCTGATCTGAGCCTGCGCAGGGCGCACAGCCACATTGTTGGTTTTCTCGTGTGGCGGCTCATATATTATGTTGAGTGCATCACATACCACACACTATTGGCAACAGATAGTACGTAAAATGAATCTGTTGTTCGTTGTTGTTGTGTTACGGTATCACAGACGGCACGAGAATTGACTCGGGAACCTTAGTTTCAACTATCCACATAGGGCGGATAGTCCGTTATAATCTATTTATACAATTTTCAGGGGAGGTAATGCCACTAAATGGGATAATAAGGCTATGATTTTTGTTCGAAACCTGCGACAAGGTACGCTTTAAGATCAGCTCTATATGCATTCAAGTCATATTTATATAAAAAAAAAAAAGAAAAATTGGCGACTTACATGCAATATCGGCATACTGTTAACAAAAAGATTAGAATGTAAAATAAGGACATGCTGTGTGTATTACATTATACGTATATATGTTTTGCTGAAATCGGATTTGCCATTAAACGCGAATATAAATATACATGCTATTGTAACGTTGAGTGACGCATACCGAATTATGTGTCATGTTTGATAACTTTTGGCGGTTCTAATTCAAGTAGAACCATAATGGCGTCTAGTTAAGGTGAGGTGGGAGTAATTCAGCGCCGCCGTGCGGCAGTTTCTGTCGCAACGTTACGTAATGACGTCAAACGTTCCGTTTAATAAAAACAAGATGGCGTCAACGTTAGCCGCTTCTGTGATCACTACTCACAAAATGCATGGAGGCTGAGCGCTGGTGAAATTTAAAGGAAATAGACAGTGCCGTAGAGAAAAAATCTGAAAAAAGTATAGCTAGTTTTCCATGGGGAGAAAGCTGTTCTCTGACAGTTTCTCGTCAGTTTGTTAGACGGAGTTCGCAGCTGTTGAGTTGCAATAATTTTATTTCAAATAAAGGCTCGTGAAATTAAATCCAGAAACGTACAAACAGTAGTCAGATCACGCACTTTACAGTTAACATGGTAGCAGCCATAGACAGTCGTTTTCATACCACCCACACTTAAAATACTAATCCGCAAAAGTTATGCCAAATTTCAGTTATATTAAAAATCTTAGATTGTCCCTAGCATCAAGGCCGTCGCCGACCACTTTTTTGAGCGAGCGTATAACTGGCGAGACATTACTTTCATTTAAATATTTTTTTTACCGCGATCATTAAATGTGCCGTTGCACTCGCTCAACGCACGCAAAAATAAATAAATAAATAAATAAATAAAACTTTTTATAAAGGCCTAATGAACAATACAAGGCAGAAGTAGGTAGTTTATCTCAGTAATGAACAGACTCGCTGTTAGGAAATGCAGACATGGATTCATTCCGCTGACCCTCTTGGAGACCATTTTTATGAGAATCGAAACATCTCATCTCAGTATTTCTCTGGGCACCAAACAGTAAGCATCTCCAGCAAGTCATGAAAGTTCAATTACTGACCTGATTTTTGGTTGTTGCTTCTGTGGAGGTAATTACCAATAGCCTGGGACCTTGGGATGAATTGTTATCAGTAAAACAGCGCCGCCCACTTACGGTCTCAAACCGGGTAGTATCCGGGTAGGATCTAGGTTTTTAAGAATTTATATTCATTACATGAATATCCTAAAAGAACTAGACATCAAAGATGAAGCCGCGTGAGATATAAACATGTTTATTGGGTGCTTTTATCCTATATGCAACAGTTCAGTTAATTTGTTGGTCATAGGTAGTTATATCACAGGGTTATAAAACGGCGGGCAATCTATGTTGTATAGAATAAAATTAATATCAATGTGTTTAATGCTGTATGAAATAAATAGCTGATGGGAAACTTTAGTGTATAAAATATTATGTAATATTGAAAGCTTACCCAGCGATAATTTATTCAGGTGTGACAAACTGATCTATTTTGTTTTCATTTAAATTACGTAACGTGCATACAGACTCTTTTGAACACTACAGACGTATTCAAATTCTGAAAACGTATTTGCATAATTCATGAATACTCCAAATCCGTTCCAAATCAGCAAAAGACGCTCAAATTCCAAAATGGGCCATTGTTCAGCAAGTTTTCAGTATTCATGGTTCGCAATTTGACTAAAGTAGTGTCGTGGGAATATTTTATCAAACCTAACCGTCGCATAAAGTTGTTGGTTGCCACCGCCTGACGAGACTTGCCGACGGATCGAAATAATTAATATTTGTTTGTTTTAATGTTTTGGCCATCAGAACTAGACCAGTCTGTATTAACAGAAAGTCAGCTCTAATTCCTCGATGATTCGATGATCTTTACGAATTTACTCTTAAAATAATAATAATAATAATAATAACAAGTAGCCCAAAGGGCAACAATTGCTCACCTGAGAGATATTGTAAACCTATAGGGATATTTAAGATGCTCAAGGGCAGCTAACTCCACAGTCAGTGGTCCAATCAGGCTGAAAATTAAACTCATCATAAACATTATGTATGCCCTCATTTAATATATGCAAGTTTAAAAAGTATCCGATCAAGAGCACAATAGACAGAGCTGTCAAGGGCAGCTAACTTCGTAGTGGTTGGCCTGATCTGGCCAAAATTTGAACTTGTTTAAGATATTATGCATTTCCTCATTACCTGCAAGTTTGAAAAGGATCGGATTAGTAGAAACCAAGAAAAAGTGGCAACACTTTTTTTTGGATGCTCAGGGCAGGTACTCCATAGTCAGAGGTGGGATCTAGCCGAAATGCTAACTAATCCAAGCTTTTATGCATATCCTCATTACCTGCAAGTATGAAGAGGATCCGATGAAAAATGAAAATGTGATGATGTTGTTTTCTCCATTATAAGACTATGGGATTTTTTTCAAACACTCAAGGGCAGCTAACTCCGTAGTCTGTGCTCAAATCCACCCAAATTTCGAACTCATCCAAGCTTTTATGTATGTCATCATTACCTGCAAGTATGATAAGGATCTAATCAAAAACCTTGATTGCAGAACCCTGAAAGTCAAACTTGCTCGAGATAATGTCATGCCCTACATTTGTGTGAATTTATTTTAAAATCCATTGAGAAATGTAGGTGCTAGAGCGATGACAAAGTTTTTCTAAAAATAGTCACAGTGACCTTGACCTTGGGCACAGCATCCTGAAAGTCTAACTTGCTTGAGATATTGTCATGCCCTACATTTGTGTCAAGTTATTTCAAAATCCATGGAGAAATGAAGGTGCTAGGGCAATGACAAAGTTTTTCTAAAATTACCACAGTGACCTTGACCTTGGGCGCAGCACCCTCAAAGTCGAACTTGCTCGAGATATTGTCAAGCCCTACATTTGTGTGAATTTATTTAAAAAAACATTGAGAAATGTAGGTGCTAGAGCGCTGACAAAGTTTTTCTAAAAATAGCCACAGTGACCTTGACCTTGGGCGCAGCACCCTGGAAGTCAAACTTGTTTGAGATATTGTCATGCCCTACATTTGTGTGAAGTTGATTAAAAATCCGTTGAGAAATGTAGGGGCTAAAGCGATGACCAAGTTTTTCTAAAAATAGCCACAGTGACCTTGACCTTGGGTGCAGCACCCTGAAAGTCAAACTTGCTCGAGATATTGTCATGCCCTACATTTGTGTGAAGTTATTTTAAAATCTGCTGAGAAATGTAGATGCTAGAGCGCTGACAAAATTTTTCTAAAAATAGCCAGTGACCTTGACCTTGGCCGCAGCACCCTGAAAGTCGAACTTGCTCGAGATATTGTCATGCCCTACATCTGTGTGAAGTTATTTTAAAATCTGCTGAGAAATGTAGGTGCTAGAGTGCTGACAAAGTTTTTCTAAAAATAGCCACAGTGACCTTGACCTTGGGCGCAGCACCCTGGAAGTCAAACTTGTTTGAGATATTGTCATGCCCTACATTTGTGTGAAGTTGATTAAAAATCCGTTGAGAAATGTAGGGGCTAAAATGATGACCAAGTTTTTCTAAAAATAGCCACAGTGACCTTGACCTTGGGCGCAGCACCCTGAAAGTCAAACTTGCTCGAGATATTGTCATGCCCTACATTTGTGTGAAGTTATTTTAAAATCTGCTGAGAAATGTAGGTGCTAGAGCGCTGACAAAGTTTTTCTAAAAATAGCCACAGTGACCTTGACCTTGGGCGCAGCACCCTGGAAGTCAAACTTGTTTGAGATATTGTCATGCCCTACATTTGTGTGAAGTTGATTAAAAATCCGTTGAGAAATGTAGGGGCTAAAGCGATGACCAAGTTTTTCTAAAAATAGCCACAGTGACCTTGACCTTGGGTGCAGCACCCTGAAAGTCAAACTTGCTCGAGATATTGTCATGCCCTACATTTGTGTGAAGTTATTTTAAAATCTGCTGAGAAATGTAGGTGCTAGAGCGCTGACAAATTTTTTCTAAAAATAGCCAGTGACCTTGACCTTGGGCGCAGCACCCTGAAAGTCGAACTTGCTCGAGATATTGTCATGCCCTACATTTGTGTGAAGTTATTTTAAAATCTGCTGAGAAATGTAGGTGCTAGAGTGCTGACAAAGTATTTCTAAAAATAGCCACAGTGACCTTGACCTTGGGCGCAGCACCCTGGAAGTCAAAATTGTTTGAGATATTGTCATGCCCTACATTTGTGTGAAGTTGATTAAAAATCCGTTGAGAAATGTAGGGGCTTAAATGATGACCAAGTTTTTCTAAAAATAGCCACAGTGACCTTGACCTTGGGTGCAGCACCCTGAAAGTCAAACTTGCTCGAGATATTGTCATGCCCTACATTTGTGTGAAGTTATTTTAAAATCTGCTGAGAAATGTAGGTGCTAGAGTGCTGACAAAGTTTTTTTAAAAATAGCCACAGTGACCTTGACCTTGGGTGCAGCATCCTCAAAGTCGAACTTGCTCGAGATATTGTCATGCCCTACATTTGTGTGAAGTTATTTCAAATTCCGTTGAGAAATGTAGGCAATAGAGCGATGACAAAGTTTTTCTCAAAATATGTGATGACGTTGTTTTCTCCATTATAACACTATGGGATTTTTTTCAAACGCTCAAGGGCAGCTAACTCCGTAGTCTGTGCTCGAATCCGGCCAAATTTCGAACTCATCCAAGCTCTTATGTATGTCATCATTACCTGCAAGTATGATAAGGATCTAAGCAAAAACAGTTGAGAAAACGTGATGACGCCATTTTCCCCATTATAACCCTATGGGATTTTTTTCAAACGCTCAAGGGCAGCTAACTCCGTAGTCTGTGCTCGGATCCGGCCAAATTTCGAACTCATCCAAGCTCTTATGTATGTCATCATTACCTGCAAGTATGATAAGGATCTCATCAAAAACAGTCGAGAAAACGTGATGACGCCATTTTCCCCATTATAACCCTATGGGGGCTATCTGTTGCCATGGAAACCAGAGTTCTGAGCTGATCGGCACCAAAACCTAATGCAGCCTTTCCCCCACCCAAATGATGCTTCAGATAAAATTTGATTGCGATCGGCCCACTGGTCTCTGAGATATTTATGTTTGAAAGTGTTGACGCACGGACCCACAGACCCACGGACCCACGGACGGACGACGGCTTGACTCCCATCCTATAAGCTCACCTCTGAGCCTTTGGCTCAGGTGAGCTAATAATAATAATAAATTAAACGAGATGCAACATAAACGCACCTACAAACTTTCAGAATGTAGTAATTTCTCGGGAGAGATCTCCCGCAACCCCCATCACCCCCTCCCTCCGCCCCTCCCCCCCCCCCCCCCCCTCAAAAAAAAAAAAAAAAAAACGGGATTTTTCGCTCTCGTGCGTTCCTCTCTCGTGCCTTCGGTACGTGCAAATACATGGCCGGACCACTTTTCGCGAGCCGGCGACGGCGCTGAGCATTTGACCAACTTGGCGCCAGGCAGCCGTATCAGCGTCAATGCAATGTAGTCAGAATCTTTTATCGACGTTGATACGATAATTCAACGATCTGGACTGTCAACAAGCTAAAAACAATGTGACGTTTCTTTTTCCTGGCCTAGTCTTCCACTTTTCTGTCTTTCATTTCTTCTTTCTGTTGCAAGGGTATCAAAGAGTCGTTTTATTGCATCTCCTTAACATAAAGCGAATCCAAGCTACCTATCATTTTTATAGAGACAGAGAGAGAGAGAGTCCGAAGTCCAGTCGTTGGGACGCTAGGTTATAAGGCAGAGCATTATATGTTCTTTCTTGCGTCGGGTTAGGAACAGGAAAACTTGACTCGCTTACACTGTACAAACGACAAGTGGACAAGGGAAATATTCGGATGCCATAACACGTGGAAGCCCCCTAAGATGTTGCTTCTGAGAGTTTGTCAACTCGGGCGCGCGTCAACTGTATGGGAGGGCAAACAGTTAAGACGCCTTATATGCGGAGATTGGCAGAAAAGTGAATTATATCTGTCTTCATCCTGCACTTTCTCGAAGATGACAATCATACGTGATAAAAGTCTAGACAAATTTTGCCGGTAGCCAACAAAAAGCGATAGTTGATATGTGGCGCGAAAAGTAAGTAACGTTAACGTCACCTTGCGCAACGTTAACATTTCAGTCTACAGAGATGGCAAGCTGGGCATTTTATGCACATTAGCTCAAAAGTTAAGTCGGCGACCTACTATTTTTATTGCTTTAATGTAAGCTTCTATCATTGGGCCATATTGTGTTAGTTTTTGAAGAAAAAAATGTGTTTTGTTTTCTCAGAATGAAGGTTTTTATCCAAGAGTGATGAGCAAAAAAAGTGCTTTTTCCATAGAACGCCATTATAACGTCGGGTCGAACATGTGGAAAAATGGACGTTTTCGACGTCAGATATATTGAAAACGACATCGGCGACCCCCCTATTTTATTACATTTTCCGAAAGAGGGACTGAAAATGTACTATATAAGGAAGTAGGAATAAAATCATGTGTTTTGTCAATTACTCCCACCTCACCTTAACTAAGATCAGAAAGATGTTACTAAACGAAAAAGAGTCATATTTACCAAACGACCCGGTCATCAGATCGCTTGCTAACTATGACTCGGTTTCGCTTCGTAACAGCCCTTGCAAGGCCGTCGTGGGCGGTCCGGCCATGGCCGGACCACTTTTTCGGCCGAATATGGTATTGGCCGGACCACTTTTTCCCATTATTTCCTCTTTGCCTTGGTCTCAAAATCGCTTCTAGAGACCTCCCTCGGCAGGAAGCAGAATCACGCGGACAGTCTCTGCAGGAAGCCATTTATCATGTACAGAAGTCTCGGCAGGAAGCAAGAGTTCGCGGACAGTCTCGGCGGAAGCCAAATATGATGTACAGTCTCTGCAGGAAGCGAAAATTGGCGCAATCGATTATACCCTGTGCTAATGGCCATGACAATAAACCTAGTCCAGCAGCGAGTCACTAAACGTAACCGTATTTAAGGAAAATGGACGTCTTAACTGAAAATCTAGCAACATAAAACTATAAACTTACGTGCTCTCTCTCTCTTTGTCTCTCTCTCCGCCCAGTCTGATCAGGGGCCGTATTCATAAAGCCACTTAATTCGTTGCTATGCGGTTGCTAAGGCTAAATATCTATAAAGGAGATTCCCTATAACTATGAAATTTGGTCTGGAGGAACAGTCTTACAAAGACACGGCTGGTAATGTCGTAAGGGGCGATCAAAAGTTATGCATATTAAATCCTTACGAGAGTTTCCGGACATGAGCAACGGGAGCGAACAACAAACAACAAACATGTCACGTAGGCGAATTTATCATTTATTATGATGCTCTCAGGTAAATATTCCAAAATCGGACAATGCTATTCCCAACAATTAGCATTTTTGCGCAATCGAAAGAGGTCACAGAGGTTTATAACAAAAGAGTGTGTCTAAAAATCCAGTTCTCCTGGATGAGGGGGGTTGTTGATTTATCTGTTTTGACCTTGAAAACGCGTGTTTAAGGCGTAAATTTATATTTAGTAAGACAAAAATACTAACTACGAATATTTTTTATGTCTTAATAGAAAGTCATTAAAATTCGGTTTATAAAGGTTGATGTTTTAAAAAATAGGAAAAAATATGATTTACGAGATCGACTCTCCCTTACGGGTCGGTTACCCCTTACGGGTCAATTTGGTTTATGTTCTGATTATCCAATAACCAACGGAATATTCTTAAAGTCTCTGTTGATGGGTCTTGGTACATTCAAACTCAAAAGACACTTGAAATCATCCCATTTTACAAGCATTCATGCACTACCTAGTCACTTGTAACCATGGCCCTCCCAGTCCCAGTGAGTAACAGTGTTTTTGATCCCTGCTAAAAGCCCAGCACTGTGGGGACATTCAGTAGTTATATGACGCCCCCCCCCCCCCCGCATTATGTTATATTGTCATTGCACTGCCATGTTTACCTATATATATATGAAACCTATGGTATTTCCTCTGCACTGCTCTATCCCCCGCCCTGCTCCAGGGCAGGTTACAAATGCCTAGTGCATTAGCTCGAAATAACATAATTTTGGGACTATTTAAAACAGAGACAGCATTGTTGCTCGCAACCGGTTTAAAACTGGTACGAGAATCACCCTGTGGCTGTTGAGGTGATATACATTGATAGCTGTATTTCCATGGCTTGGAAATTAGAATCACAGTAAATAGCCAACCACTATTTTTGGAATTTGTGATGGCGAAACTTTTTGATTATTGTTTAACGTCCCGGTAAACAATTTTTCAGTTGTGTTGGGACGGAGCCACCTCTTCCTGGGTATTACCAGTACTTTTGGGGAAAAATGTCTCTTGTTCAAGGAAACAACACACTCGGGAGAGGATCGAACCCCTGACCTCCCGGTCCTGAGCAAAATGGATTTTGACAGAGAATTACAGCTTTTGACTGAGCTATGATTATAATGAGAATAGTTTTTAGATATCTACTGAGACTGTAAGGCTGTCTATAGCCTCGTTTGACATTTTTTTTGTTTCTTATTTTTGCCCCAATGGTATTGCAATAATTCGTCTCGTAATGGGCAATCGTCTCGATAGGGGCATCCGATGTCGTAAGGGGTGATAGTTACCAAAAGCTCGTCGCGGTAACAATGTGGCACCAAAAAGTTAACGCTGGTTGATTTTGCTTGAAAGATAGTGGGGAAAGAATACAATAACTCACAACCATAAAGCAGTTTAGACCATTTGTTGTAAAGAATACCTGTGAAAACAACCACGAAAACTGATTACACGGCTACACCATATATGGGAGAACCTAGATTACACGTCAGCTATTGACTGTCAGACGTCTGATTCTTTCGTTTCTTGTGCAGAAATGATTATTGTTGGGAATCACATTCTCCTTTTGCCTATATTGTGTTGCGAAGCAGTAAAAACAGATAAAATATTGGTACTTACGTAGCGGTTGCCATAGTAGCTCGCTCCCGTTGCTCATGTCCGGAAACTCTCGTAAGGATTTAATATGCATAACTTTTGATCGCCCCTTACGACATTACCAGCCGTGAAAGACTGTTCCTCCAGACCAAATTTCATAGTTGTAGGGAATCTCCTCCAAAGACATTTAGCCTTAGCAACAGCATAGCAACCACTTAAGTCGTTTTATGAATACGGCCCCAGAGTCTTCGCTGTCCGCAAAATGCTAGCTTAGACCCCCAGCTAACCTTGAGCGCGTAGCGAAGAGCCTGATCAGACTGGGCGGGTACCAAGGCTGATCTGAGTCTGCGCTGGGCGCACAACCACTTTGTTGTTTATCTCGTGTCGCGGCTCATACGTTCAGTGCATCACATACCATAGATGGGCAACATTTTTTGGGAGTTCAAGTGTGTTAAAAAACGGTCTACCTAAAGAAGAATACCCAGAGAAACATACTGAGAGATGGGGTTTGGTAACAACCAACCAACCATTCCCCAGTCCCAGTTCTGTATAATATACCTGTAAACGACGATATTGCGAGAGCTTGAAGTAGCGTTAAATTATAAGTTTAAACGATATTTTATTAACTATAAATTACATACATATACTACAATACAATTTCAAAAGTATCAGGATTTGACAGTAAGCAAGATGCTTATTTATAAAGTCATTTTATTTATAAAGTCATTAAATTATATAGGGCATTGATACTTTTTCTCTTTTATTTTTTGTCTTCCTTGAATAAAAAATTAAAAATGTGTTAGGTTCATTTAGTGCACTTTTTAAGCTGCACTTAGATATTTTTTCAAACTTTGAAGTCTGCATTTAGGGACGAGTCATTTATTATCAGGTGGGGCGGGCCGGGTACATTTAGGGGGGTCGGAATTTTTTTTGGTGATGTACTGGGGGGGGGGGGTCGGAAATAAAAAAGCCTTGGAGCAGGGGGGGTCATATATTTTATTAGGCATATTGGGGGTTCAGAATTCTTCCATCAGTCTTCATTTTTAAAAATGTCTCAGCTTCTGGGGGGCTTCGCCCCCCCAGACCCCCTATTACTCCTTAACTTTCAGACTCTTTTCTTTCAAACTCAAAACTTAAACTTAAAAGACTTTATGAAAATTACAAAAAAAACTTCGGCGGCTTCATATCCAAAAAACATATCTTTTCATTGATTTGCAAGAGCAGTATGAAAGTGTTTGTAAAATCATGTCAAGTAGATGATTTTGATAAATTTAATGCCTGCATTTGTGGTATCAGCTCTCCCTGTGCCTTTTCATCAGCAAAACCACTGTGGCTTCTGGGGGCTGCGCCCCCAGACCCCCACCACCTAGAGGCCCAATTAATATCATGTACAGTTATTATTATTAAGCATTCGACAAACAGATTTCTGGATGGCCATTAGCAGAAGAAAAAGTGCAAGAAATGCAGACAAATTTTAAACAGACCATGATTACATGTAAGTGACCTGTTAGAATAAGAAAATGTTCTTGGTGTTTCATACAACTAGGTTTTGACTGAGGTCAGTCTGACATAAAATAGGTAATATGGTATGTGTGTGAAGGGTAGCGGTAATATGGTATGTGTATGAAGGGTAGCTGGCACTGGGAATAGGGGGGGGGGGTCATAAAAATTTTTGTCACCTATCTGGGGGGGGGGGGGGGTCGGAAAAATAATTCTGATGAGACTGGGGGGGTCGGAAAAAAATTGTTGAACCACATGAAAATGTACCCGGCCCCCCACCTGATAATAAATGACTCGTCCCTTAATGCAGTCATTTTTGCTCCGACTTACATGACCATCATTTTCAAATTAAATAGAGAAAATGAGCAAAGGGTAACTCGGTTTTCTTCGTTTTCTTAAAACGCAAGTCTAAAAGTAAAAATTGGTGTGTTATCCTAGTATTCTACACTATCTTACAAATATTTTGATATATTTTGTAGGAAAATCAAAGACATATTAGTGCGGTCATCTTTTACAAACTAAATACAACCCTACATCCAAAAACTGAAGTTTCAGTACCGTGCGTGGCTATATCGAGGTGAGGAAAATTGTTGGGGACGCCTATCGCCAACGGCTAGCAAAAAAAAAAAAAAAAAATGAAATCTGTTGTTCGAATCACTGACGGCACGAGAGTTGACACTGGTAATGCTCGGTCATAGTGCGGATAGCCAGTTGTAATCTATTTATACAAGTTTCAGGGGAAATAATGCCACTAGTAAATTGAATTATGGTGGGTATGATTTTTGTTTGAAACCTGCGACAAGGTACGCTATACAATCAGCTATGAATGCATTTTGATCTTACATATGAAGAAAAAATAGCGCTTTCTATACAATATCGGCATACTATTAACAAAAAGATTAGAATGTAAAATAAGGATATGTGTGTATTACATTATATAATTTATATGTATATAAATTATGCTGAAAACGGAAATATGGACGGACGCTCGGCGCCCCGTTACTGCGGCTATGGATTCGTTCCGCTGAGGTGCGGGGGTAACGTCGATATGAGAATTGAAATATGATGATGAAAACGGAAATCATGGGTAACGTCGATAAGAGAATTGAACTGAACTGAACTGAAATCAGTAATCACTCGTGTTAAGACGCATACCGTATTATGCGTCAACACGGGGGTAATACCAATGGTTCTACCTATGCTGTCGACCGAGCCGGTACTGCGTATTTGGCTATCGACCGAGAATTACGGCTTTCGACCGAGCAGTACGGCTGTTGATGGTGTTCGTATCCAAGTTCGGATGCCTTCTGAGCTACGAAAAAAGAAAGAAGAAACATTTTTAATCACCGCCGATCGTCAAAGAGGTATTGAACTTTATATCTGATCACTTGGTAAGCGTTGTGACACAAAGATCATCAGGAAAATGTACTTGGTATCAAAAACTTCCATTTTCTTCATTTGCTTGCAAAATTTCAGTATTTACAAAAGTCAGAGACAAATAAAACTGCCTAGACAGTTTGCTTTGCAAAGGAGCTCTGGCGAACTCATTTATTGTTTCTGCCAGATGTTATGAACGATCCAAAAAAGTTACAATACGGCTGTCGATGACCAATGATACGGCCGTCGATTGTAAAAACATTTGCACTGTACGGCTGTCGATAGTGATTGGAGATTGCATATTGTGGATTTTAGTCAAAACCAACGCGTTTTATGGGATTTTTTGGTTGAGTAGGAACATGAAGTCACTCAACAAACTATAGTATAAGAACAAGCCGCACCATACAGTCCCTTTGTGTATATGAAACACAGGAGTCATGAAAATAAAAGTAATCGTTCAAAGGTGTTCCTAGGCGACGGTTCTGGTGTAATACTTCATATCACCTAGGGTAGGTGCTTTACATCGTAGTTTGTATTGCCCAAGCTGTTGTTAACACGTTTAAATGTAAGCTTTAGCATATTTATAACCTCGGCTGGGGAAGAGAGAGCTAATTGTTCTGATATTGATTCTTGTTATTTTGTGGGTTTTGTTCGGAGGGGTTTTCTTTTCTTCTTGATGCCTGTGATAGGCTACGTCATTTGATTGCAGCACTCCCTGGGCATTTTATTTTACATTTGGCATGTAAAATGTACAGTGTATGCAAACGTTTTTTATGTTTCGCCCAGCGAAGACTCAGATCTGCTTGGTCATCAGCCCAGTACGATTAGATTCTTCGGAGACTGCATGAAGGAAGTTTTGATCAAATCAGTTCATCGAGCGCAATGAACACTCTTATCAAACTGGACGAATCTGATGTAAGTCCTCATTTGGCGCAATATCAATTTGCATTTTTGCTTTTTTTCCTGCAGCGGCTCGAATACTTCCATTCGAAGAAGATGATATGATTCTACACCGCTTTCTCAGATCCTTCTAGTCATATCTACTCGTAGGATCGTTTCATTTTGCCCGGTTGGCTCAACTGCATACGATCTCTCTCTCTCTCTCTATCTCTCTCTCTCTCTCTCTCTTGCCGGACCGCGTAGCACAATCGGTAGGGCACAGGACTGATAAGTCAGAGGTCCTGGGTTCGATACCTGGTCTGGCCACATACTTTCGTTTCTCCTACCGCTGATTCAAGAAGGACAGTTGTCAGTTACTGGCGAAAGTACGTGCACTTAGTACTGGTTAACCGCTTAGGAGGTCTAAGCCTGCCCATGAATAGTGTGGTTAGTTTAACTGACCGTCCCGACATGACTTTAGCTGTTTACCGTGGACGTAAAGCAATTACTCTCTCTCTCTCTCTCTCTCTCTCTCTCTCTCTCTGGGATGAGATATTATCGATAAAACAAAGACAACTGATGTTAAATTATTTAGTTTTCACAATCAAATGTGATTTAAAATCAAACGGAACATAAAAGAACTTCTCACAAAAAATCTGTGTTCAGGGGCTCCAACCACCGACCGCCGACCGCCTGCCCAGCTTCATAAGCTAGCTGGAGGCTTGAAATCTGAGATGAAGGATAACGAACCTTTTCAAAAGTTTCGTAATGAAACTTTTCAAAAGTTTCGCTATGAAACTTTTCAAAAGTTTCGTTATAAAACTTTTCAAAAGTTTCGTTATCTTTCAATCTCATGATTATAGCCTACTATCGAGGCTATGAACAACGATGCTGTCCTGACTGCGCGGATGCGCATGCACAGGATAATCTGTACTTTGTCATTACAATATGCAAAAACAGGTTTGTCATGATGTGATATGCTTTTGTTTGCTGGCAAGCGTTCTGAACTGATTATCTATCCCATAACCTTACTGGTCGTTGGGGCACCACGGATAATTTTGAAACAATCCCTTTTCACCTTGTCCTGTTTTCAGTGGCCCTAGTTGAGCTGGCAAAATCCGTCCCAGTCCGCTCTATAATATTGTCTTCCCACCTCTTCTTCTGTCTACTTCTTCTTCATTTTCCTTGCACTGTGCTCTGTAGAATCGTCTTTGCTAAACCAGAAAACGTTGAGACGTGGCCAAACCACCTTAGTTTCCGTTTCCTGACCAGCGTCAGGAGTTCATCATATTCTCCAATGGCTGCTTGGATCTTTCTGCGAACCTCCTCATTGCTTATATGGTCCGTGTACGTTATGTTCAGTAACTTTCCATAGCATCTCATCTCAAAGGCCTGCGTTCTTTTCTCTAACTCTGCTGTCAAGGTCCACGATTCACAGGCAAACAGAAATATGGAAATGACAAGTGAGCGCACAAGTTTCACCTTTGATCCAAGAGATATGTTATCTCTCCAAATTGGTTTTAGCTTGGAAAGAGCTGAAGTGGCTTGTGCAATCCTTGACCTCCTGTTTTGAACTATCATCTGAGACAACTTCTCCAAGGTGTTTGAAGCTTGTTACAGTACCCAGCTTCTGTCCTTTTACCTTGATCTCCCTCTGGATGTCATCTGCAGTGTTTGTGGTCAGTTTGTTCTTCTCAGCACTGATCTTCATCTTATACCTTGTGTTTCTGCCGCCTATGCTAACATTTCTGTCATGTTCTTCCAGAGCATCAGACATGATCTGTTCGAGAAAAATGTTGAATAGGGTGGGTGACAGAAGACATCCTTGTCTTACTCCAACTGTTGTTCTGAACCATTCTCCTGTGCTGCCATTCATCAGGAATGCACTTGCAAACTTGTCGTATAGCTGCTGAAGTGGCTTGTGCAATCCTTGAGAGAACCTCCTGTTTTAAGCCATCATCTGAGACAACTACTACAAGATATTTGAAGCTTGTTACAGTATCCAGCTTCTGTCCTTTTACCTTGATCTCCCTCTGGATGCCATCTGCACTGTTTGTCATCAGTTTGGTCTTCTCAGCACTGATCTCCATCTTAAATCTTGTGCAGGTTTTGTCGAGACTTTCAACTAGGGCTTCTAGTTCCTGCTCTTACTCGGCTAGAGTGTCCATGTCATCGGCAAACCGCAGATTGGTAATGTTTCTGCTGCCTATGCTAGCCTTTCCGTCATGTTCTTCCAGAGCATCAGACATGATACGTTCGAGAAAAATGTTGAAGAGGGTGGGTGACAGAAGACATCCTTGTCTTACTCCAACTGTTGTTCTGAACCATTCTCCTGTGCTGCCATTTATCAGGACTGCACTTGCAACCCTGTCGTATAGCTGCTCAGGGGTGCGAACTAGCTTTGCACTAATATTGTACTTCCGCATGATGGCCCATAAGACTGCATGCCATACCCTGTCAAAGGCTTTTTTTGAAACCAATGAAGACACGGTACAGATTCTGCTGATATTGGAGATACTTTTCACACAGGATTTTAAGGTTGAAGATCTGTTCTTTGGTGCTCCTTCCGGCTCGGAACCCAGCCTGTTCATCGGCGATTATCTCTTCGGCTTGTGGTTTAAGTTTTTCAAGATGACTTTCGGCAGAATTTATTATCATCACATGCGTAATAAACGTGCTATTTTTTTTTTTTTTTTTTTTTTTTTTTTTTTTGAAGAATGGAGCGTGTTCACAAATAATGATGATCATGATCATCTAAAACCGTTTTGTGGAAACATGCCAGAATGAGATTCCATTGACGGCATGCGACCATGTAGAATCGAATTAACTTGAACAAATATCTTCTTGTGAAAAACGTCCATTTTTTCAACACTTATGTTTGAAAAATGCAGACATCGACTGATTTAAAAACTATACACTTTCTATAATCAACTATTCAATTATCAAGATAAAACAAAAGCAATATTATTTCCATTTTCTCTTCCTCGGTTACATATCAAAGGTAGGTTCCTGTACTTTGGAATGCATCATAATTTTGATGATCTTTCATCCAAGTTGTTGGAAAGCACTTATAAAAGGGAATGAATAAGTTTCACTAAAAGGTGTCAATCAAAAAAATATTAGAAAAGTTGTTTTGCAAGGGATTTCCTAACTCTGCTTCGCACACCAGTTAGCGCTATTTTTAGTTCGCGCCAAAAATAGATTACGCAGCGACGTCATGCTGCATTGCATTTTGGGATAGTTTTAAAACATCCGCCATGCCATGACCTCTAGGAGAGCCTACGGCAAGGGAAAATTGACCTTTGGAGAATGGCATCAGAAATGGCGCACTTATAGACATGATAAACATAGTTATTTTTAGAACTGGAATTCCAACGAAAGAAAATAAACCAAAAGGGAAAACGACTATTTTCTTCAATATCTGACGAGTTTCTCAGTGGCAACAAATTCAGAAAAATAAGAGAATTCAATACTGCTCAGAAAAAGACGAAATTATTTTGTGGACAAACTTGTTATCGCTAGTCCAGGAACCTACCTTTAAGAAGAACTTCGAAAACTATTAACCATCACGGGAAACATCTTGGAACTAAAGTAACTCCAGATTTGCCCCTAACAAATAGTAACAAGAGGGCCGTGAGGCCCTGAGTCGCTCACCTGAGTAAAAGGGTCAACGGTCAAACTAGGGTCATCATTTGAACAGACCTGGCAGTTTAAAACTGCCAAAATATGAGAGACATTGGTTGAAGGTCAAAGAATGACCCTGACCTCTATTGCTAAAAAAGTTCATATACTCATTTGACAGATCAGCCTGGACATTGGCCCAGTCTGATCAGAGTCCTTGCTGTGTGCTAAGTGTATGGCTAAGGACATACGCGCCTCCTTGCGGACATAAAACACTCTGATAAAATGGACGAATACATGTACCCAGGCGGATCTGTGTCTTCGCTGAGCGCAAACGTCACATTGTTGGTTTTGTCACGGTACGGCTCTAATAATTTCGACGAATGGGCATAAACTATACGGAGATAAAGTTATAAAAAATTCAGTTCAGTTCAGTTCAATTCTCTTATCGACGTTACCCAAGTGGCTCAACGGTACGTAACCATAGTTGCACACACTTGGCGCCGTGTGTCCGTCCAAAAGTTATAAAAATGATTTTGTTCCGCTTTATAAATGCACTGCAATTCTCGTGAATCGTCGACATCCGTATCAAGTTACATCGACTGCAGTATCAGACACAATTTTACCTCATCGACAGCAGTATCACTGAGGGAACATCTTTCCAACGTGCATTTTGTTGCAAACAAGAAACGTTTAACCTTGACAATGATCATGGTTTCCCCCGTGTTTCAATGGTTGATTAGCAACAAGATAGGCTAAATAACACAATTTTTGCATATTGTGCCTATTTTTGACTTTTTTTCGATTTGACACCGCTTCATATGAAAACAAACGACACAATAGCTCACCAAGACTTTTCGCAGAAAAGGAAATTATCTTACAACAAATTCTGACAGAAAAAATATTGAAAAATACCTTATGATTTCACTGAAGAAACTTCCGTTTTCAGTTGTGTTTGAAATTTTCATGATTTTCATCTGTTTCAAAAATTACAATTTTTTTATTCCATTTTTCACAAAAATCAGTCCATGGACAGGTGCAGGATAGATATTGGATCAAAATTAGTGCTGTCAGTAAGTTCGAGATCTTCTTTAAAAATTGGCAAATTGATTGGAAACTCTGTCTTCGTCTATTGAAAGTAAGTGACTCTCAAAGTGGGAATGCGTTGCACTTTCGTCTATGGAAAAATTATTAGGTGCTCCTTTAAATATTTTGAGTAGTATAATTATTTATGTATGTGTGCTTCTATGAGTTTGAATGGTATATAACATGCATACACTTACACGTGCATGGAAAACATACATGTGATAGGCTCAGACATGCAATCATATATATGCGTATATGTCTACATCTGTACACACACATACCACTACGTTTTTTTGTTGTTGTTTTTTCAGCACATGTACATAAAATCACTTTTTGGCACAAATGGATCATACTTATTTTTCATTTGATAATTTTGAAATCATTAAACAGCACTAACAAAAAGTTTGTAAACTAATTTAACCCTGAAACAAAATAAGAAAAAAGTGGTTTGGGGTGTTTTTTAGGCGGTTTGGTGTAATTAGATGGACCTTTTTTTTTTTACAATGGTCCTGGATTTTTAGCTCACCTGAGCCTTTATAGTATAGCCAGGCATCCGTCGTTCGTCCGTCATCCGTCCGTCCGTCAACATTTTCAAACATCTCCTCTGAAACCACTGGGCCGATTGAAGCCATATTACATATGGAGCCTACCTAGGTTGGGGGAACGAAAGTTTGTTCGGGGTATCCGGGTCACTTGACCAAGATGAACAGCTGAAGATATTATGTCACCAAATTTCAAGATCATTCAGTCAGCTCGTCCTTCGTCAAGATTTTCAAACATCTTCTCCTCTGAAACCACTTCCCCGATTGAAGTCAATTTTCATATGGCGTCTTAGTGGAATGGGAGAACGAAAGTAGGTTCCCGGGATCTGGGTCACATGACCAAGATGGCCGCCATGTCCATATATGGTAAAACCCCTTCAAAAATCTTCTTCTCCAGAACTAAAAAGCCTATGACCTTGAAACTTGGTATGTAGCATTTGGAAATTGGGCCCATCATATTTATACAAATCAGGACTGTGCATTGACTGTGACCAAATTTATGGCAAGGTCAATTTTGATGCATTGGAAAATGCTTATATATAAGCAGTGGATTTCTCAGAAACCATTCAAGTCTAAGACATGCCCATATATGGTAAAACTCCTTCAAAAATCTTCTTATCCAGAACTAAAGGCACAATGACCTCGTGGCATGGTATGTAGCATTGAAGACTCGGGCCCATCATAGTTTGTACAGATCATGACGGCGCATTGACCTTGACCTAATTTATGGCAAGGTCAACTTTGGTATGTTGGATAATGCTTAAACAGTTAATTTCATGGAGTTTTTAAGCCTAGATATAATAATTGGAAAATATGGTTAACTAAATGAATACATGAAGGCATAAGGTAATCAAAGGTCAAGGTCATTTTTTGACCTTTGCTCAAGGTCACTGAGGTTTAAAATTAAAATATGCACACCTTTTAGCTACTGGTTTCAAATTTGTAACAAATGTGCGAAATGACAAATTGTGTCTGTTGACAGAAGGTGTCAGGTGAGCTATAGGACCATTGGTCCTCTGGTTTCCAATGTGTCAATGATTTTTTCTCTAAGACGTCAGTAAAGAAATATAAAAAGTAGCCTAAAAATAATCAAAGGGACATAATACTAAAATGAAGTAAGAGAGAGCCACCACTGTTGTATGCCACACATCGTTGGGACTTCATACACATTGCAATGAAGATATCCCACTCAGTTATTTGGTTATGGCGCACACAAGACTAGTTGGGGGGAAAATCGAAGGGGCATAACTTGGAAACTAAGAAAGGGGATGCAACCATACTTGTATCCTACAAAATTTCATGAAGATATCCCAAACTATTACTGATTTATGGCGCGCATAAGCATGTTGATGGACAGACAGATGGACGGACAGACAGCGCAATGATAGAATAAATCCGTTTTTTTTTCTTCAAAATGGGCGTAATAAAAGAAAGTTACAATTCACCCCTACCATATTATTACTGACTTAAACAAGTGTTTTAACAAAGTAGTGGGGAGAATTGTATTTGCTCATTTCAGTAATAATATAGTAGGGGTGATTGTAACTTTCTTATTTCCCAACAGATCTACTCGAAATTTTAAAGAGGTAGAAAATAGTTTGACAGTTGATACTATATGTATAAAAAGATACAAATTTTCCATCAAGTGCATTTGCAGTATACTGTGATTTTTTCTGTTTCTAGGAGGTGTGCCTGACCTTGAACATATTAACCCCTCAGCTGTAGCAAACGAACCATCGGCATATGAAGGCTGCATCAGAGAATTTATTGTAAATGGGAAAAACTATCAGCTGAGTGAAGAAGGTGAGTTTTATTGTAAATGGGAAAAATTATCAGCTGAGTGACGAAGGTGAGTTTTACTGAAAATGCGAAAACTACCAGCTGAGAGAAGAAGGTGAGTTTTATTGAAAATGGGAAAACTGTCAGCTGAGTGAAGAAGCTGAAGCCAAGTAAAGAAGAGAAGTTTTATTATAAACAAGAGCTGTCGCCTGACAGCAAAGCTCGCCTAAATTGGTGCTTGCCCGTCGCACAGTTTCTATGGTGGTGTGGACTGCTATGCATAAAACTTCAGGTAAGCATGTCCATAATGACAACACATTTATAAACAAAAGCTATCTCAGAAATAAGTGTTAAATAAAATCAAAATAAAAAAATCCACATGAAATTTCAAAGTCCATGAGCTTAAGGTCAAAGAACCTTAGGTAGGGGGAGGGGGGGAAGAAGGATGTATCAAAACCCTGAACCATTATCTAACATCAGTCCAAGTATTTGTATCAACTGAGTCCATCGTGGCACTGTGAAATTATGTCTTCATAAATATAAAACTTTAACCAAAATCTTTAAGACAAAATTCTAAGTCGATGACCATGACTTAAAGGTCATCCAATGGGATAAGTATATAGTATTTTGTAAAAGCTCAAAAAAGTGTCTAACATCAGTTCCAGTGTAAACTAAATCTCTGCCAAGCATTATGAATCAGTATGCAATTAGAAAACTTTAATAAAGACAAAAATTTCCTACGTCCCTGACTTTGACATCAAGGTCACTGAGCGGGGTTGGGGTAGTACTCTGTAAAACTTTGAACTAATATCTAACTACAGTGCAAATATCAAAAGAATTCATTCATGGGTTCAGGAGATATGGGTCTTTAAAAAACTTTAACCAAAACATTCAATCAATAAAAAGACAATTTTCTAAGTCCATGACCGTGACATCAAGGTCACTGAGGGGGGTGGGGGTAGTACCTTAGAAAACTTTAGACAATATCTAACTGCAGTGCAAGTATCAAAGGAATCCATCTATGGGTTAAGGAGATATAGGGCTTTAAAAAACTTAACCAAAACATCCAGTCCAAAAAACTCCCAATTTTCTAAGTCCATGACCTTGACATCAAGGTCACTGAGTGGGGTGGGGGTGGTACCCTGTTAAACTTTGGACCAATATCTAACTACAGTGCAAGTATCAAAAGAATCTATTCATGGGTTAAGGAGATATAGGTCTTTAAAAAACTTTAACCAAAACATCCAATCCGGACGCGGACTCAGACGCTGATGCCGACGTCAAGGTGACAACAATAGCTCTTCCTGAACTTTCGTTCAGGCGAGCTAAAAATGGAAAGACTTTCTGCTGAGTGAAGAAAGTGAGTTTTATTGTAAAATGGTAAAACTATTAGCTGAGTGAAGAAGGTTAGTTTTATTGTGAATGGGAAAAAATACCAGCTGAGTGAAGAAGATGAGTTTTATTGTAAATGGGAAAAATTATCAGCTGAGTGAAGAAGGTGTTTTATTGAAAATGGAAAAACTGTCAGCTGAGTGAAGAAGCTAAAGCTAAGTAAGGAATGGAAATTTTATTGTAAAAGGGAAAAACTGTCTGCTGAGTGAAGAAAGTGTTTTACTCTAAACTGGGAAAAACTATCAGCTGAGTGAAGACTGGGAGTTTTATTGTAAAATGGGAAAAACTATCTGCCTAGTTAAGAAGATGGGTTTTATTGTAAATGGAAAAAACTATCAGCTGAGTGAAGGTGAGTTTTAATGTAAATGGGAAAACTGTCAGCTGAGTGAAGAAGGTGAGTTTTATTGAAAATGGGAAAACTGTCAGCTGAGTGAAGAAGCTGAAGCTAAGTAAAGAAGAGAAGTTTTCTTGTAAACGAGAATAACTGTCTGCTGGAAAAACTATCAGCTGCATGAAGAATCTATCTGCCTAGTTGAGAAGCTCATCTTCACTCAGCTGATAGTTTTTCCCATTTACATTGAAACTCACCTTCTTCACTCAGCAGGTAGTTTTTCCCATTTACAATAAAACTCAGCAAAGGTGAGCAGGTGAGTTTTATTTTAAATGGGAAAACTATCAAGGTGAGTTTCATTGTAAATGGGAAAAAAACTATCACCTGAGTGAAGGTGAGTTTTAATGTAAATGGGAAAACTCATCTGCTGAGTGAACAAGGTGAATTTTATTGAAAATGGGAAAAACTACCAGCTGAGTGAAAAAGGTTTTAATGAAAATGGAGAAAACTTTCGGCTGAGTGAAAAAGGTGCATTTCATCTATAGTGAATGCATCTTCTTGAAATACTCAATGAAGAAAACTTTCGGCCGAGTGAAAAAGGTGCATTTCATCTATAGTGAATGCATTTTCTTGAAATACTCATTTTATATAATTATTGTAGTTCCCAGAAAAACAAGGTGATTTTAATTGGAACTATAATAATATATCAGCTGACATCAATATCTTAAGGTGGTGATAATCGCTGATTTGGGGCAACGACAAAAATCTGCATAAAATACTGAATATACAACAGAATTTCCCAAAACTTAGCATATGCCTTTTTTATGTTGTTTCTTATAATTCAGAACCCCAAAATGCAAGATTTATGTTAAAAAAAGATTTTATAAAGAAAGATCAAAGGGTAATTTTCTGCGCAGAGATCTAAAAAAATAATATCGTTGTTGAAAATATACTTAGTGATGAGAGTTCCTTGTTGCATTATGGAGAGCGTTTCCAGCTCTTTCACACATTATCAGGCTGAGCAGACAAAAAAAGACGTAGCCTTTGTCCAAAGTTTTTGACAAAACACACAGGTGAGAATATTTTAACAAAGTGAACAATTTCATTTACACACACCTGTTATAGTGTCAGTAATGTATTATTTATATTGTAGATGTTATATAAGTATGCTTGCCTACCCTATATTTAATGAATGTGTCCCGTGTACATGGTTGAACATTTGAGAAAAAGCTACTGTTTTCAGAAGGTCTACATTACAACTTGAGAAAGAGTTGGAACAAATAATTGCTAGGACGCTCTTCATTATGCAATAACATACCTTCAGCGCTACGTAAATTTTCAATAACGATGCACAGAAAACTACCCTTTGATCTTTCTTTATAAAAACACTTTTTTAAGCAGCGTGTACCTCTAATACCTTGTATTCTAAACTGTAGAGAACAACAAAAATTAGAAATCTGCTAACTTTCAGGGAGATATGTTATTTTTTTATGGTTTTATGCAGATTTTTGCATTTACCATAAATCACCACCTTAATTCAGGTACCGTATACTTACTTCAGTATTATGTATTTTTTGTGTTTCCCAGCAAAATTCAGCTACAGAGAAGCATTCTGAACTAGGCCAGGCCCGAGGTTATAAAACTTTTTTCATGCTCAACTCAGCTGAGCATGAAATTTTACCTGCAAATAAACAGCAAAATACTGATGAGTACAGTTGTTTTCTTGCTCAGCTAAGCTGAATATGAAATCTGCTCTGCTTATGAATATGAAAATGCTAACATTAGTTGGCATTTTCATATTTATCAGCAGAGAAAATTTCATGCTCAGCTGAGTTTAGCATGAGAAAAGTTTTATAACCTCGGGGCCAGGGGATCATAACAGACTAGAAGCCACAACCCCACCCCTAATGTTCATATTCTTCCGTAGCAGCATTTGCAAGATATCACAACATTCCTGGAATTTCTTGCCTGGAAGATGCGTTGAAGGAATGTGGACTGCTTGGTTGTTTGCAAGACTTATTGATTGATCCTTGTAGATCCATTTTACAAGATGGATCTAGACTTTTTGGGATTGCTTTGGAAGGGAAACCCCAGCGTCTTTTAAGGTGGTGATAATCACTGATTTGGGGCAAAGACAAAAATCTGCATAAAATACTGAAAATACAACAGATCTTCCCAAAACTTAGCAGATGCCTTCTTTATGTTGTTTCTCATAATTCAGAACCCCAGAATGCAGGATTTGTTGATGTTAAAAAGTGTTTTTATAAGAAAAGATCAAAGGGTAATTTTCTGCGCAGAAATCTAAAAAAATAATATCGTTATTGAAAATATACTTAGTGCTGAGAGTTCCTTGTTGCATTACGGAGAGCGACCTAGCAATTATTTTTTCCAGCTCTTTCGCACATTATCAGGCTGAGCAGACAAAAAAGATGTAGTCTTTGTCCAAATTTTTTGTCAAAACACACAGAAAACACACAGGTGAGAATATTTTAACTAGGTTGAACAATTTCATGTACACACACCTATTATAGTGTCAGTAATGTATTACTTATATTGTAGATGTTATATAAGTATGCTTGCCTACCCTATATTAAATGAATGTGTCCCGTGTACATTTACTTTGTACATGGTTGAAAATATGAGAAAAAACTACTGTTTTCATCTGGTCTACATTACAATTTGAGAAAGATGGAACTAATAATTGCTAGGACGCTCTTCATTATGCAATAACATACCTTCAGCACTACATAAATTTTCAATAACTATGTTATTTTTTGAGATTTCTGCGCAGAAAACTGCCCTTTGATCTTTCTTTATAAAAACACTTTTTTAAGCAGCGTGTACCTCTATTTTGTATGCTAAACTGTAGGGAACAACAAAAATTAGAAGTCTGCTAACTTTCAGGGAGATACGTTATTTTTTTATGGTTTTATGCAGATTTTGCATTTACCATAAATCACCACCTTAACCAAGAAAATGTGGTAAACTTTTCTTGTTCTCATGTCATGTGACTGTTGCAGATAGTGTTTGCCCTTCTATCAGTTATGTAGTTTAACTGCATGCAAATTTCATGTCTGAATTTCTCTGAAAAAGTTTTTAATTTATGAAGAGAAGAATCTGAACTAAGGCTGAATGGTTGTATCATAGGGTTTTTCCTCATTCTTTTGTCTTCCATAATTTGGTATTGTTGTTTAAATATACATTCAATAAAACACAAGTTCTGAAGTCCCGTTTCAATTTTCTTCATTTATTATTTTCTTCTTTCAAAAATATATACAGACGAAGAGGGAAATTGTAACAATGACTTCTTTCTCCACATTTATAAGTATGTTTACATATCTCATTCTATCAAGTTATAATTGTTTGAAGCACCCGGCCTGGGCACCCAGCCCACAGGCTGGTGCCTGTATCAACTGTTATGCCTATCACATGATTATTTCATATCCACACAAGGTTTATTTCTCAGTTTATAAATCTAGACTTCACTCTTCTGATGCCAAATCTCAACTGCCTTGAAACTGAGAATTTTTGGAACAATCAAACTAATTTTCTTTGTCTACCCAAAACCTTGCTCAAGATTACATGATACTTAATTGCCTAAATTAAACACTGGTAAACCTGCCACAAAGAAACTAATTTCACATGGTGTTACCTTATTTTCATACCACAAGTTTCTGTATACTTGCTAAATGGCTTTCTTATTGAGTTTTACACCTGTCTAAGATTCTTTTGGTCAATGTTACATAGCTTAATTTATGTGTCAACCAGTTTGAGAATTTACGTTTTATTTAGAATTACTAGATCTAATCTTCAAGGTAGTTGCACATTCTGTTTCTATATTGGTGAATCCTCTTTAAGCTATACAAGAATTAACATGAATGAATTACCAATTTTTCCTAAAATGACATGTATTTATCAAGTAAAATAAAATTCAAAACTCCACTGTGACAGTTGTATCATTGCTTTTTCTGAAACTTTGCTGAAACTTTGGAATTGCCAGCCACTTTTCAGCCATTTTTCAGAAAGATTCCAACTTACATTTCAGAAAGATTCAGTCATGATGCAGAATGTATTAAGCCAAATTCAGAAGATGATTCAGCCATGATTCAGACATGGAATCTTCATGTAAGTAAACTAGATACTGATATGGGGCAGTACTTGTTAGGGTAGTTTCAATTGGGGCCATTATGTAATGGAAATAATAAAAAAAATGTTTTTCTGTTTAAGGTGCAGCTGATGGCAGAAACATAGAAGACTGTGATGGAACCCTATGTGGCTACAGTGTATGTTCAAATGGCGGCACATGTACAGTCACCACTTCTCTACCTGGCTTCAGCTGCATGTGTTCAGAACGTTACTATGGTGATACCTGTGAAGAGCCAATAGAATGCAGAGATCTGAATTGTCAAAATGGAGGAAGCTGTAGGCGTCATGTGACAGGAAGTTATGGCTGCTCATGCCCAGTTGGTTGGACAGGAACATCTTGTGATATTGGTAATGTTGCTTCAGTGTTTGAAAGTACAATAGGGTCGAGTCGGGTAACTTCGGACAGCGAGAAAATTCGGACATACTATTGAAAACAGTGAAAATCCAGATGAGACAGCTCATAATGGGCCGTCTCATCAGGATTTTCACTGTTTGCCCAGTTATTTTTGTTTTAATTCCAAGCAACTGACATATAAAGGAAACAATGTCACTGTCCAAATTTACCTCACTTGACCCTACATTAGTATTTAAATTCTCATATCGACATTGCCCCCGCACCTCAGCGGAACGAATCCATAGCCGCAGTAACGGGGCGCCGAGCGTCCGTCCATCACATTGACCCTAGACACAGTTTTACCTGTTTTATAGGATAAACGTACCGTATTCATTCTGTAAAATGCCCTGGGTGTTGCATAATGTATATTATGGGGTGTCTTATTTAGAGACTTAAAGTAACAGATTTGACAATTAAAAGTATATGATTGTTGAAAGATTTTAACTATTTAACCCATTTCATTCTGGATATTTTTGTCTTCTGCTGAAATTGTCGTCTGCATCGTAAATCAAGAATATTTTGACAATGTTGGTCTAACTAAACTCTTGTGCAAATGATGTCTAGGCAGCAAACAGTTTGGATCCAGATCAAGCCCCAAAAGGGGTATCCCGAATGGAATGGGTTAAAAATAAAAGCCGCACTTAAGAAGCTGACAGTTGGATGAAATATTTAGTGAACCATAATGAGATGAGCATATACCAGATATAACCATAAAGACAACTTTAATTCTTTAAGCACCAAAAAGCAGACAACAAAATTTACGTCTGCAAAAATTTAAAAAATGCCTTGTCCAAGACATTTCATATTGAGAATTCAAAGACTAGAGGGCAAACAGTGTAGATCTAGAAGAGGCAGCTCATTATGAGCTGCCTCATCAGGATCTATGCTGTTTGCAAATTCTGCTATTTTCGTCACTGGTGCTTTATAAAGTATAATGACATTTGATGACTATGAATTACAAACTCCAGTAGGATTTTAAGACTGGAATGTTACAATTTCTACAAGTCAGGGTATCACTATATTTGGAAAAGAAGGGTGGTAGTGGTGGTGGTTGGGGTGGTGGGTCGGGTGTGGGGGCAAGGGGAATGTCACTACAGTAAACCTGATCTATATTATTTTTTTTTATTTGCCTTACATTCTTCATGCAGCCGTCAGTCTAGGAAGCTCTGTCCAGCTAACACGAGACAGTTATATTTACTACACAGACCCTGACTATGAGGCGTCCAATAAAACTTACACTCAACTTTCAGTTACTTTCAAGACTACAGAGCTGAATGGTCTGTTGATTTGGAATGGACAGGTATTTGGTTTAAGCATATTTCAATTGTTCAAACACATACATACTATATTCAGTGCCTTATATATGTAGTTCGGTATCTGAAAGACAGCTTAAAGCTTATGTGAATCATTTTTGAAAGCATATATTCAGCTATTAGATTAACCCATTCCATTCGGGATACCCTTTAGGGGTATCTGGGCAAACAGTTTGGATCCAGATCAGGCCCCACAAATGAGGGGCCTGATCTGAGATCCAAACTGTTTGCTGCCTAGACATTATTTCTACAAGAGTTAGTTAGACTAATATTGTCAAAATATTCTTGATTTTTGTTGCAGACGACAATTTCAGCAGACGACAAAAAGTACCCAGAATGCAATGGGTTAAATACAGTTAGGGTTGCCACAGTCAAGGAAAAAATCTGGAAAATGAATATTTTTCCAGGTCGAGGAAAAGTCAGGAAATTTTGTAATCAGTCAGGGAAATTTGAAAAGTCAGAAAAAAGTCAGAGAATTTAAAAAGTAATGGCTATGTCAGTTTTTCAGAAAATATACTTATTCTGCTCAAGGGGAAAGGATATACTTTCTAGAGAGATAGTCCAGGCACATCTTCCTCCTCATTGAGGGGCAACTCTTAGGGGGAGCAGATTCTTTCCTTTAAGAGTAACCCCAATTTTCAAGTGTATCAGTAAGCACAGTGTTAAAGTAAAGAGTGAAATCAACTTTTGAATCCTTAAATGGTAACGGAAAACTGTAAAATGTCAGGGAAAAATCAGGGAAAGTCAAGGGAATTTTGAAGTGGAACACAGGGTATAATCGATTCCGCTAATTTTCGCTTCCTGCAGAGACTGTACATCATATTTGTCTTCTGCCGAGACTGTTCCCGAACTCTTACTTCCTGCAGGGACTACTGTCCTCGAAAATGCCGAGACTGTCCGTGTGATTCTGCTTCCTGCCGAGAGCCTTGGCAGAAAGCAGAATCATGCAGACAGTCTCTCCAGGAAGCCATGTATCATATACAGAAGTCTCATCAGGAAGCAAGAGATCGCGGACAGTCTTGGCAGAAGCCACATTTGATGTACAGTCTCTTCAGGAAGCAAAAATTAGGGACCGACCATTTGATATTCTGGGGGGGGGCCTGGTATATTTATCAAAAAAATTTCCTGTCTTTGGATATGCAAGAAAAAATAACCTGGCTCATAAGGGGGTTGAAAAAAATAATCTGGTCTCAAAAGTAAGAGAAAAAAATAACCTGTCTCCACCCAAAATTTCAACAAAAAAAAATATAGTCTGCAGATAATTCCATTGGAATTGAGTTTTTATAATGTCTTTGGCTTCTGGGGGGCTGCGCCCCCCAGACCCCCATATTTATAGTAATATTTTAATACTATCTAAAATTGGTTTACACCAGTGGGCCCACATGTGCATACATTCACAATCATGTATTATTGATCTGCCACATTACTAAGTAAATGTTTCCACTAAAACATAATTGCAAAAGAGTCACTAACTTATGGGAGACAAAACCATTATGGCAAAAGTCCTAATATAACAAGAGCTGTCACCTGACAGCATAGCTCGCCTGAATAGTGCTTGCCCATCACACAGTCGCTTTGGAGGTGTGGACTTCTATGCATAAAACTTCAGGCAAGCATGTCCATAATAACAACACATTTATAAACAAAAGCTATCTAAGAAATAAGTCTTAAAATAAAATTAAAATAAAAAAATCCACATGAAATTTCAAAGTCCATGAGCTTGAGGTCAAAGAACTAAGCGGTAGGGGTGGGGGTGGGGGGTGGGGGGTCTAGGAGCTAGGATGTAACAAAACCTTGAACCATTATCTAACATCAGTCCAAGTATTGGTATCAACTGAGTTCATCGTGGCACTGTGAAATTATGTCTTCATAAATATAAAACTTTAACCAAAATCTTTAAGACAAAACTTTAAGTCGATGACCTTGACTTCAAGGTCATCCAGTGGGGTAAGTATATAGTGTTTTGTAAAAACTCAAAAAAGTGTCTAACATCAGTTCAAGTGTAAACTAAATCTCTGCCAAGCATTATGAATCAGTATGCAATTAGAAAACTTTAATAAAGAACAAATTTCCAAAGTCTGTGACCTTGACATCGAGGTCACTGAGAGGGGTTGGGGTAGTACTCGGCAAAACTTTGGACTAATGTCTAACTAAAGTGCAAATATAAAAAGAATTCATCACTGGATTCAGGAGATATGTGTCTTTAAAAGACTTTAACCAATACATCCAATCAATAAAAAGACAATTTTATAAGTCCATGACCTTGACATCAAGGTCATTGAGGGGAGTGGGGGTAGTACCTTGGAAAACCTTGGACCAATATCTAACTACAGTGCAAGTATCAAAGGAATCCATCCATGGGTTAAGGAGATATTGGGCTTTATAAAACTTTAACCAAAACATCCAGTCCAAAAATACTCCCAATTTTCTAAGTCCACGACCTTGACATCAAGGTCATGGAGTGGGGTGGGGGTGGTACCCTGTTAAACTTTGGACCAATATCTACCTACAGTGCAAGTATCAAAAGAATCCATCCATGGGTTAAGGAGATATAGGTCTTTGAAAAACTTTAACCAAAACATCCAATCCGGACGCCGACGCTGACGCGGACGCGGACGTGGACGCGGACGCAGACGCGGACGCCGACGCCGGGGTGACAACAATAGCTCTTCCTGAACTTTCGTTCAGGCGAGCTAAAAACACTTATTTTTATCATCATTCCTAGTTTTTCTCTATTGTTTCCAGTCTTAAAATTGCCATTGAAATTGGGAAATTGCTTTAGCTTCTGGGGGGCGTTGCTCCCCAGACCCCCCCTTTGTTAACTACTTAGCACATAGCTTTCAGCCATTTTATTAATTGCCATTCATGTATAAAACTCTATCATGTAATTAATGTGACTCTGTCATGATGTAAGTATTTATCAAACTTTCTAAAGTACAAATAAAATAAAGCATGTTTGGGCATATATTGGGATAGAAAAAAAGCTTAAATTCCTAATGTTAGCCCTGAAACTTTGCCAAAATATCCCTAATTTAAGGCCTAAACTCATACAGGGATGTTTGTATCTGTACCTTAGATGAAAAGAGTAACATGCTCCAGGCACTGGTTTGCAAAAGCAAGCTAAGCCATGCCCTTGGCCTGGTTAAAGACAGCACCATGTTCTTTTTGTGAGAAAAAAAGGTGTAAAAAATACTGATGTGGGTAAAATAAAAGGATATTAAGGTCAAGTAAACAAGGATCTGATAGTTCAGCTATAAAATTAAAAAAAAAAAAATAACCTGTTTGAGTTAATTTGTAAAAAAAATAAATTAGCTTCCACAAGGTGAAAAAAAAAGAAATTGTTTCCAGAGGCCAGTGAAATAAAATGTCGTGTCTCCATCAAGAATACCAGGCCCCCCCCCCAGAATATCAAATGGTCGGTCCCTTAGCGGAATCGATTATACCCTGTGTGGAAGGTGAGTGGCAACCCTGTTACAGTCAACCCTATCATAATGGGTCACTGTATTAAAGAGGCCATCTGTCTATAGCAGGCATCTATCTTGGATCTATTGAATCAAAATACAGTGCAGAACTATATTTTGGGGTCTTATGTCTTAGGCAGTCAATAGTTTGGTGACTCTCTTAAGAACAAGTTTGAGTACTATGTTTCAGAGCTATTCTGATGAAGAAGATTATTTTGGCCTAGGATTGAGAGATGGTAGAATACAAATTGTCTGGAATCTTGGCTGGTATTCTAGAAGTGAGGTGATTACCTCAAATAAATACAATGATGGGCAGTGGCATGCTATTCTAATTGAAAGGTAAGTATCTTTTCTACCAGCTAAAGCCCAACTGTTCCAAGCATTTTCAGAGAAGTTAGTCATTAATTAAGGATATCTAAGTCTTCTAGTACTCATATACCATATTTATCCTATTAAACATCTTGGGGCTTTTGCATTTCATGAAAAGGGGCTGTATTTAGGGCCTAAAGTGTTAATTAGTTATTTAGCCACTGCAAGTATACCTCTAAGCAACAGCATTAAGATAAAATTAATGGGTATACTTTCTGAGGTAGAAACTCCTTTTATTTTGGCACACTTTCTAACATGAGGTTAGCTCTTCAAGGAAAGATTTGCTCCTCTAAGGGTGAATGAATTTGCTCTCCCCTAGGAGCAAATTCTTTCTTTTAAGAGTAGATCCCATTTTTAAGTCCTATGTCATCCTGAGAAGCAAAAAAGAATTCATGCATATTAATATGACATTATTTTTGGAAGAGGCAGAGGGTGTTTATTAGAGCAGGGGCACTCATTAGGATTAATAAAGTATTCAATTTTGCTAACAAATGCAGAGTTTTTAAAATGCAAATCACTTCACATTTGTTCAGCAGAAAATGGTAATGTTTATGCATACATTTGAAAACGTCGCATTAACTAACCATATTGTTACTTTTGAACAACCGGGCCCAGAAATTCAACTTTGCATTGCAACAAGACACTGCAAACGTATTTAGTTTTGTGTACATGTATTTGCCTCCACTCAGTGTTTAGTGTATCATTATCATTATACGCTCAAGGACCAAAAGTAATTCCACAAAAATATTTTTCCATAGACTCTAGTGCATTTACATGTTTACAAGAAAATTAATTTTGGCATTTTTCTTGGGGCAATCATAAAAGAACTACATGTACTATGGTTGGAAAGCTAAAAGAACAATGCAATAAACATTTTTTACAGAACTTAATTTTATCCCTTCATTGTCAAGATACAGCTTTTGGAACTTAGCATAAATTTTGAAAACAACATGTTGCCATTGATGTCAATGACAACGTCATGAAAAAAGTGACTAAAAATTCGAAGGTAAAATTCAAAGTCATGCTGTTTAATTATACGATGAACAACTGAAATGAAATAAATATATTGCTTGCCTAATTCATTTAGCTTTCTATCAGTACCAAAATAATTGTAATACATTGGACAGAAGAGCCAAAAATTAATTTCCTGTAAACATGAAATTACACTAAAGTCTATGGGAAAATCAATTTTGTGGAATTACTTTTGGCCCTTAGTTGTAGGATTACATAAATTTCAGTCTGTGGAATTATTAGTTATTATTAAGTTTTTATGAATGTACCCAAGCACACATTGTAGACACAGTAAGTAGATCCCTAGAGGCAAATTCTTTAAGTGTAGACACCATTTTGGAAAGGCTAGGGGAGAGTCAGGTAACTTCAGACAGGCGGGTAAATTCGGACATGCCATTGCAAACAGTGAAAATCCAGATGAGACGGCTCATAATGAACAGTGAAAATCCAGATCAGACGGCTCATAATGAGCCGTCTCATCAGGATTTTCACTGTTTGGCCAGTTATTGTTTTGTTTTAGTTCCAGACAACTGACATATAAAGGAAACAAGGGCTTCGCAAGCGGCGCATAATACGCCCGTTTTAATGTCATAAAGGAATTATAGAATGAACAAGATTGTTTACAAAAGGACAGACAGGCAGACAAACAGGGGAAACCACACTTAAATTAATGACGGCAACATTATTTAGATATTTAACACATCAAATATTATTAGTATACCAAAAATCAGCTTCCAAGGTGAAGTGGCTCCTAAGTTGAGTAATGCCAGTCAAACAAGGGATATAATTCATATACTAAATATACTAGATATACTATTCTTGGTTCTAATACATTCCCTTGACAATATACACATCTGGATAAAGTTGTGTTAAAATATTCTAAACGGTTAAGGAGTTACAGAGTAAACAGGAAATTTATGCATGGGCAGATAATCCAGGAAGCAAGCCAGAGTCATGGTTCTTCCTAAGGATTCATTGCCCCATTATTACACACATTCCTACAAAGTTTTATTCTAATATTTCAAAGGGTTAAGGAGATATGGAGAGAATGGAAATGACTAAAAATAATGATCAAAGGGAGGTTACTCCAAAAGTAAGAAAGGGGGAGCAACCATTCTTATATGTGACACATCATCTTGTGATCATACACATAGCTATAAAGTTTCATCATGATATTCCAAACAGTTACTGAGTTAATGTATGCACAACATAAGTATACACAAAAATAGCCGAAAAGAACTAATAAAAGGGATGTAACTCAGTAACGAAGAAAGGGAGAGCAACCACTGTTGTACACGACACATCGTTGGGACTTCATACACTTTTGTATGAAGTTTTATGAAGATATCCCAAGCAGTTATCTAGTTATGGCGCGCACAAGACCTGCAGGGGAAAAAAAACAATCAAAGGGGCATAACTTGGAAACTAAGGAAGGGGGAGCAACCATCCTGTACGTGACATGTTCCCCCTACCTAATACATATGCCTACAAAATTTCATGAAGATATCCCAAATGGTTACTGAGTTATGGCGCACACAAGAATGTTTATGGATGGAGGAAAGGGAGTTAACTCCAAAATTAAGAAAGGGGGAGCAACCATTCTTATATGCGACATATTATCTTGTGATCATGCACATTGCTATAAAGTTTCATCATGATATTCGAAACAGTTACTGAGTTAATGTATGCACAACATAAGTATACACAAAAACAGCTGAAAAAAACTAATAAAAGGGATGTAACTCAGAAACAAAACAAGGGAGAGCAACCATTGTTGTACGCGACACATCGTTAAGACTTCATACACATTGCTATGAAATTTCATGAAGATATCCCAAACAGCTATCTAGTTCTGGCGCGCACAAGACCTGTAGGGTAAAAAACAATCAAAGGGGCATAACTTTGTAACCAAGGAAGGGGGAGCAACCATTCCTGTACGCGACACGTTCCCCCTACCTAATACATATGCCTACAAAATTTCATGAAGATATCCCAAACGGTTACTGAGTTATGGCGCGCACAAGAATGTTTACGGACGGACGGACGGACAGCGCCATGACATAATACGTCCGTTTTTTCAAAACGGGCGTATAAAAATGTCACTGTCCAAATTTACCCGCTGTCCTAAGTTACCCGACTCTCCCCTATGGCATACTATACAGGAATCTAGAGTTGTTTCCGTTCATATAAATGACAGAAGGGCGTGGAGGCAAGTCCATTCACCTTAATACCGAATATATGGTAATTTTTGTGGTGTTCCATTTTTCGCAGTATTTCGCGGTCACTTACAAACCGTGAATATTAAAAGTGCAAAAAATTCCCTGTTTCTAACAAAATGTCTTCTGTAGACACAGTGTTCATATATTTTGTTTGTGTTTGCTTCGGTAGTTGCTGGTACTTATCCCTTGAGCCAGTTCTTTCATTAACCTGGGGCGGCCCTGCAGGGCCGCAGGTTAATGAAAGAAATGAATCAAATGAAAAAAAAATAGTTTTGCTTTTCGAGCATGTCGCTAACCGCAAAAATTAAAAAATGGCGAAAATTGATATTTATGTTTTTGACCCTTAACCGCAAAAATCTGAACCCGCGAAAAGTACCGTGTATATGGTATGAGTCAATATGTGGGATCATTACATTAACTACACAAGCTGAAGTATCCCTTTATTTCTGGAAACAAGGTTAACTTTCTGTTAACATTTCAGACATGGTCAGAGCCTCTTTATGACAGTCGAAGGTGTAAGCTGGGAGAGTAGAGCTCCTGGAGATTTCTATGACCTTGACACCCATGGACATTATTTTATAGGTAATTATGACCTTGACACCCATGGACATTATTTTATGGGTAAGTATGATCTTGACACCCATGGCAATTATTTTATAGGTAAGTATGACCTTGACACCCATGGACATTATTTTATAGGTCAGTATGACCTTGACACCCATGGACATTATTTTATAGGTCAGTATGACCTTGACACCCATGGACATTATTTCATAGGTATGTATGACCTTGACACCCATGGACATTATTTCATAGGTAAGTATGACCTTGACACCAAAGGACATTATTTTATAGGTAAGTATGACCTTGACACCAAAGGACATTACTTTATAGGTAAGTATGACCTTGACACCAAAGGACATTATTTTATAGGTAAGTATGACCTTGACACCCATGGACATTACTCTAACACCTATTCTAATGCACCTACAAATATAATGCGACATCTGATTGGATAATGTTAAAAATTTGCGACTGTATATTCTGCGATGTACTGCAAACCCGACGTCCCTTCTTATTGGCTGACGTCTGGTTTTACGTTGCTGACAGCGCTTGAAATGGGTGCAAACTAGTTCATTATGAAAGGTGAAAATGTGGAAAAGTGCATTAGAATGGGGATAACTGTATTGAAAATTGTCATTTGGGGAGGTCAATCATCGGTTTTATGGTCGCAAATTGATGATTTACCTCCCCAAATGACAATTTTCAAGACAGTTATCCCCTAACTGACAATATTTTCAAGGTACCAGTAGATTAAGTGTATAAATTCTAAAACCTGGGACACATTAAATATTTGAAGGAAAGTCAGGAAAATTGTACAGTGGGTAAATTCGGACAGTGACATTGTTTCCTTTATATGTCAGTTTTTTTGGAATTTCAACAAAATGAACTGGGCAAACAGTAAAAATCCTGATGAGACGGCTCATTATGAGCTGTCTTTATCTGGATTTTCACTGTTTGCAATGGTATGTCCGTATGTCCCAATATTTAGAATTTTTATGGTAGTTTTATATGGATAATTGGATTTCAAACATTACAGCTCCTATACAATACACACATCATTATTTTTCAAGGTGAATAGGTACACTTTCAGGGGAAGCAACTCTATGATTTTTCAAAATTGCCTCCTTCTTAATGAAGGTCAACTCTTAGACAAAAGAGCTATCTCCTCCACTGGAGGTCAACTCTTAAACAAAAGAGTTATCTCCTCTGCTTTAGGAATAAAAAAGAAGAGTCAAAACATTGTTTCCCTTGGTAAAATGGCAAAAAAACATGGTGGTAGACCCATACACCTTCAAAGGACACTTGTTGAAACATACCTATGGTTTCATGTAAAAGCTGCATGAGGCCACAACCTACAAACGCTGGCCATAAATGAGCCATCAGAGTCAAAAATTATATATGAGCCGCGACACAACAAAACCAACAATGTGGTTGTTCGCCCAATGCAGACTCAGATCATCCTGGACATCCGCCCAGTTTGATCAGACTCTTCATTAAAAGCTCAAAGCGTAGCTAAGGATCTAAGCTACGTCCATGCGGACAGCAAAGACTCTGATCAGATCAGACTGGGGGGATGCCCAGGCTGATCTGAGTCTGCGCTGAGCGCACAACCACATTGTTGGTTTTGTTGTGTAGCGGCTCATATGTTTACATTTTTATCTTTCAAGTGTACTACTGTGCACTGAAAGAGCTTCCAGCAATGTAACACCAGACATCAGCCAAGGAGAAGCAATGTTTTGTATTGAGGTCATGCTTTCTACCAGTACATGTATATCATGGGAAAATTATCTTCGAATTATCATCAAACCATGCCCAGAGGTTATAAAACTTGAGTACATTCTCAAACTCAAAATAAAGCACACTGATTGGCTGCTTCCGAGCATATGCTCGGAAGCAGCCAATCAGTGTGCTTTATTTTGAGTTTGAGATTATTCTCAAGTTTTATAACCTCGAACCCATGTTTTTCTTCTGTTTGTTCTGTTCTTTTAGGTGGGTTTCCAGATGGCAGTGTTCACAGCAAATCTTTGGAGTTTTACACAGACTCATTCCAGGGCTGTTTGAGAGATCTATATATCCATGACAAAGGGCCCCTCAGCTTTCAACAGGCCACTGATGGATGGAATATTATAAATTGTTAGACTGATAACCCGTGGATTCAAAAGAGGCACATATAAGCCGCAACACAAGAAAACCAACAAAGTGGTTGTGCGCCCAGCGCAGACTCAGATCAGCCTGGGCATCCACCCAGTCTGATCAGAGTCTTTGCTGTCCCCATGGAGTTAGCTTAAACCCTTAGCTACCCTTTAAGTGCTAAGCGAAGATTCTGATCAGACTTGGTGGATACCCAGGCTGTGCTGAGTCTGCACTGGGCGCACAACCACATTGTTGGTTTTCTCATGTCGCGGCTCATATTATAAACTGTCGAAATCCACTATAACAGTGCTATTGTTTTTTTCACTGAGAATTATCAACTTGCCCCAACAACTTTCTAATCCACGTATCTTCAGTCAGTTGTGTGCCTATAGCTGTGAAATTAAAACACTTGAGTCTTTGCTCGAGAAAACTAACTAAGTGGCAATTGTGCCAAGCAAAGACTCAAATCAGCCTTGGCATCAACCCAGTCTGATCTGAGTTCTTGCTGTGCACATGGAGCTAGCTTAGACCCTTAGCGCCTCTTAAAGAGCAGAGCAAACTCTGATCTCACAAGATGGATCTAGATCTTTGAGATTGTTTTGAAAAGGAAAAAGACCCATCTTATTACCAAAGAAATATGCCAATCTGATTAAAATGTTACTTCTTCCATAATTTGATCTACTGTAAAACACTTATATTTGGCGGTTACTGAATTTTGGTAATATTGGTGGTTAAAGCAAAGAGAGCTAAAATATAAGTCCCCCAATATTTGATTTTTTGATTTGATACACTTACTTACACACACCTTAAGAGAGGCTGAGATATAAAGGAGAATCTAATGGATATTTGATAGATTTTTTATACCGTTCCATGAAACTATACATTGTGGCATCCCATTAGAATTGCCTCGGTTCTAATAGATGCCACAATCTATAGTTTAATAGAAAAGTAATAGAAATGTGACAAATTATTATCTAATTTTCTTTACTATCTTGCATCATGGTATATCACGAACGCCAAAATTAAAACCGCCAATAGGTCATTTTCAGTAAATCGCGAAATTTTGACACCGCAGATATTAAGTGTTTTACAGTATCCTGAGGACAATTAAACAGAGATGGTGTAAAAAAACAGATGTATAATATGTGGATCCCTCTTTATTGCACATATCTAACACCAACTTAATTTTGGTAACCATAAATACAGCTGGGAAAATATAAATTTTAATAAAAACCTCTATTAAGTAAATAGACTCAAACAGTCAAATAATATACTGAACGTCAAAAGAAACGCATACAATGTATACGCCCAATTTATTTGAAGGTATAGGTATATACTCTTATTTAGACATTTTGAGTTTCTTTGTTTATGATATTCCGACAGAATGAGCACCTTAACGCATCGATATTCCATAAACTTTAGAGACCAGAACGCTTGTTTTTGTGATGGGGTTAAACTTAAAGTCACCATACTTTCAGAAGCTGAATGTTAATTTCTTTATAATGCTCAGCTGATTATTTTTTCCAGACATAATGTCCGCGGCAAGGGTAAGAAACAGCGAAAAAATCAAAGCAGTCTAGTCTTGTGTTTAAGAGAAACAATCAGGTGAAAGTTGGCAGTAGAAACAGAAACACTGGCTTACCATTGGATTGCCCATAGACCTTTTAACACCCTGTATTTCTTGAAAAGAACAAAAACCGTTTATACGAAGAGGTTAAATGAATTTACAAGAGTAAACTGAAGAGGTTTGCAAAGAATTTTTTCGCAGCACTACAGAACTTTTGGTGTTATTGGACTTCCCATTTTGCTATTTGTTTAATTGCAAGGGAGATAATTTGACAAGTGTTCAACTTCAAACTGCTGTCATGTTCCTAAGAAGAATACCATGGTAATAAAACCGACGTTTTTTTCATAACCACACATCAGAGTCGTGTTTTAGAAACAATTTGTTATGCCGCCAAAGGAAAGACAACTCTTAAAACAACTTTAAATGTTTCATGATAAATTGAGATAACTCTTTAATCCAAGTTTAATTTTGCAAGAAAATAAGTTTATATTGTTGGCAGACGTCAGTAGTATTTTCTGCTATATATGATTTAAAACCATAAATCAGTTGACAGAAGAAAACTGAACCTAAACTTGTATGCGTTTCTTTTGGCGTTCAGTGTACATTAAACTTTCTATAGTGTAACAATATTAGTCAACAGTAAACAAAATTATAAGCATGATCAATGCACAAGTTAATATAAGTATGGTCCTTTTCCAAAGAAAACATGTATCATTATATACTAGCCAAAAGTTCTAACCTGCCACTTACATTTCATCGATTTTCTTCAAGCCCCCAAACACTCTTACAATTCTATTTACATTCCCAAATAGGCAGATATGTCAGTCAACTTAGCCATCAAGAAGTTTGGCAAAATTCTTATCATTACATCCAGGGCCCGAGGTTACAAAACTTTTTTCATGCTCAGCTGAGTTGAGCATGAAATTTTACCTGCTAATAAATAGCAAATTACTGATAAGTGCGGTTGTTTTCTTGCTCAGATTAGCTGAGTGTGAAATTTTCTCTGCTTATGAATATGAAAATGCCAACATTAGTTGGCATTTTAATATTTATCAGCATAGAAAATTTCATGCTCAGCTGAGTTTAGCATAAAAATAGTTTTATAACCTCGGGGCCAGGCTGCGCTGATGAACACAAGTACCCCATGTTTATAATTCACAAAATTCAGCATTTTGTCAATTTGTGAAAAATCACTTTTTGAAATATCCAGTTTACGTAAGCAAAACCACTTTGTTACTAAAGCAAATGACTGAAGAATTTATGCAGAAATGAACACTCTTCCTGCATGACAGTTGTCGCCTGGGGTCAAAAAGTTTAAAACTTATCCCACCACTCAATGCAAATTCTTGCTAATTTTGAAAATGGGGGTACCCACATTCATCTGTGGCTCATGGATACAGTGTACTGAAACAGAGCTCTAGATAAGAGGGGTATTTGATGATAATTAAAGGATAATTTTCTTTATTTCTCATTGAAACCATATGTTGTGACCCCTCATCTGAACCGTCTCATTGAGACGGTTAAGATGAGGGGTCACAACATATATTTTATCCAGAATTAACAAAAATTATCCCTAATTATCACCAAATACTCCTTCTTATCTAGGGCTCTGCTGAAAACTGACATATTCGCATATCTACTGCTGCAAACTGAAATGTGAGATTCTAACGGCATTGAGGACAAACGACAAACATTAAGTGGCCAGTTAGAACTTTTGGGTAGTATAGTAAGATTATAACCCAGTTGGAAGTTTTTCATCTCCAAAAATGAAAATGGCATTCTTTGTATCAGTCACTTTTATAATTCCAAGTTTGAGATAAATCTGTTCTAGCATGGGATTACTTTTTTCTCCAATAAACATATGAGCCGCGACATGAGTAAACCAACAATGTGGTTGTGCGCCCAGCGCAGACTCAGATCAGCCTGGGCATCCGCCCAGTCTGATCAGAGTCTTCGCTGTCCACATGAAGGTAGCTTGGTCCCTTGGCTATCCTTTAAGCGCTTAGCAAAGAGTCTGATTGGACTGGGGGAAAGCCCAGGCTGATCTGAGTCTGCACTGGACGCACAACCACATTGTTGGTTTTCTCGTGTCGCGGCTCATATAATAAGAGCAAGCATCTTATAAAAATTTGTAATAAATAGAATGGCTACTGTCATGACTAGCATATTCATGTTTTGGTTACATGAATGTAAAACATCTGCCTCAAAACAGTCCTTTGGAAAACATTGCAATAATCTTGCATTTTCACAGTACAGTCAGATGTCTTTAAAATGACATTCATTAAAACAGCAACATACTATATAACGTCATTTTGATAAGTACAGAGTGGCTTTCTTGTTCAAAATATGTATTCTTTATAACAGCAAATTCAGTTTAAGTACAACTGCTGTCATCGTAAAGAGAGTCAGATCAAGATAATTTTTGCTTACTGGTAAATTATCACTGTTTTACCCACATTGATTGATTTGTTGCTTAACGTCCACGGTAAACAGCAATGATCATGCCGGGACGGTCAATTAACCTAACCACACTTCCTGGGCAGGCTAAGACCTCCTAAGCGGTTAACCAGTTCTAAGTGCACATACTTTCGCCAGTAACTGACAACTGCCCTTCTTGAGTCAGCGGAAGGAGAAACGAAAGTATGTGGCCAGAACAGGTTTCGAATCCAGGACCTCTGATTTATGAGTCAGGTGCCCAACCGATTGCACTACGCGGCCCGGGGTTTTATGGTCTGGCAGATATGAATATAGATGCACTACAACTTCAGGGTTAATGTTTCATTTTCTGCACCCCCTCCCCACCAAACATCATGTGTTAATTAGCCATAATAATTGGCTCTTGTTTTCTTTTTGAAATAACCATAACAATAATATTCTTGCTGAACCCGAATGCCCTGACCACATGGCTTGCATTCAAAGCTGATCTAGGCATGCCCTGATAAAACATTCCTTAAGACAAATTTTTTCACAACATGCCTTACTCCGTAATGAACTTATGTATTGGGAGACCTAAAGATAATTGATTTTGCATTTGTGGAATATCAATTATTTTAGGTGTCCCAAAAAAAGACAAATTTTTTCACAACATGTCCTACTCCATCATGAACTTATGTATTGGGGGACCTAAAAATAATTGATTTTCCATTTGTCCCAAATGGAAAATCAATTACTTTAGGTGTCCCAAAATTTAGGCATACTACAGAATATGCAACTGTTTTATAAAGCAAAGCCTGAGCCTTGTAATTTCCTCTTAGTTATATTGAAAATAGCGAGAAATGCTGCTAGCTGTGGTGCACTGATGTGGAAGTCATATTGCGGAAGAGTTGCTATGGAGACGGACTCTCCTATCACAGATGATGCGGATTCTGAGTCGCTTAGTTGTGTTTCTGTTATCACAGTATTTAATTGTCTTTCCATAGTTGCACTCTCAGCTAGCTGGAGTAATGTCCCCTGTTTGGCTATACTGACTGGCTGGAGTGCTGTCCCTTGTTCAGTACTGACTGGTTGGAGTGATGTCCCTTGCTTGGCAGTGCTGACTGGTACTGTGTCTTGATGACTAAAGATTTTAATTGGACTGTTCTCTGACAAATACTCCTTAGTGTTTGGGACAGGACTTAATTTGCCATGTCTGTTTTTCACCAAGGGCACAGTACTGTCGATAAAGGCTGCAACCCTTTCTTGATTGGTTAAACCAGGCTGAAAATATAGATGAGAAACAGGACTGTAGATAACTGAAACTTTATATTCTGAAACAGAATTCGGGCTCTGATAAGAGCTGTACCTTTGTTGTAGCCATTAATGTGGCCATTATTTTTAAAATTCTATGACATTTGCTGGCTTTTCAAATCCCTTTCAAAACTTTCCTGACCAATCATAAAATTCCCTGATTTCTCTCCGACCTACGAAAAATTAATTTCCAGATATTTTTCCTTGACCATTGCTAATGCTAGCACTTCTGTCCCAATAGGGTCATGTCAGGTAACTTTGGACAGCCAGTAAATTCGGGCATACCATTGCAAACAGTGAAAACCCAAATGAGACAGCTCATAATCAGCAGTCTCATCAGGATTTTCACTGTTTGCCCAGTTAATTTTGTTTTAATTCCAAACAACTGTCGTATAAAGGAAACAATGTCACTGTCCGAATTTACCTGCTTTTCGAATTTACCTGACTTGACCCTATTTAGGAGAGACACGGTATCTCAGTGGGTTAGGTGCTGGCCTGATTAGCTAGCAGTCCAGTTCAAATCCAACTGAAGGCAGCATTTTTTATAACAGTAAACAGTGTTCCATTGCACACAGTCTTGCATCATCATGCTTCCATTGGCTCTAAATGACTGAAATACTGTTGAAAGGGCTGTAAAACCACAAGTGATCAGAACATTTAGGTCTTATCAAAAGCTATGTAACCACCCACCTCTTCCAGTTTTCCCGTGGCAGAATCTCTCCATACAATGGTCAGTACAGCAGTCTCATCCATTTTAACCCCACAGTCTAGTTCTGCCACTGCAAATGCTTGTTGCTGTACATCGTCATCATGGTTTATGACAAACAGAATCTCGGGTGTGAGAATAAGGGTAACTGGTGTCACTGTGTCTGTTACTTCAACGAAACCAGCTTCCGCAGAGAACAGAATAGCACTGGATGGAATGGACTGAAGGAGTTTTCTGTAGTAAAAACTAAAAAGATTATTTTTTTTGTCTGTCAGATCATACACAAATACTCATGATAAATTCTGGGGCCCGGTTGTTCAAAACTAACGACATCGTCAGTTAACGTTTCGTTAAAATTTCAAACTTTAATATCTCAGATTAACCAATATTTTTTGTTGAAAAAATGTGAGAAGCTCTTGCATTGCAAAAGCTTCTCTCTTTTTGTTTAACAAAAAGTATCAGTTTATTTGGTTATAAAGTCATAAAACACTTAACGAGTTGACCTCTTAACGGGCTCATAAGGCTAACGATGCTTTGAACAACTGGGTCCAGGTAAAGAGGAAAATTAAGGGAAATGAGTAAATCTAAAAGGGAAGCAACTCTGCCATATCATTTTTGTCTCCCTTCTCAATAGGGGTCAACTCTTAAAGGAAAGAATTCGCTCTTCTAGGAAAGAGCAAATTCTTTTCTTTCAGAGCAGACCCATTTTGAAAGAATTTCGTCACTGAGAGACACAAATACGAAGTCACGCAAGTAATCTACCTTTGTGAGAATGATGGAAGATCATGAAAGTGTGCTTATATCCTTCAATGACAATTCCTGTGCAATTCTTGAGTAATTTCACCATAAATACAAGTATTGTGACCTCTCTCCTCACTGAGGCAGTTCTAGTTAGGAGGTAAGGACATATGCTCTATGGAGATTTAACAAAAACTGTCACCAAATACTCTCTCTTATCCAGAGCTCTGTGCCAACTCAAAGTTCCATAACAACAGCTCGAGGGGAGCCACTGTAGCTCAGTGGGTCAAGTGCTGGGCTGCTGATCTAGCGGTGCCGAGTTCAATTACCTGAAGCAGAAATCATTTCAATTTTCAATCGGTTCCAATCCACACAGCCTTTCATTATTCATTTGTCCATCAGCCTGATATAACTAAAATATTGTTGAAAAAGGACGTAAAATCTCAAGTCATTCATCCATTAATGTCTCGAAGTAATCAGTCAATGGCAATCCTTGGACAGTGCTTCCTCTTTCATACCTGAGGTCAATGGGTACCTTTCAGGGGAAGAAACTCTGCAATTTTCATGTTTCCCTCCCTCTGAAATGGGGATCAACTCTGGAGGGGATAGAATTTGCTCATCTATGAGTGAATTCTTCCCTTTAAAATCAGGCCCTGTATTGTCCAGTGAAGCACACAGGAAGTCTCAAGAGTTGTTTCCCTTTATAAAAATTGAATGAAAACATTGAAGTGAGCCTCTCTACACCTTAAAAAAATTTTGTGGTCCCAAACTATAAGTGCCGCCAATGAAGAATTCCAAGTGAGGGACTACAACAGGACTCCTTATTGAAGCATGTGGCCTAGTACTAGAGACGACCTACATATAATTAAAGTATGGTCAACTCTCAATATCCCAAAGTCGACCTTCAACTCAAACTATTGATATCTCAAAGTACATTTAAATTTACTTTGAGACATCAACAGTTTCAGATAACAGAAGTTGAAATGCAATGCAAAATATAAAAATATTATTCTTTCATATAAGTGGGTACTTTGAGATATCAGTGTTTGAGTGTCAACTGTAGTTCTAATACGGAACCACCTTAAGGTGTATGGCTACACTTTCAGGGGGAGCAACTCTGTCATTTACATTTCTACCTCCCTTCTCAATGGGGATCAACTCATAAAGGAAAGAATTTGCTTTTTTTCTCTGACAGAAGATACCATTTTGGATAGGTTTAACCATACAGAGAAGCAAACAAAAAGTCACATGAGTTGTGTCCCTTTGCCAAAGTGGCGGGAAAACATGAAGGTGTTCTGATACACCTTAAGTAATATTTTAGTGAATTTTTGATATGCATTAAAAGTACTCACTGAGCATATTTAGTTTGTCCACAGCTTCCCTCGGATACCGGAGGATACATGCTGGTGGATCGTGGTCGAGGAGGCTTACTTAAACCAGTTCCATGTAGGATACCTGAAAATGCCCATAATTTCAATTTTCAATTACAATAACCTTGGGTTATGGATAGTAATTTGTAAAATTCTGTAACATTAATACCAGTCCCATTATAAATTAAACTTCAGAAGGCATTGTGAACTAAAGCTTTCATAAAACTGTAACCCAACCATAAAATAGCTAAATCAGTGACCTAGACCTCAGAATCACCTAGCAAGTTGGGGCGGTTGAGTTCAGGGATAACTGTATTGAAAATTCTCATTTGGGGAGGTAAATCATCGTTTTTATGGTCGGAAATTTCGTTTTACGGCGACGCGCCAGCGGAGCCGTAAAACGCAATTTGCGACCATAAAACCGACGATTTACCGCCCCAAATGACAATTTCAATAAAGTTATCCCCATTCTAATGCACTTTTTACATTGTTCAATTTCAAAGGTGTGCTACTTTCCACCCATAGCAAGCGCTTTTAGCTTTGTTAAACCAGACGTCAACCAATGAGAAGCGACGTTACGTAATGACGTCAGATTTCTGACAGCATATCACAGGATATACTGTCGCAAATTTTGACGTTATCCAATCAGACGTCGGGTTACTAAGTGCATTAGAATGTAGATTTCAGACAAATATCTAACATCAGCTCAAGTATCAACTGAATTCATCACTTCAGCTTGAAGTAAATCATCACTCAAACTTTAACAAAATTCTAAGGCAATGACCTCAACCTCTAGGTGACAGAGAAGGATAATGAGATACTTTAGTGCCAGTGAGCTTAAACCCCAACATGTCTGGAACTATGTGGTAAAACAACTTGCCTTGTCCTGTCTGTGACACAAACTCAGCAGCCCCTCCTATAGGTTTAGTAATGACCCCTACCAGTCCTTTCCCAACTCCCGTGACAATACTACCAGCAGCCGCTGTTGTAGATGGTGCTCTGTCTTTGTCTGTCTGCTGGGCTACTACATTTTGGATAGGTTGGTCTGCCAGGCCAGCTATAGCTCCTGTAATAGAAGTAATAAACTCCCTTCATGAAGGTAAGCAGGTACATTTTCAGGACAAGCAGCTCTGCCAGTTTCATTCTGCCTCCCTGTTTATTTGGGGACAACTCTTTAAAAGACTGATTGATGGATTTGATGCTTAACGTCCACTGTAAACAGCTATGGTCATGTCGGGACGGTCAGTTAACCTAACCACACTTTTCCTGGGCAGGCTTAGACCTCCTTAGTGGTTAACCAGTATTAAGTGCACATACTTTCGCCAGTAACTGACAACTGCCCTTCTTGAATCAGCAGAAGGAGAAACGGAAGTATGTTGCCAGACCGGGTTTCGAACCCAGGACCTCTGACTTATGAGTCAGGTGACCTACCGATTGCGCTACGCAGCCCGGCTGTCTTTAAAAGAGCAAATTCTTTCCTTTAAGAGTAGATCCCACTTTGGTTGGGGTTCATCATCCATAGAAGCAAACAGGAAATCATGACAGTTGTTCCCTTTTGTGAAAATGGTGGAAAAAAATGTGTGTGTGTGTCCATTCATCATAACCATTACAAGCCATGAGCTTTCAACCAAATCCTTTTCGCAGAAAATTAATGTGTATGTTTTTTTGGAATGAATTTTATTTTTGTGGATTTTATCGATGTGTAAACGCCGGTGAATCATTCACAAACTGAATAAAGCCAGAAAGGCTTTATGTTGAGTGATTCGCCGGCGTTTACACAACCATAAAATCCACAAAAATAAAATTCATTTCTAAAAATTCCAACTCGGTCATTTTTATCTCAAACATGAGCTATATCGAGTATTTTAAAAACTGCCGCAAAGAAAATAGTCCAAGTAGTTCCCTATTTCTGGTTCAGGGGATTTATCAAAGTATAAACGCCATTTTCTGTACGCTCTTGACCAATCAAATTGCATTAAACTAGCAATGGAAAATGGAGTTGGAATCATACTTGTATAAAATGAGTAAAATATTGTTTAAACCAACCAGTACAAGAATGCTCATGAAGCTACACTGCACCTTGATTTAATTATTACAATTTTGCACAAACATGCTAAGTTATACCTTAGTCTCACTTCTGTAAGTCTCCAGTGAGATGGATGACTTGCGATTTTACATGCTTTTAAAAGTATTTCAGTCAGGACATATGGGAGAGTGATAATGAAAGACTGTGTGCAATGGAACCCAGTATATGGTCGAAAAAATTTCTGCCACTAGCTAGTCTTGACTTCAGGACCGCTAGAACAGCAAGCTAGCACTTAATCTACTGAGCTACCAGGGCTTGTCTTCTCAAGTGAGATAAATAGTCATACTGCTTTACAGAGTTCTAAAAAATTAATCTGCATTAACTTCGATCAAAATGGCCATACACATTTTATATCCTACCTAAAACACTGAGACCCAGGCCAGTGAGACCCTGTATGAGACCTTCAGAGACCCCATCTGGTCTGTGACGTCTGGTCTCTTCTTGCCGTTCTTGGTGTGAACTGTCCATTGAGAGTCTATCCATGTTACGGGAAACGCTCGAGGCAAAGTTTGTGATGGACGTCAGCATTCCTGAAAGACAAATATTAGGTGATTTGCATCATAATTGAGCCGCAACACGAGAAAACCAACAATGTGGTTGTGCGCCCAGCGTAGACTCCGATCAGCCTGGGCATCCGCCCAGTCTGATCAGAGTCTTCGCTGCCCGCATCGAAGTAGCTTAGACCCTTAGCTACCCTTTAAGCGCTTAGCGAAGACTCTGATCAGATTGGGCGGATGCCCAGGCTGATCTGAGTCCGTAGACTCAGATCAGCCTGGGCATCCGCCCAGTCTGATCAGAGTCTTCCCTGCCCGCATGGAGGTAGCTTAGACCCTTAGCTACCCTTTAAGGGCTTAGGGAAGACTCTGATCAGACTGGGCGGATGCCCAGGCTGATCTGAGTCTGCGCTGGACGCAAAACCACATTGTTGGTTTTGTCGTGTCGCGGCTCATATGAAGATAGCAAGTAAGAGTAGAAAGACTCAGATTAGCCGACACATCATGGCAATCCAAGTTGTGTCTTTCTATTTTATATTCACTATGAATCTTAGGAAAAGAAAAAAATATATAAGCTAGTTAGCTTGTTATCGAATCCTTTCATATTATTCCTGTATGAATTGATTGTGTATGTTTATATGTTGAATAAACTACTGTTTAAACTAGAGCAAGTGAGCAGGGGCTCACGTGTACCCCTGACCAGCGCCACTGCCTAATGAAACCACCGCCTTATGAAACTACTGCCTAATGAAACCAATGTTATACATAGTTTGAACCTAGAAGTTAACTTAGTCACCTATCAAATGGTTCCATCAAAGTATATTACAAATATCAGCAAAGAGTACCAACTTAACACAAAACTTTAATGTAAACATATAAGTCTGTGCCCATGACCTTGGTCAGCAGCAGCATCCAGATGATGTCAAATAATCTGCATGAACAAAGAAGTAAACTTTGTCATATATTAAAAAGGTTTCATCAAAGGATGTTGGAAATATTAACAAAGGATACAAACTTAACGCAAAACTTTAATGCAAATATACAAGTCTGTGACCTTGACCTTTGGTAAGCAGCTATGCACCTAAAAGTAAACCTAATCAAATATCAAAAAGTTCCATCAAAGGATATTGGAAATATCAAAGAAGAATATAAACTTAACACAACACTAAAACACATATGTTTAAGTCTGTGACCTTGACCATAGGTCAGCAGCAGCATCCAAATGATGTCAAGTATTCTGCATGAACATTTAAGTAAACCTAGTCATATATCAAACGGTTTCACTGAAGGATGTTGGAAATATAAGCAAAGAATATAAACTTAACGCAAAACTTTAACGCAAATACACAAGTCTGTGACCGTGACCTTTGGTAAGCAGCAGCATCCAGATGATGTAAACTACTCTATATGAAACTAAAAGTAACCCTAATCAAATATCAAAAGGTTCGATCAAAGGATATAAGAAAAATAAAAGAAGACTAAAAACTTAATGCAAAACTTTAACGCAAATGTTTAAGTCTGTGACCTTGACCGTAGGTCAGCAGCAGCATCTAGATGATGAGAAGTATTCTGCTTGAACCTGTAAGTAAATCTAGGCACATACCAACAGGCTTCATCAAAGGATATTGGAAACATAAGCAAAATTTAAGTCTGTGGCCTTGACCTTAGGTCAGCAGCAGCATCCAGATGATGATAAGTATTCTGCTTGAACCTGTAGGTAAATCTAGGCACATACCAACTGGCTTCATCAAAGGATATTGGAAATATAAGCAAAATTAAAAACTTAACGCAAAACTTTAACGCAAATGTTAATGAACGGACGGACTGACACACGAATGGATGGACAGACGGATGAACAGACAAACGGACAGAAAGACGAAAACTACATACCCCTCGACATACTTCGTATGTCGGGGGTATAACTAATCTTGGGAAATCTAAAATGTAGACAGGATAGCCTAGTCAATTTGTTCAGCCGTGAAGGTTTATCTGGGTGTTCACAATATGCATGGTTGTGCTTGCAAAGTCAGAAACACTGTAATCCATAAGATCACAACAAAATTATATAAATATACATTAATTTCTGTGAGACATCGAAAACAAGCACTTTACTCTTCATTATATTAGTCCAGTGGTACCCTAATCTTCCAGGACTTCCAAAGACAAATCTAAAAGATAAAATTCACCCATTTCATACCAGAGAATAATTATTTCTTTCTTTCAAATCAAAATACATGAGCCTGTGAGCTTATCTTGTACAGAAAACAAATTGCAGCTTAAGGAATCATTTGCAAACAGCCACCTCATCTGGCACTACACTGTTTGCTCTCTTATTCTTTAAATTCTCAATATAATACAGCCTGGACAACACATTTATTGAAATTTTGCAGGCGTAAACTTTGTCGTCTGTATTCCAATTACCTACCTGTTGTTATATTCTTGACCATAGATGATGTACCACTAGATACCCCTACAACAAAAGCCCCTGGTCCTCTTGTTAGGCCCCTGTAAGGCATGCGGAAGAAGTCGGCCACACCAGTCCCAATGCTGCGTACCAGCCCTGTGGGGTTTCCAAGGATCTCTAGAGACCCGACAACAGCTCCTAGAATGTAACATACATTACAGGCATGCTGCATTTACCTATATACAGCTTCCCTTGAAAATTAAACCATTAACTTTTTAGAAATTTCTAAAGAGGTCCATTAAAAATAACCTCCAAAGTTCATGATTTTCTAAAATTTGCACTTTAACAAAACATAGAAGTCAACCATTCCTTTGAAAATCAGTTTAGTTCAGCATCATTTACAACGAACACTAACTTTCATTTGTAGTTATATAATATATGTACTATGATTTGCTGGTGCTTCAGAAATTTATGACTAGATCTTGGTGAAGGTCATATACCTTGTTGTAATTTAAACACGTTCATGGTAAAACACTTTTCCAGCCCTCACAGACTCATATTTGCAAAGAAAGTGGTTTACAGAATCTGTCTGCAATTTACCATATCATACCAAAGTCACCCCAAAACTACTTACCAGCTTTGAATAAGGCACCTGAGGCATAATGCATGGCGATCACTCGAATTAACTGATGGCCCGTTGTACACAAGTTCCTCCTCTCAAAGGCACCAAATGTCAGTGGGGTGTGATCTGATGCTATAAATAGTTTCAGTGATGCATGCACACTCATTAACAGTGCTAACTGTTCAACTTTCAAATGACCAATTCTGATTGGACAGCTACCAGTTTGGGAGGAGCTCTTCACTGAGTGAGGTAATTTTATCACAGTGACAGGAACTGCCTTCGGGAATGATAAAGATGTTGGAATAAAACCTTCAATTTCTTTGATGACTCTGAAAACAAATGTATCGTCAACATAGAAGCTTAAAGGTTTAGCAGTCAATTCAACAGATTCCATCACAGTATTTCTGCCTTTATAAGCTGACAAAACAATCTGAGCATGCATTACGCTGGTGGATTTCAGAATAGCATGTTTTTCTATTATGCTCATTTGAATAAACTGATCAAAGTCATGAACAGTCCTAGGTTTGTCGTAATTTTGTCGAACAAGAACAACAGGAAAGTCGTATTTCCCTTGGTCATGTAACTGATTGTCAAGCTGAACATCCCCAGCACTAACCACAAAACAGTTCCTGCTTATATCAACATCTTCCAACATTGCACTTGCTGGGTACCATGCTGCAAATATGTCCTCCCCTGTCAGTCTTAACAGCTCCCCCTGGATTTCATGAGAAGATAACTCATCTTGCACTGTCAGTGAAAAGTGCCTCACATATATTCCAAAATTATACTGACATACAGAATCTCTTGATTTTTCTTGTGACTTTTCATCTCCCTTGAATTCCTCTTTTTGATTTTTCTCCATAAGCTCTTCTTTCAATTCTTTCAATATTTCATCTTCTAAATGTTTACTTTCTACAACTATAGTTCTTTCTTTTCCCTTCAGCCGACTTCGGATTTCCCTTGCTGATACTTCAGCTTTTGTGATTGGCTCTATGGTGATGTGTGTCACCATAGCAACATGTTGCACATGCACTCTCACATCTGCTAACACTGGAATTTTCACAAAAGTATCTGTAGCAAGTAATATATCTAATGGTTTACTCCACTGTAAGGTAGAACCATCAAAGTTTTCACTTGAGTCTGACGCTAAACCTGATAAGTGTAGCTTGGGAATTAATGGTTTGTCTGTTATTTCTGGAAAACTAGAATTTAAAGAAGGGGGAGTGTAGTACACTTCCTTGCCTGAATCCACGGATGGCAGTGTGTGTAGTAACTCTGTCTGCTCATGAACAGTAGCACCTGAAACACAATACAGGTAAGAGAATAATAAAGATTTATGAAATTAAGATAAGATACATATTACATAACAATACAACATTAGCTCTTGTGTTTTTGAACTGACTGGTGAGCATATGGGCACATCTCTATGATTTAGCTGCCATTTTTACACAGAAGACAACTGTAGCACGACAGTATTTGCCTCTTCTTTCATGGAGCTTACACCTAAGGTAGCTGGGTAGACTTTCAGGGGAACAACTCTGCCATTTTCAATTCTTAAAGGAAAGAATTTGCTCCTGAAGAACCATATTTATATATGCATGTAAAAGTCTGTACTCTACTTACATGATTAAAAATCGTACATTTTAAGTCTTATTAAGTCATGAAGTGCACATAAAACATTGATAAGAGTTCTGTAGTGTTTTTGGTGACTGATATTTGATCTAAGAAACAGCTTACCTGATAAGGTGAGGTTCACCAGTGTCTGTCTGTACAACAACCTAAATGGACATTTATTCTTTATCAGGCAGCCAGGAGCCCCATCTTCTCTAATCACAAAGTAGGAGATTCCATTCTTCACATGTCCAGTGATACACAGTGGTGTGCTCTCAGAGTGGCCTCCCTTGGTCACTTGAACACTTGCTGTCATCCTGCAGCCATTTTCATTGGCTGATAATCTTATAGGATAAGACCAATCAGAATGTAGTTCAGTATTTTCTGTCGCTTCTGCTTCAAACTTTTCAAAAATGTGTTGAAATTTCAAATATATTATAAACTGTGTAAGGTTGTCAATATCCTTCTGGTTTTTCGGCCCTCTTGTGCATGCAACTGGGTGAAAGGCCAAACACTGAAGGTCACTAACATCTTGGTCCCTGGAGCGGTGACTGGATATCTCAATGTTTGGTTGTTTTGGAACACTTACCTATTAAAACAAAACAAGTATGCTAAGTTATTAACATGAGTGATTGAAAATACAAGTGCTTGTTCAAGCAGCATTTATTCAGTGAAGTCACAGATATGTTATATACAGAAAAAACAACAACAAAAAACAAAAAAAAAAAACAATACAGATCTGGTCAAAAGCTCTATGTTTTGTAAGGACAAACTTCTGAAAATGACCAGATTAAAGAATTTGACATGAATGTCAGAAAAATGCAAAAGAAAAGTGAATATATCACATCTTTGGCAGTTTCTGTTTTCTAAACTAAGGCATACCTTTTCACTCCAGACTGACATGCTGGTGTAGTTAGTGATAGAGTAGTTGTTTCAGTTGTAGTTTAACCATTTCAGTCATGTTGAGATGTTGCCTCCGAATCTGTAGAACTTTTGTCTGACCTGAGATAAATGACACCCAGGTCCTGTTACAGCTACTAGTAGCTCCGCTGCAGAGGCACCAGGCGGCCCATCTGTTTTGCAGGCCCCGCTAGGCAGGGCTGACAAAGTATGTATCTATGTTTGACTGTAAAAATTGTTGTCAGAAAGCATACCTTGTCCAGAAATTATAAAACTTGATTACATTCTCGAACTCAAAATAAAGCACACTGACTGGCTGCTTCCGAGCATGTGCTCGGAAGCAGCCAATCAGTGTGCTTTATTTTGAGTTTGAGATTATTTTCAAGTTTTATAACCTCGAACCCTGCAGTGTGACGTACCTTTTCACTCCAGAGCGGCACAGAAAAGATACTAGCTGACAAATCTAGTTTAGTGTAGTTGGTGAAACAGAACTGCTCACGTACTGACACAGTACGTATCTGATGTTGCACTGTAGACGTAATGGTCAGAAAATATACCTGAAATATTATATACATGGTATTAGTATGGCAAAACTGTTGTATAAAGGTGCTTTGTTCAAGTGGTAATGCATAACCAGAGGACCATTGGTCCTGTAGCTCACCTGAGTCCATTCATCCTCAGCACTCAAGGGTAAGGAACTCTAGGGGATATTGTACAATATGGCCTAATTTCAACTTTGACTGAGGTGTTATGCTTGTCCTAGTTAATATTAGCAAGTTTGATAAAACATATTTGTAAAACTTTTTGCCTAAATATTGCAGTAACACAGAAATAAATGCCAATTTGCACTTTTCCTAATATAGTGCTAGGCCCGAAATCTGTAGCTACGCTAGATAACACTTTCGCTCTCCCTAAAGAGTAGAGTTTGGCAACCATGTGGATGTTATAGCCTGTACCCCTCTGGATATAATAAAGCCCGGAGACATTCTGAGAAATCCCTCTGGGGCGCTAGGGGGGTGAATTTGTAAAAATGACAAAAAATGACTATTTTCTCTGATTTTTTTAACTTTTGAAAAAAATCCGGTTGTCTTAATTTTGTATTAAATTACATCCATATATATGTTGCCACAAATGTGTTCTAATAAATAAGACCTTCCAAGGTGATGTTAATGTCACCAAAGGGGCCCCACGAAGGGATAATTACCAGTAGTATAATTTTCATAATTTTGACCCCACCCTTGAAAAATGTTATGTTCTGAATCACTTATAAAAGATTTTGATTTTATTTCAGTATGGAGGTTTTGCATATAGCCTGTGACAGTTTTTAAGTGCATAGCATTTTTCTTCGAGATAACGGGCGTGCCATGGTAAAATGAGATATATGAATGCAAAATTCTCTTAATCCAAACTATTTAAATTTAAACTACGACTGTCTCTCATTGACATGGAATAAGGCATTTTGGTTGGGATTTTGTTGATGAACACTGAAATGTTTAAATGAATATATAAACGTCCAATTTGATGCAAATTTGCTACACATGTCAGTCATAAATATCAATTTTATACAAACCCTGAAGATAAAGGCTATCTTTCATTAAGCCACAACCCTGTTTGATCTGTATCAAAATAATGTAGTAAATAGACATTTTATAAAGTTCCCTTACAAAGTGGAAGCTTTTTAAAGGAGAATATATATATATTTATATATGCTACTGATTTATATATGTTACATATGTATGTACATTTTATATGGACATACTTATATGTAAAATACAATTTATACAAAATGTACAATATGATTAGATTATACTGTATAAAGATAAAATTTCATTAAAACAAGAGGGCCATGATGGCCCTGGATCGCTCACCTGAGTATCCTGTGAACTTAACCTCAGAGACATCCCTGACAGTCAGAGTTTCACAAAGATTAAAGGAAAATGAACCCTTCATTGTATACCTAAGGTTTTTTATAAGATTTAACCTAATGACCTAGATTTTGACCCCACATGACCCAGTTTCAAACCTGGTCTAGATTTCTTGGATATGAACATTCTGACAAAGTTATCAAAACTGTGCCCTCTAGAATGTACACAATGTTTTTCTAAGGTTTAACCTAGTGACCTACTTTTTGACCCAACATGACCAAGTTTCAAACCTGGATCCAGATTTGTTGGAGACAAACATTCTGACAAAGTCTCATGAAGATTAGAACAAAACTGTGTCCTCTAAAGCGTTCACACTGTTTTTCTAAGAACTGACCTAGTGACCTAATTTTTGACCTGACATGGCCCAGTTTCAAATCTGGTATAGATTTCATGAAAATAATCATTCTGACAATGTTTCACATAGATTGGATCATAACTGTGCCCTCTAGAGTGTACACAAGGTTTTACTAAGATTTGACCTAGTGACCTAGTTTTTGACCCCACAAGACTCAGATTCAAATTTGGCCTAGATTTTATATAAATAAACATTCTGACAAAGTTTCATGAAGATTGGATCATAAACGTGCCCTCTAGAGTGTGCAGAAGGTTTTTCTAAGATCTGACCCAGTGACCTAATTTTTGACCCCACATGACCCAGTTTCAAACATGGTCTAGATTTCATTTAGATAAACATTCTGACAAAGTTTCATGATGATTGGCTCATAACTGTGCCCTCTGTGTCATTCTAAGAGTTATTTCTATTTTCAGCTCTGGCGGCCATTTTGTTCAGCGGAGTGGAACCATTTTAGCAATTTTTGTTCACGGCCATGAGTAAAACATTTCTGTGGAATTTTTTTGAAATCCAGCAATTGGCTTCAGAGACGATGATGTGTAAAGCTTTTTTCTATTTTTAGCTCTGGTGGCCATACTGTTCAGCTGAGTGGAACCGTTTGAGCAATTTTGGTAGAGGGTCTCCTAAGGACCATTTCTGTGAAATTATTTCAAAATCGGCCCAGCAGTTTTGGAGGAGAAGTCGTTTAAAGGTTTTTCTATTTTTAGCTCTGGCGGCCATATTGTTCAGCAGAGCGGAACAGTTTGAGCAATTTTGGTGGAGGGTCTCCTAAGGAACATTTCTGTGAAATTATTTCAAAATCGGCCCAGCAGTTTTGGAGAAGTCGTTTAAAGGTTTTTCTATTTTTAGCTCTGGCGGCCATATTGTTCAGCAGAGCGGAACAGTTTGAGCATTTTGGTGGAGGGTCTCCTACGGAACATTTCTGTGAAATTATTTCAAAATCGGCCCAGCAGTTTTGGAGGAGAAGTCGTTTAAAGGTTTTTCTATTTTTAGCTCTGGCGGCCATATTGTTCAGTGGAGCGAAACGGTTTGAGCAATTTTGGTAGAGGGTCTCCTAAGGAACATTTCTGTGATATTATTTTAAAATCGGCCCAGCAGTTTTGGAGGAGAAGTCGTTTAAAGCTTTTTCTATTTTTAGCTCTGGCGGCCATATTGTTCAGCGGAGCGGAAAAGTTTGAGCAATTTTGGTAGAGGGTCTCCTAAGGAACATTTCTGTGAAATTATTTCAAAATCGACCCAGCAGTTTTGGAAAAGAAGTCGTTTAAAGGTTTTTCTATTTTTAGCTCTGGCGGCCATATTGTTTAGCGGAGCGGAACGGTTTGAGCAATTTTGGTAGAGGGTCTCCTGAGAAACATTTCTGTGAAATTATTTCAAAATCGGCCCAGCAGTTTTGGAGGAGAAGTCGTTTAAAGGTTTTTCTATATTTAGCTCTGGCGGCCATATTGTTCAGCGGAGCGGAACCATTAGAGCAATTTTGGTAGAGAGTCCCCCAAGGACCATTTCTGCGAAATTATTTCAAAATCTGTCCTACAGTTTTGGAGAAGAAGTCGTTTAAAGCAAAAGTTGACGCCGGACAACGGACAAAGACTGATCACAGGTGAGCTAAAAAAGCCACAGTGACCTTGACCTTGGGCGCAGCACCCTGAAAGTCGAACTTGCTCGAGATATTGTCATACCCTACATTTGTGTGAAGTTATTTCAAAATCCATGGATAAATGTAGGTGCTAGAGCCATGACAAAGTTTTTCTAAAATTAGCCACAGTGACCTTGACCTTGGGTGCAGCACCCTGAAAGTCGAACTTGCTCGAGATATTGTCATGCCCTACATTTGTGTGAAGTTATTTTAAAATCTATTGAGAAATGTAGGCGTTAGAGCGATGACAAAGTTTTTCTAAAAATAGCCACAGTGACATTGACCTTGGGTGCAGCACCCTGAAAGTCAAACTTGTTCATGATATTGTCATGCCCTACATTTGTGTGAATTTGATTTAAAATCGGTTGAAAAATGTAGGCGCTAGAGTGATGACAAAGATTTTCTAAAAATAGCCACAGTGACCTTGACCTTGGGCGCAGCACCCTGAAAGTCAAACTTGCTCGAGATATTGTCATGCCCTACATTTGTGTGAAGTTATTTTAAAATCCATGGAGAAATGTAGGTGCTAGAGCGATGACAAAGATTTTCTAAAAATAGCCACAGTGACCTTGACCTTGGGCACAGCACCCTGAAAGTCAATCCTGCTCGAGATATTGTCATGCCCTACATTTGTTTGAAGTTATTTTAAAATCCATTGAGAAATGTAGGTGCTAGAGCGCTGACAAAGTTTTTCTAAAAATAGCCACAGTGACCTTGACCTTGGGCGCAGCATCCTGAAAGTAAAACTTGCTCGAGATATTGTCATGCCCTACATTTGTGTGAAGTTATTTCAAAATCCGTTGAGAAATGTAGGCAATAGAGCGATGACAAAGTTTTTCTAAAAATATGTGATGACGTTGTTTTCTCCATTATAACACTATGGGATTTTTTTCAAACGCTCAAGGGCAGCTAACTCAGTAGTCTGTGCTCGAATCCGGCCAAATTTCGAACTCATCCAAGCTCTTATGTATGTCATCATTACCTGCAAGTATGATAAGGATCTAAGCAAAAACAGTTGAGAAAACGTGATGACGCCATTTTCCCCATTATAACCCTATGGGATTTTTTTCAAACGCTCAAGGGCAGCTAACTCCGTAGTCTGTGCTCGAATCCAACCAAATTTCGAACTCATCCAAGCTCTTGTGTATGTCATCATTACCTGCAAGTATGATAAGGATCTAATCAAAAACAGTCGAGAAAACGTGATGACGCCGTTTTCCCCATTATAACCCTATGGGGGCTATCTGTTGCCATGGAAACCAAAGTTCTGAGCTGATCGGCACCAAAACCTAATGCAGGCTTTCCCCCACCCCAATGATGCTTCAGATAAAATTTGATTGGGATTGGTCCACTGGTTTCTGAGATATTCATGTTTGAAAGTGTTGACGCACGCACGGACGCACGGACGGACGCACGGACGGACGACGGCTCGACTCCCATCCTATAAGCTCACCTCTGAGCCTTCGGCTCAGGTGAGCTAAAAATTGTGGAACCAGGGCTATTTCGAACTTAAAAGTGTATAAATGCATAGTATAACCTAATCGTCATGTTACCATGTTGTCCAAAACTAACTGTTGCATGTGGGCAGATGGATCTCATCACCCTGGGAGGGTAATAAGAACTACATGTAGAAGGGTAGGTGCAATCGTTAGCCTTGGTTGGCAGTCCACCTAGGAATTCATTGCTAGGTCTGTGGACAAAACGTGCTAAAGAACATCTGTGAAAACAGCATCACTGGGTTGAAGACTTCCTAGAAGCAGTCAACGGCCAGTATAGAGCACCAACATGAGTTCAACAGTCGTGTGTTAGCTGCAAGACCCGAGCGAGCCGTGCTGAGCTTGGTACAACATCTAGATTTCAGAGATCACTGTTGATTAGGATAGGCCTAATCAGCTTGGCCCTTTCTGTTTGTTGTATTATATTTAGTGGCTTGCTTGGAGAAACCAAGAAGCCACTTCCACCTCCATAGGTCTCCCAAGCCTAGGGGTCAATTTGGGTTGGTGTAGACTCAACATCAAAGAGTGAACGTCTTCCTAGAAGAGGTCAACTCCCGGGATGGAATAATACTTTTAGCCAACCGACACGTGCTTATGACCAAGGCGAGCCATATAATTTTCTTGGAATTCGGTTGTGGTCAACATAATAAGCCTGAAGAAGTGTGGTCTCCATCAGGTTGACTTTTGCCCAAGTAACATTTTGGAAGACAGACCCAAGGATACTTTTTGTTGTTGTGTTATTGTTTAACGTCCACGGTAAATAGCTATGGCCATGTTCCTGGGCAGGCTTAGACCAGTACTAAGTGCACTTAATTTCACCAGTAACGGACAACTGCCCTTCTTGAATCAGCGGAAGGGGAAATGAAAGTAAGTGGCCGGATCGGGTATCAAACCCGGGACCTCTGGCTTATGTCAGACGCGCTACCGACTGCGCTACGCGGCCCGGCCCCCAATGATACTTAAATACTGGGTCTGTCAGGGCCCAGCTTAAGAATGATCACGCCTACCGTTTGACGTTAGTAAGTACATGTAGTTGATAAGTGTGCGACTGATGTGACTAAGGTCGAGAAAATGAGAGGTAGGGAGAACATCTCAGTAGAAAACTGGTATGTGAGGGCTCTGAGGCCATCCGGGAAACTTGAAGAGCTGATCCACAAAATGCAGGTACTTCTGGAACATACTGGAGCTCTGAGATATGCATTGAAAACTTTGGTGAAATGTCAACAGATGACAGACACAAGGTTTGCCAACCAGTCTGCAGCAGACTCTCCGTTTGGGAGCAGCTCCTTTCAATGTCACAACACAAACATAAAGATCTGAGCAAGAAGGTAAACCATTTCTACCAGTAACTCCAGTAAATTACGAAGGACATTCTGGTTGTACAATGTGATTGGAATGGCAAGTGGAAGGGAATCACAAACAGTCTGGAGAGACGTATTAGGACCCTACGGCATTGCCGAGACAAATGAGCGGGGTCTCAAACTCCTAAATTAGCATCTTTAACAACCTGTACTGACAAAAACCTGGGCCCCACAAACCATCCACAAGGTGGACATAGCACAGCCGAGACAGGAAGCATTAAGACCAGATTAACTACATCTTGGTGAGGAAGCGGTTCCAACGAGGAGGACAAGGAGCTTTTTTCAGCGCAGACATATGAAGTGTACTTTACCTGTTGATGATTACCTCTCAAGTTCGTCTGAAGGAGACCAGAAAGACAACCCTGCCAAGACTGAGGTTTCACCGTTAGAAGTTCAAAAACCCAGATGTGGACAAGCACGTTCCAAGTAACAATAGGCGGGAAATTCGCACCATTCATCAGTCTGAGGGATGATGACAGACATAGATAGCATGATAACAAACTACAATACAACATTGACTGACACAGCCAGTGAGATACTTAGGAAGGAACGTCAGAGGACAACGGCCTGTGTCACCAGATATGTTCTTGATCTCGCTGTGATGAAGGAGAGATTCGAAGAAGAGCCGGCATGAAACAGAACGAGTGAAAGAATACAGGACAGCCGACAAGAGTGTTCAAAAGACCCTGAAGAAAGCAAAGGAGGACAGTTCGAGGAGATTGAAACTTGCCTGAACAAAAATATCAGCGTAACAGATGGTGAAGGATCTAACTTCAGGAAAACAGGGTAGATCAACTAATATCTAGGACTCGTCTGGAACATGTCTGAAAGAGCACCAAATTCTCAGCAGATCGACAGAATATTGCTCAGAGCTATACAACCATGTGTCATGGTCACAATACAGTTCTGGACTGCACTTGGCACTCAGAAAAAATCTACAACCGATCCTTTGTGAGGCAGCTTAGATTGTAGTAGCTGCACTGAAAAAGGAAAAGTCTTCCGGGGTTGATTATATTTCAGTTTAAATTGTTCAAGCAGGCAGGAAGACCATGAAAGGTCCAGCTGAAAGTCATCTTTAACGGGCTAAAAACCCCAAGTTGAAGAGATTATCGCTGAACAAAAGGCTGGTTTCACTGTCGGAAGAAGCACAACAGAACAGATAGGCCTATCCTCTGTAGAAATTACTCAGGTGAGCAGATGGTCATTTTTGAGTCTCCTGGGCGTTTCTCGAGATGTCTCCGGGCCAAAATCTATGGTAAAATAAATGTATATTTTAATGCACAAGGTTGCCAAACTCTACTATTAAAGGAGAGCGAACCTCTTTTTTTTCTTCTGGGCTCCTGGACTAATACAAGTCTATGGAAACTTTAAAATGCCATAGCAATGAAACCATGTGGGGAACAATAATAATAATAAAATATTTATGTAGTGCTCATGTCATGAGCATGTATGAAAAGAATCAGCTTCATCCCCCTATATGGTTTGAGGAAAAGGTTTCTGAATATTTTTAAAAAAATTTTTCCTTCATGTTGACATGGCAACAAATCAAATTTGGTGATTTGGACAAAATTAATATGAATCATAGAGGACTACTGGAGAAACATTTCTGTAGAAAACAAGGGCTTCGCAAGCGGCGCATAATACGCCCGTTTTAATGTCATGAAGGAGTATGGGATGAACAAGATTGTTTACAAACGGATAGATAGGCAGACAAACAGGGGCAACCACTTTATAACTAATGACGGCAACATTATTCAAATATTTAACACATCAAATACTATGAGTAGACCAAAAATCAGCTTCAAAGTTATTGTGGCTCAAAAGTTGAGTAATGCCATAGTTGAACAAGGGAGATAATTCATAAACTAAATATACTAGATTCTTGGCTCTACTACATTCCCCTGACAAAATCACATGTAGGGTTAAGGAATCACAGAGGAAACAGGAAATTTATGCAAGGGCAGATAATTCAGTAAGCCAGAGTTGTGGTTCTTGCTCGGGATACATTGCCCCATTATTATACATATTCCTACAAAGTTCCATTCTAATATTTCAAAAGGTTAAGGAGATATGGAGTGACTGAGAAATGCCTAAAATTACTTATCAAAGGGAAGTAACTCCAAAATGAAGAAAGGGGAAGCAACCATTCTTGTATGCCACGCATCGGCTTGTGATCATGCACATTGCTATAAAGTTTCATCATGATATTCCAAAAGGTTACAAAGTGACGGTATGCACAAGATATGTATACACAAAAATAACCATAATCAACTGATGAAAGGGATGTAACTCTAAAATGAAGAAAGGGAGAGCAGCCATTTTTGTACGCGACACATCGTTGAGACTTCATACACATTGCTATGAAGTTTCATGAAGATATCCCAAACGGTTATCTAGATATGGCGCGCACAAGACTGGCAGGGAAAAAATTAATCAAAGGGGCATAACTTGGAAACTAAGGAAGGGGAAGCAACCACTTCTGTACCCGACACGTTCCCCCAACCTAATACATATTCCTACCAAATATCATGAATATATCCCAAACGGTTAATGAGTTATGGAGCGCACAAGAATGTTTACGGACGGACGGACGGACGGACAGACGGACGGACGGACGGACAGACGGACGGACAGGCAGCGCCATGACATAATACGTCCCTTTTTTCAAAACGGGCGTTTAAAAACCCCAAATAAATGCAGTGAGATCGCTAAAATTGCGGATTTCCATTTTTCCCATTATAAGTCAATGGAAACTATAAGTTGACGTAACAACCTAACTGCTGAAGAAATTGCCATGATAAAACTATGAGCTTTATTGGCCACATAGTTTCTGCAGAGATGATTTTTTAATATTTTTCTATTTTTACTTATTCGGTTGCAATGGCAACCAGCCAAATTGTGCACTTTGCATAAATTTAATAAGACTGGTTGAGGACCACTCAAGGAACATTTCTATGAAAGTTTTGTCAAAATATCTGCAGGTATAGCAATAAATGCAAATTTTGCATTTTGCCATTATAAGTCAATGGCAACTTTAAGTTTCCATAGCAACCAAACTGCTTAAGCAATTGCCAAGAAAAACAGTACTTTAATAGAGGACAGTACTAAGAACCTTTCTGTGAAGTTTGAGCTTTATTGGTTGCATAGTTTCTGAGGAGATGATTTTCGAATATTTTTTCTATTTTTAACCATTCGGTTGCCAGCCAAATTGTGCAATTTACATAAATTTCATGTGGTTGATAGAGGACTACTCAAGGAACATTTCTGTAAAAGTTTTGTCAAAATATCTGCAGTGACATAGCAATAAATGCAAATTTTCAATTTTTCCCATACAAGTCAATGGAAACTTTAAGTTGCCATAGCAACAAAAGTTCTGAAGCGATTTGGATAAAAAACAGTATTATTGGTCCCCCCTGCCTATAGATGCTATATATGAAATTTGGTAACAATGGGCCTTGTAGTTTCAGAGAAGATGTCGTTTGAAAATGTTGACGGACGGACGGACGACGGATGCCTGCCTATACTATAAGCTCACCTGTGAGCCTTCGGCTCAGGTGAGATAATAAAAGTACAATTTTGAACAAAATTCTAACTCTGTTGAATTCCACCATTAAGTCTTCCTGAATCCTGTGTACTCTTGGATATTTATCTCTGTTATCATGGGAATTTAGGTTCAGTTGCTGTTGCTGAGTTATGGTTTAACGTCCCAGTAAATTATACTTCAGTCATGTCAAGACATTGCCTCTGAGTTTATAAGACTTTTACCTGACCTGAGATAAATAACATTCAGGGGCCGTATTCATAAAGCCACTTAAGTCGTTGCTATGCGGTTGCTAAGGCTAAATATCTATAAAGGAGATTCCCTACAACTATGAAATTTGCTCTGGAGGAACAGTCTTTGTAAGACTGTTCCTCCAGAGCAAATTTCGTAGTTGTAGGGAATCTCCTTCAAAGACATTTAGCCTTAGCAACAGCCTAGCAACCACTTAAGTCGTTTTATGAATACGGCCCCAGATCCTGCTGTAGCTAGTAGCAGCTCTGCCCCAGAGACATCAATCAGGCAGCATATCTATTCTGTGGGCCCCAATGGGCGGAGATTTAGGTTCATTGATTGATTTGATTTGATGTTTTACATCCACAGCAAACAGCCATGGTCATGTCGGGATGGTCAGTTAACCTAACCACACTATTCCTGGGCAGGCTTAAACCTCCTAAGGGGTTAACCAGTACTAAGTGCACATATTTTCGCCAGTAACTGACAACTGCCCTTCTTGAATCAGCGGAAGGAGAAACAAAAGTATGTGGCCAGAGGGGGTATTGAACCCAGGACCTCTGACTTATGAGTCAGGTGCCCTACCGATTGCGCTACGCGGCCCGGCGTGATTTAGGTTCAAGCAAACTTGCTAAGTACAAAAAGCACAAATAAATATAGGGCAAAAATACAAACTATTACTCTAAAGGTTTCAGGGAGGTGTATTTTGTTGTCATGGCCTAATTTCATTTCCAAAAATTATCTAACTGGCCCTTACCTCTTTCTGATGCTCAGTAAAGACTGCCATATGGACAAAGGAATCAAGGTAGAGTGTTTTGCCAACATCGTTTCTGTATCTCTGAGCTCCAAGCTCTTCTTCTGATACTGGGATTGGTGCAGACATGTATACTTCATCATTCTTATGAACCCCAATGTGAAAAGAGCCCTGAAACAAAGGCAGATTTTATGAGCCACGTCACAACAAACCCAACAAAGTGTGATGTGCTGTCTGTAAGGATCTAGCTTAGACCCTTAGCTACCCTTAACATGCATAGAGAAGACTGATCACATCTGGACATGCCACTTTGTTGGTTTTGTCCTGTCGTGGCTCATACAATCTATAAGTAAACTGTTTTTCACTGGTGCAGAGCATGACTATTACAGCCTGACATATTTAATGTCTACTAACTTTTATAATTAGATTTCTGGGAAGTGTTCAAACTTAAGTCTGCAATATTTGACCCTCCTATATTATCATCTTCTGAATCTGAAAACCAGTGATGGTTTTATGCCAAACTTTCGTGACATCAAACTGTCCGCTCAAGTACAGTAAGTAACTTAATTGAAGGAATAGAGGCATTAATGTGCCCGGAAGTTTTGATGTATCATAATGTCTGTTCAATTTCATAGAGGCTCAGACAGTCTAGCTTTAACCTGACCTAAACTGTTTCTTTACGGTATGGGCCCAGTGTTTCAAAGCATCATTACCTTAATGAAGTTGTTAGTCAAAGATACATTGAGTCTTCTGGTACAAATAAGCTCAGGTGTGCTAATATTTTTTGCTGAAAAATTATGGGAAGCTTTTGCACTGCAATTTTTTGGGCAAAAAATGGCAGTGGTTTTTGCGTACAATATGTTTAAAAATTTTACATCTTGTTAATTAACAACATTGTTAGTTTTGAGCAACTAGGCCATGGTTTTTAATGATACTGGTCAATTGCCTGGTGGCTCAGACAGCTCTAGATTTTTTTTCTAAAGGCTATATAGAGGATATTTGACTTTTTCAGTGTAAGATCGATTTTTATTTCACTGAATGAACACCAAAAGCAGTATTTTCACAAGTGGCAAAGCCACAAGTGAAAATACCACTTTTGGTGTTCATGAGTGAAATAAAAATTCAAAATTCATCTTACACTGAAAAAGTCAAATTTTCTACTTCTTTTATGCTTGAAAATCGCAATAATTCTGTTTATTCAAGAGCATCAGCAATCATGACAGAAACACAACTTTTTTCTAATCATTCTGCTTTAAATTTGATGCTTCCAGCGTGTTTATTGGGTATGATATTGGTGGTAAACTAAGTTTGCAACTGAAAAATAGCTTCTAAATAATTTTGATAAACAGATCTCAAAAAATTTGCCAAGAAAGAATGTCTACAGGAGACTGAAGCAGCCTGACGTCGCGTGCAGTAACAATGTTACATGGGCGCTTTAAGTGACATCATTAACGTTGTAATGACCTGCAAACATGCTCGATGTAATTTTTGTCAAGCCAGAGAAGACTCAGCTAATTAATCAACAAAAGACTTGAGGCTATTTCACAAAAATCCTATTTCTGAAACAGTGAAATTGAAAGTGATAATTTCACTGTTTGAAACAGTGAGATTATCAGTTTTTATTTCACCGAGAAATCTCTATAATTAATTGAAAAGTATAAAAGAAAAACATAATATTATGATAGAAGTGTGACCTTATTGTACCTTCTTAAAAGATCTTCTTACCTCCAATTTAGGTGGACTGATTGTGCAGCCTTTAGGAACTTGGAAAGATCTATCTTCCGCTCCCATCAGAACAAGGTCAAGGCCACAGAGGTTAGTGAACAAACAAGATGGTGTCACATCTATCAAGACAGTACCACAGCCTGCCCACAACTCAGACAGGCTTATACTGAGATCTATTGTGGGTTGTGTCTCACTGATGTCTGGTATGCTATGTGTAGAATTGGAGCTTGGAGTTTGAGTCACTTGATCCCTGTTGAGAAGGAAAACAAATAAACAGGGTTGCCATTAGTCCTCCATTTCAAATTTCCATGACTTTTCCTTGATTTTCCCTTTATGTTTTCCCTTTTTCCATATCCATTTATGGACCAAAAAGTTGATTATACTTTTTACGTCAATGGTGCCAAAATTATAACTTGAATTTAGGGGTTATTCTTAAAGGAAAGAATTTGCAATGAGGAGGCTGATAAATACTTCTGTGAAAGAGTTATCTTTCATGAGAATGTCCTTTCCCCTTGAACAGAGTAAGTAAATGCCATCAGGAAAAGAGATTTAGGTGATTGACGTCCACTTAATCGACTCGCTGAATTATGCAAATTTGTAAACCTGTTGGTGACAGGTACGTCACAGCTGCATCCTCTTAAATCAGTTCATTCATGAAATATGGAAATATGATTTTGCGTCGTGGATCAATAGTCAAAGTGTTTGGACTTTAAAAATGCATCAAAATGAAGGAAAAATAAGAGGTTAGAAGTTTGTTTTTATATTCTGAACTCTGCGTGGCAAAATCACATTATCTATATGAAAAACGAAACTGATACTGCTGCGGAGAAAAATTCTCAAAGTATTCAGACTAATAAACATAATATCTATATTCACATTCAAAGGTGACTGAACGCATTCAGGGCCTTCACCCTAATAAAATGTAAAAACGGTAGCATTTGTTTAAATACAGTAAACACAGCACATTTATAGGTCAGTCTTGTGCCTTAACATCAAAGGACGCCGCTCAGAGCACAAGACTGGACATGTGTCACACTGAATCATCAGACAGTGAATAGTAAATATTAGGATCAGCCTGCGCAGTATTAAATATAATGCCACAAACTGGTATGCTTTACACGTCATAGCGTGAGCGGTTTACACTGTTTATTTGTTCAGCACTTTCAGTTATTTCCGGAATGGCGGAAATTGCCGATCGTAATTTTTGCCGCTAAAAATTTTTGAGTCGGCGCCAAAAAAGACCAGTCGGTCTGGAAACCGGAATCACACAACTTTTTTTAGGCCCAATGTAAAAATATAAATGAATTACCTGTACAACATATAATGACCTGTGTAATTGACAGGAATCGTTAATCCTTTCCACCCGAAAACACGCGTGATTAAGTTTGGCGCCAATGACTCACCTGAGCATACATGGAGTTAATCCTTTCTCTCGAAAGTTGCGTGTCTCACGTGAAAAGAAATTGTTTTCTCGCGAGTTTAACGTCACACATCTCGTGAGTGTCTCGCATCTCCCACGCATTTCACAGGCAAAACCCCACTAAACTTTCGTGGAAAAGATTAAAATTTCTCGCGAGAGCGTGTCAGATCAAGTCTTCACGTTGCTCGTACTGTATGTGTGCCCAGCCAAGACTCAAATCAGCCTGGGCATTTGCCCAATCTGCCCAGACTCTTCGCTGTACACTTCAACGGTAGTTAGGGGTCTAAGCAGCTCCATGCGGACAGCGAAGACTCTGATCAGACTGGGCGGATGCCTAGGCTGATCTGAGTCTTCACTGGGTGCACATGCCATTTTGCTGATTTGTCGTATCATGGCTCATATCTACTTACGAAAACAAGTGTGAAGAACATCTTGACAACTCATCTGAGGATCAGACTCATGTTCTTTTGCACACAAAGCTAACTCTACCATGTTCCTATAGAGGTCACCCAAGTCAGTGCAAGTTTTACCTAAACCCTGTGATATTTGTTTCACAAAATTTAAATTTTTGTTAACATTCAAAGCATCTAATGAGAATTGTTGCATTTGGAAACAGTGTAGATCCAGATGAGGTGGCTCATTATGAGCCACCTCATCTGAATCTACACTGTTTGCCCTCTTGTCTTTGAATTCTTAATATGATATAACTTGGACAAATTTTTTTTTTTTGAAACTGCAAACATAAATTTTCTCATCTGCATCACTGGCACTTTAAGGTTAAATGTAATTTGAAATAATCATACCTTTCAGTTTGTTCCCTACAGTAAGGCCAGTCAAATTGGCAGCTAGATACTCCACTACTGTATAAACTATCAAACTCCTTGTCTTTGACTTCCAACCTTGTCAGCTGGTCTATGAGGCCTGTAGACAGTGTCACTCCACTGCTGGATTTACTAGAATTTGGGCTGCAAACAAGTAAAAAGAAGACATTAGCAAGACATGTCTGTGTAAATTGCTTATCAATTAAGTAGTGCTCAAAATACCGTATACAAGATAATTTTCGCGGTGTTCCATTTTTCGCGGTATTTCGCAGTCACTTAGAAGCCGCGAATATTAAACCGTGAAATAATATCCTGTTTCTTACATAGTATCTTCTGTAGACACAGTGTTCATATATTTTATTTCTGTTTGCTTCGGTAATTGCTGGCACTTTTCACTTGGGCCAGTTCTTTCATTAACCTGCGGAAGGTTAATGAACGAAGTGGCGCAAGAGAAAAAGAAGTAGTTTTGCTTTCCAGGCATGTTGCTAACCGCGAAAATTAAAAATCGTGAATATTAATGTATATGTTTTTGACCCTTAACCATGAAAATTTGAACCCGCGAAAATTACCGCGTATACGGTATGTAGCAAAATCACTGAAGGATGAATGTAGGTCACAGTGATGCATGAACAGTATAAGATCAGTTACTGTTTTCAAGTGACCCACTATTCCATGTGGGATGCATAAATGCATATCCATTGCAGGTTTTGAGATATAAACTCAGTGGACCATAAACTACATGTATATTGTTTGTTTGACTGAAACAAACACAGATGTCATCCCCATCCACACATCAAACATTTAGATGGATTTATGTTCTTATTCAGTATAGTTCAGTTCAATTCTCCAAACGACGTTCCCCAAGTGGCTCAGCCGTACGGGACCATAGTTGCACGCACTTAGGGCCGAGTGTCTGTCCAAATGTTCTTATTCTCTGACGATGCTTATATTTGTACAAAATTTCACAAAAATATCTTTAACAGTTTTAAAGCTATTGAGTGAATAAAATTGCTATCCTTAAAACTACAAAGGGGCACAAACACAACTTCAGATATCTAAGTGAAAGAGTTTCACATAATTAAAGGCCAGATTAAGGTGATCTCACCTAAACTGGAATGTAACTGTATGGTGAATATCTCCCCCTGCACATTGAAGCTGTAGGTCTGAGCCCCACCCTGGAGCCTTAATCTGCTGGTGAATATTCAGCTTGCTGGTGTCGATGTTGATGAAAATCGGACTTGGTAGGTGTGAGCGTACCACATATAGGGGACACAGAACAACCTTCAACAAATGAAAGCAATATCAAAGCACATGGATACATATGTTACATAAGCTGTAACCTCTCATTAAAACAGTCTCACTCAACCAATTCTAACAAGAATCATAATGAACATTTTTTGTAGCAAAATAAGAAAAATTATCTCTGAAAATTGGCCTCAAAACCCTCGCTTTTCTGAAGCTCTGCTCAGTTTGAAGTAGCGCAACCTAGGCAATTTTAATACTTTGAGGTGAAGGTCCTCGGAACAGGGAAGTCTTATAATCTTCTACCATAATAATTCTAAATAATGGGACTGACAGGTCTAAGCAAACAGTGCAGGCCCAGCTCAGACTGCTCCTATAGGAGCAGTCTGATCAGGGTCTACACTGTTTGCCATTCCATCTGCTTTATTTAGATGCATTTCTGTATTGTAAAAACCAAACTGTTCCATTATTAGAACAATCTCAGTAAATATTTTCAGCCAATATTTAGACTTTTTACGGTATAAAGTGGTCTGTAACCTACCATATTTATTTAGTTAAAAGACAGGGTTCCCCCTCCAAATGGACCTAATCATAATCTTCCTTAGTGGGTTATGAAAGATGTACAGTGGACCCTCTTTACAATGACAGCATTTTTTCCCGAAAATTTTGACATTGAACTGAATCTGCTGTTGTAAAGAAAGCATATATAGAACAAGAAATGTTACAGTGTGTAACAAATGCCCCCGAAGGCCCCTTCAACTGACCTTTGACCCTAGCTGTGACCTTGACCTTGGGCACAGAACCTGGGTCTTGCACATGATATACATTCTCATTTCGTTTTACTTTTCTTGTAACGTTTAAATGCACTTTGGAAGTTTAAGAGGATTCGATGGGACTTAATTCAACCACTAACCAAACTGTGTTGCGTCCTTCACCTTGGGTATGGGAACCTATGTCTTGTGCATGGTAAATCTTCTCATTAGGCTTTATCTTTCTTTAAAGTTTGCTTTGGTACTTTTCCGAATAATTGTCGAGACATAATTTGATCTCTGGCCCCAGATTGTGACCTTGACCTTGGATCTGGGATCATGAATATTGTGTGTAACATACCTTCTCATACTGATTTACCGTTCTGTGAAGTTTAATGACATTCACTTCAGCAGCTTTTAGTTATCACAGAGGTGAGATTTGACCATTGACCCCTAGTTGTGACCTTGACCTTAAACTTGGCAACCCAAATCTTATGTGCAACATACCGTCTCATTATGTTTCATCTTTCTGTGAAGTTTCATTAAATTTGCTTCAGTAGTTTATAAGTAATCACTGAGACCCAATTTTGGAGACACAATTTGACTTTTGACCCAACTGTGGCCTTGACCTTGGGTGTGGGGACCTAAGTCTTGTGCGCGACACACCTTCTCATTATGCTTTATCTTTCTGTGAAGTTTCATCAAATTTGCTTCGGTAGTTTTAAAATTATCGCTGAGACATGATTTTGAGACACAATTTGACCTTTGACCCAGTTGTGGCCTTGACCTTGGGCGTAGGGACCTGAGTCTTGCGCGCGACACACCTTCTCATTATGCTTTATCTTTCTGTGAAGTTTCATCAAATTTGCTTCAGTAGTTTTAAAGTTATCGCTGAGACACGATTTGTAACAGACGGACGGACTGACAGACAGACGGACGGATGGTGCGATTTTAATATGCCAACCGAAGTTCCTTCGGGGGCATAATAACAATTTAGCCATTCCATGCAAATCAAAATGACGTTATAAAGAATTTTGCTCTTGTAATGAGTGCCGTTGTAAAGACGGCTGACTGTATAAAAAGAAAAAAAATTATATTACTGAAAGTGTTGTAAATATCCAAATCAACAATCAATTCATATTTTCAAGCAGATACGGTATATAAAACGCTTACCAGAATTCTTTTTGCAGTTTGAACACTTTGAGCAAACACTCGACACCACACGTGAAACGACTTTTTGTCTGGCAGGTGTAACTGAAAGGGCAGAAACAGTACCTTATCATTTATATCAGTGCTCCAGATAAGAAGGGGTAACAGAGATAATTTTAGGATAATTATCCATATTTCTCCACAAAAACATATTTTGTGACCCATCATTAGAACCGTCTCATTGAGACGGTTCTATTGAGGGGTCACAACATGTTTTCGTTGAGAAATAAGAAAAATTATCTTTGAATTATCCTCAATACCCCCTCTTATCTGGAGCTCTGTATATAGATCGATTTAATGACATTCTGTTCAGGGATGCTACACATCCTCCACTTCATAACTCCCAGAATTTTCCCCATTTTTTCCATGACAGTTACCAATTTTCCATAACTTTCAAACAGAATATCAGAACAAGAGGCCCACGGGCCACAAAGCTCACCAGATCTCTAGCTCAAAATTGCTATCAAAATTGCTGTCACATTTGTACAGGCTAATACAAAATATACAACTACAAAGTCTCAGCCTGACAGTCTGTTGAGTTGACAACAAAATATATAACTATTTTCCATATTTTGATTGCAGTAAATGCCATTTTTCAATTTTCCCCAGTATAAGTCAATGCAACTCTAAGTTTCCATAGCAACCAAACAAAAGAGCCAATTTTTCCATAAACAAGAGGGCCATGAGGCCCTGAATCGCTCACCTGAACAATTGACAAAGTGGGTTTTTCTGCAACTGTCAAAATATGAGTCTTGGGTCAAAAGTCAAAGAATGACCATGACCTCTTGTACTCATAAATCTTCATGTACTCATTAAGACAACCATATAAACCATTTTTCAGGCCAAAATCTTCAAAACTTTCCATGAAATCTTATGTTCTGGCATTTTCCCATAAAAAGGTCAAGCTAAACCCAAGGTCATCATTTGAACAGTCTTGGTAGTACTCTAGTACTACATGCTACTTACCAAGTTTCAAGGTCATAGGTGTATTGGTTCTGGAGAAGAAAAATATTAAAGGTTTATAGCATAAATGGGTATGGCGGCCATGTTGGTCATGTGATCTGGACCATTTGAACAAATTTTTGTTCAATCAACCCCTCTGGCTCTATATGAAATGTGTTTACAATTCGCCTTTTGGCTTTAAAGGAAATGTCTGAAAATGTCAAAATATGAGAGATCTGGATCAAAGGTCAAAGAATGACCGACCTCTTGTACTCATAATTCTTTATGACCTCATTAAAACGATGGTACAATCCAACCTGTATTAAGCAAGCACCTAAGGGATTATCAAGATTATTAAGACAGGTGCTTGCTTAATACAGGTACATTTCAATGTATGTGCATGTTTCGGGAACTGACTACATTCTTGCTTAAATACAGGTTGCTTGCTTAATTGAGGTGGCCACTAAGACAGGTTTTACTGTATATACCAATTTTTAGGCCAACATCTTCAAAACTTCCTATGAAATCTTATGTTCTAGCATTTTCCCATATTTGACTTTGCCGTAAAATGGTCAAGGTCAACCCAAGGACATCATTCTGTAAAATCTTGATAATGTTAATAATGTTACATACCAAGTTTCAAGGCAATCGGTCAGTTATTCTGGAGAAGAATATTTTTATAGGTTTTTACCATATATGGGCATAGTGACCATGTTGGTCATGTGACCTGGACCGTTTGAACAAATTTTCATTCCCTCAACCCCTGCAGACTCTATATGAAAAAATTAAGTTAAAATTGGCCCAGTGGTTTTTGAGGAGATTGTTTGAAATTGTCAAAATATGAAAGTTCTGGGTCAAAGGTCAAAGAATGACCTTGACCTCTTGTACTCACAAATCTTCATGTCTCTTTAAGATGACTGTATATACAAATTTTTAGGCCTTAATCTTCAAAACTTTCCATGAAATCTTATGTTCTAGGATTTTCCAATATTTGACCTTGCCGTAAAAAAGGTCAAGGTCAACCCAAGGTCATAATTTGAATAATCTTGATAGTACTCGAGTGCTCAATGCTACATACCAAGTTTCAAGGCCATCGGTCAATCCGTTCTGGAGCAGAAGATTTTTTAAGGTTTTTACCGTATATGGGCGTGGCGGCCATGTTGGTCATGTGACCCAACCCATATGAATAAATTTTCGTTCCCTCAACCCCTGGAGGCTCTATATGAAATTTGGTTCCAATTGGCCCAGTGGCTTTTGAGGAGATTGTTTGAAATTGTCAAAATATGAGAGTTCTGGGTCAAAGGTCAAAGAATGACCTTGACCTCTTGTACTCATAATTCTTCATGTACTCATTAAGATGACTGTAGATATCAATTTTTAGCCCAAAATCTTCAACAGTTTCCAAGATATCTTATGTTCTTCTGTTTTGCCATATAAAAGCACAAGGGAGCAAATTTGACCTTGCCGTAAAAAAGGTCAAGGTCAACCCAAGGTCATAATTTGAACAATCTAGGTAGTACTCGCACACCCAATGCTACATACCAAGTTTCAAGGCCATCGGCCTATTGGTTCTGGAGAAGAAGATTTTTTCAGGTTTTTACCATATATGGGCATGGCGGCCATGTTGGTCATGTGACCCAACCCGTATGAATAAATTTTCGTACCCTCAACTCCTGGAGGCTTCATATGAAATTTGGTTCTAATTGGCCCAGTGGCTTTTGAGGAGATTGTTTGAAATTGTCAAAATATGAGAGTTCTGGGTCAAAGGTCAAAGAATGACCTTGACCTTTTGTACTCATAATTCTTCATGTACTCATTAAGATGACTGTAGATATCAATTTTTAGCCCAAAATCTTCAACAGTTTCCAAGATATCTTATGTTCTTGTGTTTTGCCATATAAAAGCACAAGGGAGCAAATTTGACCTTGCCGTAAAAAAGGTCAAGGTCAACCCAAGGTCATAATTTGAACAATCTACGTAGTACTTGCACACCCAATGCTACATACCAAGTTTCAAGGCCATCGGCCTATTGGTTCTGGAGAAGAAGATTTTTTCAGGTTTTTACCATATATGGGCATGGCGGCCATGTTGGTCATGTGACCCAACCTGTATGAATAAATTTTTGTTCCCTCAACCCCTGGAGGCTCTACATGAAATTTGGTTCTAATTGGCCCAGTGGCTTTTGAGGAGATTGTTGAAATTGTCAAAATATGAGAGTTCTGGGTCAAAGGTCAAAGAATGACCTTGACCTTTTGTACTCATAATTCTTCATGTACTCATTAAGATGACTGTAGATATCAATTTTTAGCCCAAAATCTTCAACAGTTTCCAAGATATCTTATGTTCTTGTGTTTTGCCATATAAAAGCACAAGGGAGCAAATTTGACCTTGCCGTAAAAAAGGTCAAGGTCAACCCAAGGTCATAATTTGAACAATCTAGGTAGTACTCGCACACCCAATGCTACATACCAAGTTTCAAGGCCATCGGCCTATTGGTTCTGGAGAAGAAGATTTTTTCAGGTTTTTACCATATATGGGCATGGCGGCCATGTTGGTCATGTGACCAGGATCGTTTGAACAACTTTTTGTTCCTAAGTCCTCAGGAGGCTACATATGAAATTTGGTTACAATTGGCCCAGTGGTTTCAGAGGAGAAGTCGTTTGAAATTGTGGACGGACGACGGACGACGGACTACGACGACCGACGCCGGAGCCTGCCTATCCTATAAGCTCCCCAGGAGCCTTCGGCTCAGGTGAGCTAATAAAAATAAATAAATAAATAAAATAAAGAACATATGAAAATAAAGCATTGTATAGTGTAAGAAAAATTCAGCGAAAGTTATTTGAGTATAATTTGCAAATGCCAGTTTCACAGATATATATATCAAGAACCAGCTGAATGCTCTTTCTCTGTCAGTGCATTGTCACAAAACAGGGCTAAACCAGAACATTCCACAGAAGTTTACAACCCCAACATTAATTCTGGAAAAGCTATACCTATATCCCACTTTCAACTAGTTGCTGGTTGCCTTATATGAGCATAGCAGCCATTTTGATGACTGTATATACCAATTTTTATCCTCTTTAATTTCCATGAACTCATATGTTCTAGTGTTCTCGCTTATTAAAGTAACAGAAAGCATATTTGACATAACAAAATAAAGGTCAAGGTCAACCATAAAAATTATCTAGGTCAACCCAAGGCCACCATCTGAACTATCTTGGGCCAAAACTTTCCATGAAATCTAGTGTTCTAACATTTTCTCATATTTGACCATGCCATAAAAAGGTCTTATGGTCAACCCAATGTCTTTGAATTATCTTGGTATAATTGGAGTACCCAATGCTACATACCAAGTTTCAAGACCATAAGTCAATTATTTCTGCAGAAGATTTTTAAAGCTTTTTGCCATAATTGGGCATGGCAGCCATGTTGGTCATGTGACTTGGACCAGTTGAAAACAGAACTTGTTCCCTCAACCCCTCGAGGCTTTATATGAAATCTGCTTACAATTGGCCCTGTCGCTTTTGAAAAGAAGTTTGAAATTGTCAATATATGAGAGTTCTGGGTCAAAGGTCAAAGAATGACCTTGACTTCTTGTACTTATAAATCTTCATAAACTCATTAAGATGAATGTATATACTGATATCTTCAAATCTTTCCATGAAATCTTATGATCTAGCCTTTTCCCATATTTGACCTTGCCGTAAAATGGTCAAGGTCAACCAAAGGTCATCATTTGAATAATCTTGATAGAACTCAAGTACCCAATGCTTCATACCAAGTTTCAAGGCCATCGGCCTATTGGTTCTGGAGAAGAAGATTTTTAAAGCTTTTAACCATGTATGGGCAAGGCAGCCATGTTGGTTATGTAACCAGGACCGTTTGAACAAATTTTCATTCCCTCAACCCTTGGAGGCTCTATATGAAATTTGTTTTCATTTAGCCCAGAGGCGTTTGAGGAGATTGTTAGAAATTGTCAAAATATGAGAGTTCAGGGTCAAAGGTCAAAGAATGACCTTGACCTCTTGTACTCATAAATATAAGTTCATGTATTCATTAAGATGAATGTATATACTGGGTCCAAATCTTCAAAACTTTCCATGAAATCTTATGTTCTAGCATTTTCCCATATTTGACCTTGCCATAAAAAAGGTCAACCCAAGGTAAAAATTCGAACACTCTTGATAGTACTCAAGTACCCAATGTTACATACCAAGTTCCAAGGCCATCAGTCAATTGGTTCTAGAGAAGATTTTTTAAAGCTTTTTACCAAATACATGTATGGGAGTGGCGGCCATGTTGGTAATGTGACCGGGACCGTTTAAACAAATTTTTGTTCCCTCAACCTCTAGAGGTGCTATATGAAATTTGGTTTCAATTGGCCCTGTGGCTTTTCAGGAGATTATTTGATTTGGTCAAAATATGACAGTATGAAGATTTATGAGTACAGGAGGTCAAAGAATGACCTTGACCTCTTGTACTCATAAATCTTCATGTACTCATTAAAATGAATGTATATACCAATTTTTAGGCCTTAATCTTCAAACCTTTCCATGAAATCTTATGTTCTAGCATTTTCCCATATCTGACCTTGGAGTAAAAAATGTCAAGGTCAACCCAAGGTCATAATTTGAACAATCTTGATAGTACTCACACACCTATTGCTACATACCAAGTTTTAAGGCCATCGGTCAATTGGTTCTGGAATAGAAGGTTTTTAAAGTTTTATACCATATATGGGCATGGGAGGCATGTTGGTCATGTGACCTGGACTGTTTGAACAAATTTTCATTCCCTCAACCCTTGAAGGCTCTATATGAAATTAGGTTAGAATCGGCCTAGTGGTTTTTGAGGAGATTGTTTGAAATTGTCAAAATATGAGAGTTAGGTCAATGCTCAAAGAATGACCTTGACCTCTTGTACTCACAAATCTTCATGTAGGCATTTAGATATATGTATATACAATTTTTAGGCCTAAATCTTCAAAACTTTCCATGATATCTTATGTTCTAGCATTTTCCCATATTTGACCTTGCCGTAAAAAAGGTCAAGGTCAACCCAAGTTCATAATTTGAACAATCTTAATAGAACTCTAGTATCCCATGCTACATACCAAGTTTCAAGGCCACTGGTCAATCGATTTTGGGGAAGAAGATTTTTAATGCTGTTTACCACATATGGGCGTGGTGGCCATGTTGGTCATGTGACCTGGACCATTTGAACAAATTTTCGTTCCCTCAACCTCTGGAGGCTCTTTATGAAATTTGGTTTCAATTGGCCCAGTGGCTTTTGAATAGATTGTTTGAAATTGCCAAAATATGAGAATTCTAGGTCAAACGTCAATGACCTTGATTGACCTTGACCTCTTATACTCACAAATATTCATGTACTCATTTAGATGACTGTAGATACAATTTCTAGCCCAAAATCTTCAACAGTTTCCAAGATATTTTATGTTGTAGCATTTTGCCATATAAAAGCACATGGAAGCAAATTTGACCTTGCCGTAAAAAAGGCCAAGGTCAACCCAAGTTCATAATTTGAACAATCTTAGTAGTACTCGCGTACCCGATGCTACATACCAGGTTTCAAGGCCATCGGCCTATTGGTTCTGGAGAAGAAGATTTTTTTAGGTTTTTACCATATATGGGCATGGCGGCCATGTTGGTCATGTGACCAGGACCGTTTGAACAACTTTTCGTTCCCCCTTCCTCTGGAGGTCACATATGAAGTTTGGTCACAATTGGCCCAGTGGTTTCAGAGGAGAAGTCGTTTGAAATTGTGGACGGACGGACGACGGACGACGACGGACGACAGACGACGACGGAGCCTTACCATCCTATAAGCTCCCCCGGAGCCGCTGGCTCAGGTGAGCTAAACAAGAGGGCCATGAGGCCCTGAATTGCTCACCTGGGCAAGTGGCAAAGTGGCTTTTTCTTATGTCTGAAATTGCCAAAATATGAGTTTTGGGTCAAAAGTCAAAGAATGACCATGACTTCTTGTACTCATAAATCTTCATGTACTCATTAAGACAACCATACATAGCATTTTTAGGCCAAAATCTTCAAAACTATCCATGAAATCTTATGTTCTAGCATTTTCCCATATTTGACCATGCCGCTAAAAAGGTCAAGGTAAACCCAAGGTAATCATTTGAACAGTCTTGGTAGGACTAGTATTCCATGCTACTTAACCAAGTTTACAGGCCATTGGTGTATTGGTTCTAGAGAACAAAAATATTAAAGGTTTATACCATGAATGTGTATGGCGGCCATGTTGGTCATGTGACCTGGACCGTTTGAACAAATTTTTCTTCAATCAAGCCCTGGAGACTATATGAAATGTGTTTACAATTGGCCCTTTGGCTTTTGAACAAATGTTTGAAAATGTCAAAATATGAGAGATCTAGGTCAAAAGTCAAAGAATGATCTTGACCTCTTGTACTCATAATTCCTCATGACCTCATTGAAACAACTATATATCGATTTTTAGGCCAAAATCTTCTAAACTTCCCAAGAAATCTTATGTTCAAGCATTTTCCCATATTTGACCTTCTCGTAAATAAGGTCAAGGTCAACCCAAGGTCATCATTTGAACAATCTTGATAGTACTTGAGTACCCAATGCTACATACCAAGTTTCAAGGCCATCGGTCAACTGGTTCTGGAGAAGAAGATTTTTAAAGGTTTTCACCATATATGGGCGTGGCGGCCATGTTGGTCATGTGACCTGGACCATATTAATAGATTTTTGTTCCCTTAACCCCTGGAGGCTCTACATGAAATTTGGTTTCAATTGGCCCAGGGGCTTTTGAGAAGATTGTTTGAAATTGTCAAAATATCAGAGTTCTGGGTCAAAGGTCAAAAAATGACCTTGACCTCTTGTACTCTTAAATCTTCATGTACTCATTAAGATGATTGTAGATAGCAATTTTTAGCCCAAAATCTTCAACAGTTTCCAAGATATCTTATGTTTTAGCATTTTGCCATATAAAAGCACAAGGAAGCAAATTTGACCTTACCGTAAAAAAGGTCAAGGTCAACCCAAGGTCATACTTTGAACAACCTTGGTAGTACTCACACACCCGATGCTACATACCAAGTTTCAAGGCCATCGGCCTATTGGTTCTGGAGAAGAAGATTTTTTTAGGTTTTTACCATATATGGGCATGGCGGCCATATTGGTCATGTGACCAGAACCGTTTGAACAACTTTTCGTTCCCCCTTCCTCTGGAGGCCACATATGAAATTTGGTTACAATTGGCCCAGCAGTTTCAGAGAAGAAGTCGTTTGAAATTGTTGACGGACGGACGGACGACGACGGACGACGGACGGACGACGACGGACGACGGAGCCTTACCATCCTATAAGCTCCCCCGGAGCCGCTGGCTCAGGTGAGCTAAAAACACAAACTTTCAACCCCCCAGCCTAAGGATACTACAGATGAATTTGGGCCTTATTGGCCCAGTGGCTTCTGAGGAGATAATTTTGTAAGTATTTTTTTTTTCCATCATTATTGCATTTTGGTTTCCAAGACAACCAGTAAAAGGAACAGTGGGTCCAAAAACAATAAAGCTGATAGAAGACTTCTTAAGGAACATTTCTATAAAAGTTTTGTCAACATATCTGCAATGGCTAGGCAGTAAATGCCATTTTTCAATTTTCCCCATTATAAGTCAATAGGAACTCTAAGTTACCATAGCAACCAAACTAAAGGGCAGATTTTCATAAAATACATAAACCTTCACCCCCCTAGCCTAAGGATACTATAGATGAAATCTGGGCCTTATCCGCCCAGTGGTTACAGTGGAAATAATTTTTAAGTATTTTTTTCCATTTTTTTTTCATTTTGGTTCCCATGGCAACCAATAAAAGGGGCATTGGGCAAAAAAAAAACATACAGCTGATAGAAGACATCTCAAGGAACATTTCTATAAAGGTTTTATCAACATGTCTGCAATGGCTTGGCAGAAAATGCCATTTTTCAATTTTCCCCATTATAAGTCAATGAGAACTCTAAGTTGCCATAGCAACCAAACTAAAAGGGCAATTTTCATAAAATACACAAACTTTCAATCCCCCATCCCAAGGATGCCATAGATGAAACCTGGGCCTTATTGGCCCAGTGGCTTCAGAGGAGATAATTTTTTACGTATTTTTCCATTTTTTTTGGCATTTCGGTTTCCATGGCAACCAATAAAAGGAGCAGTGGGCCAAAAAACACATAGCTGATAGTAGACATCTCAAGGAACATTTCTATAAAAGTTTTGTCAACATATCTGCAATGGCTTGGCAGAAAATGCCATTTTTCAATTTTCCCCATTATAAGTCAATGGGAACTCTAAGTTGCCATAGCAACCAAACTAAAATGGCAATTTTCATAAAAAACACAAACTTTCAATCCCCCATCCCAAGAATGCCACAGATGAAATTTGAGCCCAATCGGCCTAGTGGCTTCAGAGGAGATGTCGTTTAAAAGTGTTGACGGACGACGACAGACGACATACGACGACGACATACGACGACGACGACGACGGACCACTGCCTATCCTATAAGCTCCCCCGGAGCATTCGGCTCTGGTGAGCTAAAAACGTTTTCCTTCAGACTAGCATGAAGTAAACAATAGCTCATTATGACCACTCGTATCTGGCACATAGACCAGGGTTCGAGGTTGTAAAACTTGAGAATATTCTCAAACTCAAAATAAAGCACAATGATTGGCTGCTTCCATCACAGTAAATATGGAACAGATCCGCATCGATATACCTATGCAGTTTATTCGTAACAGCCAATTATTTGTCTGCACAGAAGCTGCATTGTATTTCAAAAACTAATATAGTTAGAGGAAAAATTAAACAACTTTCTTATCAGCCTAAAAAGTTTAATCCCCCCCCCCCCCACTACCACCCCCGTCCTGCCCTATCTATTGCCCAACTCTTACCCTGCTCTTCTTTCCCCACACCCCAGTAACAAACTATTAAAGTGTATAATTGCATCTAGTCTACCTGTAACACTAGATAAAGTCAGGGTTAGGTGATTTATCAGTCACAATATAGAGGCTTATTAAATTTTGAACAGCTGGGACAACAACAGGGTATTGCTTTTGAGGGCATACAGCAACAACAAATGAGCCGGGACATGACAAAACCAACAATGTGGTAGTGCACTCAGCGAAGACTCAGATCAGCCTGGGCATCCGCCCAGTCTGATCAGAGACTTTGCTAAGCGCCTAAAGTGTAGCTAAGGGTCTAAGCTACCTCCATGCGGACAGCGAAGACTCTGATCAGACTGGGCGGATGCCCAGGCTGATCTGAGTCTGCTCTGGCTGCAAAACCACTTTGTTGGTTTTGTCGTGTCGCGGCTTAAATATGGTGCCTATTCTCTGTTAAAAAGTCCTAATAATTCAAAACATTATTATAGTCAGCTTTCTTACCTTGACTAGATTATTTTCCTTTATCTTTTCACCAGCAATGAATACTTCCTTAGACCAAGGTACATTTCTGCCCGGAAAACGGAACTTAATGCCTTGCACCTCTGCTAACTCCATGATATATGAAGGTATGACTTGTCCTGGTTGACCTATTGCCCTGTGATTATGGGACGCTTTATCAGAAATGACCTTGACCTCTACTGGAAGGTCAAGGCGATTACATACATGAAATTGGCCACAGATAACAACCTGCAAATAGAAATAGAGGATCTTACATGAGTGTTCATGTATTATTGAATTTATTAAACAAGTTGGGGGAAAAGATAAGATGCGAGGCTATGCCGAGCATCTTATCGGTTTTCCCCAACAAGTTTAATAAATTCAATAATACAGGAGCACAAATGCAAGAGTCTATTTATCATATGACACTAAAACTGCATTTTATTAGCAAATTTTGCATTAAAACGTCACAATTTCGCCATTAGAAAATGCGACGTTTTTATGGACGTCAACGTATAAATTTACGACGTAATTTGCATATTTAATCCACTAGTGGATTATCATTTTTAATGCATGGCTTTATTACACTCTCAGATGCGACGTCATATGATAAACACAAATATTTCACAATCACAATTTTCACAGAAGGCATCTCTGTGGCCAAATGGTTAGTGCTCCCAACTTTGGATCACTAAGCAACGAGGTGGAATAGAGGTAAGATTCTTTCCGAACCCAAACGATATTTCATTGCAAACAGGCTTTAATATTTAGCCTCCATTGTCTTGATATGACTGAAATACTGCTGAAAAGGAGGTAAAACAGCCAAGTCAACATCCATCTATTTCATAAGAGGGGATTTGGATGACTTCTGAGGATGTTTACTTATTCTCCATAAGAACACATTAGTGGCCAGTAATTGGAACTCCCTGCGGAAAACAAAGAGAAATTATCTCTTTACCCTTTTAGAACAATCACCAAAGCCCTGCATCTGTAGGATTTTTTCTCTGACAATAAAAATCATAAGGAAATACAGTATCAAATATTCTAATTCACTTATGAATATAACATAAAATCTGATTGGCTAATGTTAAAAATTTGCAACAGTTTTACCTGTGATATTTTGTCAGAAAACCAACCTCATTACAATGCACAGCTTCTAACTGGTTGGTGTCTGATGTTATGCTGCTTAACCCATTGCATTCTGGGTGTTTTTTGTCGTCTGCTGATATTGTCGTCTGCATCAAAAATCAAGAATATTTTGACAATATTGGTCTAACTAGCTCTTGTAGAAATGATGTCTAGGCAGCAAACAGTTTGGATCTCAGATCAGGCCCCACGTTTGTGGGGCCTGATCTGGATCAAAACTGTTTGCCCGGATAGAATGGGTTAGGAGCCACCTGTTTGTATGATGCTATGCAACTATACCTGATTCTGAACATTAGACAGCCTGGTAACCTTGACGACCAGAGTATAGTTCTGCTCCAGAGCTGTCACTTTTCTCATTAATGTTCCTGTCTGGCTGATACTGAACGGTTCACACCACTTCCATGTTGAACCATCAACACACACATGTAGAGCCTGAAAATAATGTGCTGAAATGTAATTTCATATATGTTTACATAGAGGAAAGTCTGTGACTGGACTTGTTGAGATATAGGAGTATTAAAATCTGGCCTTTTATTTTGTCTATAATTCTGGATTAAAATTTACCCAAACTTGTCAAGCCTGAATTTCGTGAATAGTGATCCATTGCCAATGTTTACAAATGTATGAAACACATATGAACATTGTGCAAGATATAAGCACAGGAATCCTCATGAAGTTTTATGATCCAAGAACTTAAATACAGGTAGTCAGTCAAATTCATATGATATCTAAAATTTACTTTTTGTATATCACAGTGCATCATATGAGTAAGTTAATAAACAAAATTTACATCATCATATACCTTACAATTATACTGTTTTCAATAATAATGTTTCTGGCAATCAGACCAGTGTCAGATAATATCTTCAATGCAGTTTCTGCATATTTGGAAGTTCTGTTCAAAACAGAACAGACTCCTGTATCCTCAGACCTTGCATGCCTTAAAGTGGGAACTTTTTCTCAAAGTGCGAAAGTGTGAACTCTTTTCTTATAGTGTGAAACATGATCTGGAAGCAAGACCCTGAACTACACTTGTCTTTTATACTCCTGTGCACTTCTTGCAGCTTGTAACTGTGGAGCAGTATCACCCGAGCCCTCAGATGCAGCCTGCTGTTGACAGGGGCTGGGGTTGGCCTGACCTGTTTGGTTCCTAGCTTAATACAGGTCTGCAATTTGGTTCTGTTCCTGACACAATGGCAATCCTTGCCCCCCTCAAATAACTTGCATCACTCTTCCTGTAGCTGTTAAGTGGTCAGTTACCTCAGAAATATCTGCTTTAAAGTCCTCAAAACTATTGAACAATTTCTCTAGTTTTTCTTCAACACTCATTTGTCTTTTTATAAACAATTTTAAATCCGTTTCGTAAAATTTTCCTTGCTATTATGCCACTCAGAAAACATGGCTTTTGCAGCATGAAAGTATTCATGAGAAGCATGCATGTCCTATCTTTTACTTCCAGTTAGGACATGCTAAAGGCAAATATGTGTAGACCTATATGTAGACTTACACAAGAAGGCATACAGTACCCACCTGTTTGACCTTATGTGACCTCCAGCTGTACTGCTGCATCTCTCTAGGCTGCAAAACTATATTTTCATCAGTGCCTGCCTGCCCAATTCTGATTGGCTGCTGTGTGTCATTGCACAACACATAATGTCCAAAGAGAGGCTGGTAGTCCTGGTTACTTGAAGTCTGGTTACCAGTCTTGTTTACAGTTTGGGTACCAGCTGGAGATTGTGATAGGGTCTGGTTCCAGGCTTGTAAAGATGTTGTCAGTGTGTGCACAACACCTCTCCCCACTCTGAGATCAGCAGTGTCACAGGTGACATCTAAATCTATCACAGCTGGCTGAAATCAAATAGACAGAATGTTACAATGACATGTCTATGAACACAGACAACATAATCTGCATGCAACCATACTGTAAATGTTGGGTGTTCAGCTGAAAGTGGCTTGAAGATGAATGGGCACAATTTCAGAGGCAGCAACTCCACCATTTTCATCTTTGCCTCCCTTTTCAATGAGGAGCAAATCCATTCCTTTAAAGGTAAAACCCTGTTTGGAAGGATTTTGTTACCCAGGGAAGCAAACAGGAAAGTCACAAAGGTATTTCTCTCTTTGGAACAATGACCAAAATCAAGGTGGTGTGCCCATACACTTCAATATGTAGGCTCAGTGTTCCTGATACAAGATGTAATTTTGGCATAATTTCTATTCATTCCACATAGTCATGTTGCAACCCCTCAATCAGAACAATACTACTGAAAGGCAACAATGTATACTTTTGTGGAGATGCTTGAGAAAACTATCATTTATAAGTAGTAATTTAATATGGTAAAATGTACCTTTGGCTTCTGTTGTATACTGGCCACTCCAGAAATATCACATGGTGTCAGAAGTTTCTGCATTGTCAACATTTTATACTCCAGTACATCAACTCCAAGCTGGGCTGAAAACTGAACGTTGGTCTTTGTCTGCTGGCCGCTGAACTGGGACCCAGCACATAGAATGTTGTCCAAGGTAACAACAGCAAACTCCTCAGAGGCTGCGCCACAGCTATTTGTATAGAATGGTTCCAGCTTTGATGGGGAGTCTGAAATTTCAAATAAAAGAAAGCAATAACCATCACATGAATCTTTATAAATTCTGTCTTCTAGGTACCATCTATGACTTATATTTACTCCAGAATATAACTACCTACTTTTATATAAATCAGTAAATTGTATAGGTCATTATATATATATATCGGTGTCATTCAACACTTAAAGGGCAACAAAAGAGCTGAAAACAAAATTTAGGTCTGAAAAATTAAAATAAAAATGTTTTACTGTTATGACCCTAAATATGAAAGAACTTACTAGAACTCAGACAGTGCAGATGATTGCTGAGATGAAGCTCCACTGACTCCAGGGTACAACCAGCCCGCAAGCTGGGGATCAAACTCGGAACAAAGCAAGAATCTATCTTCATTGAAGCTGCCAGGGACGTGGGCAGAACAACTTGCTGCCTGTAAAAGTAACAAAGACTTCAAACACTACTCTATACATTCAAATGTCAACTGATCAATTCTTCTGAATCTTATGCCAGTCATTTTATCCTTTAAAGCTTCAAAAATTTGCATACATGGTAGATACAGATGAGGTGGCTCCTTATGAGCCATCTCATCTGGATCTACACTATTTGCCTTCTGGTCTTTGAAACCCCATTATGACATAGCTTGAATGAAACATTTTCATGACATTTTGCCAACATTAATTTTGTCAAATGCTTTCAGGTGCTTTAAGGGTCAAGATCAATTTTTTACATTTTACATGCCAGTCCTATAGCCAGAGCTTGCAAAACAATCTTTTATACCCTCCATGCAGACCAATAATCATTCAAATGGCATGAAGCCTATAACAGAAACTGCTCTTAAAACAGACTAGCATGACTCTTATCACAACTGGTGACAGGCGGATCTGATCACATTAAAATATTCACACTTTCCACCGACTTTCCTTAAATGAATATATTTGGAGCAACTGTCTTCATCTGCCATGAAGGGATAGTCACCCATATGTTGTGATGTCAACCTGTTGCTGTCATAACTCAGAGATTTGATGGGATGTTACAGTGTTTGAATGAGCTACTATGGTTATAGCTGTCTGATGTAAAGACAAAACAATTCCAAAAGTCTAAATCTGTATTAGGAGGGAAAACCAATCTAATAGCGAAAGATATACACTTTTTACATGTTTGGGGTCATTTGAAGAGGAAAAGGCTCCTTCTTGTAGCCAAAAAAATACTGGTGCAAATGCCTCCATTACAAATGCCCCCATCTTACAGCTTAATAAATATGGTACTCTTAGTAAAACTCAAGAACTTACTGCTCATTGGTTTTGAGAACCAGCCTCCAGATGGGTGATACCATGAGATCCCTCCCACTGGCTGTCCTCACATCAGGTAAATCTGTGCCAGTAATGGTACTCTCTGAGATTTCCAGTTCTGCATAATCTACAAACTGCTGAACTAGGCTCTCCCAGCATTGAAGAGTGCAATAAACCTGTGGAATACAAAAAATAATTACTAAATAAATGTGTCAATAACAGGCTGAAGGCCTAATCTCACCAGCATCTGAAACATGAAACATGTCAGAAATACTATATCATCTTTCATGATTGATCCAACTCCTCATATTGCAGCAGTAAGATTTCTACAGGAAAGAATGAGCCACTGCAAATTCAAAGCCCAAAGAGGCTGTAACTCCCCTCAAATAAGGCCAAATCAAAAAGTACATGCACAGCTTCATATCAAGATGAGAAACTCTGCGAAATCTGCAAAGTTTCAAATCAATCCAATAAGAGACCCAGAAGGAACTGCAGAAGAAAGGTTTGAAATGTGAAATTTTACGTCAAATTTTAACTCCTAAAACAAATGGCTGTCAAAAATCCAACTGCACAAGCAGATGTTCATATTAAAACTTAAAGACCAAAAAGAAAATAGTATGACTAGCAAAGGCCCTAGATTCAGATGAGGCGGCTCATAATCTGTAATTACACTACTCTCTAGTCTCTGAATTCTAACTATGACATAGCTCAGACAAAACATTTTTTTTTAAATTTTGCAGATGTAAATTTTGTTGTATGCTGTTTTGGTGCTTAAAGGGCTAAGAAAAATACTACATTCCATCCACTCTCTTGTCTAACGTTTGTAGAACAATCTTTTGAACCCTCTGATTTGCAGATGTGAATTTTGTTGTCTGTTTTTTTTTGTGCTTTACCCATTCCATTCAGGATACCCCTTTAGGGGTATCTGTGCAAACAGTTTGGATCCAGATCAGGGCCTGACCTGAGATCCAAACTGTTTGCTGCCTAGACATCATTTCTACAAGAGTTAGTTAGACCAATAGTCAAAAATATTCTTGATTTTTGACGCAGACGACAGTTTCAGCAGACAACAAAAAGTACCCAGAATGCAATGGGTTAATGATTACATGATTTACAGTATTAGTTACCTTTGTCTCTCCTCTGTCATCTTCCTCAGACACATTGAAGGGTATTGGTGCAGACTGTATCAGGGAAATTACTCTTGGGTGACTGTAACTCCAGGTCATTGAAGAGTTACCATCCTTGTCTTTGTCACAGAATATTATCTCTCCTGGATTTGGCAGCACTCCTGAGTTATCTGTATAACAAGAAGATCTGCAGGTGTACAGGACAGCTCACCTGACGTAACTTTGCCCATCAGCAATTAAACTTCTACAAAATCTATCTATCTATTTAAGGGTCTGCTGAAGGACAAGAATGTAGGATTTATGGACAAGGCAAAGAATGTATCCCTGAATTACCATCATAAGCCAAATTATCAGGAGCCCTGGAGTGAAATATTTACCCCTCCTACCCTGTGTCTTCCAACCCATCCCACATTCTCCCCTACATTAACACATTTACATATCATTTACCTAAATCTATTCTGTACTGGACCTGAGGTCATCTGTAGACTTCCCATATGCATTCATTCCCATTTTTCCCATTCCAAAATAATCCAAATATCTAGCTCCATCTTATAAGACAGACCTCGATTTTATGATTGTTTTGGAATGGAAAAATCCATCTGACAATAGAAATATACAAGTGATTTAGATACTTGGGAACATTCTAGTGGGCAAATTCCCTGTCTTAAGCCAAATACATATGCCACGTTCAATGAATTCCATCATATGACTGAAAAAAATATCCCTGGTCCATGTCCCGCCCCTCTCATCCTCCTCCAACACATATCCTGTTTACCTGAATCTACTCTATACTGGAAGCCTCCAGACCGAAGATCATCAACAGACCTATGTAGAACAAACTCTTCTACCGGATGACTGACTAGTTCTTTCTTGTCTTTCTTCACTTCAGACTGGTATCCTTTGGCCTTGCTCTTCTCCTACAGACATGATATAAATTCATTAAGTAACTTTTCTCTTTCAATTAAGCACAATATTTAGCTCAGATAATTTAAGCAGGGTTGCCACATGCCTCTACTTAAAAATTCCTTCAAATTTCCTTATTTTCCCCCATGTTTTCTTCTAATTTTGCATAGCCTTTTATTGGTGATCTAAGCACAGACGGTGCGACTTTTTTCTTAGATAAGTGAACCCTGAAATATAGGATAAGATCAGGTATGGTCAAAAGATCAGGTATGGTTAAGTGTTTTCTGTTGTTCATTCAGTGGCGGATCCAGAGGGGGTTCGGGGGGTTCAAACGAACCCCCTTCTCAGCCAAAATTATCTTATTTTCATGGAAAATTTCAGGAAAAATTGGTGAAACTGCGCAACTCGAACCCCCCTCAGCTAATTTGAACCCCCTATCAAAAATTCCTGGATCCGCCACTGTCATTCCCAGATGTATGGTTAGTCCAAGTACTACAACTATTACTTTCATTATTGAGAAATGACTGTTAGGTAAATCTCATTTTCACGTGCAGTGAACCATAAAATATATCAAGGTTAGGTATGATTCACTGATTTCTGTTGTTTTTTCTCAGATTAAGTTTATGCCAAGTATCATGGTTCTGCTATCCCTCGTAGTTACTGAGAAAATGACCTAAATGCAATAGGTGAAAATTCAGATCAAGTGTACGTGAACATACATGCACATGCACACAAGAGGTATCACAAAAGCACTCCTTTGGTTCTATGATGCATGCTAAAATATTTACCTTTATAAGATCCTGAAGATGCTTGGATATCAAATTTAAGCAAAGTACATGCTCCTGTCCAACACTGATCACAACAAGGCCAGTTGCTATGGTGATCATAGACTGTGACAGGAAGTGCTTGCTGTCATAGCAACAATGGCTAAATGTACCATCAATTTTCACTGAGCAGGGACCAAGTAGTCCACTTGTGCGCCTGTCATACTTTGTCTGTATATAGAGATCTCTTATAAATGTGGTTGATGATATATTGTCCAGTTCACCTGAAAACCAAAATAATAATTTATAGGGATCATTTTGGGGTAAGATTTTGAGTCAACCCTCAAATATTTTGCTCAACATTTCATATGAGTTTGCTACAAGGGAGGTAATTTCGAAGACAAAATGTTAAGGTAATGAAATATCTCAAATGTTTACAGGAGGAGCCCTGGTAGCTCAGTAGGTTAAGCACTGGCCTGCTAATCTAGTGATACCGGTTTTGAGCCCCGGTGGAGACGGGAATCTTTTCAATTGTAAACGGGGTTCCATTGCAAGCAACCTTTCATTATCACCCATCAACATTCTGAAATACTGTTAAAAAGGAGGTAAAATTGCAAGTCATCCATCTACTGTTTACATAGGAAACAACTTTTGTGGCTTCAAGTTTGCTTCCCTAAAATATGTAGCCATTCCAAAATGGGGTCTCATCAAAGAAAAGAATTGCTCCTCCATATTTATTTCTCCCATTTTACTAAGACAAACCACTTGTGTGACTTCCTGTGTGCTTCCCTGGACAAAATAATCCTTCCAAAAGAGGTCCTTTAATACATGTAAAAATTTGTTTCTAGTGGAGCAAATTCTTTCCTTTAAAAGTTGATCCCCATTGAGAAGGGAAGCATAATTGAAAATTACAGAGTTGCTTCCCCTGAAAGCGTACCCAATGACTATATCACTTAAAGCCCCAGCAAAGTAGATAATAAATTTACATCAGCAAAATTCGAAAAATGTTTCTTCCAAGCTAGCATACATGAACTATTAAAAACAAGAAATGTTACAGTGTATAACAAATGCCCCGGAAGGCCCCTTAAACTGACCTTTGAGTCCTGGCTGTGACCGTGACCTTGAGCGTGGAGCCTGAGTCTTGCACATGACATACATTCTCATTTGTTTTACTTTTCTTGGAGCCTGAGTCTTGCACATGACATACATTCTCATTTGTTTTACTTTTCTGTGATGTTTAAATGCACTTTGGAAGTCTAAGAGGATTCACGGGGACTCAATTCAACCACTGACCAAACTGTGTTGTGTCCTTGACATTGGGTACTGGAACCTAAATGTCGCACACCTTACATAACTTATTATAATACTTTACTTTTTTTTAAGTTACCATTTTATCATGCTTTACCTTTCAGTGAAATTTGATGAAATTGGCTTCAGCAATTTTGAGCCATTTCAGAGACATGATTTAACCTCTGAGATCTGATTGTGACCGTGACCTTGGGCAACAAAGCCATAATTTGTTTGTGAATCATCTCATTATGTTTTACCTTTTCATGAAAATTAAGGAAATTTGATTCACTAGTTTTTAAGTAATTGAGGATAAATGAGTTGACCTTTGACCTCTGGCTATGACAGTGAATGTGGAAAGATGTCTTGTGAATGGCAAATCTTCTCAGTTGGCTTTATCTTTCTGTAATGTTTGCTTTGGTACTTTTCTGAGTAAATGCCGAGACATGATTTGACCTCTGACCCCAGATTGTGACCTTGACCTTGGATTTGGGATCATAAATATTGTGTATCACACACCTTCTCATTATGGTTTACCTTTCTGTGAAGTTTGCTGAAAGTCACTTCAGCAGATTTCAAGTTCTCGAAGAGGCAGGATTTGACCTTTGAACCCTGATTGTGACCTTGACCTTGAACGTGGTAACCTAAATCGTATGTGTGACACACCTTCTCATTATGCCTCAGCTTTCTGTGAAGTTTCATTCAATTTGCTTAAGTAGTTTATAAGTTATCACTGAAACACGATTTTCAGACACAATTTGACCTCTGACCCAACTGTGGCCTTGACCTTGGGTGTAGGGACCTAAGTCTTGCACGCAACACACCTTCACATTATGCTTTATCTATCTGAAGTTTCATCAAATTTGCTTCAGTAGTTTTAAAGTTATCACTGAGACACGATTTTGAGACACAATTTGACCTCTGACCCAATGTGGCCTTGACCTTGGGCGTAGGGACCTAAGTCTTGCACGCAACACACCTTCACATTATGCTTTATCTATCTGTGAAGTTTCATCAAATTTGCTTCAATAGTTTTAAAGTTATCACTGAGACACAATTTTGAGACACAATTTGACCTCTGACCCAATGTGGCCTTGACCTTGGGCGTAAGGACCTAAGTCTTGCACGCAACACACCTTCACATTATGCTTTATCTATCTGTGAAGTTTCATCAAATTTGCTTCAGTAGTTTTAAAGTTATAGCTGAGACACGATTTGTAATGGACGGACGGACGGAAAGACTGACGGACGGACTGACAGACGGACGGTGCGATTTTAATATGCCACCCGAAGTTCCTTTGGGGGCATAAAAACAGAGAGCAAACAGGTGGTTCATTAGGAGCTGCCTCATCAGGATCTATGCTGCTGCAAATTCATTTTTTTTCTAGTGCTGTAGGTATCAGTATCTGCACAATTCTCAAATTCAACAAATTTCATTTTTGGCATCTAACATATAAAGATGTAAGTCATATGATAATTGCCATTACAGCAAAGAAAGTAGCACTTATGGAAAAGTTTGATATTTCAGAAAATTATATACCTTTAGAATTTTGTTGCAGATCTGCTTCCACACTGAGACTAGTAAAAGATGCATTAATACCAGGAAAATGTTCACATGACTGAGTTTCCATTGAAACCACCACCTGCTCTGTCTTGAACTCAAACTGATGAACTTTGTTCAAAATCGCTGTAAATATAAATATACAAGTTTTTCTTTATAAACAACACCTGAGAAGGGTTCTTTTTGATGACTGACTTTACTCAGGATGATTTTAGCAAGTCATCCTCAACTTCAGAATTCCCCAACTTTTCCCTGACGTTTTCCAATTTTCCATATTCTTCTGTAGATCCAACTGTTGATCATAATCTTTTAATGTTTAACAATGCTATAGACATCCCCTGGGAGCAAATTCTTTCCTTTTAAAGTAGCCCCCAATGACAAGAGAAAAAATACTTCAGTGCATGGATAATCTTTCCTGGGGGTATATTCTTTCCCCTTGAGCAATTTTCTGAGTGAGTGAGTGAGTGAACTCGGGTTTAACCTCCCGCCAATGGAGACGGGAACCTCGGTTTCAAGTCTCATCCGAAAGACCGGAGAAGCAGGGGATCGAACCTGCGACCCCTGGATTGGTAGTCTGGAGTATTATCCACTACGCTACAGCCGCTCCTAATTTTCTGAGACCCTGTAGCTTTTAACATTCAATGACCTTTCCCTGATTTTTCAGTTTTCAGGTCCTTTCTGAAATTCCCTGAACAATCACGGAATTCCAAGTATCATCATCAGGCTTTACAGTGTATGGGTACTCCTCCATGTGTTCTGTCATCCAGTACTCCAGATAAGATGGGGTAACAGAGATAATTCAGGGATAATTATCCATATTTCTTCATAAAAACATATTTTGTGACCCATCATTAGAACCGTCCCGTCGAGACGGTTCTAATGAGGGGTCATTACATATGTTTTCGTTAAGAAATACAAAAAATTATCTTTGAATTATCCTCAATACCCCCTCTTATCTGGAGCTCTGGTCATCTCTTCCAAAGTATACAATTTTTGTGATTTTCTGTTTGTTGCCTTGAATTAGAAAACTCTTCTAAAAGGGGTATATCATTAAAGGAATGAATACTATTCTATAGAGGCAAGTTCTATCATATAAGAGTTGTAAAGGGGGTTACCCTCAAAGGAAAGAATTTGCTCCAAGAGAAGCATATTCTTTCCTTAAAGAGTTGACCACCAATAAGATGACAGTCTTGAAAAAAAACGGCAGAGTTACTTTCCATGGAAGCGTACTATTTCATGTTAAATCAATGGCTTTAACAGAATGAGCCACAACACAAGACCCAACAAAGTGGCATGTGCACCATAAAAAGACTCAGATTAGCCTGGGCATGCACCCAGTCTGATCTAAGTCTTTGCTGTTGGCACAGAGGTAGCTTAGGGTCTTACCTACTCTTTAAATGAACAGTGAAGACTCTGATCAGGCTGGGAGATGCCCAGGCTGATCAGAGTCTTCGCTGGGCACACATACCACTTTGTTGGCTTTTTGCGGCTAAAATTACATTATATACTATGCAACTGCATAAAACTTATTCTACATTATAATGTTCAGCAGAGCTTAGATATTTAGATTTGTGTCAATAGAAGCCTGAAGAACGGCTAACAGTGCAAACTCTTTTCAGACTGAAGCAGTCTACATCATGATACATGTAGTAATAATTATTGACCAAGCTACTCACTTACCACACATGCAAAAGCGGCTGTTGACCGAGACTGCAGTATCAGCTTCGTTCATGGTCATTTACAAAAGTATCATTTACCATTCGGTATTATGTGGACCAAATTCTTCGTCAGCAACCATACTGCAAAGTACCTGATTAGTTGATAGCTCAATTAAGCAAATCGGCATCACCTTCTTGACATTATTGTGTGCTTACCATATATTCCTGATGACCTTTGAGCAGATGACGCTGAACTTTCGTCTTTAGAAGTTGACCTTGACCTCTGGGATGTCTTCTGAGGGAACAAAGCTTCTAATAGCTGTTCAACTTGTTCAAGCTTCACTAAGCTTAAGTTTAATTTCACGGGCCTCTCCAATTTTAAGCTAAAACCAGCTGAAACACAGTAAAGCTTAAAAGATCAAAACAAGGTCATAAATTTTATAAAGACACAATTGTTTTAAATGGTTTGTAGTTGGTCATTTACTTCTTGAGTTAGAATCATGAAGGACCTGCATTTATTTAATGTAAAATTTTGACGGATAGACAGACAGATGGATGACAGTTTCTTTTTGAATAATACAGACACTAAACAGACTTGGTAGCAGGGGAAATTGTTATGAGTCTACACTAATTGTTTAGTTCATAAGCCAGGAAAACATGTATATACAAACTGCAGCTGTACTGACTGACCTTTGGACTTGCCAAGTATCACTGTGAAACTGCAGTTGCCTATTAAATGATACAGTGCTTTGTTGTTGTTTTTTTTTCAGTATATTTTTTTCAGACTTTGTAAACTGTTTTAGCCTTTGCCCTTAGAAGACTATTCAGTGGCTGAACAGCCACCATTTTTTTAAAGACAATGTAAAAAGGTTCTGGTTTCAAACCCATAAACATCATGCCAGGGCCCAGTTGTTCAAAGCGTCAACAGCTTGACTAAGATTTGCTAAGTCATTTAGAATACATAAAATCAGATGCAGTATTACTTTTTGCTGAAAAATTGTTAGAACTTTTTGCAGAGCAAACCTTTTTGTTTTTGGTTCTTTTAATAAGGGTTCATAAAGTTCAAACAGTATTACCTGGTTCAGTGAGGAAATCAGTGACCCTCAGTGTATACAGACAGGGAGGTATTCCAGTGGTGGGGTGGGGTTGTCCTGCCCTTGTCTCTAGCCAGTATACAGTGTAGTCAGAACAGTCTGGTAACAGTTTGCCCTCTGTTGCTGAAACAAACCAGATTTTGTATTAGCTCAATAGTCACACAAGTTTAATTTCCACTAATATTCTAATTCAGATTGACTCCCAATGTGCACCACACAAAGACTCAGATCAGCCTGGGCATCAATCCAGTCTGACTGGAGTCTTTGCTGTCTGCATGCTGCTAGCTTAGACCCTTAGCTACCCTATTAGTGTACAGCAAAGACTGACCAGACTGGGTGGATGCCCAGGCTGATCTGAGTCTTTGTGTGGCACACATACCACTTTTTTTTCATGTCACAGCTCAAACTGATGTTTTCAATCTAGTCATAGCAGAGCATCCAGGGAAGTTGGGGGAACGAATTCACATCAGGCAGCACAGACTCTCCAACTCCCCAAATAAAAATGTCACAAATTTTTAAGGTGAATCGGTACTCTTTCAGGGGACGCAAGCATTCCATTCTATTCTTTGCTCAGGAAAGAATCTGCAATTGTAGAAGCAAAATTAATGCTTTCCTGTTGAAGTACATTCCAATTCAGAAGAGCTATGTTGCTCAGGGCAGCAAACAGAAAGTCCTAACACTTTTTTTCTCTTTGTAAAATGGCAGAAAAACATGGAAGTTTACCCTTTCACCTTAATACTAAGCTTATGAATGAGCAGATGAATGAACAAAATAAATATAAGAATATATGAACAAACTAATAAATGGAAAATGAATGGAGTGAAAAATACTTACACCCCATGGCTCAGTCATAGGGTATAATCACATGTACATGCTTGTTTTCTTTAACTTGTCCAATTTTTGTAACACTCATAGTTATTACATAAACAAATGATATACACACTTATATTATTAATAATCAAAGTATGGTGTATGAAACTGGTTCCAGTTATGTTATTTCATTTGGCTTGTATGAGTGGTACTTGATTATACCTTGAAATAATGAGTTCTCTCCAGGACCCTTCACCAGAATATCATAACAGGACATCTCAAACTTCTGGGTTTCAATCTGACAAGACAGAATCATGTGAGGCTGTGATACATAGAAATAAAGGAATGGCTGTACACATGAGCTGCCTGCTGAAATGACCTTGGCCTCATTTCCATACACAGATGATTCATGAATATTCATGAAGCTAAATTCTTCAAACTCTGCCTCAGCATCCACATGTTCATAATCATCATCAATATTTACATCATCTTCTTCTCCTTCAACTTTCCACTCAAATTTCCGAGGGGCAGGTTTCTTATCAATATCAGAATTTACATGAGGCTCCACTAATTTGAGGTCTTTTTCAGCCATTTTATGAGAATAAATCATGCAAGAAATTCTTCCCGCTGTTAACAGTATGTCAAATGGTGTCATGACCTTTGACCGGTTAACCTTGTCCTCTTCTGGCTCATGTGAGGTGGCCTTGACCTTTGAAGTCTTGTCAGCAACAGTACTGGCAGATATGTCACTTCCTATCCCACTGTCCTTTGCAGACTCTCTGTCATCAACAAGCTCATAGGCGGTATCAGATGGTGGATTCAAGCATCTGAGTGAGTCTGAAACAAGTCTCTGCAGCAGATGAATCTGATTGGTGCTAGTATGAAGGTCAAGGTCACTAGTAATGTTAACCTCCAAAGAGTGGCCACATACAAGACTCGCCTGCAACAAAAGGAAAAACTTAAATGTAAAAATTCTAAGTATTGGGACACATAGGTCTGAGTAAACAGTGAAGATCCAAATCAGATTGCTCCTAAGCAGTCTGATCAGGACCTAGACTGTTTGACATTTCTGGATATTTTGGCTGCATCACCACTTCATAAAACCAAACTGTTCCACTTTTAAGCTGATAATGGTAATTGTTCCACTTTTATGCTGATTAAGCAGGGTTCGCGCTACCACTCGCCAAAGTCGCCAAATGCGATAAAATAATATTTTTGGCTCCAAAAATAATGATTTGGCGAAAACAAGTGGCGAAAAAAAAAACATCTTAAAAAAAAAAAAAAAAAAAAAAGAACGTATGGCAAAGTTTTACAGTATCAGAAACGATCTCCACAATCATTAATCAACACCTTCCATTACCGTTAATCAGCTCCTCAAGTAGTCCACAGTGACAGGACACCAAGCAGAAGCGTCATGCCTCAAGGGTCAATGCGTAATCATGTTATGTAAACTTGAACACACCCCATGTCTATGCATCTCATTATTTTTGATAGCTCAGGTAAACACAACATTGACACCTTCCGAGCTAATAAACTCACTGATCTGTGAAAATACAGGGTTTTTATTCCTGCCGATTTTTGATTAGATACTGAGCAACGGTACTTGTGTAAAAGATCAAAGGAGATACCGATGGAAGGTTGACCATGTGTTAAGCCCCTTTTCACAATTATACAAATCAACATGTGCAATACGTTAAGAGACTTTCGTTTTCACTTTTCAGATCATAGAGTTCATAGACTGTATATGCGAAAGTCTTATTGGACTGCATGAATGCGCAGGCTGATCAATGTCTTCACTTGACGCAAACTCTGCATTATGCCAAAGTCTTATTAGACTGCATGAATGCGCAGGCTGATCAATGTCTTCACTTGACGCAAACTCCGTGAAGTAGTTTTTTGGGGCCATTTATCTGAACTTTAATAGCTTATGGTGTAAAACATACTCATATTGAAGATGTAAGTTTTGATTCTGCCGTCTTACACATGCCTATCTTTTTATGTCAAAACAGAATTTGGACATTGTTATATATACTTAGTCTACAACAACTCTCAGTTGACTGAAACTAAACTCGTTTGCATGAAGAGGACAAAGCAAAAACTGATACCGATAGTAAGGGGGTTGTAAGGGGAGGCAACAAAGCATAACTCTCAAGTACTACATTTTGCAAAGCTTCTCAAGTACTAGCTTTTGCAAAGCTAGTTTCTTGGCCAGATTATCTTACAATAATAATAACTAGTTAAATAAATAATAACTTACTTACTTACTACTTATTTATAATACTGAAAAAAAAAACAGTAATAATAAACAATTAGAAATAAATAATCATAAGGATATTTAAAATGTCTTAGGCTATTTATAATGAGATAAGTTCCTACAAAAATAGAATAGGGAAAAGAGACTAAAACTCATGACAAGAGGGCCATGGTGGCCCTGAATCGCTCACCTGAGCATTAATCAATTCACTGGCTCTGGAGAAGATTTATAAGGGTATTTACCATAATACATGGGAATAACAGCCACCTTGGTCATGTGATCAAGATCATTTGAAGAACTTTCAATCCTTTGACCAATGCAGGCTCCATATGAATTTGAGTTCAGTCTGCCCAGTAGTTTCAGAGATGTTTGAAAATGTTTATGGATGGATGACAGAGGCAACTAACACCAATACAGTAAGGCTGAGGTGAGCTAAAAATGGCAGAGTCGCTTCCCCAAAAAGTACCCGTTCATGTTGGTTTCTTTGATGGATTTGAACTAGACTGAACTAGGCAAACACAGATGATAGAATGGTAGCATTATTATCTCACTGTGGTGAAATAAATGTTTTCCAAGGAGTTTGTGGCTGGCATCATTGTAATGTTAGTTCTGATGCTTGCAGCATAGCTTTATTTAGCGGCATGCTGGTAACAAATGCTATGCATGTATTGGAAGCCCTACATTTTGCCTTTACAACAAAGCTATGCATGTATCGGAAGCCCTACATTTTGCCTTTACAGTGATATCAAACATTATACTAACCTACATTTTCTTACTGAGTTTCAATGCATTTAATTAGGCCATAGTCATACCAATGGGCTAAATTCATGTGTGGATTTATTTTTAGTGTGTCATTCAAATAAAAAAATCATTGTAAATACAAAATAAGTTGAGTCAGCTGTTTGTCAATTCTTGCATTTAATATCCATTTAAAAGTTGGAAGGGTAATAAACATTATAGATGCATTCCTTGCAAAGCAATCTGCATTAATATGACATAATTGAAATTGACATCAGTCATTTTTCTTTTTTTTGAAGAAGTAGCAGCTTTGTATTTTTTTTCACAGTAATTTTAATTTTGCAACAATTTTGAATTGGATCTTGCACAGGCAGATGTGAATATTAATTCACTCAGGGTTTGCCATCGTAAATTTTCCCAATCTGTCCTCCAACTTCATGTATTAATCAAGTGATAATTCACAGGCACAGAAATATTATTCCTTAAATATTTTCATTTCATGCTTCAGCAAATAATCGTGCAAATTATTCCCTGAAGACAAAGACACCTGGAATATTATTGTTCTCTGGAGATTGCATTTGCCTGAGGCAAAAGGAGTGCCTTTCCAAGATGGAACAGTAGAACTTCATTGGTCAAACAGGAACATTGGACCATGAAAATTAGTTCCAGCCTAGTGTAGTTCTAGCCACCCAGGGCTAGTTTCCATATAAAGTGACCTCTAGGAACCAAGAAAAGAGTTCTAGCCAGGCAGGGTGAACGAGCCATCAGGGTTCGAGCCTTGAAGTTCTACTGTATATGCATCTGGCATTAATGCATGCACAGGAGGAAATAATTCAATATTTTTCATCATAATTTTAACACAAAACACACAATTCTGTTTGTTGAAAGTTTATTTGAAAATTTCACTGTTCAAAGTACACTGCTATTTTCAGAAAATTTGTTAAGCTCTTTTAGGTAATTGCAGCTATTAAATGCACAGCTCCAGAAAAGGCAATATTTACCCAATATGACCGAATAAAATTTCTCAGAAACAGTGTCTGCTAGTCTACACCAATTTCTAATATTTTCATAATAAAACAGCCTTGAACAAGAAGAAAATAAGACTTGTTCCAAATTAAAAGCTGGAAGAGTCTATTATAGAAAATTTTGAGATGTCCAAATAGTTACAGGAACTGGCAGTCTCTAAATAACAGTATTTGGTGTTAATTAGGGTTAATGTTTTATTGTTGTTTTTTTCCTCACTGAAAACTTATGTTGTGACTCATCATGTGAGCTGCCTCATTAAGGCGCTTCAGATGACTAGTAACAGAATTAACAAAATTATCCATAATTATCACCAAAAAGCTGTTTTTTAATATTATCTAGGTCTCTAAGTATGCTACTGGAGCTCTGCATTGTACAAAGGATATAATGTATATAATAAAAGTTTTTCAAAGCTATTCATTATCTACGTGTACATTTTAATAAAGAAAATGAGAAAAAGTAATTTGTAACTAGACAAACTACCTATTTGACAAAGTATTTGCTTTGGACAAAGTATTTCTTTTCATCACATCATTCGTTAGTGAACTCGAGTCTGCCAAAAAATCACCAAAGGAAAGATAACTCAAAAAAGTAAAATAACAAGAGTTACTATTCTTGTATGTGACATCATCATGACCTGTTCTACGCCAGGCTAATTGCTATATCCCCGAACCTTTTGGTCGGGGGATAAAAAGTTATACAGACATGAGAACGAATAAAATCATATCAGAACAAAAGTGAACATTTTGAAAATACTTAAATGGCATAAATTTAAATGAACAATACATAAAAACAATAATGTTATCATTCAATCAAAAGCATACTAAATACATATGTATCTAATACTGAACAAACGTGATTCATATACGAGGGGTGATCAAAAAGAACGTGGACTATTGCTGTGGCGGTTAGGGTAATGCAGTTATAGTAACATTTCTCATGTCATAGAAAAGACTGATCTTTTAGCTACGTAATGTGAAGTTTTGAAGTAATTTCAATGAAAAATAAGTATTTTCTTCTATTTTATATTAGGTAGGTACAGCTACAGTGGAGCACCACATTAATGATGTTTGACGTTTTGTCCCTTTTTAACGTTGTTGGGGTTCTTTTGTTTCTTTGTTTTCAAAAAACTAACACCCTTTTTGCAGATTTTATCATGATTTTGACCAATTTTAGACACATCTGCATACAATACGACTATTTTCAAGAATTTTGTAGCATACCCTTCTCATCTTTATCGGGTCATAAATCCAAGCAAAACTTTTGCTTTCAGTTTCGTTTCCATGTACAAGACTTTTGCGGTGTATGTCTATATGCAGGTCTACAACCCTCAAATCAGTACCAGCATCGGACAAAACTAACATACACGGATCAAATAATATTTACTTTGATCATTTAAAACATGACTTTGGTTCTGCCCTCTTTTTTCTTACAATTATAAACAAACCCTAGGACCTGCATTAAATATACCATATAATGGTTGACGTCATTTTATTGCCCTTGTATGACCCACAGACCAAAGCTTATGCTGCTTATGCAAGCATAACAATTGTTGACGGCAATACTTTCCTCACAGTAAAAAGCAGAAACCATAACAAAATAGCATATTAAATGTCAAGCATTTTACTCAACTGCAAATATTAGACATAGCCAAAGATAAACCAATATTAGACATAGCCAAAGATAAACCAAACAATTCGAAATAATAAGGCAAATATTTAACGTGCTCCGCAGAACCGTCATAAGGTTACTATGACAACTGATATAGACAACATCCCGAAGTGAGACTGGTAAATTAAATACATCACTGGATAAAGGAAAGATGAATCTACATTTATTGCAAATTTTATGAGTTTACTCTCAATAATAAAATTTCTACAGCAAAAGTCCACATATTTTTTATCATCCATCGCACTTATATAGAACTATCTCTAAATTCAGATGGAAACTTAATTTAGATGACTTGCCCCAGATAAACAAGGTTTATTCTTAAAGAACAAACTTACGTATGTTATATATATCCATTGAAATATAGACATGAGAATGAACAGAATCGTATCTGAAACGAAATGAATGTTCTGAAACATCTAAATGTTTCATTCCTAAATGGCATACATTTAAATAAATGACATATACAATGTTATTATTCAAACAGACCCATACTAAATACATATTTATCTAATACCGAATGAATGACAAATACAAACAATGATATTATTCAAACAGAAGCATACTAAATACATATTTATCTAATACCGAACAAACGTGATTCACAGACTTAGACATTACTGTCTCTACATTCAGATCCAAGCTTAATTTAGGTGCCTTATCTGTCAAAACAAGGTTTATTCTTATATAACAAAATTAGCTATGTTCAGACATACAAATATTTGGAAGCCATACAAACAAAGTAATATACATGCATATACCATTTGCTATATCCATGTACCGATACCACATGCTATATCCATGTACCGAGTTAGATATAATTATATTAACAAAAATGTCTCATATTTCCTATATTAAATATTCAGGAACACATGTGCAGCATCAATGTCAACTTGCATGAGCCTTGTGTTTGTTTGTTTTGATCAAAGTGATACACTAATGTTTTTGAAGATATTGATGTTCACTCTATTTAAAAAAAATCAACATTGCACTCATTAGTGCAAATTGGTAAGATTTTATAGACATTTTTTACAGTTTTAAAAATGTAATCTAAAATACCATTGAAACTATGTTGTTACATATAAATATTATATATCAATCTGACTGTAAAGCAAGGATTCTACTTGGCCATTCTGAAGATGTACCGGTATATGCAATTTGAAGTCTGTGGCTCCCATAGGAACAGAGAAATCTGTGACAAAAATTAAATGGAGAGAAAGAAAAAATGGACAAGCACAGGCAATGATAAACAGAAGAAGACTGATTCTATGTTACATGATTTATCTAGTCATACTCAACATTTGCAACAAATCAAAAAATCCTTTCTGTAGTAGTTCCTGAAAAATATGTCAAAAATTTGATTGGAGAAACAGAAAAAAAAGGAAAACAAAGGCAATTATGAGAAATCTGATTCCCACTTACAGGATACAACTAGACATACATAGTGTTTGTACCAAATTTCATAATCCTAGCTGTAATGGATATAAACATTAATCTATTATATACAAATGTAAGTTGTGCCATTACGGAAGGTGGCCACCCTCATCAATGCATAGCCACCAACAATACCAACCTCAAAATTATGAGGTTGGTATTGTTAAAACAAAACGGGTGAATAATTATATTGTATGGTTATATAATGTACAATCTATGTATGATAATATACTATTTTGTGATCAGACCAGTATGTTTCAACTGTACCTACACTTCCATTTTGATTTGAAAACACAAGATCAATTGCTGAAAGACTATCTGTTGTTGGCTGATCTATATATGATTTGCAGGCAAATGTTTGATCCATGAACTTAACAATGTCACTACATCCCTGGAAAATATTAATGTTAAAATCTCCAATAACAAGTAATGGTTTGGCTACATCTAAATGAGGTACAAGCTTTCTTTCTAGAAGAGACTTGAGATTATGATATGACAAACCAGGTGATTTGTATAACACTACAATTTGCATTTTACACAACACATGCTCAATATTTATACTTGTAAATTCCAACTTTTGTGAGCTGTATGACAGTACAGGAGTCACACCAACATCGTCATTAACATATATTGCCAGACCATGTGAAGGCCTATTTGCCTGTATATTTGTCTCTTGATCATTTCTAATCAGACGATATCCATGTATGTTGTAATCAATCGTATCATCATTCTGATGTAATCTAGTTTCTGCGAATCCAATAACGTGGGCAGACAATAAATTATAATCATTCCTGACATCCTCAATGTGTTTGTGTAAAGAACGACAATTATTGAATGCAACTTTAAAATGAGACGATGAATCTACAGAATCCAAAGGAATATAGCAGAGTTTTAGCATGGCTTCATCATAAAATCGTTTCATTTCTGTATGGACTTGTTCATCAAGAGCTAAAGCCTTTTCATTGAAATTCAAGATTTGAAGATTTTGTAAAGATCTAACTCGACTCAGAGCAACATAGTGGATATGGGGGACTTTTCTTGCCCTTTGTTGTGATAAATCAATAACAACTCTGTTTAATGTAGTGCCTTGTGCTCGGTGAACAGATCGACCTGCAGATGGTTGCAAAGGAAACTGAATTCTCTCAAACGTAATATTTCTTCTGTCATTTGTAAATGTCCGTTGTATATCAAATATTGGAGTCCAATTATCATTTATTTTATCGTGATAAAATCCTCTTCTTTTGAATTTTTCTCTGGTTTCAATTCCTGCTTTTTCATTGTCAAACTGAACCCAAATAATGCTTGGACGGTTTTGTATTGCCTGCTTGTATTCAATAAATTTTACAACACATGACGCCCCGTTTGCAAGTCCATCTTCAGTGTTAATGTTAATATTTATATCATATATCATATCTACAACCACTGTCAATGAGCAATGAAGGTTTGCGGTTTTGCTTGGGTCTGTTGATATTTGTTTAATTTTTGCATCCTGCTTGTCTTTTGACAGCTTTGGGGAAACAACAGAATCGTGACAAGGTACAATAACTTTTTCTGCATGCATACTGGATATGATTGAATGATTGAACAAATGCATAAAGTGGTTTTCTGCAAACAAGTGTGGAGCATTCAACCAATGGTCATCGGCAGTTGAGATTGTTTCACATGTTTTTAGTTTAAGTTTGTCTGCTTCTGTTAATTCATTGTGTCTAAGTCTATTTAGGAGCTGTGCAAATTCGAGATCGTTTTTCTGTCTCATGATTTCTGTCAACTCAAACATAGTAAAATATTCTTTCCATAGGTTCACAGACAATGATTCAGCACCTTTTGCTGAAGTGTTAAAGATCCAATTTCCACTCACAGGTTTCAACTGATAAAGGTCACCAACAGCAATAATACTGACGCCACCAAATGGTTTCCGTGTTCCTTTCAGCTCTTGAAGTCTTTGATCTATGAAATTTAACATAGAATTACTAACCATTGAAATTTCATCTATAATGACCACTGATAAATTCCGATATTTGGATCTAAATGTATTCAAGTTGTCACAGCTCAATGTCTGATCTGATTGTTTGTATTTTTGTTTGAAAGCTGATGAAATTGTTGAACCACTGATATTAAATGCAGCTTTACCTGTATATGCACATAATAACACACTTATGTCATCCGCATTTTCTCCTTCTCTTAGATTTAACATCCTAAACAAAGTCTGATACAGCGCTCTAATAACAACACTTTTACCAACACCAGCTCCCCCAGAAAGAAAAGCATATAATGGTTCATCCTTAGTCTTAATCCAGTGTATTACATGATTGTAAAAATGCATTTGTTTAGTGTTTAAACATCTCAACAGTTCTCTATACTGTTGTTCTGGCAGTATATTTTCATTAGGATTTATTTGTGGTGCAGAAACTGAATATCCTATTTCAATTGCAATGTCATGATTCCTATGTTCATAAGCTCTATCAGGATTAAAATATACAAAGGCTTCTGATTCTACTGCATTTTCCTCGGCAGTATCGGCTTCTATTTGCTCTGTTCCTGGGGCAATTTCATCAAATGCATCACATTCCGTCTCTGCCATATCTCTTGCTTGCTCTAACTCCTCGACATGGTGTTCATATTCTCGGCATTTCAACTCTATCATATGTTTCATAGATTCAAAGTGTTCTTTGTAAGTACCAAAATTTCCTTTCAAATCATTTTGCTCATTCCTCCATGGATAAAACAAGAGCAGTTTTTCTCTGAAATGGTTTTCTTCATCTGAATTACGATTGAACCGAACATAGCGTATTATTTTGTAAGTTCCACGCCATTTTATCTTTATGCCATTTTTCAAAGTTATTAAAGCCATATCATCATGAAAACATTTATCAACATTGTTATCAACAAGAGTGTCATTTTCTTCGTTGTTCATATCTGGTCTATCATCATTTTCATTTTCCATAGAAATGTCATCATTAACTTCATCATCCATATCTGTTTTCATACCTTCTGGGTAGACTATGTTTAGTTGAGACACATAATCAGCCAAACACCAATTTTCCAAAACTTTTGGTCGCTTTGAATATCGTTTGATCACATTATCAGACATTATTTTTGTTGAATCAGGGGGTAATTCGCCAAGAACTGACTTTGACTTTAATAACTGCACGCGCTTGTCCGAAGTTGATGTATTTATAAATACAACATCTCTGGTGCAGTTTGTTAACGGCATTTGCAGAACTAGGTATACAGCCTCTTGAGCACTAACTTCTACACTATTTGAAAAAACATTTCCAATATGCCTCACTTGTCTTTTGATATCCATGTTGTCGTTTCTCGCCTCTTTGGCTGCTGAATATAATAAATTACTCATTCCCCTTTGCGACTTACTGATATATGAAACAATGTACATAGCACATGCATATGGATCAAGCACAAACTGCATATCAATATTTGCCTTCCATGCCTTCAATACAGTCTTATTGTATAAATTTACACGGATCTCACTTGGTTTTCTTTTCAAAAACACCTTTGATGATTTTAATGAGCTTCGAATGCATCGGATGTAATCCTCTTCACTCATCTGAACAACTGTTGTCAGAAATTGTTTGTATGTCATATCATATCCATTTTTTTCATTATTCATTTTTTTCTGTAAGTTTTGGTGTAACTTGATGTACTTATCCTGGTCTACTTCAAGCGGATCTAACACCATTGTACATGGAAGTGGGGGTAATGGATATCCAAAGCGGCATATTTTGTCAACTTTTTTTCTACATGTTCTAGAATGTTTGTGAATTTGAATATCTGTCAAATGTTTCATTTCTTGGTCATCCACACAACACTGTAAAAACTCATCCACAAAAGCAGTTATTTCGGCATTTGTGTTCACATTAAATTTTGGGGCATTTTCAATCCAAACAATCATGTGAATGTGTGGTGAACCTCTTTGCTGAAATTCAACTCGATAAAAGTAATCAGTAAGTTTTCCAATAGGTTTATGGTCACTTTTCAAAACCGAATTAATAAATTCATGCACTCTATGATCAAAGTATCTGGAGCAAGTGACAGGGTCTGCCTGAACAAGTTTAATCTTTTGTTCCCATGTAAGATTATTTACCTGTTCATCAGTGTATTCAACATTATTATTTAAGTTAGCTAACATTTTCAAAAGATCAGTCCATCTTGTATCAGCAGAAGATAGAGACATAAACCAGGTGGGTAGGCCTAACTGGCGTATCATTGCAAACACATCCTTTTTCTTAGTCTCTAAATATGCTGGCGAATTTCTAATTTGCTTAAACAAATAATAACCTTCATCCCTTTTAACAATGTTGTCAATATAATTTGGATCTCTTGCTTGTGCAGCAGTCATAGTGTTTGTTCCAGTTTGACACCTTCTGACAGCAAGATTGGCTTTATCATTTAACTGTTTCATCTGTATTTTTTTCAGCTTGAAAAATATGTTTGGCACACTGTTAGCAGCTCGTCTGTCTACACTCCTTAACTCCCATTTTGCTATATCACTGTAATATACTGGTACCATTCTTTTGTCATTTTCCATTCTTTTTTGTCCGCAGTATATGCTTGGGAAACAAAGGAATTCTGAATCTTTGTCTTGGTAGATACTTAATGGTTGCTGACCTTCTCCAGGTGCAAAGGTAAATGTAGAATTTCTGTTTTCAATATTTGCATCATCTAAGAGAGTATCAATGTTTCCGACATTTTCTTGGCTAACTTCTTCTGCATCAGAATCATACAGTTCATCACTGGATGATCTTTTTGCACTAGAACTTACTGAATCAGATTCATTTTTGAGAAGTTCACATGAACTTTCATGAAAAGTTTTTTTGTTATGACATTCATCTTGTGATATTGCACCTACAGTCGAATTACTTGTTTCAGATGACACAAACTCTTCTATTAATTCATTGCAATCTTCTGTAACACTTTTGATCCACTCCTCATCTATATCTACATTTGCATTCTTATACAAATCGCTTGATTTCATCAACCAGTGTAATGCAACAAGCACTCTGAGTGGTCTTACATTTTCAGAGAATGCACAAGACTTAAATGACATTCTTTTTTTCAGTTTCACTGCTACTGTTACATTTTCGTTAAACGGTCTGGGCAATGCATCAATGACAGGTTGTATGTCTACTGGAACGTTTACAACATTTCCTTTAACTGACAACTGACGGCCTCTTGGCAATTCTCTAATCTGCATAAATGGTATTCGCAAAGCAATTAAACGCTCCTCTAGTGGAAACAGATCCAATTCTTTAGGTTTTGTAGGCCACCCCATTCCATTTAAAACAGATAATTTAGGAACTTTTCCTGCACAAATACTGCTTTTGCAAGTTACACATACCCATTCCTTATTATCAATGGATATAAATTTTGTCAAATATTTTTGTTGTTGATCATAAGACAAAGATGTAACTTGAGACACACTATGTTTAAACCATGTCTGGTGGCAACAGCTGCATATGTATACTGGACCAATTGATATGCTTTTATGAAAGAGCTCTATACATGTGTTTATATCAAAACCAGATTTTCTTCGTTTTGAAGCTATACATTCATTTTCATGAAATATTGGGTTTTTACGTTTAGAAGATTTCCTGTTACAATCTAGTATCTTTTCTGTCTGATTATTTCTGGAGTCTGCTCTCCATTGTTGTTTTGCAACTCTTTCTTTTTCCACATTGTATGGGTTCATTCTAGCCTTCTTCTTAGATTTGTTTTGTATCTTAATTTCCCTTCTTTTGAAATCATATGACTGTCGACTGATTCTTTTTTGTTCTGCCTCCCATTGATTATATTGCTCAATCAATCTAGTTCTTCTTTTACAAGCCTTTTGATTAAAATTTTCCTTAGCTTTAAACTCCTCAGATTGCCTTGCCTTTTGTTTTGATTCTCTGTTCGATTTCTTATCTTTTGCTTGGTACTCCTCAGATTGCCTTGCCTTTTGTTTTGATTCTCTGTTCGATTTCTTATCTTTTGCTTTGTAGTCCTCAGATTGCCTTGCTTTTTTCAATGACTCTCTGTGACATTTATGATCTTTTGCTTTGTACTCATCAGATTGCCTTGCCTTTTGTTTTGATTCTCTGTTCGATTTCTTATCTTTTGCTTTGTACTCCTCAGATTGCCTTGCTTTTTTCAATGACTCTCTGTGACATTTCTGATCCTTTGCTTTGTACTCATCAGATTGCCTTGCCTTTTGTTTTGATTCTCTGTTTGATTTCTTATCTTTTGCTTTGTACTCCTCAGATTGCCTTGCCTTTTGTTTTGATTCTCTGTTCGATTTCTTATCTTTTGCTTTGTACTCCTCAGATTGCCTTGCCTTTTGTTTTGATTCTCTGTTCGATTTCTTATCTTTTGCTTTGTACTCCTCAGATTGCCTTGCTTTTTTCAATGACTCTCTGTGACATTTCTGATCCTTTGCTTTGTACTCATCTGATTGCCTTGCCTTTTTCTTTGATTCTCTGCTATTTTGGCGTTCAATTTCACGATATAATTCACTTTGTCTTTGTGTTCGCTTATATAGCCACTGATAAGTTCTTTTATCTGTTTTAATTGCTTCACTCTTTTTGTGTCTTCTCCTTTCCCTTTGATCCTTAAAGTACTTGCCAATTAAAGTGCTGTGATTCTCTTCTTCTGAATGATTTTCACTGTTACTTGTGTTAATCAGTGTGCGTATCACAGAACTGCCTTGACTTCGACTAAAATTCTTCCTATGCTTTTTACGTGATATTGTTTTCCATTTGGACATATCTGTCCTTGTTGTGAAGTGCAATGGCAACATGTCAAATTGTGTACTCATATCTATGTTCATGCTTCCGTAAAATGCATACATATATGCAACTAAATCTTCCAGATTATAAAAGGACATTAATATGGATGAGCCATCAGGTGCAGATAAGCCATCTTGCCCATGAGAATGCGAATCGAAAAAGTGATACTGCTCTGTAGTTACATACACTGCTGAGCATATGTCTCTTATTATAACTAGCACTTGCTTTGATATCTGTAATGCTGAAGACAGTGATTGGTGAAGAGTAGGTAAATTGGAAGTTCCAAACTGCTGAATAGCTACACCTGATATAACATCAGATTTCAATACATTTAGGTTCCTATTTGAGACAGTGACCTCACATGGAATTTCTTCAAAACTTAATAGGTTGCTTTGCAGCATTACTTTGCCATCCAATCCAGAAATGATTTCTTTGTACAAAGAATCACCCTCAATAAGCACGCTGTCGAGCATTTGTTGTGAGTTTATCTCTGAATATTGTTCATATATCAGAGCACATAAAGAATTTGTGACACACTGACTTCCACGTGACTGTGGACTAAATATCTCATTTCCTTGATGAAATGATCCATGAATGGAATTTCTTGAAGTTGACAGATTTACTCCTGTAACACCAGAGTAATTCATCCGAATACCACTGAATGAGCTTCCTGGTATATCTGACAAAACAGACATTTCATTTTGATCTGCAATGGGTGTAGCTATGTACATGGAATGTTTTGACTGTTCATTTGTTTGCATCTGATCAGCAGACCCTGAGTCAGTGGTAGATTCCAGCAAAGCAAGAAGTGTGTGTTCAGTAACAACCGAAGGTCCATGTGCAGTACCAAGCATACATTCAGGCACTATCTCAGGTGTGTTCTCAATTAAACCATCAGGCAAACTATCAAGTGAACCATCAACTGAACTATATAGCAAACTATCAAGTGAACTCTTTGGCAAACTATCAAGTGAACTCTTTGCAAAACTATCAAGCACAGATGGCCCAGAGGGCTTAAAGAGGTGGGCTTTGACCTCCATCTGTTTATCAGCGCCCAGCACAGATGGCCCAGAGGGCTTAGAGAGGTGGGTTTTGGCCTCCATCTGTTTATCAGCACCCAGTGCAGATGGCCCAGATGGCCCAACTGCACCCAAGTCACCAGTACCCCCATCTGGCACAGATCTGACAGGATCTGCAACATTGCAGCCTGGAATACCACCACCAACAGTCTCATGTCTTGCTGCTCTCCTCTCCCTCATCTGTAGCCGATTAGCTGCATTCCTCTGAGAGGGTGACTTGTGCTTTGTCTTGGGCATTCTTCTGGAAATACACCCAACATGAAAACCATACAATTTACTATATACAATTGATTCAGTTGTTCATTTTAGTAATTAAAACAATATTGCACAACACTTACAGTTTAAAATGAGTGTTTCAATAACTGTATCACAGGTAATTTTAGTACATCAGTCTGGCATCAGTCTGTACTGAATTGATTTAAAAAAACAAACAAAAAAACAAGAGATGTTTGTAAAACATGTGTTGCCTCAAAGAAGGCAAACTTCTCTCCCAAATATGAGGACTGTAGATAGAATGATGCATGAGTTAATGCTTGGAAACCATAACCATATTATAGAACTGAAGAAAAGCATCGCAAACGACTGCGTGATACCCCACCACTGCAAACCTTTTTCACCCATTTTTCAAGATTTAAGCATGTATATAGCCAGGGGATGGGGATGGGTTGACTTTCATGGGGTAAATGGGGTAAATTTGAGCATCACTGTAGGCTTTCATCACTCTGATCACTTGCTGAAAGTTTCTGAAAAGTTGCTTCTTACTCTGATTTCATATTGAATTTTTCATGATTTTATATAGAGGATCTTACATGAGTGCTCATGTATTATTGAATTTATTAAACGAGTTGGGGAAAATGATAAGATGCGAGGCTTTGCCGAGCATCTTATCGTTTTCACCAACAATTTAATGAATTCAATAATACAAGAGCACGAATGCAAGATTCTATTTATCATATGACACTAAAATCGCATTTTATTAGCAAATTTTGCACTAAAACGTCACGATTTCGCCATTAGAAAACGCGACGTTTTATGGACGTCAATGCATAACGTTACGATGTAATTTGCATATTTAATCCACTAGTGGATTATAGTTTTTAATGCATGGCTTTATTACACTCTCAGATGCGACGTCATATGATAAACATGTATATAGTCCCAGGGCAGGGGCAGATAACCCCCAATGATAAGATTTCTAAGCTCATAAAAAGCTTTTGTTACTTCGATCATGTTTGTGAAGTTTCATCATGATACTCCAAGTAATAAAGGAACTAGAGGCCAGAAACCATTTTTTGTACATTGACAAGTGCCATAACTCTGTCAGAAATTACCGAAATTTACCCATTAACATTATCAAGCGACACATTCTCATTACAAATGCATATGCAAAATTTGAAGGAAATCCGTTGATAAATACTTAAGTTACTGAACAGAAATGAAGTGCGGACAGAAGGACGGACGTACGTACTACGGATGGACAAAAACACGGACAGCCAACGTGAAAACACAATAACCCGCCACTAACGTGTGGCGGGATATAATGACTTTAAGCTCTGATCTACTGACCTCAAAAGAAATAGGGGTCATCTACTCATCATGACGAACTTCCCTACCAAATATGGGGACTGTAGTTGAATAATGGGTCAGTTATTGATCAGAACCCATAACTATGATATTACAAATACTGAATGACCGTGACGCTTGTCCTACTGACCTCAAAAGAAATAGGAGTCATCTACTCATCAAGACAAAGCTCCCTACCAAATATGAGGATTATATGTTGAACAAAGGATGAGTTTTTGATAGAAAACCAGAACAATGTTATTACAGAACAGAATGACCTTGGCCTTTGACCTACTGACCTCAAATCAAATAGGGGTCATCTACTCATTAGACAAAATTTCTGTCCAAATATGAGAACTGTAGGTTGAACAATGAATGAGTTATTGAACGAAAACCATTTCATGATATTAAAGTTATGATATTACAGTTATGAAATACCGTGACCTCTGACCTAGTGACCTGAAAATAGTGGTCATTTACTCATTATGATAAATCTCCCTACTTAATATGAGAACTGTAGGCTGAACTATGGGTGAGTTATTGTTTAGAAACTATAACCATGATATTATGGTACTAAATGACCTTGACCTTTGATCTGCTGACCTCAAAAGAAAGAGGGGTCACCTACTCATCATGCAAACCTCCCAACCAAATATGAAAACTGTAGGTTGAACAATGGATGACTAATTGATTGGAAACCATAATCATGATACTACAAAACTGAATGACCTTGACCTACAAACCTTCCTACCAAATATGAGAACTGTGAGTTGAATGATGGAATTGAAATCACTGAATGACATTGTCCTACAGATCTCAAAAGAAAAAGGGTCATCTACTAAACATGAACTGTAGGTTGAACAATGAATGAAGTATTACTCAGAAACCATTTCATGGTATTATAGTATTGAATTACCTTAACCTTTGATGAACTGACCTAAAATTTGGGGTCATCTTTTTAATATGACAAACCTCCCTATTGAGTAAGAGAACTGAAGGTTGAACAATAGATAAAGTATTTAGCAGAAACCATAACCATGTTATTACAGAACTAAATGGAATGTTCTTGATCTTTGACCTATGTCGTCAAAAAAATAGGGATCATCTATTCATCATGATGAAGCTTTTTAAATACAATAATGATGACTTGCGATGATTTTACATCCTTTTCAACCGTATCTCAGATATATCAGGAGGATGAGACGTTGATAATGAAAGGCTGTGTGCAATGGAACCCAGTTTATGGTAGGAAAGAATCTCACCTCAAGCTAGGCTGGAACCCGGTCCGCTACATCAGGAGGCCAGCACTTAACCCACTGAGCTACCAGGCTCCAAAGACAAGGATTGTAGTTTGAACAATTGATGAGTTATTGATCCGTACCAATAATCATATTATTACAGAACTGAATGATCTTGACCTTTGACCTCTGTTCAATTTAGGGTAATTTAAAGCCCAAAACTCTGGATTAATGTCATCTGATTGGTTATCAAATTTGGGTCAAGGTATTATGCCCATAAAATATTTGACCAAGTTTGGTTGGGAGTTGTTTGAACTAAGAGCGGGCAATTTTTGCAGACAATCAAGCGAGTTAATGAAAGAAAACTATACCTTCAGCCAAGTACTATCTTGAATATGTGTTCCAATTCCCTCACGTCAACAATACAATCCCACACCAACACACTGTCTTTACACGTCACACTCCACAAAAGTTCCAATAGTTATCCAAATCACAGTTTCACAAAAGTTTAATAATCACAATTAAGGCAATGAAAATTAAAATGTTATAATATAAAAGTATATAGTCAACCACTCTGAATACTAGAAGTGATCAGCGATACCTAGAAAAGAAAATTTGAAGGATTAAACAAAATATACATGTAAACAAATGTAATAGAAAACTATAGAATAAGATCAAGTAGAATTAACTGTGAAAATGGAAACAGAATTAAAATAAGAAATTAATTACTAAAGGTAATATTCATTTTTCTAAGAAATATAATTTAAACTAAAGACTTAAAATTCCTAGGAGCTGCAAAGAGAATATTTTCACAATCAGTGGTCAGCAAGGTGGTTAGTTTTAAACCCAGGAAGAGACCCTGTTTTAACATTGATGAAGTAATTCACACTTGTCTTTCAGAATATGCTACAATTATATTTCGTAGCAAAACAAAACAAGTATTCTAATGCACTTACAGATATAACGTGATGTCTGATTGGATAACGTCAAAGCTTTGCGACAGTATATTCTGCGATATACTGTCGCAAACCCGACGGCATTATACAACGTCGCTTCTCCTTGGCTGACGTTTGGTTTTACACTGCTAAAAGCGCTTGTAATGGGTACAAAAAAGTACACTTTGTAAGATGAAAATGTGAAAAGGTGCATTGGAATGGGGATAACTGTATTGAAAATTTTCATTTGGGGAGGTAAATTGTTGGTTTTATGGTCGCAAATTGCGTAGGGCAGCACGTCAGCTGAGCCGTAAAACAAAATTTCCTACCATAAAACCAACGATTTACCTCCCCAAATGACAATTTTCAATAGTTATCCCCTAAATTATCTATTATGACACACATTTGATATGTGTTCACTTTGTCCAGAAGGGAACACACTACTTAATATCATCTTTCATCAGTGGCACTTACCCGGTACAGGGCTGAAATCTGCGATTCACTAAACACAGATAATTGCTGTAATTTTCAGCAAATTTAAAGAATTTGTATAAATTATTGTACTTGTGAAATACAATGATAAACTGTGCACAATATGCTACAGTGCGACAACAAATGATCTGTGTTGTAATAAATGTGGTTAAAATATTGGGTACGCATTTATCTTCCACCCTTATTTGATGGGGATGGATTTTTTCTCTTTATCGATCAACAGCTTGAACAGGCTGGCTCCACCTGAAACAAGATAAAATGAATAATTTTTGAAATGTTCAGAAAAGGTAAACACAAGAAAAAAACACTTCTATACAACATGCATATTGTTTTTGAATTTGTCAAATACATTGCTCAAAACCATTAACAGATCTAAAGAGTACAGAAGATGTACCTGTATGACCTGGGGTTTCTACTGTACATGACCAACTGCTGAAGACTTAGTGTAGTGAAGTATAAAATTTAACTCATTTGAGTCTTCAGAAAGTTCAAAAGTTTTGCTAAGTTAGCTCAGTTTCAAACAAAAATTCTTTGTCTCAGATGGTCATGGCGAGAACTTTCAAAACAACAAGGGGTGGAAGTAGACTGTTCTAGAAACTAAGAAAACCGGTGCTCCAAAAGTGCATGTAACAATTTGTATTTTGCCAAAAACACAAGGGTTATGTAAGATTATTGTGAACGTAATTATTTACCTACTGTGAAATGATGGACAGTTGGACCGACAGAATGGATATTTAAGACAATCCTTGTGTACACAAGGTCGTTCGTATATTTGACCTAGTGACCTAGTTCTTAATCCGACATGACCACCTTTCAAATTTGGCCTACATTTTGTGACAATATACATATATACATTCTGACAAAGTTTCAAAAAGATTGGATCAAAAATGTGCCCTCTAGAGTGTACACAAGGTTTTTCTAAGATTTGACCTAGTGACCTGGTTTTGGAACCAACATGACCCAGCTTCAAACTTGGCCTAGATATTGTGAGGATAATCATTCTGACAAAATTTCATGAAGATTGGATCAAAACTGTGCCCTCTAGAGCATACACAAGGTGGTTTTTATATTTGACCTAGTGACCTAGTTTTTGATCCGACATGACCTACTTTCATACTTGGCCTAGACATTGTGATGATATACTTTCTGAGAAAGTTTCAAAAAGATTGGATAAAAAATGTACCCTCAAATGTGTTCACAAGGTTTTTCTAAGATTTGACCTAGTGACCTGGTTTTTGATCTGACATCACCAAACTTCAAACTTGGCCTAGATATTGTGAGGATGAATATTCTGACAGTTTCATTATTTTTGAATCAAAACTGTGCCTACTAGAGCGTACACAAGGTTTTCCTGATATTTGACCTAGTGACCTAGTTTCTGACCCGACATTATCCAGTTTCAAACTTGGCCTACATATTGTGAGATCAAACATTCTGAGAAAATTGTATAAAGATTGGATCAAAACTGTGCCCTCTAAAGCGTTCACAAGGTCTTTCTTATATTTGACCCTGTGAACTTATTCTTGACCCGACATGACCCAGTTTCAAAATCTAATTAGATTTTATTGAGATAAACATTCTGACATAGTACCAAAAAGATTGAATCAACAATGCGCCCTCTAGAGTGTACACAAAGTTTTTCTACGATTTGACCTTATGACCTAGCTTTAGACCCGAAATGACCCAGTTTCAAACTTGTCCTGGATATTGTGAGGATAAACATTCTGACAAAATATCATGAAGATTGGATCAAAACTGTGCCCTCTAGAGCGTACACAAGGTCGTTCTTATATTAAACCTAGTGACCTATTTTTTAACCCGACATGACCTACTTTCAAATTTGTCCTAGATATTGTGACGATAAACATTCTGACAAAGAGTTTATGGAAGTAAACATTCTGACAAAGTTTCATAAAGATTAGATCAAAACTGTGTCCTCTAGAGCGTACACAAGGTTTTTCTATGATTTGACCTAGTGACCTAGTTTTTCTATTATTTGACCTAGTGACCCAGTTTCAAACTTGTCCTACATATTATGAGGATAAACATTCTGACAAAGTTTTATGAACTTTGGATCAAAACTGTGACTTCTAGAGCGTACACAAGGCTTTTCTAAGATTTGACCTAGTGACCTAGTTTTTGACCCCACAAGACCCAGTTTCGAACTTGGCCTAGAGTTTATAGAGATAAACATTCTGACAATGTTTCATAAAGATTGGATCAAAACTGTGTCCTCTAGAGCATACACAAGGTTTTTTTCTATGATTTGACCTAGTGACCTAGTTTTTGACCCGACGTGACCCAGTTTCAAACTTATCCTAGATATTATAAGGATAAACTTTCTGATTAAGTTTCATGAACTTTGGATCAAAACTGTGCCTTCTAGAGCGTACACAAGGTTTTTCTAAGATTTGACCTAGTGACCTAGTTTTTGACCCGACATGACCCAGTTTCAAACTTGTCCTAGAGTTTATGGAGATAAACATTCTGACAAAGTTTCATAAAGATTGGATCAAAACTGTGTCCTCTAGAGCGTACACAAGATTTTTCTATGATTTGACCTAGTGACCTAGTTTTAGACCCGACATGACCCAGTTTCAAACTTGGGCTAGATTTTATGAAGATAAACATTCTGACAAAGTTTCATAAAGATTGGATCAAAACTGTGTCCTCTAGAGCGTACACAAGGTTTTTCTATGATTTGACCTAGTGACCTAGTTTTAGACCCGACGTGACCCAGTATCGAACTTGTCCTAGATACTATGAGGATAAACATTCTGACAAAGTTTCATGAACTTTGAATCAAAACTGTGCCCTCTAGAGCGTACACAAGGTTTTTTTAAGATTTGACCTAGTGACCTAGTTTTTGACCCGACATGACCCAGTTTCAAACTTGGCCTAGATTTTATGAAGATAAACATTCTGACAAAGTTTCATAAAGATTGGATCAAAACTGTGTCCTCTAGAGCGTACACAAGGTTTTTCTATGATTTGACCGAGTGACCTAGTTTTAGACCCGACGTGACCCAGTTTCGAACTTGTCCTAGATACTATGAGGATAAACATTCTGACAAAGTTTCATAAACTTTGGATGAAAACTGTGCCCTCTAGAGCGTACACAAGGTTTTTCTAAGATTTGACCTAGTGACCTAGTTTTTGACCCGCCATGACCCAGTTTCGAACTTGGCCTAGATTTTATAGAGATAAACATTCTGACAAAGTTTCATAAAGATTGGATCGAAACTGTGCCCGCTAGAGTGTACACAAGCAAAAGTTGACGGACGTCCGGACGGACGGACGTCCGGACGTCCGGACGGACGTACGACGGACGACGGACATCACGGTATCCCAAAAGCTCACCCTGAGCACTTCGTGCTCAGGTGAGCTAAAAAACAGAGGGCAGTTAAAAGATTTAATTACAAGATTTAAAGCTTTTTTTAGCAGTGTTTATCTATTTCAGTTGTCAGAGTAAAATGATTATGTCATGTAATAGACTGAAACTAGTCTAAGCAACCACAGTAAACAGCAGGTTAAGAAATGAGAGTGTGGTGGGGGTGGGGGAGATATTTTCAAAGAATTCTTAATATTGCGAAAATTTGGCTTAAGTTTAAAGAATCTGGCACAAACAATATCAATTTGGCGAAAGTGGTGGCGAAAGAAAAAAATATCCAAGCGCTTACCCTGTTAAGGTAATTGTTTTAGGTGCACTAATATTTTAGAATTTCATAGTAGTATATGCCACACAATTGTGTTTCTAATGTTTCTTACATAGTTAATGTCTAGTTAGTCTCTACAGCTTCTATCGCTGTATTTCGATAGGCTGGCCTAAGTTATCCTCCCACCTGGAATATAACACCAGCAAGTTTTTTTCTCAAATTTTGAAAGAACCTGATATCATTGTCCAATGTTTGGTTCTTAACATTAACCTTTTGCGTGGCATTAGCGGATTCATTTTGCCTCTTTTTCATGCCTATGTCTATACATTGTTATAAAAAAAATTTCGTATGCACCAGACAAGGATTTCCACTGTTTCAAGTGACGCCACAAAATCTTATCTTACATCCCTTTTCCAGCCCTAGGGTTGCATAAAACTGCAATAGTCAAATTGGAGGTTATGTAGCTGCATGGTACAGTGACATTGGTTGTACAGACATTGGGCATCTTAACAAGCTCTACCATGACTTTCAATTCTAACTCAAAATGTTAGCAAGAAAAAGATCACAAGTATGAGGTAGGGACAGAAAAATCCAACCCCCAGGATCACTGTTCATCACCCCTATGTTGAATAGTGACTCATGCAATATTTTTCTGAAGATACCATATTTATATGGCTATAAAACAGGACTTTCCCCACTAGAATGACATCAAATATCTAAATCCAAAATAAATATGAAATTCTGCTATAAAATGGATTTTTCCCTTTCAAAACTATCCCAAAAATCTAGATCCATCTTACAAGATGGATCTAGATTTTGAGATTGCTTTGGACGGGTAAAACCTCTGTCTTATAATCAAAGGAATGCAGTACATGTATTACCTCTAGAGATGGAGAGATGTGCACCACTGAAGGAGCTGCCACCAGTCTGACTTCACATGAGGATACTAGAGGAAACAGCTGGATTTCCTCATGCTCCTTGCTGGAATACAAAAGCATTGTCATTATTCCAGTAAAACATACAACAATCTGACTAGTATATATGGTATTCCTGATCTGGCAGGGATTTGATTAAAATTTAGATTTAGGGGATAACTGTCTTGAAAATTGTCATTTGGGGAGGTAAATCATCGGTTTTATGGACGAAAATTTCGTTTTACGGCGACGGGCCAGCGGAGCCAAAAAACGCAATTTGTGACCATAAAACCGATGATTTACCTCCACAAAGGACGATTTTCAATACAGTTATCCCCATTCTAAAGCACTTTTCACATATTCACTTTTAAAAGTGTGCTACTTTGCACCCATAGCAAACGCTTTCAGCTACGTAAAACCAGACGTCAGCCAATGAGAAGCGACGTTATGTAATGACGTCGGGTTTGCAACAGTATATCGCAGGATATATTGTCGCAAATATTTGACTTATCCAATCAGATGTCGCGTTATATTTGTAAGTGCATTAAAATGTAGATTTTATGGTAGAATTTCACCTATCATAAAACCAAGGATTTTAGGGTAAATTGTCAGTCTTAACTGGTTGCAATCATAAAACCAATGATTAAGAGTTGCCTTAAATGCAATCTGACTCTTAGATGGCGAAATCTAGTCTGGGATGAAAATAAACAAAAGTTAGTGCTGGCAAGTCCTACAAATGTTTTCGATATGCTTTTCTACTATAACAAATGGACTTTGGTAAAATGCACATGGCAATCAGGACCAGTGCTTAACTTTAAAGATTTCTTATGCATAAAACCTATATTGCTTAAAGTCTAGGAAACTGAGAAGAGTTTTGTTCTACAGGTGGCAGTAAAGAAACTTACTGAAAAGTTTGTAAAGCATTCCATTCAAGAGCTGGTATCTGTGTCCCAGGAGTGCCTGCAGGCTGGGGACTGGTCATCTCCTTGGTTACAAACCCTTCCCAGCAGCCAGTTGACAGACTGAACCCTGACACATCAATCTGGTACTGTCTGTCTAAGAGGGCAGAGCCTGGCTGACTGGTCACACCCAGTTGTACAGCTCTCTGCCAAAGGTCTTTCTTCACCGGATTACGAGGTAGCGGGTTGTCAGCATGAGGACTTATCGCTACAGACTGAGTCTGTAAGTATAGCAGATTATGTACACTGAGCTAGCGGGACAAGGTAGGGTACAGAAGACAATTTTCCTTATCTTTCGATGAAAACATGATGCAACCCCTCATTAGAACTGTCTCAGCAAGACCATCTTAATGAGGGGTCACAATGTCTGTTTTTATGCAGAAGTAAAGAAAATTATTCTTGCCACCCCTTCTTATCTAGAGCACCATGTATCAACCTAAATGGAACATCATGACTTTGCATTAACAGTGTCTACCCGTTTATCTCAAGCTCTTAAGCATGCTATTATGTTATGAAAATTTGCACATACAATGAAAACATAAATATATAGTACTTTACGGTACTCAGGGTTGATGGATGTTCCATACTTATGAAAATTAAATTATTTTTAAATTAGCTTCAAACTTTCATCTAAAATTTCCCCTAATTTTGGTCTTTTTGATGTATAAATGAATTATCTTTCTTGCCCCAACTCTAAAACAGGACCATAAATACCACTTTACCTCCTGCAACCCAGACACATTGTGAAGACAGAACTACAAACCTGCATCATAAGGAGATTATGGTCCACTGTTGTCTTAAAATTCTCTCCCTTTGTTGCAACAGATGCTTGGCTTCTCTCCCTTGGTATAAATACTCTCACACAGGAAAAGTCTGCATAAATCAAAGGCAAGTTACTGGAAGTGAGAAATGGTTTTGGTCCTTTGGATTTCTTCTCAGTCTGTTTCTTTGAAAGACCCTGTGGAGGCTTTTGTATCTGTTTTGAAGGGTTTACCGATTCAAAATTACTAAAATTTCCCACAATTCCTTGTATAACTGAGAAGCAGACGACAAAGTCACATGGGCTGACACTGACACAAATTTCTGACACATATTTATGGAAATAAAATTGTGTATCTATGTCCATCTGCCCTTCTTGCAATGTTGGAATGTCAAGATTCATTTTCTTAAATCTCTTTTTGACATTTTTTCGTAAAGCCCTTGTGAAGGTCAAGTTCATAAATCCATGAGCTACATCCCTTTGATTGGAATTAAACTTTGATGTAACTTTGCTTGTGGCTCCTCTCTGGTGATCAGCTGACCACAGTCTTGTTGATAAAATATGGGTGTCATGTGACAGGTTGCCACGGCAACTCATGATAATTCCATTTTTAGGCCCTCTCTGCCATGCTCCTTCCGAGCTGAAATATAAAACATGCTAAATGAAAGAGGTCAAAATACCATAACATTCTGTGTATTGGAGCTGAGAGGTCTGAACAAACAGTGTGGATATCAGATCATACTCATCCTTCAGGGTCTACACTGTAAGTCACTTCTTCTGCATGTTTTGGATGCATTATTGCTTTGTAAAATCAAACTGTTCTATTTTTAGTACAGTTATGGTGACCAATTTTTCGAATATTCACTATCAAATTACACCTCCATGGCCTGGTTACCATTTTCACGAAAGGAGACAAGTTTTGTGCTTTTCTATTTACTTCCCTGGACAATTAGGCCCTGCCAATATGGGGCTTATCTTAAAGGATAGAGTTCGCTCAAAGTAAAAAAAATTCTAATACCATGTCATACACAACACCTCCTTACATTGCACAATGTTTAGTCACCACCTGTAACATCTCCATTACAAGTGAGACTTGAATGCCAAAAAACTAGGTAATAACTGTACTCTAAATGGTCATTTGGGGAGACAAAATGTCGATTTTATGATTTCAATTTTAATTTTACATCAGCATGTCAGTACATGGTCACAAATTACATTTTACAACTTCGCTGCCACATAGTGTTAAACTGAATTCGAGATAAAACCTATGATTTACCCTCCAAATGACAATTTTCAATACAGCTAATCCCTTTCAAATGCACTTTTTCAAACAGATGGACAGACTAACGGATGAAGGACGGAATTACGAAAACTATATACATTGTGGGGTATATAAAGCCCATCAGAATGCCTCAGAATATGTAGCTTGAGGAAAACAATCTTAAACTTATGGTCCTTTGAGACACCCCAAAGACTTGTATTGTACGACCATGAGTTTAAGGTCCTCTATGTATGCGTCATTAACGATCTGTATGCCTCTTAGACTTGAAATAGAGAGCAAATGGAAGCCACAGAACTTACCTCTCCCTAACAAAATGATCAATATTAGCTGCACCAACATTCATTTTGAGTTTAGAGTAGACATCATTTACATCTACAGACATTGTAATATCTTCTAACAGCAAACTGAGCTTCTGATCTATAAAATAAATACAGTAGAACTTCAACGGCTCGAGGACCTGCTGTAGTGTAGTGGATAACACTCCGGACTACCAATCCAGGGATCACAAGATCGACTCGCTTCTCCGGTCTTTCGGATGAGACTTTAAACCGAGGTCCCATCTCCATATGACCTCGTTGTTGGTGGGACGTTAAACCCGAGTTCACTCACTCACTCACTCACCCAACGGCTCGAACCCTGATGGCTCGTTAACCCTGCCAGACTAAAACTCGCTCCTGTGTCCCTAGAGGTCAATTCATACAGAAACTAACCCTGAATGGCTAGAACTTCCTTTGGCTGGAACTAATTTTCAGGGCCCCAAGCCTGTTTGAGCCACTGAAGTTCTACTGTATGCAGATATCATGTATTAAGATAAAACATTGATCAATAATTCTAACAGCCTATCTCAATGCAGTTTCCAAGCAAATAATTGGCTGAGAGCCTATGCAAAAGGGGCGCTTAAACATTCATAAATCCTATTGAAATTGTATTCATATGCCACCTTCTCTTCTGACTAAATTTTCTTTTCTCTTCCCTTGGCGCTTCTTCAGTTTTGAAATTTCCATTTGAAATTAAGACTGAAGCCCAAGATCTTCTATTAACAAGCATGTGTATGATGTTACAAATAATATAAAAACATCATATTAAACATCAATTGATAATGTCTTCAAAATGGCAGCAACTTCAACAGTTGACTGTTTTAGAGCTTTTCTAACTTTTCAGATACCGTAATCGACCCATTTACCGCACCGTGCGCTTAACTTTTTCAAAACTGCAACAAACAGATGTGGTTAAAATGTATTTAATAACCGCACACTCAGAACAATGAAATGCAGGGTGACTAGAAAGAGGCAACATGGGTAGGACTGGAAATACTTTGTCTTTATACTTTTCATGAGTTCCGAAAATTTCATGAAAATCAGACTTAAATGAAGAAAGATATGACAGTTTAAAAATATTAAAATGTTGAGTGGGGAACCAGCAAATCTGTGAGTTAATGACATCATAAACTAACAGTCAAAAATGAAAATCCTAAATAAAAAATAAAGTTTGAAACAAACTGTAGATAAATGAAATGCATAAATCTATATTTAACTTCATAAAGAAATGATCAAAACTAAATACTACTGTAAGAGTATGCAATTTATGCTCTTATTCTAGATTTAAATGACATGAACTTCCAAAATGGCGGCTTCTAAGACCGCCATTTTGAATTTTTAAAATCTTCATATCTTTCTTATTTTAAGTCCGATTTTCATGAAATTTTTACCAAATTTAATTGCTCATCAAGATCTATAATTTGAAGTCAGTTCATATTTAAGAATGTTTTCCTTTAAAACTTATTTACCTTGACAGTACAGCCTGAGTTCACACTTAGGTAGCGTCCACTGCAACCAGAGTGATAATTTCACCCCACCACCCACATCCTCCATTATTTCCAACTCCCGGCTAGGGGTCGTATCCAAAGACCCAAGGTCGTATGATGTTTCTGTTACTAGCCCATCACCCTCAGTGTGTGAGGTCACAGAGGTCAAGGTCTGTTTGCCTGAGGTCAAGGTTGGTTTCCCTAGCAACAGATCAGGTGATGGAGGCTGGAGGGTAGTTGAAGGGCAACTCTTGTCATCTGTGTTCAGCTTGTTTGTGACTTCAGTTGTCAATGTCACCACTCTTGAGCCTAATTTACTGTAAATATTAGACAGGTCTGCCATCAGCACACCCTGAAAAAGAAAATAATTATTTGACAACTCTGCCATGAGCACACCCTGGGAGCAAATGTTTTACTCTAGGACTAGCCTCCAAAGATAAGGGAAACAAATCTTCTGTGTATGTTCCTTCTATTTCACCAGAATAGGTACATTTTTTGACGACTGCCGCCATCATTAATTTTTAAATTGTATGACTTTTCAAGTTCTTTCCAACTTTTCCTGACGAATCGAAAACTCCATATTTTCCTGGAATCTGTTGCTTAAAGTATCATCAGCTATCTATCTATCTCTATATACTGCCTCACGCTCTCACAACATTCTAGGCAGGTACAGGATTCAAACAGGCAGAAAATTAATCTAGAAAAGAACAGCAAAAGCGTCAGCTTGATCAACTGTAAAGTACTCACCTGCTCATATGAAACAGAGCCAGTAACATTATGCATATCTGTATGTAGACACAGCCCCAGAGAGCAGATGTCATCTGAAGTAGGAGGGTTGTATTTGTAGCTCACCCCAACTGTGCTGTTCACTGTTGTTGGTTTCAGAAGCTGAAGAGCTTTCAAAGGGGAGTTACTCTGGTGGTGTAGTGTGTAGACAGAAAAATTCTTCAAACTGACATTCCAAGGTATTTTGTCTCCTATAAAAAGAGTAAAATATTCATAGCAAGCTTTTCTGGATACCACTTATAAAACTAGATACAAAAGGGCTTTAATTTTACATTCATAGAACACCTTTGGTGATGCTCTGAAATTCAATTAAGCAGTGCTCCAGATAAGAAGGGGTAACAGAGATAATTTTGGGATGATAAGCCATATTTCTCCACAAAAAAATATTTTGTGACCCATCATTAGAACCGTCTCATCGAGACAGTTCTAATGAGGGGTCACAACATATGTTTTCGTTGAGAAATAAGAAAAATTATCTTTGAATTATCCTCAATACCCCCTCTTATCTGGAGCTCTGAATTAAGTCTTATATGACACATTCTATTTTGAAATTTATCAAAAAATAAGTGTAGAAGAATGAAATAAGAAAATGTACACACCATTTAAATGTATATACAGTAGAATTTCAATGGCTTGAACCCTGATGGCTCGTTCACCCTGCCTGGCTAAAACTCTTTTCTCGGTCCTAGAGGTCACTTTATATGGAAACTAACCCTGGATGGCTAGAACTACCCTTTGCTGGAACTAATTTTCAAGGTCCCAAGCCTGTTCAAGCCAATGAAGTTCTACTGTATTAACAATAAACTTGTATAATGAGCCTAAATGAAACTGATTCAAGGACTATCAACAAGCGCCAATATATGGTATTTCCTGAAGGAGTTTGATTCTGTTATCAAGATAGTGAACCATCTATATTGATAATGCGAGTTTCTTAAATCTTCTATGCTAAATGATCTGAGAGATTATTATTTAACACTTAAAGCGGCAAAACTGAAGGCAGTTAAATTTTCGAACAAAAGAGATTCAGATGAGAAGGCTAATAATGAGCAGCCTCATCTAGATCTACACTGTTTACCCACCAGTCTTTGGATTCTCAATATGATAAAGCTTGAGGGAACATTTTTTTTTTAAATTTGCAGATATAAATTTTGTCTTCTACTTTTGTGGTGCTTTACGGTCTAATACCAACAAATAAATCTACCATGCCCTATTATTTTCCAAAGAGAATTTTTACAGGCTATCTTCCGTGGTGATAGTGGAAATCTGTGAAAATTTTTAAAATACAAACAGCCTAAATCTAGAGTCAGCACATAATGAGCCCATTCATCTGGATCTACACTGTTAGCCCCATTGTGTTTAAATTCTCAATAAGATAAAGCCTGAAAGACACATTTTTGAAATTCTGCAGACGTAAATTTTGTCGTCTGCTTTTTTAGGAGTCAACTTACCAACTAGCGAGCCTTCCATGCTGATAATGGGAATTTCTTGTAGAAATGAAACAGATTTATGCCCCGCACTATGAACTGTCACATGTGGAAGACAGATGACAACAATAGCAACAGGCACATGTCTTAGACAGCCGACAATTGTAACAGGCACTGAATTTGCAAACAGTGTAGATCTAGATGAGGTGGCTCATGATGAGCCACCTCATTAGGATCTACACTGTTTACCCCATTGTGTTTGAATTCTCAATATGATATAGCTTGAATGACACATTTTTGAAATTCTGCAGACGTAAATTTTGTTGTCTGCTTTTTTAGAAGTCAACTTACCAACTAGCAAGCCTTCCATGCTGATAATGGGAATTTCTTGTAGAAACTACTACACTATTTACCCTATTGTGTTTGAATTCTCAATATGATATAGCCTGGAGAGCCTTCCACTTCTATACTGTTAACCCTATTGTGTTTAAATTCTCAATAAGATAAAGCCTGAAAGACACATTTTTGAAATTCTGCAGACGTAAATTTTGTCTTCTGCTTTTTTAGGAGTCAACTTACTAACTAGCGAGCCTTCCATGCTGATAATGGGAATTTCTTGTAGAAATGAAACAGATTTATGCCCCGCACTATGAACTGTCACATGTGGAAGACAGATGACAACAATAGCAACAGGCACATGTCTTAGACAGCCGACAATTGTAACAGGCACTGAATTTGCAAACAGTGTAGATCTAGATGAGGTGGCTCATAATGAGCCACCTCATTAGGATCTACACTGTTTACCCCATTGTGTTTGAATTCTCAATATGATATAGCTTGAATGACACATTTTTGAAATTCTGCAGACGTAAATTTTGTTGTCTGCTTTTTTAGAAGTCAACTTACCAACTAGCGAGCCTTCCATGCTGATAATGGGAATTTCTTGTAGGAACTACTACACTATTTACCTATTGTGTTTGAATTCTCAATATGATATAGCCTGGAGAGCCTTCCACTTCTACACTGTTAACCCTATTGTGTTTGAATTCTCAATATGAAATAGCTTGAAAGACACATTTTTGAAACTCTGCAGACATAAATTTTGTTGTCTGCTTTTTTTTGGAGTCAACTTACCCACTAGCGAGCCTTCCATGCTGATAATGGGAATTTCTTGTAGACATGAAACAGATTTATGTCCCGCACTGTGAACTGTCACATGTGGAAGACAGATAACAACGGTATCAGGCAATGACCTTGACCTTGCTAATCTATGAAGGTTCTGTGGAATGTTGATACAGGGTTCTGACATCTGCAGATGAGATCTTGGCAGAAACATGCAGAACTTTTTTACCTCAACCTGGAGACAAATAAAACATTATCTCTTCAAACCTATTAGAGCACAGAGTAAAATATGAGAGAGTTTGAAGGATGAAGAAAATTGAAATATTAAAGCGTCACAGTCCTCCCACATTAAAGCTCAATGCTAGCATTTCTTGAATAAAACTATTTGGAGTAATCATCTTTATCTGTTGAAGCTGTTTTCTTGCACACCAGGACCCAGTTGTTCAAATTTAAAGACATTGTTTGTTAACATTTCATTAAAATTTCAAATGTTAATATCTCAATTATGCCAATATTTTTGTTGAAAAAATATGAGAAGCTTTGCACTGCAAATGCTTCTCACACATTTTCAACAAAAAGTATCAGTGTATTTGGTTATAAAGTTGTAAAACACACTTTACAAGTTGACCTCTTAATAAGCTCGTTAGGCTAACAATGCTTTGAACAACAGGGCCAGATATTAAGGCTAACTGCCAGTTTCACCTGTTCCAACAATTCTTTTCTCTTCTGTGTTATCTCACCCAGGACCAGCCGAAAATCAAGCAATATCACATATAAATGTGACACAGGTTGCAAGAATGATGATGTCATGGAGACTGCAAAATGACACCTGTTTATGCCATGCCAGATGTTTATCAAAAGAACTGAATGTCATCCATAGAAAATGTGTGTTCCTTTCAGAATTAAACAAAATGACACCTGTTTATGCCATGCCAGATGTTTATCAAAAGAACTGAATGTCATCCATAGAAAATGTGTGTTCCTTTCAGAATTAAACAAAATGACACCTGTTTATGCCATGCCAGATGTTTATCAAAAGAACTGAATGTCATCCATAGAAAATGTGTGTTCCTTTCAGAATTAAACAAAATGACACCTGTTTATGCCATGCCAGATGTTTATCAAAAGAACTGAATGTCATCCATAGAAAATGTGTGTTCCTTTCAGAATTAAACAAAATGACACCTGTTTATGCCATGCCAGATGTTTATCAAAAGAACTGAATGTCATCCATAGAAAATGTGTGTTCCTTTCAGAATTAAACAAAATGACACCTGTTTATGCCATGCCAGATGTTTATCAAAAGAACTGAATGTCATCCATAGAAAATGTGTGTTCCTTTCAGAATTAAACAAAATGACACCTGTTTATGCCATGCCAGATGTTTATCAAAAGAAATGAATGTCATCCATAGAAAATGTGTGTTCCTTTCAGAATTAAACTGAAGCCTTTCGGACAATAAAATCATGCATTTTAACAGGTTCTATATTTAAAATAGAAGGTTGTAAATCAAAGGGTCTGCAAAAAAATGTATCTGCCATGGGTGTGAGGTGGGGACAGAATAAGACCTGTCCATGCACAAGATAGCTTGGCTAACAGCGCTTTGCTCATCAAATAAAATTTAATGTAAAACTTTAACATTTTGCTAAAGCCCCGCCAACACTGCCACTAGATGTAGTGCAATAGCTCTTCCGTACATTTGTACAGCAAGCTAAAAATTAGTTCCTAGGGATCACTGTTTGGCACACCCAACAGTGATCCTGAGGGATGCCTTTTCCCATTCACGGCTCACATTCATGAAAGATATTTATTATATATTATACCTGTACTTGGACCAGTCTTACAACTGGAAACACTGCTGCCAGTTTCTCACCCCACCCACCAGGACTAACAGACTTTCTCCTCTCTTTCTCCTCTTCAGTGGTGGGTAGGGGTTGAGTCCCTGCAGTACGACTCTGGGTAACTGTCAAAGATTCTGTGTGCTGTCTTGTTGATCCACTTGAAGCTTGTGAAACTAATAAATAAAGAAATGGTTTGAAATAGAAAATATCTGCATTAAAAAACATAGTAGTCATAATAACTGCCTCACTCAGGCCAATCAAATGATTGTCTTACTTTTCTGACTGTGAAAAAAAATGTCAAGCACATGCATAATGTAACTTTTTTATCAGTTGTGTATTATAAGTATCTTTCATGCGTGTGAGGTGTGGATAGAAAAATCTGTCACTAGGGTCACTGTTCGGCATCACGAGGCTTGCTGAGTGATGCCGAACAGTGATCCTGAGTGACGGATTTTTCTATCCATACCTCACACCCATGGAAGATACTTTTTTTTGCAAACCACGCTTTATTTTAACTTTAGAATTTGTTAAAATGCATAGTTTTAGTGTTTGAAAGTTTTCTATTTGATTTTGAAAGAAGGGGCCACATTCAACGACAGCCATTTGGGTCTTTACTTCAACTCCGGCGTGTGTAAACTGACATCATTTTTGCCATTTTTTATGACGTCATCATCTAAAACGCCAACGTCACTTGACGACGCAGTTATGTGACCTCCAATAGTACCAATGCACTGAATGCTTGTGATTTTTATCCTGTCCTGCGTGAGATAACATGGGAGAGATAAGATCTGTAAGTACAAGGGAAACATGCCGATATCCTTATCCGGTGTGCAAGAAAGTTAATTCTGGCTCAACTTTATATTGGAGAAAATACTTCATTTAGCCCAAATCAATGAGAAATTCTCCATTCTCAGTGAGAATTTGAGGCACCGTCCATTTATATCAAATTGCATTTTTGCATACTTTTTACCCAGTAAGGCCGATTTCTGTGACATTTATTGCAACAATTCAAGTGAATCTCTAAAACATTCGCCTGAAAAGGATCACAGACACTCGTTGTGCAATAGATAGCACTGGCATAGAAGCACTGAAGCTATTTTTCTCTACAACACACAAAATATTCTTCATGTTTTAAAATTGTTCTCTTGGCAAAGTACATATCCTGACCATACTGCCCATGTGGTCAGGCTGTCCTATGTCTGCACAATTCAAATTCATTTCATTAACCCTCAAAGTGCAAAACAATGCAGTCAATGAAATTTATGTCTGCAAATTTTCAAAAAAATGTTTTATCCTAGCTATATCATATTGAGAATTCAAAGACTAGAGGGCAAGCAGAGTAGATCTGATCCAGATGCGGCGACTCATTATTAGCCACCTCATCTGGATTTACACTGTTTGAAAATTCAACTACTCTAATTTTTGGCACTTTAGTTTTCAGACAAATTTTGTCCCACTGCAAATATAATACCTTGTGATATATTTCCCTGTAGAGGTGAGGCAGCTTTAGCAAGTTCAAGGTCAAGCTCTATCTTTTTCTCCTTTGCCGGAACTACTTTCTGTCTGGGACTATACTGGAACCAGTCAAGGACAGCAGGATCTATGCATGTAGTCAGGCCTTCTAGGTTTACTAGCACTGCCGCAGGAGCTGTGGTATTAAAATCAAATGAAACTTTACTATTTTCTACTTTTGTTCAGGAAAGACAAAGCCAGTCAATGACTGGTGGCTGTTTGGTAACAGTTTCAGTACTTAATTGTTTTCAATGCTAATTTGTGACTGAGTTTTTTATGCTAATTTGTGTTGCAGTTTCTTTTTGTGCCAATTTGTAGTTTTTAAGCTAATTGTGTAAGGGCTTTTATGCCAAATTTTGTTTGGTAGTTGCTCTTTGGTAGTTGCTCTTTCTTCTGAAAAAACATGTGTATGTACATCTATTGGGCAAGAAATATTTTCCATTAATTCAAAACAAATGGATTGACTTTCAGGGGAAGCAACTCTTACCAGTTTATTCAAATTTTCAGCCTCATGGCATTTCTCAAGAAGGAAAATTTCAGAAGAACAGACTAATGGATGGCTAAATGAATGTAAGACAAAAACTATGAACCCCTTGGCATACTTCATATACAGAAGGTTTAACTATCTCATCATTACCATTATAATCCCCCTCATCTGCCGGGTTGTTTCATTTTACAGCACAGTCTTATCAAGGTCACCTTTTCTTCACCTCAAAATAACTCAATATACACTGACCTTCAACTTGATCATATTTCCGTGGTAACTGGTAGGTGAAGGTAAAGCAGTCATTTTTATCCTCCAAGCCTGAAGAGTCCTCAGAGCTGAGCCAATCAGCAGTATGCAAATGTTCTGTGTTGGTAGAACTACACAATATTGGTATCACAGGAGTTGATGAGCCATCTGCCGAACAGAAATGAATCAAGAGGTTTCTAACAGTTTTAACGAAGACATCCATCATTTTGCTAAAATAAATGTATGTCTGCCCCAAATCATACATTTTTAATTACTTGCCATATTTAGCATAGACTGTACTTATAACTTTTATATCTTGATATTTCTGTATTGAAAAACGATTCTATTAAGAACACAGTCAAATACTGGCATCATAAATTTCAGTCTACTACTTAGTCCAGCCATGAAATTTGCTCTTTTTGTTTTGTTAAATGTGCTTTCAAAACAGCAATGGTTGTAAAATTTGAAGTGGATATTTCAGTTGTTTTGCAACCTGTATACCAACCAGACGCTCATAATCAAGAACAACAGTCTACACCCTTATTCTGTTCTAGACAAATTCAGGTTACCATAAAAATTCAGTTCTAATTAGTGTTGTCCGATTATGGGATTTTCATACTCAATCATGGAAAATAATCGGACAGGAGGTTTTGATTGATTATCGATTATAATTGAAAGCTTTCAAACCAACGGCAAACACAGGTCATATCCCCCAGAAAGGTGGGATACTATCCTTGTGCTGCTTAAAACTATATAAAATCTTGTTAACTTATCATATAAATGCATGATTTTATGTTTAGTACCTTACAACAACAGGTCCTGACATCACACTCATTTTAAGAGGCACTGATGTTTAAGATGTGTACTAAGACTATCAAGTTGCTAAAGAAACACTTTTTACTTCATTCCTCACATACTTTCAAGCTGAGTAGTTTGGATTTGCATTTTTCTTGCAGCAAAGTTGCAATATGTCAAAAATAACTCACAAAAGTGTCAGGTGTGAATTTTTCTGATTATAATCGGTTATTACTAAACACAATCCAATAGTAGAATCGAAAGTAATTTTCGACTGATTATTGATTATAATCGCTCATCGATACAACACTAGTTACAATACAGGATTTTTCCCTTCAAAACCAATCTAAAAAATCTAGATCCATTTTACAAGAAAAATCTAGATTTTTGGAATTGTTTTGGAAGAGATACCAGATGGATCTAGATTTTTTTGCATCGTTTCAGCAGAGAAAACCCCATCTTATAGCAAAAGTACACAAGACTGTTTTAGACATTTGGGGTTATTCTAGAACGGGGAACCACCATCTTACAACCAAATAAGTAGGGTCAAGTCAGGTAACTTTGGACAGCCGGTAACATCGGAGTTCAGACATACCATTGCAAAAAGTGAAAATCCAAATGAGATGGCTCATAATGAGCCATCTCATCAGGATTTTCACTGTTTGCCCAGTTAATTTTGTTTTAATTCCGCACAACTGACATATACAGGAAACAATGTCACTGTCCAATTTGCCCGCTGTCTGAATTTACCCGACTTTACCCTAGACTATTCAGATATATAACTTCACTCACCAGCAGTATAGAGAAGTGCCTGGATTGAAGACACAGTCCCAGAACAACCAGATATGATATCATTCCTACATGTTTTCATCTCAAACCCTGTCATCATCATCTCCATAACTGCAAAGTTCTTCTTTCCACCCTCTGCTGAAAACAAAAATACTTTTTTTCTAAAGGACGATACCTTAGAGAACGTAAATTGCCTTACTTAAGAATCGAAATAATTATTTTCAGGTTTTATCAAGTTTTTCATCCCCCAATGAAACTCAAAACAGTGATTACAATACTTTTATTGGCACTTATTTCAATTATTCTAACTGAATACTTTTACAACTTACATCGACATGTGATGTATATAACAGAGACCAAGTACCCTTAATATCTGACTAGGAGAAGATGGAGTTGACATTTCTGAAAAACAGCCGGTGCTTAACAACATGTAAGCAGAGAACAGAGATCTATATCCCTGCCTTTTTTTTTCACCAAAAGATAAAACACGTTGGATGGCTTCATTTAAAGCACTGCAATATGAATGTACATAATCAAGCACTTTCTTTATTTCATAAATACTTTATGTTTGATATTCAAGAATTTGAAACACCCTACCTTGTGGATGTGCCCAGATCTGCAGCTCACGTTCAATGCAAGCATCTAAGTTGATAATGTGATCTAAGTACATCCACTCGACCTGATATAGGGGGTCAGGTATAAAGGTTACTGTAGTAATAACGTGTAGGTATTTACCCTCTACTGGAAACACATCTTCCAGTAATGTAGTAGCTTCTATATCACTTGGTTTGGGATTCTTCTGTCGCCATGATGATAATATCTCTATAGCAACCAACAGCGCAGCTTTACTCAGCCTAACTGAAACCTGAGGAAGCTCAAAGGCTTTTTCAATCTTTGGCAAGTAGATATTTTTCCTGAAAAGGTGTATGTAAAATTACTTCACTGCTACCCTATTTATTTGGATATAAGTGGAGAGGAGGGGTGGGGGGGGGGGGGGGGGGGTGGGAGTGGATCCCTGAAGAATGACCCCAAAAAATCTAGATCCATCTAAAGATTCTTGGGACTGTTTTGGAAGGGACAAACCATCTTCTAGTAGAATTACCCCAGCTATTGATATTGCTTACGACCAAATTCTTGGACAACAGTGACTTTGCGCAATACTGGGTCCATCAACAGCACAAGTAAGCCAATTGTTATTACCAAAGTGTCCACTACAGTTGTTCAATGCAGTGGCCAATGCAAAACACATTTCTTTACATAGTGCAGATTATATATTTTATGGTCCTTTGGGAAAACTGACTTAAGTTAATTGTCTTGAAAATGAAGTTTTGCTTAAGCCAGTGATAAGGTGCATGGTCGGTGTTGCAATTTTCATTGCTGGTCATAATTTTTTCTTTTGACTGACTTGTTGTTTTACGTCCACGGTAAACAGCTATGGTCATGTCGGGACTGTCAGTTAACCTAACCACACTATTCCTGGGCAGGCTTAGACCTCCTAAGTGATTAACCAGTACTAAGTGCACATACTTTCGCCAGTAACTGACAACTGCCCTTCTTGAAAACCGTGTCTGCTGTTTTCATTTATTTGATGCAGTCCTTTCTTCCAAAGGATCTAACTTTTTAGAACTTGATACATAAATTCACAAATTTTCAGTCATTGCTGAATAAAGTAACCTATAAAATATACCAGCATATACCATTACTCAGAGACATAGAATCACAACAAAAGCAAACACCATTTCAGCTTCACAATTTTAATGACTGTTTCAAACAGTACTTATGATCAGTCACAACGTGTTTTTACGGAGAATTAACAGAAAATATCTTCAATTCCTCAACTTATATGGACCCCATGAATTGAGATCAAAAGCAAATTTACCAGTATACAGGCAACAGTAATCGTCTGGTGTAGAGAGCACCACTTGTGGTTGGTACCACTGTAAGCAGCTCTGATCTTGTACCGTCAACATCAACACTTGTTAATCCAACATGAAATCCAAACAGCTGAAGAGAAAATTGTTCAATGAGACATATAGAAATATTTCAATAAAGGGATCAGACTTAGTTTTTCATGCATTAATGTTTGAAGGGTCCCGAGGGAAATGTTGAAAACCAACGCTGTATACCGAGGTTTTCAACATCTCCCGAGGGACCTCGCAAATGTTAATGCATTGGAAAATGATCACAATTATTGCATAAATTCAACTACAATGCTACAAAATAACAAACATGTTCTGGCACTATTTTTCAGCCTCATCGCCATTACCTTGCTGATTCTTACAGGCATTATGCATGTCTATAAAAATCCTTGCTTCAGGCCATGATCAGCTTCCGTGAATGTCTGTCCACCCTTTAGCAGCAATTCACAAGTCATAATCATGTTCATCAAAGTTTTCACTTGATGTCGTCTGCACTCTACAATATCTGAATTTGTATAAATCTTCCCTACAAGTCTTATAAGAAAAACTGCAAATGCAATCTCGCCACTTGTATCTGTACTGATGGAGTATTGTCCTGCAACAGAAAGTCCCAAGCCTAGTCATTATACTGCCTGAAAGGCCTTGTTAATACATGGTTTTGTATTTGTAAAAACATGCCTATTAATAGCGTGTGACATCTACATTTATGCAAAAAATGTTCTTATATTAGGATGAAGCTTAGACAGGTCCCTATCACAAAACACAAGAATTCTGCAGAAAGTGGTGTCTCACCTGTCAGCACATTGTCACAAAACACAGCTTAACCAGAAAACTCCACGCAAAGTTTACACTGCTGACACCACTGGCGGAAAAGAAATGCCTATATTTTGCTACCACTCATTGCAGTCAATAACCACTCAGAAACACATGGTTATAATGAAGAAATGTGATAACTATTCATTATAAACATATATATACTTGTAGTCAGCTGTGAGCAAGAAGTACCTACTTTGATTTCAATGATGTTTTTTCCCTCAAATTCCTATATTTAAAGCAAACACAGCTGGCCAGGTCAGAAAGCCACAGACTGTGGCATAATCGCAGCAACTGATCTATGGCATGCCATTTGCAAAGGTTCTTTTTATAAGACAGGAATTTATGGGTTGATAAGGATCTGCAATATATTATATGCATACAGACTGACTTATCTCCCTTACCTTCATCTGTGTATGAGAGTAACAGTGATGTAACAGTGAGCCAGGTGGTCCTGCTATCTTGCTCACCAGTCGTACCAGTTTCCTTGGATACATGGCAGAGGTCACTTGAAGGTCAAATCTCTCACTTGAAAACTGGACACCAAAGAGCGGGTAAAGCTTGGTTGGGGTTTCTCCCTGATAATGTTAAATTTGAAAGTCAAGTTACCATTATTATACTATGTATTCAGATTACTTTACATTATGTTGAATGGGTACACTTTCAAGACAAGCAACTTTGCCATTTTGTTTTTTTGCCTCCTTTCTCAATCAGGATCAACTCTTAAAGGAAATAATTTGTTCCCTCAGATGCAAGCTGATTTTAGTCTACAAAACATGCTTTATTACTTCAAAACCTCAGCATGCCAAATGCGCAAAGGCAAACTGAAGCGTCAGTCTACTTTCACTTTTGCAAAGGTAGTTGATTTGGACAGATTTCCCTCCCATGAAATCTTTATATACCGCACTCACATTTCACAGGTGTATTAGGTGAAATATCATAATTTCCAAACAAAACTTGATAAAACTGACTACTTTTGAAGCAAGAATAAGCAGTTATAATTATTCTTGAGTTGTTAAGTGGTTGAAGAATTTTTTTTTTTGAGTAAATTCTCTATATTTTACTTTTTAAGAAATATTAACCAAAATGTTCAGTTCACCATGCTAATACTGTAGCCTGTTTTTGTTGGGGTTTTTTTCCTGTAATTTTGAAAAGGTAAACAGAACGGTGATAAGTTGTGAAACTGATGTGTACCTTTGAACCTCTGGGTCTTGAATGGTATTTTTTCTTAGCAATAGCACAGTGAGCATGCTCAGCAGAAAGAAGAGATATGACTGGTTGAAGCAAGGTCAAGTGATATGTTCTGGTAGGCACAAACTCTTCCATGGCCCTCATCTGTTCTTCTGTAGGGTGTGGACGGTGTTCATCAACAATTTCTGAAAGCAAAGTAAAGACCATAGAAGTTCAAAGAATTTAGGCACATAAAATAAAACCCCATAGTTGTCCTAAAATGGAAAAGTTGGTTTACAATGCAGAAATGGGTCTTAAAATGCAGATGGAATGAAAAGATATTGTAGACCAAGGAGAGGACTGGTTGCTCAGACCTATCCGTCCCGATACTATTGTGTGTCAGAAGAAACAATCTGCTCCTTTCTCAGTTAAGTGAAATTGCTAGTTCATTAATGGATATACTGTCTCACATAGATAATGATGCCCTAAATAGCACAGAATATATGTCTTTAACCCTTTCGCTGCCGTAGGCGACTGGAGTCGACTACCTGGCTGACTGCCATAGGCGACTTGAGTCGACAAAGCTAGTACTTGTTTTTAACCAACCATATGTAAGTTTCACGATGTGGTGAAATTCACAAAACACTGGAAATCAATCCAAAGGTCATATGCCGTGTGAAAACACACCAAACAATGAACAAAAACGGAAGTAGATTGACAGTGAAAACGTTTTTGTCAAAAAGGGAAATGTTGTGTTTTTGCCATTCAAAATGGCGTCTGAAGCTAAATCTTGGTTGCCTAAGGGAGCAGATGTTGAAGATATATGGTTGAATGTAACTGAAGGCTATGGATAATGTGGGTAAATAAACTATTGTTTACAAAGTTTTGTTGACTCTATCGTAATACATGATGAGGTATCATGACATTTTGGCCCACATCTGAATTTCTGTACTTGGCGCTGCCGACTGGGGGGTGGGGTAAAGTAGCACCTTTGTATGAAACTGTTGGACTGAAATAAGTACATTGACAATTTTATACACATTGCCATAGTTTCTTAGCATCATACAAAATATGTGTTGAGGTTCAAATATGTTAGAAAACTGTAAAAGGAGGTACTTGAAATGCTATTTCAAGCACGCATTTTGTGACTTTCTAATATAACGGGTGCTAGAATATAGACATGACCCAAGAACAATGCCTCCTGTTGAGAAATCAGGTTCTAAGACATGGAGAGCTTTAAATACAATGTTTCAATAGAGTTTGCAATAAAATTGCTATTTTCACAGTTGTATTCTTAAGACAAATATGGTTGTAGCCTCTAGAATACATATATTTGCTCCTGATCACTTATTATTTGTTAAATAGGCCGTAAAATTCAAGAAATAATATTATTGCAAACTGTTGGAAAACAATTAAACTGGTTTGAGCTTCATACCATCTTTAATTAATGAGTAATATATAATTTAATAGCTGAACCCTGTGATAGCAAAATATGAAAAAATATTTGGCACTAAGGGGAACTTTTCACTATATATTTGGCAGCGAAAGGGTTAAGCATGGTTGGGCCAAAAATAAAATATTTAAAGTTTCCCCTTACGCGACCGACCCTAAAAAAATGGCCCTACCCAAAAAATTTTTTCCATGATTTGGGAATTAAAATTATTTTTTTTCTTCACTAAAATTTAAACCTTCCGATTAGAGGACTTTTCTTAATTATTTTGTTAATTTCCAATGCAAAATTCTACTGCTAAATTCTTTATGGAACTGTTTTGAACACTTAAGTGGTTATGATAATTTTTCTGTATATTGTAATTCATTATCCTAGTCTGGGAGAAAGAAAAAAAATATTTTACCGACCGAGCGACCCTTCTCTTTTTGACAGGGTCGCGTAAGGGGAAACAAATTTATTTCTAAAGTTGGCCTTATGGAATGTGCAGTTCAGTCCTTAAAATCTAATCTATCGGAATAAACTCAATTGTTGTATGCAAATCTAACCAGACTTTGTGTGCAAAGACACCCAGTTTAATGAGGAGATGTGCAGTTCATTTATTAAACACAGCAGGATACAATATTGTGAGGATAAACCTGGCAAGCATCAGGATGTTCACACACTAGCCTGTAAATGCTCAGTTCACACCAGCCAAAGACAAAGTCTGTCATGAAAAATTCTCGTTCACCTACCTGTATGCTTCTTAGCATACGGCTCATAATCATATTTGTATGCGCAATCCAGGAACTTCTGTACTCTATGGACAGTTGTACTTGCCACGTTCAAATGACACTGACCAATCAGAAATCTCGACAGAGAATTCTCTCTTGCAAATACTGCCGAGTCCTCAAAATCTGAGGTTGAAGATCTTGAGCCTGAAATAAATAATCACAACTTTAGATATGACTATTTGATGTTTAATCAAAAGAACAAAGAACAAGGCTCTTTTCCATAACCAAACAAGCAAATATTCAGTCGGAAATGATTTTGTTTAAGGTGAAATTGGTACACATTTAGGAGAAGCAACTCTGTCATTTTCAGTTTTCCTACTCTTCTCAATGGAGGTCAACTCTTAAAGACAAATATTCTGTCCTATATAGAACCCCCCCTCCCAGTCTTTATTGGTTTTATGACCCTGTTATGTCATTACCTATGTGAGAAAGAGTAATTCTTTTGATGAAACAGCAGTCACAGAACTGTTGGGTAATAGGATTATGATACCCAATAAACAAGAATATTTGTCTTTAAGAGCAAGAATTTGACCCTTTCTTGGAAGGTTTTGTTGTCTACACACAGAAGCAAACATGAGGTCATACAGTTACTTTCCTTTGTAAAAATGGTGGAAAAACATTGAGGTGTACCCATCCATCTTTATTCTTCATAAAAGCAAGCTCTGATCTGTCATAAGAACTGCAAACCTAGGCACTTTTATAACATGATATAGCTGTTATTCAGTGGATAATGTCTTGTCATAATAATCATATGACCACATGTGTGATAACACTTTGGCGGGTACACGTAACGTCATTGACAACGTCCGTGTCAATTGATTGATTGATTGATTGATTGACTTGTTGCTTTATGTCCACGGTAAACAGCTATGGTCATGTCGGGATGGTAAGTTACCCTAACCACACTATTCCTGGTCAGGTTTAGACTTCCTAAGCGGTTAACCAGTACTAAGTGCACTTACTTATGTCCCTGTCAACAATGCGTTTTCTCATTGAAATAATGTTCAGTTTGAAAGTGTTTTAATCCCATTTTAAGGGGTGATATAATGAACAAAATCTTACACTTGTGGTTATTTCATATGAAATTTATGAAACTCCCCACAGGCTTGTTTCATAAATTTCATATGAAATGACCACTTGTGTAAGATCCTCTATTTACTGAGGACAAACAACCTTCTTTCTGTGTTGAAAGAAGTAGGTCTATCACAGAATTGTCATCCAGCACTCACCTTAGGGGCCCTAAGGTCCAGTGGTTTGATGCACTCAGCTATGGCAGACCTTGGAATTAGCAACAGACCCGCCACAACTGAAAAACTCTGTCAACTCAGCAGTAAATGGGTATCTTTATCAATCAGGTAAGATTAAAGGCAATGAAAAAAGAGTGATGGGCTTTTTCTTTCATACTCCATGCCCAAGGTACTGTGGCCCTCTTACCCCACTGCCCCTAGGCAATGGGAAACCTTTACTTTTTACAATAAACCTCTTTTCTTTCTACATTTAAGGTGAATGGGTACACTTTCAGGAGAAACAAATCTACCATTTTTGTTTTTCCTCTCTTCTCAAAAGGGTTCAACTCTAAAAGTATAGAGTTCCCTCCTAGTGGAATAAATTAATTCTTTAAGAACTGGTCTCCTTTTGGAAGGAATATGTTGTTCAGGGAAGCAACACAAAGTCACAAATGCCTTTTATCTTGGTGAAAGGGGCAGAAAAACATAAATCTTAATAAAGATCTTACTGTGCATTGATCCATCCTCGTTCTTTGTCAACACATAAAGATAGTCTGTCCAGAAGACCCCAAATTTTTCCATGGCATGCTGCTCTGTGTATGCCTGTAAGTGGTAATCCCAGTCTAGCACCCGGTCGGACGGTATCCCAAGATTCCTAGTACTGTGGGAGTCGAACAAGGACTGGGCTAGATAGTTGCTAACTGTTTTATTGGGTAATGAGTCACCCCCAGACAGCAGTAGGTTGTTCTGTTGAAGGAGAAATACTAAATATTACAAGGATATACATTATGTTATTTCTTTGACCTGCTTGTAAGTTTTGTGTTTCTTTCCCCATGTATGACAGGGAGTTGAGAGGAGCGTGTTTGTGTAATTTCTTAATTTTCAGAAGATAACCACAGTTGCTTAAATCTAACTATTAGTTAATTAAAGAGATCTTACAGTTACAAACAATACTGTACAGATAAACTGTGCCATTTCTGCAAAAAAATTAGCAGCCTGAGCTTGTTTTTATACATAATTCAAGACTTCACGAACTTTTGACTAATAAATTTGTTACATTAGGGATTCTTCTATCAATAAAAGTAATGCTGCTACCTTCATTAGGAGTCAAACTGAGGTGGTTCTATAAAAATAAAAATAAACAAAAATTATTCCAGAATTATATCACTTTTGTTATTATAATTATTATCAGGAGGTCTAACAGACTTAGTCTTACAAGAACCTAAATCACAAATACCATCTACAATCCATCAGAGTACTATCTGACAGCAAGCTTACCCTAGAGTTCTCTTCACTCCTGGCCCCACATATACAGTTTCCTTGTGAGAAGACCCTGAGATTAGTCATACCAAACTGTACATTGAAGAACACCAACCCCTGCATCAGGACTTCCATAGAGATACCCTCGGATTCTAAATACAGGAAAGGCTTAAAGGAGACCTTTCTGGGTCCATAGTGGGCTTTCTCTCTGGTAGCTTCTGTCAGCTGGAAGCAAATCAGAAGCAAATTTTCATTCATGAAAATCTCAACCCATTGCAAACTGGGTATTTTTGCCGTCTACTGGAATTGTCGTCTGCATCAAAAATCAAGAATATTTTTATAATATTGGTCTAACTAACTCTTGTAGAAATGATGTCTAGGCAGCAAACAGTTTGGATCTCAGATAAGGCCCCACATTTGTGGGGCCCCATCTGGATCCAAACTTTTTGCCCAGATACCCCTAAAGGGGTATCCCAAATGGAATGGGTTAATAATAAAGTGCCAGAAACAAAAATAGTTTAATTTGCAAACAGCATAGATCCAGATGAGTTGCCCATCTGGGTCTTGATTATTTGACCTCTAATCTTTAAACTCTCAGTGTGACATAGTTTTTATGTAAACATTTTCTTTGAAATTTTGCAGACATTAATTTTGTTGTCTGCTTTTTTGGCCCTTTAAGGGTTAACACTTTATCGGACATTTAAATTTGTAATGCTTATCAGGTTTGTAAAATATTTCTTTAATGAACTGAACTTTGCTCTTTTTTCAATGTTGAACAACCATTCCAAATGAGTAACTAGGTCTGCATTTTGTACATTTCACATGAACGGAATCAAGCAATCCTCAAAATGGCTTAAAAACTGTTATGACTCAGGCTATGGTTATACTACACTTATGGGACTGCAGAATCAGATATATTTACCAAATGTTAATAGCAATACTCAGTCTTCTCAATAAGGACAATATCTGAAGACAGTTCTGACATTTCTATCGATTCTCCATAATAACACCTTACATGTTCCCTTTATAGCACTGCTCCTTGCTATAATGATGGGCAAAACTATGGCTTTATGGAAACTGAGAAAAAGTACAACAAAATGATCAACAAATAATCCCACATCACTTACCTTAAACATAATAGACATTTTATAAGCGTACGTCCCCAGGGAGAAGACTGACACCATGGGTTTTCTTCTCTCCTTGACCTCTTCTTGTGCTTCTTCTTCATCTGCTAAGATCTGGGGCACAAATGACCATGCCCACTGGCCCCACCCCTGCTGGCTCTCTGCTTCACCTTCAGCTACTGCCTCTAGGGATTCTATAAAAAGAAAGTCTTGTATGCTGTAAATCATTTTACTTAGGCATGTTATCATGCTTATTTCTGATTTTTTTTCCATGTAAGTATTATACAACTGTGCTCTAGGATTTGTGACATACCCTAAACTGTGGAAAAGACCCTGCCCCCTCCCATAGACTATGTGGCTGTCAGTAACTTGTCACCAAGTAAACTAAACAAAGCATAAAATATTCTCAAGGTTTCAAGTTTCAGAAGAATAATGTTTTATGGGCTAAATAAACTTGCAAATGTTAGTTGAAATAAAATATCAGTTTACACCAAAGGGTGAAGACCTCTTCAAAGCAGAACTCTTTCCAATGCTAAATGGTTTCATTTCACACAGCCTTTCAAGTTTCAATAATACCCTCCAATCATCCTAATGACTGAAATATCATAATAGGGATGTAAAACTGAAATTCATCCATCCGTCAATTCAGGTAACACTTGTTTTGTCTAGATCAAGAAAATTTTTACTACATCTAAATAAAAGCATATGATCTAGGCAGTTCAGTTCAGATAAGGTAATGTAAAATAAAAAAAATTATCTCAAAAGTACATTAAATACCCTCTCTCATCTAGAGCTCTGGTTTACAGCAGGGCTCAAGACAAGATTATAAAAAGAAGGGGTAATAGGATAGTTTTACATATTTCATATATATTTATTATTTCTACATATAAATGTATGTTGACTCCTCATTAGAACTGTCTCAGTGAGACAGTTCTAATGAGGGGTCACAACACATGTAAAGATTGCAATACCTGTCTGCTGTTCATGAGGCATCTTCTGTTTCTCTGGCTCATTTACTTCAGATTCAGCAGCATGTTTAAACTCCATAGTACCATAATATAGTGCCAGGCTAAGCTCTACAAGCCGTATAAACATCGGCAACTGAGTGTCGGTTATCGACAGATCAAATCTCTCACAGTACATGTCTAATTTTGTGTCCGAGGGATACTTTGCTTTCAGAGTGTCATACTTCATGTAAAGCCGGCTTGAAACAGAGCACCTGTACACTAGTGGGTCCTGATAATTCTCAATTCTCCCACTAGCATCTCGTTTATCCAAACATATAGTCAAATCACAGATATTAATAGCTCGGCGTAAAACAAAATCTGGGGCAGTTAGTTCTACAAAAGATCTTGTCCAGTCCTTATTAACACTATAAATTTCTGCTGATTTCATGTTAAGTGATAAAACAATGTCATCTTCTACAAATTTAACTATCAAGTTATTGACAATAATGCTCACGTTGTTTGTTATTTTGTTCATTAAGCTCTGTAAATAGCCTGGTGGTAAATCCTCAGCCTCTTGCCGACGTGACTTCAGCTTCTGGCTAGAACTGGATTTTCTAATGGACGATTCCGAGCCACCACGTGAACTCCCTTTGTCAGAATACGCTGTGTCTCTCAGCTTTAGAATGCACTCTATTGTGTTAATAGTGACTACAACTGGTTCAGAACCAAGCTTTGTCCAGGGAACATGAAGTCGCAGCTCGTGTATATGTCCACTTTGGAAGACAATCGGCAACTGCATAGCCTTCTCAAGGACGTCCAGTCGAAGGTCAAGGTTATAGAGCACAGCATCTCCTCCCCATAGTGATAACTGGAAGTCTTCAGATCTCAGTTTCACATACTTGTCGACATACCCCATCAACAAGGGGGTTATGTAAGATTCAAGTTTAAACATTGTGACAGATATTCAGCGTCCTACCCCATTGTTACAACCTGCAATGAAATCAATGACATCCAGATAAGGTGGCATTTTGAGAATAATTCATGGAAAAGTCAGGGAATTTTGAAGTGAAGGATGATTGGCATCAGACTAGGCTTCCTCTAGCTTGATCCTTGAATGAGACAGCTCTAATGATCGGTCACAACATATCTTTAGGGCTCTCGATCACTATAATTTAGGGCCAAAATTATGCCCCATTCCCAATGCCAATAAGTATCTTCCCCCACCTATTCAAAATTTTATAAAAATTCCCAATCTGACCAAATATCCCTGCTCAACTCAAATTCTGGGCTCTTAATGAAACATTTTTTTTTCATATAGCAAGCATCTGCATTAAGGAAATGATTTAAATTATCCTGTAGGCAGTTTTGACCTACTGGTATATGTTTTAATGTTTGCTACATGTAGTTTGATTTGCCTTATTTCCTGAAGAAAATTTCACAAAACTAGGTTTAAAATGATTTTTTCACAATTTCAGTCAAAGTGTGAGTACAAATTTTCTAATTTCTAAAGGCCCAGTCCCCATGTCCCAAAAATGGGTGTGACAGCCCTGTATCTTTATTTTCATCCTCAAAGTGACATTTATCTGGGCCTTTGATACGGAAAAATATTTACAAGTGGAGTTAAGGTAGAGTATAATACTGTAATAAGTCACTAGATATCATTCTAGAATTACTGTCAACCACTTCTAAAGGCCACTTCTGTTAAGCAAAAGGTGATTTTGGTTGTTAACTGACCTGCATTAAGCAAGCACCTGCTTTTATGTAAATGAGTATGTGTCCATCTTAACCAGCGAAGTGCTCTCATATATAACAAACTAAAGGCTGAGTTTAGTACAAGTAAAGTGGCAAAAGTACTCATATGAACGAATCTATGACAACTCACCGACAGACAACTGGCCGACACGACAAGTCACAGACATACTTTTTTCACCGACAACCAACTCACCGACACGACCACTGGCCGACAGGACAAGTCACAGACAATTAAAAAAAAAAACTCACCGACGTTCGCCGACACTCACCGACACCCATAGAAAAAGCAGCATTCAATTACGATCCCGGGGAACACTTCCTGGGCTGCCTTGTGTGACGCTGTCTCAAAATCGAAACGGAAATTTTCAACCTCAAGTGTTAACCACAATTCAAGAATTTTGGATTTGATAGCAGTGAAGGCTTCTACATACACGTCTTTGGAGTTTTTGGGTAGAAGACAATATACAAGTGGCACCATGCGACCGAGGTAAGAACCATGAATGCTGTACAGTTGAGTGAATAGAGGTGAAGCAACATTAAAGGTGCCATCTGCATACCAGGTTTTACATGATGAAAGATTTGACAGATTTTCATTTGTTGCAAATATTACTATTTTCCCATTGTCATTATTGCTGTCATATATGATCCAACTTTCACCGGTATTAATATCCGTTATACATGAGCTTTAGGGATTATTGAAGTTGTATTCACTTTTGTAAAGAAATATAATAAGGTTTTGTCTGCGAGTTGTCGTGTCGGCGACTTGTCTTTGTCGATCAGTTGTCGTGTCGGTGAATATTTTTTTGTCTGTCAGTTTTTGTCTGCGAGTTGACTTTCGGTCAGTTGTCTGTCGGTGAGTTGTCGTGAAGTGATATGAACATTGGGCTGAAACTAGAGAAATGGTGAAAATGCTCATACATGAGCACAAGGACAAGCCTAGTGAAGAAGCAGAAAGAACTCAAATATAAGCACTAGGCTATGCCTAGTAAAGTGCCCATAATTATGAGCACAAGACTGAGCCTAGCAAAGTGGCAAAAGTGTTTATATGAGCACTAAGTGAGTCAGTAAATAGCTATTCATACCTAATACTTAATTTTGTAAATGATCCATAAACATTTCTAAATGTTCAGTACCTCGACTCATACCCAGAACCAATCCTCAAAGGACAGGCACGGTTCCGTTCTTTGAGAGCTAAGCAAAGGGTAAAATATTGGAGATGCACATCAGATTTTCATATCAAAGTCCAAAAATGACCTTTTAATCTTTAGGAAATGAATAGGTTTAAAAACATCTACCTTTATTTTAGGAAATAAGACTCGTCCGATCTTATGTGTCATGTCGATTACCGACACTCAGGTCAAGGAAACATGTTTAAATAAGGAAATTATGATAAAGTCTGACCACCATTTATTGTGGCAAGTAAAACCGTCAACAAACCTAGGAGTTTCACTTGTTCGATAAAACCTAAATGTATTCAAAACCTTGCAAAATGCAATTTTATGAACTTTCAGCTTTGCCAGATCACCAGTGGTTAGACAGCGCTGTCGACATACCTGTCGTGCTTGTGCTGGCTGCATAACAGTCGTGTCCAGTCTGTTCATTCGTGAAACATACATATATTTTTTTCTTCTTCGTCTTCTTCTGTTTCACTCACTGTAGATATTGTATGTTTCATTTGTGAAACTTTCTGTATTAATAAATAAACTTGTAAACTTGAATTTACTGGCAATAACATTTTTCTGCAAAAGAGAATTCCCAAGTATAAAGACCTTTTGTTTGCTCGACTTATAGGGTACATCAATCAGCCTGCGACAAATTGCAATTCCATCAAGCATGAAGTTAATTCTGCTGCAGGTCGGTTCCCAGATGTATACCACATTGACACTTCTGACGGTGGCATATCTCTTCTTCTAAAGAACTTATAGTCTACAGTTTAGGAGCAAGCCACGGATGCCAGAAAATGGCGAGAAGGTATACATTTTAGCTGCATTTTGATTGTTTTTTATTTCAGCTCTAACAACCTTTTCTTTTTCTTTTCTCTTTTCTTTCGTTTTTTAAGCCATTAATCATCACATATTTGTCATCATTTTTAGCATCCAGCCTCCTGATTTTTTTCTTTTCTTTCCTTTCATTTTTTGTATGGGGGTGGGGGAGGGGGCAGCTCATGTCGAGGACATTAGCCGAACACCGAAAGTGGCCTGACAAATCCATTGCCCGGCTGTCCGGGACAGGTTAAAATTTTTGCTGGACTGGGCAAGTAAATTTTTTTTTTACTTGCCCCAAAATGTATAGGTTATATAGGTAAACCCCATGTGTTTCAGCTTTTTCCGACAGAAGCGGTTTACCGGACAAGTAGATCAAATTTTGATTTGTCAGGCACTGTGGGGGCCTCCCCGCAGTATATTTTTGATTTTCAGGACTCTCTTGACAGCGTTTTACGCACTTTTATAGTGTACTATAAGACAAGTTGTTGCCTTTCTTTATCCATGACTTTTGGTCGTTTGTGAAACATATTTCTAAACATATTTTTTTAGAAATATGTTTCACAAACGACTAAAAGTGATGCAGTATCTATGAACGGATTTTCTTAAAACTTGGCATATGAATTCGTCTTGGGAATATCTTGGTTGGGATTGTTAAGGTGGTGATTTACGGTAAATGTAAAAATCTGCATAAAACCATAAAAAAGTATTGTTTCTCCCTAAAAGTTAGCAGACTTCTTATTTTTGTTGTTCTTTACAGTTTAGAGTACAAAATAGACGTACATGCTGCTTAAAAAAGTGTATTTATAAGGAAAGATCAGAGGGTAATTCTCTGCGAATAAATCTGAAAAAATAATATTGTTGTTGAAAATTTACGTAGTGCTGAAGGTGCGTTATTGCATAATGAAGAGCGTCCTAGCAATTATTTATTCCAACTCTTTCTCAAATTGTAATGTTGACCGATAAAAATGGTAGCTTTTTCTCAAATGTTCAACCATGTACAAAGTAAATGTACACTGGACGCATTTATTAAATATAGGGTAGGAAAGCATACCCATGTTAACACCTACAGTATAAATAATACATTACTGACATGATCAGTGGTGTGTAGATGAAATTGTTCAACCTTGTTAAAATAGTCTCACCTGTCTCACCTGTGTGTTTTGACAAAAAATTTGGACACAGACTGCATCTTTTTTCATCTGTTCAGCCTGATAATGTGTGAAAGAGATTGAAAAAATAATTGCTAGGACGCTCTCCATTATGCAACAAGGTACTCTAAGCACTAAGTATATTTTCAATAATGATATTATTTTTTCAGATTTATTCGCAGAAAATTACCCTTTGATCTTTCTTTATAAAAACACTTTTGAACATTAACAAATGCTGCATTTTGGAATTCTAAGTTATGAGAAACAACATAAAGAAGGCATCTGCTAAGTTTTGGAAAGATCAGTGTTATTTTGAGTATTTTATGCAGATTTTTGTCTTCGTCCCAAATCAGTGATTATCACCACCTTAATGGGCAAATTTCGATATCTTGTAACAGAATTATTGCCCTTGTTAGTGTCGCAAAAGTGGGTCTTGGTCTGTCATTCCTTTACACTTTGAAATATCTTGATGCAAGTTTACTGAAATGATTGAAATAATATATTTTTTCTGTTGTTAGCAGAATTTTGTCCACCAGGGTTATCTGTCCCTGCCCCGGGGCTATATACATGTATAAAATCATGAAAAAGTCTGTATAAAATCAGGGCTGAAATCGATTTTCGAGGTTATCGAAACAATATAAGCTTTCTGTCATGATCAAAATTTTGTCCCCAGGGTTATCTGCCCCTGGCACAGGGCTATGTACATGTATAAAATCATGAAAAAATCCATATAAAATCAGATGTTTGGAAAAGCCTTATGGCACATCTTTATAAAATCAGAATCGAAAGAGATTTTCTGGAAACTTGCAGTAAATTATCAAAGTAAAATAACTTCCTCTTATGATCAAAATTTTGTCCCGAGGGACTATCTGCCCTGACACAGGGCTATATACATGTAACAAATCATGAATTAATCTGTATAAAATCAGAACTGAAAGGGATTTTTATGAAACATGTAACAAAGGCCAAAGCAATAATAGCTTCTAGTGATGGCAATAATAGTTTCTAGTGATGGTTAAAATTTTGTCACAAGGAAGTTAATTATCTGCCCCAGTCCTGGAGCTATATACAAGTATGAAATCATGAAAGAAAAAAAGCTATGAAAGGTTTGCAGTGCTGGGTATTACGCAGTCGTTTACGATGTTTTTATTTTATATAACATTATTAGTTCATGTCTAAACGCAATAACATTGCCCTTCCTCCATCCTATATGAGCCTTTTTCATCTTTTGCACCCTACCCTTTGGCAACCTTAGGGACAATTTTTAATACAAGATTCTTACCAGATAATTAATATTTTTTATTGAAGGCTTTAAGTTTTGGGGCAAAATTCTACGAGAATGGGACCCCTTCTTTTCAGATAGAACTACAATTTTTGGAAAAGGCGGAGTCCCGGACTTTTTCTTTTAAGATTCAAGTGAGAGCCCTGTTGGAAATCAGATTTTCATTATTGGAGATTTCTGGAACTTGCTTTCGTAAGTCTCCTGGATACTAAAGTAGCATTCACTATTTCATAAAAGACTTAAAGTCATGATGAAAGAAAGACAAAAACATATCTTAAAGTATCCATAGTCCTATCAGCGGTAAAAGCGCCTAAACTCAAATCATTGTAAAAAGCTGTCCAGCCTTCACGTTTGGTAATAAAATGTGGGTTGGCGTGCATATATTGAGTCATATAACTGGCAAAAATGAGAGAAAACACATTTTGAATAATAACAAATCGCTACACAAAATACAATTTCCTTTTCTGGTTTCCCGTCTAGCAATGCTATGTAAACATAGGCGGGATAGTGATTGGGACTCCACGCCTGTACATTGTATTTTTACCATTTTATGAAATCGAAACTAGGTCATTTTAGTTGCCAACTAAAATGACCCAATTAAGTTTTCAAACCCTTTTTATGTGAAACTCAAGGATGTTTGATTTTTTTAAAGCTGGCTAATCACGGTCGTTTACAAATACGAAACTACAGTCAGAAGCTTGCAGCGATACCTCCTGATAAAATTATTCATGCTGATAGAGCAATGGGGCCTTTAAAGTACACTATAAAAGTGCCTAAAATGCTGACAAGAGAGTCCTGAAAATCAAACATTTTCTGGGGCAGGCCCCAGATCCCTCCTCTCGCACAATGAGAGAGGGAAACCCCTCTCATACTCTCCCCTCCCACCATAGGTGCTCGGCTTATGTCTTCGACATCAACTCCAACCCCCACCCCCGCAAAAGTCAGGGGCTGGATCCAGCCTTTATAAAATGTTGCGGTTGGTGGATTAAATTAAGTTGTCTTAAAATTGGAGAAATGGGCTAGATCAATACTGCCTGAAGGTAGAACGGTTGCTTTGTTTCCTCAAACTAAGTTTTGAATTCAAAGGTTTAATTAATTGTAACTAGGAATTGAGCGACTGGTAACTTGATAATCTGGATTAATTTAAATTTAAGATTAGATTAATTCAAATGCGCTAGCAGTGCAAAAGTACAAACACCAATTTTATGCTGCATTCTATATTTTTCTATGCCTTAAAAAGTAAAACTCTTAATGTTATCTATAGACTTATTCTAAATAGCCTATAGGTTAATATTTATTTGTATTTATCTGTAATTACAAACTAAGGACAGATTTATCACGATGTCTCAGACACGAAAGTACTTGGCATAAATCTGAAGCAATGCAACTCAGAGAGAGAGAAAGAGAGAGAGGCTTGGCTTAAACATGGCACAGATCAGCTAAGCAACGTGATATCGTCTTGATTGGCAGTGAAATAGAATACATTTGGATAGTAACTTATGAATGCTAGAGTTGTCCATTCTACCATAACGTTTTTGGAGTATGTTTATTCAATGTCGACACGAGTGATGCACACATGTTTACCATGTTGCCAGCACTTGCTTGACATAAATGAGCCGCGACACAACGAAACCAACAAAGTGGCATCTGCACCCAGTAAAGACAGATCAGCCTGGGCGGCCACAAAGTGGCATTTGCGCCCAGTGAAGACTCAGATCAGCCTAGGCGGCTGCCCAGGCTAATCTGAGTCTTCGCTGGGTGCCAATGCCACTTTGTTGGTTTTGACGTGTCGCGACTCAAATTAAGTATTTGCCAGCACAACTTGAGCAGCTTAAATCAGGGTCAATACGTTAGCAGGGGATTGTTGCAGAGTCATCTGTGCGCAAACGACATTGCAAGGTTGTGGGATAGAACAGAATAGAATATTTGGTATGGTAGATCACATGGACCAACTAGTGTCAGTCCGCTAGAAACGTATTTGCCGTTTTCATTGTTAATAGGCAGAGATACAAATGGAATCCATAATAAGTATGTGTGTGTACTCCAGACATCGAACGCCATCTAGCGTCCTGAAGACGCATACTTCACCTTCAGGGGAGGAAACTATACCATTTCATATTTTCTTCCCTTCTCAATGGGGCAATTTTGAAAGAAAAGAATTTGCTTATAGGAGAACAAATTCTTTCCTTTAGGAGTTGAACCCATTTTGGAAGGGCCACATAATTTGGGGAAAATCGTTATGACATTCTGCATGTATATTTATTAGAGGGCCTCATGGAAGATTAGTTTTGTAACTGAATGTGTTACCCTCTCAAAATAAAGTCTATCATTATCATTATTATTATTATGAGAATGGAAACGACAACAACGCCGAAAATCCATCCATTCAGGAGATATGGTGCTGACAATTAGGCATTTTTCAACATTTTTGGACCTGCTATGACACTGATAATAGGGTCAAGGTCATGGCTACATGGCTCCAGGGAAGCATCATAGGAAATCACAGAATTTTTTCACCTCTGTGAAAATAGCAGAAAAGTATGGTGATGTATCCATACACCTTCAAAAGCAAAGAAACAATGATAATTTTGCCGCAATACGACTAAATCACCAAAGTGGGATGTGCGCCCAGCGAAGACTCAGATCAGCCTGGGCATCCGCCCAGTCTTATCAGCGTCTTCGCTGTGCGCTTACAGGGTAGCTAAGAGTCAAAGCTAGGTCCACGCGGACAGCGAAGACTGATCAGAATAAGCGGAAGCCCAAACTTAGATATCTGAGTCGTCGCCTGGGCGCACATGCCATTCTGTTTGTTTTGTCGTGTCGCGGCTCATATCTATAAAAAGCATATGCGGTGCTCCAGACATTAAGCGCCATGAGGTGTACTCAAGCTTCATTTGTCTAATTATAACAGACAACGTTTCTGCTTTATGCTTCGCTGTTGTCCTACGCTGTATTCCCTAAAAGGCTGAAACCCTACAATATTTGAGCCGCGACACGACAAACCAAACAAAGTGGCATGTGCGCCCAGCGAAGACATCAGATCAGCCTGGGCATCCGCCCAGTCTGATCAGAGCCTGCGCTGTGCACGTAAAGGGTAGTTAATGGTCTAAGCTACCTCAATGCGGACAGCCGAAGACTCTGAACAGGCTGGGCGAATGCGCAGGCTGATCCGAGTCTTCGCTGTACGCACATGCCACTTTGTTGGTTTTGTCGTGTCGCGGCTCATTTCTTTATAAACTAATTACCTCGCTTTTCCCATTCAGTATAAAAGTTTCCTGGTTATTTCATTGCGCATCGATTTAAAATGTGACCAGAAACTGAAATATAGTTTATCTACAGCAAGTGTGAACAGTGTAGACCCGTATTTGCGTCGTTCCCGTTCCTTGATTCTGAGCTATCAAAACTGTATCGACGTCTTTAAGGTTGACACTGGGCGTATTCGACTGGGCGGTTCGTGCTTCACGATTCTTATCATGAAGCACTTTCTTTTCTATAGAGAAAGTGCTTCACGCTAAGAATTCTGAAGTATGAAACACCCAGTGCTTCACGATTCTTAGCGTGAACCCAGCAGGCACATGGCGTCAAAATGATGTCATACTGACGTTGATATCGACGTCAGTACGACGCCGGAACATGACGTCATATTGACGTTGAAGCGACGTCATTACGTCACATCGACGTCAGTACGACGTCATTTCAACGTCATGTGTTTGCTGGGAAGCACTTTAAATTTGCTATCGAAAAAGTGCTTCATGCTAAGTATTGTGAAGCATGAAACGCCCAGTCGAATACGCTCAATGTCAACCTTAAGAACTTCAATACAGTGTCTGTACACAGTTTATTAAAGGCCCCATGGCTCTATCAGCGTGAAAAATTTTATCATGAGGTATCGCTGCAAGCTTCTCAGTATAGTTTCCTCAGTTTAAATGACCGTGATTAGCCAGCTTTAAACAAATAAAACATCCTTGAGTTTCACATAAAAAGAGTTTGAAAACTTATTTGGGTCATTTTAGTTGGCAACTAAAATGACCTACTTTCGAGTTCATTAAGTTAAATAAAATGGTAAAAATACAATGTACAGGCGTGGAGTCCCAATCGCTATCCCGCTTATGTTTATATTGCATTGCTAGACAGAAACCAGAACAGGAAATTTTAATTTTGGAGCGACTTGTTATTTTTCAAAAACTTGTTTTCTCTACTTTTTGCCAGTTATATGACTCAATATATGCACATCAACCCACATTTTATTACCAAACGTGAAGGTTGAACCGCCTTTTACAATGATTTGAGTAAAGACGTTTTTACCACCCATAGGACTATGGAGACTTTAAGGTGAGGTGGGAGTAATTGACAAAACACATGATTTTATTCATACTTCCCTATATTGTACATTTTTAGCTCCTCTTCCAGAAAATGTAACAAAAAGAGGGTGTCGCCGTTGTCGTTTTCAAGATATCTGACCTCGAAAACGGCAATTTTTCCTCATTTTCGACACGACGATATAATGGCTTCTATGGAAAACCTACTTTTTTGCACGTCTCTCTTGGATAAAAACCTTCATTCTGAGAAAACAAAACATATTTTTTTCTTTAAAAACTAACACAGTTTAGCCAAATGATAGAAGTTTACATTAAAGCAATAAAATTAGTAGGTCGCCGACTTAACTTTTGAGATAAAGTGCATAAAATATCCAGCGTGCTGTCTCTTTAGACTGAAATGTTAACGTCGCGCATGGTGACGTTAACGTTACTTTACTTTTCGCGCCACGTATCAACCGTCTGTTATTGTAGGATCCCGGCAAAATTTGTCTAGGACTTTCGTCACTCATGATTGTCATTCCCGGGAAAGCGGATGTAGTACATTTAGCCGTCTTGGCTAACTTTTCTTTAATGAATCGAAAACATTGCCATTATGCCCCTCCATACAATTTACGGGCGGGCACCTGAGTTGACAAACTCTCTGAAGCAACAACTTTAGGTTGGGCGTCCACGTGAAATGAAATTGAAACAGTTCCCTTGTCCCTAGTCATTTGTACAGTGTTATCGAGTCAAGTTTTCCAGTACATGACCCGACCCGAGAAAGGGACCTATAATATTTCGCACTGCGACTCTGTCTGTCTGTCTCTCTCTCTGTCTCTCTGTCTCTCTCTGAAAATGACTGTGAAAATGCAGCTTGAATTCACTCAGCGTCTTGGAGATACAATAAATCGATTCTTTGATACACACTTGAAAAAATAAAGAAATGAAAGACAAAAAAAATTAAAGAAAGGCAAGAAAAAAGAAACGCCACATTTCTTTTAGCTTATTGACAGAAAAGAACGTTTAATTACCGTACCAACGTTGATAAAAGGTCCTGCTGATATTGCATCGACGTTGATACGGCTGCCTGGCGTTGTTCAAACGCTGGGGCAGTCTAAGAATTTTTAATATCACTGCAATGTGGCCTAATTCTAACTGATTAGTATTTCAAGTGTGGGTGGTATGATAACGATAACACCCCATTGCACACAGCATTTCATTATCACATTACCATGGTCCTGATATGACTGAATTACTGTTAAAAAGGACGTAAAATCTTCATCCACCAATCACCCATCCATCCATCCCTCCATCCCGATCTATCAGATAACACCCGAAGAACCCCGGTAGCCCAGTACTTAGGTTAAGCACTGGCCTGCTGATCTAGCGGTTTCGGATTCGAGAACCGCTGGAGGCGGAAATCTAAAATGCGTGGTCTAAGTGTAGACAGTGATCTGACTTCTCATTTCAATTTCATGAGGCGGTATCGTATGAAATTTGTAATAAAATTATTGCAACAGCAGTTGCGAAATCCATCTAACAAGCTGATGGAAACCGCCAGAGAAAAGCTTTCCCGCTAGTTTTTTTTTTTTTTTTTTTTTTTTTTTTGCAGTTTCTTCTCTACGTCACTTTCTGTTTCCTTTTAATTTCACCCAACGCTCAGCCTCTTTGCATTTTGCAATCAGACCATGTAGTTCATGTAATCACAGAAGCGAACAATGTTGACGCCATCTTGTTTTTCTCAGACGGAACGTTTGACGTCATTACGTAACGTTGCGACAGAAACTGCCGCACGGCGGCGCTGAATTACTCCCACCTCACCTTAAGGCATATGGATACACTTCCATGTCTTTCCGCTTATTTTACAAGGGGAACAAAGTTTGTAACTTCCTGTTTGCTTTCCTTCACGATAAAACCTTCTAAAATGGTTCAAGTCTCAAAGGACAGACATTAGCTGCTAAAGAAGAAAAATCTTCCCTTAATTAAAGCAATATAATTCTTTTATATTAGAAGAAAATAATTAAGATCAATACAAGTTTGATCATATGTTAAAAGCTCGTACAGGATTTTGACCGGAAGTATCCAGACAACTAGTCCCTTCAGTTGTCGCCAGGGTCTAACTGCAGATCATTTGCAATTGGTTCAAACATTTTATTCCATGAACATTACAATCATACATGTATATACTAGTACATAACATGAGAAATTCAAAGGATCAAAACGGAAGCTTAAGGTCATCGAGTTCTTATCCTTTGCAATTATATACAGCTTGTATATACTTAAAGGCCCCATCGCTCTCTCGTTGAGGAAATCACTACAGTTGCGTCATATTAAGCTATCATGTCTTTGAGCTTCACATAAAAAGGTTTTGAAAATTTATTTGGGTCATTTTAGTTGGCAACTAATATGACCTACTTTCGATTTTATAAACATTAATAAAATGGTAAAAATACATTGTACAGGAGTGGGGACCCATTCGTTTTAGCGCCTATAGGTTTATAACATGTCTTGACGGGAAACCAGAAGAGGACAGTTGTATTTTGTGGAGCGATTTATAATTTTCAAAAAGCTATACCCTCTACTTTTTGCTACTTGTATGACTCAATATATGCATAGCAAGCCACATTTCATCACCAAACGTGTATATTGAATCGCTTTTCGGAATTAATTTGTGTTTAGACCATTTTACCACCGATAGGATTATGGAGACTTTAAGATTAACTGGTACAGTTTCAGGAGAAGCAACTTTGCAATTCTCTGTTGTTTTTTTTTACCTCCCTTCTAAATGGGGATAAACTCATAGAAAAATGATCGCTTTTCTAGAAGCAAATTCTTTCCTTTAGAGTAGACCCAATTTTGAAAGGCTTCATGGTCCAGGGAAACAAACAGAAAAACAGTTGTCTCTCTTTGTAAATATGGCGAAACAATTTTTTTTTTGAGCCACGACACGAGAAAACCAACAATGTGGTTTTGCGCCCAGCGCAGACTCAGACCAGCCTGGGCATTCGCCCAGTCTGATCAGAATTTTCGCTCTGCGCTTAAATAGTAGCTGAGGGTCTAAGCTATCTCCATGCGGACAGCGAAGACTCTGATCAGACTGGGCGGATGCCCAGGCTGATCTGAGTCTGCGCTGGGCGCACAACCACAGTTTTGGTTTTGTCGTGTCGCGGCTCAAATTAAAAAATAAACCAAGGTGGTGAACCATTGCAGTTTGCTAGAGAAATGTAATCAATGAAACGCTGTTTAACTTCTGACGATGTATAATGAAAAACAATCTTGTCAAGGCTGCATCGCACCTGAGAGTTTGGTATATGCCGTACCTTTTTCATACTACTCCATTCAATGTTTCTTTCTTTTTTCCTTCTCTTTTTCCTTTTTTTTCTAATCAAAACTATGGCGACTTAATATGTCATATTAAAACAATAATATCTCTATAATGCCACCTGCGCATACATCAAATTTATTTTTAACAAATGAGCCGCGACACGGCAAAACCAACAAACAGGCATGTGCGCCCAGTAAAGACTCACATCAGCCTAGGCATCCACCCAGTCTGATCAGACTCTTTGCTGTCAGCATGGAGGTAGCTTGGACCCTTTGATACCCTTTAATTGTACAGCCAACAATCTGATTGGACTGAGCGGATACCCAGGCTGATTTGAGTCTTCACTAGGCGCACATGCCACTTTGTTGGTTTTGTCGTGTCGTGGCTCAAATATAGTACACTCAAGAGAAATGGAAACGCTACACTTTTTCAACGGAAAATTTATGGGATACTGTTTGAAGTATTAGATAGAGAAAATTGGTCCTCCAGTTTGCACGACGTGCTTTCGAATCCAACAAACCATTGCGTAGAATGATGACCAAGTCAAAGAAAGCACGTGCTTGTAACGGATATAGCCAGTATCATCTTACGTTAACGTCAGTTACTTTTGACGTTTTTGGCGTTTCTACTGGCGTGCAACCAGTGGTGGCCGCGTACCAGTGGTGGCCGGTTGCATTCTGCACTCGCAATTACGTCTCAGATTTGGCCATTTCGTGAAAGGAAATAAAAGAAATTCCCATAAAAAAGACTGGTTAAATTTATCTCCCCGGAAGGCAAAAGGTTAACAATTTCCCCAAGCTACCCTCATGCCAACATTTTTGCCTTGCCGGGGATCACAACTCTTGATACACACATAATTAGATACAGAAACAAACATGAACAAATTGCTTTATTAATGTAAAGTTATAACCTGCAACCAGCCTTCAAAAAAGCATCTAAATTCTTGTAAATGACAGCACACGTGTAACCATTATTTATGTTTGTTTTCGACGTAATGTAGCGTGTGCCTACGAAATGACTACGTCAGAGTTTTAAAGCCCGTTTCTGACTGTTGCTTATATTCTGCGCTAAAACTATTAAATTCTGACGAAGACCACAGACTTACAATGACATCAAAGTTTAATTCCACAACAAGGTTTTGAAAAATGCATCATTCAACGCATGGCAATCGTGACGGCCGTCACTGGTATGCTACGCTTGTATTTCAGTGCTTTTTGGTGACCTAGTTTGAGGATCTTTCACAGGCACATGTTATAGTCTATTTCAAAAATAAATCAGTATTATAACGACAGTTACCCCTAGTTTATTAAAGCAAAATATAGAATCACTTATCACTATATGTCCGTTACAAGACAAAAAGTGTAACAAAAAGGCCACCACTGGTCGCCTGCCAGTACACGTAATAATTAACTCTGGTTTTCGTTTCAGACAAAACGAATATATGCGGTATATCTGATTAAATCCCGTTTATCAGAAATGGAAGATTTTTTTGCAAAATATTATTTTTGTGTTTTCATCATTATCGGCAAACCAAAAAACCACAAAGCAAATTTAAGATAATTGCCTTTGGTTACTACATGATTAAGACTGGATGCAAAATCTGTAGTTGTCTGGGTTCTAAATCATCCGGCACATTTAACTTCATAAAAAATGTGTTTACTAACAGCCATAATCTCATTACAAGTTTAGCTTTTGAAAAAGCTTGAGAGGTTATCCCTTAGCAAATGAATCTATAGGACGCAAGTGGTAAAGCAGAAAATTGGCAGCAATACAAGTTAATTTTATTGTATTCTTAGATTTATTGAAGCTGTAGGTAAGTGACGAGTTTGACAGCTTTTTCTTTGTGTCTAGTGATTGCTTGTATCAGGTGAGCTTCAGTGCTATTAACTTTTGTTAGATGTCATGTACTGTTTAGTAATGGCTCTTCGTAAGTGGACTGTACTCTCTGGTAAGTGTTTGTAGTAGGTGAGATTCTTTTATTAGGCGAGATGAAGTGTTTTTACTGATAATGTCTTATAATAGCAATGCTGGAAGAGGCCCTGCACCTGGGTGCGCCAAACTATGGGAGCAATTACCGGTAAATAGTGGAACCTGTATTTAGCTTTAATCAAGCAGAACTTGTTATTGATCAGGGGCCAGTTTCACAAACGATCTAAGCAAGAACTTTTGACTTAAGTTATAACTTAAGTCAAAAGTGTATACTTATGTGGTTTCACAAAAAATCTTAGTTGAAACTCTTTGCTTAGATTTTGCTATAAACTTAAGTCAACCAGCGAGGTGACTTAAGTTCTAACTTAAAATGTGTAAGGTAGATATGCTGATAATAGGCTGTCATAATTCAGGATATACCACAAAATGCGTTTATGCCTCGAATTCTAACTTGTATTTTATGTTGTATTGTAACCTATAAGCGGTTCGGAACACAAGCAGTTTTGCTACTGCACGCCCAATATGTGGTTTGGGTTCCGCTTACTCTTTGTTCATTTAGTAGACACTGTACATGATAGGGTTTGATTTCGTTCTCCTTTGAACAGTCTTCTACTGTTCGAGCTCCGAAAACCCCATGTTCTGTGATTGTGGCCATTTCTGGGTAAATTCACAGCTCTGCCACAGCTGAACCAAAGCTACTTTAAAAACTGTTTACATGAGTCATATAGTACTTCTTAAGGTGGTGAAGACAGGGCTCGGACAGGACCCATTCCCTGCGGCACTGAGTGCTTACCAGGTAAACGGCATGTACATGGCAGCCAAGGCCTGTACATTCAAGACGTTTTATCACGACACGGCCGATAAGTTTATGAAAGCCTTATACGAACGCATTCGTATATACAAACTGATGTGTGTATCTTTTTTTTTTTTTTTCTTTTTTTTTTTTTTTATAAAATAATCAATTATTTAAAATACATCATCATCACCTCTCTCCCTCACTCTCGAAGGGATGTGGTTTGGGGATGTTGGTAGCGTAAAAGCGTCACCGCATGAAAATGACTTTATCATGTGATCGTACTCCATCATATAGTCCCCGTTTCTATATTGATTACACCTGGAGACAATCGGGAAACATTTGACTCTCAAGTTACATAGTTACATTGTAAATAAAAGCAGAATCAAACATTATAGAGAAAAAAATGGAGAGCTGAAAGAAAGTGTGTGTCCGTATGTTTTATTTTTGCTCATGGGAAAAACAGCTATCGAAATATTATCTCCGTCATTCTGCGCCTGTCAGTCATGCAATGAGTGTATGTGTCGGTGTGCGCATGCGCTCGTGTGTGCGTGTGTAACTTTGTATTCCAACAAGCGTGCATTTGCGTGTATGTGCATGTTTAGTGAAGGGGTAACGGGGATGATTCTGAGATAATTTTCATTATTTATGAAGGAAAACCTATGCTGTGACCCTTATTAGAACCGTCTCGGTAACACGGTTCTAATGAGGGGTCAAAACGTATGTTTTTTTATGGATAAATATTAAAAATCATCCCTAAATTATCCGTGCTTCCCCTTCTTATCTGATGAACTGAAAGACGGACCCTCTTTTTTGGCACTGACCATTGTACACACTGCTAATAACGGCTAAAGATCTCAGCAGTTCTAAACATTTCTTTTCCATTGATCAAGTTTTCGACCAGACAGCTCTATCACTTCCGCACTTACTGTGTCTGCCGCAACTGAACGAGGAATAAACGGTTGGAGATTTAGTTGGTTGGCCGTTTTTGGTTTAACGGCTCTTAGAGACAGTATTTAAGTCTATATCGAACCGTCTCTCAGAGAGAGGGAGAAGGAAAAGAGATAGGAGAGAGAAAAATGTCCAAACAATGCCCGCCCGCACCTACTGCAAGTACAGTAGGCCCTTGCCCCGCTATTATCCATATCAGTTAAGCTAGTATCTCACTGGGATGCGACAACTGGCGACTAGTTTGAGACAAAGATTTGCGATAAAATCCGAGACTTTGCGACATTATTCATCTCTGGGTCTCACTAAAATGGTGATTACGACATATTTGCGAGTGTCGCACGAATGTCGCACGATTATCTCACGAATCTTGCCCAAATTCGTCTGGAGTTCGCACACACGTCGCGCGACAGTCGCGCGACGTTCTTGAGACACTCGCGCGACGTTCGCACAATGAAATTGCGATTATTTCTCTCGTGCGATTGTGTCACGATACTCTCGCGAACGTCGCACGACTGTCGCGCGAAGGTCGTGCAACAGTCGCACGATGATTTTGCGAGAAAATGAGAACGTATTGACATTCCAGCAATTTTTCAATCATCAGACGTCAGAAAGTTGGATCTTGTGTTTTATCCAAAATATGGGATGGGTCAGCCAGATCTCAGCTCGTACATTATGGTGGGCATCCTTCCATGGGTACTGTTTCTCAATCTCAACGCCCAGTTTCTTTTTCTTTCTTGTTTCACCCGGCAGAAAAACCGTGGAAGCTCCCGAGCTCTCGTCGTCGGACGGAACAGGAGCTGGGACTGTTTCGGTTTCCTGTGTTGTGGTTTGAGGGCCGGGTGCAGTGGCAGCCCTTCCCCTACCTCGCCCTTTTCTGACTTTTGCTGGCATGATGCCCATGTTGGAACTGAATGAGTGCAAACTGTTTGTGAGAAACATAAATGTCCGAGTCACGTTGGACGAAAATACGAACCATTCACGACACTTTTGCAACATTGCGAGTAATTTAAGATACTCGCACGATAGTCGTTAGATATTCGTACGAATGTCTCACGTCGTTCTCGCGAAAATTACTCAGCTTTATTTGCTCGCAATTTAGTCGCAAAAGTGTCTTATTTATGTCGCAATATAGTCTTATTTATTTCGCAAATTTGTCGTGTTCACGGTTATTGCGACTCGCGGAAACTAAATTGCGAAGGGTCCGCGACGTGTTAGCGACACCCGCGATGACTTTGCGACTATGCTGCGACTATATTACGAGAAATTTTGTCGCACAAAAACGTTTTACATGTAAAACTTTTTTGTGCGACATTGCGAACCGTTTGCGACAGTTTGTGACTCACGCGAGGACATTGCGAATCCCCGCGAACGTTTCAAGACAGTTTTGAGACTCATCCGCGAATGCAATTCGCAATCAGTCGCAAACTGTCGCATCGCAGTGAGATAGGGGCTTAAGACGCCCCAGCACTGAAAGTTACCCAGCATCATCTTCCGACCACAACCATCCTCAAAAGGTTGGAGAAGCTTGAAACATAGTTTTCGATAACGACATATGCGTGTCAGGAAACTTTTATACTCCCTTTCACTTTAGAATGCATAAAAATTAGGGAACACAATCAAAGCAGTACCGTATTAAATTAAAGTACCGTAAACAAATTTAAAAAAAATAAATGAAATAAAAAAACTGACAAAAAATTAAACGAAAAGAGGAGATTCGAACCCGTAACTGTCTGTGCTAGAGCGCAAAACGCTATCCACCACACCACCGCCTCAGATACGTCATCGTGTTGTTTGGTACATAAAAGTATATTGCAGACTTAAGCAGAGCTAAAAATAGAGTCCTAAAAATAGACAAGACTTAAGTCAAAACAGATTAAGTTTTTGCTTAGATGAATTTGTGAAACGGCTTAAGTACGAACTTAAGTCATTCTTACTTTTTTACTTAAGTTATAACTTAAGTTGTAACTTAAGCATAAATCTAAGATATATTCATGAAACTGGCCCCTGTACTGTTAAGTGATAACTGAACTTTCAGGTAACTGTTTAATTGGGTGAGATAAAGTGTTTTAAGATATAAGCTATAAAGATCATGCATTAGCGATGCAGGCAAGAACCCCATAGCAGGGTGTGCCAATAGTGGGACCTTTATTTTAGCAAAAGGAAACGGCGTACAAATCGAGTACGAATTCCTATCTTAATATCCCCGAGGGGATAACCAATAAACATGACGCAATATGTGACGTCACTTACCAGACATAGAAGATTTATGACAAAAGAAAGGTAAGACGGAAATCATGATATTTGTAGCATCATATATAAAAATCTGCGTTCTGGTTTTGTTATAAAAGCTTTAAACTTTTAATAAGAGGGTCTATGGATAATGGATAGATATATATCTATATTCGTTGTCTCTTGAGTGTATTTGTAGGGTTCTGCTGCACTTCAGACAGTGTTTGGAGGCTGTATAATTCTTCCTGTTCTATAATCGTTTTCTATGCCTCTAGGGGTGGCGGTGGTGTATTTGTTATCGCAAGGCTACATATATCAATCCATGAGTAGATGTTCGAGCCCCAATTTCACCTGTCTTTCTGGCGAGACTTTGAACCGAGATCTCTGTCTCGGCAAGACCTTGTGTTGGTAGGACGTTAATTCCGAGTTCATTCACTCATTTTATGGCTCTGTAGGAGACTGATAAGTTAGTCTAAAATATAGACTGCTACTATGTCACTCATCCACCCACTTCTTGTAAAAAGGAAAAAAGATAAGAGCTCTCACTGTTTCATTTCCTAATTATGCCAAACGTGTCTGTTAGATTTTTACGACTAAAGCATTGTAATTTGGCAGACATGTCAGTGTGATATCCGAATTGTTTAATAATGCTACATGTCACCTTTTGGATAATTAAAATGTGAACCCGCGATGTTTCATCGAAAAATGCATTCTTTTCCAGATTAATGGCACCCGACTGAAGGGAGAATGGCGCGGACGGAGGTGGTGGGGACTGTGTTCAACCATCCTTCTGTCCATCAGAAATTTTATCCCAACAACTCCTCTTATATCTTTCATCCGATTGATTGAATGTTTGTAGATGTGTTCTTAGAATATGAATAATATTATGTGCCTGTGGTTTTCAATTTTGAGGGGGGGCTATATTGTCGTATTGACAGTTATGATTTTTTTTATTATTCTGTAAGGGCCTGAAGTGTTACATCACCTCACAACATTGGAACATTTCGTTAAAATATTTCAGACAGAATTATGCCCTTTCTGCAAATTTATTGGGAGCAAGTTCTTTTATATATCTGTTTGGTAATGCTTTATCAATTATTTTCTTACCAGGTTGTTTAGTACACACATATTGTTTTTTTTTCTAATTACCTTGAAACTCATTAAAAGGCTACAGGTTGTGCCACATTTCAAAAATCGGGTGATGCATGGCCTGTGCCCTTTTATTTAGCGTTGTCAAAATTTTTCCCTTGTAAGGAAACCTCGTATGTTATATGCAAAAAGGGGTCTACTCTTAAAGAAAATAATTTGCTTCTAAACTATGGATACGTTCCGCTGAGCCACCTGGGAAACGTCGTTACGAGAATAGAAATAGCAACAACCACCTATGTGCTGGCCCCATTGAAAACAGGAATAGAAACAAAAAGTGAATATGACAGAGTTGCTTCCCCTAAAAGTGTATCCACTCAGCTCAATGGAAAAAATATATTAAGCCCCATGGCATTTTTTCCATACGGGCAGTGTTTACTTGTCAAAATATACATGTGTGTGGGGCGTTTAAAATAGAACTATTTAAGGACTGAATTTCATTTTTTTTTTCTGAGGTTTATTGACGTGTACACTACCTTTGGTCACCAGCAAAGTGAATGAACCCCGTGTTAACTTTGCTGGTGACCCAAAAGGGGTTCATTTTAACTTTGCTAGTGACCCAATGTAGTTTACACGTCGATAAACACCAGAAAAATTAAGTTCATTGCTTATATTTACACTCGTTTTAATCAAAACCTTGATGAAAAATCTTATATTAGCGCTAAAATTGAAGCAGTAAAACATTTACACGCCGTTTTCCTGCAAACAGCGGACAAGAGTGTAAACATTCAGTCATAAGGTGAATGGATGCACTTTCAGGCAATGCAATTCTGCTGTTTTCATTTTGCCTGTCTTCTTAATGGGGACCAATTTTTTAATGAAAGACTTGCTCTCTTAGACTCTAATTCTCTCCTTGAAGAGCAGACTACTTGCCGTCCCAAGGCGGCAGTTCTGCTTTGGTTCTTCTTGGCTGTTTTATGTGTTGTTAGTTGGTATATCTGTTATTAATATATGCCAGCCCGTTGACCACCTACATGGGTTTGGTTGGTTGGTTGATTTGATGCTTAACGTCCACGGTAAACAACTAAGGTCATGTCGGGACGGTCAGTTAACCTAACCTTACTATTCCTGGGCAGGCTTAGACCTTCTAAGCGGTTAACCAGTACTAAGTGCACATACTTTCGCCAGTAACTGACAACTGCCCTTCTTGAATCAGCGGAAGGAGAAACGAAAGTATGTGGCCAGACCGGGATTCGAACCCAGGACCTCTGACTTACGAGTCAGGTGCCCTACCGATTGCGCTACCCGGCCCGGCACCACCTACATGGGAAATCGCTGTTCACATTGCTACCACTGGTGTTGTCTTTAGTGGTGACTTGTGTTGTCGCTTTCTCATTTGGTGTCCTGGGTTGGATCTGGGATTGAAATGTGTCAGTTCATGAGATTTTCCCCTCTTACTTTTTGAAAATGGAATTCTTCTTATAAGAAAGCCATAGCTAAACCCCGAATTTGGCCCCACCCTCATCCCCGCATTCGGAGAAGAGTGGAGGTAAACCATGGAGGTGTTCCGTATTTCTTCGACTATAAAAAGTGTTGTTTTTTTATCTTTTGAATGACCCTAGATCTCTTAATCAGTCTTGTGAATTTCAGCTTTAAGATGGGATTCAGTTTCCCTTCCAAAACAATCCCAAAAATCTAGATCCGTCTTATAAGACGGATCTAGATTTTTGGATTGTTTTGAGAAGGCAAAAAAATCTTTCTTATAACTAAAGAAACACGGTATATTGTAAGATTCTGGAAGACCTAGCTGATGATGTCAATATTTCTTACACAACGTTCCCAGTTTCCGCTTTTCTAATTAAACTTAATTCAGAACAGCACCTTACTAAAATCGAAGCCTAATGGACTGCCGCCATCAGTATTGATATTACATTTAACTAAAATGGTCCTATATATTAGGACAGACAAGCTTGCGCAAACAGTGACGACCTTGATTAAACTATTCCATTCTGAACGAGGTCTTCACTGTATGCCCAGCCTCCACCAAGTTCCTGGAGCATCGCCGTATAGAACACAACATGCTCATTTGATGATTTGATTATTACGATACATGCAATTCTTTAGGACGTGCCAACATTTATAGTATTCACATTTTACTTCTAAATCCACGAAGTCAATGTTCATTGGCTGCAGCACTTCCTTTGGATACAATTGCTGGGTTTTTGACTGGAAATTATTCCGCGGATTCCTTTGTAGCTAAAAACTCTTCACGAAGTTCTGTATCGTGGGAGTATGTGGTTGTTATATTGCAGTAACAAAATCTGAGATTTGGACATCATGAGAAGCCGAGTTACAGAATCTTCTCAAGATCTCAGAGGTTCAGATTCTTCTGTATGCATTATTGTGTGTATGTGCTCTTCGTTCTCATGAATAATACTTTTTAGTGTCTTTTTGCAGTACCATAAAACCTAAAAATCATGACACCGAAGTAACAAGCATTGAGACTATTAAGGCAGAAATGCTTACTTAAGGAAGGTAATTGTTCAACACAGATATATGATATTTTGGCCTCCTGAGATGGGGTGGCCTTTCATATAGGTTAAACTATATTTTCAGATATTCTCAAAGCTGACAGATCTTACAAACAATTTTGCAAGAGCCTCAGACAAAATAGCTTGCTATTTCTAATTTTTAAATTGTAACGAGTTCACTGAAGATCCCATCTAACACTTTCTGATTTAAGTCGGTGATGTTAACGATAAAGTTTGCAAAGCCATAAAAGTAATTAAAAACTTAGCAGTATCAAGATGGTGATATTGACCAGCGCTGGAATCGATGCCGAGATTTTTTTCCAGTACTGCTTTACTTAATACATTGTATGTCGAGCTGATTGTTAAGCAGAGGTGGACGAAAACCTGGCCCAGAGGTTATAAAACTTGAGTACATTCTCAAACTCAAAATAAAGCACACTGATTGGCAGCTTCCGAGCACATGCTCGGAAGCAGCCAATCAGTGTGCTTTATTTTGAGTTTGAGATAATTCTCAAGTTTTATAACCTCGAACCCAGAGCTCTCAGGGAAAAACCACATGGCATTTCGTATGCAGATTTTGGCTTTCTCACTTGTGCGCCACCGAAGCTTGAATACACAGCAGTGGCATAATTGAGCCGCGACACGAGAAAACCAACAAAGTGGTTGTGCGCCCAGCGCAGACTCAAATCAGCATCCGCCCAGTCTGATGAGAGTCTTTCCTAAGCGCTTACACGGTAGCTAAGGGACTAAGCTATCTTCATGCGGACAGCAAAGACTCTAACCAGACTGGGCGGATGCCCAGGCTGATCTGAGTCTGCGCTGGGCGCACGACCACTTTGTTTGTTTTCTCGCGTCGCGGCTATTAAGTTTAAACGTATTTTATTGCTTCTAAATACAGCAATGGGGTCGGGCCACAAGTTCTCACAACATTAGTTACGGCCCTTCCCCTTCGCGGCTATTATCTATCCTATCCATTACACACTGGTCTGGCATTCAACACAGGCAACAACACTTGCTTGTTGCTCTCACAAGACAAAGTTTGTTTCATAAGTATAGTCTCACGGCCCATCCGACGCCCGATTCTGGAGCTACACTGTTTGATCAGAACTACTTGTACCAATACTTAGAGCTTTTAAGGTATAATGTATGCGTAGTTTTGGTACAAGTAATCGAACCAATAGTTTTTGTTGTCTTGGACATTTGAGCTTATTTTAAACAACATGAAATAAATCATTTGCTCCGCCAGAAACGATATTATGTATAGTCTTAAATTGCTTGTGTGTGAATATGATATTTCCCAGACCCGTAGAGAATGGCTTCTATATGAAGTTACAGCATTAAACAATTAAGTAACAGGAGCTTCCATTAACGGTAAAGGCAAACAGTTCTGAACTCATATTTTATACAGTATTAAATACATATCTTAAATGTGCCTAACACTCGTTTATGATACAATATCAAGTTAATATAGTTCACTGCAGGCACGAAATATTAAAGGAGAATGTAAACACTTTCAAAGGAAGCAACTCTGCCATTTCATTTTGTCTTCCTTCTCTGTGGGGTCAGCTAATTGCACCTCAAGGAGCAAACTATTTCTTTTACGAATAGACCCCATTTCAGATGGACTTTTTCTCAAGTGAAGCACCAGAAACTCCAGGGAACCACGTAAGTTGTTGCTCGAATAAAACCTGCTATATTAATGTGCAATTAAAATGTATATATACGAGTAGCTTAGCTTATATAATCTTCTTTTACCGATGTACTTTATACGAGGGGCATTTCAGAAATAATGTAAATTAGCTCAGAGCATCCTATTGGTTGATATTTAGCAGTGGTTCTATATATCATTGAAAGTCTCTAGTGTTCTTTTGCTTTTTTCTCAACGAGACAATGATGTATTTTAGCGAAGAAAGAGGTACAACTGTCCTATAAATGTAAAAAAAGAAAGTTATACAGAAATCGTTTCCAGATTCTACACAAGTAACGTAATAAACGAGCTATTGTCTCTGCTAAGCGTTTATAAATGAAAAGTTTGTCTCTGCTAAGCGTTTATAAATGAAAAGTTATTATAAAGGCATCATATTAATAAATTGTGTTTTTTTTACTTCTTCACATCAAATTTCAACATACGACAGGCATTTTATTATTGAAATGGTTAGATTGCTATGTTTTGCTACGATTAACATGATATAACTAATGAAACTGGGTGATACAAGTGCAAACTCCAAGCCGGAAGTTGCAAAGTAGCAGCAATTAATGTAAGATATAAAGCAATAAAATGAAATTACCTTCTTATGAAAAGACATTGGCTTAATATATTTAACTTTGTTTAATGTCAAAAGTTAGAAGGACATATTGAAAACAAAATGTATACATAAAGACTTGAAAGACGTGTCATTTTATATGGCATACTGACATTGAAATTTGTGAGTGGGTGGGATAAATTATCTAAAAATTCAGGTAGGCCACTGACAAAAGAGCATACGGTGCCGTAAAAGATTATTTATTACAGAAAAATAGCACGACGAATTAAATTCCAATCATGTTTTGTTTCATAGCTGCAATGAAACATCCACTTTCACTTTAACTGACCTCAAAAGCAAAGCTTAAAAAGCTTATTTCACATTTAAATTTAGCACAGGAAGTGACGTCATAAGAATTGCACACGGTTTCATGATTAGCACATCTTGCAAAGTAAACCTTATGTTTTTGCAAAGCTGATATAATAACTTGCATAATGGAATAATTTCAGTATGGTATCAATCCAGAGCTGTTTGTATCGACAGTTAGGAAAATATGAATTTGTCTTCATACAAATATTTCGTTCATTTCTACTCAGTGTCCCTACCCTAACAATAATTGTCAAGGCATATTTTGAAGAAAATACCAATGACTGAATTTTTCTAAGTGAATGTCATTGGGTGATATGTAAACATAAAAGTTAAGACATACATTTAAAAAATCGGTAAACATTTATGGGAATTGCAGATTTATTTACAATATTTCTGAAATGCCCCTCGTAGTTTATATATGTATTCAATCAGTTATATAAACACAGTCTTTTTTGAATGGGATAGCATACAGACGGGCTCGGTGCCAGGAAGTGCGAAATATGCTGTCGTTCCCTTGAACAACGTTTTGAGTATTGGATGAAAAAACATTAATTGAAATAATTTGTTCGACTATTGCAATAGTTCCACAGATAATGCGATCACAATACTCATCAAAACTTTTTCCTCCACGAATCCCACCTATCTTATCATAGCCCGCCTCAAATCCTCATTATAAAGGAATTCCATGAGGAACATAGACTTTGCAGCCCTAGTCTCTCCCCATTTTCTCTGTGTTTGGGCAGAAGTTAACTTTTTTCTTTCCTTACATAGTACATTTTATTCACAGATTCATCTAATGAAGCCAGTGGGAGACATACGCTTGAAGAGCAATTGTTAAATTTGATGACACTATATAAGACTTCAATGTCTCTGCATAAACTTTAACTTTAAACGCCCTATTCTTCAGTAGCATATATTCACATTGATTTGGCAGTCCACACAAGCAACGAAGGCCATGTACTATGAAACTCGATTGTTTTCGCATACTTCTTAATTTAATTTCAAGTTGTCATTCTAACGGATCTGACCGTTTATTAGACCTCTTCGTCAGAACAGAGTTTCGAACAAATTCCCTCTTGTATCAACACTGTGATAATTTTCTTCACCATTCCGTTGTCATGGTCGTTGTAGCCCAAAAACGGTTTTAAAGCATTTTTATAAATACGCATAACAATTCCGTAAAACGTTTGAGACCTGTTTCCAGAATCGGGGATCGGATGGTCCGCAAGATTTACTTTTGAAAAAATTTACCCTGATGAAAGGAAGAAGCAACTTTCCTTTAAGTTGTCTTCATTGCCTGTGTTAAACGCCAAACCAGTTTGATTCTGAAGAACCCATCTTTTGTCGTCAAACAGATAACAACTCATTTTTTTACTTCTCATTTGCTTTCCTGGGTGACGAAATTCTTTCAGACAGGGGGAAAAATTAACCCCTTAAATTTGCTCCTAAGGGAGCATTTCTTTTCTTAAAGAATTGGCGGCTATTCAAAAGGCAGGCCAAATGGAGAATGGTCACATTGTTTTCCATGAAAATCCATTCTTGTTCAAATCTATTTCACTGGTAGCGCACCGGCGTTTCAAACATTCGTTATAGCGATTTCTGTATCTGAGATTTTCCGAGAAAATCTGTCATAGAAACAGCTATAACGAATAGATGCATTTTGTGAGAAGAAATTCTGTCATTCTCTAATGTTGAATGCAAAAGCTTGATACTTCTAATCTGAACTTCATTGCAATATGATGCTTTCAGGGATTATGCAATTGAACGACTGCTGAGTTATTTTCCTAAGCCAAAAATATACTTAACAACTATATACAAGGGGCGTTCGGAAAGTTTTGCGAATGACGTAATTTCTCGTTAATCACCATAAAGACAGAACTTTTGATTGCAAAAACACATAAAGCCATGATATGCGCAGATGAGTCTGCAAACACGGTGCATTGTTTAAAAAGGACGCATTTTAACTTATTTGAAAGAGCTATACCCTAAAGACACTGCAGAATCTTACTTTCGTAGGCCGTAATTTATATACCAGCAGTCTTTGATTCCTTTTTATCTTTGTTAGTTAAAGACAATGCCCAAACAATGTTGTCCTGTAAATATCGCGGAAATTATTTTTAATCCAGGTCCCATACTGGCCCGGGAATATAGATTATCCGTACTTTATGTAGTAGCAAATTCACCATTTCTACTATAATTAAATGATTTTGTAATGAAAACAAGTTTATAAGCATTCAAAATTTTGTCAGCAAGAGCAGTTACATGGGTCATCGAAAACCTGTCATTAAATTTAAATTAATGCCAAAAAAGAAGCTTTCAAAATTGACGTTAACGTATATTTCAATAACGTCATGTGAACTGCGCATTGCTTTGCAAGAAATAAATCGATAACAGTTGCCACCCTTCTAACTTTTGTATGGATATTGTAGGCAACGATGGACAAGCAAATGAAAAAGATTAATTTTGTATTTACTTGGATGTCTAACACTGAAAAGAGTTTACATATAAAATTAGCCCAGTGGTATGAGTGGGACCTATAAAATGCGTTGTAACTCAATAAGGAAATGTGTCTTTGTATAGTTTTTGGTTTCACTGTGAAAACAAAATGCAGTGTTTTTAGTACATGCATAGATGTTGCAGCCAGCGTGCCCCTAAACAAAGTCATGAGGCCTTTTCCAAACCCTTTCGAACGCCCCTCGTAGCAGTCAGTGTTAAGACAGCACATCAATGTTTGTAAGAGTCAAAATATATGACCGAAGTAAAATAAATTCTGAAGATACTGTTGCTAGGCTTACACATTCCTGAAGGATCGAAATACTACTCAAACATACGCCTTACCTAGCAGGAGGAAGTAAAATAGTCTGTCAAATGCAAGACATCTTTTTAAGTGGTAAACCTAGGCTTCTTCGAGTGCAATGCAACGCCGTTTGGCATCTCTTGTACTCCTGCAACTTTCGAGAGACGTATGGGGCCATGTATGGGCATTCTAAGCTTAAAGGATTGCCTTTTTTACAGGGAGAACATTATCCTTGTTTCAAATAATTCAAACTGCTTAGTACAGCTTGACTATAAAGCTTAACTTTTACAAAATATTTCCATGGCTTATAATGGCAATACTATGTCAGGTCATGGAATTCAAACAGATACTGACAAGTCTTCACAGACCCACCGAGAACTGATTAAACATTAGATATGCCATATTAAGAGAAAATGCACCCTAGCATGTGCAGAGACTCGTAAGTGTGCACAGCCGCTCAGTTTGATCAGAGTCCTTACTGTTTGCTTTGTAGATGTCATATGACCTTTTCTTAAACTTTCAATGTAAACAAGAATACCCTCACCGGACTGGAATGCACAGGCTGATGTGGGTAGCCCTAACATACAATAAATTAAACACGTAGCAATAAAGTAAAAGGAGCTCTCCATCGCTAATGCCACCAGACATTATTGTACTCATATTTTTAAACGCAGCAGGCTTTTAAAGACAATATTTACTGTCGGTGTGGGACCGCAACTCAGATGTCAGTTTCAAATGTATGGAGTCAAATCGTTTTCTATAAATCAAACAATAGCTAGCCAAGTTATCCTTGAAACCATGCCGATCAGAATACGTTATAATTGTTTCCATAAGATCATATAGAACTTTAGCCGCTTCTATAAACGGCAAAAGTGTTTGTTTTTTTATTTTTTTTTCTTCCTTCCTCCACGTTAAACTATGAGTGTCCGTTATCGCAAGTGCGTTGTTTCTTGTGCTCGTGTTTTTTTCCATTTCTTTATATTTTTTTTCTTACGGTGGATTAGGTGGGTCGTGTTTTGTGATCGTGATCTTAATGACGCGATTGTTAGATGTGCGAATGCGCAAATAGGTTTGAATATTATACCTACTCAGTGATTAATATTTGCTTTTGTCAGCTATTTTCATTCGTAAGTATAAGAATCTCAAAGTGCTTTATAACTGCTAAAAATAGATAAGGGCATCATATACCACAAGAAACATACTCACAGCAGCATACTTGATATAGGGAAGAATATGGACCATAAAACTACAAAAAAAAATGAGCCGCGACACGACAAAACCATCAAACTGGTATGCGCGCCCAGCAAATACTCCAATCCGCCTGGACAGCCGCCAAATCTGAATTTGCTGTCAGCATGGAGCTAGCTTAGACCCTAGGTACCCTTTAAGCAAACAGCGAAGACTCTGAACAGACTTGGCGGCTGTCCAGGGTGATATATGTGTATCACTGGCGCACATGCCACTTTATTGGTTTTGTCGTGTCGCGGCTCAAATATTTATCCCACACGTTTGATTATCCATTAACCCTTAAAGCACTAAAACAGACGACAAAATTATGTATGCTAGTTGCAAACTATATTCGTTTTTAGCACTTTTGGTGTTAAATGTAAACAACAGACACGTCTTCTACAGGTGCATTAATGTTGATGGGGTCCTTAACGCGTTGTTCATACAGAACTTTACATCCCAAAGAAATAAGCTCTGGCTAGAACCATAGTAATGCACAGCTTATTCTACAGCCACTGATCTAAGCGCCGCCTGGTGCCACTTAATACTCAAGGTCGGGCCAGTCAAGTACCAGTCCGTTTAGAAGAGTCAAAGAAATTTTTTTCTATTAGTGCCAGGGTTCCAACCCACGACCCCCTGGTCAACGATAAGACACTCATCACCCATAGCTTGCCGGAATGACTGCTGAGGGACCCCTTTAAAGCTGAACACTAACTACTACTTCCCCAAGGGCGAAGTTAGGGAACGAAAAAGAGAGTAATTGTTGTTTGAAAAATAAATTTAACATTTTATCTCACGCCGATTCATGTAAAAGAGCCACATAATCAATGAAGAAATTATCGCACTAGAGATAATTGGTTTAACAAGGAATCTTGTAGGGCTTCAGTCTTTTAAGGACGACAGCCTAGGGAAACAGAAGATACAAAAGCAGAAACAGTGTCTGTTTAAATTAGCCCAGTCAAGCTTCAAGACTTCATGTGGAAAAAAGAACAACATTTATAGATAACATTCCTGATATAATCTTAAACAAAGGATGAATTATTTCTTATAATATCTGGATAAAAAGCGCCCTACTCTCACTCTCGCCCCTCCTGTGCAGTTTACTCCATGAGAGCATAGTGTATATTTTCTCGTCCTTTGGGATAATTGAGCCTATTCTATGAAATGCCCTCCTTATTTTAGAAACAATGATGTTAAACCTGTTACCGCGCCTGATCACCTCTGTCTTCGGTCGGGGCTGTCGGGGTCCGTCTAATGGTTTCCTTTGGTCTCTGGCTTCAGATTGACAAGGAAGGTTATCAGTGCGCTTTATTCCGTAAAATAATAGCGGTTCCGTTCCGTTCCGCAATATACCTATAGCCACTCATAGAAGATTATCAGATTCACTCTGTGTTTCATTCTACATGTATACGACATTTTCAGAAGTCCTTTTAAAAGTGGATGCACTCTGAGAGATGAATTTGAAAAAAAATGCGTTGAAGTAGCACTTAGTGGTAACTGAAAATTGACGTGACTGTGGATCTCATTGGTGTTAAAAATATTCCATGTAGATTATGAAATGAATATCTCTCATTCCATTCGGCTTTCTACATCGACGTTATGAGTAAAATACTGAAAATTTCAGTAAGATGCGATGTGTACCAATTAGAAAAAAAAACTGTTTCAATAATTACAAACAGATACTCTAAATTGCTCTTTGACAAGAAATGTCTAGTGCTTCGGAGAGTTACAAGCTGGCGGTGGTTTGATGGAATTAGTTTATTTCATTGAAACTTTGGTATCAAGTTGAAGAAGAGAGACAAGCTTTTGACTGACGCATTTTACATTATCCTGGCACATCAGTGATAAGAATACGAAGACGAGTGACTAAACGGTTAGAACGATCCCTCTACGAGTATTAAAATCACAGTGCGACTAGAAAATTAACAGTATGTAACACCCACATTGACATGAACCAGAGTGAGTAGGTGATGTAACGACAATAATAATTACTACATACGATATACACATATCATATTCAAATAATGAAACCTCATGCCATCTGTGCATACGAGCGTTTGTCTCCATACTTAGTAAAATCCTATAATAGAATCAGAGTGTGAGTGTTAATATCAACTGCTTCTTCAGCTTAATTATAAAACAAGAAAACTATGTCTGTTAAATGGGCGGATATAGGGAATGTTAGAAATAAAGAAATAAGAGTATAAGATAAGGAAATAATGAATAAATATGAAAATAGAATTTAGAAAGTACTGTAAAACTGCAATCAAATTCCATATCCCACTAAACTGGAAACAGTAAGTTAATATTAAAATACTGGTCGTAAGACTGACAAAGTGAAAAGTAACATTAACACTCCTTCTTAAATAGGTGGTCATAAAGCTGGAACATTGTGCACATAAAATAGTATCAAAGGGTAGCGAATATAAACGGATGCAATCAAATTCCACAGCCAACCCACGACACCAAACGGGAATTAATGACATGAGATAACAGCACAAGTAGTAAGACCGAGCGAGCGGGTAGCAAAATGAGAAGCTTTTTCCCAGATAAATATAGGTAGCGATATATCTAGTCCTAACCATATGTAAAGGTACTAGGCACACCAAACATCAATTTTTATCCTTTTTATGTTATTTATTTATATGTAAAACTTGGTTAAACTTCCACTTCCACCAGAACGAAAGAGAAAAACAAACAATACAAACCAATGATAGCTCGAGGACAACAAATAAGCGGACATAGCAAACAATAAGCAGATGGGAAGGTAACAATTAGGAACCAAAACAACAGCTCGCCGCATCTTTTCCATAATACCAAATGGGAAAGAAAAACCAGAGGACCATTGGTCCTGTAGCTCACCTGAGTCCATTCATCCTCAGCACTCAAGGGTAGGTAACTCTAAGGTAATTGTACAATGTGGCCTAATTTCAACGTTGACTGAGTTGTTAGTCTATGGAAACTTTAAAATGCCATAGCAATGAAACCACATGGGCAACAATAACAGAAAACAATATTTATGTAGTGGCTAATGTCATGAAGATGTATGCAAAGAATCAGCTTCATCCCCCTATATAGTTTTTGAGGAAAAGATTTTTGAATATTTTTTCAAATTTTTTTTCCTTTATGTTGACATCATGGCAACTAATCAAATTAGGTGATTTGGACAAAATTAATATGAATATGAATCATAGAGGACTACTCAAGAAACATTTCTGTAGGAAAAAAATCCAAACAACTGCAGTGAGATAGCAAAAATTGCGGATTTCCATTTTTCCCATTATAAGCCAATGGCAACTTTAAGTTGCCATAGCAACCAAACTGCTGGGGCAATTGCCAAGAAAAACAGCATTATTATAGAAGATAGTACCAAGATCCTTTCTGTGAAGTTTGAGCTTTATTGGTTGCATAGTTTCTGAGGAGATGATTTTTTAATATTCTTTCTATTTTTAACCATTCGGTTGCAATGGCAATCAGCCAAATAGCTCAATTTGCATAAATTTGATATGGCTGGTTGGGGACTATTCAAGGAACATTTCTATGAAAGTTTTGTCAAAATATCTACAGTGACATAGCAATAAATGCAAATTTTCCATTTTCCCATTATAAGTCAATGGCAACTTTAAGTTGCCACTGCAACCAAACTGCTGGAGCAATTGCCAAGAAAAACAGTATTTTTGTAGAGGGTAGTACCAAGATCCTTTCTGTGAAGTTTGAGCTTTAATGGTTGCATAGTTTCTGAGGAGATGATTTTTGAATATTTTTTCTATTTTTAACCATTCGGTTGCCATGGCAACCAGCCAAATTGTGCAATTAACATAAATTTCATGTGGCTGATAGAGAACTACTCAAGGAACATTTCTGTAAAAGATTTATCAAATTATCTGCAGAGAAATAGCAATAAATGCAAATTTTCAATTTTTCCCATACAAGTCAATGGAAACTTTAAGTTGCCATAGCAACCAAAGTTCTGAAGCGATTTGGATAAAAAACAGTATTATTGGTTCCCCCTGCCTATAGATGCTACATATGAAATTTGGTAACAATGGGCCTTGTAGTTTCAGAGGAGATGTCGTTTGAAAATGTTGACGGACGGACGGACGGACGACGGACGGACGACGGACGACGGATGCCTGCCTATACTATAAGCTCACCTGTGAGCCTTTGGCTCAGGTGAGCTAAAAAACGGCAAATAAATGAAAACAAGACACAACCCCCGTCCGCACCTACTGCAAGCATAGCAGGCCCTTGCCCTACTTTTATTCAAATAAGTAGGGCGCCCCGGCACTGGAACTTATTACCAGCACCATCGCCCGACCACCATCCCCATATCAAGAACTCGGTCAAAAAATTCAGTCTGGAAGTATTGAAACTTTGCGCAATCTGCACAGGCACCAGATGAAATTTTGTGACAGAGTCCTTGCCCAAAGTACGAATCTTTGTGGTTAAATGAAGGTGTCGTCAGAACCGAAAATATGTGGATGGAATTGGTGCAAAGCTCAACGAGTGTAAAATACTTAAAAGAAAAATAACAAGCTGATATAAACCAAAATTGCCTTATTTCCGTAAAGCGCATTAATGATTCCCTACCCTGGAACTACACGTGTGTAGTCTTTGCTAGGTGTACACTGTGTGCTTGTGTATGAAAACAGCTAACTAAATGTTTCGAACCACTGCAGAAGCAGAGGGCGAGGTTTGGTACCAGTAAAATATCTTTAAACCCCCCAGTAATCTTTTGCTGAGTCCGTTCCAAGGCGGTACTTCTGTTGTGGTTCCTTGCTGTAACATTGTGCTGTCTCCGCTTGCCTATGTTCTTTGGCGGTTTGGTCACCTGTTTAACTACCCTATCTGCTTTTTGTTTTGTTTTGTTTTGTAAGTTTAAAATAAAATAGATAAAAATAGATGTCGATGCTGTTTTTGATTAGGGTAGCTGAATGACCACCTGTTTTGGAAAGAGCTCTCATTCGGCTTACCGTGCGTGTCTTTCGTGAACTTGTGTCAATTTTTTCCGTGTGTGTGTGTGCTTTTTTCCCTATTGGTTTTGAGAGCGGGGTGTGGGATTTGATTGTATGAATTCCTGATCATTGCCTACCTGTTAACTTTCCTATGGTTTACAAATGGAAACAACTTTTCCTCCTTACTTTTGTGTCTTCTCGTTTTTTCCCATGGATGACACTTATTGAAAATGGAGACAAGAGTTGCTTCATTGAAAATGTACCTATTCATCTTAAATAGGTCAACAGTAATTTCATTCTAACTGTTGCCATTTTGTAATAGTTCCGAATGCAAATAGAGCTGGCTCGCTATATTGATTGGTCGGATAGTGCTAAAAAATATACGTTTTGACCGTCAGCCACAACAGAAATTTAGGAAACTTAAGATAGGTACACTCGATATATCATTGGAGCAAACATGTCACTCCACAAAAAATAGAGATGTTATTGAAGATGCCATTAAACAATTGCTGATTTAAGCCTTTGATAATTTTGCTAAGCTACAAAGTAATTAAGAGCTATATGGACAGCGTCAAGTTTGAATAAAATGGTCATATCGATTTCGCCTCGGGAATGAAGTCGAATAAAAATCTTTTTTTTTTGTGCTTGGGGCCAAGAGGTCTGCAATAAGCACTGTTAACGCAAGAATCGTAACTCGAATGGTGCAGTGAAACAACAAGCTGTGGTCGCTCTTTTGAGCTGCTAGCTTTCTGGAGAGCTACCCACATTGCTCAATAGAAATTCAGGTCTATAGGCGTTCGGTAAATTTCCGTCATTCTTTTATGAATTGGGGTTAAATTTGCTTTTTTTCCGGTGCGCCGGAAACTCACAATGTGTGAAGATAGGCATTGAAGAACTTTTGAGATACTGTGCTTCTTGGCTTCTTGTTTTAAAAAGAAGTGAATTTATCAAAGTTTGAAACAGGCTGGGGATCACATGGTCGTTGCATAAAAATGACGATGTTGTGAGTGAATCTTGCTTTCTATTAGCTTATTATTTTTCTTTTACAATCTTTGAGCTATGCACCACGTTTCAGTCCACATCTTCTTCTAACGACGCTCTAACTGGACCACAGGCCCCGAGGTTATAAAACTTGAGTACATTCTCAAACTCAAAATAAAGCACACTGATTGGCTGCTTCCGAGCACATGCTCGGAAGCAGCCAATCATTGTGCTTTATTTTGAGTTTGAGATTATACTCAAGTTTTATAACCTCGAACCCAGATATTCGTACTTGAGGCAAGGACTCTGTCACAAACTAGCCTACAATCTACGTCCGCGCAGGTTATGCTACAATTTTGGTTTCGATATTTCCTGACTGAAATTATGTCAGAGCCCTTGTCCAAAGTGCGAATCTTTGCGGTTCCATCAAAGTGAGAAGTGGGAAATGTGGACTCGAAAGTGACGCATATCTCAATGAGTGTAAACTGTAAAGTATATTAAAGAGATGTAATCGCTATCATGACATAAACAAACTTTAAGATTCGTTCACATTTTTCCGTGCAGAATATCTCAACAAAACTCACGTAATTCCCAAATCTTGCAGAAGTGTTTAAAACTGTAAGATATCAAAAGTTCCCGGTCAACAATAGATTTAGAGCCTGGTAAAGGGTTATTTGTTTACTGGTGGATGGCTGAGTCATTTATGATCGACTGTTATGCTGCAGCTTTCTCCAAATATAAACGTATCTTTACCAGTTTTAGGCCCGATTTCACGTCAACGAGTTAATTTAGTCAATGACTAACGCTAGTCACCGCCTAACTAATATGTATACTAACTTAGTACGTGTACTATTTTATTCCGATTTCACATGCTGAATTAGTCAATGATATAGGTAAAACGTATATTAGCAGAAAATAGAAAAAAATAAATGGATTTATTTTGAAAAATCAAAATGGTTTGGACCCGACCGTCTGTCCATCTGTCTGCCTGTCCGTCTACAATGTTTTGTGGGCAGCTGTGAAATTAACAGCGGCTTATGCTAGGATCTTGATTTTTGAATTGAATTAGAATAAGCAGACCATTGTTTTTGGCCCCGGGTTTGTTATTCAGATTCTGACATAAGCATTTCCTCAGTATATCATATATTTGACAGACAAATACAAATCAAGATACAGATGATCTGACTTATTTGAGTGTATTTTAACTATTTGGGTTATTCTCTTTCTTTCAACTTCAGGAATAAGATTGTGAAAAAAATATTTGAAGAAACCGCTCAGGTTTGGATGTTTGGGTACACGTTAGCAGTTCAAACTGTAAATGTCCAAATTAGTTTTTGAGTTATGTCTTACTGGGTTGAGTTATGCCCCCCTTCCGATCTGGGAAATCTTGTAAACAAAATATCTGTAAAACCGCTTAAAGGATTTTTGAAAGGGTTTTATAAGCACGTTTTCTAGACAAATAATTTTTACTGTTAAGGCACTAATGCCCGTCAGGAGGAAACTACCCCATAGCCAAAGAAAAATACTCATGGTACCAACAGTTGCTGGGGCGGGGTTACATTATGACCTTATGACCTCTGTCAGCTGTATCTGTTTATCTATCGACCGTGAAGGGCGTTATCCTTTTCGTTAAAGAATCAAAATCTGCAGCATCATTGAGGCCCTACCCCCGCACCCCATTTCAAAAAAAATAAATAAAAAATAAATAAATAACAGTTCCACTCATCAGTAGCGATAAGATCCATGCCAGTTATATTTTAGAGCAATTCTTTATACGCTCAATGCCAGTCCGATCAGAGGACTGATATCCATCTGTAAAACCGCTTAAAGGATTTTTGAAAGGGTTTTATAAGCACGTTTTCTAGACAAATAATTTTTACTGTTAAGGCACTAATGCCCGTCAGGAGGAAACTACCCCATAGCCAAAGAAAAATACTCATGGTACCAACAGTTGCTGGGGCGGGGTTACATTATGACCTTATGACCTCTGTCAGCTGTATCTGTTTATCTATCGACCGTGAAGGGCGTTATCCTTTTCGTTAAAGAATCAAAATCTGCAGCATCATTGAGGCCCTACCCCCGCACCCCATTTCAAAAAAAATAAATAAAAAATAAATAAATAACAGTTCCACTCATCAGTAGCGATAAGATCCATGCCAGTTATATTTTAGAGCAATTCTTTATACGCTCAATGCCAGTCCGATCAGAGGACTGGCCTGGGCGTTCAAATGATTGATCTTAAACAGTCTGGTATGGATCATATTATGTTGCCATACGATCCATGCAAGTTAACTTTAAAAACAATCCGTCATACACGCAATGCCATAGACTAGAAATAGTCCCATTCATTTTTTCTTGTTTATTCATAACAAAAACCATAACATTTTCTTTCTCAGTATACAAAAATTTTCTTCTGATAGCTATAAATGAATGGATTCTATCTGGAGATAAATTAAAGTATCTGAGTAAGTGAATGAATATATATCTTTTGGACTGATTCCAGTCTAGCAATGTCAGTCCGATCAGCGGTCCGGCATGGGCAGTTCAAATAATTGCATTCAAACGGACTGGTATGGATCGTATTATGACTGGTGTTGATATGATAGGTTTTATTGGAATATATATATAATTTTTGTATAGTCATTGTCTTCATATTTTGACTGAAACGTGTTTACAAAAAGTTAGTTCTCCGATAACGGCGTACTAAGTTGGAACACCGTTTAGTATGTATTTTAAATTAGTTGACGCACGTGAAATGCATTTTGTATTTTACCTGTGGGAAAACAGTCAAATAAGGCTTAATATGCGTTTTAAATGCGACGTGAAATCGGGCCTTAGTGCGACAGACGCGCGTTTCTGTATTTAACTTCTTCAGTGTCGCTAAACCCTAAAAAGATTGAAAAAAAAACTAGTTTCGAGAATTTATCAATTTACATGAAGTGGAGAATAAGTCAAGCTTTAATATTTTTGAGATATTTCCAAACAATATTTCGTATCAACGTTTCCTAAATTTAATTCGTCAGTTGCTTTGCTGTAATAAAATTAACATTTTCTTATTTTAGTCATACAGGTTTTACGAGTTCTACATTTTTTTCTAACATTTTAAAATATACTGGCGTCTTAGGTTTCCTTTGTAGTTGTTTTTGTTTTCGGATATGTATCCTTATCATCTTGCCAACCCAAGGATATTCTGTTTTTCTTCGGAATTATTTCAGCATAAAACTTTTGTTTCCGCAGCAACCCAAAGAGAAGAAACTAAGAATATTATGACGAACTTTCTAAAATTCTTTCGGCTTCAAAGCAAACTAAGTGTTTCCTTTTCGTTAGGTGTCAGGAACAAAGCCTTATAAGGTAAACTGCAGTTAGTGAAGCAGTCTTTGATTACTCATGCTCCGTGAATTTTCAAATTCTGTCTGCTTCTTAAAGCCAAAAGTTGTCACTGAATATATAAAATGAGCTGCGACACGTCGAAACCAAGAAACGTTCGCCTAGCGAAGATCAGCCTGGGCAGTGGCCCAGTCTGATCAGTCTTCGCTGTACGCTTAAAGGGTAGCTAAGGGTTTAGTAAGCTATTCCCATGCGGACAGCGAAGACTCTGATCAGACTGGGCGGAAATAAATTCGGAAAAAAGAGAATCCTGCGGAGCAGAGGATACCAAATGCATATAAGGAACAGAGAAATCCTACGAAAGCAGATGTATAGCGTGCCTATGTGAAAGCAACGGGGAGCTTATGCTAATCTCCCGGCGTTGCAGTCGGGGTATGCGTTAACCCTTCGAATGTGGTAACAAACCTGTGTTACCGTTTACGTTTAGGTCTATGGTCTATTTCTCGAAATCTATTAAGGCTAGAGTATTGAAATTTGGTATACACTTATATCAGCTTATGCTTATTTGAATGCTTGCACCATTTGTGACCTTGATCTACTTGTCATGTCCACTGACTTCGAAAAATATTGTCAACATGAGCCGCGATACGAAAAAAAAAAAAAAGCAAAAAAAAAAAAAAAAACCCAAAGAACAAAGTGGCATATGCGTCCAGTGAAGACTCAGATCAGCCTGGGAATCCGTCTCATCTGATCAGGATCTTCGCTGTCCGCATGGGGGTAGCTCAGGTTCTGAGCTACTTTTTCAGTGCAGAACGAAGACTGATCAGAATGGGCGGCTACCCAGGCTGATTTTAGTCTTCACTGTGCACATATTCCACTTTGCTGGTTTTCTCGTGTCGCGGCTCAATGCTTAGCATCTGTATTATGGGCAACTTTGCACCGCAGATTGTGTTGTTACACTTACACAGCGCGTGTCAATTTAGATATGCAAATGAGTATCGATAGCATATGACGCACTATTTCATTGGTCAATTTCGAAGGTCATGTTTCTGGGTCAAGTAGCAAAACAGTCGGCGCAGAAAATGGCATGTTTTCACCAAGAATAAAGAGGGAAAAGGCGAAGTTTCACGCATACAAGACAAATATATGTTGACGTTGCTGTGTTGCTTATAGACCGGGATACTTTATTAAGGTATCGATAACACATGAGCCCAGGATACTAAGTGCACATACTTTCGCCAGTGACTGACAACTGCCCTTCTTGAACCAGCGGAAAGAGAAACGAAAGAAAAAAAACATTAAATTTTATTAGTTCCTTGTTTTAATATTATTAGATTTCTGTAAGAACTCGCACAGAAAAGAAAATGGTTCAGAAAAAAAATCTAGTTACATTCAAACTTTGCTAATTCTGTGTTTTATTATTATCAGGGCTCTTCAAGAACTCACATAGAAAAAAAAGAAGTTCAAAAAAGTAAAGTTACATTTGCTGGACAGGACTACCTGAGGAATTAACAAAAAATGCTCTATGCATAAACAAGACAAAACATACTTCCAACTAATTACAGGTCATTTACAATTAAATGGACTTCCTTCGATTTTTGAAAGGAATTCAATACTTTTAAAAAGATCTTCCTCCTGCTTTTTCGCACGGAACGAAAGAAGCACACATCAAAGTTCGTGCCCTTCGTATGTCAAATGTCTATGGAGACGTATTACAGACTAAAGGGAAACGTGAGTGTATGCGCAGGTGGTACAGGAAAGTAAGTCAGATTAAAAATGAGCCGCGACCCGAGAAAACCAACAATGTGGTGGTGCGCCCAGCGCAGACTCAGATCAGCCTGGGAATCCGCCCAGTTTGATCAGACTCTTCGTTCAATGCTCAAAGGGTAGCTAAGGGCCTAAGCTACATTCATGCGGACAGCGAAGACTCTGATCAGACTGGGCGGATGCCCAGACTGATCTGAGTCTGTGCTGGGCGCACAACCACATTGTTGGTTTTCTCGTGTCGCGGCTCAAATAATCTTATTCCCTTATTATTTTTTCTGTTGTATGTCAAGTATATTTTTCGTTCCTGAAAATATGCGACAAAAATGTTTAAACAATAACGAAGGATAGGTGCCATTTGTAGGTGGATACAAAAATAATCGAATTATCTCACGTATTGGGATGAAAACTTATTTTAAAAAGTGAAGCCAGTCCCTGACAGCTTTATATTGATGATAATTTTTTATGTGTCGGAATACAATTACAATTGTACTCCTACATGGATACACAGAAACATGCATTGTATGCATCAAGGCCCTGTTGTTCAAAACTAACATGTAACTACGAGACTTTTAAGTTCTGATAGCGCATTATACGCAAAAACATTGCCATTTGCTCCTGACATGTTTTTTTCCAACAAAAAATATTGATAGAAAAAACACACACAAAAAAAACTGGATTTTTTGGTTACTGAGAGACTTAACGAATTCTTGACTAACGACTTTGTTCAGCTGACGATACTTTGAACAACCACTTTGAATATCAAAAGACAATCTAAGAATTTGCGTTAGTGCTGTTTGCCTTCTCGCCATGTTCATAGAAGTGCAATAAAGTCCAATGCTCATTAAAGGGGGTCAAATACCACATCCTACCCACGATATCTGACTGGAAATAGTAACACAAAGTAACATACCACTTGTGCGACATTACAAACGGATAGCAAAATGAACAGCTTTTTGCAAAGGTAGGTGGTCAACACATACTACCTAGTCTTAACAAAACATAAATCGCATAAAATAACTACTTTTACCTATTTTCTAATTTTGTATACACAGGAAATACACCAGAATAATGAAAAACAACAACACAAAACAAACACATTTTTGAAGACAATAATTAGCAGACACAACAACCAATAACATACGTACACATAACGCAAGCGCCTTCTTGGAATGGTCAGTAATAAATTACCTGGGGTGGGAGCGGGAGACTTAAACCTTTGCAAAAGGAGTGCATACGAAAAAAAACCTGCTTTCGTTACATGTAAGTATTAATAGGTTACGACAGTCAGTTTCAAGTACCATTTCTGTCGTGCGGAGATCGTAATGGAGCATCAGCTATTACGAGATTTATTTTGTGTATGCTCTTGAAGGAAAATTTCCATGGTACTAATAACGTTTATGCATAATGTTTTATTGAGTAAAATTTGCTATAACCCTCTAGTGCCCAAACATAGAATGCACTATAAGAAAACATTTATATTCCATCCAGCCACTAGCTTTGGGAAGTCAAATTGAAAACAGGGTCTGAATTTGTGTTGAGGTCCAAGGTTGCTAAGATATACATGTAGCATATATGCTACACTGGGAATTTATTTTTAAAAAATCAACTTTTTTCAGGGTGAATAACTCAAGTGTTAACAATAATTACGGGGCACCTTTTTGGATGAAAAAAAAATGTATGAAAAAGAATCTATTGGCATATATGTATCAGGGATATCTGAAAAAGTAAAGTCAATATCAATTTTTTGTTTTTATTGCCCGATGTATCATATATGATACATTCTGTGTTTTCGAATTTTGGCGACTTTCGGCGGCTGATAAACGTACTTTAGACATATCATTACAACTGGAATGGTTTAATCTTATTTCCTGATATCTTCACTGATTTTCAAGCGGTATAACGTAACATACAAGTCAATATCCTGGTCGCAGCACCAAAACAGAGTCATGTAGCAGATATGATACGCTGGGCACTAGAGGGATAAGTATGCTAGGCTTCAGTCTCATCGCCACTCCTCTGAAGTGGTAGTGGAACTGAAGGCTAGTGGAAGCATTTGCATATATCTTCTTGTACGTGTACTTTACCTACAATATGTAGCCTTTCTGAAACTCTGGAAGCTGTCTCTATAATTATGATTTAATTCGCAATTTATTTTTCGTCAATATCTGTCTCTGTTCCCCTACACTCTTCCTTTATATTTTCTCCCTCTCCCCCTCTGTCAGGCTGCTGGTTTTTACAGCTTTTTATAACAATATACAATAACACTTGTCATTAGCTGCTATATATGTTATTCGCTGTACCTCATATGTCACATTGTTGACCTGAGAGTAATAAAGTTTATGTTCTGTTCTGTTCTGTTACATGCAAGATAATATTTACACCTCAGTCTAAAGTGTTCTGCTGGATTTTGTTTGAATAGACCGAAGGCCTACTAATATGGCATCAGTGATCAACAGTTGTATTCAGTTTGCGTTTACGAAACCAATATATGCGTGTTTTATATGTTTTGAATTATACTTAGCACAAAAAATGCTTGCGTCTTCTATTCTATTCTATCTCACAAGCTTGAAATACCTTTGGTGCATCAGAGAAGGCTTAGCAAAAACTTTCTCGACCTGGTTCTGTTTCAGCTGTGTGGTTTGGTTTATCGTCAAAATGCAAATCTAAGTCCTGCTGCACTACGTGAAGTAGATTCAGGTAACCAGTTTATCATGTCCCAATAGACTTTCCAAATAAAATTGATACGGTCTGGTAACAGGAGAGGGGACACAACTTTGGACTGACGCAAGTGGGATTATATTAGACTTACTTCATTGCATATAAGACTAATTTTATTGTTTAAAACAATTAGATTAGACATAAGCCAATGACACTGTTAGCTTTCTTTCGCAATTTTACTGGGTTAAATCGTTCTTATATCTACAAATAATACAGGCTTTGTTTTGTCTTAGGTTATGCGCTTATTCCTTTACTTAGAGAGCATTATGTTGAATAAAGAATCGTCACGGAAATGTCAAATATGGGCAAGTATGCAATTCGTTTCATGTAACTTTTTATGCATTGCCAAGTTATGATCTCTGAAAGGCAGTCAGAAATAACTCGCATCCAATCACATATTAGCCAAAGATTGTTTGTATATATGCGTGCTGATCACGCATACATACGAACAAGTTGCAGTTGAATTTGATGACTGACATTGAATACGTCTTTTTTCTCTCAAAAATTGAATTTTAATTCGACCAAACTTAGTTTGTTATAGTCAGCATAACGGCATGTATATATTAGACAAGAAAGCCTTATTTGCGTAGCATCTTGATATTGTTTAATACAGAAAATTACTCTTTGACTTCGTTAGTAGCGTCTCAGTCACACTGAAAGTGCAAAATAAGATAAATAGATAACTGAAAAGATTCTTGCCTGATTAGCTCACCTGAGCACGAAGTGCTCAAGGTGAGGTATTGTGATCGGTCTTTGTCCGTCGTCCGGCGTCCTTCGTCCGGCGTCAACTTTTGCTTTAAACGACTTCTTCTCCAAAACTGCTAAAGGGATTTCGAAATAATTTCACAGAAATGTTTCTTGGGGGACTCTCTACCAAAATTGCTCAAATGGTTCCGCTCCGCTGAACAATATGGCCGCCATAGCTAAAAATAGAAAAACCTTTAAACGACTTCTCCTCCAAAACTGCTGGGCAGATTTTAAAATAATTTCACAGAAATGTTCCTTAGGAGACCCTCTACCAAAATTACTCAAACGGTTCTGCTCCGCTGAACAATATTGCCGCCAGAGCTAAAAATAGAAAAAACCTTTGAACGACTTCTCCTCCAAAACTGCTGGGCTTATTTTAAGATAATTTCACAGAAAAACCTTTAAACAACTTCTTCTCCAAAACTGCTGGGCCGATATTGAAATAATTTCACAGAAATGTTCCTTAGGAGACCCTCTACCAAAATTGCTCAAACGGTTCCGCTCCGCTGAACAATATGGCCGCCAGAGCTAAAAATAGAAAAACCTTTAAACGACTTCTCCTTCAAAACTGCTGGGCCAATTTTGAAATAATTTCACAGAAATGTTTCTTAGGAGACCCTCTATCAAAATTGCTCAAACGGTTCTGCTCCGCTGAACAATATGGCCACCAGAGCTAAAAATAGAAAAAAGCTTTAAACATCATCGTCTCTGAAGCCAATGGCTCGATTTCCAAAAGATTTCACAGAAATGTTTTACTCATGGCCCTGAACAAAAATTGCTAAAACGGTTCCACTCCACTGAACAAAATGGCCGCCAGAGCTAAAAATAGAAATAAATCTTAGAATGACACCGAGGGCACAGTTATGATCCAATCATCATGAAACTTTGTCAGAATGTTTATGTAAATGAAATCTAGACCATCTTTGAAACTGGGTCATGTGGGGTCAAAAACTAGGTCACTGGGTCAAATCTTAGAAAAACCTAGTGCACACTCTAGAGGGCTCAGTTATGATCCAATCTTCATGAAACTTTGTCTGAATGTTTATTTACATAAATCTAGGCCAAATTTGAATCTGAGTCTTGTGGGGTCAAAAACTAGGTCACTAGGTAAAATCTTAGAAAAAACCTTGTGTACACTCAAGAGGGCACAGTTGTGATCCAATCTACGTGAAACAGTGTTAGAATGATTATTTTCATGAAATCTATACCAGATTTGAAACTGGGCCATGTCAGGTCAAAACTAGGTCACTAGGTCAGTTCTTAGAAAAACAGTGTGAACGCTTTAGAGGACACAGTTTTGTTCTAATCTTCATGAGACTTTGTCAGAATGTTTGTCTCCAACAAATCTGGACCAAGGGTGTTACTTGATCGTGTTGGGTCAAAAAGTAGGTCACTAGGTTAAACCTTAGAAAAACATTGTGTACACTCTAGAGGGCACAGTTTTGATAACTTTGTCAGAATGTTCATATCCAAGAAATCTAGACCAGGTTTGAAACTGGGTCATGTGGGGTCAAAATCTAGATCATTAGGTTAAATCTTATAAAAACCATAGGTACACAATAAAGGATTCATTTTCCATTTAATCTTTGTGAAACTCTGTCTGTTGGTCATATGGATGTCTCTGAGGTTAAGTTCACAGGATACTCAGGTGAGCGATCCAGGGCCATCATGGCCCTCTTGTTTTTTCCTTTTCTCTAGATTTAATATTAAGCAAGCAATGACCACTACCATGCAATTCGATATGTCCCCTTCAAAACTGCCTTCGAACACACATAAATATGACATATATAAATAATTATATATAATCAGAAATTATCGATATGTTCATAGATATGTTTAAAGGACTTCACAGCTGGCACACAGCATTGAATCAACATTGAATCAACTTGATTCACGATCAAGGGTGACTCGGTGTTGATTCAGTGCTTTGTGTCCATTGGATTGAATCAATTTCATGCATTCTTTGGAAATGTTTGGGTTTGTGTCCATTTTCGATAATAATTGCCAGAAATAAAGCCATATAAGTGAAGCTAAACCAAACGCAAATATCTCTGATTATTTCTGCTCTGTGAGTGTAAGAAATATGTCTCGTTCCTCCGGCCAAACATTACCAAAACTGAAAGCTATATACGTCACATACTCGTATTCGACGTTCAAATTTCATGCAATCAACAGAAAAAAGGTAAATAAAGATACCCAGGAAAGGCCAAAGAACAAGTCACCAAAGGCATCAAAATACGAGTTGAAACATGACATTATTATCCCTGCTCTCTTTCTCTTTTTGATCTTCTTCTCACGTATGCTATTTTTCTTCTTTTGTTTCTCATACATATGAGCCGCGACACGAGAAAACCAACAATGTGGTTGTGCGCCCAGCGCAGACTCAGATCAGCCTGGGCATCCACTCTGTCTTATTAGAGTCTTCGCTGTAAGCTTAAAGGGTAGCTTAGGGTCTTAGCTAGCTTCATGCAGACAGCGAAGACTCTGATCAGACTGGGCGGATGCCCAGGCTGATCTGAGTCTGCGCTGGGCGCACAACCACATTGTTGGTTTTCTCGTGTCGCGGCTCATATATATTTTCTATCCTTTTCTTGATATCTTTCTAACGTACTTGTCTCTTTGTAGAAGATATTTATTTCTGTCCTCTTGTTAAAGTATCCTTGCATCGCTATTTTTTGTGTTTAGACGTTTAAATTTTTGTTTATATTAAATGAATATGTACTGTGCAGCATTGATTTTGTCAGTTAACATGTTTAGGAGAGGAACTAAATAAGTCATTTCTTCCGTTCTTATCCTATTATGTTTATGTGTATATAACAATATTGCTACACCCATGAATGTTTGATTTTTGAAATGAAATATGTTTAAACCAAAGACATCAAAAGAAAAAAGGAAGAAACGCAAATGATAGAACCGAACAGTTCATCTGCGATATGTCACTTTCAGAAGTTTATGCATTAGCATTTCAATACTAAAGTATGCCGCGGGCATTTAAGGTGAATATTGTTGCTTTATAAGTAGAATCCCAGGAGAGCAATTCTTACTCACTTAGTATCCAAAAAATCAGTTTTGTTTGTTCCGATTGGTTCTCTTTCATTCTAATATATGTTTAACGTATAAAAAGTAGGGATAAAACCAAACATTTTTGTGCTGATAGTATTATTTTGTTGAGGCTAGCTTTAGGACCATCTACCCGGAAAGCTGTTCATTATTTCATTACGCTTAATCTTTTTATAAATGCTACTCGTGTGGTTAAATCATGTCAGACTTTCCTGTTTTGTGTCATGGGTAGCACATGGGAATTTTTGACTGTATTATTTCTTTTTCTGCATTTTTAAACTACTTTATCCAGCGAATATGACTTCATCCTTTACTGAGTTACTGACACACAGATCAACTGTCGCCATATAACTTTGTCAGTTAAACATTATACAATTATTGACTTTTTTTAGGTGGACATGAAGTGTTATTGAACAGCAAACTTTAAATTGACCGACGCGAAGCCGAAACAAAAGTCAACAATTGTTTTATTATATACCAACCAAACAACAACAACAAAAAAAAAAAAAAAAAAAAAAAAAAAAAAACGCACACAGTAAGATTTTTACGTTTAATTTACCTTTTACAGATTGATTTGAAAATGTCTAAAAATCCGTATTTCTGATCAAATCTTGCCCAGACTTCATCATGGTGTAGATGAGAATCTGTACCTTCCATATATATGAAAAATACGCATTAATGAAATCGCTGTCAATGACCTCTTATTGAAAACAGTGACATTGAAAACTGACCCCTGCCTTGTTCAGAGACGCGTCACAAAGTACTGAATTGACACAATTAAATGAAATTGTCGGGTTGAACTGTCCGATTGTCTACCTGTACACTGTATGAATTATTTTTTTAAATTTTTTGTTATTTCTAAGAAAATACCAAAATATTACTGTGTGCGTTTCTTTTTTGTTTGGTATATAACAATTATAAGTTCAGTTAAACGGGCTGCCATTTTTATTAACTATAAGTCAAACTTCAGTTGACGTTACTTCACAAACCGTTCGCCATCAAGACGTTACATCACCAACCATGCTACATTAGGACTTTGCGTCACAAACTATGCGACATGAAGTAATGTCTATCACACTTGATCAACCTCTGAGCCAATGAAATGAGTTTTATTTATAGATGATATAATAATGATTGTTGGTCATAAAAGGGATCTGTAATATAAGATGTGAAAAAAAATCTTATATCTGAATATACACGAAATGACAAAAGAGAAACATAGCTGTCTAAGGTTTTGATGATATTACTTCGACAGATACCAATTTAGTAAACAGCTATGAAATTTCTGTTAAGATTGCAGATAGTCTCATTGATGATGTCATATGAGACAACCTTTCCGGTTTCTGGATTTCTAATTAAACTCACTTCAGAAGAGCAAGTCACAAATATCATTGCTTAATGGAGTCGTCGCCATCCTTATATGATTATATATGATTATAATGTCTGCTTTCAAAAGTTATTGTCCACAACACTTTCTGCGACCTTGACATTTGTTACAACGTGTGCAATAGTTTCTTGAATGGATCGCCAAGCTCACTGAGCAAGATGTCTCACGAATAAGTGCTTAACTTTCTCCATTGTGGTTAGTTAAACATATTTTTATTTCAAATATTATCACAATTACATACATGAACATATATAACATGTAAACATTCAAAGGATCAGAACGAAAGCTAAAGCTTATTGAGTTCTTATCCTCAATATAATCAGTTTTTGTATTATTGATGGCGGGCTATACAACATTTTAAAGATAATTACATTATTTCATGTAAACGTAGGGTTGTGGTTCTTGTTCAGCTTTGACAGTTCTCTACTATACTTGGAAACATAAATTTCTTGAAACTGGCTGAGGCTTTATCGGTGTAATATTCTGGAAGCGCCACAAGCCACGATAACAAGAAGCAGTATGCTCAGTCTCTAGGTTAGTTTACACGGCGCCACATGTAGCATGTGTCATGCAACGTGTGTCGCCGTGTAAACACTCAAGAAAGATTTTGCATGACTCAAATCTGGTGCACACAACATGTCTAATCGTGTAAGTGTAATCTAAATGGATGCATGACACATGTTTCTTACCTACTAGACAGAGTTTGTTCTATTGTAGCGGTGCTGGAAACTTCTGTCTTGCCCATGGACAGGGACAGCTCACACGAGCTTGAATTCTGTGTATTACTGTACGTGCTCTTTGAAATCCGGCGATTTTATACTTTATGCATTATTTTTTCATAGAAATGAATTTCCACATCGATAAAATCCCAGTGATGGATTCTACTTGTCCTGGTCTTGGACGTATCAGCAGTAAACGATTCTGATTTTCTACTGTGTCATCCATGCAAACCCACTTTTAAGAATCTAGACCCGCAATGGCAAGTGCAGACAAACACCGTATTCATCCGTTGCAAGTTTCATTCAACAACGTCTCACAGTGGGAAATAGCAGCCAGTTATTGCCCTTGTCACTCTAGTAATTACTACCAGATGGTCACGGGAAGTCAAACAAGCTGCTACATGTAATTTTCAGTCAAGACTAGCTGTAAGATTTCATTACAAATGGCTGTCAAAGTTAAACCAATATTTCCGTGCATGATACTCAACGGTCCATATATCAAGCTAAGCTCGTTGCGATATGTGCCTTCCGGTCATGTGTGGCATTGGAAACGTCTTTCTTCAACTGTTTTATCTAATTTGACAGGATGTAATTTGTGACATAATTTAGTAGGATTATATGGATCTTGTACTGCTATACTCTAGCAAGAATTTATTACAAACACGCTTTGTTAACTTGCAAATAAAATGTTGCAAAGTGGCAGTGTATCTACACAATTAAAGATGCCGTTTGAGAGCGTCTTCTGTTTTGCCTCTAAAAAGAAGTTCGGGCTACAAAATTATATATTTACCTTTCTGTTAATTTGTTACTCGACGAATGAAATTTGCTTTAACATTTTCAGCGCAAAAAAGGAAAATTGGAATCCGCTTTTTTAGCCAAAATACAGTAGGTTTTGAACAGCCTGCTGCCCGTAGGAACACAAGGGAAACGGACCATTTTACATGAACCTACAATGTGTATATAAGCCGCGACACGACAAAACCAACACTGTGGTTGTGCGCCCAGCGCAGACTCAGATCAGCCTGAGCACCCGCTCAATCTGATCAGAGTCTTCGCTGCCCGCATGGAGGTAGCTTAGACCGTTAGCTACCCTTTGAGAACTTAGTGAAGAGTCTGACCAAACTTAGGCTGATCTGAGTCTGCGCTGGGCGCACAACCGCATTGTTGGTTTTGTCGTGTCGCGGTTCAACTATATTATATTGTTTCACTCAGAAATGATATCATATACATCCATACCGTATTTGTTCGGTTATAAGACGAAGTTTTTCCCTTCCACAACAATTCCTAAATCTAGATTTTTGAAATTGTTGTAGAAGAGAAAGACCCATCTATAGCTGAATTTCAAAACACTGATCAGGCATTTTGGGTCATCTACAGATTAACAAAAACAACAACAACAAAAACAACAACAACACCCCCCCCCGCCGCGTTTTATAGCCAAATGAATATGGTAACTTACTTGAGCGAGGTGCAATATTCAATAGACTCTTCTTGAGACTGCCCCTGTATAAAGTTAGAACATTAAACGGTTACGTTAGGGCTATCCAGTTGCGATAGTTTGTAGTCCTCTTGAGACTATCGCTGTACAACGCCATAGCATTAAACAATTAAGTAAGGCATATCCAGTCGGAATGCCAATAAGCATTACACTTCTCATATTTTCCAAAATTTCCAGGCCTTTTAGAGAGGACAGTTAGTGTCAGTGTGGCAGCCATAACTCAGAGATTAAGGTCATTAAGCTAATTTGAAAACTTTAGGGATCTTTATTCTCCTATAAATCAGAAAATAGCTCTTTTCGCTGTCATGCCGATGAAAATATGTAAAAGCTATCCTAAACCGCTTCTCTTATTTCAAAGAGAGTGCAGAAAGCATCTGAAACCACGGTATTTGTCCTATATGGTCTTCTTATACATATTGACCGTTTTAAGTTTCCTGAAGATTTTAAGAAACGTTTTTGGTGGTGTCTTGAATGCGTTGTGCTCTGTGACAGTGACCTTCGCTTTATATATGAGCCGCGACGCGAGAAATTCAACATAGTACCATGTGCGCCCAGCAAAGGCTCAAATCAGCCTGGACATCCGCTTTAAACGCATAGCCAAGACTCTGATTAGACTGGGCGGATGCCCAGGCTGATCTGAGTCTGGGCTGGGCGCACAACCACTTTGTTGGTTTTCTCGTGTCGCGGCTCATATATGTTGTACGATTTATTTACTTGCCCTCTGAATTTGCATATTGCAGGAGTACTGTGATGCGCCCGGGACATTAGTACATTTTTATTTATTTGTTATTTATTTCTTTTTTTATTTATGAGCGAGGAGAGGGGGTCCGGCAATGTAGCGTTCAGCTAACTCGGATATTAGTCGGGCAAGTGCAAAGGGCCAATTCCTCTTGCAGAAAATGAAACGCTGACGTTATATTTATAAATCTTCTATAGGCCCACGAGAGGATGAAGGCAAAGTACAAAGGTCAAGGGCAACAGAGCAGCCTGCCTGGCTCTGCAGTCGGTACGCAGCTATTTGCTACGACAACAATTGACATTGCAAACAGAATGAAAAGTATACTCAGTATTTGAACAAACCGTCCATGCCGTATATAGTTCTAAATCAGTACCCTATAAAGAACTTATCCTTGGTTTGTCTTATCCGTGATTTGTGGTTTGGATATAATCCTCACATTATTTTCTATCACTTTTTTTGCAAATTGAACTTAGCCATTTTTCATACATTTTTACTATCAAAGTGAATAGATAGTGGGTACCTTGTGTGTGCAACTCCTCCTACAGTTTTATGCCGATTCCTTTGAAACTTCACAGGTGTTTTGATCATGGTCTGAAGATATGCATGTGGTTTGGATATAATCCTCACATTATTTTTTATTACTTTTTTCACATTTTTAACTTACACGCTTTTCCAGCTCAAACACTAAGTGTATATACAGTGGAGACTTAGTTTCCAAGGCGGGGGACATTCTGTGATGATTCATTAGGTTAGGAAACCTTCACGCGGACCAAACAGCTAACTCAATGTTTCGAACACCACCGCAATAGCAGAGGGCGAGGTTTGGATTCAGTAACTCCCTCCCCCACCCCCCGCACCCACCCACCTCAGTAGTTTATTATTGATCGTTCGAATGTGGTACTTCTGTTGTGGTCTCCATTGTTGTTCTCGTGTCTGTTTGTCCGTGGTCTGTTCGCTTCAAATAAATACCCTATACGCGGTAATTTTCGCGGGTTCAAATTTTCGCGGTTAAAGGTAAAAGCATTATTTTTCGCGATTTTTAATTTTAGCGGTTGGCAACATGCGTGAAAAGCAAAACTACTTTTTTTCACTTGAGCTAGTTCGTTCATTTACCTGCGGCAGGGCTGCCGCAGGTTAATGAAAGAACTGGCTCAAGTGGAAAGTACCAGCAATTACCGAAGCAAACAGAAACAAAATATAGGAACACTGTGTCTACAGAAGATACTTCGTAAGAAACAGGAAATTCTTTCGCGATTTTAATATTCGCGGTTTCTAAGTGACCGCGAAATACCGTGGAAAATGGAACACCGCGAAAATTACCTTATATACGGAATAGTTAAGGGAATAAATTATGAGAGTTAGATCCTACAGAAGCACGGGCATACGTCATAGACATGGAAATAGCCGCCCAACTTAAATTGAGTCAGTTTCACACTATGCATACCAAAATCGATATTTCACCAACGCCAGAGGATCCTGTTGACGCCGAGGTACTCCTGACAGAAAAGGGATATGCTTTATGTATTCGAAGGATAAAAATGAAAAAATCAAGCTATCACATCAAAATTAGATATAAAATTGTATGTGCTGATATTGTACATGTAAGAAATTGCACCATAATGATTAAATTCATCGTTGGTGCGTCAAGAATTCCCGTGCAATCAGTTTCAAATGATCTTACCCTTAATTATTGTTTATAAAGTAGTTCGATTGGAAGAAGTCTAGCTGTGATGGATTTTTCAGTCCTGCAAACACTCTCTTGCATAAGTAGCACAAAAACGTAAAGCTAAATCATTGTTTTCCACATCAAAAACTCGACCATAGTCAGGTACTGTCTGTAACAAGATAAAATAAACGCCTGAGTAAGATACGACCACCGCCAGAGGACATCTGTCAACTGACACGGCCAACATCGAGGATACATATGATTTACTGGCGATTATTTAACAGGACGTAGTAAAAATATATAAAATGTTATCAGACTATATTGTTGTTGCGTTTTTGCCGCCAAATAACTGCCATGCCCATGCGCATGTAAGCTGATGAATGCGGCGTTGGTGAAAAGGACAGGGGGGGGGGGGGGGGGGAGAGAGAGGGTAATCTGTTTGAGAGGCTGATAAATTACAAATCTGATAATGTCTAATCATTACCACAGAAAAACAATAACCCGTTGTATATGGAGAGCGGCAACCAAGTCGTAAAGGCAAGAAATGGAGCTAAAACAAACTAATGATATGGCTCGGTATCTACTAGTTAGACGTATAAGCATTATACAATGATACAAATAGATCTTAACAAAAAGAGGTAAGAGTTTGCACTGATCAGAGAGACAGAGACTAAAGATAAACTTGAGGTAAATGTATTTACCAACAATATTTACATCGTACACGGTTATATACCGCTAAATGGAAGAACGTAAGTTATGTTCTCTATCTCATTCAGAACCTACTTATATAGAGATGTTTCTCATCTGGTTAAGTATAGCTAGGTAAAAACAGAAGTAGACTACGATGGCCAAATCGGATCACTTTTCATTTCCATACTATTTCACAATTCCGAATTCCGAATTCTGAATTCCGAATTCTGAATTCCGAATTCCGAAATTCGTAGAACATACTAAACGCTTGATAATAATGACTCTTAACATTTTGTCAAACCTCTGCATGATATGGATGATTGCTTAAATATGAGCGGCGACACGAGAACGCCAACAAAGTAGTTGTTCGCCAAGCGCAGACTGATCAGCCTGGGAATGCGCCCATTCTGATCAAACTCTTCGCTAGGCACTTACAGGGAAGCTATGGGTCTGAGGTACCTCCATGCGGATCGCGAAGAATTGATCTGAAACTCCACTGGGCGCACATGCCGCTTTGTTGGTTTTGTCGTGTCGCGGCTCATATGATGCTATTCCTTAAATGTGACTTAGACTAGAGAGAGAGAGAGAGAGAGAGAGAGAGACAGAGACAGAGACAGAGACAGAGACAGACAGACAGATACAGAGACAGACAGATACAGAGACAGAAAGAGACAGAGAGTACTCTCTGTCCTAGCACAATCCACAGTTTTGGAAGCGGTCCTTTCTGTGTGTGACCTTGCTTGAGTACAGGGATTACTCAGATCAGCCTGCGCATCTTCACAATCTAATCAGAGTCTTCCCTTTTCGCATATATATCTGAATTCCGAATTTCGGAATTCGGAATTGTGAAATAGTATGGAAATGAAAAATGAGCCAATTGGGCCATCGTAGTAGACAGACACAGACAGATACTTTCACACTGACAGACAAAGACAGATATGCTTATAAGCATGACGGGTCGGGCGCGGAGTGTGTGTGTGTGTGTGTGTGTGTGTGTGTGTGTTGGGTGTGTGTGGGGGGGATGCGCTAGGTCTAGTCACCTATATCTGTTTTCAGCGTGACGTCGGTTTCGCGCGCCAAAAGCGCTAGCTGTACTGGCGTGCGACCAGTGGTGGCCGCGTGCCAGTGGTGGTCGTTTGCATTTTGCACGCGCCATTACGTATTTGATCAGTCCCAGATTTGGTCATTTCGTAAAAAGAAACAAAAGAAACTCCCACAAAAAGACTGGTTAAATTATCTCCCCGGAAGGCAAAAGGTTAACAATTTCCACAAGCTACCCTCATGCCAACATTATTGCCTTGGCGGGGACCACAACCCTTGATACACACATAGTTAAATACAAAAATAAACATGAACAAATTGCTTTATTAATGTTTATCTATGACGAAAAAATTATAACCTGCAACTAGGTTGCAAAACGCATCTAAATTCTTGTAAATGACAGCACACGTGTAACTATTATTATGTTTGTTTATGACGTAATGTAGCGTGTGCCTACGAAATGACTACGTCAGAGTTTTAAAGTCCGTTTCTGACCTGCTTATATTCTGTCTATGCTGAACGCGCTAAAACTATTAAATTCTGACAAAAACCACAGACTTACAATGACATATCATCAAAGTTTAAATCCACAACGGGGTTTTAAAAAATGCATCATTCAACGCATGGCAATCGTGACGGCCATCACTGGTACGCTATGCTCGTATTTCAATGCGTTACGTAGACGTTACGTGCTCGGTGATTGGGGACTTGTAGGACTATCTAAAATTCTTTTACGCTGAAAAGAGGTGAACGCTGTCATCAGAAATACACGCACATATTCTGTTTACTACGTACACGTGTACATGGATGATGATGCCGTTGTACGCACTTTTTCAACAGTATCACTATCAAATTGACCCGTTTGATAATGAAAGACTATGTGCAATGGAAACCTGTAACGGCGAAAAGAATTCCGCTTAAAACGGAACTCGAACCTGGACCGCTAGCTTAGCAGGCAAGCGCATAACCCACTGAGCTAACCGAGGCTCCTACATGTATAACCTTTGACAGCAATGCATAGAGACAGAAGAGAGCATGATATTAAGATTTTGTGAATTTGCTAATGGCAGCACAGGAGAATGGTTCAGAAAAACAGTTGGAGTTAGGCAAGGATGTCATTTCTCACCACCCTCTTTAACAATTTTTCTCGAAAGGATAAGACCATGCTCTGGAAGAACACGATGGAAAGGTTAGCACGCCGACGGGATCCACACGCAAAAACAGTATTTCATCCCCCCCACCCCCCATGGTGGGGGGACATAAAACTCGGAAATAGATGCCGCTAAGCGCCACTGGTAATAATTAAGACAGCTAACATCGAAAAATCCGTCCAGACTAGTACGTAGTTCATACGCGTCCGATTGTTGATTGCATATTGTCTCGTGACGCGGCTCAATCACTGATCACGCAGAGGTCAGCATAACGACTGTTATTGCCATGCGCAACTGTAATACGCTGGACGTAGGAGCTGGCCACACTGTTAAAAATTTCCGTAGATTTTAGGGTAGAATACCTGACAACCAGCTGCCAGTTCATTTCCCGTTATTTTTTTCGGCCGTCTGCCTCTAAAACATTTTTAGAAAGTACCTTTATAGTGTTTAAGGGCAATAGGACCAAAACAATACCTGTCTTATTCTACCTACTCAGCGTGATGATTCCGCCAATGTTTACGGGCGCCGGTAAAAATAACGGGAAACGGACTGGCAGCTGGTTGCCAGGTATTCTACCGTAAAATCTTCATTTTATTTTACATCACCATGTTACAAGCGATGCCACTTTGAATGAATTACAATGATGTTGTGTCCTTGTTATCACTTTACGTACATCCAACCTTAACTGTAAAGCGAAGTGGGGAATTGGTCAAACGCTTGTATAAGCCTCAGACCTATGGTTCTGTTTCGAACACAGAAAATCAAGTTCAAGGCTGCAAGTACGCGGCTTTATGCCGTCATTTGAAAGCAGTATTAATTGCTCTGACGTGTAGGATCTGCTGATGGAAAGAATTAAACATATAAAACTGTGCAAAGTAAACATTATATACGAAATCGTGATGAGGAAACTTTGTGCAAACTTTATCATCCTCAGGCGTTCGCCAAACCTTCACAGGAAATTTCTCCGGCGTAAAGTTATCATGCTTTGTTTGACTACTGATTTGAACTCAAATTTATTGTCGGTATCTATCGTTTACCTGACATAAAGCTGATTGTAATTTGAACAAAAAAGATACAAAATACTTGCCAAATTATATAATTAACATATAATTCCACAATAATTAAATACGAGGAACTTTTATCAGCAAAAGGCTCCCTGACGATTCCGTGTGAATCTACACAAGAATCAGATAAATTCACAAATACTATACGATATAAATTTAAGCTTCAATATAAATACTTGCAAAATCAACAGAAACAACGCAGTATTCTATTGTAAAATAAAAAAGTTTTGCCTCAAGAAATGATCCTGTCGCCACGAGGTTTCACCGGCGTAGTCCGTATCCTCGGCATGTATCGGGTCCTCCGCCGTACTTCAAAAAATCGATTATGGTATGCATAGTGTGAGTTTATGACATAAAAATGTGGAACACTGACCAGCCACCAATCGTCACTGTAAGAAGAAGTATGTTTTTAAAATATTTACATTCTTGATGTACATGTATTTACAGAAAAGCCCTATAGTAAACCATTGGAACCTATTGTAGTTTACATTCCAATAATTACATTGAGTCACGCGGCGCCAATGACGTCAAAATAAACAATGGCTCGTTACAATCTGATTGGACGTCGGCGACGCCATTACGTCATTCACGCTGTTAGCCGAAAAACTGCGTGTACATGTTTTACTGTTTCAAGTTTAGCGCTTATATAAGATTTTTCATCAAGGTTTTGATTAAAACGATTGTAAATATAAGCAATGAACTTAATTTTTCTGAGATTTTTTTTGAAGTGTAAACTACATTGGGTCACTAGCTAAGTTTACATGAACCCCTTCGGGGTTCATTCACTTTGCACGTGACCCAATGTAGTTTACACTTCAATAAACCTCAGAAAAATGAAATTCATTCCTTAAATGACACTAAAAGATGTCATTAATCCCAAACGATCTGAAAGAAAGGCAAGTGTAAATTTTGAAGCACTGAAGTTCCTTCATGCACAGACTTGTTTATCTACAGGCGCTTGAAGTTTAGACATTGTAACACTTCAAAATGTCAAAAAATCGGATAGTTTATATAATGTACAGAGTTGCATTGTACTCGTTGGATGACAAGGTTTAGAATTTTTTTCTAAGCTAGAACTTCAAGCTCCTGTGTTTAAATCGTAGGATGCAAGCATAAATAACACGGTATGTAGGCAAATTTACGGACACGAAAGTATTACGTACGAGACATTGCGGGAAATTGCACGTGCCAGGTAAACAACTTTTTTTCCGACAGTTTTTCTTAAATATCTCTGCACTGACAAAATATTTTACAGATCTGTTTTCACCACTATATTTGGCATATTTCCTTCTATCTAGAACCGTTCAGACGCTGAAGATGCACTCACCGAGTTAAGCCTGTTTTTTAGAAAACCGTGTAGATTCTTGTACTTCGTCACAAAGCAGCATGTACCGTCTTTGTTCCTTTATCATTTGCAAACCTGAACCCATCAGCGAGTGTCCTAGTTAGTGCTTCTTACAACCACGGTTAATTCAGATTTCAGCTTATTACGTTACAAGAATAAACAGCCATCTTTCACAGGAGGGGTCTAGCTTTTCGCATTTACGACCATCTCAGCATTCCTTTTAAACATTTACGACCATCTGCGCAACAAAACACAAACCTTGACACGACCATCGACAAAAACCGTCAGCTGTTGACTATAAGCTTTTGCCTAATCCATATAGGTCATATTTATTGTGTCATTCTACTGCTTTGAGGGTATGCCGTAAGTTGTCTAATATATGAGTCAGGCCTGTTTTAGTCTCTTAACCGAATTTTCGACTGCGCAAACGATAGTATATAAACTTCACCGGCAATGAGACCAGTAGCCCTTATCTTGGCTATTTTATCTTTTTCTTTCTGTCTCTCTAGTTTTGCAAGTCTGTCGGCAAAGGTTGCCTGGGTTGCTCCTTGCATAGCACAGTGTATGCAGTTGCATTTATATCCAGCGTATTAAACGAGGAAGAACTATCTTGTATTGATCATTGTAGTCTTACATGACATGACTTCCATATACATACTAAAAGCCTTCCACTTTACACACTGGTAAGAAGCTTCTAAACCAAGTCGTTTGTGTGTGTGTGTGTGTGTGTGTGTGTGTGTGAGAGAGAGAGAGAGAGAGAGAGAGCAATGAGATATACAAACGGCGGATCATCAAAATTCTGCTTCCCTTCTCGGTAGGGATCAAATAAAAAAAAAGAATTTGCTCCTCAAGGAGCAAATTCGTTCCTTTTAGAATTAACCCTTTTTGAAAGGGGTCCGTTGTACATGGAACAATATCATGGTTGCACCTGCACTGCACTTCCACAGTAAATGATGCCATGGTGAAACATTTTGATAAATTTATGCATAAAAATTGAGAGAACTGAATTATACGATTCTGGACGCAAATTATTCTGACAAAACTTTTGTCAAAACCCATTGGCAAGATCTTGAGATATTGACAGTTTTATATTTTTCGCTATCTCTTATGGCTGGTCAGTTTGCAACAAATGAAAATTGCTTTATTCAAAGTTCGTTCTGTTATAAAGTTGGTCCAAATCCATTAAGGTGTTCCTGAAATACTGCAATTTTCATGTGTTTGCTATGTTTAGTAATGGCAGACTGCCATCTTGGATGGTCCATCCTTTTTTTTTTTTTTTGTAAAAAAAAATACATTTTATTCAAGGATCATTCGGCTTAATTTGATCAAAATCTGTTCAGTTATTCTTAAGATGTTGGCGTCTGAACATAAGTGGGACTCGTAAAGAGAAACAGATTTTTATTGGACAGTTTTGACACCCAAGGCAGGACTGATGTTCCGTGCAAAATTTGATCTAAATATAGCAGTTGGTTCTGGAAGAATCGTTGATTTTGTAGCTTTTACAATTTTAGCAACGATGACTATCTTGGATTCTAGATCTGGCTGAATTTCACCATTTCGAAGCCCTGCAGTCTGATTATGCTCCATATGAAATTTGGGAACCATGGATATTGTGGACGCGTATATCGCGCCTTGCTAAGCAGGTGCGACAGTAACGGAGAAACATGGATGTGTACCCATACACCTTAAACAAGTGTTTTTATACAATTCAGTTGGCGGAGCATAGGAATGGTAATTTTGAGTTCCAGGCTCGATGCCTTGCGCTGTGCTGCACGTTCATTCATATTTTCATGTTGGTTTCTCTCTCTCTTTCTCTCTCTCTCTCTCTCTCTCTCTCTCTCTCTCTCTCTCTCTGTGTGTGTGTGTTACTGAGAACCCAGAGGCCGTGTTCTCTGGTCATTTTAATGCCTTATTTTTTGCTACTTCATCCTTCTCTCCAACTTCTTGAGGGATGAATTCGCACTGTAAAACCTCTCACACTATAAAAGACGTGATAAGATGTGTTCCACGATACAACTTGGACACACTATACGCTGGCATTCATAACAGACAACGACTGCAACGTTTATCCCAGTGAAAATGTTGGACTATAGAACTCGGTCGTTTTTTTTCGAATCATTCCTCTCGGGGGGTGGGGGGGCACAAGACGTTAGAAAGACGTCTTATTGATATCGGTACGACGTCACTATGACGTCGCAACAACGTCAGTAAGAAGTCATTATGACAAAAACTTAAAAAGGTTATAGTTTTTACAAACCCGACAGTTTGTTAGAATTCTAAGCCAGACCAGTTTTTCGAATGAAAATCATGTGGTAAACCCATCGTCCTGCTGTGGCTTTTGAAATGCTGCTGAAAAGGACATAATATGGTACGACACCTCTTTGTAAGATTAGAATGGAAGGGCCTCGTGGTCCAGATAATCAAACAGAAACTAACCAAAGTTACTCTCCCTTGTAAAACGGTTGAAATACAGCGATGTACCGATAAACATAAATTCTGCGTAACTGCCCATTTGCACTGATCATGACTCATACTTTATGCGAAGAGATCATATCAGACTGCACGGTAGCGCAAGCTGGTCTGAGTTCACTGCTCGTTCATGTCGTAACATACTCTTTCGCCTTTACCAACTGGATGCCTTCATACAATATACTGAGTTTGTGTTATAGGCAGTAATTAATGCTTTAAAGGGAAAAAAAAGCTTGTGCCACTGTTTTTCTTGGTTATGGTGGTTATCACTACTTATGACATTTAGGGTGTGTGGGTGCACCTATATATTCTTATGCCACTTTTACAAAGGGGAAACACTTAGGTGGCTTCCTGTCCTGTATGTTTCCCTTTAGTGGAACCCCTCCAGCTAGGATGTTCTCTTGAGGGGAAGTTTGCTCATAAGAGAGCAAATTCTTCCCTTTAGGAGTTTTGTCTGCTCCCAAAAGGTGACTAAGAAGAAAAAAAAATGGCAGGGTGTTTCCCATGAAGTTGGACCCATTCATCTTGAAAGGTTTACCAGGTTTAACTTACACATATAACTGTCACACTTATGGATAGGAATTGATGTGGTTTTAGTAGCAGATGATCAATGAACATATCGCTTTATCTTTACATGAAAATGGGGAGGTCTGTCGTTGCTCATGGCATGTAAGGTGGAAGGGTGCGCTTCAATATCTTTTTTCTGCCCTTTTTTAAAGAGGGTGACTTATTGTGACTTCCTGTCTCTTTTGGTAACTGTCGCAGCCCTTCCCAGGTGAGTGTGTGTGTGTGTGGGTGGGTGGCTGGGGGGGGGGGGTCTGCTCTCGGTGGAGGAGTTTGTTCCAAGGGGAACAAATTCTATGAGGGGATAGGCTTTGGGAGGGGAGGCAGCTGTCTAAATGACAAAGTTTGTCCCCCTGAAAGTGTGCCCTTTCACCTTAAACTGTAGTTGTATTTCACAAGTGTGCATGTCCGTCTATTTTTTCCTGTTATGATCTGTCATTTGAATTTCTTCCATCTATTACCTTCTGTAGGTGCTCCTATGTGGGCCGAAAATTCGTAATAAACTTCTTGCATATTGTTGTATCTTGTTTTCGGCGGGTTCGAGAACAGTAAGCACATTTTGAAAAATGACATTATGCATTTGTAATACACAGCAATAAGCATGAGCATGCAAAAATATGTCGCAAATGCGCACATGATCTTGCGCAAAGTACTCAGAGTCTCTCATTTGTCACTCGTGTTCATATACCCAGTGTTCATTGACTGTTTATGCTAGAAAGAATGCATTGCACACATGCAACATTAGGTCTGAATGTTTCCTGCTGGGACAAGCCTTTTCACGCAACCCCTCACATACTGTGACTCGTAAGTCAGAGGTCCGGGGTTCGAATCTCGGTCTGGCCACATACTTTCGTTTCTCCTTCCCTGATTCAAGAAGGGCAGTTGTCAGTTACTGGCGAAAGTATGTGCACTTAGTACTGGTTAACCGCTTAGGAGGTCTAAGCCTGCCCAAGAATAGTGTGGTTAGGTTAACTGACCGTCCCGACATGTTCGTAGCTGTTTACCGTGGACGTTAAGCATCAAATCAACCAACCAACCTCACATACATGATACTGATATGCATATTTGTGATGCCGAGTGACAAAGGGTTCACAAAGCTTATAGAGGGCTTGAAAATATTGCGATTCTGCAGTTTCAAACAGCCGTCTTGCCACTGCCGGGCTGGGGTCAGGTCATACATTGTAGTTGTGACGCAAGTTAAGGGGCGACGACTAAGGGCGGGTAAACTGCAAAACGTCAGTCTGGACGTGTCTGTTGTGGCTGAGTACTTGATACTTAGCTAGCAATCCCCATCCTTCCGTTTTATCAATAAAATCTCATTCGAAGTTAGTCGACCATCTTACAACTATTATCACTGGACTGAAAATCCAAATTGAGCAGAAGACACGATTAAGTGCAAAAATCCAAATATGAAGGATTTCATACATGATTTTTGTCGAAAGTCGTGTCATGATTTGTGTTTTGTTGCGCAGATGGTCGTAAATGTTTAAAAGGAATGCTGAGATGGTCGTAAATGCGAAAAGCTAGACCCCTCCTGTGAAAGATGGCTGTTTATTCTTGTAACGTATGAAGCTGAAATCTGATTTAACCGTGGTTGTAAAGAGCACTAACTAGGACATTCGCTGATGAGTTCAGGTTTGCAAATGATAAAGGAACAAAAGCGATACATGCTGCTTTGTGACGAAGTACAAGAATCTACACGGTTTTCTAAAAAATCAGGCTTAACTCGGTGAGTGCATCTTTAGCGTCTGAACGGTTCTAGATAGAAGGAAATGTGCCAAATATAATGGTAAAAACAGATCTGTAAAATATTTTGTTAGTGCAGAGATATTTAAGAAAAACTGTCCGAAAAAAAGTTGTTTACCTGGCACGCGCAGTTTCCCGCAATGTCTCGTACGTAATACTTTCGTGTCCGTAAATTCGCCTACATACCGTGAATAAGGCAAAACAGACTTCACACTGACATGTCTGGCTCAAGTAAATGGACTTTCATCGACGTTTCAAAGGATTTCAATGCTTTTAAAAGACAAGGTTTTCTTGTAATCAAAGAAAGAAGCAGTTTAATGTCAAAGCTCACACTATTTCATTTCCTTAATATGTCAAACATGTTTTAAGATTTGTACGCTAGGTGTCTTGTAGGCAGTTCAGGAAACATGCTTGTATGCACACGCGTCAAGAACTATCACTTTTTATACACAGACAACAGGCTTATTTCACAGATCATCGCCTTTAGAAGGAGTCTAAAGTAGACGACAGCTATATGGAAAATACCTAAGGTCAGAACGGACTTGTTTAGGAAGGAAGCATAGTCACGGGGACCAATTTTCGAGGACAGTAGTCCCTGCAGGAAGCAAGAGTTCGCGGACAGTCTCGACGGAAGCCAAATATGATGTACAGTCTCTGCACGAAGCGAAAATAAGCGGAATCGATATACCCTGTGTATATGCAACAGATATAATAAAACGTACTCGGAGTATCTTCAGTGATGAACAAAAGCAGTATTCTCGATATCCGAATAGCTAAACGCCCATTGTTTTAAGCATGCTCAGAAAAAAATATACCGTAAAGTCCATCGATCAGGTAAAACTCAGATGAACTTACACAGACTGATCAGGCCATGTCCCGTTCACATTAACAATTTGTTTATCCGAAGTATAGCGAATATGAAGAACATCAAAACGCGATCGAATATTAACCTGTTTGCCATAGAAGATCAGATATGACTTCATTTCATAAAAAATATGACTTTCGCTTCTAATTAGTTAATTTTTCAAAGACAGGAATTGATAAATGCTGTGTATGAAATGTGTGAACCAATGCTTAGCGTACTGTTGTATGGGAATAGTGAATTGTCGTATGAACAAAACAAGCAAATATTTTTAAATGTTCAAAATTATATTGTAAAATCTAAGCGATTTCAGATTCAGTAAGTAGATAAATCATATTCACTTATTGACGAAACACTCAAACTTTCATTGTCTTCATTGTCTTCCAAAAGTGATCTAGTTTCTCCTGTTTATCTTCTGCTTATCTAAGAATCTTACTTATACTTTCAACCATCAACGTTTAAGTAACGTAGTAAGATCAATCACTCCGTACAAAATCTAATATTAGGAACTTTGGCGGGAAATATAAAGCTCAAAAATTTGCAATCCCATAGCAATCCGTGTCTTACATTATTGTAATAGTTTATGCGCTTACCACCGTCCACTCCCCGTGGAGAATTTTCTATTAAGAAAGTCTGCAATGTCCAAATGCCTTTCTTTATACGATTATTAACAGTACTTCTTTCCATTCAAATCACTTTATACAGTAATTATATTATGTTGGCATCTTGGGATACAGATTTAGATAAGTCTGTTGACTTTTTTCTGAATCCCATTTGCATATAGGCCTTTTACTTGTTGTTTGTAATAGTACCATTGCTGTTTGTATTTAATTTATGTGAATAAAAGTATTGTTCTCTACCAGTATTGTATCCTAGAGACAAACCAAAATGCTTAAATTTTACGCATTTTAAACTCAAGAGCGAAGAAACTGACAACCACACAATAAGAAAATTCCCGCTACATGTTTCTTGGTAGCCCACTTCTTATGTATTACATGTACTTGCCAAAATTCTTAATTAATTTTCGGAATGGAAAAGTGTATTACATGTACTTGTCAAAATTCTTAATTAATTTTCGGAATGGAAAAGTGTATTACATGTACTTGCCATAATTCTTACTTAATTTTCGGAATGGAAAAGTGTATTACATGTACTTGTCAAAATTCTTAATTAATTTTCGGAATGGAAAAGTGTATTACATGTACTTGCCAAAATTCTTACTTAATTTTCGGAATGGAAAAGTGTATTACATGTACTAGTCAAAATTCTTACTTAATTTTCGGAATGGAAAAGTGTATTACATGTAGTTGCCAAAATTCTTACTTAATTTTCGGAATGGAAAAGTGAGCTGCATTTACGTAAATCCAGCTCAAGGCATTAAGCATATTATTTAATTGAAATGATACTCCGACCCAGAAGATTTTAAAACGTGGAACTTTTTTTTTAAATTTCACACCGGATAAAACACAGCTGAGAAATAATTAGTTTACAAGCTGGTATTATAAGGTTTCAACCTTTTAGGGATGCCATTGTAGAGCAACAATGAAGCATAAAGCAGAAACGTTGTCTGGTTTAATTAGCTAAATGAAGCTCAAATAAACCTCTTGGCGCTAATGTATGATGCGGGAATTAACACCATATTAAAGATCCCATGTATTTTTCCGTCTACGTTAAACTACAGCTAACCAAGAACTGCATGTGTACATCTGCTAATTAAGTATCCATAATGCATCCAGCGATAAAAACCTGGCTCAGAGAATATAAAACTTGAGTACATTCTCAAACTCAAAATAAAGCAAACTGATTGGCTGATTCCGAGCACACGCTCGGAAGCAGCCTATCAGTGTGCTTTATTTCGCTCGGAATCAGTCAATCAGTGTGCTTTATTTTGAGTTTGAGATTATTCTCAAGTTTTATAGCCTCGAACCCATATTCAAAACACTTCAGCAACCTAAACACAAATCATTACAAAAGCGTTTCTATCATCATGTTTCATGACAATATTCTGGTTGCGTCATATAATTGGCACACAAATGGGCTATGAAATCGATGTTCTTGCATTATGTATCTTTGCCATCAATAGCGTTGCGTGTGCCTAGCATTTAGCACCTTCCATATATAAGAAAGAGGATTTGTACTTCTGGATTACTTTGACTGAACATCCCAAAGCTAGAAACAAATAACAAATAGCATTCATTCAAAATAATATTGACCCGCGACACGAGAAAACCAACAAAGTGGTTGTGCGCATAGCGCGACTCAGATCACCCTGGGCATCCGCGGAGGTAGCTTAGATACTTAGCTATCCTTAAGCGCTTAGCAAAGAGTCTAATCAGCCTGGGCAGACGCCCAGGCTGATCGGAGTCTGTGCTGGCGCACATGCCACTTTGTTGGTTTTCTCGTGTCACGGCTAATATATATTCTGAATGAGATGCGCATAACTTGAACAGTTTGCAAATCTCCAAGCCACCAAAATATCAGTAATGCCACGTTGCTTGAGTCGAGTTTCAGTTTCAGTTTCAACATCTCTTCTTTTTGCATCTAAAATTTTAAAAGTAAAGGAAGTTATCTGCCAGATGCGCAGACTGATTTGAATAATTACGGCGCACATTTGACTTAAAGTCTGTTTTCAGGTAGACCTTCTTGGCAAGTCATAGATGACCGTGTCTTGATAGAAGTTTCGACTTACAGACCTAAAAAGTCAATAAATGAACAATTGCTGTAGTTTTAACGACCCTTTGAGATAGTATTTCAGGGTCGTCAGGGATATTTTTGATATGTGTGTTTGCGGACTTTTCAAGAATTTTTCACTTACATTGAGCCGATCGTAAAGCAGAGATTGGTGAAAACCTGAACTGCTCGACCTCCTGCAAACAGAACCTGACTTCCTGACTTGTGCGCCGAGCGAGGCTCGAACGGGAACCGCTGTGGTGAGAGACCTTATGTTTAGGAATAAGCGTTCCCATCTATTATGCCAAGGAGAAAAAGATAGAATAAACAATAGCAAGCTCATGAAAATCAAAGAAGACCCATCCCATCTGCTGGGCACCCTGTTGAAAGTGGCTTAAAATTGCTCTAGCTTAAGCCATTTCCAAAAGGGCGTCCACTTGTCGAAAGTTTAACAGTTTTAAATCCACCCCCGCAAATACATGTATTTCTAATATCTTGTTACTAAATAATTATCAAGTGTGTATGTCTATTCCAGCCAGTTGATGGCAATTTTGCAAATTAATATTTATTTGAAACGTATAGTGCTTATAGTGCAACTTTTCATTAAGATATTATTCTACGGAACATCGGGTCTGAACAAAGTATAATAAGGAACTGTAAGGTAAAAATCTGCAGTCGTCTATGAGGTCGTTCAGTGTGAAAGCAAATTTACAGAAGCCATTGAAATCTCAGATGCTGCTGCAAATATACGAGGGATGATCAAAAAGTTCCCGGAAAAGTTCTGTATTCTCTTTACTGTTTTACTTTCTTCTATGAAATTTCATACTATCCGACTTTAATGTAATTGTGATTCATATCATACAATACAATTGACTTATGTCTAACCAGTTTCATGCACGCGCCACCAACGTAACGACCGGTAACATGACCCGGCCCAGCTAACGTTACGTTGCATTTTTATCTTTTCAAATAACAATTTCTGAACGTTGTTTATCTATGAAATGTATGTAGTAACGTTAATTCATTCACCTAAACTTAGAAATATGTATCTTATCTTTATGTTCATAACTTTTTGTAAGTTGTTTTGATCCTTTTAACGAAATGATGTCTAATTCCAACGTGCCCTTTAAAAGTCAAATGTGTGGGGATGGGGTAATTCAAGGGCAGATAATTCGCATTACGTTATAAAATGGAATTGTTATGATCAAGTTTTATGAACCTTAGATAATGGCAATTCGTTAAATATGTGATAACACTTTTGGTCGAACAATTCCAGCAATGCGACAACGCAATCTGATATCTGCAGCAGCATTAGCTGTCTATCAAAAGTCTTAAATCAAGCAGCAGCAAGGCTACATCAGCAAGCTTTGTCAACTTTCAGCCATAGTCTTAAGATAAGTCCTTTGGTATAAGTAGCTTCACGTACCACACTCTTCTAAATGCTGCACATAGTAATAAATTAATATAATCTTAATTATGACAAAGATGGCCGATACATCGTTGCTGCTGGGTGAGATGGGCATTTGCTGGAAGTTCATTATGCTGCCGATTTCAGGTTGTGTTGCCGTATTGCTGGAATGGTTCAACTGAAAGGCGTAAATCATATATCTAACGGATTGCCGTTATCTCTAGTTTATGAAACCTTATCATAACACTTCCGTATTATAAGGTAAAGTAAGTTATCTGCCCTTGAATTACCCCACCCAACATATTTACTGATTAAAGGTCACGTTGGACTTAGCAATCATTTCGTAGAAAGAATCAAAACAACTTACAAAATTTGTAATGAACATCAAGATAAGATATATATTTTTAAGTTTATGTAAAGTAATTCATGTTTACATAAATAATTTGTGAGTAAGCAACGTTCGAATTTTGCTAAATAGAAAAGAGAAAATGAAACGTAACGTTATCTGGGCCGGGTCACGTTACCGGTCGTTAAGTTGGTGGCGCGTGCAATAAACTGGTTAGATATAAGTCAGTTGTTTTGTATGATATGAATCACAATTACATTAAGGTTGCCTTGTATAAAATTTTATTGAAGAAAGTAAAATAATAAAGGGCGTACAGCACTTTTCCGGGAACTTTTTGATCATCCCTCGTACATTAATATTTCTGCTATGAGTAGCCCACGAAAGTTTCTGTTATGAAAAGTACATAGGTTTGTCCATAACGGAAAGACACAACAGTGGACTTGATGCGGCGGAATAGGACTAAAGTTTACAATAATATGAAATTTTAACCAAACTAGGGCTGCAAACGTGCTCATAGTTGTTGTTTAAAAAGCATTTTCAAGTGCACAAACTAGAGTACCCATTGTACTTTAAGTGCAGATATTATTAGTACCCACCGCCAACGCTTGCATTTAACAAAAAAGCTTTATCTCTGATCTCAATGCCATGGGAATAATTTTCAATAATTTCAGTAAAAAAAATCGTAAACAACGGCAGCTAAATACACAGTCCTAGATAATGGCTGATAAGCAGTTCAATGCTATCAAATTTCATTAAAAATATTGCCGAAATTACTCAATAACAAGTAAATGAGACACGCCCCTACATCAAGGTGCCTTACTTATTGTTACTTAGTATGCCTTAGATACAGGTTGCCATAGCCGTGTATACTCATCTGGAAGTCTTCTGGCAAACCAGAATGCATGCAGTTTGTCACATAAGATAGATATTATTAATTTTACGTTAGTGTCGAATTATGACCTATATGAATGGACTGAAAAATCAGGAACTTGGTATTACTAAAGTTTAAGCACATACTTCAGGAGAAGAAAAGTCAAACAAATGTTTGGGAGCCGTATTAGTGGTTGCTATGCTGTTGCTAAGGCTTAATTTCTATAAAGGAGATTTCCTACAACTATGAAATTTGCTCTGGAGGAACAGTCTTTTTCAGACTGTTCTTCCAGAGCAAATTTCATAATTCTAGTGTATCTTCTTCAAAGCAATTTAGCCTTAGCAACAACATAGCAACCACTTAAGTCGTTCTATAAATACGGCCCCGGTGTTTTAGGTAACCCGCCGGATTTGCTGAAAGTGTTAAAGAACACCAATGGGGACTTATACGGTATACTTCCCAGCAGGCTCATGACGTTGAAATGACGTCATACTGACGTCGATGCGACGTCCTTACGTCGCATCGACGTCAGTAGGACGTCACCTGCCTGCTGGGTTGGGGTCTCAGCTTCACAAAAATTTATTAAGCACGATTGTTTTCTTATCGAGTAAAAAAATTAACAATTTGTTGCAAGAAGATTAGATAAAAATGAACATTTTGCGACAGACTGCATGTTAAGTTTTAACCTAATCAGGGACATGATTGACCACTTTGCTTTCCTCTTTAATAGCATACCCGTGGGTGTGTCATCAGGTTTGATTACGGCTCCGACTTCAAGCTTATTAAGTTATCTAGTCCTTTTCCTGTCTGTGGTCAAGCCCTCTTGGGTTCAGCTGGTGGATTTCATTTGCTCCACAATTTCAGCGTCGAAGTGTCTATGTTTTTTCATAGCGTGTATCTTTCTTCGATGTTGCAATGATGAGTTAGAAAGTCTCTAAACGGACAAATCAACTGTATACATAATAACCATGACAGCTGAGGGTGAGGGTTGATACATTTAAAACATTGACTTCCCCTTCCTCCCCCCCCCCCACACACACACACATGCACACATATGAGACGTTCTCAGTTAAGCTGGGCCATTTGCGGACAAAAATGGCCATTTATACAAACATGCAAGAATTCAAGAAAAAATCACGACCATAATGCTCATTATATCTGCTTCAAAGCTTTAAAATATTTTCAGATAATAGTTTTAGGCTATGGAATACCAACCGTGTTTAGAGACATACCCTAACAATTAGAAATGGCGTATTTTATGACGTTATTTAGATACGTTGAAGGACAATGCGCATACGATTTCTTTGACATGCGGTGCATTGCACATTTACTAATTTACTGACATTTGATGATCTTGGCTGGTTTCAATTTAAAATGTTTTTCTTTGCTTTTTTGGAAGAAAGGGGTTTTCTATGAAGCGCTGCTTAATCAAATGACGTCAACGCTTTCAAAACGTTGTCTTAGTGCCGTTGTGACGTAGGTTACGTGCGACGTAGGTTACAGTATACACTTTTTAACGTTTTTATACCATTTAATGTTTCAGTGCATGAAATCTAAGCACACCATCTTGTAGCTGTTACTAGGCAGGATTTTGCACATGAGTTTCCGAGCGATTGCTTTGTTCAGTTTTAAAAAATGCCCGTGACGTAAGGTTACATTCTTACAAAAAATGCTGGGGTAATGTATTTTGAAGTCGAGAGTAAAATATACAAAATGGAGCAAATTTGCATAAATGATATAAAATATTGAGGAACACGTATTTCTTCGTGTGATCTTGTAAGTTTTATGATGCGGGACTATTTTAGTTAAAGGCCCCATTGCTCTATCAGCATGAAATATTTTATCGTGAGATATCGCTGCAAACTTCTCACTACAGTTTCGCCATTGATTATTATCGTGATTCGCCGGCTTTGAAAAATCAAAACGTCCTTGAGTTTACCATAAAATAGATTTGAAAAAATAACTAGGTCATTTTAGTTGCCAACCAAAATGACCTACTTTCGATTTCACAAGCTTTATTTCATGATAAAAATACAACGTACAGGCGGTAAAAATATAAGGTACAGGCGTATAACAGGTGATAAAAATACAATGTACAAAAAGAATTAGGCAAGGATCCCATTGATTGTGCCGCTGTCGCATTATTGCATTCCTTAACGGGGAACCAGAGACGAAACCCGTGTTTTTATGGAGAGACATCATTTTTCAAAATACCGCGTTCCTTCTTTTTTGCCAGTTATATGCTACAAAAAAAGCACATTAACCGACAAATTTTCATCAATTCTGAAGGCTGTACAGGTTTCATAATGATTTGTAATTTGACGATTTTTACCTTTGATAGAACTATGGAGACTTTAATACATGTATCATGAATTTACCGCTGTGACGTAGGTTACATGAAATTTGCGACATTAGTTCCCAGTCTCATTTCGTAGCAAAATCTACCCTTTAGATATCGTTTAAGCGGGGGGAAATATGTACGAAATCATCTGAATTTAATAATGGAACTCGATTTTAAGCAGTGATTTATCTTTCTTAGCCGTGCGGCGTTCATATCTATGCAACGGCCATATTGCGACATTTCAAAACGTCGCCTTTTAAACCAGGGTATCATTATTCGAACTAGTATTAAAAATGTCTAACAAAACGCATGCATGTCTTGGTACTTTTATCTAATTCTTTAGACAGAGGGCTACCTGTCAGAGGGTAAACAGGACCGTTATTTTTGTAATTTAAAGAAAGGTAATACGAAGGACAAAATAATAGCTAGTGGCCCAGCTTAACTGAGAACGTCTCATATGCGTAAATGAATAACTGACATTCCTAGCTTTGGTTCATGTTTCTTTACGTTTTTGTTTGTTTATTCTACATTTCTGAGACCTTCGACTTTTTGTTGCTTATGTTTAGGCTCGTTTGATGTTCACCTGCATAGGGAAAAGCTATTCAGTCATCTATCTGTAGCCGGGCCGCGTAGCGCAATCGGTAGGGCACCTGACTCATAAGTCAGAGGTCCTGGGTTCGAAACCCGGTCTGGCCACATACTTTCGTTTCTCCTTCCGCTGATTCAAGAAGGGCAGTTGTCAGTTACTGGCGAAAGTATGTGCACTTAGTACTGGTTAACCGCTTAGGAGGTCTAAGCCTGCCCAGGAATAGTGTGGTTAGGTTAACTGACCGTCCCGACATGACCATAGTTGTTTACCGTGGACGTTAAGCATCAAATCAATCAATCAATCAATCATCTATCTGTATGTGTTGTCTTACATTCAGCCCTATCCTTATCAAATGGACGAGTCCATTTGGGGTGTAGGAGCCACGGTAGCTCAGTGGGTTAAGCCCCGGCCTGCTGATCTAACGGTCCCGTGTTCGAGCCCCGCTGTAAGCGGGAATCTTTTCGATCGTAAACGGGATTCCACTGTACACAGCCTTTCATTATCATCCACCCATCGTCCTATGGCTGAAATACTGTTAAAAAGGACGTAAAATCGCAAGTCATCCATCCATCCATCCTTTCGGGGTGTATAATTAGGTTTATACGTATTATTTTATTTTCATGGCAAATACCAATTTTTCTTATGCAAATAGTAAAGAACCTGAACAGACGTCGCGCTTTACCGCATCTGATCTGGATATGCACTATTTGTCCTATTAATGGGGCGACAGTCATTAATGGGTCAAGTGTTGCCACGTGCTGCTTATTCTTTTTCCATTTGAACCGGGGGTGGTCGGGTGGTGCGATGGTGCTGTGTATAACTTCCAGTGCCGGGGCGGCCTACTAATTTGGAATATTGTAGGGCCTACTGTGCTTGCAGTAGGTGCGGGTGGGGGTTGTTTGGACATTTTTTCTCTCGTCTTTCTCCCGCTCTCTGGGAGACGGCCCGATATAACTGAAATACTGTCTCAAAGGGCCGTTAAACCCAAATCAATCAATCAATCAATCAATCCATTTGAACCGCGACACTAAAAACCCAACAAAGTGGTTGTGCGCCCAGCGTAGACTCAGATCAGCCTAGGCATCCACCCAGTCTGATCAGAGTCGTCGTTGTCCGCATGAAGGTAGCTTAAACCCTTAGCTACCCTTTAAGCGTTTAGCGAAGACTGACCAGACTAGGCGAATGCCCATGCTTATCTGATTTAACGCTGGACGCACAACCACTTTGTTGGTTTTCTCGTATAGCGGCTCATTTGGAATTGTTGGTGGGATGTGGGATTTGTTATCAGTTCCGGTGTAATTTTCTGCTTTTCTGTCAAGCAATATTTCTGAACTTCCACAGAAGGCCCTGCTGATACATGTATTTGTGATGGAGATCTTAGGACCCTTCTTATCAAGCAAAAGTGGGCGAAAACCGTAGCTTCCAGTGAGAGACAGCCGACTTTCCGCAAGACTTAACTCATCAAGGCACTTAACAGAAAAATATATAAAACTCAGCCAAAAATAAAGAACAACTGCCACCATCACCAGTCCCAACCATTCTGAAGCCAGAGTGAAAACAAATCATGTCTTCACATTTTCTACCAATTTTCTCTAATTTGGTTTAAACGAATTTCATATTCTAAACAGATGTTTTGTCGATTTGGGCCCCTTCTTAGGCATATGGTAGTCTTTGAATCGTCTGCGTGTTTGAAATTTTCCAAATCAAAATACGTTTTCCTTTGGCCTGTGATGCCAGGTTATTGTAGAGTTACTGATGAGGCTTTATAAGACGGAACTATGTAATCTGACCCACCTTCTTTCTTGTGATTTTTTTCATTCCTCTTAATGGAACTGATGATTTTTTATTTGCACTTTTGGATTTAGAATTGATATTAAAGGACTTTTGATCGGAAGGAGTCAACTATACTCTTAAAGGAAGAAATTTGCTCTCAATGGAGTGTTTCAATTCAACTCTCCCTTATTAGTTGCACACGTTGAGCGAAAATGGCAGACATTCCCGCGGATGTGCATCCATATACATGTACCTTGTTTGTTTTTTAGTCACCATTAACGCCATTTCTGTACTGCTCATTGCCTCTTCTTTAATGTATTTGTGACGAACTTGTCAAATACAATATCGTTACTGCATGTGACGAGCCTGGGAAAGATCATAAAAAGTCAAAACTCACAATGAAATTACGAAATTCAATGCCCTTAATTTAAAATAGCAACCTTATAAGGATTCACAAAATATCAATGTCACTGTCATTGGAATATCGCTTCATCGCGACTCCTCACATAGGAAAATCAAGCTGTTAAGAGATTATAAGCTGTAGTTCTCTTTGCTAGCGCGGAGTGATATTTAGAAGGCGGGTTGTGATGAGGATGTAAGATTAATGAAAATAGATGGATTAGAACTTGATAAAAAACTGACGAAAAAAGGTAACTAACTTTTTGTATATGTACAGGGCCTTTTCACTTTCTAAGTAATTAAAGAAAAACAAATAATGATAAAATAAAATAAAAAGGGATTAAAAATAAATAATCTATAAGAGGGAAAAGAAAACTTGAGCATATCGCTGATATGTTGTAAATAAAAAAAAAACAGGTAAACTTTTTTTTTTACTCTATGATGACAATAAAAATAAAATTGATAATTTCACTTACCTCAAATGCATTTTACGGCTGATCAGTAATACTTACATTGTATTTAACTGGTAGATTTTTTTTTCAACTTTTCTCTAAGTACTTTATGAATTGATGAATAAAAATGCAAGAGGACTGTTAAAACGCCTTTTAAATCAAACTGGGATTTGGATATTAATGTAGCTAGCTGAATTGTATAGTTTTCAGACAAAAAGAGCTGATTTATCTGATGAGAAAACGCATGTAATTTTACAATAATGCATGTAGTAATTATACATGGATTTGTACCTTACAACATCAGCTAGCCATACGTTTGTATATCAGTATACTAGGAAATGGAATAACGTACATTTGGACTTTTGAAAAGGTAATAAGAATATGTAAGCATGATGGAATATGCTCGTATCTTTAGTTTTATTGTGAAAATGTACTCTTATAATAAAATGTAGTTACACATGCATAACAGTCGTATGTTAAAAGACAGGAAGTCTTTTCAGAAGCTTATAGCTATTTCACATGTATCTAAAATACCAAACCTTTTGTAATATAGTATACTGTTCGTTTTGTCACCTATGAAATTAAATAGTTTCATCTTTTTTTCCTTTTTTTTTTAAATAAGGTTTTATTTGTTCTCTTTTTCTTCTCGTCTCAGCTATTGAAAACCCGTGCAATAATAAAATCGTAACTTGCTGGTATGGCCTGGAGAAGCTCAAAGGAGTTTGTTTGTTTGTTTTAGTTTGTTTTGTTTAAGAAATAGATCAGCTCTAGCAGTGAATTGTTGAGTAATAATTCACTGTTTGGAGGTCAGTTGTAAAGTTGATCATATCACGAGCGCGGAGCGCGAGTGATATATCTACTTACAAGTGACCGACAAACAGTGAATTATTACTCAACAATTCAATGGTAGAGCTGAACTATTGCGATTCTAACGCTCAAAAACGCTGGAAAAGTATTCTTTTCATTCAAACTCTCCCAACCTTCCTGCCAGCGCGTTCATGTTCCCGCCAATATTCTTAACTGTATCTACGGTAAATGTAAGTTTTTCTGGCGATTTTAGAAAGAAAAAGAGACGTAACACCGTCTTATGTCTCAAAGCGTTACAAAATTACGTCAGTAATACAAGTGACGTCAGCAATTAGACGCACGCGCTCCAAGACAGTGAATTGTTGCAGAATAAAACACGGAAATTTTCCACTGCTTCTATAGGCACACTGTGTTAGAATTTTTTACTTATCGTTCTATTAAGGCGTAAATTCTGATGTTGTAATATTTTTTATATAATTCTTTGATGACCGACTGCACTGCATTCCTCGTATCTCCAGGTTCGGTAACTATGTTTTTTATGTTTGTGTTGCCCTGTCTGGCACCATGGCCATCTCATCAGAGGACGGTTGGATGAATGACGCGATTTTACGTGCTCTTTAATAGTATTTCAGTCATACAGGACGATGGTAGGGTGATTATGAAAGGCTTTGTGCAATGGAACTCCATGGTGAGACAGATTTCCGCTTCCAGCGGGTCGCGAACGCGGGACCGGTAGATTCGTAGGCCAGCGCTTAACCTGCTGAGCTAGGAGATTCTACAAGGAGATGGTTTTCTATCATAAAACCCCTCAGTACTTAGACTAGTCCAGCTCCGGACCGAAATTATTTCAGAAACAAAGTTTCTAATTTAGGTCCAGCACCTGTAAGTCTTCCTCAGTGTGGGTATTTCAGATGCCGATAAAATCATTTTGGCACATTGTAAACTGTGCATTAATCAATATATTATGTTTTCTTTTTGATAAATAACAGCCTTTTTCTTCTTCTGACCTTCCCAATGTGTCTTATTTAATATTTACTGGCGATTTTTCCTTCGTAGCTGTGAGAATGTTTACGAAGACCGCCATGTTTGCTTGGGATTTTCCCAGTTACCGGATGACGTCATTGGGTGATAAAAATGGGAAGGATATAAAACCCAGTACCTTAGGAGATATGAGTGTCGCAATTACATGCATCTGTGAATATTGTTTGCAATACCTATATATGCATTTATTTTATGCCTGGTGTCCAAAGGACTTCTTTGATTAAGGCGTGAATTTTCCCCATGATTAAAAAGTTATACGGAACACTGACTTCTGCTTTGCATTTATGACTATGACATGTAACTTGCATAACAAATGAATTTTCAAGTGTTTGTGTCTATGTAAAGTACGTTAAACATACGTTGACGTTGACGTCATTGTTGAGATAAATTGTAAATTATCCTCAAATTGATCGTTGAAATAATGATTTATTGTATATATTTCACCCTTTTTTTATTTATATTACTTACATAACAGACAACACTGGATAGTTTTGACTATATGTATGTGACCTTGACCTCATTTCAAGGTCATGGTACACAATATAATCCTTGAAGATCACAGTGCTACTGTTGACCATTCTTATTCTTTGGCTTACTGAGTATCGTTCCCCCCCCCCCCCCCCCCCCCCCGTGACCCAGCTTCCCACTCATATATATTGCGTGCTTGCTTTGCATAAGTCTCCTGCATGAAGGAATTGCTGGGTCACGGGGGGGGGGGGGGAAGTACTTGTATTTTAATTGTAGTGAAGCGTTCTCTTTTGACCGTTTTGATCGGAAGTATAACTGTGGTTTTGCATGTTTAAATGCCAATCAGGCGTAACAAGAAGAAAATCATTGCTTTGTATTGTGAGATGCGTGTATTTAGCATGCATGTATGACAAAAATTTATGAAATGAATGACTGATTTCAATATTTTTATTACCTCAAAAAATGAGGTATGCGAAAACCTTGAATTTAGGGTAGGTAGGGTCAGACTGGATTATCTCCCAATGTCTTTGAGTCTGAATCACAAATGATCTGATTTCATACGGCTTACATATTTGTGGAAGCTATGCCAAGAAAAATTTGAGAACTTTATACTTTTGAAAATTCGGATCTGTCGCACCGGTCTAATGGGGAAAATCCTCGCCTTAATCATAGAAGTCCTTTCACTTAAGCACGCGTCAGTGTGCTTCTGTGACAAAGCTGAGCACTGTTTTAGATTTAACTAAGTACCGCAATAAAATCAACCATTATGAATATTCAATTACCATGCGGACACCGAATGTCCGAACACAATTTCACTTTTAATAAATGTTCGCGCACACAAGAAACAAAGGGAATGCTGTTTAATTAAGCTATCAATTTTATAATAGATCTAGTCCATGTCAAAACGTAACATTGGTAAAAAAAGTAAACCTAAACACTTCACAACATATGAAACAACTTTTGTGTGTTTGAAGTCGCCGACAGACCTGTATACTTTCAACTATCATGAGAGAGGACGCGATTAAAAGAAATCAAGTGCTGTTATGCTTAAACACATTGCAAAAAGTCTTCAGACAAATGCTGTAATGAGACTGCAAAAGAACGATCACAATATTTTATATCCGCGCAACTTACGTAATAAGAATCTTTTAAGATCTCAAGCGTTAACAGCAATATTTTCAAACTGCGAGGACGTTTTCCTAAGATGTTGCGATCGGAGCCGTGATTATGTACAAATGCGGTACTTCTTTGGAATTCTTAAAACTATCTGTATGATTTTAAAATTAGCTGCATATATAAATATAATATTTCTTGGGGACATACGCATTTTCTTTGCAAAGGACAGGACCTACTATAGAACCAATATTTTACTGGTCTGGGCATGCAATTAGACGTGTTTTGCTATGGCGCGATTTGTTCTCGTCTGCGTATATTTCACATAATTTCAACAATTGAAACTATGGAAAATAAAACTTCGCCGAAGCCACTGACTTTCTTCGAATCCGTTTCAAATACCGATGACGGACGAGGCAATACTACTGTTATCGAGCTGGTAATAAAAATCTTATAATTTCTTGGTTCATTGAAATTAATATAAAAAAAACATTTAATGCGTCGGAACAGTTGTGAAAGTTTGGGTAAGTAGGTATATGTGGCAGAAAATAACCTCGACATCATTCTTTTGGCAACGTAAATGTCCTTGCTAGTTTTCTCTTTGATCGATACGTCGGAGCATACCAATGATCGGTAAGTTTCCTATGCACTGTTATTCTACGCAAAAAAACAACAACAAAAAAAACTAGAAATATAGTCAGGCAGACGTAAGGCGTAACTGGGAGAGCAGATATCAAACAACCGACCCCCCACCCCCATCTCCGCCACACACACACAAAGAAAGAAAAGAAGAAAGTACAAAATAAACAAACAAAACAAAAATCACAGTCAGGAAGGCGTAAAGTATATCCGGGGGGAGGGGGGGGGGGGGCGCGGGTGCGCCGCCGATTATAAGGATATGACACTTCCTAGGATATGACACTTCCTTACTTTCTTTCCCCCTACCTCCCCCCCCCCCCCCCCCCCCCGATGTAATTTGTAATTAAAAAGCGTTTCTGCAGTGGAGCTATAAAATTAAGTTTTCCGACCACTCGGACAGGGGATGCTCATTTTGATACAAACAGCGCTGGATACCGGAATGACAACTCACGTTTTATGTTTAACAAGATTCAAAGATGTCTGTAAGGCGCAAACAGTCGTCGTATAAATATTCTGTTATCGTTTAAACCCAGAACTTAGTCGCTTAACTTGGGTTGTCTGGAGTACGCCTGTCTTTGCAATTCTGGTACTGGATTTTATCATTTAACAGATGGCGTCATCACGTGACCTCCACGAGCTCATTTACATATCCTGTCAACATGTCCGTTGAAACGCAATTTCTTTTCACCCCTCTTGAGGAAAATGCTTCAAGGCCAGCCCAATGTCTCTTAGAAAAGGTAAAACTGGTGGCAGTCATGATCCAAAATGGCCAAAGAACACAACCGCTAATGTTTTTTCCTAAGTGATTCAAAAATAATGATTTTATCAGTGTATAGAAATTCCCCGGTAGCATTTACCGGCAAAAACCCAGCAGTAGCGGAATAGGTGAGGCCTGGGCCGTGAAAATTGAAACTTGTTTCTGGGCATTTTCCGGCCCAGAGCTGGGCTATACTTAGACAGACTGGTCGTAACAAATAATGCACACTCTGATGAGAGTTTGATCAGGGTCTGTACTTTTTGCCATTCTATCTGAATCTTTTGGACTCATTCCTGTAGTGAATTCGGGTTAGCTACGGTTATCATTTCGGTACTTGTGATTCAGTATTGTGTGGTGTCACGTTTAACCTCCTCAGCATGCACATGACGTCGAAATAACGTCGTACTGACGTCGATGCGAATGCATATGGCGTCGAAATGACGTACTGACATCGATGCGATGCCATCACGTCGCATCGACTTCAGTACGTCATTTCGACATCATGTGCTCGCTGGGTTTCTTCTTGCTATCAAAGGAAGAGTGCCAATTTTGACTGCAGCACCTTGGGGATCTTTTCATTGTTTTCATTTCTTGCAAACTCAGATTGTAGGGCCACTAATGAACCTAGCAGCAGCTTGCTAAGTATAGCCGAAAACTCGAAGACATATTTTCTGTTTCATTTTATGAACGTGATCATTGCTCAAACACGTCAATCCTTTTACAACTTATTATTATGACTCTTCCGTCGGTGTCTTGGGTGACCTGTGTCCATTTTATTGACGTGTTAATAGATCGGTGGTAAACTGTAGTGGTACGAGTAAAGGGCCTAAACACGTTTATCGGCATCGTGTCACTAGATATTTAGTAATACTGTTTGCAGGACCTTAATCCGGCGAAATAATTACCTTAGTCACGTCAAACTGGTGGCTAACTAAATGGCTCTAATCTCACCGCTACTATGTACTTTGTCACCCCTTTAAACTTTCTGGGAAAACAGATTGGTGCCAGTAGTAATGCTCCTTATCAGAATCAGATTACGTGATCTTTTTCTGTTTTAATCGTATAATTCTTTGTTTGAACAAATGATAAGGAGAGATGCAGCCATTTCAGACACTTTGCCAGTTTATGGACTTATGGATTTCCATCACGCACATTTGTGATTGTTAACCATGCACTTTTAATGAACTGACATTTTGGATTACCATAACATGATTACCGTTAAATTTTTACCACAAGATGTCACTACATGTCCGAAGGATGACACGTGATGGAAAGCCATAATGCTAGTTTCTTCTGGTGTTATAGCTGATCATAACAAAACCAAAAACCCTAAAGTACTTTTCAATTGAGAACTGGTGCAAAACCTATAGTAACTCATACAATTAGCATCTGTTGCGGAAAAGCAAGCATTGTAGACAATTTGGGTTTAAACAATATTTTAGGAGCGGCTGTAGTGTAGTGGATAACACTCCGGACTACCAATCCAGGGATTGCAAGTTCGAACCCCCACTTCTCCGTTCTTTCGGATGAGACTTTAAACCGAGGTCCCGTCTCCATATGACCTCATTGTTGGTGGGACGTTAAACCCGAGTTCACTCACTCACTCACTTAAACAATATTTTATTCAACTACGACATGTTATACATTCAGAGTACAATTTTTATGAAAAGGATTTGGTTGAAAGCCCATGGCTTGTATAGACCAATTCCTAACATATTTTAGAAAATTTTGATCGTAACAGAATAGAAAAAGTAGAAAGTAAAAAGGGTAATTTTTTGAAAATAAAACTTGCCAATACACACCAATATTTACCTAATTCTGACCATAATTCTGTAGAAATAACCAAAATACAGACTGTTTATACTAAAAATAGTTAAGGGCTGGACCAAATAGTAATTTTAAGCGTAGACAGGCCATACTGAACGCTGCAAGTGAGTTAAATTGCCATTTTAGTGAGTTGGACTGAAAAATGTAAAAGTTATGGCTGACCATCACGAATGTGCGTGATGGAAAACCGTAAGTCCCAAGATTGTTGACCAGTTTAAGAACATAAAGAATTCATATGACATACTCGTAATTGCGTAAAAAACTTAAGTCTACGATATATGTGCACCTTAGGACATTACTCTTTTCTAAAACTGGTAAAATCTTAATCTATAATTTCTCTGTCGGTGATCATTTAATGGCACATAAAGACACAATTCTCTAGGCAGTTTATTGCATGACATTTTTTTTCAAACTATTCTTCTTAATGGTTGAATAATGGTTTCCCGGTTTCTGAAACTAGCGTAGGGATAAGTTTCCAGGCTAAGTGCATAATCAAGACAGTAGGTTTTTATACACATCGAACTGCTGAGTAACTGTATGTTTAATGCTAAGCATAGAAATTGCTATTATATCCAAATATTAATAAGATAGCTAGAAGCAAAGAATGAAATCTCAGACTGACTGAGTCTGTTCACGACCAGTAATAAAATGTGGAATATAAGCTACACCCTCTAAAATTGACTTAAGCAGATCTCTAAATGAACTGAATGGTCCCAAAAGGACCAGAGATTATACATAGCGTCAAAATACCGCATACTTGTTTTTTTTTGTTGTTGTTTTGAATGCCCGTATTTTTCTTGTTGTTTCACTCTTTAGGACTAAAATTCTGCATGGTAAATTATACTAAAGGTAAAATAGTGATTTAGTTAACTACACGGAACGCTTGACGAGCGACACTTCAGGTAATGTCACTTTTGCACATTTGCCACGTGCACCATACAAGAACAGAACAGAACTTGATTATAACTTAAGCATATACAGCTTATCAGCATATAATAACACATGTATTACCACCTAACTGAGTAGCATTCGGGCGACTAGCTTTAAAATCCTACTGTTTGATAAGTGTCTGCCACTGACACCAAACCCATTTGGGCGACTAGCCTTCAAAATCCCACTGTTTGATAAGTGTCTGCCACTGACACCAAACCCATTTGGGCGACTAGCCTTCAAAATCCTACTGTTTGATAAGTGGCTGCCACTGAAAGCAAACCCATTTGGGCGACTAGCCTTCAAAATCCCACTGTCTGATAAGTGTCTGCCACTGACAGCAAACCCATCTGGGGGACTAGCCTTCAAAATCCCACTGTTTGATAAGTGTCTGCCACTGACTGCTCAGTGAATATTAAACAGTGAGATTTTGAAGGCTAGTCGCCCAAATGGGTTTTTGCCTGGCTAGAGTCAAAACTGATTGGCATTTTTTGCCTCTGAGTTTCTTTAATTTCGTTTAGTCTGATATAACTTCACATAAATGTTAAGTGGGACAGTATCTTGGATACATCGCGTTTCATCATTTCAGGGTCAAGGTCAAGGTCATAGTTGCTACCGTTAGAAAAAAAACTTTGTCAATGCTTTAGTAGCATCATTTAAAGACCGATTTTAATATAATTTCTGCCTAAAAGGTGGACATGCTTGTATGTTCTTAGCCAACCCATTTAATTTATTTGTACAGAGAAAAGAATTAAAAAAGAAACAAAGAAAGTAGTCAAATATGGTTCTCTTCACGTAAACTCTTCATGTGTGAGAAAGTTTTGTTTTTATTCCCGAGCAGGAAGAATTCCTCTTTTGTCATTGCTTTAGCGACCTTACTTATCAACAGATTTTAATATTACTGCACACATATAATAAGTATTACAATACCTAAGGAGATTCCGCGTCTCAGTTTGGTAGGGTCAAGGTCACAGTTGCCATTTCTAGAAAAAACGTTGTCATAGCTCTAGCGCCCTTATTTATCGATTTATCGACTGATCATAATATCTTTTCATACAAATGTATGATATGACAATACCCTAAATAAGTTTGCATTTCACCATTGTAGGTCTAATGTCAAGTTTTACTTTAAAAAAAAAATGTTATCGGTCTAGTGCCTTTACTTATCGACAGATTCTAATACAACTTCACGCAAATGTTATGTTTAACGTGACAATATCTTAGATAATCTCACGTTCCAGGGTGTAAGGGTCAAGGCCAAGGTCACAGTTCTATTTTCAACAAACTTTGTCATCGCTCTAGCGCCTTTATTGTGGACCAACTTTACTATCAATTCTTACAAATGTTTTGCATGACAATATCTGACATAATTTTGTGTTTCAGATTGTATGTCCAACGTCAAGGTCACAGTTGCTAGTTTTAGAAAAAACGTCATAGGTCTAGCGCCTTTCTTATCGATCAATTTTGATATAATTTCACCCAAGCGTTAAGCGTTTCATCATTTTAGGTCAACCTGACGATCACGGTTGCTGTCTTTAGAAAAACAACTTTGTAATTGCTTTAGTACCGCCATTGATAGACCGATTCTTATATATTTAATTTCACATTAACTTTTAATATGACGATATCTTAAATAGATACGTTTTTTCAGTATTCGGGGCCAAGATCAAAGTCACGGTTACTGTTTTGAGAAAAAGTTTGAAATCGCCTAGCCTTATTATTTATGGACCGATTTTGATATAATTTTAATATGACAGTAGGTTGGATAAATTTGTGTTCAAGCTTTATGTGGCCAAGGTAAAGGACATTGTTGCTACTTTTAGGGAGAGAAAAAACAACAACAAAAAACCTATGTCACCTTTATTTATGGTCCGATTATGATATTACTTCACACAAAAGTTAAGAATCATGAAAGTATCCTGGACCACTTCGATTTCCGGGTTCTAGAGTGCTAGAGTGAAGGTCAAGGTCACAGTTGCTATTTTTAGAAACGGTTTGTCTTCACTCTAGTGGCCTAATTCATTGGATAATTGGATTCACAAAAATGTTAAACAAGTTCACATTTCAGGACCCTAGAGCCAAGGTCACGGCCACAGTTGCTTTTTAAGGAAAACATTTTCATTGCTGTAGTGCTGTATGTGGACGGATTTAGATATAATTCATACAGCCGTTACGACAATACCAGTGTATCGCTTGGGATGCCTTTTACATAAAATTGAGCCGTTTCCTCAAACTAATTTGGCCTGTCTCTGAATGAAAAACTCTGCTTTATGTCTTGAAATAGTACAAAATTAAGAAAAATACCTTTGACTGAAGAAAACAATGAAAATCTCTCCAGGGAGTGCAACAATCAAAGATCGCTGTTTCATACAATCATGCAAAATTTCAACTAAAATATCATTTCTATGCACTTAAACCCTAAAAAATCGGAATGTAACATTGAGCGTGGCATCACTACAAAGTGCTTGTTAAGACATTTACACGCAAAAGTGATTGTTAGGCTCTTTATACTGACAATTAAACTTCTGAATCCTTTTAATTTCATCACAACTTTTGCAATTCATTCACAGAATTTTACAGTGTTCTTCACAAGATCACGTTTTGCAGTCTGTATTTCGCAGCAAATGTTACAAATCTATCGTCCGAAGTTTTCCACATGTTCTAGTCAATAAACAGGCCTTTTTACGGCTTATACAACTTTCAGCCTACATATTGAGTTGTTCCTTAAACTTATATGTAGATATTCATCAAAAAAAGAGTTAAAACATCTGTCAATTACGAGAGTAGAACTGAGTCAACATTTAGCCCAAAAGTTAACCAGGTAATTCTCAGTATAGTTTCTTATCCTATGCGAAACACGTTACCTTGGTTAGGTTACTCGCATTCGAATAATTGGTCACAAACTTGCATTTAATTTACGCGAAAGTGATAAGAAAAAGAACAAGAAAAAAGAAAGAAACAATGGTTCCGCTACTATCTTACCATAACCTCAGAATTTATAAACCTTGATTTATACAGCATACGGAGATGTTACGGACGGACAGACAAACCAAAATTAGTATGACATCACAAATCCTTTAAAGTTGGGAACATAATGTCACGATGTCATGGACTCTTAACAAAATCTTAGAAGTACCCGGTGTGGAATTCGAACCCGGGTCTCCTGGGCGGAAGCAAACACTCTAACACGTCGCTATAAAAGCCGGATTTTACCACAAGGTATAGGATAGGAATATGTACATATATATATTACACTTGCACTGCCTTGTTGTTGTTGTTGTTTCAATTCTCGTCGTTACGAGAATTGAAACAACAACAAGGCAGTACAAGTGTATGGTATACATATCCTGTGACATTATCTCCTTTCATATTGAATTCGTCCCCGAATTCTCAGAAGTGAAAGAACCACTGGAAATGAGACATCAGGAGTTCTAATGAAAATGTGAGGTGTTTTTTTTAACTTGAGCGCCATTTGGCGTGATCTTAAAAACTCAGTCAAACGTTTCAGGCCCGGGTTTAAACCTGGTGCTTCAAGTGGAAGACGAACACTCTACCACAATTCCTTTCAAGCTAGGATCATTGTGTCGTGGAATCTTGAAAATAGATTTAACAGGAATTTCTATAAAATTATAAACCAGAGGACCATTGGTCCTGTAGCTCACCTGAGTCCATTCATCCTCAGCACTCAAGGGTAGGTAACTCTAAAGTAAATTGTACAATGTGGCCTAATTTCAACCTTGACTGAGTTGTAAGTCTATGGAAACTTTAAAATGCCATAGCAATGAAACCACGTGGGCAACAATAATAGAAAACAATATTTATGTAGTGGCTAATGTCATGAACATGTATGCAAAGAATCAGCTTCATCCCCCTATATAGTTTTTGAGGAAAAGATTTTTGAATATTTTTTCAAAAAAATTTTTCCTTTATGTTGCCATCATAGCAACTAATCAAATTCGGATATTTGGACAAAATTAATATGAATATGAATCATAGAGGACTACTCAAGAAACATTTCTGTAGGAAAAAAATCCAAATAACTGCAGTGAGATAGCAAAAATTGCGGATTTCCATTTTTCTTAAACACAGGACAAAGGAAACTATAAGTTGCCACAGCAACCTAACTGCTGAAGCAATTGCCATGAAAAACAGTAATTCTATAGAAGCTAGTACAAAGATCATTTCTGTAAAGTTTGAGCTTTACCAGCAACATATATTCGGCAAAAATGATATTTTAATATTTTTCTATTTTTAACCATTTGGTTGCAATGGCAATCAGCCAAATAGCTCAATTTGCATAAATTTGATATGGCTGGTTGGGGACTACTCAAGGAACATTTCTATAAAAGTTTTGTCAAAATATCTGCAGTGACATAGCAATAAATGCAAATTTTCCATTTTCCCATTATAAGTCAATGGCACTTTGCCATAGCAACCAAACTGCTGGGGCAATTTCCAAAAAAACAGTATTTTTCTAGAGGATAGTACCAAAATCCTTTCTGTGAAGTTTGAGCGTTATTGGTTGCATAGTTTCTGAGGAGATGATTTTTGAATATTCTTTCTATTTTTAACCATTCGGTTGCAATGGCAATCAGCCAAATAGCTCCATAAATTTGATATTGCTGGTTGGGGACTACTAAAGGAACATTTCTATGAAAGTTTTGTCAAAATATCTGCAGTGACATAGCAATGAATGCAAAGGGGGAGGGGGGTATCAATAAGGTGGGTTTTCTGCATCCTACCAAAGTTTTATTTTTTTGACTGATATTATACTCCAGTGTGTCTAGTTTATTGAACCATATGTGACTTTGGTCAGAAAGCCCTAGTTACTGAGCTATGGGTCTACATAAGTGGGTGGGGTAATTCAACATGGTTGTAGCTGGTCTTGTAAAAATGGTCTCATTTGGTAGAAGAGTACAACAGACAGACAGTGTTTGATAAAATGATTAACAGAACATCTAAAATGTATTTCCATATCATTTTATTTGGTTTAATTTGAACATATGTGTTCAAAAAAGACTTACTTTTGCATTCAGCATTTTTTGATATTTTTGTCCTCTATTTTCAATATTTCTTGGTATCATTGCTAAATAAACTGACCAGTAATCATCAAACTCATGTCTAGGAAGCACCTTGACCAGTACGATTACATGATGTGACCAGAATTTCACAATGACCTAATTTTCATGGTTGACTGAACACATAAATTGCTTAGAAAATGGTTGTATTCAATTTTATGACCTAGAATTACGAATTAATATCTTAACTGTTATATTATGCCCCACACCTGCGCCACTAAAGGTGAGAGAATACAAACTGGCTTCAGGTCACATGATCAACATGGCCACAATGCCCAAATATGGTAAAAACCTTTAAAAATCTTCTTCTTAAAAACCAGTTGACCAATGGCCTTGAGACTTGGTAAGTAGCATCAGGTACTCAAGTTCTTCCAAGATTGTTCAAATGATGACCTTGGATTGACCTTGACCTTTTTACGGCAAGGTCAAATATTGGAAAACGCTCATGGAAAGTTTTGAAAATTTTGGCTTAAAAATTGGTATATACAGTTGACTTAATGACATGGCAACAACATGGCCACAATGCCCATATATGGTGAAAACCTTTAAAAATTTTCTTCCTAAGAACTCTGAAATTATATGTTCTAGCATTTTCCCATATTTGACCATGTCGCAAAAAAGGTTATGGTAAACCCAAGGTCATCATATGAACAGTCTTGGTAGTACTCTAATACTCCATCCTACTAACCAAGTTTCAAGGCCATAGGTGTATTGGTTCTGGAGAAGAAAAATATGAATGGTTTATACCATAAATGGGTATGGCGGTCACGTTGGACATGTGACTTTGACCGTCGGTTGAACGAATGTTTGTTCAATCAACCCCTGGAGGCTGTATATGAAATGTGTTTACAATAATTATTGGCCCTTTGGCTTTCGAGAAAATGTCTGAAAATGTCAAAATATGAGACACATGGGTCAAAGGTCAAAGAATGACCTTGACCTCTTGTACTCATAATTCTTCATGACCTCAATGAGACAACTGTTCATACCGATTTTTAAGCCAAAATCTTAATCTTATGTTCTAGCATTTTCCAATATTTGACCTTGCAGTAAAGCAGGTCAAAGTCAATTCAAGGTCATCAATTGAACACTCTTGGAAGAACTGGAGTACCTGATGCTACTTACGAAGTCTCAAGGCCATTGGTTGACTGGTTTTAAAAGGTTTTTACCATATAAGGGGCATTGTGGCCATGTCATTAAGTCAACTGTATATACCACTTTTTAAGCCAGTATCTTCCAAACTTCCCGTGAAATCTTATGTTCTAGCGTTTTTCAATTGCCGTAAAAATGTCAAGGTCGATCCTGATGATTTTTGAATATTTTTTTCTATTTTTTAACCATTCGGTTGCCATGGCAACCAGCCAAATTGTGCAATAAACATAAAATTCATGTGGCTGATAGAGAGCTACTCAAGAAACATTCCTGTAAAAGATTTATCAAATTATCTGCAGAGAAATAGCAATAAATGCAAATTTTCAATTTTTCCCATACAAGTCAATGGAAACTTTAAGTTGCCATAGCAACCTAAGTTATGAAGCGATTTGGATAAAAAACAGTATTATTGGTTCCCCTTGCCTATAGATGCTACATATGAAATTTGGTAACAATGGGCCTTGTAGTTTCATCAGATATGTCGTTTGAAAATGTTGACGGACGGACAGACGGACGGACGACGGACGACGTACGACGGATGCCTGCCTATACTATAAGCTCACCTGTGAGCCTTCGGCTCAAGTGAGCTAAAAATTACAGTCATTCAACCAGAGATACACCCTTAAAATGATGAATAAACTCATCCAATGTGTACGGACCGAGCACTCCACTGACAAAAAATGGGTTTACAGTACTGAAAACCCTTCAAACATCTGTTAAAGAATTACGTTGTGTATTCTGAACTATTGAGGTTTGTCAATGATGAGATAGAATTAGTCTTAAATAAATCAAATATTTCTTAAAATTTGATTTAGCACACTGAAGATTGAAACCCTATAGAGTCATAATAAATGATCTAGACACTGATAGTTGACTGAAGATGGAATCAGTCTATTTTCTCTTCTTCCTGGATATTTCTGGCGATAAGGATTTGTCTGTATTCTCTTCACGGTGCGTCTTGAAATATCGATGGAATTTAAATCAAATTTGAAATTGCTGTTTATTCCGAAAATTGATATGCCCATTGTCTGTTTGTGCCTCCGTTAGGGAAAGACAAAAACAAAATCTTCAACAAGAAATGTTACAGTATGTACCAAATGCCCCCGAAGGCCCCTTAAACTGACCTTTGACCCGACTGTGACATTGACCTTGGGCAAGGAACCCAAAGCTTGCAAGTGAGACGCATTTTTATCATGCTTTACCTTCTGTGAAGTTTGATGAAATTTACTTGAGCAGTCTCCAGTCAGTTTGGAGATATAATCTGACCTATAAGCCCTGATTGTGACCCTGATCTTGGAAACGGGAACCTAAATTTTGTTTGTGACATACCATCTCATTATGTTTTACCATTTCAGGAAGTTTGATACAGTTTGCTTAAGAACTCTGTTTAGTAATTGGGGAGGAACAACTAGACCTTTGATCTCAGACTGTTTCCTTGAACTTGGGAGTGAAAGCCTATATCTTGTGTGTGGCTTACCTTTCCAGGAAAGCTTCATCTTTCTGTGAAGTTTGAGGGACTTTGCTTTGGTACATTTCTGAGCAATTGTTGAGACATGATTTGACATCTGACCCAAGATAGTGACCTTGACCTTGGGTTTTGGTAATCTAAATATTATATGTGACAAACCTCCTCATTATGCTTTGTATTTCTGTGAAATTTGATGGAATTCAGTTATGTAGTTTTAAATTTATCACAGAGACACTATTCGACCTCTAACGGTGACCTTGACCTTGAGTTTGGGAATATAAATATTAACTGTTACAAACCTTATCATTATGCCTTACATTTCTATGAAATTTGATGAAATTCAGTTATGTAATTTTAAAGTAATCGCAGAGACACTATTTGAACTCTAACCCCGACAGTGACCTTGACCTTGGACGTGGGAACCTAAATCTTGTATGCGACACACCTTCTGATTTATGCTTTATTTTTCTGTGAAGTTTCATCAAATTTGCTTTGGTAGTTTGTAAGTTATAGCTGAGACACGATTCAAAACATGATTTGACCTTTGACCCAATTGTGACCTTGACCTTAGGCATGGGAACCAAAATCTTGTGCGCGACACACCTTCTTATTATGCTCTATCTTTCTGTGAAGTTTCATCAAATTTGCTTCAGTGGTTTTTAAGTTATCGCAAGATTTGTTACGGACGGACGCACACACGGACGGACTGACGGACTGTGCGATTTTAATATGCCACACGAAGTCCCTTCGGGGGCATAAAAATCTACACCAAAACACGCCTGAAGCAGATACTTTTTATACCCCGCCACACTTCAGTGGTGGGGTATTATGTTATACCTTTCGGTGTCCGTCCGTCCGTGCTCACCATTTCCGATCGATAACTTGAGTATTTATTCACGGAATTTTTACAAATTTTGCATACATATTGTTATCGGTGATGAGTGGTATGGGATTGTTAATAGGAAAAATCCGCCCATTTTTAACAGAGTTATTGCCCTTTTTCGTATTGGAAAAATGGTTTCTGTCCTGTTATTCCTTTACTCTTTATGATATCTGAATGAAACTTCACAGATATATTTCACATCAAAGTTTACATATTGTGACTAAGGACCGTCACTCTGACCTTCCCAGTCTGTGAGTTATCTGCCCTTGATAGGTCTGAAAAAAAGGTTTTTGACCTGTTGTTCCTTTACTATATGGAATATCTGAATGAAACTTAACAGATATATTTCACAGTAAAGGTTACATATTGTGACTAAGAACCGTCACTCTTACCTTTCCTGTTCATGACTTATCTCCCCTTGATTGAACTGAAAAATGGTTTTTCACCCGTAGTTCCTTTACTATATGGAATATCTGAATGAAACTTCACAGATATGTTTCACATTAAACGTTACATATTGTGACTAAGAACCGTCACTCTTACCTGTCCCGTTCGTGAGTTAACCACCCTTGATTGAACTGAAAAATGGTTTTTTACCTGTAGTTCCTTTACTTTATGGAATATCTGAATGAAACGTCGCAGATATGTTTCACATCAAATGTTACGTATTGTGACAGAGAACCATCGCTCTTACCTTTCCAGTTTATGAGTTATCCGCCCTTGATAGGTCTGAAAAATGGTTTTTGACCGGTAGTTCCCTTTCGATATGGAATATCTGAATAAAACTTCACAATTATGTTTTACATCAAAGGCTTCATATCATGACTAAGAACTATTACTCTGACCTTTCCAGTTCGTGAGTTATTCGCCCTTGATTGATCTGAAAAAAAAAAACACGTTTTTTTATCTGTAGTTCATTTACTGTATGGAATATCTGAATGAAACTTCATAGATATGTTTTACATTAAAGGTTACATATTGTGACAAAGGACCATCACTCTTACCTTTCCATTTAATTAGTTATTCCCCCTTGATAGATCTGAAAAATGGTTTTTGACCTGTAGTTCCTATGCTATATGGAATATCTGAATGAAACTTCACTGGTATGTTTAACACCATAGAATGAGAAACAGAGTCTCTCAGCTCAAAGAAAGGCTTTATAGCCTGATCTAAATCTACACTGGTCAGAATGCTCCACATTGTTGGGTGGTTTATATTAATATTTATTTACAGTTAGGACATCATACTCTGCCTATACCAGTTCTGTGGCTATTTAGCTATTATATATCTCAAAAACTAAGTTACGACGCCCAGCAGTGGCGGGGTATCATGCAGTGCCTGCGGTGCTTTTATTTCTTTTCTGTTTCCCCCACGGATCCTTGACAGGACCTCCAGCAGTAAGGCGTAGATTTCCCGTAATGGTTATAATGCAGCTTTATACAATATAAACGACAACAAGGCGCCTCATATTTGCAATTTTCGACATGAAATATGTTACTGTTCGATGCAAAAAAGTTACGCAAGCGTAGGAATTGAGTTAGTAGTCTTGAAATTTTGTTAAAAAAATTCTGTATTTTTTTTATGACAGCACCACCTTTGAAGTACTAGGCCTGTTATGGTTTTGATGCAAATTGAATCGAGTATGAAAAGCAGACTTTGAGAATGGTTGTTTTAGCCCCATTTTTTTTTATATAGATCATGCTAAAAATATACGATGACTCTTGTTTTTATTGGCCCGAACAACGACTCATCCGGAACTTGGAAATTTGTATCCTTCTAAGCATTCTGCTTAAGGAAAAGCTACGCCTTATTGCTAACGGTACTTTTGGTATTAAGTCTTTGGCTTTGTTGCACTTTAATTTGTATGATTAAATTTGTGTTTGCTATGATATTTCACTGATGAATACTTACTTATTGGCCAAAATTGTATGAGAATGCGTTGCACGCGTGGAACCAATATAACCTTAGTATAACCTTTCAACTGACCACTGCAAAGTCATTTTCTCAATTGATTTTGTTGTTAAATATTTCACATTTGTTTCTCACGTGAAACTTCTTTTAATTTGTGGCATTTTCTTGGAAAACTTTTCTGTGCTTTTGAAATGTATGGATGTGGTAGGATAGATGAAGACGCCTTAAACCCTTTTGCTTTTGCAATTTTAAGGTAGGGCAGGCACCCGGTATGCTTTTCGTAGGTGAGGGTGGGGACTGTTTGTTCATTGGCTATCATTTCTATCTCTTTTTTTTTACCTCTCTCTCTCGAGGACGGCTCGATATAGTATGAAATACTGTCACATCAAATGTCCAGAAAACCTAAAACAACCAACCAACCAAACTTTAAGTTAGTGTAATGTCATTGTAACTTTTCCTGTATGCTTGTTAGGCCTGGTCGTCGAATTTCTATTTCTGTCCGCTGCTTTAAAAATTTGGACTCCTCGCCTTAATTCCTGCCCTTAAAAGGAGACCCCATTCTTCATACAGGCGAGCAAACAGGAAGTCATAAAAGTAGTTTCCATTGGTTAAAATTGTGTAATCATAAGGAGGTTTACCTATACAACTTCAGAACTTTGAAAGGACTGTCAAAAATCAAGCCTATATCTTCTGAATGCCAATTTCCATTTCTGTTTGCCAAGGCATATAGTGTTTGTCCTTACCATCAGGAATTGATTCTAATGTGAACAGTAATAGCACGGTGCCAGACCAAAACTGTGACAACTTTTCTAAAATACAGTAGACTTATGCTTTGTCAATCGGCATGAAAATCATTAGAGTTGGATCTGCTCAGTTGAATGCGATATAACAAATACAAATACAATAATTTATTCTTCAATAAAGGCCTCCGGCCCATAACATGAAATTTTGAGTATAATATATTTTGGTGATGCCCTGAAAATCTTAATTCTTAAAGGGGCTTTAAACATAACACAGCATATTTAGAATGTGTCTAGAAACGGACGGACAGCCACATGGCAAATCAGTAGCGTCCCCGGGCACACAGCGTCGAACCAACACCGAATCAACGCAGACTCAGCGACATCGCGTTGATTCTACGTCGATTCAACCCCGATCGAACGCCGTGCGCCCGTTGGGGTAACACCAACCGTAGGGTGAACCACGGTGGCACTGACCAATCTATACGATCTTCGTCGCAGCATGGTCAGAGCGACCGCCTGTCGCCCGACGATGTCGAATATCATTAAAAGACATGAGGCTGTCTGGAAGTCAAACTGATGGAAGTTTAAGTAAAATGTTTACAATACAGTGTAACAATCGACAAAACAACAATCGCGAGTCCACAGTAAACCATTTCGGTATATATAACAATATAGTGACAGATAAAATTTCAATTTGTATGGGCACACCTCCAGGGGAAGCAACTCTGCCACCCTATCTCCGAGGAACCAACTCCCGAAGGATAGAATTTGCTCCTTTAGTAGCAAATTCACTCCTTTAAGAGCTGGGGGTCACGCCGCCCAAAAGAAGTCAACAGAACGTCACACAGAACGTGAATATTTGAAAAGTAATAGCACCGAGCAAAACCAAACATTTGACAACTTTTCTAAAATCATGTCCAGTTGATTTTCGTTTACTAGTCTAGTCTAGTCTATCCAATAACCCTAAAAGGTCGTTTGGGCACCACAGCTAACTTTACAACAATCCCCTTCCACCTAGTCCTGTCTTCGGCTGCCCCAATTGTGCTATCAAAGTCCATCCAAGTCAATTTCTTAATATTGTCCTCCCATCTCTTCTTCTGTCTACCTCTTCTTGTTTTCTTTCATTGTGCCCTAAAAATTGTCTAGAGACAAGTCACCTCAGTTTCCGTTCTTGACCATGGTCAGGAGTTCGTCATATGAGCCGCGACGCGAGAAAACCAACAATGTGGTTGTGCGCCCAGCGCAGACTCAGATCAGCCTGGGCAGCCACCTAGTCTGATCAGACTCTTCGCTAAAGCCTAAATGGGTAGCTGAGAGTCTAAGCTAGCTTCATGCGGACAGCGAAGACTCTGATCAGACTGGGCGGATGCCCAGGCTGATCTGAGTCTGCGCTGGTCGCACAACCACATTGTTGGTTTTGTCGTGTCGCGGCTCATATGCTCCAATGGCTGCTTAGGTCGGCAAAAAAATCATAAGCGTTGCTCTTGCTCATCTGAATGGAATGCTCGGTATATACTGTTAGAAGAAAAATGGAATTAGGCAAAACTTAGTCATTGGCGTAAAATCATTTAATTTTGAAAAATATTTGTTCAGCGCTTGACTTAAGGAACCAGGCCTTTCCACATACGTCAATTGTAGTGTTATGAAACAGGACCAGCAACACTCTGTCTTTTCTTGCCAAATGAATATTGGTGTAAGGCAATGTGGATGAGGAAAATGTTGTCAAACCTTTGGGGCGGTACTGTATATCCAAACAGACCAGTCAGTTACTGAATTCAGCATTTTAAATTGTAAGCACGCATATCACACTGGTCTGGCATTCAACACAGGCAACGTACATGCCAACGAAAATTTCTGACCATAAAACTCGAAATTATACGCATACTACTTAATGTGATTTCAAAGTATCATTCTTACGGACCCAACAGTTTGTTTTGCTTCTTAGTGAGACCAGTTCTTCGAATAAATTCCGTCTGGTAAAAATACAGTGCAAAAATAAAGTTTCTTTGCCAATTCGTTGTCATGGTCGTTGTACAACGACCGTGACAACAAATTGGCGAAGAAACTTATTTTGTGCACTGCATTTTTACTAGGCGGCATTTGTTAAATAAACTGGTCTTACTTTGGCGTCTAACAAAATGTCGGGTCCGTAAGAATGATAATTTGAATTTTCATTAAGTAGTATGTGAAAAAAAAATCGAGTTTTATGGTCAGAAATTTTCGTTGGCATGGACGTTGCCTTCGTTGCCTGTGTTGAATGCCAGACCAGTGTGCTATACCGAATACATAGTAAGTCTTGAAGGTTCTGTGCCAAAGTTTGTTGCAAAAGGAGCAGTAAAGGTGTCGGCGAGCAGCCTGTGGCTTTATAAGATTTTAGCCGGAACAACATTGACAAATATTATCCAATTTGTCTGTCTGATTTTCAAATATTTTGACCGAGTCATGGCTAGTATTGTCTAGAGCCAGGAGTAGTCTAATGGATCGTAATCATGGAAACGTCTTCTGAACAGCAAACACAAAATTAAGTGCTGTTATGCATCAGGTATCAGGACAGAAGTACTTTGGCAATCAATGGAGACCCTGGGACAGATTTATTTCTGCATCTTTTTTTTTTTTTAAATTTCGCAAGCAATGCTAATAAGTCCCAATGCATTGCAAAATGTTCTATCACCTTGTTGAAAATTCAGGAGAACCGCTTAACAGTGTCCCACCTTATGGGCAATAACAGTAATTTCCAATAACAGTAATTTCTTCTGTCCAAGAGAAAAGAGTATCTAAGTATGAGGAGGTGTATAACAAACGATAACATGATTAGGAGGAAAACTTGTACAAACAGCTTCCAATAAGTGCTTCTGTCATGCAACCTCTTGCCTGTACTAATGTCATACGTATTTATTGTTATGGCGAATTGATACGCTCAATTTGTTCGACATCCTTGTTTAAAGAGGTCAGATAAGCTGCTGCCGCATGTTAAAATTTATATGCCTTCTAACAGATAAAACCGAAAATCGAAGCATTTAGCTTGTCGTTATTGGTGTATGACAGTATGTTAAAAACTGGCGTATTATGAAAATTCTAGTAATAAAAACGTTGGTTTTCCTATTCCGCTTCCTATAAAAATACTACTACATGTAAATGTACTTGTTTTGTTACTTGATATTACTACATTCCGTTTGATATATTGGGTGGATTTGATAGCATATGTTCTTGATCACTTCTCTTTTACACTACTTTAATTGCTTGCAGAGAGGATATAGCATCCGCATAAATTAAACAGTCACTTTGATTTTCGCCACATTCAATCTTTTGGAAATCTTTGAACCGTTTGTTGTGCGGTGTTCCAAGGCAATTGTCTGATGTGTACAAAATCGGAAATTTATAATGACATTGAAAGTAACTTGAAAGAACAGATTATTACAAAATATTTTTTATTACGTAATTAATAACATACAACTGAAGAAACAGTGAATTGCAATAAAAAATCAAGGCTGTGAAGTACTGTTTCGATATTATATTGCCAATTCAAATTTGAATAACTAGAAAAGACAGTTCATTTGCATGACTTCATCAAAGAAAATATGCCTATATTGTATTTGGGATTGATAACGGACCTGTAATGGAAGTCTATCCATGTGTCTTAACTATTATTATTTTTTTTAAACAAGGTTTAAACTATCTTTTAAAAATGTAGATCATTTTATCATTGGTACATGTATACGCATATAAACTAGCGAAGCGAATAATAAAGTAGAAACATGTCTAATATCTTGAAGGATGAATGAATTGTAAAGGAAGAGCATTTGTATAATAAAATGAGCTCCCAACGGCCCGCTCTGTGGTCATATCTACAAGTATATACCTAATTCGTAAGTACCTATGTCTGGAAATTTTTTTTATTGCATTTATAAGAGTGTATATCATTTAGACATTCATGTGTTCCAGTATACATGTAACTCTACTGTACCTCCTAAGTCTAGGCTTCACTTAATACACCTTGAACACTTTGTTTAACACAGCTCACCTTGTACTGCAAAACACTTTGCAAAGCAACCTTCTAAATCCATGCCACACAACATATCAACTTTTGTAGTCACCTTCTACAGTGCTATTATGTAACGGTAGTTCTCATAAATTAAGTACCAGGAAAGAACCTCAACAGAGGGTATCGGCTTGGAAAGTAAAGTAATAAATCACACGGGTGGGGAGAGGGGAGGGTGGCTAAACGTTTTACCGGATCCAAATCCTCATTGTTAGCTTCTGCAATTATGAACGTGCTCGTATTCTTGTCAAAGGCTTCACAGGGTATAATCGATTCCGCCAATTTTCGCTTCCTGCAGAGACTGTACATCATATTTGGCTTCCGCCGAGACTGTCGGCGAACTCTTGCTTCCTGCAGAGACTACTGTCCTCGAAAAATAGCTTCCTGCCGAGACTGTCCGCGTGATTCTGCTTCCTGCCGAGAGCCTCGGCAGGAAGCAGAATCACGCGGACAGTCTCTGCAGGAAGCCATTTATCATAAACAGAAGTCTCTGCAGGAAGCAAGAGTTCGCGGACAGTCTCGGCGGAAGCCAAATATGATGTACAGTCTGCAGGAAGCGAAAATTGGCGGAATCGATTATACCCTGTGGGCTTGCCGATGGCGTTTCCACGAGTTCGTATCCTGTTCCAACGCCATAGTATGAGTAAGTATAACCAATAACATTTTTTCGGGCAGTTTGGGATAAAGAGCAAAACAACAAACCTCACATAACACAATCAGTCAAAATAAATCGACGTTCAACACATTGTCATTTTTCGTAATTTGCAACATTGAAGTTTGAAATGGGGATCTAGCTCTTACACGCGATAAATTGCCATGCTATGGCTAACATTTGTTCCCAGCTATCTTAAATTCTACCGACAAATGAAAAAACCTGCAGGTCTGTTCTGATACTGCAACTCTGTTCTGATATGGCTGTTTGTATCGACAATTCCAAATATGGTCATGTCAAAGAAAACTGTTAATATTTTCAAAAACAAATTCAAAATTGTAAATGTGACTAAATGGTCATATAGATAAACTATTGAAGTATAAATCTGTCAAATATCAAAGCATTTGGATAATATAATTCTATGCATTATTCAATAAGGTAACCCTGTAGGATAAAGTATGAGAAAATTGCTGATTTGTACCCACCTACATGTAGGTACATTCTTAGCATTGCGTTATGTTTTATATATTTTTTCAAGTCGATATAAATCCAGAACTTTTATAGGTAGCAAGTTCAAATTTTCAGCATTTCTTAGTTACATAGAGACCACAAGAAGTGTGAGGTTTTAAGGTTGGCATTTTCCGGATAAGCCCTATTGGAAGACTATTTTCCTCTTCGAACATTTTATTGTGTTGCTTCGTTGGTGTCCACAGAGCCGAGGGAACTAGCAGAAAAGAAAGAAAGTAAACGGCTTAAAGCTCTACAGCTAAGTTTTAATTCGCAACAATTCACTAGAGATAAATTTCAAAACAATAAATTTGACTGATTTTGCAAAATATAATGAAATTCAATTAATTAGTAAAGCTTTTTGTAGCAAAGTTGATTTATTTCATGTCATACGTGAAATTGCTGACTTGAGCTTCATCTTCAAAGCAAACAAAAGACAAAAGTGGGCGGGAAATATGCATTAAGATAAACTATTCTTTAGCGTTACCCGCTTATATGGCTCTACCGCTCATAATTACGTTCCGTAGATGAGGGGCGTCACTTGAAAATGTGCCTGCATTGATAAGGAAATATCGGATCAGCCTGTGCATTCATTTTCTCAAAGTCGTCCTTTTCCATAACATTCTACAGTTGGTTGGATGTTTTAGGTATTAACTGCCATTTGAGACAGTATTTCAGTCTGTAACGAGTCGTCCCCCAGAGAAGAGATATGAAAAAGGAGACAAACAAGTCCAAACAACTGCCACCCGCACCTACTGCAAGCACAGTAGGCCCTTGCCCTAATTAGTAGGACGCCCCGGCACTGAAAGATACCCAGCACCTTCGCCCAGCCACAGCCACAGCCATCCCCGTTTTCTTTTTATATATTCTGACGAATCTATAAAGTGATAAGTATATTTATATTTAAAAAAGCAGGCTGAAACTCGACTTGTCTCGCAAATACCCATGCTTGTTATGCCCCCAACTTCGAAGAAGTTGAGGGGGCATATTGGTTCGGGCCTGACCGTCCGTCCGTCCGTCCGTAGCGCTTCATTTTCTCAAGAACCGTAACTGCTGGGGCCTTGATATTTCATAGGTGGGTAGACTATCAAAAACTAGAGGACGCGTATTTTTTTCTTGTCAATCAGCCTTGTACTTGCAGAGTTATGCCCCTTTTTTTTTAAAAAAAAAAGGGATGCTAGGAGCTAGGATGCTCATATTTGGCATACTGCTAGGGGCTAAGGTGTAGAGCACCTGATTATCTCGTGGGCAAATTCCGTCAAAAAATGACTGAATTATGACCCTTTGTTGAATTTGGCATTTTTCCAACTTTTGAACCGTTTGACCGAGAATCCTAATTTTTAGTATACTACTAATATTTGATGTGCTGATCATTCTGATGTTGGTTGCGTTATGATGCATCCACTATTAACAGAGTTATTTCCCTTTGCTCATCTGTATAAAGCATACTAATGGGTGGTCTGTTTCTCATAAAACAGTAATTGCTGGGGCCTTGATATTTAAAAGGTGGATAGAGCATGAAAAATAAGCAAACCCGTATTTTTTTCTTTTCTGTCGGCCTTGTACTTACAGAGTTATGCCCCTTTTTCGAAAAAATAAATGAAAATGTGTTCCCAAAATCCTGGGAGAACCATTGGAGCTAGGATGCTCATAAATGGCATACTGCTAGGAGCTATGGTGTAGATCACCTGATTAACTTTTGGGCTGATTTCGTAAATATTTGACTGAATTATGCCCCTTTGTTAACTTTGGCATTTTTCCAACTTTTGAACCGTTTGACCTAGAGACTTGATTTTTGGTATACAGGTAGTATTTGATGTGTTGATCATTTTGATGATGGTTACTTTATGTTATATTCATTATTGACAGAGTTATGCCCCTTTTCTTATTTGTGCAAAACTCTGTAGGGATGGTCTATTTCTCAAGAACCTTAGCAGCTGGAACCTAGGTGAATAGACCATAAAAAATTAGCAGACCCGTATTTTTTTCTTTTCTGTTGACCTTGTACTTACAGAGTTATGCCCCTTTTACAAAAAATAAATGAAAGTGTGTTCCCAAAATCCTGGGAGAACCATTGGAGCTAGGATGCTCATACTTGGCATACAGCTAGGGGCTAAGGTGTAGATCACCTGATCAACTTTTGGGCTGATTTTGTAAATATTTGACTGAATTATGCCCCTTTGTTAACTTTGGCATTTTTCCAACTTTTAAACCGTTTGACCTAGAGACCTGAGTTTTGGTATACAGATAGTATTTTATGTGTCAATCATTTTGATGATGATTACGTTATATTGTATTCATTATTGACAGTTTCGCCCCATTACTTATTTGCACAAAACATTGTAGGGATGATCTGTTTCTCAAGAAAGATAGCTACTGGAGCCTTGATAATTCATAGATGAATAGACCATAAAAAATATCAGACCCCTTATTTTCGTTTCTGTCGGCCTTGTATTCACAGAGTTATGTGCCCCTTTTTCGAAAAATTAAGTGAAAGTTTGTTCCCAAAATCCTGGGAGAACCATTGGAGCTAGGATGCTCATACTTGGCATACAGCTAGGGGCTAAGGTGTAGATCACCTGATTAACTTTTGGGCTGATTTTGTAAATATTTGACTGAATTATACCCCTTTGTTAACTTTGGCATTTTTCCAACTTTTGAACCGTTTGACCTAGAGACCTGATTTTTGGTATACAGATAGTATTTTATCTGTCAATCATTTTGATGATGATTACGTTATATTGTATTCATTATTGACAGTTTTGCCCCATTACTTATTTGTACAAAACATTGTAGGGATGATCTGTTTCTCAAGAAAGATAGCTGCTGGAGCCTTGATAATTCATAGATGAATAGACCATAAAAATATCAGACCCCTTTTTTTTCGTTTCTGTCAGCCTTGTGTTTACAGAGTTATGTGCCCCTTTTTCGAAAAATTAAGTGAAAGTTTGTTCCCAAAATTTTGGGAGAACCATTGGAGCTAGGATGCTCATATTTGTCATACAGCTAGGGGCTAAGGCGTAGATCACCTGATTAACTTTGGGGCTGATTTCATAAATATTTGACTGAATTATGCCCCTTTGTTAACTTGTCGACATTTTTTCTACTTTTGAATCGTTTGACATAGAGACCTCATCTATGGTGTATTGAAAGTAATAGATGTGTTGATCAGTCTGATGAGGGTATGGTTATGTTGCGTTTTATTATTGACAGAGTTTTGCCCCTTTTCTTGTTTGTTTAAAACATTGTAGGGGTGATCTTTTACTCAAGAACCATAGCTGCTGGAGGCTTGATAATTCATAGATGAATAGACTATGAAAAATTAGCAGACCTATATATTTTTAACTTACCTTGTTAGGGTCAGGCATATAGTTGGGGGCATAGTGTTTTACAAACACATTTTCTAGTTAGATATTATATGCGCACGGTAAGGTTCGCCAATCAAAGGGGCAATAATCTATCCAAGGATGACTGGCCATGAAGAGCAGTTGTTTTCAAAGAAAATGCAAAGTGGAGGTACGCACAAAGGAGGGGTCTCCATAAGGGCCATTTTCTGGTTACGAATGGATTTTCACCAAACCTCACCAATGTCTACTAGTAAGTGTTGGCTTTCATATACTGAAATACTGATCTCATCGAAAGTGTATTTTGAGTGGAGCGCAGTGTCAAAGTGGGTGGGGTAATTTCACCCCATACCTTACCATGTATCATTTTTTCAATTATCTCTATAATTATTAATGGCTGATTTACCATTATGATTTGAAATAATACAGGCATATATGCTAATTAATTGGGCTATATAACTCACCACTGTTTGCTTATTCAGTACCAGTATATGAGCTTATAAGTGGTAACAGGAATTTTACTTATTTTTGCTTCTCCAACTTTACGAAAAACCACAATTTTTCTTTACTTGTCCAGATATATAAAGGAAACTTTATAATTATATTGATATGATAGTGTACATTGTAGAATTATGAGAAAACTGTTCTAGGCATATCGAAACCTGAGTTATCTGCCCTTGATTCAAGAAAATATAAGTTATTAAATTGGAAATGTAAGATCGAAATTCTACACTGAGAGGTATATTTCTGATGACTCTTTTGTTATGTTTCTATTATTATACTGATTGTTGAGCTTTCAAATCTATATGGTGCGCGTGATATTACACAAGAACTGTAAATGAACATCGGAGCTCATCCTGCTATATTCCACTTAATTACATCACATTCAAGATATCATTTTCCGACACAAAATTTGATTTATGGATTTTAGTTACTGATATACGGAATGTTATTGAATACCTTACTTTGAAATTTAAATTTCGCTTACTTTATTTAAGAGTTACTTCCCTTTGATTAGTATTTTTAGGCTATTTTTGTGTATACTTACCTTGTGCATACCATAGCTTGGTAACCGTATGAAATATCTTGATAAAACTTTATAGTGGTCTGCATTATTACAAGACAATGTGTCGCACATAAGACTGATTTCTCCCGCTTACTTAATTTTGGAGTAACTTCCCTTTGATTAGCTGTTTACTCTATTCCCATTCACTCCATAACTCCTTAACCCTTTGAAATATTGTATTCAAACTTTCTAGGAATATGTATATAATGAGGCAATGTATCCTGAGCAATAACCACAACTCTGGCTTACTTAATCCATAAATTATGTGCCCTTGCATAAATTTCCTGTTTATTCTGTACCTCCTTAAGAATTCAAAATGCTTTAAAACAACTAAATGGTGTTGTGTATATTGTCAAGGGTTTATTTTAGGACAAAGAATGGTAACTCTAGTTTACTTGGTTTATGAATTATCTCCCTTATCGAGCTTTGGAATTTCTCAACTTCACGGGTGTATTATTCACCGCTTGCGAAGCTCTTGTTATGCATTTGTTTAACTTCACATATTCTCTTCTTTAAGGATATTCTTGTATCATTTCTTCTGGCAACTTTATGAACATTTTTCACACTAAAATTCTCCTCGGAATATTTTCTTTGGTAAACATATCTCCAACAGCGTCCGTGAATGGTTTTTATCTCTGCATTCGTTCTGGTGACATGGCCAGCCCATCTTAGCTGAGCCAGTTTCAAAAGGATATGCTTTGCATCCCTGCCTCTCTTCAGGACTTTCTTATCCTGTCTTGCCACCTGAGTTTTATGAGTGTCCTCAGACAGTTTATGTTTAACATTAGGATGGTCACTGTCAGATATATAAAAAAATGTTGCGTGTGTTGGGTAGGAGGGTCTTGTACACTGTCTCTGTCGTTAGTTTTCAGTGAGACTTCTAAACTCAGGTATTCAACAACATTTGATATATCAGTAACTAAAATCCATAAATCAAACTTTTGGTTCGAAAATAACATCTAGAATGTTATGTAATTAAGTGGCATAAACAAGGACGAGCTCTGCTGTTCAGATACAGTTCTTGTGTAATATCACGGGCACTATATGGAACTGAAAGCTCAAAATTCAGTATAATATTAGAAACATGAGCAAAAATGTCATCAAAAATATACCTTCCAGTGTAGAATTTCGGTCTTACATTTTCTATTTAATTAACTATATTTTCTTGAATCAAGGGCAGATGATTCATGTTTTTATATGTCTAGGATAGTGTTCTCGTAAGTCTGCAATACACACTATGATATCAATATAATTACAATATTTCCATTATATATCTGGACAAATAATGAAAAATTGAGTTTTTTCATAAAGTTGGAGAAGCAAATATAAGTAAAAATCCTGTTACTACATATAAGCTCCTAAAAGAATGAGCTCTGCTGTCCAGTTACAGTTCTTGAGTGGTATCACGGGCACTATATGGAATTTAAAGCTTAACAATCAGTATAATATTAGAAACATGAGTAAAAGAGTCATCAAAAATATACCTACCAGTGTGGAATTTCGATCTTTCATTTTAAGTTGAATTACTTATATTTTCTTGAATCAAGGGCAGATAATTCAGGTACTGATAAGCCTAGGATAGTTTTCTCATAATTCTGCAATGCATGCTATCATGTCAATATAATTACAAAAGTTCCTGTATATATCTAGACAAATAAAGAAAAAGTGTGGTTTTTCGTGAAGTTGGAGAAGCAAAAATAAGTAAAATTCCTGTTACCACTTATAAGCTCATATATTGGTATTGAATAAGCAAACAATGGTAAGATATAACCCAGTTAATAAGCATATATGCTTGTATTATTTCAAATCATAATAGTAAATCTGTCATAATTACTTAACGAGATAATCGAAAGAAAGGATACATGGTAAGGTATGGGGTGGTATTACCCCACCCACTTTGACACTGCGCTCCATTCAAAATGCGCTTTCGATGAGATCAGTATTTCAGTATATGAAAGCCATCACTTACAAGTAGAGATTGGTGAGGTTTGGTGCAAATCCATTTGTAACCAGAAAATGGCCCTTATGGAGACCCCCCTTTGTACAATCGACAAATCTAAAGACATCCCACTTACAAAAGAGTTTGTCATGATATAAAAAGTATTGTTCACACAATTTTAGATAATGAAGCAGCTAATTTTGCGGAAAGAATGTTAAAATGTCAAAATGTATCAAAACTGTGAAAGCGTCAGAAAAATAGCTGAATTAGCAAACAGCGAAGATCCAGATGAGACTGCTCATCATTAGCCACTTTATCCGGATTTTCACAGTTGCTTCTGGTCATTGAAACACCAAAACGGTATATCTTGGATAAAACACTTTCTATAATTTTGCAAACATACATTTTGTCAGTCTTTGCTTTTAAAGGGTTAAGCATGTTACATGATACTGAACAAAAAAAGAAACGTTACATAGATTATTCATTAATTTTAAGCTGAAGAATAATAGTTGGTTGGTTGGTTGGTTGATTTGATGCTTAACGTCCACGGTAAACAACTAAGGTCATGTCGGGACGGTCAGTTAACCTAACCACACTATTCCTGGGCAGGCTTAGACCTCCTAAGCGGTTAACCAGTACTAAGTGCACATACTTTCGCCAGTAACTGACAACTGCCCTTCTTGAATCAGCGGAAGGAGAAACGAAAGTATGTGGCCAGACCGGGATTCGAACCCAGGACCTCTGACTTACGAGTCAGGTGCCCTACCGATTGCGCTACCCGGCCCGGCTGAAGAATAATATTTTCAAATAATACTATATTATTCTCCCACCTGCAGACGTCAGACAGCCTTACGAACTAATCGGTCTTTGATTTGCTTTAATTGTTACAGAATTATTCCACTTTGGCTGAAAACACCACAGACTATCTGAAACGCTCGATGCGCATGCGCAAGCGCTTAAATTTTTGCTCTTTCGGATTAGCCTTGTAACCACCAATAAGAAACTTTATGAACCTTATGACATTTTACCAGCAGCTCTAAGAAATAAAATGTTAAAGATGCTGTGACTTTGAAATTGTCTCCCTTGCAATTAAAAGTATAGCAAAATATTAACTCCAATTAACCAATACGTTTCCACAAAAAGTTCAAGTTTAATTCATGGATCTTATTCCACCTTCTCCAGACAATGCTCTTTGATTAAAAAGTTTGATCAAACTGATTAATTGTCCGTGCTATATAACCTTGCATTGTCTATGGGGTTTTCAGTGCATAGCATGAAAGTCAAGACTCAAGTGTCATAAAAAGCGACATACCAAGCCTTGTGCTTCACTGATCAACCCTTTGGAAGCGATGATTGGACCGTTTTTGTAAAAATAGTGTCTGATAAATGTCTCAGAAGTGACTTGCTTTCAGGGGCTGTCAACTTAAATGAAATACGGATCTTTATAAAAGCACCTCAAAAAAGCACTTTCAAGCCCTGACCCCTCATTGAATCAAACTGATCTGGAGACATTAATCTCGCGGCTTATGTTGTGATATTCGTTTTCTGAAATACGGAAACATTTTGTCAGTTAGACATAAAAAAACTGGCATAATCTTAATTCATTTCAAAGAAAACGTGCATTGAAAGTGCATGTAATGTTTCTTCTTTTGTTCAGTATATATTGCACACATCAGCACGTTACGGATCCCGCGTCATTTGTTCTGCAGAAAACGAAGACCCTGGCCAAACTTAGTGCTCACTTACCGGATTATTTACTATTCGCGCATACTTACAAAAGATTCTACGGTTGTACCGACGAGAAAATTGCAATACTATTTATCTGTGCAGGCACCCATCCATCTATCCTAGTATTCGAAATATACTACTCAAAAGAAGTCTTGCATCACTGTAGCTTCTTTCATGGAGTTAATGCAATACAACCGTATTTCACCTGTATAACATCCCTGAGTGCAGCAATGAAAGTTATGTTTACTTTTATTAATTAAATGATGTTTCAGTATGATTACTGAGAAATTTTGGTCTCCGATTCTGACTATCTTGGAAGATATGAACCGCGACACGAGAAAACCAACAAAGTGGTTGTGCGCCAAGTGAAGACTCAGATCAGTCTGGGCATTTGTCCAGTCTGGTCAGACTCTTCACTAAGCGCTTACAGGGTAGCTAAGGGTCTAAGCTACCTCCATGCGGACAACAAAGACTCTGATCAGACTGGGCTAATCTGAGTCTATGCTGAGCGAACCAGCACTTCGTTGGTTTTCTTGTGTCGCGGCTATTATAGTCCTTTGAGGAGCAAACGTTTAATTTGAACGATTTCCCATAGGCCTTGAAAAGAACCTACACCAAACTGTTCCCTGCCCTGTCAGGAACTGAGCTGTTCTCAAATTTTGTCGGATGTTTACATAGGTACTATTGTAGAAGTTATAAAAAACATTAAAGCAAAGCAAAGACATGCTTGCACCCTTCGGAAATAAGTTTATTTAGTGTTACGTCTATAGAAAAAAAATATTTGGTGATGCAATACTTCTTTTGAGCAGTATATATTTGTAATACTTACCACTCTTTGTTTCCATAGATATTCAGTTTAATGCAGTAGCACTATAAGAGTCACGACAAGCAGAGACAAAATTACATTTATTTGTAATACAAATATAATTTCAAAATTGTCTGTTTATGAAATTGGTATAAACAGCGATAACCCTAGTAAACGAAAGAGACACAACAACACACTTAGGTTGATCAGTCAACAAAGCTTTGGAATTAATGTGAAAATCGATGTCAGGAAAGCAGAAAATTAATTCAGTACTTTTAGATGTCTATCATAAAAACTACTTCGAAAGCAATGATTGTTATTAGGAAGAAGCATGAAAAAGTTTGAGCCGAGACACGACAAAACCAACAATGTGATTGTGCGACCAGCACAGATTCAGATCAGCCTGGGTATCCGCCCAGTCTGAGCAGAGTCTTCACTTTCCGCATGGAGGTAGCTTAGACCCTTAGCCACCCTTTTAAGCGCTTAGTGAAAAGTCTGATAAGAATGGGCGGCTGCCCAGGCTGATCTAAGCCTACGCTAGGCGCACAACCACTCTGTTGGTTTTCTCGTGTCGAGGCTCAAATACTATCAAATTACAAAATCTTCCAAATTGTATTGTATGGCAGCTATCTCCAAATCACATTACAGAATCACCAACATTGTTCTAGGCTAACATTGTGGATTTATGTAAACTGACAATGACCTTATTTATCGAATGAACGAATTTATTTGCGATTCATTTAATTTTTCAAAGTATCAGGAGAGGTCTCTCTTATTCGGAATGTATTATAGACAAGTGGCACATCTCAGAATACATGCATTGTATTTATTGCTGCTCGTGATATAAATGCAGTTTGAACGATGAATTAGAAAAAAAAATACACCATTGCAATGAGAGGAAATTTCAGCTTAGTGAAACGAATGCTATTTTTGACCTTTTCCTAGTGAAGGCTAGCAGTGCTGTATTCAAACGTTACTGTTGAATGCACGGTAGACTAAATGCCTTACAAACCTTGAAGTATTGACAACTTTGCTGCTTTCCTTTTTAATAATACATCTCTGAGTCCGGGAGATTGTACGACAGGTCCACGTTGACTGAAGGTTGGCTTCCTCGCATACCGAACACCTCCTTATTATTGGTTTGTGCTTTCAGTTTTGTCGTTTGTGATTCGTCGTTCTTATTTCGATATCTTAGATGGATTGTCTTTTATGATTTTCCGGGGTATCTCTTTATCTATATTTTCGCTTGATTGTCATGGTAACCAATAATGTTTCTTCTTGTTTCCAGTTATACTGGCTTCATGTTGGCACTCACTCAGACTGATTTTCTTTATTTTTAAGGTGAATGGAAGGGAACTCTCTTATTTTTCATTTTGCCTTCCTCCGAGAAGATTTTCCTTTAAGAGATCATCCCCTTTGGCAGCGTTCCGTTTACCAGGAGTGTGAACAGGAAAGCAAAATCTTTTCTTTTTACGGAATACTTATAGTATATTCAAATATCTTACTTTGGTGTCACACTGATGAGTTGGATGGATGGATGACTTGTGAATTTACGTCCTTTTCAACAGTATTTCAGTTATATCAGGACAATGGGAGGATGATAATGAAGGGCTGTGTGCAATGGAACCCCGTTTATGGTGGGAAAGATTCTCTCCTCAAGCGGGATTCGTGATGAGTTGGAAGACCCAATGCATGCTTATTATTTGGAACTGCAGCTGAATTAAAAAAAAATTAAAAAGAAAGACACTGATCAGGAACTAATACAAAAAGATATTCTATCCTGCCCTCAAAACCATAAGGGACTGAAGTATATACATAAACCTACAACAGTTCACGAAAGGCACGCACGGTAAACCGAATGAACAGCTCCTTCTCAGACAGGTGGTCATTCAGCAACCGCAACTGAAAACATCACAAACGCAACGCCATGGACAAGAAGAACGAGTGACAGAAAGGAAAAACACACAGAAGTACCGCATTAGAACAGCCTGTAATAAATAAATGGGTGGAGGTAGGGTTAAACCCGTTTTAAACCGTTTTACTGAATCCAAACCCTCGCCCTTCTCTTCCGCAACGATTTATTGTCACTCACCATAACTAATTAACATAATATTCTTTTTCATGATTAGTTACATAAATGTGTATAGACATACAAAACAGCTGAATGTAGGATATGACGGTAAGTGTGATGCTTATATGATAGTCATCTTTTGTGATGCTTACATGATTTCACATGATTGAATGACGAAAGTGTTGGTAGGGATAACAATTAATGATATGCTATATGTAACACGCTCTATGTAACACATAAATCTGCAAGCACATGCTTGATATAAACCCGAAGAAATTCTACCACTTATCGTTCAAAGGCATCAAATACATTTCATTTTCATACATTTTAACTGATCCGGTCCAGTTTGTCAAAAACAATTTTGTCGATACACTATTTCGTTAAAAGGTTACTTACAACAAACGAAGATTTTGACCTTCTTTGCGGGCATCTGTATCCAGTATGAAGTTGATTTTATTTTTACTATTAGCTGGTGTCAGAAAAATATCATGCAATAGGCTGGAATATGTTTCACACTCATGCAGCAGAATTAAAAGCATGTTTAGTCCTGCGATCGTACAGAACATTTCGCAAACTCATAGCTGACCAATCGTAATTGACAATGCACATGTAGTGAACTATAGTGGCAACTATTGCTTGTAAACAGCAACACTGACATTTAAATTCTATCGAAGACAGGGCAGCATATTTTTCTATGAAATAATTTTTTATCAAAAAGGTAAACTAGTTTGATGTCATCGAAGATTTGCAGGAATTCTATTATCATTCATCATGTAAGAATTTTGGTGTATGCAAAGTAGCTGGACTGCATAAGCACACGTTCTGATTTTAGGCCTTACTTTCTGTTGATGCAATAATTACCCTTTCATCTGGTCCTGTCAGCTCAAGGCGGTACTTCTGCTGTGGTTCCTGAATGTTACATGTTATTGTATCCACTTGTCTATGATCTCTAGCAGTGTGGTCACCTGGAAAGCAGTCCATTCTGCTTTCTGTTTTGTTTTTCACTGTATTAGGTAAAAGATATGTTGCTGCTTTTTAATTAGGGTTGCTGAATGACAACCTGTTCGGGGAAGAGCTGCTCATTCGGTTTACCGTGCGTGTCTTTCGTGAACTTTTTGTCCATTTGTGTGTGTGCTTCTTTCCCGTTTGGTTTTGAGAGTGGGATGTAGTATTTGTATGGCCCATGTTCCTTCTTTTGAATGTATTCTCTGCTCTTGAGGAAACTCTTTAAAATGCCGTCTTAGATACCGGTGTAACAGTTTATCTTGCCCCCCTGGACAGCTTGCCCCCCGGGGGGCAAGCTGTCCCGGGATATCTTGCCCCCCACCCTGGTTATCTTCACCCCCGGGGGGCAACATATCCCGGCTGGTTTATCTTGCCCCCCGGGGGGCAAGCTGTCCCGGGATATCTTGCCCCCCGCCACCCAGGATCCTACAGAAACATTTTGTACTAGTCTTTTTTTGTTTTGTTTTGTTTCCCAGGGCAAAGGGCTTATACCACAAGGTCTTTTAACTCATTTATCACTTTGGTTACCATGTTTATTTGACAAGCAATCACAGCATGCTATCATGCTCCTTTCCTTGTAGAGGTAGAGTTAGTTCATTTTTAGTAGTTCCATAGTGGATAATGGTAATATTAATTTGTATGATTATTTATTTAAATGGAAATTTGTCACATACTCCAACAGGTTTATCTTGAAATCTTAACCCCCACCTAAAATTTAAGCTAAACACGTCCTTTTTTCATGCCTATTTACAACAGCTGATCTCGAGAAATACCTCATATCAGTTATTATGATGAGCTAACTACTGAATCCACTTGTCTTATGCCTGTTTACAACAGCTGATCTCAAGACATACCTCGTATCAGGGGTGGGGGGCAACCTATCCCAGCTGGTTTATCTTACCCCCCACCCAAGATTTCGGATCCACATCTATCAACAAGTATTGAAACTGCTTTAAAGTGCGTTAATAGTTATTATTATGACCTAACTACTGAATCCACTTGTTTCATGCCTGTTTACTACAACTTATCTCAAGAAATACATGGTATCAGGGGTGGGGGGCAACCTATCCCAGCTGGTTTATCTTACCCCCCACCCAAGATTTTGGATCCACATCTATCTACAAGTATAGAAACTGCTTTAAAGTGCTTTAATAGTTATTATAATGAGCTAACTACTGAATCCACTTATCTCATGCCTGTTTACAACAGCTGATCTCAAGAAATACCTGGTATCAGGGGTGGGGGGCAACCTATCCCAGCTGGTTTATCTTACCCCCCACCCAAGATTTTGGTTCAACATCTATCAACATGTATTGAAACTGCTTTAAAGTGCTTTATTAGTTATTATTATGAGCTAACTACTGATAATGATAAAAGTTTAGATCCTTTAAGAGCAAAGAAAACATTCATAAGTAAGAAGTTGGGCCATACCGCGGTTTCGGCTATTCAAGCCTCATCAGTGACCCTTTAAATCTGGCACAAGGAGCCAGAGGAAAAAAACAGTAAATTTGCAGTTTTAACATGGCAGTCGTCTCAAAGACTGATATAAGTCGAAAAATACCAAAATATTTCGAACTTGTTTAGAAAATGAATCTAAACGTATGATCATTTCTGACTTCTCAGAATATATTCCATGATCTCAAAGGACCAAAAGGAAAATATAATCTGCACTATAGATGAGTGCGGGGAGACTTTTTACGGCCGCCACACGGCACAACATCCAGCTGCAGTGATAGTAAATAATGATAAAAGTTTAGATCCTTTAAGAGCAAAGAATACATTCATAAGTAAGAAGTTGGGCCATACCGCGGTTTCGGCTATTCAAGCCTCATCAGTGACCCTTTAAATCTGGCACAAGGAGCCAGAGGAAAAAAACAGTAAATTTGCAGTTTTAACATGGCAGTCGTCTCAAAGACTGATATAAGTCGAAAAATACCAAAATATTTCAAATTTGTTTAGAAAATGAATCTAAACGTATGATCATTTCTGACTTCTCAGAATATATTCCATGATCTCAAAGGACCAAAAGGAAAATATAATCTGCACTATAGATGAGTGCGGGGAGACTTTTTACGGCCGCCACACGGCACAACATCCAGCTGCAGTGATAGTAAATAATGATAAAAGTTAAGATCCTTTAAGAGCAAAGAAAACATTCATAAGTAAGAAGTTGGGCCATACCGCGGTTTCGGCTATTCAAGCCTCATCAGTGACCCTTAAAATCTGGCACAAGGAGCCAGAGGAAAAAAACAGTAAATTTGCAGTTTTAACATGGCAGTCGTCTCAAAGACTGATATAAGTCGAAAAATACCAAAATATTTCAAATTTGTTTAGAAAATGAATCTAAACGTATGATCATTTCTGACTTCTCAGAATATATTCCATGATCTCAAAGGACCAAAAGGAAAATATAATCTGCACTATAGATGAGTGCGGGGAGACTTTTTACGGCCGCCACACGGCACAACATCCAGCTGCAGTGATAGAAAATAATGATAAAAGTTTAGATCCTTTAAGAGCAAAGAAAACATTCATAAGTAAGAAGTTGGGCCATACCAATCCACTTTTTTCATGCCCGTTTACAACAGCTGATCTCGAAAAATACCTCGTATCAGGGGTGGGGGGCAACCTATCCCAGCTGGTTTATCTTACCCCCCACCCAAGATTTCGGATCCACATCTATCAACAAGTATTCAAACTGCTTTAAAGTGCTTTAATAGTTATTATGATGAGCTAACTACTGAATCCACTTGTCTTATGCCTGTTTACAACAGCTGATCTCAAGAAATACCTCGTATCAGGGGTGGGGGGCAACCTATCCCAGCTGGTTTATCTTACCCCCCACCCAAGATTTTGGATCCACATCTATCAACAAGTATTGAAACTGCTTTAAAGTGCTTTAATAGTTATTATGATGACCTAACTACTGAATCCACTTGTTTCATGCCTGTTTACAACAGCTGATCTCGAGAAAGGCTTCGTATCAGGGGTGGGGGGCAACCTATCCCAGCTGGTTTATCTTACCCCCCCCCCCACCCAAGATTTTGGATCCACATCTATCTACAAGTGTTGAAACTGCTTTAAAGTGCTTTAATAGTTATTATTATGAGCTAACTACTGAATCCACTTGTCTTATGCCTGTTTACAACAGCTGATCTCAAGAAATACCTCGTATCAGGGGTGGGGGGCAACCTATCCCAGCTGGTTTATCTTACCCCCCACCCAAGATTTTGGATCCACATCTATCTACAAGTATTGAAACTGCTTTAAAGTGCTTTAATAGTTATTATTATGAGCTAACTACTGAATTCACTTGTTTCATGCCTGTTTACAACAACTTATCTCAAGAAATACCTCGTATCAGGGGTGGGGGGCAACCTATCCCAGCTGGTTTATCTTACCCCCCACCCAAGATTTTGGATCCACATCTATCTACAAGTATAGAAACTGCTTTAAAGTGCTTAAATATTTATTCTTATGAGCTAACTACTGAATCCACTTATCTCATGCCTGTTTACAACAGCTGATCTCAAGAAATACCTGGTATCAGGGGTGGGGGGCAACCTATCCCAGCTGGTTTATCTTACCCCCCACCCAAGATTTTGGATCCAAATCTATCAACAAGTATTGAAACTGCTTTAAAGTGCTTTAATAGTTATTATGATGACCTAACTACTGAATCCACTTGTTTCATGCCTGTTTACAACAGCTGATCTCGAGAAAGGCTTCGTATCAGGGGTGGGGGGCAACCTATCCCAGCTGGTTTATCTTACCCCCCCCCCCCCACCCAAGATTTTGGATCCACATCTATCTACAAGTGTTGAAACTGATATAAAGGGCTTTAATAGTTATTATTATGAGCTAACTACCGAATCCACTTGTCTTATGCCTGTTTACAACAGCTGATCTCAAGAAATACCTCGTATCAGGGGTGGGGGGCAACCTATCCCAGCTGGTTTATCTTACCCCCCACCAAAGATTTTGGATCCACATCTATCAACAAGTATTGAAACTGCTTTAAAGTGCTTTAATAGTTATTATTATGAGCTAACTACTGAATCCACTTGTTTCATGCCTGTTTACAACAACTTATCTCAAGAAATACCTCGTATTAGGGGTGGGGGGCAACCTATCCCAGCTGGTTTATCTTACCCCCCACCCAAGATTTTGGATCCACATCTATCTACAAGTATAGAAACTGCTTTAAAGTGCTTAAATATTTATCCTTATGAGCTAACTACTGAATCCACTTATCTCATGCCTGTTTACAACAGCTGATCTCAAGAAATACCTGGTATCAGGGGTGGGGGGCAACCTATCCCAGCTGGTTTATCTCACCCCCCACCCAAGATTTTGGTTCAACATCTATCAACAAGTATTGAAACTGCTTTAAAGTGCTTTAATAGTTCTTATTATGAGCTAACTACTGAATCCACTTGTCTTATGCCTGTTTACAACAGCTGATCTCGAGAAATACCTCGTATCAGGGGTGGGGGGCAACCTATCCCAACTGGTTTATCTTACCCCCTACCCAAGATTTTGGATCCACATCTATCAACAAGTATTGAAACTGCTTTAAAGTGCTTTAATAGTTATTATGATGAGCTAACTACTGAATCCACTTGTCTTATGCCTGTTTACAACAGCTGATCTCAAGAAATACCTCGTATCAGGGATGGAGGGGCAACCTATCCCAGCTGGTTTATCTTACCCCCCACCCAAGATTTTGGATCCAAATCTATCAACAAGTATTGAAACTGCTTTAAAGTGCTTTTAGTTATTATTATGAGCTAACTACTGAATCCACCTGTTTCATGCCTGTTTACAACAACTTATCATAAAAAATACCTCGTATCGCGGGTTGGGGGCAACCTATCCCAGCTGGTTTATCTTACCCCCACCCAAGATTTTGGATCCACATCTATCTACAAGTATTGAAACTGCTTTAAAGTGCTTTAATAGTAATTATTATGAGCTAACTACTGCATCTACTTGTCTCATGCCTGTTTACAACAGCTGATCTCAAGAAATACCTCGTATCAGGGGTGGGGGCCATCTTATCCCAGCTGGTTTATCTAACCCCCCATCCAAGATTTTGGTTCAACATGTATCAACAAGTACTGAAACTGCTTTAAAGTGCTTTAATAGATATCATGATGAGCTTACTACTGAATCCACTTATCTCATGCCTGTTTACAACAGCTGATCTCAAGAAATACTTCGTATCAGGGGTGGGGTGCAACCTATCCCAGCTGGTTTATCTTACCCCCCACCCAAGATTTTGGATCCACATCTGTCAACAAGTATTGAAACTGCTTTAAAGTGCTTAAGTAGTATAATTACGAGCTAACTACTGAATCCACTTGTTTCATGCATATTTTCAACAGCTGATCTTGAGAAATTCCTCGTATCAGGGGTGGGGGGCAACCTATCCCAGCTGGTTTATCTAACCCCCTACCCAAGATTTTGATTCCACATCTATCTACAAGTACTGAAACAGCTTTAAAGTGCTTTAATAGTTATTATTATGAGCTAACTACTGAATCCATTTGTCTCAACCAGATGGGATAGGTTGCCCCCCACCCCTGATACGAGATATTTCTTGAGATCAGCTGTTGTAAACATGCATGAGACAAGTGGATTCAGTAGTTAGCTCATAATAATAAGTATTAAAGCACTTTAAAGCAGTTTCAATACTTGTATATAGATGTGGATCCAAAATCTTGGGTAGGGGGTTAGATAAACCAGCTGGGATAGGTTGCCCCCCACCCCTGATACGAGATATTTATTGAGATCAGCTGTTGTAAACATGCATGAAACAAGTGGATTCAGTAGTTAGCTCGTAATTTTACTATTAAAGCACTTTAAAGCAGTTTCAATACTTGTTGATAGATGTGGATCCAAAATCTTTGGTGGGGGTGGGGGGTAAGATAAACCAGCTGGGATAGGTTGCCCCCCACCCCTGATATGAGGTATTTCTTGAGATCAGCTGTTGTAAACAGGCATGAGATATGTGGATTCAGTAGTTAGCTCAAAATAATAACTATTAAAGCACTTTAAAGCAGTTTCAGTACTTGTAGATAGATGTTGATCAAAAATCTTGGGTGGGGGGGTAAGATTAACCAGCTGGGATAGGTTGCCTCCCACCCCTGATACGAGGTATTTCTCGAGATCAGCTGTTGTAAACAGGCATGAAAAAAGTGGATTCAGTAGAAAGCTCATCATGATATCTATTAAAGCACTTTAAAGCAGTTTCAGTACTTGTTGATAGATGTTGAACCAAGATCTTGGGTGGGGGGTAAGATAAACCAGCTGGGATAGGTTGCCCCCCACCCCTGATACGAGGTATTTCTTGAGATCAGCTGTTGTAAACAGGCATGAGACAAGTAGATTCAGTAGTATGCTCATAATAAGAACTATTAAAGCACTTTAAAGCAGTTTCAGTACTTGTTGATACATGTTGATCAAAAATCTTGGGTCGGGGGTAAGATAAACCAGCTGGATAGGTTGCCCCCCACCCCTGATACGAGGTATTTCTTGAGATCAGCTGTTGTAAACAGGCATGATACAAGTAGATCCAGTAGTTAGCTCATAATAATAACTATTAAAGCACTTTAAAGCAGTTTCTATACTTCCAGATAGATGTGGTTCCTAAATCTTGGGTGGGGGGTAAGATAAACCAGCTGGGATAGGTTGCCCCCCACCCCTGATATGAGGTATTTCTTGAGATTAGTTGTTTTAAACGGACATGAAACAAGTGGATTCAGTAGTTAGCTCATAATAATAACATCATAAAGCACTTTAAAGCAGTTTCAATACCTGTTGATAGATGTGGATCCAAAATCTTGCGTGGGGGGTAAGATAAACCAGCTGGGATAGGTTGCCCCCCACCCCTGATACGAGGTATTTATTGAGATCAGCTGTTGTAAACAGGCATGAGACAAGTAGATTCAGTAGTTAGCTCATAATAATAACTAATGAAGCACTTTAAAGCTGTTTCAGTACTTGTAGATAGATGTGGATCCAAAATCTTGGGTGGGGGGTAAGATAAACCAGCTGGGATAGGTTGCCCCCCACCCCTGATACGAGGTATTTCTCAAGATCAGCTGTTGTAAACATGCATGAAACAAGTGGATTCAGTAGTTAGCTCGTAATTTTACTATTAAAGCACTTTAAAGCAGTTTCAATACCTGTTGATAGATGTGGATCCAAAATCTTGGGTGGGGGGTAAGATAAACCAGCTGGGATAGGTTGCCCCCCACCCCTGATATGAGGTATTTTTTGAGATCAGCTGTTGTTAACAGGCATGAGATATGTGGATTCAGTAGTTAGCTCATAATAATAACTATTTAAGCACTTTAAAGCAGTTTCAGTACTTGTAGATAGATGTTGATCAAAAATCTTGGTCGGGGGTTAAGATAAACCAGCTGGGATAGGGTTCCCCCCACCCCTGATACGAGGTATTTCTCGAGATCAGCTGTTGTAAACAGGCATGAAAAAAGTGGATTCAGTAGTAAGCTCATCATGATATTTATTAAAGCACTTTAAAGCAGTTTCAGTACTTGTTGATAGATGTTGAACCAAAATCTTGGGTGGGGGGTAAGATAAACCAGCTGGGATAGGTTGCCCCTAACCCCTGATACGAGGTATTTCTTGAGATCAGCTGTTGTAATCAGGCATGAGACAAGTAGATTCAGTAGTTAGCTCATAATAAGAACTATTAAAGCACTTTAAAGCAGTTTCAAAACTTGTAGATAGATGTGGATCCAAAATCTTGGGTGGGGGGTAAGATAAACCAGCTGGGATAGGTTGCCCCCCACCCCTGATACGAGGTATTTCTCGAGATCAGCTGTTGTAAACATGCATGAAAGTGGATTCAGTAGCTAGCTCATAATAATAACTATTGAAGCACTTTAAAGCAGTTTCAATACTTGTTGATAGCTGTTGAACCAAAATCTTGGGTGGGGGGTAAGATTAACCAGCTGGGACAGGTTGCCCCCCACCCCTGATTCGAGGTATTTCTTGAGATCAGCTGTTGTAAACAGGCATGAGATAAGTGGATTCAGTAGTTAGCTCATAATAATAACTATGAAAGCACTTTAAAGCAGTTTCTATACTTGTTAGATAGATGTGGATCCAAAATCTTGGGTGGGGGGTAAGATAAACCAGCTGGGATAGGTTGCCCCCCACCCCTGATACGAGGTATTTCTTGAGATAAGTTGTCGTAAACAGGCATGAAACAAGTGGATCCAGTAGTTAGGTCATAATAATAACTATTAAAGCACTTTAAAGCAGTTTCAATACTTGTTGATAGATGTGGATCCAAAATCTTGGGTGGGGGGTAAGATAAACCAGCTGGGATAGGTTTCCCCCCCCCCCACCCCTGATACGAGGTATTTCTTGAGATCAGCTGTTGTAAACATGCATGAGACAAGTGGATTCAATAGTTAGCTCATAATAATAACTATTAAAGCACTTTAAAGCAGTTTCTATACTTCCAGATAGATGTGGTTCCTAAATTTTGGGTGGGGGGTAAGATAAACCAGCTGGGATAGGTTGCCCCCCACCCCTGATATGAGGTATTTCTTGAGATAAGTTGTTTTAAACGGACATGAAACAAGTGGATTCAGTAGTTAGCTCATAATAATAACTATTAAAGCACTTTAAAGCAATTTCAATACCTGTTGATAGATGTGGATCCAAAATCTTGCGTGGGGGGTAAGATAAACCAGCTGGGATAGGTTGCCCCCCACCCCTGATACGAGGTATTTATTGAGATCAGCTGTTGTAAACAGGCATGAGACAAGTACATTCAGTAGTTAGCTCATAATAATAACTAATTTGCAAATTAAAGCAGTTTCAAAACTTGTAGATAGATGTGGATCCAAAATCTTGGGTGGGGGGTAGGATAAACCAGCTGGGATAGGTTGCCCCCCACCCCTGATACGAGGTATTTCTCAAGATCAGCTGTTGTAAACATGCATGAAACAAGTGGATTCAGTAGTTAGCTCGTAATTTTACTATTAAAGCACTTTAAAGCAGTTTCAATACCTGTTGATAGATGTGGATCCAAAATCTTGGGTGGGGGGTAAGATAAACCAGCTGGGATAGGTTGCCCCCCACCCCTGATATGAGGTATTTTTTGAGATCAGCTGTTGTTAACAGGCATGAGATATGTGGATTCAGTAGTTAGCTCATAATAATAACTATTTAAGCACTTTAAAGCAGTTTCAGTACTTGTAGATAGATGTTGATCAAAAATCTTGGGTGGGGGTTAAGATAAACCAGCTGGGATAGGGTGCCCCCCACCCCTGATACGAGGTATTTCTCGAGATCAGCTGTTGTAAACAGGCATGAAAAAAGTGGATTCAGTAGTAAGCTCATCATGATATCTATTAAAGCACTTTAAAGTAGTTTCAGTACTTGTTGATAGATGTTGAACCAAAATCTTGGGTGGGGGGTAAGATAAACCAGCTGGGATAGGTTGCCCCCAACCCCTGATACGAGGTATTTCTTGAGATCAGCTGTTGTAATCAGGCATGAGACAAGTAGATTCAGTAGTTAGCTCATAATAAGAACTATTAAACCACTTTAAAGCAGTTTCAAAACTTGTAGATAGATGTGGATCCAAAATCTTGGGTGGGGGGTAAGATAAACCAGCTGGGATAGGTTGCCCCCCACCCCTGATACGAGGTATTTCTCGAGATCAGCTGTTGTAAACATGCATGAAACAAGTGGATTCAGTAGCTAGCTCATAATAATAACTATTGAAGCACTTTAAAGCAGTTTCAATACTTGTTGATAGCTGTTGAACCAAAATCTTGGGTGGGGGGTAAGATTAACCAGCTGGGACAGGTTGCCCCCCACCCCTGATTCGAGGTATTTCTTGAGATCAGCTGTTGTAAACAGGCATGAGATAAGTGGATTCAGTAGTTAGCTCATAAAAATAACTATGAAAGCACTTTAAAGCAGTTTCTATACTTGTTAGATAGATGTGGATCCAAAATCTTGGGTGGGGGGTAAGATAAACCAGCTGGGATAGGTTGCCCCCCACCCCTGATACGAGGTATTTCTTGAGATAAGTTGTCGTAAACAGGCATGAAACAAGTGGATCCAGTAGTTAGGTCATAATAATAACTATTAAAGCACTTTAAAGCAGTTTCAATACTTGTTGATAGATGTGGATCCAACATCTTGGGTGGGGGGTAAGATAAACCAGCTGGGATAGGTTGCCCCCCCCCACCCCTGATACGAGGTATTTCTTGAGATCAGCTGTTGTAAACATGCATGAGACAAGTGGATTCAATAGTTAGCTCATAATAATAACTATTAAAGCACTTTAAAGCAGTTTCTATATTTCCAGATAGATGTGGTTTCAAAATCTTGGGTGGGGGGTAAGATAAACCAGCTGGGATGAGGTATTTCTTGAGATAAGTTGTTTTAAACAGGCATGAAACAAGTGGATTCAGTAGTTAGCTCATAATAATAACTAATGAAGCAATTTAAAGCAGTTTCAATACTTGTAGATAGATGTGGATCCAAAATCTTGGGTGGGGGGTAAGATAAACCAGCTGGGATAGGTTGCCCCCCACGCCTGATACGAGGTATTTCTTGAGATCAGCTGTTGTAAACAGGCAACAGACAAGTGGATTCAGTAGTTAGCTCATAATAATAACTATTAAAGCACTTTAAAGCAGTTTAAATACTTGTAGATAGATGTGGATCCAAAATCTTGGGTGAGGGGTAAGATAAACCAGCTGGGATAGGTTGCCCCCCCCCCACCCCTTATAGGAAGCATTTCTCAATATCAGCTGTTGTAAACAGGCATGAAACAAGTGGATTCAGTAGTTAGCTCATAATAATAACTATTAAAGCACTTTAAAGCAGTTTCAATACTTGTTGATAGATGTGGATCCAAAATCTTGGGTGGGGGTAAGATAAACCAGATGGGATAGGTTGCCCCCCACCCCTGATACAAGGTATTTCTTGAGATCAGCTGTTGTAAACGTGCATTTGACAAGTGGATTCAGTAGTTAGGTCATAATAATAAGTATTAAAGCACTTTAAAGCAGTTTCAATACTTGTTGATAGATGTGGATCCAAAATCTTGGGTAGGGGGTTAGATAAACCAGCTAGGATAGGTTGCCCCCACCCCTGATACGAAGTATTTCTCAATATCAGCTGTTGTAAACATGCATGAAACAAGTGGATTCAGTAGTTAACTCGTAATTATACTATAAAAGCACTTTAAAGCAGTTTCAATACTTGTAGATAGATGTGGATCCAAAATCTTTGGTGGGGGGTAAGATAAACCAGCTGGAATATGTTGCTCCCCACCCGTGATACGAGGTATTTCTTGAGATCAGCTGTTGTAAACAGGCATGAGATAAGTGGATTCAGTACTTAGCTCATAATAATAACAATTAAAGCACTTTAAAGCAGTTTCAATACTTGTAGATAGATGTTGATCCAAAATCTTGGGTGGGGGGTAAGATAAACCAGCTGGGATAGGTTGCCCCCCACCCCTGATACGAGGTATTTCTCGAGATCAGCTGTTGTATACAGGCATGAAACAAGTGGATTCAGTAGTAAGTCATCATGATATCTATCAAAGCACTTTAAAGCAGTTTCAGTACTTGTTGATAGATGCTGAACCAAAATCTTGGGTGGGGGGTAAGATAAACCAGCTGGGATAGGTTGCCCCCCACCCCTGATATGAGGTATTTCTCGAGATCAGCTGTTGTAAAAAGGCATGAGACAAGTGGATTCAGTAGTTAGCTCATAATAATAACTATTAAAGCACTTTAAAGCAGTTTCAATACTTGTTGATAGATGTGGATCCAAAATATTTGGTGGGGGGTAAGATAAACCAGCTGGGATAGGTTGCCTCCCACCCCTGATAAGAGGTATTTCTTGAGATCAGCTGTAGTAAACAGGCATGAGACAAGTAGATTCAGTAGTTAGCTCATAATAAGAACTATTAAAGCACTTTAAAGCAGTTTCAATACTTGTAGATAGATGTGGATCCAAAATCTTGGGTGGGGGGTAAGATAAACCAGCTGGGATAGGTTACCCCCAACCCGCGATACGAGTTATTTCTCGAGATCAGCTGTTGTAAACAGGCATGAAACAAGTGGATTCAGTACTTAGCTCATCATTATAACTATTAAAGCACTTTAAAGCAGTTTTAATACTTGTTGATAGATGTGGATCCCAAATCTTGGGTGGGGGGTAAGATAAACCAGCTGGGATAGGTTGCCCCCCACCCCTGATATGAGGTATTTATTGAGATCAGCTGTTGTTAACAGGCATGAGATATGTGGATTCAGTAGTTAGCTCATAATAATAACTATTTAAGCACTTTAAAGCAGTTTCAGTACTTGTAGATAGATGTTGATCAAAAATCTTGGGTGGGGGTTAAGATAAACCAGCTGGGATAGGGTGCCCCCCACCCCTGATACGAGGTATTTCTCGAGATCAGCTGTTGTAAACAGGCATGAAAAAAGTGGATTCAGTAGTAAGCTCATCATGATATCTATTAAAGCACTTTAAAGTAGTTTCAGTACTTGTTGATAGATGTTGAACCAAAATCTTGGGTGGGGGGTAAGATAAACCAGCTGGGATAGGTTGCCCCCAACCCCTGATACGAGGTATTTCTTGAGATCAGCTGTTGTAATCAGGCATGAGACAAGTAGATTCAGTAGTTAGCTCATAATAAGAACTATTAAAGCACTTTAAAGCAGTTTCAAAACTTGTAGATAGATGTGGATCCAAAATCTTGGGTGGGGGGTAAGATAAACCAGCTGGGATAGGTTGCCCCCCACCCCTGATACGAGGTATTTCTCGAGATCAGCTGTTGTAAACATGCATGAAACAAGTGGATTCAGTAGCTAGCTCATAATAATAACTATTGAAGCACTTTAAAGCAGTTTCAATACTTGTTGATAGCTGTTGAACCAAAATCTTGGGTGGGGGGTAAGATTAACCAGCTGGGACAGGTTGCCCCCCACCCCTGATTCGAGGTATTTCTTGAGATCAGCTGTTGTAAACAGGCATGAGATAAGTGGATTCAGTAGTTAGCTCATAATAATAACTATGAAAGCACTTTAAAGCAGTTTCTATACTTGTTAGATAGATGTGGATCCAAAATCTTGGGTGGGGGGTAAGATAAACCAGCTGGGATAGGTTGCCCCCCACCCCTGATACGAGGTATTTCTTGAGATAAGTTGTCGTAAACAGGCATGAAACAAGTGGATCCAGTAGTTAGGTCATAATAATAACTATTAAAGCACTTTAAAGCAGTTTCAATACTTGTTGATAGATGTGGATCCAAAACCTTGGGTGGGGGGTAAGATAAACCAGCTGGGATAGGTTGCCCCCCCCCCCACCCCTGATACGAGGTATTTCTTGAGATCAGCTGTTGTAAACATGCATGAGACAAGTGGATTCAATAGTTAGCTCATAATAATAACTATTAAAGCACTTTAAAGCAGTTTCTATATTTCCAGATAGATGTGGTTTCAAAATCTTGGGTGGGGGGTAAGATAAACCAGCTGGGATAGGTTGCCCCCCACCCCTGATATGAGGTATTTCTTGAGATAAGTTGTTTTAAACAGGCATGAAACAAGTGGATTCAGTAGTTAGCTCATAATAATAACTAATGAAGCAATTTAAAGCAGTTTCAATACTTGTAGATAGATGTGGATCCAAAATCTTGGGTGGGGGGTAAGATAAACCAGCTGGGATAGGTTGCCCCCCACGCCTGATACGAGGTATTTCTTGAGATCAGCTGTTGTAAACAGGCAACAGACAAGTGGATTCAGTAGTTAGCTCATAATAATAACTATTAAAGCACTTTAAAGCAGTTTAAATACTTGTAGATAGATGTGGATCCAAAATCTTGGGTGAGGGGTAAGATAAACCAGCTGGGATAGGTTGCCCCCCCCCCCCACCCCTTATAGGAAGCATTTCTCAATATCAGCTGTTGTAAACAGGCATGAAACAAGTGGATTCAGTAGTTAGCTCATAATAATAACTATTAAAGCACTTTAAAGCAGTTTCAATACTTGTTGATAGATGTTGAACCAAAATCTTGGGTGGGGGGTGAGATAAACCAGCTGGGATAGGTTGCCCCCCACCCCTGATACCAGGTATTTCTTGAGATCAGCTGTTGTAAACAGGCATGAGATAAGTGGATTCAGTAGTTAGCTCATAAGGATAAATATTTAAGCACTTTAAAGCAGTTTCTATACTTGTAGATAGATGTGGATCCAAAATCTTGGGTGGGGGGTAAGATAAACCAGCTGGGATAGGTTGCCCCCCACCCCTAATACGAGGTATTTCTTGAGATAAGTTGTTGTAAACAGGCATGAAACAAGTGGATTCAGTAGTTAGCTCATAATAATAACTATTAAAGCACTTTAAAGCAGTTTCAATACTTGTTGATAGATGTGGATCCAAAATCTTGGGTAGGGGGTAAGATAAACCAGTTGGGATAGGTTGCCCCCCACCCCTGATACGAGGTATTTCTCGAGATCAGCTGTTGTAAACAGGCATAAGACAAGTGGATTCAGTAGTTAGCTCATAATAAGAACTATTAAAGCACTTTAAAGCAGTTTCAATACTTGTTGATAGATGTTGAACCAAAATCTTGGGTGGGGGGTGAGATAAACCAGCTGGGATAGGTTGCCCCCCACCCCTGATACCAGGTATTTCTTGAGATCAGCTGTTGTAAACAGGCATGAGATAAGTGGATTCAGTAGTTAGCTCATAAGGATAAATATTTAAGCACTTTAAAGCAGTTTCTATACTTGTAGATAGATGTGGATCCAAAATCTTGGGTGGGGGGTAAGATAAACCAGCTGGGATAGGTTGCCCCCCACCCCTAATACGAGGTATTTCTTGAGATAAGTTGTTGTAAACAGGCATGAAACAAGTGGATTCAGTAGTTAGCTCATAATAATAACTATTAAAGCACTTTAAAGCAGTTTCAATACTTGTTGATAGATGTGGATCCAAAATCTTTGGTGGGGGGTAAGATAAACCAGCTGGGATAGGTTGCCCCCCACGCCTGATACGAGGTATTTCTTGAGATCAGCTGTTGTAAACAGGCAACAGACAAGTGGATTCAGTAGTTAGCTCATAATAATAACTATTAAAGCACTTTAAAGCAGTTTAAATACTTGTAGATAGATGTGGATCCAAAATCTTGGGTGAGGGGTAAGATAAACCAGCTGGGATAGGTTGCCCCCCCCCCCCACCCCTTATAGGAAGCATTTCTCAATATCAGCTGTTGTAAACAGGCATGAAACAAGTGGATTCAGTAGTTAGCTCATAATAATAACTATTAAAGCACTTTAAAGCAGTTTCAATACTTGTTGATAGATGTGGATCCAAAATCTTGGGTGGGGGTAAGATAAACCAGATGGGATAGGTTGCCCCCCACCCCTGATACAAGGTATTTCTTGAGATCAGCTGTTGTAAACGTGCATTTGACAAGTGGATCCAGTAGTTAGGTCATAATTATAAGTATTAAAGCACTTTAAAGCAGTTTCAATACTTGTAGATAGATGTGGATCCAAAATCTTGGGTAGGGGGTTAGATAAACCAGCTAGGATAGGTTGCCCCCACCCCTGATACGAAGTATTTCTCAATATCAGCTGTTGTAAACATGCATGAAACAAGTGGATTCAGTAGTTAACTCGTAATTATACTATAAAAGCACTTTAAAGCAGTTTCAGTACTTGTTGATAGATGTGGATCCAAAATCTTGGGTGGGGGGTAAGATAAACCAGCTGGAATATGTTGCTCCCCACCCGTGATACGAGGTATTTCTTGAGATCAGCTGTTGTAAACAGGCATGAGATAAGTGGATTCAGTACTTAGCTCATAATAATAACAATTAAAGCACTTTAAAGCAGTTTCAATACTTGTAGATAGATGTTGATCCAAAATCTTGGGTGGGGGGTAAGATAAACCAGCTGGGATAGGTTGCCCCCCACCCCTGATACGAGGTATTTCTCGAGATCAGCTGTTGTATACAGGCATGAAACAAGTGGATTCAGTAGTAAGTCATCATGATATCTATTAAAGCACTTTAAAGCAGTTTCAGTACTTGTTGATAGATGCTGAACCAAAATCTTGGGTGGGGGGTAAGATAAACCAGCTGGGATAGGTTGCCCCCCACCCCTGATATGAGGTATTTCTCGAGATCAGCTGTTGTAAAAAGGCATGAGACAAGTGGATTCAGTAGTTAGCTCATAATAATAACTATTAAAGCACTTTAAAGCAGTTTCAATACTTGTTGATAGATGTGGATCCAAAATATTTGGTGGGGGGTAAGATAAACCAGCTGGGATAGGTTGCCCCCCACCCCTGATAAGAGGTATTTCTTGAGATCAGCTGTAGTAAACAGGCATGAGACAAGTAGATTCAGTAGTTAGCTCATAATAATAACTATTAAAGCACTTTAAAGCAGTTTCAATACTTGTAGATAGATGTGGATCCAAAATCTTGGGTGGGGGGGGGTAAGATAAACCAGCTGGGATAGGTTACCCCCAACCCGCGATACGAGTTATTTCTCGAGATCAGCTGTTGTAAACAGGCATGAAACAAGTGGATTCAGTACTTAGCTCATCATTATAACTATTAAAGCACTTTAAAGCAGTTTTAATACTTGTTGATAGATGTTGATTCCAAATCTTGGGTGGGGGGTAAGATAAACCAGCTGGGATAGGTTGCCCCCCACCCCTGATATGAGGTATTTCTCGAGATCAGCTGTTGTAAACAGGCATGAAACAAGTGGATTCAGTAGTTAGCTCATAATAATAACTATTAAAGCACTTTAAAGCAGTTTCAGTCTTTGAAGGTAGATTTGGCACCAAAATCTGAGGTGGGGGGTAAGATAAAGCAGTTGGGATAGGTTGTTGCACAAACAGTTACTTCTTATAACTTTTAAGTCCTTGGCAGCAATTTCAAAATCTATTGACAGTTATCACTCCAAAATCCTGGAAGGGGGGCAAGATATCCCAGCTGGTTTATCTTCACCCCCGGGGGGCAAGATAAACCAGCCAGGATATGTTGCCCCCCGGGGGTTAAGATAACCAGGACGGGGGGCAAGATATCCTGGGACAGCTTGCCCCCCGGGGGGCAAGCTGACCATGGTTGGCTTGCCCCCCGGGGGCAAGCTGTCCAGGGTGCAAGATAAACTGGGACACCGGTATATCTTATGTCTTAAACTCTCCTTTTTGATGAGAGTCGTCAGTCGTCCCTGTTCACGTCAGATATGCTCTTTTGATAGTCATGCGCAATGCTTTCAAGCTGTCCTTTCTGATTTGTTTCATACTTTAAAACAATAATAGGTGAAAAAGATGGGCCAAGTGTTACGTATAACTTGTATGTTAAATAACTCAATGTTCGTATTAATGGATAAGTTTAAGCCAAAGGTTTGAATCACGTAAAACACATGTAAATGGCCTAGTAATTATTACTGGCCGTTCTTACGCGGTATTTCCGACGAGGCGCCTAATTTTTACTTTTTCTTGTCGTCCGTATACATAATTCATTCACCGATAAAATAGTCGTAGTCATAGTTATTTTTCTACTTGGTATTTTGCAATGCCCCTGCTTTTTATGTACCTGCATGTATTTGATTATATCATTGTGCATTTCTTCCAGTTATTGTTACTGCTACTTTAGATATCCTAATACCAATACATGTATCTACAACATACAAAACGTATTCTAGTTGGGATGTGTACTTCCTATTCATCGGCATGTTACGACTAAACTTGACATCAATCCTAATTCAATAAATTATACAGTTGCTCCAAGATACAATCGCATCCAATTAATTAGTACAGCTTGCGGTAACAAAGTTTCTCTTTTTCATGTCAAATTTTCTGGCAATAAAATGCAACTTAAAAAAACGAAGATAATGAAATGATAGCTGTCGTGAAAATAAACGACGTGAATTCCAGGATGAAAAGTTCAGCTGTGTAACTACGTCACCCTGCTTGTCGCAGTTTAAATGTAGATACCGGTTTCGTGGCATATTTCCGTGTTTGGCTCTTCTAGATTGGTCTCCCCATGTTCCGCTAGGTGGCTACAACTTGTTATGTGGTACCCCGCTACCGAAGACATAAAATGCGGGGAGACAAATATAGGGTCTATCTTTTAACTTGCAGTCATATTAAAGGGTCGTCTATGGATTTTGCCTATGTAAATCAGAACAAACGTGATCACACAAAATATTGACTTACAACAGTTTACTATGGAAAAATCTTTGAATTTCGTAATAATACCTTCATGCACCAAAAGAAGAATACTAGATCTATCAGGACCTGTTACCATATTTCTTATTAGTCTTATTGTTTGATCTAATAAAGACAACAGAAGAAGAAAAATAACAGTTTTCTACAGAAATCATCATTTTTCAAGATTAGGTGATACATTCACAGGACGCTTACGGATGTGAGGCTCAAGGCAAAAATTGCCCATGTGTTAGATACATAATTATTGTTGGTTGGATAGTAAACAGTGCAGCCACTTAATGTTAAACATGACCTCCCGAATAGGGCTTGAAGTTCTTTTTTTTCTTCTTTTTTTTGATAGATGGAATGAACCCATTAACGGCCTTAAATGATACAGTGCCTGACTCTCTCTGTGATGAAAGGTATCACCTTTAATTCGCGTCACCGTCTTTGATAATAGCTCTTAAAGCCAATATTCTCTACTATATAGAACACACCCCCAGTCTTTATTGGTTTTATGACCCTGTCATGTCATTACCTATGTGAGAAAGAGTATTTCCTTTGATGAAATAGCAGTGACACTGGACTGTTGCACAATAGAATTATGACAGGCAATAAACAAGAATAGTTGTCTTTAAGAAAAATGGGGTACGAGTATAAATAAAACTTTAAACAAAACTTTCATCGGGCAGATAAAGTCAAGGGATCTAATTGGAATTTTGTTTTTTTCACGATAAAATGAAGGTTCAGAAAATATTAAATTATGGTTACATATGAAAGGTCAGGGTGCACTTTCAATTTTCTCATTCAACACAGTCAAAACAGTTTCAGCAACTTCTAACAAACAATACCAATGATCGTATTATCACTTCTAATGCTGAGGACTACAACAAGTAATACAGTTACACGTGCAGATTTAATCAAATAAAGCCTGAGGGTATCTGTTAAAGTAGTATTTAGAAAAAGGTACCACGTGCTCACCACACGTTTTTCCCACCCAAGTCATTAACATGACATGTCATGAACACGAATTCAACGTTTTAGATTCATACTCGTAATAGCAAATATACGGAAATCTGTAAAAATCGCCAGATGGATGGATATTCTGAAAGCGAGGAATTCGCCAAAGTAGCGAACATAGCACCGCAAGACAAACATTCCCCCGAGGTTATAAAACCGTTTTCGTGCTCAACTCAGCTGAGCATGAAATTTTCACAGCTTATGAATATGAAAATGCCAACTAATATTGGCATTTTTACATTTATAAGCAGAGAAAATTTCTGGCTCTTTCAAGACTACAACTGTACTTATCATATATTTGATATTTATTAGCAGGTAAAATTTCATGCTCAGCTGATTTGGGCATGAAAAAAGTTTTATAACCTTTAGGCATGGTGTCCTGCTGTTGCCATCTTTGTTTACCATCAGCGACAGGTTTTTAAGTAATCAATCTGAAACTTTTGCACAGTTGTCGCAAAATTGAAAATGTGAATGTGCCCTTTTGAAAAGCAAACAAATAATGTTTGACAAAATTACGGCCTTTTCAAACTTAGAAACTTTTCAGTGTGTGGCTTATACAGGAATGAGCAGTATATTTAAATCGTTTTCTTCCACAGTTTTTATACCGCGCCACATGTTAGTGGCGTCCGTCCGTCCGTCTGTCCGTCCGTCCGCACTTCGTTTCCGTTTGATAACTTAAGTATTTATCAACAGATTTCCTTCAGATTTTGCATATGCATTTGTACCAAGAATGTCTCGCTTGGAATTGTAAATGGGGAAATTTCGTTAATTTTTGACAGAGTTATGGCACTTGTCAATGTACGAGAAATGGTTTCTGGCCTCTAGATCCTTCAGTACTTGGAGTATCATGATGAAACTTCACAAACATGATCGAAGTAAAAAAAGCTTTGTATGAGCACAGAAATTTTATCATCAGAGACTATCTGCCCCTGCCCTGGGCTATATACATATATAAAATCATGAAAAATTCCATATAAAATCAGAGTTTGAAGCAATTTTTCTGAAACTTACAACAAATGATCAGAGTGATAAAAGCCTCCAGTGATGTTCAAATATACCCCATTGGAGTTATCTCCCCCTGCCCCCGGGCTATATACATGCATAAAATGATTATAAAATCTATATAAATTCATGTGAAATAGGTTTTCAGAAATTTACATCCGATGATAGAAGTAATTAAAGCTTCTTATGGTGAATAAAATTTGACATTTCAGGAGTTATCTGCCCCTGCCCCATGGTCACATGTTTAAAATCACTAAAATTGTATTAGAGTGGAAAGTGATTTATCAATAGCTTATTGTAAATGATCAGAGTTATAAAGTGTCCTGTCATGACAAAGACTTTTATCTGTGTTCAGTGAAGTTAGGCTGCCTCTGCACTGGGGTTATACAGAGAGAAAAATAAATCTAGAAAAATCGGTGTGTGGAAAAAGGTTTGCAGTGGCGGGGTATCACGCAGTCGTTTGCGATGCTTTTATTTTAGCAATCGATTTGAAACTTTGCACAATTGTTGCAGACATATAAAAATGAGCATGTGGCTTTTTGAAAGGTAAACAAATATTTTTGACCAGATTATGGCCTTTTCAAGCTTAGAAAATTTTCAAGATATAGCTTATACGGGATGACAAGCTTGTATAAACAACTCCTTCAACAGTGTTCAGGCAATCAGGCTGAAACAACGTTGGCAACATTACGGCCTTTTCAAACTTAGAGCTGATACAGGAGTTCACGTCTGTATAATCAAATCCTTCCACAGTCCATAAGCAATTAATTTGAAACTTTGTTTAGATGTACCAGACATACTGAAAATATACACACGCCTTTTAAAAGAGAAAACGCTATTTTTGACGAATTACGGCTGTTTCAAACTTTGAAATTTTACAGTTTATGGTCAAAACAAGTTTTTTTTAACAATCTTATCCACAGGTTTTAAGTGATCAATTTGAAGCTATGCGCAGATGTTACAGACATACTGAAAATGAGCACTTGCTTTTGTGAACTAGCAAACATTGATTTTGACAAAATAACAGCCTTGTCAAACTTAGAAAATTTACAAGATTTGGTTAAAATAGGATGGCAATTTTGTATAATAAACCTCTTCTATACGTTTTGAGCAGCCAATGTGTAAAATTTAACAGATTTTGCGCACATACTGAAGACATTAATCTTGTTTCATTTTTTTATTTCGTTGTGAAGAGAGGGAGACAGGCGGGGGCTAGGGGAGGATGACGGGGATGGGCTGATGGGAAACAGACAAAAGCACTGGGTATCATCTTTGTCGTGCAGACACAGTTTTCTAGCTGTTTTTTAACCTATTCATGCCCAGTAGAATGTTCAATCCTCATCAAATGGATGAGTACATTTTCAATTAAGGGATGTCTAATATAATCATTTTTTATCATTTTCTTTTATTTTAAGGAGAAATGCCCATTTGTCTTATTCAAAAAGTGAAGACCCAGACCAGACGCCGCGTTTTGCGGCGTCTGATCTGGGTGTGCACTGCTTCCCTATGACCAATTTAGGGGACGCTAGGCATTAATGGGCTAGTATTTTTAATAACTTGCATGCATTTAATACAGCTTTGGAAATGAGTGCAGATACATTAACTCTGCGATATTACGAATACATAACATATACTGAGGGAAATAAATTTAGCAACTTTATACAAATCTGCATATAATTCAGACTTATTTAAAAAGTGGGAAATTGTATTGTTTTCGCTGTGTAAGGTATCATTTTTGGTACCAGAAACACAAATATTAGGGTCGAAAGTTTATTTATAGAGCAGAATCGTGTCGCATTTGTACCCAAGGGTTTAACCAAAAATGCCATAAATTTTTTATGCAACTCATCTTTTTCAGGCGCTGTTTCATCTTCAAATTTTACTCCAGAGCCAATTTGTGGCGATGTAGACATTTATGAACAAGGACACAGTGTTGTGTGCTAAAATATTATTACCATGATAAACGTAAATGTGCTTATGATGCCGTCAAAACTGGTATTCACAAAGCAATTGAGGCTGAGCAAAAGTCACCGTTAACGAATTGTTCTAAAATCTTGAACCAAACTGCAATGGCGTGGCCTCTAATTGATCAGAACACTTTCAAGCAATTTGTTGCTGTAAATTGGCGCTATTCCCGCAGATGTAACCAGACCAGGTTCGACATTTACGTTATTCTGACGTCAGTTTTTAAAACCATGAAAGATCCTCTTGACATCAGCATTATTGAACTTAAAGTTTCTCTCCTCTAAGTGTACATCAGGGTCATTGCATATCCACAAATTTTGTCAATTTCCGTCATAATGTAGACTTGATGCTTCCGTTCAAATCTTGAAAGATTCTGGTCGTTGCATTAAAACACATGGATTAGTTGGGGTAATATTTTTGCTTGATAGTGTTCCCCAAGTTGACAGTAATAAAGCGCAAAAGGATTCGAGTCGAAACGTCAATTCATAATGTTTGAAATGGCGGTTGAATTTTTCGGCAAGTTAACGTCAAACTAACGTGCCCCATTGCCGGCTTCTTATGCGTTTATTTGCAAACCCATTTCCGTTTTTCTTGTTCAAGGACCCAGTTAAAACCTTTCAAAAGCATTTTGACAATTTCTGTGTTTAATTGTTTGTCAGTCCGCGCAAAGATGTGAATTCATTTGAAGTGACGTCAAACGTGCGTTAATGCACCTTTTTCGTCCAAGTTTGATGTAATCGCGGTCTCCTAACTTAAACTAATTATATGCGATCAACAACCTGGGAATACTATACCTAAAGAAAATTTCACATCCGTTTGAAAAAAATGCTAAATTTATTTCTCTCAGTATCGTTAGTTGGCTTCCTAGTAGTCAATGTTTCAGGGGAAATCTCACGGAGATTTACTTGTTATTAAAGTAACCATTATAATCTATTCTGGGTGAAGTTTTCTGAAAATAAATAAAAAAGCAGACACACATTCGTCATTGCGACACGAGTCTTCGCGGAGTTCTATTTTGGATTACTTGGTTTCATGGGTCCATCGTTTCTTGGACACAGCACATGATGAAAGACGAATCCATTCCATTTTTTCATTCCCTTAAACCTTCCAGGAGATTCCCTAAAACTATGAAATTTGCTCTGGAGGAACAGTCTGAGAAAGACTGTTCCTCCAGAGCATTTTTCATAGTTGTACGGCATCTCCTTTATAGAAATTCAGCCTTAGCAACAGCACAGCAACGACTTAAGTGGTTTTATAAATACGACCCCTGGCTCCCTGGAAGCTCAGTGGGTTTAGCGCTGGCCTGCTAAACTAGTTGTCAGGGTTCAAATCTGCTGGAAGTCGAATTCTTTCCCACCCTAAACAGGTTTTTGTTTCACACAGCCTTTCTTGGCCGCCATTGGCTCCAAACGACTAAAATACTCTTGAAAGGGTCGTAAAACCACAAGTTACCTACCTATTCATCCACTTCATCTGTATCTACAAGAAATGTACTGTTACTGAAATCTGTTTGAACCCTCAAAGAGACTATTGAAAGCATACTAATTAGTCGTGAAGTAGATTATCTGGTTTCGATATTGATATGCCCTTCGTGGCTCAGTTTAGATCTTAGCTTCCGAAATAAATGGGAGATTTACATATCGGCACATTTTGGAGTTATTTATGTGTAAATAACAAAGGAGAGGCTAATTCTCTTTCTTGGTCCAGAATCTTAAAAAAAAAAAAAAGAAGAAAAAAAGCTAAAACGACAAAATGAGCCCGTCGCGGGTGTGTCTTCAGTGGTCATTCTGTAAACCTGATTCAGAAAATAGATACTTGGGACTCATTTTTATTATTAATTTTCTTATTTGTCCTACATGGAAAATTAATCGTTCTAGGTGTCCCAAAATTTATAAGGCACATTACAGTACATCTCTGTTTTAAACCACTCTGAATTTTTATATACATGTACAGTTTCGGATAGATATACTATCAGTAGATCTACTGCAATCTGATTTAATGTGAAATGGTACAATTTCAGGAAAAGGAACTGCTTTGTCCGTTTCATGTTTGCCTTCCTTCTCGATGGAGGTCGGCTCTTAAAGGGAGAAATTTGTTTCTCCAGGAGTAAAATCTTTTCATTGATAGTAGACCTTTTCTTTTTTGGAAGGGTTAGGGAAGCAAATAGGAAGTCACAGAATTTGTTTCCCATTATAGAATGGCGGCAAGCATGGGGTTTAACCATACACTCGAGATAGATAGAAGACTATAAAATAATTGAGCCGCGACACGACAAAACCACCAAACTGGTTGTGCGCCCAACGCCGACTCATATCAGCCTGGGCATCCGCCTGGTCTGATCAGAGTCACCGCTGTGCGCTTTAACGGTAGCTAAGGGTCTAAACTATCACTATGTTGACAGCAAAGACGCTGATCAGACTGGGCGGATTCCCAGGTTGATCTGAGTTTTCGCTGGGATGCAGGTCAGTCAGTGGTCACCTGCACGACATTTTGCCAGATCATGAATTATGATTGTAATCTGATGAGATAAGGTACTATAGCTGATTAATTTAAAATAGGTCTAAATCAGAACTGGTGATTCAATTATCGAAGGAGAAAGGTGTCAAATATTACTGTCTGATGACGAAAGAAACAAGAAAATTCATGTTTCGTTGATGTCATACTTAATATCAGTTCTGTTGTCTTAGCTTGTTATACCGCAACATATTGCATAAATAAACAATTTCGAGCTTCCAGAAACCAAAAGATATATTATTGCAGTAACAAAGACATCTGTGATATTATATTTAGCCCTGCACGGCTAAAGTACCTGATGGCGGTTGCTTCAAACAAGGAACTAATGAACCCCGTGCACAGGAGCCATTACTGTTTGTTTACGTTGTTCGAGTCGTCTAGAAGATATCCAGTGAACCAAAACTGGCACGAAAGTACTGCGTGAATGAGCAAACTGATCTGGACTGTCTCTGGTTGCATATGCCAACCTGCCTCTTTCTCCTCCCATTGTCTCGGTCCGCTGAAAGTAATCTCGACACTGGTGAATTAATTGTGGTATTATGAGAGATTTGTTAAACTGCGGTCAATTTATTAGTCTGGATAAACACCTTGAGAATGAAACAAGCAGTGACAATTGTCAGATAATCAGTAAATCAATATGTCAGTGTTTTTGTATTATTTCCTAACCCTCAGTGCACCGTAAAATGCGGACGACAAAAGTTACGATGCAAACAAGAAAAATCCGTAAAGAAAAGATAATTCGGCGCAGATTAAATGGAAGTGTGTTTTGTAATATATCTCTAGGTAAAGAGTTGACAATAACTTTCATGAATATGCCTCAAGTGAGCTATGTCGGTAGGCACCCGCAACCGTAATTCTGACACTGGGAAGCGACAATGACCTATCTCAAGATTGAGCTGTCCTATTTGGAATTCCAAAAAGGACCGCCGTCAGTCTTCAGATTGACTAGATTTCAAAAACAGTTACCAACATGATGCAATGTTTATTTGTGTGAATTAAACCGAAAGCAGAAATCGAAAGTAGGTCTACACTGAAAAACAAAGAAATTTTTGAATATTTGCGTCCGTTTCCGAAAATATTTGCATTGTAAATTTACAAACAAGAGAAACACTTTGAATTAGAATGCTAGGGTTCTCGCAGTGCAGTACAACGGGAAAAACGAAGATTTAATATTCATTGACCTCTGATATAATCGGCTAAGTTTTGACATAAGCGTTATTTGACCAATGAAATCTTGTGAAATGTGACAAAAGTGAAATTATACTCGGCTGCGCCGAGAAAAAATGATGTTTTGTTCAGGCTATATCATATTGAGAATTTACAGGATTGAGAGAAATGATGTAGGTTAGGAGGAAAGTCATGAGACTCTCAACTGGATAAACAATGTTTACATACAAACTTAGGCGCTTTAAGTGTTAAAGCCATAATTCTTGTCTATTGGGTGTCGTAATCCTATTATGCAACAGTCCAGTGACACTGCTGTTTCATCACATGAAATACCACATCTCACATAACCAATATACAGTGGAACCAGGTTTTGGCTAACTTAATGTATCCCATTAAGCTTGATACTCTAAAGTGGGCCCTGTGTGGAGAACCACTCATTTTGGCATATGGACACAGCCAAATTTCTAATCAGACTGTGTCTCTGATCAGTCTAGTCAGAACATTTTCTCTTCAATAGGTATGTTATGAACTAAACATTTAATATAAAATGGCTACGGGACGTGAAGTTCTTGATCAAACTGCTCAGACAGGCCCTGGTATTTGCTATTGGTGGGGTTCGATGCTGTTTAACAGATAAAGTAAAAAGATAGACAATGATTAGGAGCTAATACAAACAGATCCTGCTCCCAAAAACCAAATTAACAGCAGTTTATGAAATGAACAGCTCTTCCCGATACAGATGGTCTCTCGGCTACCCCAACTAAAACACCACTCACTTAACAAACGAAAGCACTGAAATCGACAAGAACTATTCACATTAAGGAATTACAAAGCGGATCTTACATGAGTGTTCATGTATTATTGAATTTATTAAACGAGTTGGGGAAAAGATAAGATGCGAGGCTATGCCGAGCATCTTATCGTTTTTTCCTAACGAGTTTAATAAATTCAATTATACAGGAGCACGAATGCAAGATTCTATTTATCATATGACATTAAAATCGCATTTTAATAGCAAATTTTGCACCAAAAAGTAACGATTTCCCCAATTAGAAAACGCGACGTTTTATTGACGTCAGCGCATAACGTTACGACATAATTTGCATATTTAATCCACTATGTGATTATCGTTTTTAATTTATGGCTTTATTACACTCTCAGATGCGACGTCATAATATAAAACAGAAGTAAGGCATTGGAACCAAAAATGAAAACATTTAAATGCAAACAGCCTATGAGCATCCAGATGAGGGGGTTTATTATAACCCGCCTCAGTTGGATCTACCTTGCTCGCCCTTTCGTCTTTGAGTTCTCCGTATGGTCAGATCTGACGAAACATTTTTTTCTTATTTTTGCAGACTTAAATGTTGTCATCTGCTTACTGGCTCTTTACGGGTTAAGATATAAACTCCATAAGAAAAGTGTGTCTATGAGGCATTTGGGAATCCTCCTATAGTGTTGCTGCCATGTATCACTTGTTACTAAATGATGTGAAACAACAAAATGCTTGGCAGTAAATGCTTATCAAGGGATGTCGGAAAATATATTATTGATGAAGTAAATGCATTAGCATTTATTATTTTATATTTTTGCTTCTATATAGAAAAAGATAATTGTTAGAATGACCTGATCATGAATCATAATTGAAAAATTATAAATAAATATGTAAACAATAAGACGTGAGATAATACAACTGTTAAAGATGATAATTCACAAATTTCTAAGTTTCTTTTCGTTGTCTTCTATTGTGTGACGTATAGTGCAGCATCATCTTCTCAAAAAATCAGTAGCAGTTCTAGAAAATTTACCGGTTAAAAGTGTGAAAACTGGCAAAGGCTTTTCTATAAATATTTGGTTTCCCAGAAGTGAGAAGTGCTTCGTTACGAGAAAAAAAAAAACAATAAAAGAAATCCCAGTATTTTCTGTGGCAGATATAATTTTCTTAACCAGGCTTCTGAAAATGGTCTTCATCATTTTTATGTTGGAAAATCAATTAAAACAAAATTCTGTAAAGCGTACACACGATTTTTATTAAATTCTCATATCAATAAAATAAACTTTCATTTTTTGTCATATATATATTTGTCATGAAATACTCTAGCCCAATCCTATTCTTGTATGCAAATTTGATCACTGCAACAATTTGCTAATGGAACTTTGTGACGTAGCATTTTATCTAAACCCAGTAAAGGCTGATAGACTGTTCATAAAGGTCAGTACATGTACAAGGGATCACTGATGTTCATTAATTTTGTAATTTTCAGATTTTTTTTAGAAATTCTTAGGTTTAATGTAAAGTTCGCGACCAGAACAAAGGCATCTGATCTGAATATACTCTGTTTACAAAGGTCGAAGTGACAGAAATGAATGAGTTGAGAGCTTTGTTCGGGGTTTTAAAACTGCCAAGCGACTAAATGTTATATCTTATACACCACATGGGCCAGAAAACGCATACGAAAGCACGAAATATTATATAATTTGCAATGTGTACACTGATGAGGCTAGTATAAAATAATTATACCATGGTGTGTCCACCTGTCCCGGAGTAAATCCATTCGCTAAAGCTCTGTGGATTATCTCCTTGTACAGGCGGATACTTCTTAATTTTCAGTGCTTTAGTTCGCATGAGAAAACTTCGTTTATATGATTCCATAATACATAGCCGCTCATGTAAGATCATTTTTGTAATGAAATGATCTGAACTGATACGAGTTTCAAAGGGGTGGTTGTATAAAAGAACATGTACATACATGCCATATGCGGGGTAGGCAAAAATTGTGTTTTTCGATGTATACTAAGCGACAAACAAATGCTACGCACACACATATGTACTCTCTGCTTTTCTTGCTATATGGGACAGAATGACTGAAATGGGAATCTCTGGACTGATAACGGTTTAAGATATGCAATGCACATGAAAAAGGAAAAACACTTTGTTATCAATAGAACATATTTCGTTGGAGCCGCTGTAGATCAGAATGTTAAGCGCTAGCCTGCTAAGCTGTCGGTCCGGTTTCGAATCCAACTGTAGGCGCAATTCTTTCCGACCGTTAACACGATTCCATTGGGCACAGCCTTTCATCATCACCCTCCCATCTTCCTGATATGACAGAAATTCTGCCGAAAAGAGCGTAAAATTGCAAGTCACCCATCCAATCTATCAATCATTGTTGTATTGTTCTATTTTACTGTCCAACGTGTTGTATCTCGTGCTCCTCCCTTTTGTCATCTGAATTTTTAAATTGAAATATCACGTGGTCTTGTAACCATAAGGACGGTGGCTATTTTTTGGCTCCGGCACTGTGTCTTGAGCACGGCATATAAAAGCAGGACCCAATTATTTACATTTATAGTCTTTTGACCTTGCATGATGTGAATCGGGTACCCAGTTACTGATGGAAGGACAGAAAGTATTCGAACCTCCAACCTTCTGCACAAATGCAAGCAACACTTCTTTTATCAACGATTTGTTTTCAAAGGCCTCGTTTGATGTGATACAATTAAATAGAAAAAAATATAATGATTCACACTCCAAGAACTCAGTGTGACTATTAACATCTCTTTAGACTATAAAAAGTCTTCAGTTTGACATTTAGTGACAGTTTTAGCGAAGAAAAGAACTAGGCTTGATGTTACAGTTACACGGGTTATACCAGGAAAAAGAATGCCTAAAAGCATTGGCAATGGACATATACTTTAATCATCATGCACATCCGTGCAATCTTATCAACTTATTTATTACTTGAATAATCTGTACATTAGGACAGTATATGGTCTTTGAATTTTCCTCATCAAATTACTGATCTTTAGCAACATATTGAATGAAAAGCTCATGTTGATGGATTTTGCAATAATGTTCAGGCTTATCCGTGCGTCGGCGGTTTTGAGCTATTCAAAGACATTTTTCTGTTGTATTTTTTCCTTTTCTTTTTACACTAAATATGTTTTGTAACCAAGATTTTTAAGCCCAAGTTAGCCATATGCTGTGCTGGCAATGTGTTTGAAGGAGTCTCAGCCACAATTGAACTGAGCATGCTCAGACCAGTCCTCTTTATACCATGTACAGGACATACGCACTTTAAGTTTTCATACTGGAAAACAGGATCTGACAATAAGCGTTAACCACTTATACAATCATCTCCTGTTTTCCAGTATATATGTGTGTAAATGAGTTGAAATAAAATATTGTTTAAACCAAGTTTTCATACAGGCAGAGTTATTGTGTAAGGGAATACTGCACAACAAGGGTTGCAGTAAGGGCATTTGCATGCACTATAAAATATGCTTTTTACGAGAAGACCTAGTATCTTCGGAAACACAGCTGCACATTCATGTATACTCTTAGATAATGTCTGATTATTATTTTTAATCGGTAAATAGTCGCAAAAGTTTCTCATTGTCGCCAAACTTCGCCGAATACTAAGTTTCGCGAAAATAGAAGTATTGTGAAATGCCAATGGCCTTTATGAGCCCAAAGAAAGACTAATCGTGATTTCAAAATGTTTCGAATACTCGTACTCCTTTTACATAAATTGCTGAACACAAGCCCTCGCGATTTTTTTAAGTTTATACTGCTAGTACGCGCTAACACTCCTGGACACACCTCATTGGAACACTTTAACATCATGAGACTGAATCAGTGTTGATTCAAAATTGTTGTGACATGTGTTTGCTTGATTACTTCACTTTGGGCCGTATTTATAAACCACTTAAGTCGTTGCTATGCTGTTGCTAAGGTTAAATCTCTATGAAGGAGATTCCCTACAACTATGAAATTTGCTCTGGAGGAACAGTCTGAAAAAGACTGTTCCTCCAGAGCAAATTTCATAGTTGCAAGGAATCTCCTTCATAGAAATTCAGCCTTAGCAACAACATAGCAACGATTTAAGCCTTTTTATAAATACGGCCCCTTGTCTTTTATCTGTGCCTTTATTCTCTTAAGTAGCATCTGAGATCTTCACGCATATTGTCATTTTTACGACCTTAAATCCTGTGAGATATTGCGACTATTTGTTTTAAACTATTAATCAACTCGTAAGAATTGCGTGATGTTAGAAGCACGCATGACAATCATTAGTGTTGAGAAAATTTCGCTGGGTATGATAATGGTATGACAGATAGAAAACAACTACTCGTATAGGATACGGTAACGTTTACGTCTTCTGTCGGCTACCAAAACTGCATTGACTGTGATTCCCGACAAACTGGACAGGCATGTAAATTGTCGGTTGTGCAAAGGCACTACATTGGTCCATGGTCCGTTGAAGTTTCGTTGCGCTAATACCGTATATGCGGTAATTTTTGCGGTGTTCACTTTTAGCGATATTTAGCGGTCATTTAGAAACCGCGAATATTAAAACTGCGAACTAATTTCAGGTTTCTCACAAAGTACATTCGGCAGATACAGTATCCATATATTTTGTTTGTGTTTGCTTTGGTAAATTCTGGTACTTTTCACTTGAGCCAGTTCTTTCATTAACCGCAGGTTAATGAACGAACAGGCTCATGTGAAAATAAGCAAAATTACTTTTCGCGCATGTTTCTTATCGCAAAAAATTAAAAATCGCGAAAATTAAAGTTTACGTCCTTAGGAAATTTGAACCCGCAAAAATTACCGCATATACGGTATTTACAAATGTTGGATATACCGATGGGTACAAATGATCCACAACCAGCTGCAGAGTTATACAGACAAGTTTAAACTTAATCAGCTGTTTTCACTTTTGTCACCATTAGAAGCCCGAAATTATTAGTTCCGCTATTTGGCAACTAAGATCTAATAAATAGAGGATCTTACATGAGTGCTCATGTATTATTGAATTAATTAAACGAGTTGGGGAAAAAGATAAGATGCGAGGCTTTGCCGAGCATCTTATCGTTTTTTCCCAACGAGTTTAATAAATTCAAGAAAACAGGGGCACGAATGCAAGATTCTATTTATCATATGACACTAAAATCGCATTTTATTAGCAAAATTTGCACTAAAACGTCACGATTTCGCTATTAAAAACGCGACGTTATATAGACGTCAACGTACAACGTTACGACGTAATTTGCATATTTAATCCACTAGTGGATTATCCTTTTTGATGCATGGCTTTATTGCACTCTCAGATGCGACGTCATATGATAAATACTTATAATATCTATTTCGAAAACCCATGATAGATCAGGTTAGAAAGAACCAATAACCAAAAAAGTTTTTTTCATACCAAAGCCCTAGTGTACATATACCTCTATATAGCGGCGTAATTTCTACAAAGCGTTGAGAAATTCTGTGAATTTTCCGTTTCTAGACAGGGCTATTCAAAATCTAAGAAACGATAGACATCTAAGAAATCTAAGTCTCTTCCAACTCTAAGAAACTATTGGCATGGCCACTCTGGACAGCGAGACACACTGGTAGCTTTATTATTGGAATAAACTGAACAGGGCTACTGAGCCCTCATTGTCATAAATTCCTTAGAAGTATTAATTTTTCGCAGTTCTATTGTCGACATTTTAATTAACTTATTAAAACTTCTACAATAGGACATTTATGGAAGCTCAAACAATTAAATTTAATAATAGAATCAAGAGAGATGTCATGCGCCGAAGTGCACTTATTTACATGGAAGATAACGTAATCGCGCTTGACAACTTTTCTCTCCTCTTTAAGTGAACGACGGTGAGTCCGGGCCTCACAGTAAATGGCGGAACAATCAGGCTACCAGTGTTTCTGGTCGGGCCAACAAGCGTTTGTCGTTTACCCTGAATTCAAAGTTGTAGAGCTGAGGCCTTGGCATAAGCATTGAGAACAGTGTCTAAACCAATATCAGTAGAACAATTGCTAATGAGGAAAGCCTTCAGTGTCGTTACAAGCTTGAAAACCAAGACGCCTTTTATAAAGTCTACACAAAAAGAATAGCTGATGTGTCTGACCACGCAAAGAATCAAAATAAATGATATATAGTTATGAGAAGCGAGTCTTCTAGCATTATCTTTATAAATATTGCAATTTCCTGGAATATCAGCCTGGGCGGATACTGAAATACTGAAAAAATCTTAATCCTGGCTCAATATGCAGCTATGCATACAAACATAATGACAACAAGACCAAACACAGCAGAACTGGTTCAATCTTCTCCCTCAGCAGAAGTCTACTATGGGTGTACACTGTTCTTTGAGGCTTGTCTTAATATTTAGAGATATTAAGATATTGATGCTACTAAACTGTCCTCTTACAATGTCAAGAAAAAGGCAAGCCATGATAAATTTTCAAATAACATGACTTGCATAACAGTTCACAAGCATATAAAAATGTGGACTTTTTCTGAGTTACAGAAAAATATCAGCAATTTCATATGCTTGTGAGCTGTTATGCAAAGTCATGTTATATGCATGAGGCGAAAGGCTACATCACAGGGAAGATAATTCTAACCTGGACCTGTTTGTCTGTCTTCTGTGGGGACTGCTCTAAAAGGAAGAATTTGCTCTTCCTTGATTTCTATGTAAAAATGGCCTAGTGGCCTAGAGCACTGACTCTTAAATATTAGGCCTCTCGCCGCTGTGGATTCGAACCTTGACAGGTGCACAAATAAGAAAGTCATTTTTTCTTTCAAAAGCCCGTGTGGTTTTACTCTGGGGAATTCCAAAATGCAAAATTAGAAATGTCTGACTACCATTGCGCCTTAATGTAAATAGCAGGTTCCCACAATGCTTTATTGTAAATGTCTGACTCCCATTTTGCCTTCCTGTAAATGTCTGACTCCCATTTTGCCTTCCTGTAAATGTCTGACTCCCATAATGTCTTATTTACATGTAAATGTTTGACTCCCATAATGCCTTACTGTAAATGCCTGACTGCCATAATGTCTAACTTTAAATCTCTGACTCCCATTATGCCTTTTTGTAAATGTCTGACTCCCATATGCCGTACTGTTAACTTTTGACTCCCACTATGCCTTACTGTAAATGTCTGACCCCCACTATGCGTTCGGAAAATGCCTGATGCCTATAATACTTTACCGTAAATGTCTGTCTCCCATAATACCATACTGTAAATGTCTGACTCCCATTATGCATTACTAAAATGTCTGATTCCCATAATACTTTACTGTCAACTTTTGACTCCAACTTTGCCTTACTAGTAAGTAAGGGTCTGACTTCCATAATACCATATTGTAAATGGCTGAGTCCAGTTATGCCTTATTGTAAATGTCTGTCATTATGGCTTACTGTAACTTTCTTACTCCCAATAGGCGTTTTTATAAATGTCTGAATCCAGTTATGCCTTATTGTAAATGTCTGTCTCCCATAATACCATACTATTAACTTTATACTCCCATTATGTCTTACTGTAAACTTCTGACACCCATTATGCCTAGCCGTAAATGCCTGAGTCTACTTATGCCTTACTTAAAATGCCTGAGTCCCATCATGACTTACCGTAATTGTCTGACTCCCATTATGCCTTATTGCAAATGTAGGATAAGAAACTATCCATAACTTACTATTTGCATATTTTCCTATGCCACGGGGCTTATGGCTAAAATCGTATTACGTGAGTTGAGTTCATATGAGCCGCGACACGAGAAAACCAACTAAGTGGTTGTGCGCCCAGCGCAGAACCAGATCAGCCTGGGCATCCGCCCAGTCATTTAGCGCTTAGTGAAGAGTCTGAGCGGACTAAGAGGATGTCCAGGCTGATGTGAGTCTGCGCTGTGCGCACAACCACTTAGTTGGTTTTCTCGTGTGGCGGCTCATCTGTCTAACGCACGGATATTTCGGGGGATCACCATTACCATCAGTAGTCTAATGGGAAAGACAAATGTAAGCCAAGAAATCGTTCCGTGACCCAGATATGCGCATCATCGCTAGGGCTGTAACTTTCTTGTGAAAGTGTTGCCCAAACTCATAGAAGTGACTTAAGAACAGTATTTTGAGGTCTGTGTCTGAAGAAGGTAGACAGAACGATTCTCAGTCCTATTGTTTCTAAAGTATGTCTATTCTTTCTTAGGGTATGGTAATCTTTCTGTTAAAATGTTAGTCAAATAAAATCTCATTATGCTACCACAGTGCACACCAACAGGGTAATCGCAAACACAGGAGATGGTTACAGACAACAGGGTGTACGTAGCAAAACGAGCAAATGAAAATACATAAGAAGTGCTATGATCATTTATTCTATCCTTTCAGCAGCAATGAGAAAAAGACTTAGCAAAAACGTATGGCAAAAACTTACAGATGCGTAAAATAAAGACGCTTCTGTGGACACGCTACTGCAGTAATCATTTTCTGTCGTGCGCTGCTTTTCAAAGCCGCTGAATTATTTCTGTATTGCACTGTTTTCTGCTCCTGTTAGCAACTTAATGTAAACAGCTGACGGATACGGTAGCTGGCTGATTAATCGGCAGATATAGAGGTCGACCGATAAACAAACTGGTTGCGATTTAAGTGAAAAATACAGAAAGAGTGTAATCATTACTATTATAAGATATGGATTGACGAAACATATCCTAGTGAAACAACACTGAATCAACGTTCATTCAATATTGTTTAATTTGATTGGTTGGTTGTTTCGGTTTAACGGCACTTTGAGACAGTATTTCAGTCTCGATCGGGCCGTCTGCCAGAGAGAGGGAGAAAGAAGAGAGAAATGGTAGACGAGAGAAAAAATGTCCAAACAACCCAATCCGCACTTGCTGCAAGCACAGTAGGCCCTTGCCCTACTATCATCCAAATCAGTAGGACGACCCGTTATTGGAAGTTTTACGCAGCACCATCGCACCACCCAACCACCCCTAATATTGTTTCAATGCTGTGTACATATACCTGCAGGGATATATCTAATATGCCATTATTTATACTAGTATTCAGATGATATCATGGTAATGCAACATGTATTTCATTCTCCTGAAAAAGTCATCGAAGTAGAAAAATAGCTAGGTCTTGAAAACCCTGGATCGTTTACCTGAGCCTAAGATTAAAACTGATTTCTACTGACTTTGAATTCTTCAAGCTTGTGGATATGTTTAAATACATGAGTTGGAAAATTTACATGTCTGTTTGTTCCTAATTGAAAATGGAATGAAAATGGACTTGACGTTGCCACAGCAACCGAAAGTACCAACAGATTTTCATGCGATCCTCACAAATTCTGTGATACATTGTTTGTAACAGTCAAATTAAATTCAGCATTATAGAGCAAAATGTTCTACAGCAACGATTTTTACCAAAATGCGTTTTGAAAATTACCAGTCAAACTGATTATGTTTTTTTCTGTAGAGGAAGTTATTTGAATGTTTTTACATATCGGAGCATGGCAGTTCTCTTGAATTTCGGACGTCACACACTCACTCTCACTGTCAAATTCTGTTATTTGTGTCATTGTAATACAGTACCTAATTGTTATCTATAGCTTATCAAATATGGTTTAAACCAACAGCTTAAGCTGTTTTGGGTTTCGTACTGCTCACTCTAGTGACTGATAACATCTCTCCCATGAGCACTTTGAACTCAGTTTCACTGATAAGGCAAGAACGTGATGGCAAAAGTCTACTACAGCAGTTTCCGCCACACATTTTCTTGTTTTCAAAGTAAGGTACAATACCTCTGATGTTAATGGTCAAAATTTGCCCATTATCGTACTTGATTGAGGTCTTGTTGACATTAAAATACCATTTAAAGACATTTCTGTAGACATGCTAATGCAGATATCGTTTCTGTGTTGTGCTGCTTTCCCGCTAAATTTTTTCGATATGTCACCATTATTTATCTTGATCGAGATCGTGTGGCTATCAACATACTGTTTACATCTGGTATGATTTCGCTGCAAAAGTAGCCAAAATTGTGTTCATTAGATAAAATACAGCATTTTCACTCACTGAGGGGCAGGAATTCTGGTATTTATGATCCGATTTAGCCCAGACTCGATCTTTACCTTTTGGGCACATCTGAGATGACTCTGAGATTACTCTTCATGGCTTCATTCCACACACATGTAAATTTATATTGACATGTTCTTGATTATCGTTTAAGAAACACTTACTGTTTACCGTATGACGGTTGAATGCTTGACTGGTATTTTTGGATCATCACAAGGGAAAACAGTTTTTAAAAATATTATCATAAAGTTCTGGCCCCGAGGTTATAAAACTTTTTTCATGCTCAACTCAGCTGAGCATGAAATTTTACCTGCTAATAAATAGCAAATTACTGAAAATTACAGTTGTTTTCTTGCTCAATTTAGCTGAGTATGGAATTTTCTCTGCTTATAAATATGAAAATGCCAACATTAGTTGGCATTTTTCATATTTATCAGCTGAGAAAATTTCATGCTCAGCTGAGTTGAGCACGAAAAAAGTTTTATAACCTCGGGACCTGGAAACTTTTTATATTTGGACCATTTTACGCCATCAGAGCTAATTTTGGACTAAGAAATACTAAGACCAAATCGATTATGTCTTTAAAAATATCCTTAGAAGTGTTTAAGGATGATAACGGCTAATTGATTAGACTGAAAAAAAACTGAAATAAAAATCTAACGTTGAATACATGTCCTTGAACCCACAGATTCCAAAGGAATGTCAGTAATTATACCGTATGTCTTAGTGATAAGACGGATAATTTTCCCTCTAAAACAATTAAAAAATTCTAGATCCGTCCAAAACGGTTAAAAAATTCTAGATCCGTCTTTTTTATGACGGACCTAGAATTTTTTAACTGCTTTAGAAGGGAAAACCCATTTTCTAGCAGAATTTTTTTAGACTGATTTAGACATTTGGGGTCATTCTAGAGATAAAAAAAACAAACACAACAACAGCGTTTTACAGTTGAATAAGTACGGTAATGAAATTTTCCGATTCTTTTGCTTCGTCACACATTTACCATCAGTGAATGAACCAATAATCATGTGGTTTCTCAAGGTAAACGGGCGGTAAGAACTATCTAGGTTTAATACAAGAGTAGGCGATTCGAAAAATTTGTTAGGGCGCTTTATCCTTCTCAATGTTATTCGGAGGAACGGCACAATATTTCTAGTGCAATAACTATCTTTATAGAACTGCAAATGCAAATGCGAAATCGTTTTGTACATTAGACGTGAAAGCTTGGTTAACTTTCAAGCCAAGCACCTCTGCCACTTACATACGAGCCGCGACACGACAAAACCAACAATGTGGTTGTGCGCCCAGCGCAGACTCAGATCAGCCTGGGCATCCGCCCAGTCTGATCAGAGTCTTCGCTGTCCGCATGGAGGTAGCTTTGACTCTTAGCTGTCCTATAACTCTTAACGAAAAGCCTGATCAAACTGAGCTGATGCCCAGGCTGATCTGAGTCTGCGCTGGGTGCACAACCACTTTGTTGGCTTTTTCGTGTCGCGGCTCATTTATTGTTATCTCTGGCAATAGGACTCAATTTTTAAAAGACAAAATTCGCGACAAGAAGAGCAAATGGCTTCCTTTAGGAATAGAGCCCATTTTTTGCCAAGTCTTTGTCACCCTCTGAAGAAAATAGGAAGTTTTAAAAGTTGATTCGCTTGTATGTCATTGCAAAAATGGGAGAAGCAAATCCATAACGTTAAAAGAGGAGATGCGTACTGAATCGAAATGCCATCGACATTAAATGCATTTAATTCAATATTTATTGCTTTCATTTGTAGTACATCATTACCCGTGAAAACGATGACACCTGGATAGCGAGTTTTTGTTAAATTCGTCATAAATTAGGCATTAGTTGTACTATAATTATTAATATTTCCTCAAATTTCTTGAAATAGCTTTTGTCAGTAAAGGATTAGAAAATCGCGTGATATCTGAAGAAAGACAAGCACCGTAGTAAATGATGATAAAACCTACGCATCTTTTATCTTTTTGAATGGTGAATATTTGATTCACAGCAGATTTAGTGCGGCATAAAAGAATACAGTCTATCGTACAGGCCCGAGCAAACAGTCTAAATTTTGTAAACGGATGGTTATTGTGATTGGCTATCGTCTGTAGTCTGTCGACCGTTCCTCCGCCCGTTAGTCAACACTTAATTTAAGCCGCGACAGGACTAAACCAACAAAGCTGCATGCGCGCCCAGCGAAATCTCGGATCAGCCTGAGCATCCGACCAGTCTGACAAAAGCCTTGGTTGTGCACCGAAAGGGTAGCTAAGGGTCCTAACTACCTCCAGTAGCTAAGGGTCTAAGCTACCTCCCTGCTGATAGCGAAGACTGATTAGGCTGGGCGAATGCCCAGCCTGATCTGAATCTTCGTTGGGCGCACATGCCAACTGTACGTTTTGTCGTGCCGGGGCTCATTTAGTAAACGCGACAGTCTACATTATTTCACCAATCATAAGTAAACGTACATAGAATATTTATTCTAACAAAGCGCGCCTGTAGAAGCAATGGAAAGTTTCCGTGTTTTATTCTGCAACAATTCACTGTTTCGGAGCGTGCGAGTCTAATTGCTGACGACACTGGCAATACTGACGTAATTTTGTGACGTTTTGAGACGTTAGGCGGTGTTACGTCTCTTTTTTTCTAAAATCGCCATAAAAACGTAGATTTATCTTGGATACAGTTAACGTAGATTTATCTTGGATACAGTTAAGAATATTGGCGGGAGCATGAATGCGCTGGCAGGAAGGTTGGGAAAATTTGAATGAAAAGAGCTATTTTTCAGCGTTTTTGAGTGTTAGAATCAAAAAAGTTCACCTCTAATATTGAATTGTTGGTTAATAATTTACTGTTTGTTGGTCAGTTATCAGTTGATATATCACTCGCGCTCCGCGCTCGTGATATGATCTAATTTACAACTGACCCCCAAACCGTGAATTATTACTCAACAATTCACTGCTAGAGCTGATCTATTTCTTAAAGTTCTGAATAGTTAGTTAGACTCACGTACGGAAAACACAAAAGAAATGAACATAGGAGCCTCGTTTTTCTGAGAGTGTTCATGACAAGTCTGCGTTTCTCTGTTCTGTGGTACAAATGGTTTTATATGCAACCTAAACTCATGCATTTTTCTTTTATAGTGAGCATAAATGCAAGTTGAAATGCTTAGAATTTATTTGCAATTAGTGTCCCACTTACCCCAAATAATGTGGTAAGTGGGACATTTGACTGTAAGGTATTTTGCTCTCCGGTTGTTTAACATATACTGGTACAAGGCCTCTTATGTGTAATATGAACTCTTGTGATGGGGAGTTATAAAGTGCCAACAGATTTGATCTCGTTCTATCTTATTATCCTGTGCAAGCAGGTGTATTTTTCGATAAGTGTCCCACTTGCCCCAGGTTCCCCTACTGAAATGTGCAACAACCCTCATTCACCAATTTCACTGCTGCCTACTTATGTAAATACTTTTTTCCCTTTCAGTTGTGCGGGCAGGATATGGGATCTGGTTGTAAATGTTTCTTAAGATGCGCATCCGCCCAGTCTGATCAGAGTCTTTGCTATGCGCTTAAAGGATAGCTTAGGGTCTGAGTTACCTCCAAACCGACAGCGAACCCTTTGATCAGACAGGACGGATGCCAGTGGTAATCTGAGTCTTTGCTGGGCGCACATGCCACTTTGTTGGTTTTGTCATGTCGCGGCTCATATACCTTTGAAATTTATAAACGATAATCAGCACACAGCACCTGAGACAGGAAGGCCCTGGAATTACTTTTATACCTATATTTAACCCTGAGATTTATTCATCTTTCTGAGTGTATAAGAGTTGGAGTTTATTAACAGCGACTGCTGTCAGTGAGCAGAGAACAGTGCGAGTAATCTTATTCTGTCACCAACATTTCTTTCTCACTTTATAAACCGTTGATAATTAAAATCTAAAAGAGTTCCTTCGAGAGCAAGGAACACATTCTAAAGAAAGAACATGGGCAATTCTTCAAACCTCGGCTATTCAAGCTTCATCAGTGACCCTGACAATATCTGGCATTGAAAGCCAGAGATAAGCAGATTTTGATGAGGCAGTCGGTTGAAAGCCTGGAGTCCAAAATTTATTGTTAAAAGCGATGATCTAGAATAACAGTCTGAACCAACTGAAAATTTCTGATTTCTCAGAATATATCCTCTGAACTCAACTGACAAAAAGGAAATATAATCTGCACTATGGATGATATACGGGGAGACGTTTTCCGGCCGCTACACAGCATAGCATCAGCTGCAGTTAAGTCAAATTAAAATCTAAAAGAGTTCCTTCGAGAGCAGGGAAAACATTCTGAAGAAGGAACATGGGCCATACTTCGAACTTTGTAGGCATGCCTGTCGTGTCATCCTGCAGCTAATACTTTTGATTCAGTATATGTATATCCCAATATATCTTAACTTTATTGTAAGCGGAATTGCTTCAATTAATTGTGACGGATTATTATCAGAACTGTAAAGAGCTGCAGTCATCATATTTAGGACTGAAGAAAAGATTTATTACTTTTATTTGTGCATAGTTAGTATAATATCTTTTGGATCATTGGACAAGGTGCATGTTCTATACAGTTGATTATCCCCCGCCGAAGGCGGAGGGATATAGTTTTCTCCATGTCCTTCCGTCCATCTGCCATTCCGGAGACATTACTAACTTACCATTGAACGGAATTTCATGAAACTTATAATAAATGTATATCACTATGAGGCGCTGATGCATATGAAGTTTCGTCACACTGGCTTCAGTAATGCATGAGTTATTGCCCTTGAATTGCTTTCAAAATAATAAAATGAGCCATAACTAAGTAACCAATTATCTGAATTTCATGAAACTTATAATAAATGTATATCACTATAAGGCGCAGATGCACATGAAGTATCATCACACTGTCTTCAATACTGCCTGAGTTATTGCCCTTGAATTGCTTTCAAAATGTTAAAATGAGTCAGAACTAAGTATCCAATTTCATGAAATTTAAACTAAGTATGAATCACTATTAAACAGTTGTGCACATAAAGTGTTGTCAGAATGACATTAGTAGTGCATGAGTTATTGCCCTTGAATCAATTTAAAATCAACAAATTTAGCCATAACTAAGTAATCAATGCGGACAACGAAGACTCTGATCAGACTGGGCAGATGCCCAGGCTGATCTGAGTGCGCTGGGCGCTTTGTTGGTTTCCTCGTGTCGCGGCTCAATTTTTTTCTGTGTACTTTATGGCAGAGTGTATTTCAGAAATCACGTTTTCATGTTTTTGCACCTATGCGTTTTTATCGATGTTTGTGTCATCTTGTTTCTGAGATTTTCAGCCATTGTAGGTCCCCAGGAAGATTATATCTAATTAATTGGGTCATACTCGACACACAAAGCATTTCATTTATTTGTTATATAGCTCTTGTAGCAAGGACATGACTGTTGAAAAGGAAAGCGTTTTTATTGATTGCTTGAGTAGCAAATATTTTTTCCCGAATACTTCCTCTTTCATAAAAAGTGTCGAAATTATCCTATCAATTAGACACCCTACTCGAATTTTGCACTGCTATGAATCTTAAACTCTTATTATTTAGTGATATGTCAAAATATAACAGTTTGTCTTGCACATACAGCACCTGATCAGGCCGCATTTTAAATCTGCGATTGATCTATATTTTGCTCAGGCACCTTTGTCCTATTATTTAGGGCAGTTACGGTACCATGGTGTGACATAAACGCAAAACCGAATATTCCTCAGGGAGCCTGATACCAATATTAACGTATATTATATGTACTTTATTACGAAGTGTACAAGATGGTAATTAAGAACAAGTTTAAGTACAAATTTGTTTCTAGAGTCTTATTGTTCTCTTTGTATTGATAACGGCCATAGGCCACGACCATTTGAGCCGCGACACGAGAAAACCAACAAAGTGGTTGTGCGCCCAGCGCAGACTCAGATCAGCCTGGGTATCCGCTCAGTTAGATCAGAGTCTACACTAAGCGCTTAAAGGGTAGCCAAGGGACTAAGCTACCTTCATGCGGACAGTGTAGACTCTGATCTAACTGAGCGGATACCCAGGCTGATCTGAGTCTGCGCTGGGCGCACAACAACATAGTTGGTTTTGTCATGTCGCGGCTCATTTCATGATTGTTCAGACGCACTGGGATACATACAATTCCATGTCATTTGTCACGTGACCAACGTCATTTGGCATGCGACTTATTACTCAAACCACGCCTTGGAAGATTCGAAGGGCATCCATAACTGCTAAAAGACTGCATGCACGGAAACTTTTCGAAAAATGACTATATATTTAGTCAAAAAGATGACTTCTTAAATGATGTTGAAATCGCAAACACGTCAAATACATAAAAAATCAGGTGAAACTTATTAGTTGGAAGTATTTACAAATCAACCAAATTTCGGAAACTATGTTCTGTATTGTTCTATATTTCATGACTGCTCTTTTGATAACAGTATTGGTACACCAAGTAGCAAGATTAAAAAAGAACCAGATTAATCGTAAGATTTCGAACACTTGACCATCGGAAAGAAACTACATGTATTTCCGAGGGCATCCCTCAGGCTGATGGCATAAATTGTTGGCGTTAAAATTGTTTTGATTTGTATCATTTCGTCAAAATAAAATTTCGTATGTTTTGGTGGAAGAAGCTAATGAAACTCTCTTTTTACTTTCAGGCTTTTCTTCAATGATGAACGTGAACACTTTTATTTGGACCGCCTCTGTTTTCATCCTAAACTGTGGGTGTGTATTTACGTATTTAACATCGGGCATCGAATCAAACTCCAATGCTCATCTACTTCGGACAGAGAATGATGATAAAAATTCTGTGGATTTAGATATGTTAAATTTACCTGTTAAAGATGAAAATTCGGTGGAACTGGATAATAACGTTATGTCACTAGATGATTTTATCCGGTCACGTGACAATCTGCACCGGAAAATAGAAACAAACTTATTGGAATTAACAAAAAGAAGTTGGAGAGCGCCGTTCTTTATACGAAGCTTCCAGCCGAAACCAGATTATTCATCCATGAACCGGAGACGTTCTCAGCCATTATCAGTTACCGGGCCTCTTTCTTCTCTCGCAAACATGTTGGCGGCCGAAGGACGCAGACGGCAGCAGAGCGAGTCTATAAATAACAGAATGAGATTGCTCGAGCTTGGAAAACGGAAACGGGACTATTTCAAACCGATACCCGAAAGTGAAATGTCGGACTCGGATAATGATCTCAAATCCATTCCCTTTGTTTATCGATAGATCTTCTAATACAAAAAATCTCAGTAGGGACAAAAATTAAATTCCGTAATTGTCCTAAACATAAAACGGTTCATTTTACAATAAATTTTACAATGCAGCGATGCGTCGAAAAGATGCAGCTGGAATCGCAAACATTTTGGACCCCGAACGGAGATCTCCTTTTGGAGGGAGCAGTCTGATCTGGGTCTGCGCTGTTTGCAAAGACCTATCTGTCTTAAAATATATTGTTATTCTGAAGCATTTACATGGAGAGTTATTGCAGTTAATATATTTTAAGTTTCTTTTAATATTTGATGATGAAAATTCTGAGGTCTTTATAAGTGTTTTGGCTGGTTAGAGGAAGCAATTAATACGTTTTCAGTTTAATAAAATAGTCAAGCAACTATATTATTAGATAATCTGTCTGTTGTTTACTGTGCATTTTGTATACTTCAGTTTAACCTTAGCATAATATATGCGTTTTCGACAGTAAACTGCTGGTAGTAAACAGAAAGAATAAAAACGGAGCATTACAGTAAACATTTAGTATGCGCAAACGCCAGACCATGCCTTATTTTATGCAGTCTGTTATACAACAGGCATCTAGGACTGTTCTTTCGCATGTGCAGATCCGAAAGTAGACAGTACGCAGCAAACAGGAGACAGAATGTCGTGAGCAGTACACACTGAGTCAGCGTCTGCGCGGGCTCTTGTGTATGCACGAAGTAAGTCTCGCGGTAGCAATTATGGAGAAGCCAAAAAAAACGGAGAAGTCGTATAAGGAAATTTCATATGAAACTTTAAGGTATCATTCAGATAAGATCTCCTTCTTTTCAGTGTGTTATTTGGGTAATTCTGGTTCACAGATAGATTGCAAACAGTGCAGCAAGTATGTGATAAATGGGCGTGTACATTTACTTATAAGAAGGGACCACTAGACAACTCTGTTCGTAGAATTGATGACGTGTATCTGACAGTGCGGGAAGAGGTTCTCATGATGACTGAATAACAAGAAACGCTTAGTGGCTGTATGAGATTATCATAAGTCATGCCTTTTTTCACTCTAAGTTGATTAAGTACATTTTGATGGGAAGCAGCTCTCGTCATTTCTTATTTTGCATCCCTTCTCAATGCGGCTCAACTCTACATGGATCAAACATGGTTTTCCATGTATAAACATTTGTCAGGTCCCGAGGGAGCTGTTGAAAACCGAAGCCGAAGGCAGTCCCCACCTCTCGGGGACTGGCAAATGTGAATGCAGTGAAAAACCATGTTTGATTGTAATCACGGATAAATTCAACCACAATGCGATAGAAATAAAATATTTTGGCAGTACTTTTCGCCTCATCGCCATTACCTCGTTGATTCCTACACCCATTGTACATTTCTATAAAAATCATCGTTTCATGCCATGGACAGCTATGGTGAATTTTTGTCCAACCTCTAGCAGCAGCTAATAAGTCAAAACCATTTTTAGTAATTTGTCACTTCATGTCGCCTGCCATTCCATTGTTACAATATCAGAATCTGTATTACTCTAGCGTGAAAGTCTTTTATCGACTGCTATAACTGGAAACTCGCCGCTTGTTTCTATACGGTGGAGTATTGCCCTGCAACTTGGATACAAAAAGTCGCAAACGAGGTCATATAGCACGCGAATCACCTTGTTAATACATGGTTTGTGTTCCTTAAAACATGCCCGTTAATAGCGCGCGACACCGATATTTGTGCAATAATAACCGATAAATTGCTCCCAATAACAGAGCTTTATCTTCCAGGAATGCAAACATGAAGAAACACAAAAGTTGTCCCTTTTTGTAAAAATCCAAAATAAAACATTGAAGTGTACCCATTCTACCTGAACGTTCAAAATTCGTAAAGGCTCTATCAAGAAAGAAAAAAGAAGCTAAATACATAATAGAATAGTATTTGAATATAATAAAAAGGGTACTAAAGAAAACAAAATATTAAAGAAAACAAACTATCGAAAAGGGAAGGAGGCAAAAATGAGAACCACACTGCTGATTCCCTGACATTGTATTCATCATAAAGCAGTGCTGACATTTGAGCCGCGACACGAGAAAAGCAACAAAGTGGTTGTGCGCCCAGCGCAGACTCAGATCAGCCTGGGCATCCGCCCAGTCTGATTAGCCTCTTCACTTAGCACTTAAAGGTAGGTTCCTGTACTTTTGAATGCATCATAATTTTGATGATCTTTCATCCAAGTAGTTGGAAAGCACTTATAAAATGGAATGAATAAGTTTCACTAAAAAGTGTAAATCAAAAAAATATTAGAAAAAGTTGTTTTGCAAGGGATTTCCTAACTCTGCTTCGCACACCAGTTAGCGCTATTTTTAGTTCGCGTCAAAAATAGATAACGTGGCTGACGTCATGCTGCATTGCATTTTGGGATAGTTTTAACCCATCCGCCATGCCAGGACCTCTAGGAGAGCTCACGGCAAGGGAAAATTGACCTTTGGAGAATGGCATCAGAAATCGCCCACTTAAAGACATAATAAACATAGCTATTTTTAGAACTGGAATTCCAACGAAAGAAAATAAACCAAAAGGGAAAACGACTATTTTCTTCAACATCTGACGAGTTTCTCAGTAGCAACAAATTCAGAAAAATAAGAGAATTCAATACTGCTCAGAAAAAGACGAAATTATTTTGTGGACATAATTGTTATCGCTAGTCCAGATACCTACCTTTAAAAGGTAGCTACGGCTCTAAGCTACCACCATGCGGACAGCGAAGACTCTTATCAGACTGGGCGGATGCCCAAGCTGATCTGAGTCTGTGCTGGGCGCACAACCACTTTGTTGGTTTTCTCGTGTCGCGGCTCATTTATGTTGTTGCTTTTTTCAATATGTTCCTTTGGTATCAAATTCTTACCTGTAACACACAGAATCCTTTTTTCGGAGGAGATTGTGGTCCAGAGATTTTTCATTTTTGCGTTTCAGTCCAACAGAGTCTGCTCTTAGAAGAAAGAATTAGTTCCTATGGGAGCACGTTCTTTACACGCTCAAATTAATCCTTTGTAAATGTCGAAGGACAGATTCCAAGCGGGTCTGATTTAACCAGTTTCCCTCTATAAGACTCTTAGAAGAGGTAAACACTCATTTTTTTTCTGAATATTATTTTGAGATAATAAATTTCTTTCGCTTGCTGCAGTATCTATTAATCTATTGTCACTGTATTCATGAATCTTACGAATTTTACATATCTACTGAAAGCATGCGCTGGAGTCCAACAATGTCGCATATATTTCTGCAGCGGCGCATAATAACGAATTTATGTTTATCAGGACCATTTTTACCATGATGAATATCAAGCAGTTATAGCCATAAAGTTTTCTGAATGCAAGATGGTGGTCATCGCAGATAACGCCAGACAGGTTTTATGATGCTGCAAGCAGTGTTTGCCTAAACTGCCCGACATCTTAATTCATAAGCGTTCTTTACATCATTTTCGCTTACGGTTAATGGAGACACATTCAAGGGAAGCTTTCTACCATTTTCGTTTTTACTTCTTCCTTAATGGCAATCAACGCTTAAAGGAGCAAATTTTCTGCTTTAAGAATTTACACCTATTTGGAAGAATTTCGTCATCGAGGAAGCAAACAGGCGTATTAAAAGAGACTTTGCTGAGATGAGCATTATATCAAATACTTTTAAAATCAGTAAACATGAATGTTCCTTTATAAAATGCAAAATTCGAAAAGGCGCCACAACTCTTTTATGACAAAAACCTTCGAAGAAAAAATATGGACCTGCTCATATTTTTTAGTTCAGTGCCTGATAGAAACCCTGATTACATTTTACAACAGTTTATACATGACGATCAGATTGCCAAATGCAACGATTGGAAGTTAAGCGATAAATACATCAGCAGGTGGATCAACTCGATTATACAGGGCTTTTTCTTGAAAAAAAAAAAATGAATTGCGATTAGCTTTCACGCCATCAAGTGGCACTTCAGATATATAGATATACCTCAATGATTTTTCGTCATCTTTATACAGAGAACTGTGGCGCGACACGACATAACCAACAAAGTGACATGTGCACCCAGTCAAGACTCAGATCAGCCTTGGCATTCACCCAGTCTGATCAGTGTCTTTGCTATCGGCAGTTAGGTACGAGTTCAGACCCTAATCTATCCTTTTAAGAGCACAGCAAAAGCTCTGATCAGACTCGGCGGACTCGTGGCGCACATGCTTCTTAGTTTCAACGGACGACAAATCCCAACATAAACTGGCGAATTCTCTGAAAGGAAACCTTAGCTATCATTTTTTACACAATGAAAAAGAGGCAAAAAAGAAAAATTGGCAAATCTGTGTTCCCTGTACTCAATCGCCTCAAGTGAAACTCAACATTCTCATAATTACCGGGGCTCTTTATATAAAATTGGAAAATACAGTAGCATTAAAGCAAGGTTTACAGAGGGATCTCAAAAATCAGTATACAACAAAATAAAATAAAATAGAACAATAAATAAAAAATACATAATGAACTAAAGGTAAAAAAAATAAATAATAAATAAATGAGACAATAAATAAATAAAAAAACCTACACGAGGGCTGATAGAAAAATACTGAACATCCGTCCATTTTGACCAGACTTTTCGCTGTGCGCTTAAAGGGCAGCTGAGAATCTAAGCTAGCTCCATGGAGATAGCGAAATTCTGCTCAGACTGGTCGTATGCCCGGGCTGACCTGCATCTTAGTTTGGCGCACACATGCCACTTTGTTGGTTTTGTTGTGTCGCGGCGCAGATAGTTTGTAAGCAAATACCGAGGACATGTTACAATCATAGAATACAACCGATCCAATAAATGGAAAGGAGAATGAAGAAAAAGATACTACAATATAGAACAGTACAATACGTTTTCGATAACAGATATGCGAACCAAGCACAGAGGAACTGTTCATCAATACAACAAAACAACGAAGCCATTCAAAATACATATAACGTTTGTTTTCGTCCAGTTTTCATAACGATGTCAACCAGGAGGCTCGATGGAACGATTCATTAAATCGCACCTCCTGGCACCATATCTGTCCGTGCTCTGAAGAGCATGACCACTATGCAATGCAAAGACACACAGGCATCTATTATTTTAAGCCACAAAACAAAACAGGAAGTAATGGGGACGGCTATATACTGGTGACCACAATCCCATACCTACAATAAAGGGACCCATATCAAACGTTCTAACCTTAAAACCAGCTGTAGCTTAAACTACAGGGGATTTAAAACTAGCTCCATATTTGCAACCTCGCACTCACATTCTGATAAAGCTCTTGTTTCGTACGTGTCATAGAAAGATATATCATTAGGAAAAGTAAGTGGCAACACGACAAACCAACAAAGTGGCATGTGCACCCAGCGACGACTCAGATCAGTCTGGGCATCAGCCCAACCTGATCAGAGTCTTTGCTGTGCACTTAAAGGGTAGCTAAGGGTCTAAACTAGCTCCATACGGACAGAAAAGACTCTGCTCAAACTAGATGGATACCCAGGCTGATCTTATTCTGTGCCTGGGCTACGTGTCACTTTGCTGATTTTGTCATGTCGCTCGAGTCAAGTGCCTTATTAGGACAACAATTACGACGATGAAGTTACTAAGGTATTAGCACAATTAGAATGTACAATCTACCCAAGAATCCGAAAGAAAGACTGATAGTTGGTAAGCTCCGTATTTGCTCGCCATTTTCACAAAGGCAAATAATTTTCGTGACTTCCACATAGCTGCCCGGGATGATTTAACTTTTCTTAAATGGGGTCCACTTTAAACGGAAAGGTTTTGATCCTATAAGTTCGTGAACCAAGTCTCCCCTTTATGAGTTGGTCCAAACTGACAAGGTAGGCAAGGCAATATGACAGTTTCGGTTCAGGTTTGATGGAAAAGAAATTCAGGACGAGACCTTAGGCCTGAGGGCTCCCAACGTTTGCACATGCAGCAAAGTTATTCTTCTGGCATTTCATCCTCTGACATAGGTTCACTGTCCTCTGTGGTTAAATTTATATGGCAAGGTTCTGGAGCCGTATTTATAAAACGAATTAAGCGGTTGCTATGCTGTTGCTAAGGCTGAATTTCTGTAAAGGAGATCCCATACAACTATGAAATTTGCTCTGGAGATACTATCTGAAAAAGACTGTTCCTCCAGAGCAATTTTCATAGTTATAGAGAATCTCCTTCATAGAAATTTAGCCTTAGCAACAACATAGCAACGACTCAAATCGTTTTACAAAACGATTTGGTTCTTGGCTGCTTATCTGAAGAGGTAGTTGTTTGCCTTTGTTTAGATTTGAATTTAGCTATCTTGGCACTTGCAGTAGATTTCTTAGCATTGAGCTTTGAACTCGACAGCATTTGACGTTTCAGTTTTTTTGTAATAGCCTTTCCAGATACAGACACAAAATGTTTGCTAACAGACCTTGGAGTTTTAAAGGATGAAACAAACTTTAGTACTTTTGATTTCAAGAATACTTCGGTGGATAAATTTCTTTCACAGACAGCAGATTTTTTTACCATTGTCTCTGCAGGGGCATGATCTATGATTTTAGGTTTGTAGGGTCAAGTTCTTCTGAAGATATAGCTGTGATACGGTTGGGTGCTAACTCCTCATCTGAAACAATTTTACTTTTTAGTGGCCAAATACTAGTATTTCGAAATGCCGTAATCATACTGCTTGGAGTTAAAGCTTTAGGATATGCACTACAAACCACACTACAAATGTCATATCTTGTGATCTGCCGTCTAATATTAGTGCGCGTGAAACGTTGTCGTTCTTTATTGTATGATGTTTTAAACGGCTTGAATACATCGACATCCAATGGTTGTAGAAGGTGACTGCTGTGAGCCGGTAGCACAAACATGATCACTTTAGCTGCTTTGGCCGACTCTGTTAAATGTGACGTGGACCCATCATGAATCAGTTAAGTATTACTCAACACCGATGCATCCTAGAATATGCCCTGCAAGGTGTGACTGTATGTATTCATAAAAAAATACTGGGCCGCCAGGGTGTTGACATTGTATACCCAGTGCCTGGAAGAGCCCTTGTTAGAAGATCAACAATGGCTTGTTTACCCTTGAAAATGGTGGTGCTCTCTGACCAGTGGCGTTGCAAGCAGAAATAACCCTTTGGCCCAATAACAGAAGGGAGAATGCTCTGGGGATATTCCCGTCTCGTCAATGTTGAAAATCCGCTGAGGCTTATCAGCTAACCCATACTGCTGAATGATGCCTTAAAATCTTTGTTTTATGTTGATATTACCTCCCTACCCACAGCCTTAGCTCTGGTTATGGCTAAAGATCTTGGTTTTAAGACACGCATGTCTGGCCACCGTTTCAAGAATCCCTGTACCTGCTTTTCTTTGTTTTCTCATTTACTAAGGTAAATAACAGTGTCTGTTGTCACTTCACGCATGTCATAATTTAGAGTACCCATACCCTTTCATAGCCATTTCCCAAACATCTTCGCATATTGACTGTTCCTCAGCTTCAGAGAAAAGTTTCTCAGGACCTGAGCCTTTTCTATCTGGTCTAATTCGCTCACAAGTACGATCTCTTAGAAGGGTTAAATGCACAACTCCTCATACGGTTTTGTACAATGTCATTTTTGTGATTATGCATCCTCCTCCCTTTTCCAAGGACGGGGGTCATAAATGCTTCTAATTTGATTGTTCTTATAGCTTTGATTTTTACTGATGAATAATGAGTCAGAGGAAAAGTATACACATAATATATAAAGCGGAAATATACCCGCGACTCATGTGATTCAGCATATTCTACAAAGTCCAGCCTTAATAGGCACCGTTAGAAGCACAAACTGCACAGAACTCCTACAGTGGCGCAACCTTCACAAACAGAGAATGCTTAAAGAGACACAGGAAGGCCGTCCACTTTGGCGGTTTTCAGTGCAAACACTACACTGGAAAGTTTAAATGTCAGGCGGCATTAAGTGCGTACTGCAGAAAGGAACACGTCAAGACTCCCCTTAAAGCATGTTTTTTTCTTTTATATAGCCTCTCCCGTCTATCACTGTGAAAGATGAGGTTTATCTAGTCGTCCATATTTAACGGTCATAGTCTAGGAAACCATAGTTGGATTTTTATCTCTGTATTACTAGGATTTTGCGCGCACTTGAACACTTTTGCCGGTATAATAAAGCGGACGCCACCGACGTCGTTTGGCGACATTGCAATTACCGACCGTTATCCCGAGTCCACATTTTCTAGCTCAGAGTTGTTTCTTTGGCTAATCCTCTTCTGTTCTTGCAGTTCAATGGGGACATATCTATAAATGAACCGCCTGTTGTATTATTATTTTATTTATTAATATTTATTTATGTTTTTTTTTTGCTACGTCATAACAATGTTCCCAAGAAGGCTCAATGGGACGAATACCTATCTCGCACCCCCTAGCACCGAGTCTATGTGTCCCCTGTCCCATTCAAAAAGGAGATTTACAGCACTCTGTCGTTTCTTTTAAGGAGTGTCTGAAGATGTAACTGGTGTTTTAATTCTCATAACGATGTTCTTCAGGAGGCTGAGATAAATGGACCCATTTTTTTAGTTCAAATTACCTCTTTTAAAGGTTTGTATACAAACCAAACCAAAAATTAGAAGAAAAATGGAAATGGAACTGTTGGCAATAATATACTTTTTGAACAATTTTCTTAAGGTTTTACATGAAAATTTAAAGAGTAACTGCACTTCAGGAACTGACTGAGTCAGATCCCAAACCCTATCCCCAACATCAAAGGGAAAGATTAACAAAGACATCCCAACAAACAAGAAATTACAAGTGATAAGCCGAGTCAGCAGCTCTTTCCCAAATAGGTGGCAACTCAACTATCTTTATTGAACTAAATAATTTAGACCAACAGAAGGATTACAACAGACTAAGCAAATTATACAAAAAAAAATTTAACAATTATTTTTACCTATTTTCTATTTTTATTATAGAAGGGTTAAAATGAGAACACAATAAATTAAACAGCACCGAACATAAAACAAATGCTACCACAACGAAAGTACCGCCTTGGGACGGTCAGTAATAACTACTGGGGGGTTTAAACCGGTTTTCTTGGGCTCAAACCTTCAACCTCACCCTCCGCTGCGGTGCATACAATTAGTTGGTAGTTCGGTTCTAAGCCTAAGACTATTTTTTGCAGCGAGATTAACGCCTTCCACTGTTCTGAGATGATCACTCTGTTACTTTTATTTTTGAATTTATCACTGTCCATTAATGGTGAGTTACTGGTTGGGTTTGAATTTATATTTTCACTCTGCATGTGCGAAAAGTCTGATTCCTTTTTCTCATTGAAGATATGATCAGGCCAAAGTTGACCTATATCTGATACTACCTCAAACAGCACATCTGAATTCAAACATAAAACGACGGACTTCTGCAGGTTCATCAAATAAATTTTCATGCAATAGCTGATTTACAGCTTTATCAGATAATTAATCCACGGCTAAATCAGTCATAATGTCACACGTAGCTTAAGTCTCCGCTGTGACTGCATACTTCAATCACACCATATGAGTCTTTTGACGAGATAACTATGAAGAATCTAGACTCTTTTATGTCATTTATATCTGTTTTCATTTTTATTCCCTTCAAAATACTTTATTTGACCAGTTATTTCATTTTAGACAATTTCATGACCTTTACCTAATGATTTTTGGCAAACTCAAGCTTTGTTAATGGGCTATCTATAGAATTCCAAATAACCAATCTTAACCACTGGCTGTCAATTTTTTGAATGGATACATACACACCATTTTTATGGCATTCATCCTGAAAGTCATTGGAAATATAGCACACCACATCAGTACTTAGGAAATATCTTACTGGTGTAGCGTGCCCTGTCTCTGACTTCTGCTCTCTAGGTTTACCTTATATCAGTATTGGAAAATGTTCTGACGCTCTACGTTTTTGGATGTGATATGATTCTTGTAAAATATCATTCACCATTTTCAATGACGATGAAAGATCAATAAATGTTTTCATACTTTACGGATCTGTAGCAGTAAACTGTGAAGTGTAAACATCATTATTTAAACCATTCGACTCCGAACGAACAAAAGAAATAGATCTGAATTCACCTATGAACTCTGTGTTTCCTGTGATTTCTATAGATAAAGAATTCAGTAGCTTTGCTCCTCCTGATTTTCGCTTTGGTAACTTAACAGTTCCTGTAAGAACGGCGTTACAATTTCTTTACTTATCATCTTAAAGAAAGCATCACTGAATTTCAAATGGAATGCCGTAGTACTTCGTTATGACCAAGATACCAATATTGCGTCTTGGCATTCTCAAACTTTCCTTCCAGCTAGAATCTGACACACGTATCTCTCTGGTAATGTAAAGTATACGGGACAATCATATTTGTATGATGGACATAGGCATTGCACTCTACTGCAAAATGATAGTCTATCTATATAGCCGATCTGTCTGATGCTACCATCTGGTATAACGTTAGCACCTTCTTCTTGGTATAAATAGCATCCTTACTTGAAGTTAAATCAGGGTTACGCACAGGAAGGCTATTGCTGGAGAGAGTTGTCAATGCATTTGTTTCATTTAGGATTCCATGTGTCATAGCTGCTGTTTTATCACTCTCAAGACTTGTGTTTATTTTCATTATTGTCTCTGGTTTCAAGTTCATTAAGTATTCCGTTAATTTTTTCTTTCTTGCGCTTTAAGCTTTCAAGACACAGGCAGAGGTATGCAGAAATTCTGGTAACGAACGCATGTTTTCTAATTGCCTGCCACTCAGGTGTACTTCGATTTAGAATAGGAGGCACGTCTTTGGTATCTAGTAGTCCTAGGGCACGTTCATTTAACAATGATAGCACTTGCAGTTGCAAAACTTGCTGAAGACACTTGCATTTAAGGTATGTATTTGCATATGTCATAAAGGACCTTTGACAGTATCAATGCATATTTGCCTATTTTTCGACAAATTATTGCACCTTCCTCGTGTAGCAAAAGTTTAAATATTTAACATGTAGACGTGTGTACTATAAAGACATTTTAACAGTAATTTTGAAAAATTATCATGCCTCTAGACTAACTTAAACCGATTTTATCAAGAGGGGTAAGTGAATTTTTCAGTCTCTGAAAATAAGTCCATTTTTTCGGTTTTCTAATATATCGAAATTTTAATTGATAACTATGCTAAAACTGACGTACACACTACTGTTACTGATATCGTGCAATATTTTTTTCATTAATAAGGACTTTATCCTATTTTTAGCTATAAAGGGTGTAAGTACCCCACCCATTTTTTTTCAGTTTTTCAGCTGTAGACTATCTTTCCTCCCCCGTGCCTCAGCAAGCCACTCACATATAATGTGTATTATGATAGTACACACATACATGCAAAGTTGCTAGCTAAGGCAAGGGGGATGGGAAGTTTCTTTAAAAAACTTTTCCCGTTTCCATTACGTTTAATTATAAAATTTAGCTTTTTCCACCAAAAATTGAAGTCTTTGAGCTAAAAAATCAGAAATTAAATTCATAGCCAGTTAGTGAAAGTTGAGAGTAACAAATATCAAGAGAAACTCTTGGGTATATCAAAAATTCAATTTTGACAAATTTTATTGTCAAATTAGTTTAAACATATTTTATTTCATAACATCACAATACCACATGTATTTACATAACATGAGAACATTTAAAGGATCAGAACGGAAGCTAAAGCTTATCGAGTTCTTATCCTGACATAGGCAAATTAACATTACAACCGTCAGAGGTCCTTTCAGCCGTTGCATTTTTACTTATAATGACCGGTAAAGAGTTATTTTAATACTTTCAATAACATTATCATACTTCTTAACGCCCGTCTTTTTGTTCCTTGCTTTAACCGAATCCAACATAAAGCTCTATCTACTGATAAACTTGCGCAGATCTTTCACAGTATTGATGAGTTTTTTGTGACCGTTTCTGATTCAAGATCAAACAGGAAAACTCTAAAGAACTTCAAATAGCAGTTTATTTATTTGACAAAACGGAGTAAAAAATTCAGTTTTAGCTTAAAACTGACTTTCTGGTTAGTGGTCACAGTATATTTCGCCATTTTAATATCCGTAGCAGTACACGTTTCGTGTGGAGTTTGAGTTGCCCCCCTCTGTAAATCTTGTTTTATACGAACACCCAAGCAAGCACATGACGTCAGTTCAACTCGTACTGATGTCGATGCAACGTAATGATGCCGTACCGATAGTTAAAACGGCGTCATTTCCGCTGGGACGTGATCGGATATTCGTTATTTCAGACGTCCCCTAGCACCTGCATCGTGCCTTTCTCTGTTGCTCATTCAATTATTTAGATGCACCAGAACATTCATGGACCTTGTACATCCATGAAACAAATATCCCCCTATAAAGAAATAACAATAAGTATCTAACACAAGTATCGTATCTGAGAAACATTCGTGACGTTAGGTGTATGAATGTTGAAAATGGCATACAACGTCGGAAGGCCGCGGTGGTTAAATGCTTAGCACGTCTGCCGGAAAGCAGAAGATCCGTGGTTCGATTCCCGGTTGCGGCGCGACCGTTTTTTTTTTGTGCGGTAATTTCCGTTTGTTTATATAGATATGGGCCATTATTATGAACTTGGTATTTCGATGCATAAACGATGAACGTTTATTTCCGGAGATTACCAATGCTTTGGCGATGAGGTCGAGCGACGATGTTGGGTATCTTTCAGTGTTGTACTATTTTGAATAATAATAGGGCAAGAGCTGGCTGCATTTGCGGCAAGTTCGAAAGAAAGATTTTTTTACTCTCGTCAATTTCACTTATTCTTTCCTTTCTCCTAATCTCTAGAAAATGACTCGATACAAATGTTAAGAGTCTCGAAGGGCCGTTAAACACGAAACAGCTAACCATTTCTATGCTCTTTGAGCAAAAGTCTCAATACCTCAGAAATGTCCTTCGTATATTAGTCGGAAGAATTTAGTCGGATACACAGCCGTTTTTACCAAACGTAAGAACGAAGACACACGAGAAGGCAACAATGGGAGTATTCGACACGGCGTGTGGTGCTTCAAGATTCTTTACATGAAACTACTTTCTTCAGAAAACGGGGTGGTTGCGATTGGGCAATGGCGCTGTGTAACTTTCGCTGCCGGGTTATCCTACTAATTTGGATAATAGTAGGCAAGGGTCATTTGTACTTGCAGTAGTTGAAGTCTGATCAGAGTTTTTACTTTTTGCTGCCCGCGTGGAAGTAGCTTAGATCTTTAGCCATATATCTATAAGTGCACATCCAAGACTCTGATCAGACTTGGCGGATGCCCAGGCTGATCTGAGTCCTCGCTGGGCGCACATGCCACTTTGTTGGTTTTGTCGTGTCGCTCATCAGCGCAACATAAAAACTACTTACAACATAGGGTAACTTTATTATTGCTCTCAGTTTATATAAATATGTAATAACATGAGGAGTCACAAGTAACCTTACGATTTTATGGCAAAACAGATTTGAAGAAAATAGAAATATGAAACAAAATCTACATATACATACCAACACAATCCTACTCTTTTGATCTGTATTACAGGTGTTCATCATTACACCTGTTTTTTTTTTCTTAAAGATATTATACTAAATGAAACCACTAGCTGGATTGCAAACAGTGCAGATGCGGATCAATCGGACCAGGTCTGCATTTATATTCTTAACATGCTTTAACAGAGGAAGAAACAAAATCAGTTAACAACGTTACTGATAATAGGCGTCGCATTTAGAGGAACCTGACAGCAAAAAATCAGGCAGCAAAATCAGCGATTTACCAAGGGCATAAGAGAACATGTACTTTTGCTATGAGAAAATGAATAGGTTTGCTCAGTTGCCACCAAAATTATTAAATTCTCACTAGTTTTAATTACATACTCAGCGTAGAATGTCTCCCATATGGTTCATCACATCGATATTTTCTGTTATTATTTAAATTTGAATTCCCGACTAAATTATCAAAGTTTTAGAATGAGCTTCTATGGCAACAGAAAAAACTTGTAGAAGTGTCCTTCAGCCACTGCTATAGAAATGTCTTGTCTCCAGGTTGTCGAAAATGAAGGTTTTCGAATAACATTCATTTTAAGTAAGCAACACGTTTTCATTATGCTCTTTTGCCTTACTTTCTAATTTTTATTTGTTCAGAATTTAAAGCTGATAACAGGTATGCACTTTCAGGGTATAAATTATAGTACATAGTCTTTTAAGATGTTGTTATTCATTCTCACTCCCATGCGCGTCTCGACTGATTTTTGGACCAAAATAGAATGTCAGACATAACTGTATATATTTTTGTTTAAAACATGATATTGCAAAAATTACTGTCAGAACTATCCACGAGAAAGTTTTGTTTCCTACATCTCATCAAGGGCTATTTATATCCAAACTTTTGAATTTTATCAGTATGTGGTATCTCGCCCTAGTTCAACAGATAAAGGTAGGACAATGGTTGCACTAGGCAAACGGTCCTGTAGCTTACAGGGTATACTTTGGTACGCAATTATTTTTCTAGTGTATCCCATAACCTTTGAAAGTCTTTCGGGCACCACAGATGACAGCAACAATCTCTTTCTACCGTATCCTGTTGTCGCAGTAGTGTTTTATTGTTCCACTCTGTCTTTTCTCTGTCCTCTTCCTACCCTTTCTCCCTATGGTGCCGTTGGTGTTTCCTATTACCCATCGGGTAATAGCAGTACTGCTAAAACCGGTGTAAGAGTAACCGTTCTTTACAGATTGTCATGTTTTGTAAACAACTTTTAAAATACACCAATTGAATCGTGTTTTATTGCAATTTTGAAGTATGTATGTTGTTAGATTGGGTGTGGTTTGTCAATTCTAACCCGTGCCTTGCATGCTAACTTTGCACGTCACTTTGAGCGCGAAATTACCACTCCGAGCGCAGTTGGCCAGTGTTCTTCAAAGAGTGAGGATGTCATCTCCTCTCTATCTCTGTAAACCTTCTTAGTTCTTTCACAGAACTTTAGGAATATTTATTTAAACCAGGATACCCTTTTTATTGTCTGCATAAATATCATCAACTAGATCTACTATCTTCCTTGTCTGTTGACTACCATAAAGAGTCTTGTGCGACAGATGGCGCCCTAACGTAATTCTTCGGACCTACCAACATCTTCTCTTTCAACTAATACAACAAGGGTATTCTGGTACAACATGAGATCTTCTGGAGCTGTCTACATCTATTCTTCTTGATTTATTTGTGTATCTGTGCATAGATATATTTCACAGTGCGCGTTAAATTAAGAATGGCCATAATTAGCAAGCTTGCATAAAATCAGTGTAAAAAATCATCTTAATGAAGCATTTATATATGTGTATTTCTTTTCAATCATTGTATTGAAATATTTAACCAAGAGTGATTTCTCTCATCTCACTATGACTTGGAATAACAATGCTCAACTCATAGAGTCTGAAATAAATGATTCAGAGGGGTATACATCCACTTCAGTGGGGTCAACAGAGTTAAATGGGGTTGACTGGGCAAAAGAACAAGCCTCTGATAAAACTCTTAACAGAGTAATTGAGCTTCTTGTTAGTCGATATTATCCACTTAAGAACGAACAAAGAGTTGAAACTCCAGAAGTGAGCAGATATTTTAGGGAATGGAACAAATTAGAAGTTGCTAACCATATTCTGTATCGCATATCTTTACTGGATGGGCAGGAAACTTCTCAGCTAGTGGTCCCTACAAGTTTTCGAACTACGGTTCTTAAACATTTACATGATGATTTCGGTCATCAAGGCCGAGACCGTACGTTGTCTCTAGTTCGTTCTAGATTCTTTTGGCCCGGTTTAGAGTCTGATGTTACCAACAAAGTTAGAGCATGCACAAGATGCATTCAGCGCAAGACAAACCCAAAACCAAGTGCTGAATTGGTAAGCATCGAAAGCTATCAGCCTATGGAGTTGGTTTGCATTGATTTCGTGTCATTGGATAGGTCAAAGGGTGGGCATGAAAACATTCTTGTAATTACAGATCATTTTACAAGGTATGCCCAGGCTTTTCCTACAAGAAATCAATTAGCAAAGACTACGGCAAAAGTTCTCTTTGAGAATTTCATTGTTCATTATGGCTTCCCTGCTCGTTAACATAGCGATCAGGGAAGAAATTTTGAAAGCAGTGTTATTCGTGAACTTTGTAGTCTAGCCGGTGTGGAAAAATCCCGGACAAGTCCATATCACGCTATGGGAAATGGCATGGCTGAACGCTTTAATCAGACTCTTTTAAACATGCTTGGTACCCTGGAGGACCGTCAGAAAGAGGACTGGAAGTTCTTTGTTGCCCCGCTTGTTCACTCGTACAATGCAACTAAACATGATAGTACTGGCTATAGCCCATACTTTTTAATGTTTGGTCGGCACCCGAGGCTAGCCATAGATGCATATTTAGGTCTTAATAGCCCTGAGGAGTCAATTTCGTCTAAGGAGCATTATGTCACAAAACTGAAGAAAAGACTTCAGTTTGCTTACAAGATTGCCTCCAAAGAAGCACAGAAAAATGCTGAGCGTCACAAAGCACGTTATGACCTCAAAGTGCGAGAGGCAACTTTAAGCATTGGTGACAGGGTTTTGGTTAGACAAGTTGGACTGAAAGGAAAACACAAGTTGGCAGATAGGTGGGAAAAAGAGTCCTATACAGTTGTAGGTATGCCCAACAAAACCATACCTGTTTATAAGGTTCAAAAAGAGGGCAGTGACTCTCGTGTAAGAACTTTACACAGGAATATGCTTTTACCATTTTCAGCTATCCCCTGTGTAAAAGAGGTCACTCCACCTACACGTATAGCAAAACCACTGAAAAAAGTGAAAAAATCAGAAATCTCTGAAAGAAGAGAAAGACCCTCTGCCAATTCACAGTCTGAGGAATCAGATTCTGATCAGTCTGACTCTGTTGTAACAGTGCCCAAATATATTATTCCTCCAAGGAGGAATCCTGATAAAACTCCTTCTCGGGAGATATCGCTGGGTACTAGAACAGATTTATCGTCTGGCAATAGCTCTGCACCATCAGTAGGAGCAGCGAGTACGCCAAGTGCACCAGATCTGGCTGACATAAGTGTGTCCAGTCCAGTAGACAATGATACAAATCAGTCTCCAACCTCTGCTGCACCTGAGTCTCCGCGTAATGCTCCGGAGCCGAGACGATCAAATAGAGTGCGTCGTCCTCCTAATAGATATGGGGAGTGGGTCTCGAACCAACATACTGTTGTGGACCCAGCTGCCACTCAGATTTGGTATGTTTAGTTTTATTCATTTTAGTCTGTATTTTAAACTATGGAGTATTGCAGGGGAGAATGTCAGAGAATAGGCTAATTATTCAAAGCCATAATTTCTTTGCATAAATAGAGCTTTGATTTAAAGTTAACCTTATGTAAATGTGGAAAGCATTGTCTGTGATATTTGTTGACATATTGAAATATAGTAATATTTCAGTTCATATTGCATTTACAATATTTGTAGTTTGACCTACAAAATATTGTTTATGTTCTATTTGTATATAAGAAAAAGATTATGAGTTTTGCATGATGTGCAGAACAATTGGAAAATGTCAGGAGACATTTTTCCCTAGCAGGGGAGAATGTCGCAGTAGTGTTTTATTGTTCAACTCTGTCTTTTCTCTGTCCTCTTCCTACCCTTTCTCCCTATGGTGCCGTTGGTGTTTCCTATTACCCATCGGGTAATAGCAGTACTGCTAAAACCGGTGTAAGAGTAACCGTTCTTTACAGATTGTCATGTTTTGTAAACAACTTTTAAAATACACCAATTGAATCGTGTTTTATTGCAATTTTGAAGTATGTATGTTGTTAGATTGGGTGTGGTTTGTCAATTCTAACCCGTGCCTTGCATGCTAACTTTGCACGTCACTTTGAGCGCGAAATTACCACTCCGAGCGCAGTTGGCCAGTGTTCTTCAAAGAGTGAGGATGTCATCTCCTCTCTATCTCTGTAAACCTTCTTAGTTCTTTCACAGAACTTTAGGAATATTTATTTAAACCAGGATACCCTTTTTATTGTCTGCATAAATATCATCAACTAGATCTACTATCTTCCTTGTCTGTTGACTACCATAAAGAGTCTTGTGCGACACTGTTTTCAATTGCGTTGTGCCGGCAAGTCAGCTCTATACACTTTGATTTTTAATGCCTACCCATTCTATTTATCCTTTATTTTTTTCCTTTCACTGTGCCTTGTCAAATCGTCGTGGCTAAGCAAGTAGATATTTGGAAGTGGCTGAATGAAACTATTTTGATGCCTGCAAACTTACCCTCCCTGATGGCGCAGCTCAAAAAAAGTAGATACGGCTCCTTAACTCAACCAGGAGACGTCACAGTAAAATGCAAATTACCAGAACATTTAAAAAGCAAAGTGGATGTGGCTGGATGAAACTACTTTGATGCCTGCAAACTTACTTACACTCCCTGATGGCGCAGCTAAAGAAAACACAAAAACACACACACAAAAAAAAAAACAAACAAGTAGATACGGCTTCCTAACTCATCCAGGAAACGTCACAGTAAAACGCAAATTACCAGAACTCTAAAATGAAGCAAAGTTCATGAGTGTGCAAGCTAAAGCCAGAACAATATGAAACTATTTGTAGGGCCACCATGAGCTCCACTAAAGAGTCACGAAGACACGATCCGAAACACGAAAGGCGTTTTCTGATAACATCACGGCACTATAAAGCGACACATTGATCGTAGTGATGTTTCCTTTTCGATCTCAGCCTGTCAAGAATATTTGACTATACCGCGGCTGCAGCTCTTATGTAGGAAATAAAGCAATAAAAACAAATCAGTATCTCCAGCAACACCATTTTACAGCATTCTTTCTGGCACAGTTACCGACTAACAAGGCACATTTGACATTATTAACAAAGCTAACTTCACTAGTACTCAGGTATACACTGTGCTATTCGAAGGTATGTTAACACATATCTTTGAATAGCCCGAGGATTACTTTGCCCTCAGGTTATAAAACTAATGTTGGCATTTTCATATTCATAAGCAGAGAAAATTTCATACTCAGTTAAAATAAGCAAGAAAATTTCATACTCAGTTAAAATGAGCAAGAAATCAACTGTACTCAACAGTAATTTGCTTATCATTAGCAGGTAAAATTTCATGCTCAGCTGAGTTGAGCATGAAAAAAGTTTCTATTACCTTGGGGTCTGAATCCCTGAATATTACTCAGGTTTACCCAAGTAATTATGGCGAACGTGTCCGCACCCAAAAGCTAACACGACGGACGGACTACAACAAAATTACCGTCTGTATGCGACATTTGAAAATTTGAAAGACTACGTTTGGAGGATGTGTAGGTAGAGAACAAGAGAGAGACATTCTTAAACTCTATAAAATTCCATAACATTTTTTGATTCTTAAAACGGGGAATAATCCTGTCAATGAATGCCTACGTTGTTTCTTTTTCACTTTTATTTTTTCAAAAATCGTTTGAGACGGGAGTTCAAGGTAAACCCAGCCATCTTCCAGTGAGAGGAAGAAAAAAGAGTAAGAAAGTGGAGAAGAGTAAAGATGCAAAGACCCAAACGACACCTACTTAAAGCTCAGTGGGCACTTTTCGCACTTAAGAACACTCAAAAGTGTCAGCGCATCCACCCTTTACCTAAAAAATGTAACCTTTATTATAATGCTGGACACACACATTCACACAAGTAGACGAATCATGAGTACACGGAAATTCAGCCATCTATCAAACGTTTAACCCTAGGTAAAATACAAGTCCATTGATTGGTTGGCTGGTTTAACGGCGTTTTGAGTCAGTAATTCAGTCTATATCGAGCCCAGAGAGGGGTAGAAAAAAGGAATAGGGTAGTCGAGAGCAAAAAAAAAAAAATCCAAACAACTCCGTCCCGCTTCTGCTGCAAGCTCAGCCGGCTTTGCCCTGCAGTTATTCAAATTACTCGGACAACCCGACACTGAAAGTTACACAGCACCATCGCCCGACCCGACTACACCCGAAAGTTCGTTGAAGGATCTAACCGTAAATAAGACATGATAGGACTATATGGCCGACCAAACGGATGAAACAGATGTTTCAGACATAAAATCCAGTTAATATAGTAGGCTTAGTTCTGAAGTCAATGAGTGGGTTTTGTCTTTATTGAAGCTTCAACTTACCCTTAGATGATTTCTAAATACGTATGAGAAAGCACTTTATCATGATATTATTTTTCGATTCACTACGAAAATTAGAGGTCAAATTGTATATGCTACCAACAAAGAGATGATCAGCCTATGCACAAAGCGATCTTTTTTTTTTTTTTAATTGAGGTTCATAATAAGGAGTTGGGAAGGAGTTGTTAAACGAGAAAAGCTCTTGGACGTCTCTGGTCACAAAAAAATGCTGTTCCTGTTTACCCTTGAACGCGCTGGAACAATGTATTTCCCAATACACGATCGAGAATTTTAAACGTGTCCTAAATCAATATATTTACATCGTCTTAACTGACGTAGACGGTAGGTTTAGAGTTAAATTTCAAAGACATATACATGATGTAGACAGACGTGTTGAATATCAAAGAAATATGATGTTGTTTATTGTTTTTAATCTTGTTTTATTTCTTTATCGTACTTTTGGAATTCGTCCTTGCACAAAAGTACACTTTTCAAGCATATTTTTGCGTGTTTATACAATCAGTTATTGCCTGCTGTTACGATCACAATATGCCTTTGATTTTGCAAACAATTTGCAGAATCCTAAAGAACCTAAAAGCACTGAATACATACATAATAAAATGCAACACCAAGCTTTAAATGTTACATTTATGGGTTTAAAACATGTTTAATTCTGAACGATAGGGGGTGGTCGGGTGGTGCGATGGTGCTGTAAGTAACTTCCAGTGCCGGGGCGTCCTACAGATTTGCAACAGTGTAGGGCACGGGCCTACTGTGCTTGCAGTAGTTGCGGGTGGGGTTGTTGGGACATTTTTCTCTACTCCCATCTATCATTTCTCCTCTTTCTCCCTCTCTAGGAGACGGCCCGATATAAACTGAAATACTGTCTCAGGGCCGTTAAACCCAAATCAGTCAATCAATCAATCAATACTAAACGATAACTCCTTGACTAGGATATATACATCACCTAGTCAAGGAGTTAACGTTTGGTTGTCTGCTTTCTGACAGATATTTAGGAAATTCTTCTTTTGAGACTTGGCCTCATTTCCAGGGTTTTGTCATCAGGATGTCACAAAAGTTGTCTCCCTGTGTGAAAATGGCAGAAAATATAAGGGTTATGCATTCATCTAAATAATATGAGCCGCGATACGAGAAAACCAACAATGTGGTTGTGCGCCGAGCGCAGACAGATCGGCCTGGGCAGCCGTCTAGTCTGATCAGACTCTTCACTAAGCGCTTAAAGGGTAAATAAGGGTCTAAGCTACCTCCATGCGGACAGCGAAGACTTTGATCAGACTGGGCGGATGCCCAGACTGATCTGAGTTTGCGCTGGGCGTACAACCACTTTGTTGGTTTTCTCATGTCGCGGCTCAATTATCAGGAAACGAATGTGTGTGTGTGTTTTTAATTAGGAAGTATTACTAAACAAATCTTAACTCAAATAAGCTTTGTTACCATAGAGTTAAAGTGAAGGAGTTCAAAACCGAAAACGCCGAACGCGTCCGAAACAAAAAGAGGTCAATCAAACTGAGGACAACAAACCCACTTGCATGAAGTAATAGGAAGGGGTAAAACTTTAGAACAATTTTATTTGATATCCTGGTAAGTATAGGCTACTCATAAAGGAACGAGATAGTTATCCTTTGGAGCAATATTTGTTCTTTAAGTGTAGCTTATCGTTTGATATATTTAGTTATACTTATATATGGAGTATATGTGTGTGTAAGTGTGTGCGTATTTCAATTCTCCTTACAATGATTCCCCGGCGCTTCAGCGGAATGTATCCATTGTCGCAGTACAGAGCACCGTGCGTCCGTTCATAGTGAAGCATAAATCTGAAAGGGTAGAAAATATACTTCTTGCCAAATGTTTAGTATATTTAATTACGAACTTAGCAGCAGATATAACTGTTACATAGGACCTCTGATATGTCAAGAAGTTTCTCATCATTGGTCTTATCCGATGTCATAAAGTTAACAGAAGATGCTGAGGCACTGGAAGTTTGGAACTCAGCAGTTGCTTGGATACACAATGTCAAAAGTTAATGCACACGTATTTCAATGGCAATTTTCGACCCTTTTCGAAATTGTGTCCAAAACATAACCAAATTTAATTTCATCTTCACCAAACTAGCACAGTCTATAGTCAAAATGTTCAGTTGTAATGTGCTACATTAATCGTGGTCATTTCAAATCGGGACATAAGAGGCAAACTGTCAAAACTTGTTTCCAAATTGACTGATAGTGCAATTTTACCATATATTCTTATCATTTTTTGTCTTACGGAAAATTGGTAGTCTTTGATACTGAAACTTCAAACTTTTTATGAAACACATCAGTTACGTGGTCTCTAATCTGACGTAGCACGAAATGTTTAATACGTAACTTTTTGGGGTTCAGAAAATTAAAATTTTAGAAATAGTGTTTTACTAGAAAATGCATTACAATTACACATGCCAAAATTCTTAAAAATGATTTGTGTGGACCAAAATGTCAACAGGCATATGCCTATGTATACTGTCTATCAAAGTCAATACATGTTATCGTTGTTTGGTATTTTGCAATTGTTCTGCAGGATGAGTAACAGAACCACCGGAAAACTGAAATATGCTAAACTTTTGTCGTGGTGTATATAAAGTTCCAGAGTTCAAGCTTTTTATACTTTAACTTCACAATCCGGCTTTGTGAATAACTTTCACATTCTGTGGTAAACTCTGACTGCTAAACAAAAACATCTTTTCACGAAAACGACAGTCCCATAAACCTTATATGTATCTTTATGCAGAAATCGAAAATGACCCACTAAATTGGTCAAGAAACAGAAATGCCACTTAGGCCAATTTCCCCCAGACAAACAGTAGACAAGCTTTTTCATGAAACAAAAGGCTGTATGACAATTGCGAACACCGAAGTCACTGTTCAGAGTGCAAAGTATCTGTCAGGCCAGTGATTATAAGAGCCGCGACGAAAACCAACAATGTGGTTGTGCGCCCAGCGCAGACTCAGATCAGCCTGGGCATCCGCCCAGTTTGATCAGAGTCTTCACTGTCCGCATATAGGTAGCTTAAACCCTTAGCTATCCTTTAAGCGGTTAGCAAAGAGTCTGGTCAGACTGGGCGAATGCTCATGCTGACCTGAGTCTGCACTGGGCGAACAACCACTTTGTTGGTTTTCTCGTGTCACGGCTCATTTGCTGTGACAATCAAAGGAGTGTGAGGGACAATAACATCGAAAGTAATCGAACTTCGCATATCAGTATTTGCGTTTCGTAAACGCAAATACTGATGTGCGAAGATTGATTTTCAGACCGATCTGAATCTTGTCTGAATCATATCTGTGCCTAAGCTATATTTTTATAGGCATAGCTCAGTATTTTAAGTAACTGATAGCCTGTACTACAACGGTACTAAATCTCCATTAGCACGTTTTGTTACTTTCCCGTCAGGCTGTCTAATGTTTACATTTATAGAGTCATTTCAATCGTAACAGTTCGGCCTATTCCGTAGTTTGAATTATGTCTCGAAGATAAATTAGTTTAAGTATTTGTCGTCTAATTGGGCGCGAAAATGTCAGTATTGGGCCAAAGACTACGTTCGAGCTAGGTTCGTGAGCACGTGTTACTGTCTGTGAACATCGGTGGTAACTTCGACACGTTCGACAGATTTGCGCTGAACGACGTTAGCTCTTGGTTTATTTTGTAATAAAAACTGAATGAAAACGTTGAATATAGTAGATCTGTTGCAACCTCGGTACGGAATAAAAGTTGATTTCAGTTACACTTAAGAATTGAAATTTGATTTTTTAGAGTCATCGTGTGATGAAGCCAGCGGGTGGAGCTAAAATTCCATGAAGCGCGAAGCGCTTCTTGTAGAATTTTAGAGTCGACCACTGGCTTCTTCACACGATGAACGCTGAAAAATCAAATTTTTATTCTTATATTTACACTTTATTTTTAGACCTTTCCTGTGTTGTTTTCGTGGTAATTTAATGTAGAATATGCAAAATATGCGTCGGAGAAAAGACAGAAACGACGTATTCGGCCATTACGTTAAACAGCCGTCGCCATAACGTGGCGTCACTCGAACGTTACGTGGACCAATCAAGACGTTTGTTTACCTTTGACGTCGCTTGACTACAACGTTACATGATCAACTGTCGTTCATCGGTGTATGAAGCCAGTTGCTCTATACGGTTTACCTATGGGAAGTCAGTGGCAAGTGTAAATATATGCCAATATTAGTGGTAGAAGTGGTAATAATAAAAATAACAATGCTAATATCCATGTTTATGACAAAGCCACCTCAGTTAATTTTTTTTCAAGCAGCCCTCAGTAACAGCCAACATGACTGTTCCTGCCTCAAACCCAGTTTTTACAGTATCATAAAATGCTTTCTATCTCGGTGGAGATAGGCCATTTCACTTTGCATTGTGTTTGACATTAGGGGGCGTCTACAACTTCGGTATAAGCTTGGTCGTCTATACCAACAGAGGTGTGATTCATTACCTCTTGAATACTTCTCAAAAGGGTAAATATTCCATCAGTTGTTGTTGTCTTTATTCATGCAACTGCTCGGACTTTGAACTTGAAGAAGTGGTTTCTTCTGTGCTGACTGTATTACCAACCCAAACTCTTCTTGAACTTGCTGTATACAGATACATATTAGGCCTGCAACTATAGAAAGCCTGAATTCCAACACATAGACGTATGGCCAATACGATCTCTAAAGGAGAACAAGACCTTTCCTTGAATAACACTGCCATGAAATATCACATTTGATTCTTTTGAACTGATTCCATGTTAATTTCATATAAAATGGTATTTTTTCAAGAATGGACATGTCACATGCCACCCCTATAGCCGAACTGGTAAATATTTTGTACAGTGTGAAAACCGCATTAGGTCGCCAGATTGAACTGAAAAAAATGCATTAATTAAAAACTCTACTGGACAAATCTGCTTCGGAGGTTGAACTGGGGAAATTAGAATAGCAGCTTTTATATCGGTTAAGCAAAAAAAAAAAAAAAAAAGGTAAAAAAAATTGCTCAACTCGCTCAAAAGCAGAGTAGTCATGACTATAAGTCATAACAGGGTGATAGGAGGGTGATTATGAAAGACTTTACAATGAAGGGTTAAAATCTCACCTCTCAGCAATGCGGACCCTTTTTGTCAACAAGGGCTGAGCAAACAGTGAAGACCAACATTAGACTGTACATTAAAACAAACAGTGCAAAAAGGGATGATAATAAATGGAACAATTATATTTTACTATAGGCTACAGACTCTGGAATGTCATCCAAGTATCTGATAAAGTTGTTATGGTTATTTGTTAACTAGCCTCTGATGACATAAGAAAACAGAAAGCTCTTATACTGCTTGAAAAATCTTTAACATCAAACAGTTTGACCACTATTTCACAGCAGGATGTCACTTAAGCAACAGTTACAGCAATTTATCAGCCATCTATGTAAACAAACAATTTCGAAAAGTTCACCAGAATCTGAACTTGTAGGCTGTGGACAAAAGTGATTTATAACAGTGTTGGTTCACTTCTAATTATCATTAACCTCTGTTCTTATTACTAGTAAGCTGTAAAGAAAACACAATAAGCTGAGTACCATCGCTGTGTTTGACTACATGTCCAAGCCTGCACATGCACTGAGAACTGAAATTTTAGGTATCCCAGCAAGTAAGACTATGTAAAATGGGCCCAAGTCATTGTCCTAAGGTGGTGCAGCCGTCACAAATAGCGCATGCGATATAAGGAAAAGAATCCTCATTTATCTTCATCGATACGTGCACTGCAGCAAATATTTTTGCCCAAGTTTATTTGCAAATATTCTTTGTCACATTTTTCTTTGGCAAGTCATTTGCTCCATGTGAACACAAAGTGTTTTTGCAAACTTTGTTTTGCTATATATGTAGCTTCTTTGAGAGAACGAAGCTTAACCTGTTACAGCCATTTAGCGAACAACATTGTTACATGTTGCAAACAGTTTTATCAAACTGCTTTTTCGTATATTTAAAAGTGATAATTAATTTTACTCATTTCCAATAGACTTTGAGGTATTATACAAATAGCGAACAGCAAGCAATATTAAACCACTCTGTCATAGTACTTTGATAACATGCAACACAACGGGCACGCGGTTTTGAATCGACATTGATTCAGCTTTGATTCAGCGTCATGACATTAAATCAACGTTGAGTCAATGTCTGCTCATCACTGTGTGCCCCGTGGGAACTAATGCACAACCTAAATAAGTATAAATTGTAAACATCCAATAATGCAAAATATATCGAAATTATACAACAGAAACAAAAATAATAAATGGTACACGTATGTCATTGTGCACTTTTATAGGTATAACATTACCTTTTTGATTTTGTATTGACTGTTTGTTTAGAATTTTAGTGTTGTTTGTACTGTTTTGTATTTGATGTTTGTAACTTGTTATATGTAATCTCATAATTTGAGGAAATAAAGAAAGATGATGTTTTGCAGCTAACATTATATCTCTAGGATCAAAGGTGTAACCGATGCGCCTCCTTGTCAAATCCATATTTTTGTATACGAGTTAGAGAAAAGAACACAGGCCTTTGGTTTAAACAATATTTTATTTACTACAAACGACCTGGCAAGGCTATGGGATAGATAAGAACGAGAATAGTTTTCTGTGGAAACGAAATAACTGTTTCCATATCAATTAAAACATTGGCTCCATCTGTATCTTTCTGACGCGTTATTGCACAGTCAAGCCAAACTTCTCAATTTTTCAGGACAGTTACTGTAATTGTTGTAGATGTCCCTATATTAAGATACAGAGGATCTTACATGAGTGCTCATGTATTATTGAATTTATTAAACGAGTTGGGGAAAAGTTAAGATGCGAGGCAATGCCGAGCATCTTATCATTTTCCCCAACAAGTTTAATAAATTCAATAATACAGGAGCACGAATGCAATATTCTATTTATCATATGACACTAAAATCGCATTTTATTAGCACATTTTGCACTAAAACGTCACGATTTCGCCATCAGAAAACGTGACGTTTTTATGGACTTCAACGCATAACGATACGACGTAATTTGCTTATTTAATCCACTTGTGGATTATCGTTTTTAATGCATGGCTTTATTACAGTCTCAGATGCGACGTAATAGGATAAAACGGTGTACTGAAGGTGACAATGCTGTCCTGTTTTTCTTCCACTTTAACATATACAAGATAGGCTTTCGGTGCATAAAAGAAACTTCTGTCTTTCATTAGCACACCTGTCTTATATTAGCAACAAGACTTTTTCATTCTTTAACTAAAATTTCTATTTTAAATGAAACAAGCTGACACGCAGAAAACTAGGACGAGGTTTGACAACTTTTCAAAGGCGTAACTAAAACCGCCAATGAAACGTCGCTAGCACGCCGAAAGATAAAATAGTGAACAGATCGTGTTTCCCGTCTATTTTCAAGGTGCAAACTGTGTTTACACCCGTTTTAAGACTCGATAAACACATTGAGCTGCTCAAAATTCCTTTAGAACATCGATTAAAAAGTTCCCATTGGGTCCCTAACATTTATTCAACCTTGAGTCAACGTCAAAACGTTGAATCAGAGTTGATTCAATGTAGATTCAACGTTGTGTGTCTGCTGGGAAAACACTTTAAATTTCCAGTTTTGAAGGGTTTTCCGGTTTGAGGGGTTTAAGTTCTCCAAAAGTGGGAAAAGTCTCACCCTCGGGGTCGCAATTATAATCGGGGACTCGGCAAGCCTCGTCCATGCTAGAAATTTAGACCCCCTCGAATGAGATTATCCTTGCCTACATGGTTTCTTCTCATTTTTTCTGATTTTGGTGTATCTATGTATTGGATGGGTTGTATTGGTGAATGTTGTTTTTAAACATTTTCCCCATAGTATTCGTGAAATCTCAAACCTCTTGACAGGGCTGTGCCATGAAAAGTGTGAAAAATGTTGTAGAAGGAGAACTCTCATATAACCAGAAAATCTGACAGAAGCATTCAAAGAGATGCAACTCTGTTTCACAGTATACACTTACCGATTATATTTACTTCTTCTTGTTTAATTTCTATGTAAGATATTGGCTCAAAACTTCATAATCGTGTCAAGTCTCCTAACAATACTTTACAACATGGGTTATGAAGAAAAAATAAGATTGAACAAACATGCTCTTTTAGTATTTCTGACATCAGGAACAAACATATCTTCATGGTATGCCTCTTTATCTGCAAGCCTCCTAACCCAACCAGTACACCGACAGAACGAAAACCACAAGAAAGAACAGCACTGCTATGCTAATCAGAGTAAGAGAGGCGCCATTGTCGAATGGTTAGATGCGCTCGGTCATGGGACAGAAGGTTGTTGGCTCGAATTCTCTTAAATCGTAAAATAAATACCCAACATTCAGTAAACCGGTACAAATAGATTAAGCTCTCCCAGCTTCTTCATCCCCAGCGGGAAGATTGTTCTCTTAAGGTGACAAGATATTTTTCTGCGAGAGAGTTTCCTACTGATAACAAAAAATAATGCTCCTGAAACGCAATAATACAATCTTTGAACTACACAGAGAGTAAATGGGTACATGTTTCCAGTCAGAGAAGAATACGGCAGCGATATGAGAGGGATGGGCTCTGACTTTTATATGCTGTGCCCAGGATACAGTAAGCCTCAAACCCAACTGCCCCTACGGCTACAGGCTAAGGGAAACCGTTACCTTTTTTTTGAAACTAAACAGATTAGTCACAGCATTTGGCATGGTATTAAAATAAAATAAACATTTTAAACTTAAAAGTTTGCCAACTTTATTGCTATTCCGGGAAGCACATATAAATTGAGTGATTTAGTCATTTTTAATCATTTTAAAATAAGTGTGTGGTGGAGATAAGCAGCCGCTTTGTCGGCATGCTTAATCCCCGATCATTTTATATATTCCTTCAGACATAACCAACATCAGGCTAACTTGTGGTGAACCTATAGATGAAACAATGCACGTCTATTTATTGTTAGTGTGTGTGTATCTGGTATAAGCAGCCGAAGTCAGCCACATGACTTATTATCATCCTCGCACAACGAAGTTGTGTAGGGGATATATGGTTTGTTCTGTACGTACGTACGTATGTATTTACGTATGTTCACCTTTTGTCTTCGCTCTACCGTGCTCATTTATTAACCGTTTTACATAACTTTACATAAATATTAGGTATGACAATGCCTCGAACGAGTTGTCAGGCCAAGGAAAAGGTCATAGTTCCTGTTTTTAGAACAACTTTGTCATCGCTCTAGTACCTTCATTTATGGTCTGGTTTTGATATAACTTTAATATTAGGTGTGGCAATATCTTAAAGTAGGTTGTGTTTCAGTGTTGTGTAGGTCCAAAGTCAAGGTCACAGTTGCTATTTTAAGAAAAGCTTTGTCATCCCTCTAGCAACTTCATTTATGGACCGATTTTGATATTATTTCACAAATGTTTAGTGCGACAATATCTAAGTCAAGTTCCTGTTTAAGCATTGTAGGTTAAAGGTCAAGGTCAGAGCTGCTATTTCCAGACAAACTTTGACTTTATTTATTGATCGATCACCTTCGGTTAATTTTGATATTTCAGGATGGTAGGATCAAGATCAAGCTCATTGTTTCATTTTATAGGAAATTTTCTTTCACCACTCCAGCAACCTCATTTATGAACCATGTCCATTGCGATGCCTTGTTCATGTAGCTCCTACAGCAGGCAGAAACGGATTTTCCCCGGCGGAAAACAGGCTGAAACAGAATTGGCATACCCAGTCAATGTTCCAAATTCGAAGCATTATTCAGCAAAAGAGCTTGGGGAAAGCAAACTGATATGGACTTGGCATTAGAAGCCAGATATTGGGGTCACTATATTCTTTACAATATATTAGCAAAAACGAATGCGCCAAGGAGGTAAACATCGGATTTCGCACTGAATTTTTCTCGGTCTTGCAGATAGTCGACATTTTGCTTCTGCTGATAGATCAAGTTTTTTTTTTTGTTGTATGTGTGTTACTTCAAACCTTTTCCCAGGGCTACTGGAGACGGTCAATTGAATTTATGTCTGATGGACATGGAATAACACACACTGGCTACTAAGGGTTGCAAAGACTGCCTATCCAGCAGGGATTCAACCATGATTCAACGTTGTATCCCAGTGGGCATGTAGCTTGATCCTTGTTCTTAAGTACCGGATAGAAATATACGTTACTTCTGACTACATTAATAAAACAAAAGCATCTGCTGTAGAGAAAGCTATCAAAGGGTGTTAAATTGGTTTTATTTCCAATAAGCTACAAGATTCATGGTGGCTTACCCTGGCCTAGCAATGCTGCTGTTCATCTGATACCGTAAAAAGTATAAATATAAGAAACCTCAAGTATTTATGGTAAATGTCCTGAACTGGAATGCTTTATATTTATAATGCAGTAAAACGTGTAAAAAGTTACACAGAATGGCAAACAGTGTAGACCCTGATCAGACTGCCCCCGAAGGAGCAGTCTGATCTGAGTCTGCACTGTTTGCTGACCGATCTTTTGCAAGATTTAGATTTGTTTTGGTATTTGAGCCGCGACACGAGGAAACACAAAGTGGTTGTGCGCCCAGCGAAGACACAGATCAGCCAGGCCATCTGCCCAGTCTGATGAGACTCCGCGCTAAGGGCTTAAAGGGTAGCTAAGGGTTTAAGCTAACTCCACACGGACAGCGAAGCCTCTGGTCAGACTGGGCGGATGCCCAGGCTGATCTGAGTTTGTACTTGGCACACAAACACTTTGTTGGTTTTGTCGTGTCGCGGCTCAATTTTGTTTTACGAATATTCGGACACTAGAGCCAAGCCATGTATAGAATATTGCATCTTAAAATTAGGGCAAGGTCCTTTTTTCCTATCCAGAACATTTTCAGAACTTTTGGCAAGCGATTCCAACATGTCAGAGGGTCATGTGAGATTTGTCTTCGCAATTTATTCAGAAATTGCTTCAAGAACATTTAGGTCAAAAACGTATATGGTCTTCGGTAATGTGAAAGTGGTGTTTGCAGCTTTGTCTTTTATGCGTTCTTTATTGAAGCTTGTTTATACACTGTTTTCGTCTGCTAATATCCGATGCAACGATGCCTGGATTTATATTCTTCTATATAATTTAGGACGCCAAAGATCCGCTGCTTTCTGAATTTTGTATATTTCTAAATGATTACAAATGTACACATACTGTCTTGATGACTCACTCCGGCAGCAGTTTTTTTTTTTTAAGTTTTTGTTGAAATGGAGGAAAAGCTGCTTATTTCACTTATCTGATTCAATATATTACCATTTCTTGTGGTCAGGTTAGTCTAGGAGGATTTTTTTAAAATTTACACACATCCTCTTAAATTTGAAAAGTTATTTATTTTTAAATCCAGTATGGATACCGCCTACAACAAATATAAACATACGAATAAATTCTGAAGGAAGACCTCTGGAAGCAAGGTACATAGTAAAGAAACAGAAATAGCAGACTCCCATTTAATTGCGTCTGGTCATATGCAGTATGTAATGTGGCAACGCTCCCAACGCCCCCCTTGCGGCAGCTTCATCGGTTTTCAAACTGACTCAGAATGAGCCACAATAGGATCAACGCTCGGCCAATTCCGTGAATCAGGCCTCGGAGGTTTTTACGGCGGAGAAGTGTGTTGCAAAATGTAACATTTTGTTCGCCAGAACAAGTATATGCCGAAGACATAGATTTCTATGTCTACGAATGATAATTAATTCTCGACCTGCGGTCTTTTTGCTTTTGCACGGACATTCATTTGTTGCTTTGCTTTTGGCAAAACAAAAGAGTCAATTAATATTGATGCTGAGACAGAAAATACATTTTATTATTTACTCGTTGCGACAGTCGCGGTCATCTTTGTTTATGTCGTTGTGCCTAACAACAGTCATGTGATTTAAGTAGACCCACGTTATACATCAAAGGTTGATTCACAGAATTGCCCGAGCGGCGTTCCGATTGAATGAGCCAACCTATCCCAAAGCCTATGTTGGTTCTCTTTACTACTAGCTTCCCAAAGCCTTTTTATGTTTTCTTTCATGCTTACTTCGAACTAGGCAAGATAACGACGATGTTTATCAGCCATGGACAATCCTTGCACCACAGTAAGCCACAAATGATTGATTGTTTTGGGTTTAACGGCCCTTTGAGACTGTATTTCAGTCTATATCGGGCCGTCTTCCAGAGAGCGGAAGAAAGAAAAGAAATGATAGACGAGAGAAAAATGTCCAAATAACCCCCATCCGCACCTTCTGCAAGCACAGTAGGCCCTTGCCCTAAAATGTTCCAAATCAGTAGAACACCCCGGCACGGTAAGTTATACACACCACCATCGCACCACCCGGCCACAATTAATAGGCTTCTGAAATGTCAATGCTTCATGGCATCTTCGTGCCACCTAACACCCATAAGTAACTAGAGAGAGTATTGATAAGGAGAGGTAATATATATATTGTAAACAAACTGTCTACACAGGTATCATATCGTTTTCTGGGATCGGTTGATTTCATGCTAATCTTGTTTTGGCGTGAGTTTTTTTGAGCTCGGAGTAAGTATAGGCGGTTAGTTTAAGTATTGATAAAATCAGAACAAACGACCATCAACACTAAACGTAGACATACATGTTATTTTGAATGATTTCTCCGTCAGCTTAGAATAATTAAAATTTGTTGCAAGCAGAAATAATTGTGCATCGGGACAAAATATCTGAATTGAAACATAACAAGAATTCTGCGGAATGCGGTGTCTCGCCTGCTAGCGCTTTGTCACAAAAAGAGAGCTCAATCAGCAAAGATGTATGCATGAACCAAGTTTCTTGGCTCTAGCCCTAATAATTTCTGAGAAACAGACCTAAAAGTGAAAACTTGACAAAAATTGCAAAGTCAGTCAACCATAAAATGTAGGTGAAGACTCAGTATTGATGATGACTTTGAGCTCTTCTCTTCTAGATGAATGCACGACCCAAGTTTCATGGCTCTAGCCCTTATAGTTTCAGAGAAACAGACCTAAATGCGACCAAAAATTGCAAAGTCAGTCAACCGTAAAATGTAGGTCAAGACTCAATATTGATGATGACTGAGATTTACTCTTCCAGACGTACCTATGAACATAGTTTCATGGCTCTAGCCCTTACAGTTTCAGAGAAACAGACCTAAATGCGACCAAGAATTGCAAAGTCAGTCAACCGTAAAATGTAGGTCAAGAGTCAATTTTGATGATGACTTTGAGATTTACTCTTCCAGACGTACCTATGAACCAAGTTTCTTGGCTCTAGCCCTTATAGATTCTGAGAAAATGACCTAAACGCAAAAACTCGACAAAAACTTGCAAAGTCAGTCAACCGTAAAATGTAGGTCAAGACTCAATATTGATGATGGCTTTGAGATCTACTCTTCCAGATGTATGCATGAACCAAGTTTTATGGCTCTAGCCCTTATAATTTCTGAGAAAATGACCTAAACGCAAAAACTCGACAAAAACTTGCAAAGTCAGTCAACCGTAAAATGTAGGTCAAGACTCAATATTGATGATGGCTTTGAAATCTACTCTTCCAGATGTATGCATGAACCAAGTTTTATGGCTCTAGCCCTTATAATTTCTGAGAAAATGACCTAAACGCAAAAACTCGACAAAAACTTGCAAAGTCAGTCAACCGTAAAATGTAGGTCAAGACTCAATATTGATGATGGTTTTGAGATTTACTCTTCCAGATGTATGCATGAAACAAGTTTCATGGCTCTAGCCCTTATAGTTTCTGAGAAAATGACCTAAACGCAAAAACTCGACAAAAACTTGCAAAGTCAGTCAACCGTAAAATGTAGGTCAAGACTCAATATTGATGATGGCTTTGAGATCTACGCTTCCAGATGTATGCATGAACCAAGTTTCATGGCTCTAGGCCTTATAGTTTCTGAGAAAATGACCTAAACGCAAAAACTCGACAAAAGTTTACGCCGACGACGCCGCCGACGACGACACCGGAAAAGCAATACCTAAGCCTCGCCTCTGCTTCGCAGGCGAGACAAAAATGACAATAATTTGGGTTTGGCCAGCAATAACTCCAATTTGCGATAATGATGGTGGTTTGCCTTTGGGCGTGTGGAAATAAAAATCAATTTTGACTTTCCATATGGGAGCTCTTTTCAGAAATCTGTCACAAAGAGTGAAAAAATATCATTTTTCGGGCACAACCCCTTCAGTGAGTGCGAGTAATGACCGCGGATTTAGCCTAAACAATACACGCACCGCGGTCTGTAAAACACACATCCGCGGTACAGACCAACATTTGGAGTTATAGGCATCCTGTTTTAGTGGCGATTTCTACAGAATGCTTGGTCAGATTGAATTGACATTTTGACAAAATATCTACCACTAATCGAACTTTAAAACTACAAAAGATTTTTTTTAATTCTGACAAACTGTACACAATGATTGAGTCAACTAAACTCACTTATTTGCCGTTTTGATCCGCTTCCTTCTTATTATTCGTTTTGCAAATGAACAGAACGTTTTGCTAAGATAGCGATCGTTCGAATGCAAAGGTGGTTCAAAACTGTTCAGTTTGCATGAATCTTTTATTTTCAAAAACAGCCTGATTATCTATCTTTTACCATTTGTCAACAGTACCCCTCAACAGTTTCACCGTTATTAGCTGCGACGATCCAAGATTAGCATGATAATCCACTCGCTATGTTTGTTCGCCTGTACGGGAGATAATCCACTCGCTAAAGCTCGTGGATTATCTCCTCGTACAGGCGGACAAACCATTGTTTAACTTTTATATAAAACAACTGAACATTTTTGGGAATCAAAGCAATTTTTGTCAACCTTGTCGAACACAACAGTTTGTATGATAATGATAGCCCAAATGCATGAAGCGAATAAATCATAAGTGTTGAGTGTTATACAGTGTGCAAAATGAATACGATTGAAAATCTAAGCTAAAAGTACGGTTTCTCTGTCTGTGATATACTTGTCTCAGTTTAAAGCCTTACAAATGTCATTGCACATGTCGGTAACGTGCAACCGTATGCACAGAAAGAAATCAGGAAAATCAGTTCACAGTGAGAAAAAATAATAATAGACGCTTCCTTTTCAATATGTTATATTGTCTCACCACGCAGTAAAGTCGCAAGACAAAATGTCAAATGCAGGTTACGTACATGTTTCAAGGTCCGTTTGCAATGGTGTTCAGTCTACATCGAGCCGTCTCTTGAGTGAGTGGTTTAACGTCCTAGTAACAAAAGTTCAGTTATGTTGAGACTTTCCTTCCGAGTTTTACTTTCAGCCAAACGGAGATGTGAGACACCCAGATCTTTCTATGTACAACTACTTGGTAACTCTACCGTAAAGGTACCATGCAACCTTTTTACGGAGGCCGGCTCCCAAGGACAGGTAGATGGGAGAGAATACTAGGATAAATGAAAATAAAAAGACGCCCTATCTCCTTATCTTAATTCAAAAGCAAATGGACGGATTAGGGTCAAGTCGGGTAAATTCGGACAGCAGGTAAATTCGGACAGCGACGTTGTTTCAATTATAGGACAGTTGTTTTGGAATTAAAACAAAATTAATGTGGCAAACAGTGAAAATCCTGACTAGTGAGACGGCTCATTATGAGACGTCTCATCTAGAGTATCACTGTTTTCAATGGTATGTCAGAATCTTCCGTATGTCCGAGGTTATCCGAGTCGACCCTAGTGCCACCGAGAAATTAACGGCAATTTCGACCCAGCCTATCGCATATCGCAAGAAAACAGTAGACATGTTATAGCCATCTTTGTTACAATGAAGAAAGTAGAATAAAATTTTGCAATGATATCTTACGAATTACACAGTTTGGCTTTCTACATTTGATAGCAAGCAAAACAGTTGCATAGTATATAATAAAGGTATCTTTTTAAGCTCACCTGAGCCAGAGGCTCCGGGGGAGCTTATAGTATGGTCAGGCTCCGTCGTCCGTCGTCGTCCGTCCGTCCGTCCAAAATTTCAAACGACTTCTCCTCTGAAACTGCTGGGCCGATTGTAACCAAATGTCATATAGAGCCTCCTGGGACCTTAGGAACAAAAAGTTGTTCAAACGGTCCTGGTCACATGACCAACATGGCCGCCATGCCCATATGCTAAAAACCTAAAAAAAAAAATCTTCTCCAGAACCAGTAAGCCGATGGCCTTGAAACTTGGTATGTAGCATCGGGTACGCGAGTACTACCAAGATTGTTCAAATTATGACCTTGGGTTGACCTTGACCTTTTTTACGGTAAGGTCAAATTTGCTTCCTTGTGCTTTTATATTGCAAAATGCTAGAACATAAGATATCTTGGAAACTGTTGAAGATTTTGGGCTAAAAATTGGTATCTACAGTCATCTTAATGAGTACATGAAGATTTATTAGTACAAGAGGTCAAGGTCATTCTTTGACCTTCGACCTAGAACTCTCATATTTTGACAATTCCAAACAATCTCCTCAAAAGCCCCTGGGCCAATTGAAACCAAATTTCATATAGAGCCTCCAGGAGTTGAGGGAACAAAAACTTACTCATACCGTCCAGGTCACATGACCAACGCCCATATATGGTAAAAACATTTTAAAAAAAATCTTCTTCTCAAGAACCAATTGACCGATGGCCTTGAAACTTCGTTTGTAGCTTTGGGTACTCGAGTACTATCAAGATTGTTCAAAATATGACCATGGGTTGACCTTTATCTTTTTAACGGCAAGGTCAAATATGGGATAATGCTAGAACATAAGATTTCATGGAAAGTTTTGAAGAGATATGCCTAAGAATATACAGTTACAGTTTTGAAGAGATATGCCTAAGAATATACAGTTATCTTAATGAGTACATGAAGATTTGTGAGTACAAGAGGTCAAGGTCATTCTTTGACCTTTGACCCAGAACTCTCATATTTTGACAATATCAAACAATCCCCTAAAGAGAACTGGGCCAATTGTAACCAAATTTCATATAGAGCCTCCAGGGATTGAGGGAATGAAAATTTGTTCAAACAGACCAGGTCACATGACCATCATGGCCGCCAGGACCATATATGGTAAGAACCTTTAAAAATCTTCTTCTCCAGAACCAATTGACCGATGGCCTTGAAGCTTGGTATGTAGCATTGGGAACTCCAGTACTATCAAGATTGTTCAAAATAATGACCTTGGGTTGACCTTGACTATTTTACTGCAAGGTCAAATGTGGGAAAATGCTAGAACATAAGATTTCATGGAAAGTTTTGAAGATTTATGCCTAAAAATTGGTATCTACAGTCATCTTAATGAGTACACGAAGATTCATGAGTACAAGAGGTCAAGGTCATTCTTTGACTTTTGACCCAGAACTCTGTCATTTTGACAATATAAAACCATGTCTTCAAAAGCTCCCGGGCCAATTTTGAAACCAAATTTCATATAGAGCCTCCAGGGGGTTAAGGGAATGATTTTTCTTTTTCAAACGTCCAGGTCACATGACCAACATGTCCTTCCATGCCCATATATGGTTAAAACCTTTAAAAAAATTTTCACCAGAACCAATTGATCGATGACCTTAGATTAGAGTAACTTACCCTAGAGTACTGAGGCTGAATGGACCCAGGTGAGCTACAGGACCAATGGTCTCTTGTTTTCAGAGAGAGGCGTCGTGGTCGAGTGGTTAGAGACGCTCGGTTATGGTGCAAAAAGTTGCCGGAATGTCGTGAGATCGCGCCCGGGTTTCGCCATCTGACGACTGAAAACTCTGTCAGCCCAGCAGTAAATGGGTACCTGCTTCGAATAAGAGAAGGATGAGACAGCGAAAGGAGAGGGATGGGCCCCGCCTTTCATCTGCTGTGCCCAAGACACAGTGGGCCTACGGCTATTAGGCTATGGGAAACCTTAACCTTTACCTTTCATATCTTTTCGTCTTAAGCATCGATTTTGTTCTGTCACAAGAAATTACTCGTTATACGATATTTAAATTATCTGAGCTGAAAATGACTTATTACTTGAGTTGGAAAATACTATATAGTATTTACAACCCACATGACATTTGGACTAATGCTAATTTAAAAGTGCACATACGTAAGAATTGGCACTCGAGAAAATTCACCTTTCGGTATTTACGATCGGCTGCGACACAAATTAGCTTTCAGCCGGTGGTAGGGGCGTGGGCAGGGTTGTAATAGTCAACCCTCGATAGCTCGAACTTTGATAACTCAAAGTACCGAATAGACTTTGGAAATCTTTCCTTTCTATTTACATTTCAACTCATTTATGACAACATACTGATATCTCATATTAAATTTTCTGCAACCAGAAAATTTACTTTGAGACATCAGTAGTTTTGGATGAACTTCGACTTTTAGATATCGAGAGTTGACTGTATTACATGATCCTAATGAACAGACATAGTAAAACCGAGCCTACTGTTTTCATTTCTCTGATGGGTTCTTTTCATCTCTAGAATTTATTTAATCTTCACTACAGCTAGCTGATTTTAGTGTTATTTTCATAAACAAAAATCTTTCCCGTACTTCATCATAGTGCCGATTATATATTTCGAAGTTCTTTGAGGTCAATGAACTCAGAACTTCCCGGGTTAAATGCAATGATGTGGACCCTGATCATATGCGGCTGGGCATCAGTGAGTTATCTAAGATAGCCCTCTACCAGCTACTCTTGCTCGCGCAGTTGGAACATACTTTTATGCCGCGTTTCATAAAGGGAAGCAAGTTTTCTTCCCTTGTCGACTAAGCCCTTCCAAAATGTGAAAATGCACTGAATGCCACGAGGGGGCGTATTGTTTCCTTCAAAAGAAAGTCTTAATCGAATGGGAGGAGATAAATTGAGCTGCGACACGAGAAAACAAACAAAGTTGCATGTGCGCCCATCGCAGACAGAGATCAGCATGGTCATCCGCCCAGTCTGACCAGAGTCTTCGCTCTGCGCTTAGTGGGTAACTAAAGGTCTTAAGTAGCTCTATGCGGACAACGAAGTCTGGTCAGGCTGGCCGCACCTGCCACTTTGTTGATTTTGTCGTGTCGCGGCTCAATTAATTCTTCTTGTTTACAGACCTTATTGCTCTATCAGCATTAAAAATTTTATCAAGAGGTATCGCTAAAAGCTTCTTCCTATAGTTTCGTCAGTGTAAATGACCGTATTTAGCCAGCTTTAAACAAATAAAACATCATTGAGTTTCACATAAAAAGGGTTTGAAAACTTATTTGGGTCATTTTAGTTGGCAACTAAAATGACCTACTTTCGATTTCATAAAATGGTAAAAATACAATATACAGGCGTGGAGTCCCAATTACTATCCCGCCTATGATTATGTAGCATTGCTAGACGGGAAACCAGAACAGGAAATTGTATTTTTGGAGCGATTTGTTATTTTTTAAAAAAACTTGTTTTCTCTACTTTTAGCCAGTTATATGACTCAATATATGCACACCAACCCACATTTTATTACCAAACGTGAAGGCTGAAACACTTTTGACAGTGATTTATGTTTAGTCGTTTTTACCGCTGACAGGACTGTGGAGACTTTAAGAACAATCTACCTAAAAGTGTCCCCATTCACCTAAAATATTTATATTATAGGCCATATCCCGTATTTCCGCAAATTAAAGAAATACGGGTTAATCAGTTCGGCCAGTGTAAGGACAGTTGACTGGCTAATCAAATCGAGCAGTTTTAGAGAAAACGTGTTCCTTTCTTGGGAGACGGCCCATACCAGCATACGAGCTTTCGATTTATCTTATTCACTTGAATTTTATGTATCTGACATGTCTCATAACGAGTCTATAATATGTGATTTTGGTACTATGACTACTGATTGTACACTGAATAAAACAAAGTCCATGATGACTATATCCGTTTGCCCAGTTTTATAACTAATAATGTATGTTTTCTTTTTCACACTTAAAGGTCGTCAGCCAGGAAAATACTGTCATTTGCTGTTATTGGTAATGCTTACGACAGCATTCTTGGTTGATAACCACTGTATATAGAACCGGAACGGCCGACAGCAGGTATCAAATTGATATTTCCCCTGTATAGATTAAACGTAAAATTTTCTGTCCGTTTTACAGAGCTGCTGCTGAGTTTATAAACCTACAATTAAAATGCAAGCAATGGCTGAGCTGAAGCACGAAAAAGGTACTTAATAGCCTGATGTGTGTGTGTGTGTGTGTGTGTGTGTGTGTGTGTCTTAATAGCCTGATGTGTGTGTGTGTGTGTGTGTGTGTGTGTCTGTGTGTGTCTGTGTGTGTGTGTGTGTGTGTGTGAGGGGGTGTTATTTCTGCATCCGTGCTCTGTGATTAAAGCATTCAATTTGTTTTAATTTCATTATTCAGCCCGACCTAATAGCTACGCAGTGCAGATATACAAAAGTATTTTTTCATGTCTCTGCTCCAGTCGGACTTAGTTTCAATGGATGGTAATAATTTAGATGCTCAAGCGCAGAGGAAATTGTTTCCAGTACACATTGAGCATTAGTGTCAGTAAACATATGAAATACTTTAAACGTTAAAAAAAAGGAAAAGAAAAAAAATATCAATGAAAATAAATTTTAAATACTTAATATAAACAAATTCCTTTTGAATTATTATACATAATTATACAAAGATATTTTCAATTCCATAATTTTTATATCGGTCCACCTTTGCTCGTTTAAACATCGCGGCTAGGTGTCTTGCTGCCTAAATGTCATTAAAAGATTTAGTTGAGAACCGTTCCATAATTTCTATCTGTGACAAAAATTTAAAATGCTAGGTAAAGTAAAGTCCAGTGAAACTAAATTTGTGAAAACGCTGTGACCTGAATTGTATTTTTTTCTAGTGACCGAGTTAATCATGCTTTAGCCGGGCCGGGTAGCGCAATCGGTAGGGCACCTGACTCGTAAGTCAGAGGTCCTGGGTTCGAATCCCGGTCTGGCCACATACTTTCGTTTCTCCTTCCGCTGATTCAAGAAGGGCAGTTGTCAGTTACTGGCGAAAGTATGTGCACTTAGTACTGGTTAACCGCTTAGGAGGTCTAAGCCTGCCCAGGAATAGTGTGGTTAGGTTAACTGACCGTCCCGACATGACCTTAGTTGTTTACCGTGGACGTTAAGCATCAAATCAACCAACCAACCAAATCATGCTTTAGCATATTTTATTTTTAAGTTGTGAGTTAATACTGGCTCAATAATAGAAAGGCATTATCAATAAAGTTTTTATCATTGTAAGCTGTTTAAAATAGATTTTGCATTCTTAAACTCGGCAGTTACATGTATATGGTTTTGAACACAAAATCAGGTGAGAACCTCTGTGACTTTTAAAATAGGTTTAATTTTGCTTAGACACATTTTTTGTGCCTTTGATGTCAACATTTCTGTAGTGAGATACCAATGTTTGCCCCTCCACCCCACGCCCCCTCCCAACCTCCTCCTTCTCACTCGTGGTCCCTCTTAAGGAAAGGATTTTCTCCTCTATGATTTTTCCCCTTTAAGTGTTTACCTCGTTAGGGAGGGCTGCACCATCCAGGGAATCATGCAGGCAGTCACAGATTTGCTTCCCTTTGTAAAATTGGCGAACGAAAAACATGGCGCACACCTTAACATAAAGAAACCATGTACTGATTTAGATTCAAAGATGGTAAATGTCTATTGCTAATATAGCTTAAGTGACAGATACGGTCATTCAGATTAACAGATAACTACGTTGACAGTTATTGCTATAAATTTGAGCCTCTGAATGAAAGCATTAAAAGAAAACCTTTAGACGTATATGACGCAAAGTGTACAACTCGCGTAAAACTCGAAAATTTGTGTTAACACTTTTTTATTTAAACAAGTTCACGTACATGTACGATACTTTGCACTTTATGCGCACACTGGTCTCTGAAAATGCAATTCGCCTGTACTTTCAGCGTTTCGATGACGCGTCTATAATACAATTGCATACTGGAATTAGCCAATGAAAACAGTCAGTACCGAACATCAAATACATGTAATGGTATTATTCAATAATAGGGTAAACTGTATGGATAGCTGAAATGTGAAACTTATGTTTGATTATCGAAATATTAGATTATTTCATTGGCTGCAGAATAATCTTGTAAAGTATTGAACACTCCAGAACTTAGTAGGAGAAAGTCAGTATCGCGCAGGCTGGGACAAAGCACTAAATTACGTCCCACACATTATAAGTTATAATGATGCAAGGGTGAATGCCACTTATTGAGCTTGCTTTGTGATATCGAAGGAAGGGGAAAAAGACTGACAAAAGGCTTAAAGAAAGACGTTTCAACGGAATAAAAAGGAACGAGGTAAGTAATGTATATTGTAACAGGCACATCTGGACAAAGTTGTTCAAAACTAATGATACTGTGAGCTAATGAGATGTCAAAATTTTCAAACATATCGTAGGCAAAACAGTCATTTTTTGCTGAAGAAAATTTGTGAAGCTTTTGCGGGTCCTCATCTTTCAGCAAAAATATTAGTACACCTGATTTTTGTGTAGTGGAAGACTTAACGAATCACTAACTCTGACTTCGTTACGGTGGTGACGCTTTTAAAGTGGCTCTGATATGCAGCAACAGCAAATGACATGTTTCAGTAATACTTTTTTGTGAGTGATCAGAACCTTCCAAGCTGGTGTAGAAGCTTACCAGAACTTACGTATTATTATTCGGAGACAAAGATCTTCTTTATGAATTAAAAAGTCTGTACACAATTCCCTAATAGAAGCAAAGAACCGATAAATGAAATGAAACTTATATACGCGGCTTAAATAAGTTAGTTTGTGGGAAGTTATATAACGCGTCCTCTTGTGTTATTTTAAATGAATGAGTACACTTTCAGGAGAAGTAACTTTTTCATCTTTTATTGTATCTTTTTTGTAGTCTACTCTTAAAGGAAAGACTTTGCATCTAGCTCTTGATAGCAAAATTTCTTTGTTTCCTTTAAATGCAGACCGCCAAAGCAGCAAAGGGAAAAAGTTTGTTCGGAGGAACTCTTTTCTTTAAGAGTAAACCTCATGGACGCAATGCTTTCCTGTAAGAGCACCCCAATTTCAAAAGACGTCATCAGGGAAGCACATAGGAAAACAGAAGAGTTGTTTTAATTTGTAAAAAAGCTGAAATACGGGAGTTGTACCTGTACAACTCAATGCAGAAATAAGGCAAACTGGGCCCAGTTTGCCTTATTTCTGCCTTGAGTTGTATAACGCGCTGTAAGCTTAACGAAGTAAATAGATAGGGAAAGATCAGTAATTAATACGATCAAATCACATAAAATCGTTAGTCAATAGTTCTTTAAGTCTTCCGGTGCACATAAATATTTTTTTCTGAAAACAAATGCGAAGTGCTTTTGCGGTGCAGTCACAAAAATGCCAGTGTTTATGCGTAATTATAATACATAATACTTTTGATACCTAGAATAATGTGGAACATATGAAAATGTTGGTATTATTTTTGAATCAAAAAAAAAAAAAAAGAGAGAGACATCATAGGACACCAAACCAAACCAGCCACTCTCTATTCAGTTCAGTTAAATTTTATGGCAAAACGCATCGCATTTTTTTATTTTCTTGCATCTTTCAAACTTCTGTTTTCGTGACAATAAGCACATTAACGAATTTGCGCTTAAACACAATTCAGCGAGTAGTTGGAAAAATACAACTTACAGGTTAGTTTTTAATCTGGTGAACAAGTTGAACGTTGCTGGATTTGTTTTGCTCTCTGTCATTGAGCCGCGACACGACAAAACTAACAATGTGGTTGTTCGCCCAGCGCAGACTCAGATCAGCCGGGGTATCCGCCCAGTCTGATCAGAGTCTTCACTGCCCACATGGTTGCTTAGACCCTTAGCTACCCTTTGAGCACTTCATGAAGAGTCTGGTCGAACTGGGCGAATGCCCAGGACGAACTGAGTCTTCGCTGGGCGCACAACCACATTGTTGGTTTTGTCGTGTCGCGGCTCGTATGTTTTATCTGCATTTATCCTTGTTTATTACTCTCTATAGAGTTATGTATCATTTCTATGCTAGTTAAATAACTACATGTATTGATGTATTGTTTAAGAGACATCCATTTTCAGCAAATGCTTTTCCAAGGTTGTCCTTATGCTACAACTTCAGCCGTAAATCGTTTTTTTTTTTTTTAGAACGCTTGCTAGTTAAAGGTAAATGGCACACTTTTGGGGAAGCAGTCCTCAGTTTTCAGTAGTGGTAAGCTCTTTACAGAAATGGCTCTTCTCGGAATAAATTCTCTCGTTGTAAAGATAAACTTTTTAAGAAGAGTTTCGTTGCCCTGTGTAGCAAAGGGGAAGTTATAAGAGCTAACCCTTTTTGTGAAAATGGTGAAAAAATGCGAGTACTTTTGAACACCTTAATTGCGTTTCAAGTAAGCATATGGAATCATAATAACAGCGTATTGATAGCGTTACACTGATGTAGAATCAATGTTGTTTCTACGATGTGCACACGCTTGGGTGTTTTCTGTTTTTGGCGGGTATGTATGTTTGCTCTTTCAGTATGTTTTCTTTTCCTTTAGTTTTAGCGGCCCATTCAAGACTATTTCTCTCATACTTAGCCGATCGCTATACAACTCTTAAAGCCACAGTTCTCAAAGGACATTTGACAGAATTGTAATGTATGTTTGCCTATTAAACTCATGAATACTCAATTTTTCATTAAACTCAAAAGTTTCCCCTTGATATTTGTTTTGCTCTTCCCTACTTACGCCTCGCTGTAAATTTAGTTTCCATTAGGATGCTATGATCCTTGATAGTACATGTATGAAGAAAAAGAGTAAGAAAGATATAGAAACATCCATTCCTGTTTAAGTCAATTTTTTCAGAAAACATATACGGTGAGAATCACGATTTAGGAATAAGATTCAAGTAAAGTTTATTGAATTCAGTTAGCATGGCAATAATTACCCTGGCGACGTCGACAGGGGGCAATAAAAAAGTCGACGTCGATAAGGTTCAATAAAAAAGGTATCAATTTCTGATTGTGATAGCTACATGATACAACGAGTTTCAGGGCAAATCATACATCCATTTTGTCGTGCGAAGTTTCTGTTAAGAAAATTGAACATGCTACATGCAAGCGAATTTCCTACCGCAGAAAACTGACAAACATGAAAGCCATCATTAGCAGTTATTATGTTTAAGAGTAGCATAAGGTAGAGAAAAAGGATTAGACATTCAGCTGGCATGCATATTTTTTTTTTTTTTTTTTTTTTGCTTTTTTGTTGCATTTATTGATTGATTTTTTTTTCGAAGTACTTTTTCTTATCAGACAGGGAACGGGATACACTTATTTGAGGGATTCGCACCCGTCCTTCTCTGCTGGAAAGAAAATTATTTAATTAAGGAATGAATGTTATTTTTTCATCGTTTACTGAAGTATAAACTACATCGGGTCACGAGCATAGTAAGTGAACCCCGAAGGGGTTTACGTAAACTTTGCTCGTGACCCGATGTAGTTTATACTTCAGTAAACGTTTAAAAAATAACATTCATTCCTTATATTTATATTATTAAACGATGCTTTTGATCAATAAAAAGGTAAACAAAAATAAGAAATACATATATAAGAATCGTTTTAAAAACATTGCCGGTCGAATTTTGCAAAAGTTTGGAACAGCCGCATTGTCACTGCCTACCAGTAAATTCCACCTCCTGCTGTAGATTTCACGTGCAAGTAGGCGTAGCGAGCTGTCACTCAATGTTTACCAGCCATTCAAGTACATGGCATGTTGTAGATTTCACGTGCTAGTTAGTGAGATGAGCTGTCACTTTAAAGCGCGTGACACAATGTAATTATTGACTTGTAAACAAAATTGACTCCCGCATCACTTAATTGGGTTAACAGAGAGCTCTGCACTGAAAATGTAAATATTGTAAGATGACCTGCTGTACGCCAAAAACTCTTGGTGTAACTAGCAGGGCAAGGCAGCAGTAAAATTAAGATTCGCCATGGGAAACAATATAACATTGGATATCTGTGAACATTTAGAGCTGACTGCATATTCGTACACATTGGTCTTTTCTCTTGCATTCAAAGTAAAACAGGTCAAAATCAATACCACAAGTGTCATGCGACATTGTCCACCAATGGACATGTACTAAACTTACACAACGGGTCTGACTACAATGCAAAGATATTGCATGCCGCTGACGAAGCTTCGCGCTAAACAGATTTATTCAGCAAATTCTTCTATTCAGATTGAAACGCTTAAGTCAGATCATAGAGATTATTATAAGTTTGTGATTCTGTAATTTTATGCCAGATATGATAATGGGTTAAGATCGGTGGAAAGCGCATGATATGGCAGAATGGTAACGTCTCTTAGAGCCAAGTGGTATTAGGTGTACCTGGTAACATGAATGCATACCACTGAATTTCTGAAGTATCACACCTTTGCCATGACGTTGCATAACTGATATGAAATATTTAGCACGCCAGCAATATAGCGACCAAGCTTAAAGATTGTCCTCTGCAAGAACCAGGGCCCGAGGTTATAAAACTTTTTTCATGCTCAGCTGAGTTGAGCATGAAATTTTACCTGCTAATAAATAGCAAATTACTGATAAGTACAGTTGTTTTCTTGCTCAGTTAAACGGAGTATGTAATTTTCCTGCTTATGAATATAAAAATGCCAACATTAGTTGGCATTTTCATATTTATCAGCAGAGAAATTTCATGCTCAGCTGAGTTGAGCATGAAAAAAGTTTTATAACCTCGGGGCCAGGTCTGTTTTGGAGTTTGCTGGGCATCACATCTCCTTCCCAAACCTGTTCTTGTCAGAAATGCAGCCGTCTGCTGGTAACTTTTCAATGGCCATAACATTATGTAACTAATGACTTTGTATTGTGTTTTCTTTTTTATTTATTTTTTTTTATTTTGACCCCTGTTGACGTCGACATGGCTATCATTCTGAAATGCATTGTGCTAGTCCAATTAAAGAAAACGATATTGATCCACATTGTTTAACTTACAAATGTGACTTTTTCAGTTTTCTGAAGATTTGACTCATTCGGGAGAGACTTTATATTTCGTGAACATATTTTGAAACACGTATTTGCTATTTTGGGTGGAAAAATTGAAAGTTTGATAATATCATATTAGAATAAAAAGGTTTTATAGACGTGTATCGCTTGTACCTTAAATGTGTATTATCTTTATACACATTATAACGATGGATCTGTATCCTGCTTTTTCAGCATAATTGGCTGACTGGTCTTCGAATTTTCATAAAATGTATGAGCAATAAAAGTACATAAAATTTAATACTTGTTAATTTGCTAATACAAGGCTGTTATTTTAAACAACGGAACTGCGTTCACGCATCAAAACATATTTCTCAATTGTAAATTAGGAGTAATGAAAATGTGAAATATTAACGGGGAATATTGAAATTACCATTTAACTATTAGGGCCGCGTCTTTTGATTATCGAAGCAAATCCGAAAAGTAAGTCCTAGACTCGTTTGTATATTGGATTTCATTAGGCAAATATAAATGTTCAAAGCCCATTAAGTTGATTGCGAAAACGTTAACAATGAAATCACGAGATACCAAGAATTTAGTGCATATACAAGACGTTTACTAATGCTGAACGATTTTATAACTAAACTTGCGAGGATCGCAAGTTTAGTTTTAAAATCCTTCAGCTTTAGTATACGGATTAGCACATGGAATATGTGCATTTTTTTGATGCATCACTGCATTTAAAAACCAAACTGTTTAATTTTGGACAGTTACCGCAATTATAGTAGATGGTCATAAGAAATTACCCGGTAGTGGGGTTAAGCAACGACAAGTTTCTTATCTGTATCGCAAAAGAAAGGGCTACTTGTCTTTTTAAAATTGTTTTCGTACCGACATGTTTTTCTAACCTATTTTGTAAAAAGCTCAGGGTTTCCATTATATGTACTGTTTCAAAATATCAAGGACGTGACGTCAGATTACGCTTGCATTTCAGTTTACCTCAAAGTTAAGATTTGAAAAACTCAGACACGGGTATCTTCGTTCCTTTCCAAAGATTACATGCTGAAACGAACAACTGATCTTCAAAGGTTGGTTTACACGGGGAAAAGTAAGTCATGCTGAAAGTCATCTTGAACAGGCTTAAACCACAAGCTGAGGAGATAATCGCTGAGGAACAGGCTGGGTTCCGAGCAGGAAAGAGCACCACAGAACAAATCTTCAACCTTAGAATCCTGTGTGAAAAGTATCTCCAACATAAGCAGAATCTGTACCGTGTCTTCATTGATTTCAAAAAATCCTTTGACAGGGTATGGCATGCAGCCTTATGGGCCACCATGCGGAAGTACAATATCAGTGCAAATCTAGTTCGCACCATTGAGCAGCTATACGACAAGGCTACAAGTGCAGTCCTGATAAATGGCAGCACAGGAGAATGGTTCAGAACAACAGTTGGAGTAAGACAAGGATGTCTTCTGTCACCCACCCTCTTCAACATTTTTCTCGAACGGATCATGTCTGATGCTCTGGAAGAACATGAAGGAAAGGTTAGCATAGGCGGCAGAAACATTACCAATCTGCAGTTTGCGGATGACATAGATGCTCTAGCTGAGAAAGAGCAGGAACTGGAAGCTCTAGTTGAAAGTCTCGACCAAACCTGCACAAGGTATAAGATGGAGATCAGTGCTGAGAAGACCAAACTGATGACGAACAGCGCAGACGGCATCCAGAGGGAGATCAAGGTAAAAGGGCAGAAGCTGGGTACCGTAAGCAGCTTCAAATACCTTGGAGCAATTGTCTCAGATGATGGCTCAAAACAGGAGGTTCTCTCAAGGATTGCACAAGCCACTTCAGCTCTTACTAAGATGAAACCAATTTGGAGAGATAATATATCTCTTGGATCAAAGGTGAAACTTACGCGCTCCCTTGTCATTTCCATATTTCTGTATGCCTGTGAATCATGGACCATGACAGCAGAGTTAGAGAAAAGAACGCAGGCCTTTGAGATGAGATGCTACCGAAGGTTACTGAACATTTCGTACAAGGACCATATAACCAATGAGGAGGTTCGCAGGAAGATCCAAGCAGCCATTGGAGAATATAATGAACTCCTTACGCTGGTCAAGAAACGGAAACTAAGGTGGTTTGGCCACGTCTCAAGGTCTTCTGGTTTAGCAAAGACAATTCTTCAGGGCAGAGTGAAAGGAAAAAGAAGAAGAGGTAGACAGAAGAAGAGGTGGGAAGTCAATATCAAGGAGTGGACAGGAATGGATTTTGCCAGCGCAACTAGGGCAGCTGAAGACAGGACAAGGTGGAAAGGGATTGTTTTGAAGTCATCTGTGGTGTCCCAACGACCTAGTAAGGTTATGGGATAGAATAGAATAGAATAGAATTACACGGGGACACATATGAAGTATACTATACCATGAGAACACTGATTATTTGTTATAGTTAGAGCTTTTTCAAATGTCATTACTTTTACTTGGTTTTCTGAATGTAGGCGTTATTTTTTTAGTGTAGATATTTATTAGATAACAGGTTACAATTAGCTGACCACTAATTACTGTTCTGATTATAAGTGGCAATTTGAGTGAAATGATTCGTGGCAGGCATAATGCACCTTATAAAGTGATGTATTTTTACAAGAATCAGTATGAAAATCCACGTAATCTGATTCTAAATAAGTTGTAAGCACAGCAGGCTAGGGCACCGTTGATCACAACAGTTTTACTATGTTGTATTTTATTTAAAGTGTATATAGGCGTTTAGGTCTTGTTTAGTATTATTTTCATTTTTCGTTCTGAATCTCCTATCTAAAGGTATAAATTCTTTTGTTATGATGGCAAGTTAAACAACAGCAAAAGACCTCTGACAGTATCAATGTATAATTGCCTATTTTTCGACAATTTTTGCACCTTCCTCGGGCAGCAAATGTTGAAATATTTGGCATTTATATGTAGACGTGTGTACAATAAAGACATTTTAACAGTAATTTTGAAAAAAATATCATGCCTCTAGACTAACTTAAACCGATTTAATCAAGAGGGGTAGGTGAATTTTTCAATCTCTGAAAATAAGTCCATTTTTTTGGTTTTCTAATATATCGAAATGTCAATTGATAACTATGCTAAAACTGACGTACACACTACTGTTACTGATATCATGCAATATTTTTTTCAATAATGACTTTAGCCTATTTTTAGATATAAAGGGTGTAAGTACCCCACCAACTTTTTCAGTTTTTCAGCTGTAGACTATCTTCCCCCCCCCCTCCCGTGCCTCAGCAAGCCACTCACATATAATGTGTATTATGATAGTAAACACATACATAGTACACACAGTATCATAGTACACACAGTATCTTTAAAAAACTTTTCCTGTTTCCATTACGTTTAATTATAAAATGTAGCTTTTTCCACCAAAAATTGAAGTCTACTTGCTAAAAAATCAGAAATTAAATTCACAGCCAGTTAGGGGAAGTTGATAGCAACAGATTTCAAGAGAAATTCTTGGGTATTAACATTACAAACGTCAGAGGTCCTTTCCATTTTACTCTTAAACATGAAACAAAGTTCAAAAGTTACAAACAAGGACACAATACCATTAATGTAAAATGTGAACTCTGTCCCACATTTAGAATAATCCTTTAACCTTAGTATGCATGCATCAAAATGAGTGACTGTATTATAGAAATGAATTTTTATCGATGTGTAAACGCCGGCGAATCACTCACAAACTGAATAGAGCCCGTTATGTTAAGTTTGTGAGTGATTCGCCGGCGTTTACACATGTGTAAACGCCGGCGAATCACTCACATGTGTAAACGCCGGCGAATCACTAACAAACTGAATAAAGCCCGAAGGGCTTTATGTTAAGTTTGTGAGTGATTCGCCGGCGTTTACACGTAAACGCCTGCGAATCACTCACATGTGTAAACGCCGGCGAATCACTCACAAACTGAATAAAGCCCGAAGGGCTTTATGTTAAGATTGTGAGTGATTCGCCGGCGTTTACACATCCATAAAATCCACAAAAATAAAATTCATTTCTTATAATTCCAACTCGGTCATTTTTTATCTTAAAATGTCAGCCACGTCGAGTATTTTAGAAACTGCCGCAAAGAAAATAGTCAAAGTAGTTCCGGATTTTTAGTTCAGGGGATTTATGGAAGTATAGACGCTTTTTTCTGTACGATCTTTGCCAATCAAAGGACTTCTATGCTTAACGCGTGAATTTTCCCCATGATTTAAAAGTTATACGGATCACTGACTTTTGCTTTGTATTTATGACTATGACTTGTAACTTGCATGGAAAATGAATTTTCAAGTGTTTGTGTCTATGTAAAGTACGTTAAACATACGCTGACGTTGACGTCATTGTTGAGATAAATTGTAAATCATCCTCAAACTGTTCGTTGAAATAATGATTTATTGTATACATTTCACCCTTTTTTGACTTACACTACTTACATAACAGACAACACTGGATAGTTATGACTATATGTATGTGACCTTGACCTCATTTCAAGGTCATGGTACACAATAAAATCCTTGAAGATCACAGTGCTACTGTTGACCATTCTTCTTCTTTGGCTTATTGAGTATCGTCCCCTCCCCCCCCCCCCCCCGTGACCCAGCTTCCCACTCATATATATTGCGTACTTGCATCGCATAAGTCTGCTGCATGAAGGAAATGCTGGGTCACGGGGGGGAAAGTACTTGTATTTTAGTTATAGTGAAGCGTTCTCTTTTGGCCGCTTTGACCGGAAGTATAACTGTGGTTTTGCATGTTTAAATATTTTTAGCCAGTCAGGCGTAACAAGAAGAACATCATTGCTTTGTATTGTGATATGCATGTATTTAGCATGCATTTATCACAAAAATGTATGAAATGAATGACTGATTTCAATATTTTTATTACCTCAAAATTTGAGGTATGCGAAAACCTTGAATTAAGGGTAGGTAGGGTCAGACTGGATTTTCTTGCACACCGGATAGAAAATGCCATTCTTTTCACCTGGGATAGAAAATCTTATCTTACCCTGGTGTTCTGACCCAGGACCGGAAAAAAATCACGAGCTGTCAGTGCATTGGTTGTATAGGAGCTCACGTACCTGCGTCGTCAGGTGACGTTGGCATTTTAGATGATGACGTCACGAAGACGGTAAAAATGACGCCAGTTTATGCATGCCAGTCGTTGACGTAAAGAGCCGAATGGCGGTCGTTGAAAGCGGCGCCTTCTTTCAAAATCAAATCGAAACCTCTCAAGCACTAGAATTACGCATTTTAAGAAGTTCTGAAGTTAAAACAAAACGTGGTGTGCAAGAAAAAGTATCTATCATTGATGTGAGGTGCGGATAGAAAAATCCGTCACTCGGGATCACTGTTCGGCATCACTCGGCAAGCCTCGTGATGCCGAACAGTGACCCTCGTGACAGATTTTTCTATCCACACCTCGCACCCATGACAGATCTTTATAATCTCCCCATGACTTTGGGTCTGAATCACAAATGATCTGATTTCATACGGCTTACATATTTGTGGAAGCTCCGCTAAGAAATATTTGCACACTTTATACTTTTGAAAATTCGGACCTGTCGCGACGGTCTAATGGGGAAAATCCTCGCCTTAATCGAAGAAGTCCTTGCGCTAAACTAGCGATGGAAAATTGAGTTGGAATTATTATACAGTAAACTGAAATCAGCACCGACTCGGTGTTATAATATAATATATTTGAGCCATGCCAGTCTCTGTGGAAGCCGGGCTTAGTGACATAAAAATGAAAAGTCAGATAACTGCGTCACTAGAAAGTATCAGCTATCAGCTTTTCTGAACGTTTCCTGAAAATTTGAGAGGGCTATCGTTATTTATTATGAAGATATGGGCTTTGGAATAATACAGGTACTGCAGAAGCGGAGGGAGAGGTTTGGATCCAGTAAAACATGTTATCATGACAAGTAAACAGCAGCAAATTTTCATTTTCCTCTTAAACATGAAAAAAAGTTCAAAAGTTACAAACAAGGACACAATACCATAAATGTAAAATGTGAGCTCTGTCCCATATTTAGAACAACCCTTTTACCATGTTTAAGCCCCTAGTAATCTTTTGCTGACCGTACCAAGGCGGCAGTTCTGTTGTGGTTCCTTGATGTTACATTGTGCTATGTCCGCTTGTCTATGTTCTTTGGCGGTTTGGTCACATGTTTTGCTACCCAATCTGCCATTTGTTTTGTTTTGTAAGTTAAAAATAAAATGGATAAAAATGGATGTTGATGCTGTTTTTGATTAGGGTAGCTGAATAGCCACCTGTTTGTGAAGGGAAAGAGCTGCTCATTGGGTTTTCCGTGCGTGTCTTTCGTAAACTTGTGTCAATTTTTCCGTTTGTGTGTGCTTCTTCCCCTATTGATTTTGATAGCGGGATGTGGAATTTGATTGTATTAACTCCTGATCATTGCCTGACTTTTGACTTATTATAATAGGAGGGATGCTTAATACTCTCGAGCACCTTATCACACCTTTTTTCTGGGGACCATGTCTGTGTACTGAATATTTTGAAACCGTCAATTTTTCTTTGGTTTATGAGTATATCCATCAGATACATAGACATAGTGGATTCATTATAATAGGCAGGTAATACTGACTACTCGCGAGCACCTGACCACACTTCTTTTTTTTCTGCGTATCTTAATATTTCGGTATTGTCAATGTTTCTATGGGTTTTTATTGGTTATAAGTTCGGACTTAGGATTTTGATACTGTTTTGTTTCTTAACATTAAAAATCTATCAAAATCTCTCAAAGAAAAAAATGCTCTGAATCTGCCAGAGTAAGTTTCTGTATTTATGGTAAAGTAAGGGAGAAGATTGATAAAAGTGTCCATAAATATATACGGGCATTCAATTCTTATAAGGTCTAATATAACTCCGCACAATTACTGGCATATCTAGTCGCTTGCCTGACTAGGACAGCCAATGCAGTTGGCGATATTATGATACATGTAACTTATTTCCAACGCCGTGCTGTGTAGATAGGATGTAACAACTCGAATATTCAGACTACCCGGGCATAACCGGCAAAATTTACAGTTCCACAGAATTTTGGTACATAGAAATTGACTTGTTGAGGCATGGGGGAAACATAGCTTTAAAATTTCCCTGTTTTCTATAATTTGATAACAAAGTTTAATTTACTCCAAAATATGATGTCTGTGTGTGAAAAGTTTTGAAAATAAATTCAATATCGTGTGGAAAGGTAAGCACATGTTTTTGAATCATTATGTTTTTGTATCCAACCGAAGTTTATTTTTCAACATTTTAGTGTGCAAATTTGCATTTCATGTAACAGAAGTCCGTTATAAATGGACCTACTGGGATAATGAACGCTTCAAATAAACTAATACATATTGATAATTGTTATTGTCTGCAAATTATATATTGTTCTTGGTTTGAATATAGGGATAATACATGTTTTTCATGCATCAACATATGGCATGCCTGTGTCCTAAGAAGTTGATTGAACTTAAACACGAGCCTTTGGTCGAATGTTCAAACTTCTTCCGAGGGGAGTGGGAAAACTGAGTACATAAAACCTTCTTAGTAACAGAGGGCAAGCTCATTGTTTTACCTTCCTCTAAGTCTCTTATAAGGTCTCGTATATTACAATTTTAAAAAGCTTCCCTCTTAAACCACTGTGCTGATTGAAGCCAAGTGACATATGGAACTTCACCTGGTCAGAGGAACGTAAGGAATGTTCGAACAGTTTAAGGAATGAATTTCATTTTCTGAGGTTTATCGAAGTGTAAACTACATTGGGTCACGTGCAAAGTGCATGAACCCCGAAGGGGTTCATGTAAACTTTGCTAGTGGCCCAATGTAGTTATCACTTCTATAAATCTCAGAAAAAAATAACTTCATTGCTTAAATTTACATTCATTTCAATCAAAATCTCGATGAAAAATTATACATAAGCGCTAAAATTGAAACAGTAAAACATGTAAACGCAGTTTTTCTGCTGGCAGCGGAACAGCGTAAATGACGTCATGACGTCGCCGATGTCCAATCAGACTGTAAAGAGTCATTGTTTATTTTGACGTCATTGACGTCGCGTGGCTCAATGTAATTATTGGAATGTAAACTACATTAGGTTCCAATGGTTTACTATAGGGCTTTTCAGTAAATACACCAAGAATGTAAATATTGTGTTATGAACGATTGTGTTATGAACAAGTCGGCCTTTATATCAATATACGGTAGCAAAAAAAAAAAAAAAAAAAAAAAATATTGCTGCTTGCTCGCGCAGTCACCTGAACTTAGACGAGATGCATCATACAGCGATCTGTAAACGCTATTTTCTGGAGTAAGTATCGAAAGAAATCGGTATAACAATCCTTAGAGATAACCGAGCAAGTTCTAGAAGTAATTTCATAATTTCTATTATATCTTGACTTGCTGAGGGGCGGCAGAATTCAAATTCCTAATAATCTTGAAAATTGAATGCCAAGGTCTGAAGCTATCTTATTGAAATAGAAAAGGGTATAACGTATTTATCTATTATATCTAGTGGGTCAGTATTGAATGGTACATGCAACTGATTATGATAATGATAAAAGGCGAGTAATGGAATAAAAAAACAACAACAAGGAACCTGCAGTTGTGGGGTAATCAGAATGTTATCCCTAAGAACGTATCTGTATTTTATACTGCTTAAGAGGATATTATATGTATAGACTGTTTAGAGCGCTAGGCTTGATGTTATAGACTGGTCCCACGACAAAAACTATCGGTCAACCCGACAGTAAATGGGTACCTAATTCAAATTAGGGACGGATAAAAGACAATGTCTATATAATGTGCTCAGGATAGAGTGCTAACTGCCCCCCTTAGGCCACGGATGCAGATGCAGCTCTATTCCGTATTTTCCGTTTCTAGCGTAATACCGAGCCAACTCACAGACATAAATAGATACAAACAGGAACATCCCGCCGATCCTTTCATCTGTACAGCCTGGTCAAAACCTAGTATTTAGAGTTCAAGTATTGCGTGCCTTGGCGGGCTGGCTCAAAAGCAACGCAAATATCACCTCTCAATTATAATTGCGTCATGCTGTAATTTCTAAGGCATCATTACGTAAAAGGTAGAAATGCCAATACTATCTCGTCAAAGACACGCAAAATCTTCTTCGTCTTAATCTTACATTTGAGCTGATACCTGAAGAAAAATAACTATTTCGTGAAGCAAAGAGACTTTGTGTACATGTACATGCGCAGTCAAATAAGGGATTGCATTGTTCTCCATTTGTATTAAACCATGCCCAGTTTCATGTCAATGACACATGCTCTGGAAAGATTACGCATGTGCGCAGGTCGGTTTTAGTATGCGACTTTAGCGTATTAACGAAGACATTTTCTCGAAGATGCGGCTCTTGTATTCTGCGTATGTCTTATGTTTATGGATACTATCTTGGTGGCAAAGGCACCGTGACACGTGTTTCTGTTTTGAAAAGTGTTCGCCTACTTAAAAACTTAATCTGATCCCATAGATCATTCTTTCTCATTGAAACAGTATCAGCGATTTAACAATATATCGATGAGTATGCCTATTATCACAACCGTAAGCGGAACTGTAGTCATATTTAACTCAAATTTAACTTGTGCTTATATCGATAATATCGATGAATATCGGTAATCGCAATTATTTCAGAGTCGTTAATGTCGTGTTATATGACTCCTTGCTGAGGAGTGAAGGCGAATCACTTCCGGAACAAGCTCCGCTGACAGAAATCGGCTGAGAAATTACTGCGTGTGAAGTTGATAAGGTATAGAGTTTACAGAGTATCTAAATGATTTAATGAATTATTTATTCAATTACTTCATGATTACACAAATTTGATGTCAGCATAACTGTCTTTCATTACATTTTATTAATGGTAATAATTTATACTAAATCAAGGAATAATGTATGTCAATGGGTTGTATATCTAGTACCAAGATCAGTAAATTTTTGGAGGAAACAAGATCTTGTAGTAAGAAAACTCACCTATATTTTTTATAGAGGAAGTTCTTGAAGACGTAATATAGGGTATACTTGTATGCGCTGACAGGCCACACACGTACAATGCAGACACTGCGTTCCAAGATACATGAAAATGTTACCGCGCCAATGCCTAACGTCCCATAAAACGCGACGTCTGATCAGGGCCCCATGGTTTGCATAAGACTTACAGCAATTTATGCAAATGATTAAACAAAAACAAACCTTGACTCCTAAAGTGATAAATGGACTTACACAATTTAAAGGGATAGAAGAGTCCACTAGGAATAGGAGGTGGTTGCGGGCGGGAGCTGGCGCTGGATAATTATCAGTGCTCGGTAATAGTAGGGCAAGGCCTACTGTGCTTGCAGTAGGTGCGGGTGGGTCTCTTGGACATTTTTCTCTCGCCTATTATCTCTCTCTTCTTTCTTTCACTCTATGGAGGACGTCTCGATATAGAATGAAAACTGTCTCAAAGAGCAGTTAAACCCAAAACCAACCAATCAGTCACTAGGCACAAATGGGTTAATCAGCAGCGGTTTTAAAATACTGGAAATGATACCCTACGATGTTTTATATCCGGGTTACATCTCATGATTGGAATTTGATTTTTGATCGCATTGAAATCATTTCTCGTGTTTAGAAACTGCTGTTCTTTATTTCTCGTTTTTAGTAACCGCTGTTTTTTAACAACTTTTTCTGTAAAGTTTTCTTTGGTAAAGTATGTGTTATCAAACTTTCATAATTCAAGATCGTTGTGTAAACTGAACTCTTGCTAGTGATTGTTTTGTGTCTAAATTTGAGTATACATGTAGTATATATAAACTTATTTTGACTGGTACTTTCTGAGAGGTGTGAGAATAATGTCTTCTTTCAAGACGTCTTTAAATTTTTACTCTAAAACCGTCTGATACTCCTGTCGAAATGGCGGATCATATTTGGAATACTGTTTTCAGATGACTCCTCCCATTACGTCTTCTCAAGTTAGGTCTTCTGTGCTGAAACATAGTTTTGACTCGCTGTGTGAAGTCGTTTACTTCCACTCTAAACGTTTACTCTCATCTGATCTTTGTGTCAAAATGTCACCGCCAATTCGATACTATAAGTATCTTGATGGGTGCGAGGTGTGGATAGAAAAATCCGTCACGAGGGTCACTGTTCGGCATCACGAGGCATGCCGAGTGATGCCGAACAGTGATCCCGAGTGTCCACACCTCACACCCGTGGAAGATACTTTTTCTTGCACACCACGTTCTGTTTTAACTTTATAACTTGTTAAAACGCGTAATATTAGCGCTTGAGAGGTTTCTTTTTGATTTTGAAAGAAGGCGCCGCTTTCAACGACCGCCATTCGGTTCTTTACGTCAAACTGACGTCATTTTTGCCGTCTTCGTGACGTCATCATCTAAAAAGCCAACGTCACTTGATGACGCAGATACGTGACCTCCAATACAACCAATGCTTTGGGTGCTCGTGATTTTTATCCGGTCCTGGGTACGATAACATGGGTGAGATAAGATTTGTAGGTACAGGGGAAGCACGCGGATATCCTTATCTGGTGTGCAAGAAACTGTGCTAAAACTCAGATAACAGGAACACCAGAACAGGCTGAACAGCCTCTGAAGGTGCATATTGATAGTAGTCTCTGGGTTTTGGTCCGAGGATGTAACTCCATTGATTGAATTTGTAAAGGTTTTTTCCAGTAAGGATGCTAAAAGGTGAACTCCCATTAAGTCTCTTAAAGTCTGTTAATGCCAAAATGTCTGTGTCCTCTGATCTACTGTGCTAAGCCGTCCACTGCCATTTGGTCCATAGTGCCAATACTTCTCATTTGGGTTAATGTGTCAAACACCTAAAGCAAGCCAAGACTCAGGAAAAACTAATGAGAAATTCTTTTCTCTTTCTATCATACCCACTTACATAACAAATGTCGTTGGTGCACCACATATGATTTTACAACAATCCTTATCCACCTTGTCCTGCAAACTAAAGTAGGAAGGAAAGTTCTCAGGAACTAACACAATTCAATCTATGATCCCACCCAAGACAGCATGTGGGCCCATATGCCATGTAGGTGGTCACGGGGTGTGCCTTAACATCACCAACAATAAAGCAATAACAAACATAGCAACAAACAACACATAAAACAACCAAGAAGAACCAAAACAGAAGTGCCGCCTTCGAACTGCCAGTAATGAAATTACTAGGGCGCTTAACCGGTTTGTGGTCGACCAACCCTCGCACTTGGTTCTGCCTTGGTTCATCAGACAAAGTCCATTCATAGGGAATTAAACAAACTTAAAAAGAGCGGAACATTGGCACATTTTTTTCACCTTATCCAAATGTTATAAACAGTGAAGCTTTGATGGTCATAACTCAGGTTTTCACTTCTGAAGATTATTCATTGACAATATTTTTACAGTTCTCGCAAAGATTTTATTATCTGATTAAATGAAAAAAAGCTATTCTGGTGACTTTAAGCCCTTGTCATATTTTTACAGCTTGGATAATAATACAGCGACTCGATTTGACAACTGAAGCCACAAAAATAAAGAAACAAGACAGTAGCTAAAAGTGTTGTTTGCTCTCGCCTGTGACCCTTTTAGGAGCAATGTCATTTTGTCAGATGTGTTTCAGCTAAAGTATTTAGAGATATACCACAAAATTCTAAAAAAATGGGACACCTGAAATAATAACTTTGATCGTTCTATAACAATGCTTTTCTTACAATGCAGTAAGGCATCTAAAAGATGAGCTGGAATGGCAAACATTGCAGACCCTCATCAATCAAATCTAGGCATGCACAGTGAGATCAGGCCCCGAGGTTATAAAACTTTTTCCATGCTCAACTCAGCTGAGCATGAAATTTACTCAGCTGATAGATATGAAAATGCCAAGTAATTTTGGCATTTTCTGATTCATAAGCAGAGAAAATTTCATTCTCAGCTAAATTGAGCAAAAAACAACCGCACTTATCAGCAGTTAGCATTTTAAGAGGTAAAGTTTCATGCCCAGCTGAGCTAAGCATGGAAAAAAATTTTAACCTTGGGGCCAGGCCATTTTATCGTAGAATATACGCGGTAATATATTTCAAAGAAATGTTTGGAATACTGGGTTGGTCAGTTGGAGCGAATGTGCCGAGAAATATTCGGCTTTCATGAGTTTTAATGGAAAGGCAAAGGCCTGTTGTGATTACAAGTAGGTTCGGGATGAGGCTCTTTGCATTTATAACCCTCATATTGGGGGTGGTGTAATCACGAAATGGGCGTTTAGCGCTTTGCTTGCGATGCTTTTGTTTTCCTCAGTTTTTCGGTGGAGAGAATTTAGAAATACGTCACTTTTACGTTCCCATCAAAAGTAAACTAGGATTGTGCGATTACTATTTATGCCGAGGACCAATAAAAAAAAGTTTTATCCGAAAAAATTATGTTCTTCAGTAATTAAACTGCTAAAATTTTAGTTTGAGTGACGTAGTTTCAGTCCATTTTCACGTTTTTCATAAATGTCATTGACTTCCACGAACAAATCTAAACCTGGCATTTTCTTCATGTACTTGTATATTGATCAGACGTGTCTCCAGCTTTCACACGCCCTCTGCTGTAGAATAACTATGCAGTCGGATACGTATGACGTAAGTCTCGCCATGATTTACGTAATATTTGATATTTTAATTTGTGCTTGGCAAAACCTATGTCGGGTTAATGACTGTCGTTTAAGTTTAAGAAAAAATGGCAAGTTTCTGTTCATAAGTTTTATTGCAGAAGACTTTCGCGTCTGTGTTCATTTTCAGTGCTGACGGCACGATTATCCATACATATAACTTGAAATTGCGAGCATTATTAAGGGCCGTCCACACTATCATTTTTTCTTGTACAACATAATTGTACAATAAAGTATGACCAAGAAAAAGTGACAATTATGAGGTGTATACACGATCAAATTAAATGACATTTTTTATTGTCCAATGAAATTGAACAAGAAAAAATGATAGTGTATACACCTCATCATTGTCAGTTTCTTGTGTTTTTGTTTACAATGCTGCTGCTATAGATCGCCGACGGTATTTTGGACGCTCAACAAACAATAACATAAACACAAAAAGGTGAAACAGGTATATGGACTCGTCCAAAAGTAAAATTAAAGCTAGTCAAGTTTGTCTACTTATGTATCAAAAACATGATTGTCACTATACAAACAGTGGCGGAAAGGATACAGCACAGCAGTTAATAGGTTTCAACAGTATTATGATGGGTTCGAGTCTCACCATTTTTAATTTTTTTTTTTTTGCATCTAATATGATAATGGTTATTCACAAATGTCTTGATTTCTTCGTGCAAATTTTAGCGAGTATTAAATGAGTATAAGAAAGTTCCCAAAGGAACATTTTGAACTTTTACTTGCTGTTAGAAAGACGTCTTATATCAAAATGAGTGACACAAAATTATCAGTCGTACAAAATGTTCTGAAGGTTTCTGTGATATACATTTTTCGCGTAATTGAGTGGCGTCACGAAGACGGTACATTATGACATATACGAACAGTGAACACTGATCAGCCTGCGCACTGACCAGCCTATTCTGATTTTTTTTCTTGTTCGCGAAATAGCTACGCAGTAAAAAGTGAAGCATTTGATCAGTATAATGCAGCTGCACAGGCTGATTTTTGCATTTGCCATATGCACATAAGTTTTACGTCTCTTTTTCTAAGTGATGCCACTCAAATGAACACCATATCGACACTCGATTTAAATTATAAAATTATAAAAGATAACTCATTAAAAATAAATAAAAAATGTATATATATAAAAATTAAGATACGCAGATGAGTAACAAAAAAAAGATAGATAGAATGGGACTCGAACCTATGTCCACACGAGTCAAAAGTATCATGAATCCAGTGCTATAGCCACTGCGCCAGTGGAACATTTACGGTATACCGTATGCATGCTAAAGCTTAAATAATTATCATTTTTGCATTATTATACCTGAAACACCTAAATCATAGTAAAAATGGACTAGGCCCATATTCGATAACGCCACATAATAAACTTCGATCTATACAGATTCTCTTGCTTCTGATTGGCTATTTGATGGCTTGTTTGATAAGTTATCATTGAAAATAGGATGAGTTTCTATTCATCATTTTTTCTTGTACAATACGAAAAATAATCATTTTTCGCTGTATACACGATTAAATTAAATGACATTTTTTGTTGTCCAGTAAATTTGTACAAGAAAAAATGATAGTGTATACGGCCCTTTAGTACGTGTATACTGTTTACCAGTATCAAACAATGATTACCGACGGCTTTACGACACAAGATATGTATATGGGCTACGTAGCATTTCAAAGATCACAACTTATAGTTAGATTGTGCAGAGCTATACTATGACTAAACAGGACAGTAATATGAAATCAGCTTATTAATTCGAATATAAAACGGGATTGTTCCCTCTCTAGTATGACCCGTCATACCTAAGTCAGCCTTATGAAAGTCTATGGTTGTTTCCCTTGCAAAACAATCCCAAAGATCTAGATCCGCGGATCTAGATTTTTGGGATTGTTTTGCGATCTAGATTTTTGGGAATGTTTTGGAAGGGAAAAAACTCCTTCTTATAGCCGAAGAATTGCCTTGGTTTAAACATATTTTATTTCATCAATGATTTCACATTACAACATATAGACAACATAACTAAACACAATGAAAGGGATTAGAACGAAAGGTAATAGCTTATATAGGCCTTACAAACCCCATTATCACTAGAAAAAGTAAACCTATTCAAAGCTGAAGAGCAAGTCAATTTCAAATGCTTACAACGTTAATTCGGTTATAAGATGTGAGGTAAACCTTCCAAAATTACAGCAGATATGTAATCTAGATCTGTCTTATAGAACGGAGCTAGATTTTCTAAGTGTTATAAGACGGGTCTAGATTTTTAGGGTTGTTTTTGAACAGAAAATGCTATATCCCTATAAAACTTATGTAGATTTTGGGGGATTCTTTGAAAAGAAAAATGTCTTATTACCGAAAATGTAGTGTAAGAACTATTTCAGCTAAGGAAGTCTAAAAAGATGTGAATATGATCTTTCCGCATTTGTTGGAGTAAATGTGCGTAGGTTCACAAACGATTCAGAAACAGTGTGTTGAGGAAATGGCTGTCAATGTTATTCTCATGAGCATTCTACTATTCCTTGTATTTATTGTTCTTTATAATTAGTTCCTGTTGCACAAATGTTTCAGCACCCGTCAATTAAGAAGCAAACTTTGCTTTAAGGCTATGCATTTTAAAAATATGTCCAACTTGTGGCTCTTCATTAAAGGTCATTTGACCCCAAAAATCGAAGCTTATGATGTTTAGAAGAAAATGCAATAATCCACTATTAGATCTAATTGACTTATGATGACGTAAGCTAGATCAGTCAGCAGATGTCTGAATTAAGTTTGGCCCGATTTATGGTTGCATTTAGAATAGATAAAGGACGTAAGTGCGAAAAAACTGCTTCTCAGTCATTTGTTTCGGCCTTGTTTGTCCTGAGAAGTTGCTGATTCTTGACTTGGTCTGAGAGTATTTTCTTTTTAAGGAATGAATTTCATTTCCTGATTTTTATCGAAGTATAATCTACATTGGGTTGCTAGCGAAGTTTACATGAAAGTAAAAAGATAGGCAATGATCAGGAATTAATACAATCAAATCCCAATTCCGCTCTCAAAACCAATGGGGAACCCCTTCGACTACACTGGGTCGCGTGCAAAGTAAGTGAACCCTGAAGGGGTTCATGTAAATTTTGCTAGCGATCCAATGTAGTTTATACTTTGATAAACACCAGAAAAATAAAGTTCATTGCTTACATGTATATTTACGTTTTATTCTATCTATTATATGACCACAATTGGCTACAGTTGAAGCAGAACAAATATTTATACGCAGTTTTTCTACTAACAGCAGAACAGCGTCAATGAAGTCACAACGACGTCATAACGTGCAATCAGATTGAAGAGAACAATGGTTGATTTTGACGTCATTTAACGTCATGTGACGTCGCGTGAACCGATCTAGTTATTGAAATACAAAGTACATTACGTTCTAATGGTTTATCACAGGGTTTTTCCATTAAATGTACTGATGGATGGAAACCTTTACTGATAGTAGCACGTGACTGTGACGTACGTTGTCGACCTTGATAACTGATCCTTACTCAAAACACTTGATGAAATACGATACCGCATACCTGTATTTTCTACCGATTAATTTTGGATATGGAACTCAACTCTAGGATAAGTTGGACGTGTGCTGACTTAAGGCTGGCGCCTTAAGCGTAAGCCAAACTTGTTTTAGAACTGGTTTTCCCTGATATCCTTTGTTTTAAATTGGAACCTCCGGGCTGCTAAAGCTCGCACATACACCCCACGAGAATGAGGAATGGTCAGATACAGCAAACGAAAATGAAAAATCGTCAGAAACACCGAATGTCGATGTTTCGGACGATTTTCATTTTCGTTCCGGTATGTGTACTTTTTTGCAGAGTGAATGTGTTCTTTTCGTTCCTGTATGTGTTCTTTTTTTCCAGAGGCAACCTTGATTTAAACGGATTTCCGAACACTTGCAACAATTGATGAAAGTATCAAAGATTTTGTCACTGTAGTCAAGTTTACAAATACATGTAAAAAGTTATCTTTTACATTACATTAGTCGTGGCGAGTATTTACATTTCAGGATGGGTTTCCAGACTGTCAGTGTTCTCTTGCGCCGCGTATAACTTCAGAATTGTTCCACATTTCACAAGATTTCATTGGTCAAAAAACGTGTATGTCAAAATCTAGCCAATAATATCAAAAGTCAATGAATATTTAATCTTCGCTTTCCCCAGTCGTACTGCACTGCGTGAATACTATCACTCTGTCAGATATCAATTCAAAATGTCTCTCTTGTTTGTAAATTTGCAATAGAAATTTTATCGAAAACAGACGCAGATATTCAAAACTTCCATTTTTTTCGTTGTAGATCTTCTTTCGATTTCTGCTTTCGGTTTAATAAAAACAAACAGTGCATCATGTTGGCCATGTCCTGATCAGGCTCTGCAGTGTTTGCTATCTAGCTGAGTCTCGATCTTGTTCTTTATTAGTGCTGTTCTGAATTTGGTCAGCTGAAGCTAATGGCTGAACAAGCAGTGCGCATCCTGGTCGTACTGCTCTTGGGGAGCAGAGCGATCGTGATTTGCAGTGTTTGCAAACCGCCTAAGCCATGAAGCTGCACTAAATTTCCCCGCCTTATTTGTCCAAAGTGTGAGGATTCTAACATCAGAACGAACTGTGCAGATCCTGGTCCGGCTGCTCCTACAGAGCAGGATCTGCAAGATCTGCCATCATACACAATTATTATTAGTATGGTTACTAGACTGCCTTGGTTTCGCAGACGGTTTACATGGCTGATATTGTATGCCTGCATACCTCGATCAGCCCGCTCCACCGGGGTAGTCTGGTCCTGGTATGCAGTGCATGCCAACGGTCGTACTGTGCTTAGTACATTTATATAATTTCCTTGAATATTTGGACTTTGATTATTGAGCTAACATTGCAGATCTTGGCCGGACTACTCTATGAAGGGGTCTTATGAGGATCTGCAATTTCTGCGCGATGACAACGTCACGTTGTAGCATATTTAAGCAAATTTCAATGTGTAATTGAAGGCTAACATCTAGGTTTGCATTAATAATTGAAGGCTAACATCTAGGTTTGCATTGCAGATTCTGATCAGACAGCACTACTCGAACTGTCTGATCGGGATCTGCAACGGATGTACTGTGCCTGTTATTATGGCGTAGCTGTTCTAGTTACTCGGACACTTATACTCGCGCAAACACTGCGGGCCCTGTTCCGCTGGTCTATCCGGACCCGTCGGGTAATTACGGTTATAAAATGACTTAACACTTTCATACGGCTATTCCGATAGTTTCCGTCTTAAATCAAAACGATATATATTTTATTATTATCATCACTATTTCACCGTCACGATGCCTCATTCATAGTTTTGCCTCAATGATTGAAACCGCAACGAGTCAAGACACGACTCGCATGGACTAGAAATTGTTAAACCGGTTTCATTCATAACAACTGAACGTTGAATGCAGTCTCGTGCAGGCGAAGCCATGCGTAAATATATTGGCACCCAGCACCGTTCTAAGTAGATTTACAAGTGTTGGCGTAATGAAAATTTTCTTTAATCCTCTTTAGTGAACTCATTACTAATTCTGTCATTACTGTTGTTAGTACCTGTATAACATGCTGTATCTTACACATATCTCTCCTCCTCCCTCAATTCTCATATCTCTGTTTTCCCCACCCAAGTAGTTAAGTTTCTGTAGGCCGCTGTTACAATGTACCCCTCTCCCTTCTTATATTCTTTCTTTTAGCCACACATTTGTACTCCCGCGAAACTCGTTTAGTATTATTATTATTGATATGCCATGTGTATTTTTTCTATATTCTGTATGCATGTACTCATATGTCACTATGTAGTGACCTGAATTTAATAAAGTGCTAGTTGAGTTGATTTGTTTTGAAATCAGGTCAATCTCAAGATTGACCGCGGTCCATTTTGGAATACCTAATTGAACTGCTCAATTTTTAGATAGGTCATTGTCGCTACCCAGTGTCTAAATTGCGGTTGTGAGTGCCTACCGACATAGCTCACTTGAGTCATATTCATGAAAGTTATTGTCAACTCTTCACCTAGAGACATAATACAAAATACACTTCCATTTAATCTGCGCCGATAATATTTTTTTAAGAGTTTTCTTGTTCTATTTCCTTTTTTATTTTTCTGTTTTTTTTATGACTGAGAAATCCTAGCATAGCGACGTACACACTGGTATTATTAGTGTACGTTTCTGGTTACTTTTGCAGGAGCAAGTGTAACGTGATTTTTATTTTTAGGATGATTTTCGAGGTAATTACACTGACATACATTTAACTTAGATTACAGTATGCCATTAGCGCATCATGTTTTTATTTTTTTTGGAACAATAATTTCAAGTTGGACGAAGATCGTGATAAAAATTTCCCTCAAATATTATATACAATAATGTGTGCCGCCAGTCAATAAAAAATCCAACTTTAGAAAGTTTGTACGTGAGAGGTATAGCGTCAAAGAGTCTATGTGGCATGTTCAACAAGAAAGATTCAGATAAGCCTGCGTATCCATGAAGACCGATTATAGTCAACCTTATTCGCATACACAATCCTTTGTTCCTGGAAATTCTTATATTTGAAAAGTGAGGACTGATTCGACTGAGCTGATCAGCTGCTTGATTTTAGTAGTTACAGAACGTATATGACCAAACGCTCCTGTTCAAGCGACGCCACTTTTATATGTATACTAAATGACAAAAGTTCTGTACGGATATTGATTTAACATCCGTGCAGAACTTTTGTCCTTAAAGTATTTGAACATTGCCTCCTTTTGCACGGATACCACAAAAACTGTCTTACCTGTCTCTGATAATTTAGTTTGCTTCCGTCAACATGCACAAGCTTTTCAGTACCAGGTTAACATTCTGTAAAACAATATTTGACATGCTATAAAATTTCAATGTTTTGGAACAGTTAGTCCTGTGCAAACAGTGAAGTCCTACACCAGACTGCTCCAAAAGGGAGAGTCTGATCAGGGTCTACATTATTTGCCAGTCCATCTGCATCTTTTGAACAAATTGTAAACGAATTGTAAACGCATTTCAAATGGATCGAAAACTAAACTGTCACATTGTAAGGAAAAGTACGGCAATTATCTTAGCTGTTCCAATTATCTTAGGTGTTCCAATTATCTTAGGTGCGCTCAAAAACAAATAAGAAAGAAATATATACAGAAACTGACCTGGGTTCTTGGAAAACATTGCAAGGTAAAGCGATAGAAAGCTCTTTTCCAAACAGGTGATCATTCAGCTACCCTAATTGAAATAGATCAACATCTGTGGCCGTATTTATAAAACCACTAAAGTGGTTGCTATGCTGTTGCTAAGGCTGAATTTCTATGAAGGAGATTCCCTTCAACTGTGAAATTTACTCTGGAGGAACATTCTGAAAAAGACTGTTCCTCCGGAGCCAATTTCATAGTTATAGGGACTCTCCTTCATAGAAATTCAACATTAGCAACGGCATAGCAACGACTTAAGAGGTTTTAAAAACAGATCAACATATGTTATCTATTTTTTATTTTAAATAACAAATCAAAACAGACAGCAAAGTGGTCCCCTACTACTTTACTAATTTCAAATTATCATCCTCACGGACTGTATGATTTACGAGTTCGGACTTATAATTTGGGTTCATCCACCACTTTTACAAAAGAAAAAAAAAGAAAAATACATCATGGATTGCAATCAGCCTATGGAAGATAGGCCCAGGGTAAATCCTTTCAAACGCCATTTCTCCGTCTTGAGTATTAGGCAATTCCATGGACTTTTTCATAGTCTCAATATAGTCTTCCCTGTTGCAAAGATTTATGTGACGGGACGTTAGGCCGCAATAATGTAAAGTGAATGAATACTCTGTGGGGGGTGGGGGGGGGCAACTCTGGCGTTTTTTTTTTAATTTTTTTTATTTATTTTTTTCTTCCTACTCGTCAGGGATTAACTATAAAAGGAAAGACTTTACTCCTGTAATAGAACATTTTTCTCCTTTTAGAGAGCTGCTTCATCCAAGGATTCAAATAGGAAGTCACAAAAAGTGTCTTTGTTTGAAACGAAATGACGGAAAAAAACATGCAGATCCATACATCTGAAAGAAGTTAACTGAATCAGCAGTCAAACTGTTAAATCTATAAGATAAGAATGAGAAATCAGAAGGCTAGACGTTCAGAGACATTGTAAATTTTCAGAGGTAGAACTCGTTGACCTTTTAGGGAGACACATCAATTCAGAAATCTTTGCAGACTGAGTTGCTATCTCATCAGTTTCGCAATAGCCCCGGAAATATAGTATACCTCAAAATTATTGAGAATTTTTTGCAAAGTGAACAGGAGATGATATATATAAGCTTCAAGCTTACTTTCAACTCCTGATTTATTTGTTATATGTCTATTATGTTGTAAACTTATTCTCGAATAAAATAGTGTTTAACCCAAAGTGAAAATTAAGCACTGGTAGTGGACAGATCATGTACATACTTGATATCTTTGTTTATTACTTAACAACATCCCTCTGTGAACTGTTTAGCATACCAGTATTAATTTTTTCCCCTTGACTTGTGCCGCCCAGAGATTTTTTGTCCGTCTGGAAAATTATGTACCCTTACCAAATAAAATCGATATTTGTGGAAAAGATAATGACAAATCAGTTGATTTTTAATGGTTTTCTTATCTAGTGATAAGGTGCTAGCGAACTGAAAACAAATAAAATCATCGTAAACGACTGCGTAATACCCCGCCACTGCAAACCTTTCATAGCTTTTTTTTTTCATGATTTCATACTTGTATATAGCTACAGGACTGGGGCAGATAATTAACTTCCTTCTGATTAAATTTTAACCATCACTAGAAGCTATTATTGCTTTGATCATTTGTTACATGTTTCATAAAAATTCATTTCAGTTCTGATTTTCTGATTTTATACATGTATATATGTCCCGTGGCAGGGGCAGATAACCTTGCTGGACTAAATTCTGGTTGTAAAATAAAGCTAATGCTACTTATGTCATTTCTGTGAAATTGCATAAAGATATACCAAAAATCTGATTTTATATGGATTTTTTCATGATTTAATACATGTATATAGCCCTGTACCAGGGCCAGATAACCCCTGGGGACAAAATTTTGATCATGACAGAAAGCTTATATTGCTTCGATAAGCTGTAGCAAGTTTCAGGAAAATCGCTTTCAACCCTGATTTTATACAGAATTTTTCATGATTTTATACATCTATAGAGCCCCTGGGGCAGGGGCAGATAACCCCTGGGGACAAAATTTTGATCATGACAGAAAGATTATATTGCTTTGATAAGCTGTAGCAAGTTTCAGGAAAACCACTTTCAACCCTGATTTTATACAGAATTTTTCATGATTTTATACATGTATATAGCCCCGGGGCAGGGGCATATAACCCGGGTGGACGAAATTCTGCTAACAACAGATAAAATATATCAATTCAATCATTTCTGTGAAATTTCATTATGATATTTCAAAGTGTAAAGGAATAACAGACCAAAAACCACTTTTGCGACACTGACAAGGGCAATAACTCTGTCACAAGATGTCGAAATTTGCCCATTAACAATCCCAACCGAGATATTCCCAAGGCCAATTCATATGCCAAGTTTGAAGAAAATCCGTTAATAAATACTCAAGTTATCGAACGGAAACGAAGTGCTCACGGACGGACGGACAGACGGACAGACAGACGTACGTACGACGGACGGACAGACACACGGACAGTCAGCGGGAAAACATAATACCCCGCCACTAACGTGTGGCGGAGTATGAAAATTATGTGAGCTTGTCAGCTGTAAATGCTGCTGGCTTTCAAACACATGACTTCATTTCGAAAAAAGTGCCCGAAATCGGGGAAAATTGCAAATTTGACAGAGGGTATGTTGCTTTGATTCATTCTTATTCCATACATCTCGACGGAAACGGCACGAAACCATATTTTGGGTAAAGGTTAGTAAACGTGCTTTTAGGGATATGAGTTTTGACATGATTATCTATACCTTGCCAAACATATTCCGTTCAGATCACTAGCAGATCAGTCGATTAGCTGTTTCTGATGCCTTCAATATTCTTCCTGTATTATAACAGCCAGTTCCTGACTCAGAAACTGGAATCAATAAGATTAAACCATGTAAAATATTAAAGGCACCATTAATAATGTGGATGATGATGAACAATGGAGAAAATAAACTATTTCACGTGAGAAATTCTACTATTTCACGTGAGGAATTCTATTTCTAGCAAAGGTAGTATAGCAAAACATAGACGAAATCAAGGGACATATTTTTACAGAGGTGTACCCTGGCCCATCCTTACCTACCACTGACGAAAGAAAATGCATCATATTGTCATTTTTGTATATCAAACTTGAAAAAGAGGTTCTTTTATTATATTTTACGCATTTAAAATATTGTTGAACATGTATGGCTAGTATTCTGGTTGCCAAATGAAGATTTTAGGTGCAACCCAAAAAAATAGTCCGCACAAAATGTTTTTGCACAAATGTGTTCACCAACATGTCCGTACACTGAAACTGAATGATGCTACCTTGGCATCATTGGGGAAATGAAAATATTCAAGATGGCGTCCAAGATGGCCGCCAAGGGATAAAATCCTCAATATCTTCTAAAGTATGTGGGTTAGAAACATACTTTTGGTGGCTACATATAGGTTTTCGAGGTCGAGGAATCGATTAAGCATGTTAAAAAATATTTCAAACGAATCAGTTACAAAATGGCGGACAAGATGGCCGCCAAAACATAAAAATCTCTATATTTTCTTTAGTATACGGGCTAGAAACATGATTTTGGTGTCTGCCTATAGGTTTTCGGGGTCAAGGAATCCAATAAGCATGTTAGAATGTACTTCAAGGCACTTAGTGACACAAAATGGCGGACAAGATGGCAGTCGATGCATCGATTACGGCACTGAATGTCGGAGGAATGCATTTTTGACAGCAGAATTCAGGTTTTAGAAGTATATTAACCCGGGAGTTTGAAATTATAAATTCTATGAATATAAAAAGCCGAAGTCATAAAGACCACATTTTGCATCTGTTAGTGTTACTACCCAGGAGATCACGATGATCCATAAGAACCCAGTCCCGGTAGGGATGAACAGCCCCGTCGAGAAAACTTCAGTCGCAACAGAAAGACATTGACATCTCGATCATTCATTAGTATTTTGAGAATGTCGTTTCTAATGGCTTTCTGTGCTCATAATTCCATGCTTGTATCTTTTGGCAAAGTCAAATGGTACACACAAAAAAAATCAAGAACTAATACAACCAGACCCAACATGACAAAAGTTCGCGAAACACAAGCATGGTAAATCGAGTGAACAGCCCTTTCTTAGACATTCAGCCCCAGTTGAAAACAACAGTAACTTTTATTTTACCTATTTAAGATTGTCGCCCTAGGATTTGAATAGGACAAAACAGAAAATAAACTAGGCAGCTATTAGATAATCATATTGCTAGAAAACCACAGACAAGCGGATATAAGAAAACGTAACATTGAGGAACAGCAACAGAAGTATTGCCTTGGAACGGTTAGTAATACATTACTGGGAAGACGTTAACTAGTTTTACATAGTCCAAGCCTTCGCCTTCTGCTTCTGCAGTGGTTCAAAACATTTAGTCAACATTTGGTCTGCATAAAGGTTACCCAACCCATCAATGAAACATCGCAGACAGCAAATAAATCACGGATAAAACCTGTGATGAATTAAAGATGAGGACTCGACAGAAACAACGTATTTGCGACACCTGGAGAAGATCCCTCAGATATCAAACAACAATCCTGAAGCAAAGGAAACCACCAGTTGAACCCTTGAATGGCCAAGCAGTGGGGCAAAATTTTAATCTTGACACAAAGGGTTTATTACTTTGATTGCTTCGTTGATTTTAAGTTTTGTAAGAAAAATCATTTTTCCCCTGACTTTACTTCTGTATCTGTACATTAGCCTTTAAGCAGGGGTAAATAACCCAGAAGGATAAAATTCCAATCGTAACAGTAAAAAAAAAGCCTGTTTACTTTCATCTTTTGTCAGAAGTTTAAAAAAATCGTTTTCAGCTCTTTGTGTTTGCGCTGAAATTATCTCAGTGTTACACTTAGAGCAAATGGGCTAGAAGCAGGTATAAACAAACCCTTGGCGACAAAAGTTTGACTCTGCCAGGAAACTTTTGAAAAATCCCTTTCAGAGCTGGATCTAACTCTACTTGTAAAGTTTCTTTTCCAAATGTAAAGTCGGTTATTCAGTTTGTCTATAAAGTATGCGACCAGGGTTTGGGGGCATACGTGACCCAACGTTTATCTGTGCGTATTTAAATCTTTTGAGGAATTTGAAATATAACATGAAAATACCAACTAATGTGTACTTCAGTGGTTCAGAAGAAGAGGGCCTTCTAGACGAAACGGTGACATCTTTGGCCGCAAGCATTCATACCGACTTTCGTTCTCTCAAACGAATAGAAGTATAGCTTTACATCAAATTATCCCAGTAGCCTTTGTTCCGTTGGAGCAGTGGGTTGTTGGGTTCTCATTGTGTCTTTGGCATAGCGCTATTATGAAAGGTCGGGCTAAGTTCTATCCTTGTGCCGTCTTTTGACGATTCTTGATTCTAGTCAGGTACACAGTTTTCGCTGAGTCGACAGATAGCCTTTTTCAGTTGCTGTCAGATACAGGATTCAAACCCCCGACTGCCAAATTCTCTAGACACACAAAAAGTGATTTTGATCAGCCCAGCGGCTTCGGAGAAGAATCTGTTTGAATGTATGGGTGGTCTAAGCTGACGGACTATGAAGTCAGTTTATGCTTTCAGCGTTCCCATAGCATTGCTGTGAAGATTCAATCAGGTAAGAATACTTGTAGAAACTGGCATGACAAGTATGCACTTTTTAAGCTTAACATTTTAAATGTGCAAATACAAATTTGCAGTCCATTGTCTATAATTATGGGTAGTACCGTCTCCTTTATACCTGAAAGAACTGGGAAAAACGAAAATTAAAAAAAATGTTTACAAAATTGGTTACTGCTTTGACGAACGTATGGCCTTTTCTGATATGTAAATTTAAATACATCCCAGATGCCAAAACATCTGGCTGTGGCATGGCACGAGCCTGCGACGCTCACATCACTATTCACTAGTATCGACCAGGAGCTATAATTTTAAACGACGCAAACAACCATCAAATATATGTTTCTTAACCAGAATTTTAATCGAAGACAGTAAAATAGTTAAGAGAATAAAACACATTTCTGGTAGCCTTAAGGTCATTACTCGTAACAATAGCTTTCTGCAATGACTAAAGCTTAGTCAACGGGGTTATCTGACTCTGCCTGCACTAGGTTCTTGTTACCCAAGATGGTCCTCTTGTTAAAACACTGTCAGAATGTGGCTTTTATCACTTCCTTTTATATTTATCAATCTTATACATGCAAAATCTGGATTTCTAATGCAAAAACCTGAATTCTGCTATCGGAAAGTGCATTTCTTCGACATTCAGTGCCTTGACCGTTGCATCGTCCGCGATCTTGTCCACCATTGTGTGTCACTAAGTGCCTTGAAGTAAATTCTAACATGCTTATTGGATTCCTTGACCCCAAAAACCTGTATGCAGACACTAAAATCATGTTTCTAGCCCATATACTAAAGAAGATATGGGGATTTTTTATGTTTTGGCGGCCATCTTGTCCGCCATTTTGTAACTGATTCGTCTGAAATAATTTTTAACATGCTTAATCGATTCTTCGACCTCGAAAACCTATATGTAGCCACCAAAAGTATGTTTCTAACCCACATACTTTAGAAGATATTGAGGATTTTATCCCTTGGCGGCCATCTTGGACGCCATCTTGAATATTTTCATTTCCCCAGTGATGCCAAGGTGGCATCATTCAGTTTCAGTGTACGGACATGTTGATGAACACATTTGTGCAAAAACATTTTGTGCGGACTATATTTTTGAGTTCTCGTCCCGGCACCCAGACTATAGCAACTGTATGCCAAAATGCAATTCTCAATAATTTTGAGGAATACTGTAGTTAGTTTACAATTCTATGTGCAATCAATCGGTGCACCGCTCGGCCAATTCCGTGATTCATGGAATTGGCCGAGCGGTGTTCCGATTGATGTGCCATATTATAAGTGTATGACTGACAACACGACAGTCATGTTGACGCCATATGAATGAACAGAGATGCTTCTTAAAAGAGATGTTCCGCATAAGCTTAAGGTATAACGTTATTTACTGTTTTGGCGAAATTCAATACGGTATCTACCTAAAATGGATACTATGGAGGCTTCAAAGTGATTCGTGCGCAGACCTCTGCACTTCGAATATGCACCATTTTGCCTTGGTATTACGTCCGTACGTGCGTATTTCAGAACGAGTACTTTGCTTCCATTTATGTTCGTGGAGACAAAAAATCACGCTTTTGCAATTTTGGCATAGCCATGAAGTTAAAAGTTCGAATGTTCTATGTTTTACTATCATCTCTTCATAAATCACCACGTTCGCGGGCATTTAAGTTGCGCATTTATGTTGACTACCAAAGTCGAAAACAATAAACATACGGCGAATATTTTGCCACAACAATCTTATAAGTTTTCGTCTGCTGGTCTCTTGGAGACTACTTTTGCGAACGTTATCTTTGTAGATAGCTGGTTCTTTTACGGTTCATCGGATTGTTAGCTGTTGTTTTGTTTTCACGCCGAGCCATTTATCAAAAATTAAAATCTGCACGAAATATCAGCTTTACGCACTCTTTGATTATCAAACCAGTCTGGAGCGCGAACTTAACCCATCGGAAACATTTTAGGCAGTTTAATCGCGAAAATAAGCTTACGAAAAAACATCTAGAAATACAGCAGCAAATTTCCCAGAAAGCATGTTTAGTTTTTATTGTTTTTTTTGTTTTTTTTATTTTACTTTTATGTTTTAGTGTGTAAAATAAAACAAGTTTGATGTACGAGAGTACCTTGGCCGTGACCCTAGAGTATGGGATTGGGTGGACGGAGCGGGTGGGGGAGAGGCGGGGAGGATAATTGTTTTAAATAATAATAATAATAAAACTTGGTTAAATTGATATGGCCGTACATGTGTTTGTCGATTACTTGACCCACGTTTGATTTTTTTTATTCATTTAGTACAACCCATTCACATGTAGAACCCCTGGATGTCGTAAAATTAGCCATTTTGTCCCTCTATCTGCCTGTGTGCATGGCTAAACAACCCTACCTTCCTGTAAACCTCGATGATTCCTAAGCCGAGACGAGTTTCATTGTCCTCACTGTTGCACAAGGGACGAGGGCACGATCACTGGATCATCTCAGCTTCGTCATACTCTACACAATGCCCAGCCAACATTATCCGATGCTACCACATTTTAATGCATTGAAACGCTAATACGGATATAAGTATTTTATTCAGAAAATATGCGTGTGTATGTGTGTGTGTGTTGGGGGGGTTGTGTTTAATTATGCACCTTAATATTTCCTCCTCCCCCTCTCCTCGACCCCAAAAATATGTGTACGTGGATGGTGTCAGCCAAATCGCTCTCGTAGTTTCAGCAGAGCTACTAAAACAGTATTGCAATGCGTAGTTTGCTGTATTTTCAATGAGGCCACCTTCGGCCATATTGGACAGCTGACCGAAAAATAACTTCCGAACTTAAGAGAAGTATAGACTCTGAAAGGAAAATGTGCGCAAGGTTTTTGTCAAAGTTCGCCTAAAAGGTTCTGAATTGATGCAACCATCAGTAGCCAGATTAATACTGGCCCTGAAGAGTTTTCGTTTAGGCACAAAAAGACACCACGGGGAATTCTATTTGTAAATTTGTCTCGAAGAAGCTGCGATATTAAAATAAGTGTACAGAAATATGAAGTCTTCACTTTTCGCAGTACAAAAGCAATGTAAATTCATGATAATACGCTAGAAATATCTATTTACCATGGTGATTTTTGTAACATGTAAAAATCTGAATTAAACCATGAAAATATAATATATCTCTGTGGCATTTAGCAAACGTCTTAGAGATTTTTTTGTTTTCTTTATTAATTAAGAATATTAAAATGCGTTACATGCTGGTGAAAAAATAGTTAAGATAGAAAATATCAAAGAGTTATTTGCAGCGCAAATATCTACACAGTTACCATCAGTATTGAACATATATATCTAGTTCTGAAGGTACTTCAATGCATTGACAGTAATGCCCTACGTATAATTTGTTCTAGCTTTTTCTCTTACTATCAGGCTAAACAGATGAAAACAGTAGCTTATTTTCAAATGTACATTCACGGTGCATGTATATTGTTGATCAATAGACGCATTCGTTAATTATAGGGTATGCAGGTATACCTACCTAACGGATACAGTGTAAAAAACAACTACATTATCGCAACCAGAAAGGGGTGTAAATGAAATAAGTGACCCTTCAAAAAGCAGACTCCCCGTGTTGTCACGATAAAATACTCTTATATTTGGACACATGCTATCTCTTTATCTATTCATACTTATAATTCGTGAGAGAGATGGAAAAATAATTGACAGGACATAACTCTCGCTGCACTAAAGTACCCTCAGACCTAAATGCTTTTTCAATAATGATGCTTACTGTATACATATTTGCGCGGCAAATTACTCTTTAAACTTTGTCTCATATAAACTCTTTTTCACATAAACAAGTCAGTCATTTTCGAATCCTAACTTGTAAAAAAAAAACATAAAGAAGGCTTAGTTTTGGGAAGATCTGTATCTGTACTGTACTTTTCGCCTTTGATGCATAACTTTATATTCGCCGCAGATCAGTTATTATCACAACTTCAAAAAAGTTATCTTAAATGGATGTTCCGCCGGGGGCGGGGTGTTATTTTGATGGAAGCAGGTGTTTGTTTCCTGCAATTGAAGCATACAGCTGGGAAAAAGTATTTTACAAATTCATTTGCTTATTCGCATTTTATTTTATACTATCTGTAAAGTTACTGGTGCAAATTAAGTTTAAGTATCTACAGTAGATCGGTGGTGACTTCACAGCGCTTAGTTGAATCTTCGTAACTCATTCTTCATGCTTTTCTGAAAATGTTTAGGGTTAAAAGGGAAAGGGAAGTGACATTCCAATGTTCGTACTATATAGTTCACAAATTTTGGCTCTTAGATCATTCTTCGTAGTTCATAATTATGAGCTGTGAAGCGTGAAATCCGAAATATAAACTATATAGGAATGAATTTTACTTTTGTGGATTTTATCGATGTGTAAACGCCGGCGAATCACTCACAAATTGAATAAAGCCGGCTTTATGTTAAGTTTGTTAGTGATTCGCCGGCGTTTACACATCCATAAAAACCACAAAAATGAAATTCATTTCTTATAATTCCAACTCGATCTTATTTATCTTAAAATTGTCAGCTAAACCGAGTGTTTTAGAAACTGCCGCAAAGAAAATAGTCCAAGTAGTTCCCGGTTCAGAGGATTTATCGAAGTATAAACGCCGTTTTCTGTACGCTCTTGACCAATCAAATTGCGCTAAATTAGCAGTAGAAAGTTGTGACGGAATTATTGAAGTATAAACTGTTTACTAAAAAGTGTAGAGTTTGAACTATGAACTACGAAGTATGATACATGTATGTGACGATGAAAGTATGATCAGTGAAGTTTAAAATAATATGAGCCGCGACACGAGAAAACCAACAATGTGGTTGTGCGCCCAGCGCAGACTCAGATCAGCCTGGGCATCCGCCCAGTCTGATCAGAGTCTTCGCTGTCCGCATGAAGGTAGCTTAGACCCTTAGCTACCATTAAAGCGCTTAGCAAAGAGTTTGATCAGACTTGGCAGATGCCCAGGCTGATCTGAGTCTGCGCTGGGCGCACAACCACATTGTTGGTTTTCTCGTGTCGCGGCTCATATGAAGACTGCAACCTTTCACTTGCAAGCTTAGTTATCGTATGCAAATTAATGATCACTAGAGTTAAAGGTGACTTGTAGACGTAAGAGTAAGTTTGTAACAAATAAAGTGGTAGTTTGCGGCTACTGGTCATATCAATGTTGTTTAAAAACTTAAGAAACATACCAAGGGGATTTTAGTCCAAAACAAAAGCAATAAATGAAACAACTTATGTTTACTCTCATTAACGCTTGGCGTCTTTCCAATGGTAATGTATCCAGGTCAGATACTTTGTTTCAGTGAATGTCACAGCTATGAGGAAACAGCGTTTTATGTAATGTTACTAATAAAATTTTGTTTGTTGATGAACAGTTATAAAAAGGGCAATATTCAGGAACTGATACAGTCAAATTCCATATTCAATCAAATCAACAACACCAAACGGGATATCCTAAATGTTTTGGTTTGAAGACAAAGTCTAAGCATATAGACACTAGTTTTAAAACCCCACACAAAAAAACAAAGTTGTTTGTCTGGAGCTGCCTTTATCTGAACAGAACAACCGACATATTGATGCATAGCACCTTTATTCATCTAGTCATCCAACCTGTCACATTAACAATAAATGATGGTTGATTGGTTGGTTGATTTGATGCTTAACATCCACGGTAAACAACTAAGGTCATGTCGGGACGGTCAGTTAACCTAACCACACTATTCCTGGGCAGGCTTAGACCTCCTAAGCGGTTAACCAGTACTAAGTGCACATACTTTCGCCAGTAACTGACAACAGCCCTTCTTGAATCAGCGGAAGGAGAAACGAAAGTATGTGGCCAGACCGGGATTCGAACCCAGGACCTCTGACTTACGAGTCAGGTGCCCTACCGATTGCGCTACCCGGCCCGGCAACAATAAATGAAATAAACCGGTCTGACAAACTTTTGGTTTTCAGGGCGGGATGTGTGATTTGATTGTATTAATTCCTAATCACTGCCTATCTTTTTATTTTAAATGATACTGAGCAGTAAGACCCTGCCCAGTCTCTCTGACAGAAAAGTAGGTGCATTTAGTACAGAAGCCGTATCCAGAAATGACTTAAGTCGTTGCTATGCTGTTGCTAAGGCTAAATTTCTTTGAAGGAGGTTCCCTACAACAAGGAAATTTGCTATGGAGGAACAGTCTGAAAAGACTTTCCTCCAGAGCAAATTTCATTGTTGTAGGTAATCTCCTTTATATAAATTTAGCCTTAGCAACAGCATAGCAACGACTTAAGTTGTTTTATGAATACGACCCCTGGTTAACCGCTTAGGAGGTCTAAGCCTGCCCAGGAATAGTGTGGTTAGGTTAACTGACCGTCCCGACATGGCCTTAGCTGTTTACTGTGGACTTTAAGCAATCAATTAAATCAATCAATCAATCTGTTAGAAAAAGTGCTTTCGAAATAACAGGGGCTATGTATATAAAAAGGTACTAACGGGCTATTTTAAACCGCAAGTGCATGACATTTTTTTTTCTCTTAAGGTAAAAATAGATACATGTAGAGAGGCGACTAGAGTGACTCGGTTATGGTGCAGAAAGTCGCCGGAAGGTCGTGAGTTCGCGGCTCACCGTCGCCATTCGACGACTGGAAAACTCTGTCAACCCAGCAGTAAATGGGGTGCCTTTTTCGAATCAGGGAATGATAAGGCAGCGAAAGGAGAGAGATGGGCTCCGCCTTTCATCAGCTGTGCTCAAGCTACAGTGGGTCTCTAACCCCCATTGCCCCTACAGCGATTAGGCTATGGGAAACCTTTACCTTTTTTAAATACATGCTATTATGAACAGACACTTGATAACAATATTTCATACAATATTACATGAACAGATGCCAGACAGAATCAGTTTATATGCGTTAAGTTTTTATGAACGTTAAGACAAAAGTCAAAATGATTACAAAGTCAGTGTGATTAAATTACCTCTATCTGACGAACAGAGAGAGAGAGAGAGAGAGAGAGAGAGAGCCGACCAGTACATCATTTTTGTTTTCAGTACGAGGTTGAAAGATCGATTTTCCCGAAGTTTAAACAGTTGTTTTCTAGATGTAATCTTGAAAGAATAAGAATCTCTATGTGTGTTCATCCTATCTTGCAGACATTCGACCCAAATATTTTATCCCAAAAAGGGACACACTGAAAAACTATGCCAATAGCTGGAAGATTCTGTCGCTCCGCTGATCTAAAAGCTAGATACTGAGTGTTCTGAGCCACACACAGCCTAATTGTACAGATTAATATAAATAATTCTTGCTTCAAAAGAGCAATCACGCAAAATATCTTCAATGGCACAGACTAAAGTTTCACTAATAAATCTCACGGGACTTACAAGCCTAGCTCGAAGCCATTCAGGAACTATAATGACCGTTTCATTAGCTTTTTTCCTGCTCTACAAAGGAAACGCTTAGGCTACGAATTAGCTTGTAGTTACATAACTAGGCAAAATATCAGTTTACTACTGCAAGGTAAAGCATGGGAAGCAACTTTGTCATTTTATAGTTTGTCTCCTGTCAAAGTGGGCCAACTCAGAAATCAGAGAATGTGTTCTTCTAGGAGCAAAGTTTTTCATTAAAAGTATACCATATACTCGGTAATTTTCGCGGGTTCAAATTTTCGCGGTTAAGGGTAAAAAATATAAGCATTTATTTTCGCGATTTTATATTTTCGCGGTTAGCAACATGCGCGAAAAGCAAAACTACTTCTTTTCAACTTGAGCCAGTTCGTTCATTAACCTCCGACAGCAATTACCGAAGCAAAGAGATGCAACTGTGTGTCTAGAGAAGATACTTTGTAGGAAACAGGAAATTATTTCGCGATTTTGATATTCGCGGTTTCTAAGTGGCCGCGAAAATATTCTTATATATGGTATTTCATTTTGAAAGGGCTTCATAAAGTCATAAACTTAAGTGGCATTTACACAGGTAGGTCAACCAATACACTAGACATAGAAACAATGAAAAAAGAAAATCGCAACCTTTTTTTGGTTGTGCCAGATCATCTGGCAATCGAAATGAATTCCATAGCATACGAAATGATTTTTTAAAAGAAATAATATATTGTGAAGAGAAGTTTTAGTTATTTTTAGTTACTTTATAAGCAAATAAATTAACTATAATAATAAATAACAAAATGTTGAAACACTTTTCAGTTGTGCAAACAGGCATTTGATTTTACGATAGTTTCGGGGTAGCAAGTCGCAAATATATTTTGCAAAACAATATCGACACAAAGTATGGTTTATGGCTTTATTAGATATACATCAGGATTCTTATATTTCTCCACTTACAGTCAATAGTGAGTTCTTTCAAGTGGGTTTGTGTTTTACCTCCGGTTTGTCTAACAGCATAATATTATTGTTTTGTATCAGTTTTTTTTTTTTTAAAAAAGGCATATGAATATTTTATTTAAAGGGAATTAAGCATTAAAGCTGCACAGTCTGTAACTTTTGATCTTTTATTTTAAGAATTAATGTTTCTAACTTTCAAGAACACAGTAATATAGCTAAAATTCGGGTATACATTTGACCAGATTCGTAAACCTTAACAAATTATCACTATCAAAACAACAGCATTTATGTTAAACATCAACTGCCTAGAAATTCTGGAGGGATGTAAATAATTGCCAACAAGAGAAAAACACCTGTTTTTATAAAGATTATTCACTTTTCCATGCAGTTTTCAGCTGTAGTGAACATATTTGTTTTGGAAGCATAACTTAATTCTACTTTTACAAATGATTTAAAACGAAAAGACATTTTTTGAAAAATGGTCATAATTGCAGACTCAGTCACTTTAATATATGCCAACTGTACGTGTGCTTGAAGGTTAGTGCTAAAAGCATAGTTAACTTGTGATAGCTCCATGAACTATTTGTGATTGTTGAGTCGTTAAAATTCTATATTTGAGCCGCGACACAACAAAACCAACAATGTGCTTGTGCGCCCAGCGCAGATTCGGATCAGCCTGGGCATCCGCCCAGTCTGATCAGAGTCTTCGCTGCTTGCATGGGGGTAGCTTAGACCCTAAGCTGCACTTTAAGCGCTTAGCGAAGACTCTAATCAGACTGGGCGGATGTCCAGGCTGATCTGTGTCTGCGCTGGACGCACAACTACTTTGTTGGTTTTCTCGCGTTGCGGCTCGTATGCTTTCTTTCAAAGCAAAACATCGGCTACTTGAGAGTGGAGGTAAATTGCAACACCTCGGAGGAAAACCCTACATATACACGCACTTCGTTGTCTAAGAAGGAAATTCTTAGAAACCGCGAGAAAATTATGCATTCCTTTGGAATCTCCGCGACAGGAAAAGTAGGACTTTCAGAAATCTGCATTGGATTCCAAAGTTACATAAAGATCCATTTAAGCAACGATATATTTGCAACAGGTCTCTCAAATTCTTCTTAGAATACTCACGACAGTTACATTGTAAAGATGGGTTTCAGAAATATTGTGATATATCATACGCCAGATTTGTCTAAATCAGATGTGAATCCCTAAACATTCTAAAGAACTCCCGGAAAACTCAGTCCAAGCACTTTTTGAAGTAGATAACACCAAAACCGTTGATTTCTCTACGCTTTATACAACAATACCGCACGACAAGTTAAAATTTTAAAGTTAAGTCCAAGCACTTTTTATACCCCGCCACATTTTAGTGGCGGGGTATTATGATTTACCTTTCGGTGTCTGTCCGTCCGTCCGTCTGTGCTCACCATTTCCGATCGATAACTTAGTATTTATTCACGGATTTTTTTCAAATTTTGCATGCATACTGTTATCGGTGATGAGTGGTATGAGATTGTTAATTGGCAAAATCCGTCCATTTTTAGCAGAGTTACTGCCCTTGTTCATATTGGAAAAATGGTTTCTGGCCTGTTATTCCTTTACTTTTTATGATATCTGAATGAAACTTCATGAATATGTTGAACATCAAAGGTTACATATTGTGACTAGGGGCCGTCACTCTGACCTTTCCAGTTCGTGAGTAATCCGCCCTTGGTAGGACTGAAAAAAGGGTTTTTTTACCTGTAGTTCCTTTACTATAAGGAATATCTGAATGAAACTTCACAGATATGTTGAACATCAAAGGTTACATATTGTGAATAAGGACGGTCACTCTGACCTTTCCAGTTTATGAGTTGTCTGCCCTTGATAAGTCTGAAAAATGGTTTTTGACCTGTAGTTCCTTAACTATATGGAACATCTAAATGAAACTTCACAGTTATGTTGAATATCAAAGGTTACATATTGTGACTAAGGGCCGTCACTTTGACCTTTCCAGTTTGTGAGTTATCCGTCCTTGACAGGTCTGAAAAAATGTTTTTTTACCTGTAGTTCCTTTACTATAAGGAATATTTGAATGAAACTTCACAGATATGTTGAACATCAAAAGGTTACATATTGTAACTAAGAACCGTCACTCTGACCTTTCCAGTTCGAGAGCTTTCTGCCTTTGATAGGTCTGAAAATGGATTCTGACCTGTCGTTCCTTTACTATATTGAATATTTGAATGAAACTTCACAGATATGTTGAACATCAAAGGTCCATATTGTGACTAAGGACGGTCACTCTTTCCTTACCAGTTCATAAGTTATTTGCCCTTGATAGATCTGAAAAATGGTTTATGACCTGTAGTTCCTTTTCTGTATGGAATATCTAAATGATACTTCACAGATATGTTTAACATCAAAGCTTACATATTGTGAATAAGGACGGTCACTCTGACCGATCCAGTTTATGAGTTATTTACTTTTATAGCTGTGCTACGGTATGGGATATCTGAATGAAACTTCACAGATATGTTTAACACACTAGAACAAGAAAGCGGAGTTTCTCAGCTCAAAGAAACGCTTTACTGCCTGATCTAAATCTACACTGGTCTTAATGCCACACATTGTTAGAAATCTCACAAGACTGCTATGTATGAGTGGTTTATATTAATATCTATTTACAGTATGGGCTTCATATCTCTGTCCATCCCAGTTCTGTGGCTGTTTAGCTATTATATATTTAATAAAATGTTACGATGTCCAGCAGTGGCGGGTTATCATGCAGTGCCTGCGGTGCTTTTATTGAAGTAGATAACACCAAGACCGTGGATTTCTCTACGCTTTATACAACAATAGCGCATGACAAATCAAAACTTTAACTAAAAGAAATTATAAAAAAAATCGTATAGCTGAAGTTGTCGGTATAAATACATTGTTCTTTGGTATGAGGATATACGCTTCATAAAGGACCTCTCTGACCGTCACAGAAATATTCTGAAGTCTATGTTTTCTTTTAAATGGTAGAAATTCTTATGGAAAATGAAATATTCATAGGAAGTAAAAAGATGGACAATGATCAGGAATTAATTCAATCAAATCCCACATTCCGCTCTCAAAACCAATAGGGAAAGAAGCACATACACACAGAAAGTGACACAAGCCCACGAAAGACACGCACAGCAAACCGAATGAGCAGCTCTTTCCCAAATAGATGGTCATTTACCTACCCCAATAACAGCATCAACATCTATTTTTACCTGATTGGTTGGTTGGTTTGATGCTTAACGTCCACGGTAAACAACTAAGGTCATGTCGGGACGGTCAGTTAACCTAACCACACTATTCCTGGGCAGGCTTAGACCTCCTAAGCGGTTAACCAGTACTAAGTGCACATACTTTCGCCAGTAACTGACAACTGCCCTTCTTGAATCAGCGGAAGGAGAAACGAAAGTATGTGGCCAGACCAGGATTCGAACCCAAGACCTCTGACTTACGAGTCAGGTGCCCTACCGATTGCGCTACCCGGCCCGGCCTATTTTTACTTATTTTGTATTTTAGTTACAAAACAAAACAAAACAGAAGGCAAATTGGGCAGCAATACTGGCGACAGAACCACCAGAGACCATAGACAAGCGGACACAGCACACTATAACATCAAGGAACCGCAACAGAAGTGCCGCCTTTGAACGGTCAGCAAAAAATTACTTCGGGGCTTAAACATGTTTTACTCGGCCCAAACCTCGCCCTCTCCTTCTGCAGTGGTTTGAAACATTAAATTAGCTGATTGGTCCGCATGAAGGTTTCATAACTCATTAATGAATCATCACTGGAAACAAACAAATCACGGATAAGGCCTATGATGAATCAGAGATGAGGACTCAACGGAAAAGAACGTATTGCCACACCAGGAGACCCCTGGGAAGTAAGACAACACCACTGAAATACCGGAGCAAAAGAAAACTATCAGTTGCACCCGAATAACCAAGCAACAGACAAGGCAAACTCCGGCCCCAACCAACTAAATTAAGTAGCTTTATGTCGGGCCCATCATTGAATCTGATGCCTGACCAACCGGCGTGCAATTGAAGAGGGAAGCAAAGTGTTTAACCATAGTTGGGTTAACCACTTAACATGCAGACTGTAGCATTACATTTATAATATATCCAATACGTTTGTAACGAACGATAATTTTCCTGAACTGATCAGAAAAATCGGACTTACCTATAATTTTTTGGAATTTACAGACTAAGTCGTCATAAAATTCTAGTTCCGATAGGCCCTGTTGCAAAAGACTTTTTAATCCGACATTGAATTTAGAAACCAATTCATAGTGTCGGCGAAAGAATTTTGAAAATGCTTTTCGAAGTTTATGATATCTTTAGCACTGTTGCAGAAGCTTAGCAGTTAAAATTTTATTACGGGCATTGAAGTCAGTCACATGACCAGACACTCTTGCAAACCGAATAAGTTGAGAAATGTTAACCCCGTAAGAGGTAGAACGGGGAACATCACCATCCAAAAATGGAAAATTTACTATGTCAAAATCAAAGTCATCGCGTTTATTTTGGATGAAACTAATCCATCTGAAACAGATAAATGTAAATCCAAAAAAGAAGCTTCAGTATCGGCTGCATTAGCTTTGTTTAACTGTAGCTCAGGTGGATAAATCTGATTCACAAAGTAAGGATGGTCAATATTGAAAAGGTCATCTAGATATCTAGATGTAGAATAGAATTAAAAGCTTCAATAATATCAGATTGTTTATTATTAGAAAGAAAAGCCATGAAATCCCTTTCGTAAAATAAAAACAAATCCGCTACAAGAGGAGCACAATTAGTACCCATCGGAATACCAAAAATAGGCCTACTCCGGCAGTAGCAGATATTCCATATGCTGTGTGTAAACATTACCTGTTGGGTACAAACTTTTCCCAGCAGCTACAGCATTTCCATTGCTTTACACTAGGATAATAGGTGAAATTCCTTTACTGTTAACTCATTATTAGTAATTAGGGTAGTTTATTGTGGGCATTATTGATACATGCTTTTTGTAAGAATTGGGGAGTTTATTGTGGGCATTACTGATACATGATTTTTGTAAGAATTAAAGACTGTAGCAACTAAAAGGTGCTCTCGGGGAAAATGTAATAGTGACAGCTGCCGACCAGGTCCAACACAAACTGGTCTTAGCAGTTACACAGTCTTCAAATTTCGAATATAGAGCATAGACGTATTAAACTATCTATAGACAACCAAAAATAAAGGCACTGATCAGTCTGCATGGATGCGCATCCTATCTGCGCTTTTTTGCACATGCGAAAAGCAGGTTGTCTCATGACGCAGCTGATCATGAAGAAATTAACCTGTGATAAAAGTTAAATAGTCACTGTTTATTGATTGAATTATATTTGTCTTCTTTCATTTTTTTCTGGGCTTTGAAATGCAGCTTGAGTGACTGAATTCATGATATATCATTTATTCATCTGTTTATTTATTTACTTATTTTTTTCCAATCTATAATCACTACTCACCCTTTTTTACATGAACACTGTGCTGAAATGATAGTGCCCTTGTTTGTAGCCTCTGTGGTTTGGCTTAATATAATCCATAATTTGTAATAACCCAGTTTTGAAATGGGGTCCTTTTCATTTGTCCATGGCTTCACTTTTGATCTTAGACTGGCTTCAGTCTATCAAATGATAATGTGACCCCCCCCCCCCCCCCCAAAAAAAAAAAAAAAAAAAACGCAAAATTTTACAAATAATTTAACAATCATACTAATTTTACATATTCTGATAGCTGAATTAACACAGTACCATCAGGAAGATGTAATTTATCCTTCAGAACTTTGTCTCGGACATCTAATAAACCATCAGGGTCTACTTCGATGTTTAATTTTATGCAATTTTCACACAATTCAACAAGATCAACTTTCTTTTGGTCCCTGAAAATGACCCCTCGGTCCTTCAAAATTGTTGCAAGTCTTTGACAGACCTAGTATGAAACTGTATGGTATCCATTATTACATTAATATGTGTAATTATTGAAATAAACAAAGGAAACTGTTGTGAGGTCAGTCTAACTCTATAGAAAAACCATTAGGTTCATTCACCAGCAGCAGAAAGTTTGTACCCAATCCAGCTGTGTGTAATATCTGATACCTGTGTACACAGCACTGCCGGATAAGCTCTATTTGTCTGTATAACTTAGTACCAAATCTAATGTAAATATCATCTAAAAGGTATGTTAACGCTTGACACATATTTTGACATGACCAAAGTTTATATCGGTTTTGGTGTCCAGAAGTAAAGAAAGCTTTTGTTTCGTTTAATGCAAGAAAAGTTGAATCTTTCCTTTTGAAGACCCACTCAATTAAATCTATAAGTTCAGGGGACAAGTTTTTCAACGGACAGCTGGTGATTGATTGAATATTTTGTGTTAAACGACCCTTTGAGACAGTATTTCAGTCTACATCGGGCCGTCTCCCAGAGAGGGAGAAAGAGGAGAAATGATAGACGAGAGAAAAAATGTCCAAACAACCCCCACCCGCACCTACTGCAAGCACAGTAGGCCTTTGCCCAACAATGTTCCGAACCAGCACGACGCCCCAGCACTGGAAGTTACACACAGCACTATCGAATCACCCGACCAGCCCTAAACGGACAGCTGGTATTCCAATGGACGTTAACTGCGCCCTGCTTTCTGGCCTACTTATTCGTTTAATAGTATGAGTTCAAACTTGAACTCTTAAAAGCATGAAAAAAAAAAAACAGAAAAAAAACTTGCACAGCAATTCAACTTCGCCCACATGTACCCAGATGGCGGTCTATCTCCAAATAATTCAAGTTTACGGAGTTTATAATGTGAACTTGAAAGTAAGGGTACTGCAGAGCTAAGGTCATCTGCCTCAGGAGAGTGGTCGTGGTCGGGCGATGGTGCTGGGTAACATTCAGTGCCGGGGCATCCTACTAATTTCGCTTTCTATGCTGTCAGCAGGTGCGGGGGGATTGTTTGGACTTTTTTTCTCTCGCTTTCAGATCTCATTACTTTCGCTCTCTCCCTGGGAGATGGCTCGATATAGACTCACTAGAATACTATCTCAAAGAGCTGTTAAACCCAAAACAATCAACCATCATATGCCTGATAGTTAGATTATTATTTCTGTATTAACGATGAAACTCTTGTTTCTTGGCATTATGACAAGAGGCACGACTTCAATTTTCTCATTGTCAATTTTCCATTTTTGAGTAGGTTAATCCTTTGACATCTGCATACGGACTATATGCCTTTCAGTTAGTCCGCTATTCTAGTGCCTGTTCAACCATCAAGACCTTGTTGCTATGGGGAATCTACTCTCCAGTAAGGTGTTGTCACCGGCAAATCGAAGAGCGAAGCTTGTGTCATTTCTTAAAAAGTTCAACGGGAGACACTAAGATTTGGTTGCTTCCAACATTCATTCCTAAATATAATACACAGTACCGAGCCACACCCATAATGACACTCAAAGTCACCTGATAGTGTATATCTGGCCAATGCAAAGACAACTTAGCACGTGACATAGTCTCACAAACCAAATTGCACGAGGTTCAATGTCTTACATAAGTCCGTGATTTTACCATATAGTTATGGAGGGATGTGTATTTATAAAACAACTTAAGTCGTTGCTGTGCTGTTGCTAAGGCTGAATTTAAATCAAGGAGATTCCCTACAACTATGAAATTTGCTCTGAAGGAACAGTCTCCAGAGCAAATTTCATAGTTGTAGGGAATCTCCTTCATACAAATTTAGCCTTAGCAACAGCATAGCAACGACTTAAGTCGTTTTATAAATACGGCCCCTGTTTAAAGTAGGCGTGGTTTGCGGAACTGTCAGTTATGGCTTTCAGTTACCGAACTTTCATTTCACTGATTTTCTGTCAGACACACGGATATGGTGTGTGTATTATTATGGGCAGGCGATGTTTACTACACGCGAGCATCTGATCACAGTAAGTCTTTCTTTTTTGGAGTCCATGTCTGTGTATCCAAATATTTCAGATTTATCAGTATCTCTATGGCTTATGAGATCGGACTAGTGATTTTGCTACTCTGATAGCAACTACTTTTTGACTGGGTACGTACCTAGTATAATAATAATACCCGATGAATGTCACAACATACCGTACTACTCCTATTAAACACCATGGGATAGTTGCATTTTGCTAAAAGGGAGCGTTATTTATAGCCTAAACTACTGCCAAAATACCCCTAGTAAGCAATAGAAAGATGATGGGTCAATTCAAAGGAAGCAATTCTATTATTATTATACCTTGCCTCTCTTTATTTGTAGGGGTCAACTCTAGAGGAAGTAAATGGGGTCTATTCTTAAAGCATAGAATTTGCTCTTCTAAGAGCAAATTCTATGCTTTAAGAATAGACCCCATTTAAAAGAGCTACCTTATACAGCGATGCAAACAATTATTTATTCAACGTAATATAACACTTTTTTTTGGAAAAGAGGCAGGGGGCGTTTACTAGCATTAATACGGTATATCAAGGCCTTCTAATGACACCAATAGAAAGAGTAAGCAAACAAACACTGACATACATACAAAGTGTACATGGTGCATATCAAAGTAATGCAAAGCGCTCCGCTGCTCTTCATCAACAGGGTAATTACAACAGACAGAAGATAATATTAAAATAGGGCCTGTGACCCACTGTCCTACAAGCGTCAGAAATAAAATACTGGTGGCTGACATTAATCTAACATACAGAAAAGATCAAAACTGATCGGCTCGCATAGAGGTCCCCTAACTGAATCAGTCTAAATCAGATTAAATTACTGTGATGAAACAAAGATGAGGGTTTGTGGCGAATACTTCAGACAATGCCAGACAGAGCCAAAGATAATCCTCTATTATAACCACGGCCTGACCAAAGACGTAGCCGCAGACCTTAACACAGTGGTTAAATGTTTAGGATTGACCATCCTTGGGTCTTAGACCTGACTAAAAAGCAGGAAGTAAGTTTGGATTGACTAAATCATTTGGGAGAAAGGAAAACATCAAAGAAATGAAACTAGCTGACTAGGTTTCAACTGAGTCTGTAGATGAACAGTCATGCGTGTGTAACACTGGTCGCGACCCAAGCATCGGCTTAAGCAGAACTCTATTTTTAAATTGAATATAAATGAACTCTATGGTCCATAAGGACTAGAAAATATAGTGTGCACTATAATGATGTATGTGGGAAGACAATTTACGGCCGCCATGCGGCACAACACCAGCTGCAGTGCAGATAGATATGAGCCGCGACACGACAAAACCAACAATGTGGTTGTGCGCCCAGCGCAGACTCAGATCAGCCTGGGCATCCGCCCAGTCTGATCAGAGTCTTCGCTGTCCGCATGAAGGTAGCTTAGTCCCTCAGCTACCCTTTAAGCGCTTAGCAAAGAGTCTGATCAGACTGGGTGAATGTCCAGGCTGATCTGAGTCTGCGCTGGGCGGACGACCACATTGTTGGTTTTCTCGTGTCGCGGCTCATATGTTTAGTGCCGAAGAGTTAAATCCTTCGGAAGCAAGAATAACACCGAAGAAATGAAAATAGCAGACCCGACTTAACTGAGTCTGCACATGACCACAGGGTATAATCGATTCCGCCTATTTTCGCTTCCTGCAGAGACTGTACGTCATATTTGGCTTCCGCCGAGACTGTCCGTGAACTCTTGCTTCCTGCCGAGACTACTGTACATGATAAATGGCTTCCTGCAGAGACTGTCCGCGTGATTCTGCTTCCTGCCGAGGCTCTCGGCAGGAAGCAGAGCCACGCGGACAATCTCGGCAGGAAGCCATTCCTCGAGGACAGTAGTCTCGGCAGGAAGCAAGAGTTCGCGGACAGTCTGGGCGGAAGCCAAATATGATGTACAGTCTCTGCAGGAAGCGAAAATAGGCGGAATCGATTATACCCTGTGATGACATATCTGGCAATATGTCGGAGCATCGAAGCTATATAAGTGTGACATCATCCCTTGCAAAAACAGTATTGCATCTTTATATTCAAGAAGAATTTTTATGACTCTGACAGCCTTGTTCAATCTTATTAGAGAAATAAGCGCAAGCTGTCCAATTTTCTTTTCAACGAGACCATAAAATGACTGCTTTTCAGTTAGAATGACGTGAACGTTAAGTAACCAAACAGTTTTCATGAATAAGCCATGGCCTTAGTCAAGATCATGATGTTTGGCATTAATATTTGATATGACCTCTTTTTAAGCCGTTACGACCGTTTAAAAATCTAAAAAATTAGGCACCTAATATGATTGCCGCAATTGTCATAGAAATGGAACAGTTTGGATTTACAATTCAAATGCGTCAAAACAATGCAGATGAAAAGGCAAAGAGTGTAGACCCTGATCAGACTCTCCTGCAGGAGCAGCCTGACCTGGTTCTGCACTGTTTGCATAGACCCATCTGTCCCAATACTTTGAATTTTACGATATATGTCTGGTAGACCAGTCCCTGGCAGACAGTAAAACATAGGTGTTGCAATAGATATTGGTAAAAGAAACCTTTATCTAGAACAAATGCTAGTAAATATTCAGAAATTTTCTGTCGTACTGTACAGGATATTTGGGATAGTGCTGCAAAACCTGTCGCCGAATAGGATAGCTCAATTGAGTACCTACTAGCAGATCGTTTTTAATCTGCAGCATAAATCATTACCGTTAAAGTACACAACAATGAGTATACAACAATGGCTCTTCCTATAGTTTAATTTACGCGAGCTAAAGAAGAATCAACTAAAGACAGTAGGCATTAATCTCTTAAGAAAGTAGAGAAAAATCTTTTGTCAAGAAAGTTATCGAGATTTTGCAGAAAAAGGAGTCTTATTCATCGTTTTATTAGTCGCCGCCTCCACCCCCTGCCACCTATCCCCTCGTTTTCTGTCAAAACAAGAACTTCAAGGCTACGTTTTAGCTCACCTGGACAAAAGTTCACCCTGGCATCCGCGTCAGCGTCTGGATTTGCTGGTTTGGTTGAAGGTTCCTAAAGACCCATATCCCCTTTGCCCATGGATGGACTACTTTGATACTTGCACAGTGGTTAGATATTGGTCCAAAGCTTTTCAGAGTACCGCCGCCCCACCCTGCTTGGTGACGTGCAGATCAAGGTCATGGACTTTGAAAATGTTTTTTTTCTTATCCGCATTGGATGTTTTGGTTAAAGTTTTTTCAAAGACCCATATCTCCTTAACTCATGAATGTATTCTTTGGATACTTGCACTGTAGTTAATGTAGCTTTCTGAATGTCGTCAAATCATTTATGCTGCTGATGTAGATATGAAACAGTCGAAATATGCTGGCGGATAAAATGAACAAAAGAATGAAAGAATAAAGAATTCCCAGCATGCACACGACCTTGATTCAATTGAGATATCAGTAGTTCTCGGAACTGAGATATCGTGACTTGACTGTAGTCTTTTCTTGAGAACCGTTCGGGTCATAGGGCCCCTTCTTCAATACAGGAAAAATTTTGCAAGTAGAGAACCAATGTTCTAGAGTGTAATAAAATATATCCAAGCTAACTGTCCCAGAAACAATGACAACAAGTCACCTGCCAATTCTAATGTGCTGCGGCCACTAATTTTAATGTCAATTAAGTTTGAGATAATAAGGGCTTTCGTGTCATGCAAACCGTGATCAATTTATCAACAGTGAGGGAAAATATTGATCTACGTAAGAATCTGCGATACGGAACGTGTGGTCTAATTGTATACAAAAGGAACAATTCCAACAGCCTTTATTCAGATACATATAAACACATTTCATGGACATAAACATAAACTAATCATACAAAAGGGATCCTGAAGAAAGTCATATTGATTTTGTTTTAAATCTTTCTCCCATACATACTTGACGGCAACGCCAACCATATGGTAAAATATGCATTTTGTCATTAAAGCAAAAACTAGAGTTTGACTACTGGAAGACAGAGAGAGAGAGAGGTGTAAATTGCCTTATTGATATTTTTGGCTACTTTGCCTACATGTAGCTGCGTGAGTTGCCTCTTCCTGGAGCTTGGTATTTTTAAAACATTGATCTGGTAGGCTGAGATCGGTATAATCCCGCCTCCTCATGCAGTTATACAGCCTTGATATAGTCAAAAGTTGTTTAGTACATATTAATTATACTCGTCAGCAATAAAAACGCATAATGACACTTACTTAATGTTTGTTGACGTTTTATATTTTTCAATGAATTTTTTCTACAAATGTACTAACCGGATTGCACGGACCGTTTTACTTTCTGCCTAATAGTACACAATTTATTCGTGTTCAGGAGAAGAGCTATATAAGCTATCAGCTTTCGTTCTGATCCTATTGCTTTGTGTAATTGTGTTATTTGTATGTTATTATGTGCATTTTTGAAAATAAAATATGTTTAAACCAAATGTACTAAGAAATCTATACTTCGTTTGTCGTGAATAATCTAATTACTTGCGTTGGTACAATCTTTATTATCTTTATTATGGCGTTTGCATAAACGGTGTCAACATAACAGAAACGTTCCGTGAATGTGTTGAATATATACACATTATTATCCGGCGTACTGTATCACGTCGAGTGGATGAACTCATATCATCGGATAAGGGCGCGTTTACACGACCAAAGTTTCTATGACAAAGTAGGTTTGTCATAGAAAAATTTGCTCGTGTAAATGCCAAAATATGACAATGTTTCTTTAACAAATATGTATGGTAAAGTTACTTCGATAAATTAAATTTGTCCGTGTAAACGGTGAACTTTGCTAAAGATTATGTAACAAAGAACATTGCTACAAGCGTGGAAAATGTGACAAAGATTTTGTTTCATCGCTGCAGGTGACTTTGACGAATAATATTTGGTCGTGTGAACACTGCAGCAAATATTTCATTGCCAAAGTTTATGTGACAAAGATTCTATGGCACATTTTCTTTAACAAATAATTTGCTCCGTGTAAACGCAAAATGTTTGTCATACTTTATTTGTTAAAGTTTCTGTGACATAGAAACTTTGCTCGTGTAAACGCGCCCTAACCCGTTAATTTTCCCGTAGTTCGATATCACCCCATCGAAGCTTATGATTCTCTGCACCTCCTCGAAGCCGAAAAAGCATTGTGTTTTGTAACCTCATTTATAGTGTAATTGTTTAGGGCTGTCTAGTCCAATACATCCTTTTTCAGCATAAAGCTTTTCTTCGCTAGGAGTGATTGGTTCAGAAGCATTCGGTTATTCCCCTTTCCCTTTTGCTACAGCTCTTTAAATTTTGACATTAAAACAGTTCTGTGTGTTATAAACTGTTTTTCTGTCACCATATCATAAGGATGGTGGTTTTCTTTAAGAAATCTTGCTATAGCACGGTGGTACCTAGTTAATGTGTCCAGTTCATATTCGCTTCCATCATTTTTGCATATGGAGAGCAAAAAAGACTCTACATAATTGTCAAGCTCTTCTGACCCGAAATGCCAAATGTTTCGATACTCTAGTCTGGGAGCTGTTTTCAACCACTGAGTAAAATGTTTCACCGTAGACTCGGTTTTCTTTACAGTATTTTTGTTTTGATCTTTTCAATGAATTGTTTATTTTGTTCATTACTGACGTCAATAAACACAGGAGCCTTGGGGTGACCCTGATTTGGGTAAGTCTGTATGTTTACAGTTTCATTTGAATTAATTAGAGTTTGGTCATTCTCAGTGGTATTGTTATGGAATTGTACACCCTTGGTGGTTGGGCTTTTAGCTTACCTGAGCCGAAGGCTCACAGGTGAGCTTATAAAGTCAAGGACCAAAAGTAATTCCACAAAATGGCCGCCGTGTTTATGTGTGTGCACCAACCACATGTAATATTAAGGAAAAATATAACATTTTATTAGTAAAATAGCATACCTGTTGTGATTAAAACTTGGTTATACATCCATTGGCCCTCAGTACATGACGAACTCTAGCTGGTAAAGTGGTGTACAATGATTTAATATAGGCTGGAGTGAAGGAGGTCCATATGTCCAAAACAGTGTCTATGAGGTCATTCCGGGAGTAAATGGCATGCACTCTTCGCTGAAGCAGGATTTTCATCTTTCTCCACACATTTTCTATAATGTTAATGTCGGGACTCTGGGCAGGCCACATCATACATGGAATCTGATGTCTCTGTTTCCATTGGATAGTGTATCTAGAAGTATGGGGGTAGCATTATCATCTTGAAATATCCAGGGGGGATTTGGAAATACTTTAGCAGGCCAACAACAGGCCACAGGTTATCATCAAGAATATCTATACTTTTGTGAGTTTATATTGCCATCAACAGGGACCAAAGTACCTACACCGTCATAAGTGATACACCCCCAAAACATAACACTGGCTTGCACTTGAGGGTTGGGATCACTGTGCTCTCCAAGACATCTTGGGAGCCACTTTTCATTATCTTTCCTCCAAATGTACACTTTCCTGTCTTTCCCTAATACAACCTGAGTCTCATCTGAGAATATCACTTTCCTCCAATAATTTTCAACTGTCATATGAAGTTTTCCACGACACCAGGCCCTCCTTCTTACCCTGTTCTGTTGAGAGATGACAATTTTCTTTTTTACAACACGCCTTTTGTAGCCATGAAACTTCAATCGCCGCTTAACAGTTGTCCGAGATATTTCTGTAGGAGTCTGAGCATTATAAATGCTGGTTATGTCCTTTAAAGTCTTTCTGCGATTTGTTTTCACAACTCGTAACAGCCTTCTCTCAGCTCTGTCATCTGTTTTTCTAGGTCTCCCACTTCTATGTCCTTTTTCTACTGATCCACTCAATCTAAATCTTCTTAGAAATTTCAGCACTGTAAATCTATTCAACTTCAACAATTCTGCAATTTTTGAGCCACTGAGACCATCTTCCGACAATTGTACAATCAGTTCTCTTTGGGTACTATCCAGTTCATTCCCTCTGTTAGGCATCCTTTTAGCAGACGAAATGTAAACAAAAGGGGAGATAAATCTGTCTTCTGGGGTAAAAGTCATCACCGGTGAAGCCTATTATTTACACCCATATAAATTATCCTACCTGGACATCAGTTGGTATACCTAAATTTTACCATGAAATGATGGACAACTAAAAATCATGTTGCCTGGCGGCCATTTTGTGGAAATACTTTTGGTCCTTGGGTGTAGTATAGGCAGGCATCCGTCGACCGTCCGTCCGTCGTCCGTCAATATTTTCAAACGACATTTTTTCTGAACCTACAAGGCCCATTGTTACCAAATATCATATATAGCATTTATAGGCTAGGGGGGACCAATAATACTATTTTTATCCAAATCGCTTCTGAACTTTGGTTGCTATGGCAACTTAAAGTTTCCATTGACTTGTATGGGAAAAATTGACAATTTGCATTTATTGCTATATCACTGCAGATATTTTGACAAAACTTTTACAGAAATTTTCCTTGAGTAGTCCTCTATCAACCACATGAAATTTATGTAAATTGCACAATTAGGCTGGTTGCCATGACAACCGAATAGTTAAAAATAGAAAAGATATTCAAAAATCATCTCCTCAGAAACTATACAAACAATAAAGCTCAAACTTCACAGAAAAGATTAAGGTACCACCGTCTATAAAAATGCTGTTTTTCTTGGCAATTGCTCCGGCAGTTTGGTTGCTATGGCAACTTAAAGTTGCCATTGACTTATAATGGGAAAAATGAAAATTTGCATTTATTGCTATGTGACTGCAGATATTTTCACAAAACTTTTCAGAAATGTTCCTTGAGTAGTCCTCTATCAACTACATGAAATTTATGTAAATTACACAATTTGGCTGATTGTCATTGCAACCGAATGGTTAAAAATAGAAAAAATATTAAAATATCATTTTTGCAGAAACTATGTGGCCGATAAAGCTGAAACTTTATAGAACGGATCTTTGTACAAGCCTCTATAGAATTACAGTTTTTTTTATGGCAATTGCTTCAGCGGTTAGGTGGGTATGACAAATTATAGTTTCCATTGAAATATAATGGGAAATATGGAAAGCTGCAGTTTTTGCTATCTTCCTGCAGTTATTTTTGGTTTTTTTTTTATCTACAGAAATGTTGCATGAGTAGTCCTCTATGATTCCTATTAATTTTGTCCAAATTGCCGAATCTGATTTGTTGTCATGGCAATATTAAGGAAATGTTTTTGAAAAAATATTTAAAAATCTTTTCCTAAAAAACCAAATAAGGGGGTGAAGCTGATTCTTTGCATACATGTTTATGACATTAGCCACTATGTAAATATTGTTTTTTTTTATTATTATTGTTGCCCACATGGTTTCATTACTATGGCATTTTAAAGTTTCCATAGACTTGTGGGGTAAAGAGCAAATTGGCATTTATTTCTGTGTTACTGCAATATTTAGGCAAAAAGTTTTACAAACATGTTTTTTTTTATTGTAACTTCATCAAACTTGCTAATATTTACTAGGACAAGCATAACAACTCAGTCAAAGTTGAAATTAGGCCGAATTGTACACCTTACTTCAGTGTTTCTTACTCGAGTGCTAAGGATGAATGGACTCAGGTGAGCTACAGGAACAATGGTCCTCTGGTTATTCAGTGTTTGACTAATTTTTGGCTGGTTGGTTTCATTGTCATTCAGTTGGGCTTGATTTTCTTAAAGTAAAGTGGTAAAAATCGCCAAAGCACAAAACCTTATAAAATTGGTACAGTCTTCAGAATTGATGATAATATGTCGGTTGTTATGCTTTTTGTGTCATATAACTGGCAAAAAAGGAGGAATAAGGTATTTTGGAAAAAAAATGACAAGTCTTTCCGTATAAATACGGTTTTCGTCTCTGGTTCCCCGTTGGGCAATATACTTACACAACAGCGAGACAAGAAATGAGATCCTTTCCTGACATTGTATTTTTATCATTTATTAAACGACTGTACATTGTATTTTTATCTTCTGTACCTTGTATTGTTACCGCTTGTACCGTGTATTTTTATCATGTAATGAAACTTGTAAAATCGAAAGTAGGCCAACTAAAATGACCTAGATATTTTTCAAATCGTTTTTATGAGATACTCAAGGACGTTTTAATTTTTCAAAGCCGGCCAATGACGATCATATACAATGAAGAAACTGTATTAAGAAGCTTGCAGCGATACTTCACGATAAAATACGAGTCATGTGGATAGAGCAATGGGGCCTTTAAAAAATCTTCCTGTGGCCTTCCTAAATTTTGTGTCAGAATGTCATTGTTAGCAAGCAAATCGAAAGCTATTTGTAGGCTTGCACATTGAGATTGAACATGAAAGTCACAGGTTAAGAGGTCTTCAATGTCCAGTGTATCAAAATCATCCATTCCTAGGCTGCAAAATGTGTGGCAACAGAGTTATTTAGATTCTATTTTGGTTTTAAAGCCACGAAAATTTTATTCAATTATCTACAGTACAATATTGCCAAAGGCAAGCTCATTTTCATTATTCTCCCTCTGGCAATGCAGCCAAGCCACGGTTTGTGTACATTTTGAGCAGACGATCTAATCTTTGACCTCACACGTAGGGCTTTGATTGATTGATTTGTTACTTTACGTCCACGGTAAACAGCTATGTTCTTGTCGGGACGGTCAGTTAACCTAACCACACTGTTCCTGGACAGGCTAAGATCTCCTAAGCGGTTAACCAGTAACAAGTGCACATACTTTCTTCAGTAACTGGCAACTGCCCTTCTTGAATCAGCGGAAGGAGAAACGAAAGTATGTGGCCAGACCAGGTATCGAACCCAGGACCTCTGACTTATGAGACAGGTGCCCTGCCGACTGCGCTACGCGGCTCGGCCACACGTAGGGTTTTCGAGATTTAATCAAATAAGAAATAACAATTGTTTTTATAGTTCCCAGGCTGTTCTGATACAAAAATTATGAAACCGGGCTCAGGCGTCATTTTGTTTTGGAAAAGAAACTTACAGTTGGAACGCAGACTCATCACATTTGAGTAATTCATTTTGTGAGCGGTCGTCCACGCACAAAGAAATAATCCTTTTTTTTCGCCGGAAAAAAAGGCGGGAAATTTTGAACAGAAACAGTCCCAAAATAATGCTCGTTTGATAAGATATGCAGTCATAGTTTTCCATCGGACCAGATCAGAAACAAATTTGATGTTTTGTTATTGAAATCAGATGCATATCGGTACCTCAATGCAGTTTGCATACCCAAAACAACGATCACAGTTTGACAACCGTTTTTCAGAAAAGTAAAACCCTACGACAGTACCCCAAAGTTATTTTGCAAAGAAAATTGTCCCAAAAACCAAATTAGATGCCATTATAACTGAACCGTAGTTCATACATTCGACCGTCTTTTAGCCAGGTATATCTTCGGGAGAAAGTCTATTTTCGTTGAAAATCGATAATGAAGTTGGTCATTTTTACGTATACATGGCACGTGCGTTTGTCAACACACAGACATTTTTCAGCTGGATCGACTTGAGGAGACCAACTGTTTCTTCATTTATGGTATAGTAAAGCTTGTAATCATTTAGCATACTGTGAATTTATTAAGATTTTGCGTCAGTCTGTCTGCCTGCGATTTTTTGGGCTTCTGAATTTAGGCTACACGCCGAGAACAAGAGAAAGAAAAAACAAACACACTCGGTCAACCACAAAGTTTGACAAACGAAAAAGCCACAAGACATACATGTCGCCCCATCTTCAGGTGACAACTCGCCCCAGATTCTGAGAAAACTCCCCCAGACAACTGCCTACCTACCCACCAAAATTCACCTTACCCCTGAGTCTGGACCCTGCACTTTTGGTGGGTATATAGCAACTGCTTACCTACACACCAAAATTCACCTTACCCCCCCCCCCCCCAAAAAAAAAAAAAAAGATGGCCACTTAGGACACCCTAGATCTATTTTTAGCTCACCTGAGCCTTTAGGCTCATAGGTGAGCTTATAGTATAGCCAGGCATCCGTCGTCCGTCCGTCGTCCGTCCGTCAACATTTTCAAACATCTTCTCCTCTGAAACCACTGGGCCGATTGAAGCCATATTTCATATGGAGCCTACCTAGGTCGGGGGAACGAAAGTTTGTTCCGGGTATCTGGGTCACATGACCAATATGGCCGCCATGCCCATATATGGTAAAAAACCCTTCAAAAATCTTCTCCAGAACCAAAAGGTCGATGACCTTGAAACTTGGTATGTAGCATCGGGCATGCGGGCCCATCATAGTTTGTGCAAATGATGACCTTGCGTTGACCTTGACCTAATTTACGGCATGGTCAACTTTGGTACGTTAGGCTTTTATATGGGAAAACGCTTAAACAATGGATTTCTCAGAAACTATTTAAGTCTAAGGTACAATACGTGGTATACATGGTCGACTAAATGACCAGATGAAGATATTATGTCACTAAAGGTCAAGGTCATTCCGTCGGACCATCCGTCGTCAAGTTGTTCAAACATCTTCTCCTCTGAAACCACTGGTCTGATTGAAGCTAAATTTCATATAGAGTCTTAAGTGTGATCGGGGAATAAAAGTTTGTTCTTGGGGTCTTGTCCAAGATGGCCGCCTTGCCCGTATATTGCAAAAGCCCTTCAAAATCTTCTTCTCCAGAACCAAAAGGCGTATGACCTTGAAACTTGGTATGTAGCTTTGGGCACTCAAGCCCATCATAGTTTATACAAATGATCGTTCGTTGACCTTGACCTTATTTATGACACTGTCAACTTGGGTACATTATGTAGGCTTTTATATGGGAAAATGCTTAAACAGTGGATTTTTCAGAAACTATTTAAGTCTAAGGTGCAATATTTGGTGTATATGGTTGATTAAATGACCAGATGAAGATATGGTAAAGGTCATTCTTTGACTTTTGTACAAGGTCATTGAGATTCTGTCACCCGTCAACATTTTCAAACATCTTCTCAGAGGCCACTAGGGTCAATTGTATGGAGCTTCACCGGCTTAAAGGAACCATAGTTATACACATGTATAAAAGCATTAAAATATATACCAGGACCAAGTGGCAGGTGAGCTACAGGACCATTGGTCCTCTGGTTTTTTTATTTAACGGCACATTTACCGTGATCAACCTGCATAGTAAGACAAACAGGTCTGAGCAAGCAGTGTAGACCCAGGAGCAGTCTGATCTGGGTCTGCAATTTTTCCTTAATACCTGCACATTTTGGGTACACCATTTGTGGGTGATATAGATATGTTCAAAATGTAGGATGCTGTTATCTTAGTATTATGGGTAATTACTGTAACTGTGTGTGACATTTTATGTAGAACTATTATTTGTTTCTGTTTTCATAGTTTGCAGGGATTAAAAAGAAAGCCTACCTACCTAAGTACTCTCCAAAAATCCTAGTTAATAGGCAACTGCAAGCAAAATACTTTTTATGCTTGGCCTGTGGCTGAGATGGGGGGAGGGGAAAGGGGCATGAAGAAATACATATTCTATAGAATTAAATGCCGAAAGTTATGTTTTAGCTTAAATCTCATAAAGAAAATTAAAAGGCTCATATTGAAGTTATATCAATAGAAATGATACCATAAACTGAAAAATAAAAAAAATATATATTTCCTGATTAATTTAATCTATCTTAAATGTTTGCAGCTTCTGACCAAAGCGAAGAAATTTGTAATTACTAATCAGTTAGTAAGTTACTAGAGAGAAAAGCTTGATGACAGACATTAAATGATGAGTCATGACTGTAAAGGGATGCAGTTTAGTGCAGTTGAATGAGAGGTAGCCCCTTCCTGTCTATCCCCCCCCCAAACACACACCCACTAACCTATTAAAAAGCATTTTCACAGAGGATTTTATTGGCCAAATATTTAGGACTTTATTATGCTAGCAAGCTTTTTTATATCATTATAAGTGCACAAAATAATGAATGGGGTATGCCCTGCTAACTGATGGACCCTGCACTTTATGTGGAATGTTGCATAATGCTGTTTGTCCTTCTACAAGTCAAGACTATGTAAGAATGAAAACAATTACACAGTTCCACCGTAAATGTTGCACCAGCATCAACGGGCCTCATATTAACACCTGTTGTGCCCTCTCATTAGAAGCACTTCAGCAAGAGCATAGATGGTTCTATTAATGGATCACAACAAATGTTTTTATGGCTGAATAAGACAGAATTCCCAGAATTGCTATCATGCTCCAGCTGAGTCTTTGTATAATCATTATCATAAAACCATCACTTGTGGAACTGTCTCCAGATTTTTTAGCTCACCTGAGCCAGCGGCTCCGGGGGAGCTTATAGGATTGTAAGGCTCCGTCGTCCGTCGTCGTCCGTCGTCCGTCCGTCCGTCCGTCGTCCGTCCGTCCACAATTTCAAACGACTTCTCCTCTGAAACCGCTGGGCCGATTGTAACCAAATTTCATATAGAGCCTCCTGGGACCTTAGGAACGAAAAGTTGTTCAAACGGTCCTGATCACATGACCAACATGGCCGCCATGCCCATATATGGTAAAAACCTGCAAAAATCTTCTTCTCCAGAACCAACAGGCCGATGGCCTTGAAACTTGGTATGTAGCATTGGGTACGCAAGTACTACCAAGATTGTTCAAATTATGACCTTGGGTTGACCTTGACCTTTTTTACGGTAAGGTTAAATTTGCTTCCTTATGCTTTTATATGGCAAAATACTGCAACATAAGATATCTTGAAACCTGTTGAAGATTTTGGGGTATAAATTGGTACATACAGTCATCTTAATGACTACATGAAGATTTATGAGTACAAGAGGTCAAGGTCATTCTTTGACCTTTGACCCAGAACTCTCATATTTTGACAATATCAAACAATCTCCTCAAAAATAATTAGGCCAATTGTAACCAAATTTCATATAGGTCCTCAAGGAGTTAAGGGAATGAAAATTTATTCATACGGTCCAGGTCACATGACCAACATGGCCACCACGCCCATATATGGTAAAAATCTTTAAAAATCTTCTTCTCCAGAACCAGTAGACCGATGGCCTTGAAACTCGGTATGTAGCATCACGTACTCAAGTACTATCAAGATTGTTCAAATTATGACCCTGGGTTGACCTTGACCTTTTTTACGGCAAGGTCAAATATCTGAAAATGCTAGAACATGAGATTTCATGGTAAGTTTTGAAGATTTTGGCCTAAAAATTGGCATATACAATCATCTTAATGAGTACATGAAGATTTATGAGTACAAGAGGTCAAGGTCATTCTTTGACCTTTTACCCAGAAATCTCCATTTTGACTATTTCAGACAATCTGCTCTAAAACCACTGGGCCAATTGAATCCAAATTTCATATAGAGCCTCGAGGGGTTGAAGGAATGAAAAAATTTTATTACGGTCCTGGACACATGACCAACATGGCCGCCACGCCCATATATGGTAAATACCTTTAAAAATCTTCTTCTCCAGAACCAATTGACCGATGGCCTTGAGACTTTGTATGTAGCATTTGGTACTTGAGTACTATCAAGATTGTTCAAATGATGACCTTGTGTTGACCTTGACCTTTTACAGCAAGGTCAAATATGGGAAAATGGTAGAACATAAGATTTCATGGAAAGTTTTGAAGATTTTGGCCTAAAAAATTGGTATATACAGTTGTCTTAATCAGTTCATGAAGAATTATGAGTACAAGAGGTCAAGGTCATTTTTTTACCTTTGATCCAGATCTCTCATATTTTGACATTTTCAACCATTTCCTCAAAAGCCAAAGGGCCAATTGTGAACACATTTCATATAGAGCCTCCAGGGGTTGATTGAATGAAAATTTGTTCAAACGGTCCAGGTCACATGACCAACTTGGCCGCCATTACCACTTATGGTATAAATCTTTAATATTTTTCTTCTCCAGAGCCAATACACCTATGGCCTTGAAACTTGGTAAATAGCATGGAGTACTAGAGTACCACCAAGACTGTTCAAATGGTGACCTTGGGTTTACTTTGACCTTTTTTGCGGCATGGTCAAATATGAGAAAATACTAGAACATAAGATTTCATGGAAAGTTTTGAAGAATTTGGCCTAAAAATGGTATATATGGTTGTCTTAATGAGTACATGAAGATCTATGAGTACAAGTGGTCATGGTCATTCTTTGACTTTTGACCCAAAACTCATATTTTGACAATTTCAGACATGATAAGTAAAAGCCACCTTGCCGATTGTTCAGGTGAGCGATTCAGGACCTCATGGCTCTCTTGTTTTCTTATTATGTACATATGTTATAATTTATTTTGGATATTTATTTATTTATACTTGTAGGGAAAACACTGAAGGGCAATGTCAGACTGCATGTGAATATAATAATTTGATCAGAGCTTTATACATTTAGAATACCTATATAGTACTAATTTGTTCATTTGAAAATTGTGTTAAATTTTAATTTTTGATCAAAAGCAACTGTGATGAGACACCACAACATACTGTACATTTTACTTGAAGAGAAATGATAAAGAATAACTCCACTTTGGCTAACTAGATATTGGCCTATTATTTTTCTTGTTTAATCATGTTTATGTCTTACCATTATTCAACTTAGAGAATAGATTACCAAGTCCTGAGCCTTTGCCACATATTTAATCAAGTTTTCTGGTTTGCTGGACAGCTGTGCTTTTTATTTGTTTTGTTTTTTGTGAGTGTGACTCAGAATCATATTAGAGAACACATCACATTGAACTAAAATTTTGAGAAATTCTCCATTCTCAATGAAAAGTTAAGGTACCATTCATTATAAATTATATAATTTTTGCATGAGATTTGCCCCTACTGATAGACTTCCATGAGATTTTTGGCAACAGTTAGACCAAATCCCTCAAAAGATCACTGAGTATATAAACACACTGTGGCATTTTAATTTATGAACCAAGGGCATTGCAGAGCTGACAGCCCCCACCCCCACCTGATGAGCTAGTATTTGACACACCTGGCATTTCATCATAAATATGTATTTTATTAAATCTCTGGTTTCTTCTTAGGAAGAATCAATAAATTCTTGTTAGTTGTTTACACTCTTAAAAAGGGGATAAACAACTAACAAGTAAATATGTATGTTGTAACCCCTCATTAGAACTCCTCATTAAGGTAGTTCCACAGAGGGCCGAAACCTATGTTATAAAAATGCATACTGCAATTTTAATGCTCAAAAGCTCATTTAACAGTACATATGCTGCTTCTCAATGTTGGCTGAAATTATATGGAGTGTAAAGGAGTGTATAAGTATGTATGGCCAAGTTATTTTCTAAGCTTAAAGTTGAAACAAAATCTTCATTACTGTAACTGTCCTACCACTTTCACCATCTGACAGTGTGTCGAAATTGCTGGGAAAATCAAATAGTACTGACCCTGATTAGACTGCTGTTTTGATAGTAGTCTAACCCAGGTCTACACTGCACCTTTTAATCAAGGATTTTAGTCAATGAAGTTTTGCAAGTATTTGTTATGGCTAAACATGGCTAAACATCTATTATATTTTGCTTAGTTTTTCATGTAAAAGAAAGGTTAAAAGTTGTGTGCGTGTGTGTGTGTAGGGGTGGGGGTTTGGGATGGAGGAAGGGTGGAGGAAGAAGGGGGGGGGGGGGTAGAGGGGCCTTAAGTTGGGTAGGGTGATCGTGTGAGTTGCAGGAGAGGCTTTGAAATATTGGCACGTGCAGGATTAATTGGATGGCAAAAATATTTTTTCTAGCAGTCCCTCTGATTTTGATCACAATGTACCGGTCTTAATAACTTATAAGCAAGTAAATGCGAAGTTTGAAACAGTTGACGCAGTTCTGTAATTGCGTCACAACTGTCATAAATCGATCGATTTGTTTACAGTATGGTGTAGGCTATTGATCAGAATTCTTTTCCCAATCATTCTGAAGAAAGTACAGAAAAAAATATTGTTGTATGTTGAATTACAAGATACGTTCCTCTTCCTGTGTCGGATTTCAGGATTCAAGAACATTTCGGTAATGTTTAAATTTATTACAGATTATTTTGCTGTCTATCGATCAGGTAAAAAATCCGCCATTAATTTGAGAAAATGAAATAGGGTACCTAAACATTATTTTGCAAAGGATATTGTCCCAAACACCGAATTACTTAATTTTTATAATGGAGAAAGGGCAGACACCATGGTTTTTCATGGCATATGTCCGCCGACGGGAGAAAGTCGATTTATTTTGAAAATTGCTGTTGAAGTTGGCGGATAAGAGTCGTCTTTACATGATCACGTAAAACGTTCGATTGCAGAATATCTCGGTGTTTAGCTCTGCTCTTAAAGGCATAGAGAATTAAATTAAGATGTAAGGAATAAAATCATATCTTATTTTCGGCTTTGTGTAGTTAGATTCGCCGACAAAGCATCACTGAAATTGCGACACGTTCGTCGATTGAATCTGAGTCTCAGAAATTTAGAATGTTTTTTTCGTTGCTATCTGTATAAAAATATCACTCCGCCATGGATACGCGTTCCCACTGTTATCGAAAAACCTGATAGCACTAAAAGTGCATTTGGTGCTAAAAAGATCCGATGCTAGAATTTTGAAAGAAGTCCCAGCCTCGTTTTAAGGGATAGTGATACGGATTCAGAAAATGTCAGTTTGATACGGCTCTCCATATCAGATAGCCAGAAAACAGGCAATTCAAGGGATGTACCTCAGCATTTTGGTTCATGTGCAAACAAAGGTCTGGGGGCACGGAAGTTTACTAAACTATTTAAAATCAAATTATGCATTTCTTTTGCTGTCGAATATATACATGTAATACGTAAAGTTATTTCGCCTTCCGTCTTAAATGCGAGACAACATGAAGATGGCTAAACCATCTTAGAACAAAACGTTGATGCAAAATATCAATGCATCGAAAACCTCGGTCATATTTGCCGTCTGCGACCAGAGACTATGGGTATATTAAAGAATATTGACAGTAGCAAAGATCATAAAGAGTTCTGTGGTCTCCAACATATTAGATCTTGTTGGAGACCACATACATGTAACTCTTTATGGTCTTTGCTCCTGGCAAAATTCTTTGAAATATCCATTAAAGGTAGGTTCCTGTACTTTGGAATGCATCATAATTTTGATGATCTTTCATCCAAGTTGTTGGAAAGCACTTATAAAAGGGAATCAATAAGTTTCATGAAAAAAGTGTAAATAAAAATATATTAGAAAAGTTCTTTTGCAAGGGATTTCCTAACTCTGCTTCGCACACCAGTTAGCTCTATTTTTAGTTCGCGCCAAAAATAGATAACGCAGCTGAGGTCATGCTGCATTGCAATTTGGGATAGTTTTAACCCATCCACCATGCCAGGACCTCTAGGAGAGCTCACGACAAGGGAAAATTGACCTTTGGAGAATGGCATCAGAAATCACGCACTTATAGACATACTAAACATAGTTATATTTAGAACTGGAATTCCAACGAAAGAAAATAAACCAAAAGGGAAAACGACTATTTTCTTCAACATCTGACAAGTTTCTCAGTAGCAACAAATTCAGAAAAATAAGAGAATTCAATACTGCTCAGAAAAAGACGAAATTATTGTGTGGACATAATTGTTATCGCTAGTACAGGAACCCACCTTTAAATATGCACTGCTGTTCCGGCGTCGGCATCATTGTCACCGTCTGCATGTGTGAAATTATGCAGATTTGGACAATAAATTAATTGTTTGAGCTGTAATTGGTTCAAAACAATTAAATGATAAAATTCAAGAAAACACAGCAAAACCTAAGTGAAATGCACTTTAATAGTCTTAAATAATTTTACAACTTCATCAATTACAATAATTAGCGAACAATTTGCTTGAACAAGCAAGAATACTGCTCACATTCGACAGACAATCGTTGCTTGCTGTCAGCAGTGATTGTCTGCTGGCTGTGATCAACATCTAGCTATGACCGACTGCTAGCTGTGAGTGACTGCTGAGTGTAATTTGGCTGCTGATTGTGATTGACTACTGGCTGTGAGCAGTCAGTGATGAAGTATAGGGTGCGTTCGTCATAATTACTTGAGTAAACCGGAGCAATATCTAGATGTTCCTGTGGCTTCTGAAAGATATCTTCGAGTAGCCCGAAGAATACCTGGGTTCGAGGTTATAAAACTTGAGAATAATCTCAAACTCAAAATAAAGCACACTGATTGGCTGCTTCCGAGCATATATGCTCGGAAGCAGCCAATCAGTGTGCTTTATTTCGAGTTTGAGAATGTACTGAAAGTGTTCAGGTTTACCCTGCATTATGCCAAACCAGCCCATTTCTGCTGAAGATCCGGTAGTATAGGCATAAGAAATTCTGAAAACGTGTGATACTTTTAAAGCGAGGAATACGCAAAAATAAATGAAATAAGCTCAATCTGTTGAATTAAGTTTATTCATGACTAGTAATGAAATGTGCAACACAGGCTACGTCCCCACTAGCATCGACTTAATCAGGGCTATTTGCAAAATGACTCTTATGAACAAGATGAGCCCAAAAGAACAGAAATGTTATATGTTGCGCTATGATGAAATACAGGGAGACATTTAAAGCCGCAGTGTGGCATTTAACACCACCTTCAGTGAAGTTAAATACTTTTTGGAAAATAAAATGTATTGAGAGCAATAAAATGCCAAAAAAAAATTGATAATAGCGGATTCAGTTTCATCACATTTTCTTGACCATTGATATAATATACAAACTGGCAATGCCCTGCAGCACCAGCATAACCTTGAAGATCAACTTCCTGCTAAACTAAGAAAAAAAGTATGAAATATTTACATAAAAGCTCTGAAATAGTATACAGTGACCATAGTCTACTGTGTTTTGGCATACTTTTGCATTATAGACAATATTAACAAAAGTAAAACAAACTTGGAAGAATCGAGGACGCGAGTCGGGCCGCGTAGCGCAGTCGGTAGCGCGTCTGATTTATAAGCAGAGGTCCCGGGTTTGATACCTGGTCCGGCCACTGATTACTTTCATTTCCCCTTCCGCTGATTCAAGAAGGGCAGTGGTCAATTAGTGCTGATAGTAAGTGCACTTAGTACTGGTTAACCGCTTAGAGAGCCTAAGCTTGTCCAGGAATAGTGTAGTTAGTTAACTGACCGTCCCGATATGACCATAGCTGTTTACCGTGGACGTTAGACAATTACACAACAACAACAACAATCGAGGACGCAATCTAAATCGCATGACTGGTCAGAACAAGAATTCCGAGGAATGCGGTGTCTCGCCTGCCTGCGCTTTGTCACAAAATAGAGCTCAGTTTCACTCTTCTAGACGGCTGCATATCCCATGATTCATGGCTCTAGCCTTTATCATTCCTAAAAAAAAACCCAAGAGCTTAACTTATGCAAATGTTGCAAAGTTAACCATAAAATGTCAGTCAAGAGGCAATATGGATATTGACTTTCAGCTTTACTTTTCAAAGGTTTCTTGGCTCTAGCGCTTACAGTTCTTGAGAAAAAGAACTAAACGCGAAAACCTGACAAAATGGTAGAGTCGGTGAACCGTAAAAAGAAGGGCCTCATTATTGATGGTGAGTTTGAGCTTTACTATGCCAGGGGCCGTATTCATAAAGCCACTTAAGTCGTTGCTATGCGGTTGCTAAGGCTAAATATCTATAAAGGGGATTCCCTACAACTATGAAATTTGCTCTGGAGGAACAGTCTTAAAAAGACTGTTCCTCCAGACCAAATTTTATAGTTGTAGGGAATCTCCTTCAAAGAAATTTAGCCTTAGCAACAGCATAGCAACCACTTAAGTCGTTTTATGAATACGGCCCCAGATGTATGCATGAGCTCAGTTTCATGGCTCTAGCCTTTACAGTTCCTGAGAATTAAAGCTAAACGCAGAAATCGAAAATATTGCGAACTTGGTCAACTGTTAAGTAGGTCGATACTCCGTATTGATGGTAGCTTTGAGCTTTACTCTTCCAGCATAAACCAAGGTTCGTGGCTGTGGTCACCATAGTTCTTGAAAAACAGAGCTAAACGCGAAAACTCGACAAATAATTGCAATGTCGATGAACCGTGAAATGAAGGCCAAGACTCAATATTGATGACAGCTTTATGCTTTCCTCTTCGTGATGTGTGTATGACCCAAGCTTAATGGCTCAATCCGTTATAGTTCTTGACAAAATGAGCTAAACGCAAAAAAACTTGACAAAGGGTATAGGCCGCCGCCGCCGACGACACCGGAAAAGCAATACATGTCTTGCTTCTGCTTCGCAGGCGAGACAATAAAATCAGTTGGCGCCCCTACCACGTATGTAAATGAGTGAATTACCTTGGCATAATTACATGACCTTGAAGGAGATACAGATTTTCTTAGCGGTCCTTTATTATTATCGTAAAATTCTTATTCAATGCATATTTGCCTCAACTATAACTATTTTCTTGGAACTGTCATGAAGGACTTAGAAATGACAATATACTGTCTGACGAAATTCGGTGAAAAGATTCAATTTAGAAATGCTGACAGAGCTCTAGATAAGAGGGAGTATTTGGTGATAATTAGGGATAATTTTTGGTTATTCTGCATTAAAACCTATGTTGTGACCCTCATCTGAACCGTCTCGACGAGACGGTTCAGATGAGGGGTCACAACATATGGTTTGAACGAGAAATAAGAAAAATTATCCTTAATTATCATCAAATACTCCCTCTTATCTAGAGCTCTGGCTGAGCTGGCGAGGGAGTATATCATCAACACTGTAGTACACTCTTATGTCACGTGTATGTAGGAGTGTTTATATTATGTATGCCATGTTGTTGTTGTTGTTGTTGTAGTAAATCTCCGCCGTTGACTTGTCGGCGAACCGTCGATGTCGCCGTCACAGGGGTTTAATTGTTAGCTTTAAGTGTGTGGGCCGCTGAAACTGACTTCGATTCGGGAAAGGTTTAGACTGAAACCGCGAGACCCCGTAAATGGTGTTTTGGAATTTGCATTAATCAAATAAAAGCATGTTTTCTCGCAACATGACAACAAGGAGTGCTAGATTTCCCCACAAGGATATTGTCAGAGGCGAACAAATATATAAATAATAACATGTCTATATAAAAATGATTTCTTTGAGATACAAAATACCCTTGTCTCCAAAGGGAAGGTTATCGCACGCAGAGTTCAATGAAAATATGTTTAGCCATTTATCGCAAATAAGAATTAGTTAGTAAAAGCCATATGTTTGAATTTAGGCTGATATAAAAGGTTTGTATCGACCTCTGGGGATAAAAATTGTTCTTGATGTACAGTTTCCAGAGGAAACGATGTCGTTATCACTCTTAATATTGCGACATCGATTCCACTTACCGTAATCGTCCAAAAATTAAAGCAAGATTATTTTACCATTCAGGAATGCGTCAAACATTGCTGGCGGATATAAGCAGTGCAGACCCTGATCAGACTGCTCCCTAAGGCGTAGTCTTACCTTGGTCTGCACTGTTGAAGTACTTTTGGCCAAATGAATATCGTCATTTGCAGTAATCATGTGCGATATGTATCGAATATACGTCTTTAAATGGCAAACAACAATAGTACACATGTAAGTACTTTGGAATGAGCGTATATGACATAGTGGCCTAATTTACTCACTCGAGCAATGTTTCTTTGTCATAGAATTATGGTAAAGACGGTTTTTCAAACATTTCTCCCTCCCTCGGAGCAATTGTTTGTCGAAGAAAAAGCTGAGAAAGAATCTTTAACTTTGGCAAAGAATCAATTTAGCTATTGGTCAAATTTACATGAACAAATTAAAGATTTTCCACAATAGGGAAATCGCTTTTCAGAAATTGATTGATATACCAAAGTTTATGTATGAGAGAGAAAGAGCGAGAGAGAGAGAGAGAGAGAGAGAGAGAGAGAGAACGGTTCCTATTCTGAGCCACAAATTTTGTTGTTGGATACATCGTCTTAGTTCTGTAATATTAAAATCTTAAAAAGTTCCTTCAAGAGCAGAGACACATTCTGAAGAAGTAGCATGGGTCAACAAACTACGTAGTTTCGGCTAATAAAGCCTTATCAAGGACCCTGACAATATCTGGTGACGAAACCAGAGACAAGCATACTGTAATTTCGTAATCTTAATTACACAATCGATTCAGAAACTGATTAGTATCAAAAAGGGTCCAAATAATATAAAAGACTACGATCTAGAAGAGTCTAAATCAAAGTAAAATTTCAGATTTCTCAGAATATATCCTCCAATCTCAAAGGACGAAAATAGAATATAATATGCACTGTGGATGATGTACGGGGAGACGTTTTACGGCCGCCACACGGCACAACGCCAGCTGCAGTGAGGTAAAATTAAAATCTTAAAAGAGTTCCTTCAAGTGCAGAGAACACATTCAGAAGAAGTAACATGTAAGAATAAATGAGATCCTGGAAAATGAAGACTTTTTTCTGGTCCTTTGGGATCATTGAGTTCATGTCGAAAATAGAGCTCTGTATTCAGAACTTATTTATCTTTATTGCAGCTGCAGCGGCCGTAAAACGTCTCCCGGTACGTAATCATGTGCAGCTTATATTTTCTGGTCCTATGGGACCAGTGAGTTCATTCAGGGTCGTTCTGTTTAAGCCGGTGCAAGGGGGCGTTGGCAGTGTCGCACATTTCATTACTGTGGCCATGAACGAACCTAATTAAACCGAGTCTGTTATTTTCCTCTCTTTGGTGAATTCCTTGCTTCCAAAGGATATAACTATTCAGGGGCTGTATTCATAAAACGACTTAAGTCGTTGCTATGCTGTTGCTAAGGCTAAATTTCTTTGAAGAAGATTCCCTACAACTATGAAATTTGCTCTGGAGGAACAGTCTTACAAAGACTGTTCCTCCAGACCGAATTTCATAGTTGTAGGGAATCTCCTTTATAGATATTTAGCCTCAGCAACCGCATAGCAATGACTTAAGGACTTAAGTGGCTTTATGAATACGGCCCCAGAACGAAAATCTTACTTTTATCTGGTAAAGAAAACTTGTTTAAAACAGCACTGGAAGTTGTTGTTTTATTGTTTTATTCAATTTTGAATACAGAATTCCGGCTCTTTCTTTGGTTTGCAAAAACTATAATTGTTGTCAAACCATCTAAATTGAAAATAGACGCTTGATTTCTTCCATTTATAGGGAAATAATTACATTTGAAACCACTGAAACAAATAAACATTGGCAAATAAATTGGTTCATTAAAACAACTAAACATGAGTCTAATTATCATTGGAATAGCTGGGACATGTATCTGAGTTGTATCAAAAATGCTACACCTAGCCACCATTCAGATACTTCAGCAACGTATAGATAGATGTATCGATTAGTCAGTGTATGTGTACCGGTTGCTCGAGCATATATGTTCAAATAACGAATAACTTACGGTCTTTCACCACGTGGCATGGAGCCGCATGTTTAACATGAATATACAGATGTGGATCCAGAACTTATCTTTTTCTTCACTGCCGCTGATGTCAAACACCCTGTGGGGCCGTAAAAAACTTCCCCGTATTTCAGCTAACTTAATTTTTCGAACAACCACAGACGCAAATGGTGAGGGTTTGGGTCCAGTAAAACTAGTTCAAGCCCCGCAGTGATCTTTTACTGACCGTTCCAAGGCGGTACACCTGCTGTGGTTTCTCAACGTTTCATTCTGTTAGATCCACTTGTCTATGTATGGTCTCTAGCAGTGAGGTCACCTGAACAGCTTCCTTTTCTGCATTCTGATTTTTTTTTAAATTTAAAATGGAAAACAGGTAAAATAGATGTTTAGGGTAGCTGAATAGCCACCTGTTCGACAGAGCTGCTCATTCGGTGTACCATGCGTGTCTTTCGTGAACTTTTGTCAATTTTTGGGTGTGTGCTTCTTTCCCGTTTGGTTTTGAGGTCGGGATTTGGATTCCAGATCATTGCTTATCTTTCTACTTTTCACAATAATGCAGACGATGATTTTTCTGATCCTTTCAGGTCACTAGATTCATTCTAAGTCAGTTTGAAAATATTGTTACGCTTAAGCCGGTGCTAGGACAGTGTTGCAACATTACATCACTGCATATGAACGGAGTTAGTTAAACTGAGTCTGCTTTGTTCGTTTCATTGATGCATTTTTTATTTCAGAGGGTTTTCCATCAGAATTTGTATTAGCTGAAAGTTTCATTTTTCAGAGTGTTCTCCGAAACTGCTGAAAAACTTTACCATACCATTCATAATTCTATATATTAACCGCGACACGACAAAAAAAAACAAAGTGGAATGTGCGCCCAGCGAAGACGCAGATCAGCCTGGGCATCCGCCCAGTCTGATCAGAGTCTTCGCTGTCCGCATGGAGGTAGCTTAGACCCATAGCGACCCTTTAAGCGGACAGCGAAGGTTCTAGTCAGACTAGGCGGATGTCCACATCAGAGTCCTCGCGTGGCACACATGCCACATCGTTGGTTTTGTCGTGTCGCGGCTCATATAGTTGTTTCCTAAGCTGCGGCTGTATAAGGAATCAGAGGTGAGACTATAATAAATATTGGAAATGAACTGGATGGAATACGTTATGATAGAAGTGCGCCTCTGAGGCCAAAATGCTATGAAAACAATTACATTGAAACTCATGATTCAGATTATTTACTGCTTCTAGCTTAAAACAGTTATTTGAAAATAAAATGCACGAGCCGTAAGAACTTGCTGGCATGATCTTGGCAAGTGATAGAGCAGTATTACGATTCATCAGCTTTAAAATGATTGGAGTCCCATGAAAGATTACCTTACGCTATTTGCGAACTGGAAAGACTCGCAGTCTGATCAGTCTTCCCTTTCGCATACATAAACCAAAGGTTCTGAAGAATCTAAAAATGAAAAGTAAATGCTGCTTATGAAATAGATTTGCGAGGATGTAATTCTTAACTGTTTTTATATGGAATAAGGTAACTTTTCACTCACATGGCACCGGCCATTTTATTCATTGGAATACTCATTAATATTTCAAATTTTGTACTGCACATCTCTTCTCATATCAGGATGGATACATAGAAATGAGTTTTACGGTATTTCAACTGTATTTCAGTCATAACGACAAGATGGTAAAATGATTTTGAAACGCCGTTTTCGGTATGATAGGCCAATATAAAGGTGATTACAGCTGCCGCAGTCAATTTGTCATATAGAAAAATAACTTTGCTACATTTGCGAAATAGATAAGCGCATCCGCGCAGACCGATCAGAGTCTTCCGTGATGTAATGGTAAGTTTTTCAGATTCTTGGGAAACTGTTTGACAAACAATAAAAGCACTGTTTACTTTGAGTGGATGTAAAAACGAATGGACCAACATGGCAAAAAGTAAACGGGTACACTGTCAGGGGATGCAACTCTACCGTTTTTATTTTTGCTTCCCTTCTCAATGGGAGTCAACTCTCTCCCTAGAGAGTTGACCCCTTATCGAAAGGGCCTCCTCCTCTGGCAGAGCAATCATGGAGTCACGAAAGACATCTCCCTTTAAAAAGGCAAAAAGGGACATTCATTTTCCTTTTCACGCGGCGCTAACTACATATATATAAATAGAAATGAAAATTGCTGATTCAAAGATTCTGACTCAGCGCATCTACTGCAAATAAATTGGAAGATTCCTTCCCGCCCTAGAATAACTTGCCATCTAGATTAAGCGAAAGGTCTAGCAAGGCCCTCGTAGTACTGTCTTTAAACGAAAGATAAGTGGGTAGGTAATATTGGATGATCAAACTAGACTTTAATGATATGATCCTAAAACTTGACCATGGTGACATGCCCGATGATCTATCTAAATGCTGGCTGAAGAACAAAAATGAAAATTGCCTACACTGATTGCGCAACTGATTTTATTTGGCTCCATTGTTTTATATTAAGAATTTCTGTCATGAAATGATTTCATTGGATAAATCATGTATTATATTTCATATGCAAAACTGTTCAAGGGGTCTAACGGATCTAGAATTCAACACAGGCAACGAAGAAAACTTTCAGGAAACTTATTGTTTCCTCTCATCAGTACATGTAAGAGTTCTATTCAGAAGTATAGTCTCGCGGATTCTCGATCCCCGATTGCTGAAATAGGAATCAAAAGCTTTACCGAATTGATATGGATATTCAAGAAATGCTTAAGAAACAACTTACGGACAACAACCATAACAACGTCGTTTGAATTAAAGCAAGCAGTATGAGAAAAAAAAATCAAGATTTATAGACAAAAATTTTCGTTGGCATGAACGTTGCTTTCGTTGTCTGTGCCGAATGCCAGGCCAGTGTGGTGTGGGGTTGTAGTGTGAATGAACTGACGGCATTTTGGCATCTCAAAGGGCAACGGCTGGTTGTTTGGTTGATTGTTTGGGGTTTAATGGCTATCTGAGATATAGTATTTTAGTCTATATCGAGCCGTCTCCCAGAGAGAGGGAGAAAGAACAGAGAAGTGATAGGAAAGAGAAAACATGTCAGAGCATGCTCATCCGCACCTACTGCAAGCACAGTAGGTCATTGCCCTATTATTATCCAGACTAGTAGGACGCCCCGTCACTGAAAGTTATCAAGCACCATCGTCCGACCACGACCCGTCCCAAGGAAGAAAGGAAAGAGATATGATAGCGGGAGAAAAATATCCAAACAACACCTACTCGCACCTACTGCAAGCACAATAAGTCCTTTCCCTACTATTATCCAAATTAGTAGGACGCCGTGGCATTGAAATTACACAGCACCATCGCCCTCCTACAGCCTACCCACAAACGGCAACGGACTGCACGGTTTGCTTGCAGTACTTCCAAGATTGAGTGTTGGTTGTCTGCTCTCATCTTTGTAAAGGTAAATTTCAGAAGGTTCAAACAAGGTGGATAACCTGCGTCATGATCACATGATCATAAAGGTAATTCGATTGTTTTTCATAAGAAAATGATCTCGAATCAAATACAAAATAGCAATATCTCAGAACCAAACAGTCAGATTTTTTATGTCGTATCGCCAGTCCCCCCCCGTCGTATCGCCAGTCCCCCCCCCCCCCAGGCACACACCGCTTCGGAAAACTGACCTCATGGTAACTGGCTTCATCATTTCATAAACAAATGTCACCTGTTATGAAAGAATTTACAATAAGGCCGAAACAACCAGTGCGTATTTAACAGTGATAGCAGTGTATTCTCAGAATGATTTGAAACTGTCTGCAAACGAAATCATTGCCAATGATACCATATAAGGCGAAACAATAAGGCAATAAGGGAACATTTTCTGATCAACTCGGAATTTTAGGAGACTCGATAGCTCAGTGGGTGAACCGCTGGCTTGCTGATCTACCGGTTCCAGGTCCAGTTTCCACTGGAGGCAGAAAACTTTTCAACCGTAAACGGGGTTCCATTGCACACAGTCTTTCATTATCACCCTCCCGTTAAATACTTTTGAAAAGGACAAAACATCGCAAGTTGTCCATTCTGTATTTTACGCAGAACATAGTTATTTAGTGCCAAACCATATAAACATGTGACTTGATAAACTTGAAAATGATAATTAACTTTGCAACCATATATACAGAGTGTTTACGAAAAAGTTGATGATCAGTTTAAATAAACATTATTTTTTCTCTCAGTTTCTGTTTCGTACTTTGTGTTTTCCTTAGGAGCGGCGCAGTTAGTGTATAACGCGCTGGACTACCAATTCAGGGGTCGCAGGTTCGGTTTCCCGCTTCTCCGGTCTTTCGGATGAGTTTTTAGATCAAGGTCCCGTCTCCTACTAATGATCTGTAAGTTTATGGGACATTAAAGCCGAGTTCCTCACTCACTGTTGTTTTGACGCATGACAAAACGCAGGTGATGCAACCAAGTTAGGTACGGCTAGAAAAAAGCTGTTTCCATACAGTGAATAAAAACAGGGAAATGGCCGTTCTCTAGATCAGGGTTATATGCTTTATAAAATACAAGCACCAATCCTCGAGCAAGAGTTTCTGGTGTTACAGTCGACATTATCAATCTTAGCATTTAGTGTAGTACGACGTCAGTTTTTCAGGCCAATGAACGTAAATGACCGTTTAAAATCATTAGTCCCATAATAAAATGCAAGATTTATAACGATAAAAAAAAGAAAAAGCAGTCGTAAAAAATTGTCAGCAGTACGAAAAGCCCACAAAGAAACAAAGAAAACACTTCACCATCCCGTAATTTGATGTGTGTGTCCTGACTTCAACGTCAGTTAGAGTTTTTTTCTTAGTTTTCTCTTTTCTAATACCGAATGTAGCATAAAATTTTGTTGAAAAATATAATATATCCTGTCCAATACACAGCTTCCGCTACATTGTGAACAAATGTTTCATGTAAGGGAGAGGAACTCGATAAGCATTTGGTTTAAGCAATATTTTATTCAACTATGACCTGTTATACATTCAGAGTACAATTTTCATGAAAAGGACTCGGTCGAATGCTCAAGGCTTGTATAGACCATTTTCGATAACCATTTGGCTTCCGTTCCAATTCCTAAGCTTAGTCTGTTTGTATTTGTTTGTACAATGTATTTCAGTGAAATGAGAAAATGTGTTGAAATCAACTTCAACGTCACCGTACTGAAACGGTGTTTCTGGGCTTTATTTACGGTATTTACTGAAAAAAGAAACAAGGTAGCATAAACATTTCCGTAAAAAAATATTCTTACGTCACCAGTTTCTCACAGACACGTTCTTCCAAGTTACTGCTGCTCGGTGGCTCATTTCTCCGTAAAGTGGTCTTACACCTCACTATTTAGTTAGTTTTGTGACACGGTGTCCTTTAACTGGAAATGTCACAAATTGTATGTGTATCTGAATAGTGATGTTCTGCGCAAAGTAGGAATCGGTACAATTCCGGAATTGTCCTGCGCAAAGTAGGAATTCTCACTTTGTGTTACGATTCCGGGATTATACCGGTGCAACAAGGGATTGTTGTTTTAGCGAACAGGTAAATGTGTCTGCGCAAAGTGGGAAGCATTAGATGTTATAGATATACTGTTACTGTAGATGTGCTTTTGAAAAGAAAAATGTTATTTTTGACTGCTTTCCCGAACTTAGAAATGATATTAATTAGGGTGATTTAGGATGACAAGTTTGTGTAATCAATTTCTTTCACAATTTTAAGGGATCAATTCGAAACTTTGAACAGATGTAAGAGACATATAATGCCAGAGACTTATACATTCTGTTCTTTCGGAATTATATTTAAAAAATTACCATATGAAACAAATAAAAGCAAACATATATTTGTTAACCGCACTAACATCTTGATTATTCTCACTTTGTCCTTAGTCTCATTTTGCGCAGAGACAATTCCGGAATTGTTTAGCGCTATGCCAGAATTCCCACTTTGCGCAACAAAGTGAGAATTCCTACTTTGCGCAGGGCAATTCCGGAATTGTACCAATTCCTACTTTGCGTAGAACAATGACATACTGACGTCAGTGACGCTAACCATGTAAGGTTTTTGCTTCCAAACCTTTCACGCATGCATTTTATTGTACCAATTAAAAGCAAGCAATTCATTGATAAAAACCAAGCAAAGAAACCAAAGCACGTGTATCTGAATTTTGCTTCAATTTAATAGGGTGCAATTTTTTTATGTAAGACTCCTTCCAAATTTTTCTTGTCCCCGCCCATCGGGACCCGCAAAATAGATGGACTACCTGGAGCCTGTGTAGCAGCGCTGCTATATGTTGTAACAGGAGCTTGGTGTCATCTATCTCATGTCGGGTGAAAGTTCTATAAATTCGGAGGCAACGTCTCAGCTTGACTGAAATATCGTTTACTGGGACTTTAAACCACAACTCAACAACAAAATCTTCGTTTTAGCTTTTTCCATTAATCGAATATTTGAAATGAGCGAATAAATCAAAGTTCAAAATTACTACACACAAAGGCTTTAAATGTATATCCGACCACGAGCAATATCTAAATTGTTTAAATGGCAGGAAATTTAGGCGGGCTGTGGCAGCTTTAGCGTATCAGCACACGATTTGGAAATTGAGCGTGGGAGATATACTAATGTTAATAGAGCAGATGGACTATGTAAAATGTGTAAGAACAATATAGAAGACGAGTTTCATTTTATCTTTATATCCCAGTATTTTTCTCTGATAAATCGGATATTTATGCCTTTAACAATCTTATGAATAAAAGTGACGAAAACATTTTGCATAATCTCGATGTCCATTTATTATGCATCAGAAAGACGTATAAATCATCTTAAATTACTAACAGATAGTATGGTTTAATATTTGATCATTTGATCGATAGATTATTTGCACCAGCACGTAGTTTTCTATTATACCTAAACCATATGTTGTTATGGGCTGGTGGCCTTGAAGCTAATAAACCATTTGAATTTTGAATTGAAGCGATAATTTCTGTACGACGAATGGTATCGGGTGTCCCAAATACTGGTCTAGTATGTAAAACTTGGTATTTATGCAGGCAGTGAAAACTGATATAAAATCTGAAAGCCATTGCTATATTAGTATATAAACTATAATGCAAGTATTGGAAATATAACGTACTTGCCAAACTTCGTTAATAATATAGGATGGACTATGCCGTTTCAAATTATATGTGTCTGCATGCAAAGTAAACGCGGTCAAAGTACCAAATTGACAAGCCTGAACTTATTAACCATACAAAACACTGACAAATACAACTATATAGGTACACAGATATGAACCACCACCTCCATCCCAAAAAGAAGTGTTATCTTAACTCTTGATTCCGAACGCCCCTATGTGGAAAATTCGATTTCGCTCGAGCTGAAAAGTCCATTGCTGTTACAGGTGTTTTTTTGCGAGGAAAAGCCTTCTGGTTTAAACGATATTTTATTAACTATAAATTACATATACTACAGTACAATTTCAAAAGTAAATGGATTTGACAGTAAGCAAAGTGCTTATATATAAAGTCATTTCCTGGAGCATGTTGGAATATACAATATAAGAATGGCTAAATATCGATGTATTTGTATACGTGGATTTCAAATGAGAGAGAAAGAGAGAGAGGAGAGATAGGAGAGAGAGTTACACAAATGTACATTATTTTATAAATATTACAATCTGAAAAAAATATTACATGTATTATACATGTCATGGGAATTACACTGCCAGAGTGCGCCAACGATTACTGTACAGGGCTAAATTTCTTATTTTTAAATGCATGAGCACTGAAAATTAAGAATATCTTAAAAAGGAACCCATCCTTAGAGCAAGATTTATTTTACAAAGCAAATGGAGAAAGTTGAGAAAGACGTAACAAAGATATCTACCCTGTACAGCACATACATAGTAACACTAACTGTTTGAGAAAAAATTGTACACCTAAAATCTAAGACAATAACGTTATCAATTACAAATTACTCTCTTTCTCACATATATAACAAATAAGTTTTTTAACATTATAATGTTGTATTAACATAAATTTAGACAGATAGAGAAAAGAATAGACCGATTCCTTTCTGTAAGGTTTATATCCAAATGCATCGTCACAAAAAAAAAAAAAAAACGATTGTACCTCGAGTTTTAAGGGTTTTAAAAGCCTTCATATGCTGATATGCCGAAATCTCCGTACCACTCACTCGCTCGAGGAGTGCATTATGACAAAAAACTGCTTTATTTGCACACAGTATGAACCCCGGAGTAGACGTCATATGCCACGTTCTGTGATGTCTCTTCAAGATCTGCGCTGTTTGCTAACGTCCTTCTTACGGGATGCTGAGCAGTTCCAAGTGAACTAAATCACTGACAGGATTTTCTCTTTGAAATGAATAATTTTTAAAGCTTATGAACATTTTTATGTGCTATCTCAAGAGCATTACATTTCTTTACATCTTTTTTATTCGCAGAATTTCAAGATCATTTGAGCCGCGACACGACAAAACCAACAATGTGGCTGTGCGCCCAGCGCAGACTCAGATCAGCCTGGGCATCCGCCCAGTCTGATCAGAGTCTTCGCTGTCCGCATGGAGGTAGCTTAGACCTTAGCTACCCTTTAAGCTCTTAACGAAGAATCTGACCAGACTGGGCAGATGCCCAGGCTGATTTGAGTCTGTGCTGGCCGCACAACCACATTGTTGGTTTTCTCGTGTCGCGGCTCATTTTTTTTTACTTGATGGATATTTAAGCGTCAATGGCATTTTAATAAGGAATATTGTTTTAATGTTTGTGTCAGTAGTATCATAAATTTCGAGCAATGATTTTAACTAGGGGTTGTAGATACTATAGCCTTGAAGCTACCGTTTTTATGGGCGGGTAATGTTGTATTTACCTACTATTTGTTAAAATGTTTCCATAAAAACATAAACCGGTGTATCAATACGCCAATATGAGGAGGTTATTACGCAAAAAGGGACTGTTACGCATATGCGAATAGCAAAGACTCAGATCAGTCACATTTCTGTACAATAGGTTTTATACAAATGGGATTCAGAATGTCAACTGACTTTTTTTCCAAATCTGTACCCCAAAATTGCAATCAAAATGATACTGCTATAGTCAGTGATTTGAAATTACAATATACAAAGCTGATACAGGCATTCATAATCTACTGGTTTTACTATTATGTGATATGCATTTCAAACCAAACATTTCCATTTTGCAATCATCTTCGGCTCCATGGGAATAGGAGAATATATTACAATAATTAAAAGTCATCTAAACCCTCAGAGCATTTAGAGTTTGAAAAGTTCAAATCGTCAAGGTAATTTAAATAAGAAAACCATACATGCTTAAGTAAGTTTGAATATGTACAAAATCAAGTCTCGTCTAAATAACTGAATTCTGCTCTAATCACTCGTTTTGCTATTCTTACAATCTATGAGTATTGAAACGCTCCTGGCACAAAATGAAGGATCTGCTTACCGTGTTTCTTCTGTTATAAGGCGAAGCTTTTAATTTCCAAAACAATCTCACAGTTGAAGAGCTATTTTACAAGATAAACCTAGATTCCAAAACTCAGATGCTGTTTTACAAGACAAGCTGAATCTCCCAAATGTCAGGATCTGTTTCACAAGCTGAACCTTGATCCTAAAGATGAAGAGCTATTTTACAAGATGAATCTAGATCCCCCAAAAGATCAGTAGCTGTTTAAAAAGATGATTGATTGATTGTTTTGGGGTTAGCGGCCCTTTGAGACAGTATTTCAGTCTATATCGGGCCGTCTTCCAGAGAGGGAGAACGAGGAGAAATGATAGACGAGAGAAAAAATATCCAAACAACCCCCACCCGCACCTGTTGCAAGCATAGTAGGCCCTTGCCCTACAATGTTCCAAATCAGTAGGACGCCCCGGCACAGGAAATTTAGTACACACAGCACCATCGCACCACCAGACTAACCCGTTTTAAAAGATGAACCTTGGTCCTAAAGATCAGGAGCTGTTAAATAAGATGAACCCAGATCTCAAATATCAAAATCTTCTTCCCAAGATGAAGATAGATCCCGAAGATCAAGATCTGGTTTTAAGATGACTGTAGATTTTTAAGATCTAGAGCTGTTTTACAAGATGGACCTAGATCCCAAAGTCCATGAGCTGTTAAACAAGGTGAATCTAGATACCAAAGTTCAAGAGCTGTTATACAAGATGAATCTAGCTCTAAGGGTTGTTTTGGAAGAGAAAACTCTATTTGAGCCACGACACGAGAAAACCAACAATGTGGTTGTGCGCCCAGCTCAGACACAGATCAGCATGGGCATTTGCCCAGTCCACCCAGACTCTTCGCTAAGCACTTAAAAGGTAGCTAAGGGTCTCAGCTCAGACTCTGATCAGACTGGGCGGATGCCCAGGCTGATCTGAGTCTGCGCTGGGCGCGCAATCTCTTTGTTTGTTTTCTCGTGTCGCGGCTCATTTTATATCTGATTTACACAAGCCCGGTTTATATATTTGCGGTAAGTTTGGAAGAGTATACTTCTCGTTCTATAGCCGATTATATATGGTACTTGCACCGGCCCACAGACTGGTATGAGTACTGCCTGTTCGCAGAAACAGGTTAAGCCACCTTTATACGTGGCGTAGTTCTGTTGTGGTTCTTTGTTGCCTGTTTTTGGTGTCAGAGTTTCTGTGATGTTTTACCTTATGTAATTATTATTATTTTTGGTTCGGTTTGGGTTGCTGAGTGGCCACCTTTTGGGAACAAGCTGCTCACTCGGTTGGCCATATGTTCTCTGTATCTTGATTATTTGTAATCTTAGTTGTTTCCAACTATGGTTTGAGGGCTGGATTTGGATTTTGATTGTATCAGTTCCTGGTCTTTGCATACTTTTTACTTTTTTTTATTTTTGTATTATTGTTAAAAGCTTTCGGTTTTATTCAGTCCTGTTTGCTGCTATGACTGACCTTCGTTCACTCGAACTCTGTTTTCTCAAAATTCCTCATTTTAAAGATTGTAAATGTAGAACGGACACATTTCCTATATTCTTTACATCTCAACTCCTGTTATCTTAAATTACTGATTTTTCAAAGTAATTTTTCTGGGACCAGAAAATTTTTTTCCTGTTATCTCAAATTACTGTTATTTCAAAGTAAATTTTCTGAAACCAGAAAATTTCTCCTGTTATCTCAACTGATATTTCAAAGTAAATTTTCTGGGACCATAAAAATTATCTTGAAATATCAGTTGAATGGGATGGTCGTCGACTTTGAGATATCGAGGGTTGACTGTATTTCTTCTGTCGCCCTGAATCTGGGATAAATCTAAAAGTACACTAGGCCATAATACAGAAACTCTATATACACACTCGTTTCTACGGGATAGTTCGTAAATAAACATCAAGTTGTGCAGCTCTTTGACAATTATACTCCTTATGAGACAACATCGGCTCTGCTTGGTGCAATTAATTGCTTGTGCAAGTTGTTAATAAAATTATCTAGCTGCTTTTATTTAAGATTTGATAGAAATTTCTTGTAGTCTCCTATCCCTCGAGACATCCAATATATTTGTTATTTCTTTTCTTATTCGCTGTAGTGACAATGACAGATATATGAGCCGCGACACGACAAAACCAACAATGTGGTTGTGCGGACAGCGCAGACTCAGATCAGCCTGGGCATCCGCCCAGTCTGATCAGAGTCTTCGCTGTCCGCATGGCGGTAGCTTAGACCCTTAGCTATCATTTAAGCGCTTAGCGAAGGGTCTGACCAGGCTGGGTAGATGTCCAGGCTGATCTGAGTCTGCGCTGGGCGCACAACCACATTGTTGGTTTTCTCGTGTCGCGGCTCAATTATGAAATGTTGAACTGAGCCGCCATGTCCACATTACAACTATTATTATCCCCTCGTACAGAGAAGTTGTTGAGGGGTGGGGGAGGGGGTAGGGTATGGACGGTAAGTGTATAATCACCTTTATTTCCATTGCTCTGGCGACCGCATTACTTCACACAAATATTGAACATGACAATACATCGAACGCGCCTTTATTTATAGACAGATTTTAATATAACTTCACAATGATAAAAATCTTGAAGAGTTCCTTCAAGAGCAGAGGAAAGCAGAGGACACATTCAAAAGAGGGAACATGGGCCATACTTCGAAGTTTCGGCTATTCAAGCCTCAACAGAAGCCCTGACTTTGTCTGGTGACAAAAGCCTGAGACAAATAAACTGTAATCATTTAACTTCAACAAAGACTGCTTAGTATCGAAAAGTGTCTAAAAGATTAAAAGGCGATGATTTAGAATAAAAGTCTAAACCAATAAAAAAAATCTGATTCTCAGATTATATCCCCTGATCTCAAAGGACATAAGTCTGAGTTGCAGCATTATGTGGCAAGGTCAAGGTCACAGTAACTTTAGGTATTTAAGAAAAAACATTGCTATAATACCTTCTTACACAAATATTTTGTTAGATACTATCTTGGACAATTTAGGGTTTCAACATTCCTGGACCAAGGTCAGGAGTACACTGTTTTACTTATTTTATCTATTACTTTATTACTTCATTTGTAAATTTATTTTTTACAAAAAGGTCACCGCTCTAGTGCTCTCATTTAAGCTGAGCTAATTCTATTTTTATTTCACAAACATGTTAAAAAGGACAAAATTCTGAAAATAGTAAATGAACCGCGACACGAGAAAACCAGCAAAGTGGTTGTGGTCCCAGCATTCGCCCAGTCTGATCAGAGTCTTCGCTGTCCACAAGGAGCTAGCTTAGACCCTTAGCTACACTTTAAGCACAAAGCAAAGGCTCTGATCAGACTGGGCGCATGTCCAGACTGATCTGAGTCTGCACTGGGCGCACAAGCACTTTGTTGGTTTTCTCATGTCGCGGCTCATTTGTGTTTCAGCTTTCTAGGACAAAGAACAAGGTGACAGTTGCTATTTAAAAAAAAAACTTCGCCATTGCTCTAGCGTCCTCATTTATAGACTGATTTTGATACAAATTCATACAATGATTAGCATAACAGTAACTTTATCCAGTTTGCATACCAAGGTCAAAGTCACAGCTGCTGTTTTCAAAAAAAAAAGCGTCATCGCTCTGGCACTTTTTTTAAGACCGATTTTTATATAACTTCAAGCAAGTGTTTAATATGACCATAGCTTAGACATGTTTTAGGCCATGAGCCAGATATGGTTTACCTCCCCCCCCCCCCCCCCCCCCCCAGGGGGAGTTTTGTAGACCATACTTTTCTTAAAGTCCGGCATCTTAGAACTATTTTGAAGCATGTTAGCCCTCTGGCGAGTGGGGCGTTAAGCTGTAACAGCCTGTTACATTACGTTACCCATTAAAATAATTAACATAAAATAAAAAATATAAAAAATTATAAAAAATAGAATTCACGTTCCTATGTTTAAAATTATAATGTAGTCTAATAGAACAATCCAACAGCTAAAAGTTATGATGTTTGAAACGTCACTTTATCTTACATGGTGTAATATACGTGACGTTTTTCTTTACTCTCCATTAAAATTGCAATTTCCATCCAAAATACTTTCTTTTTGTAAGTTATTCCTTTAGTATTAGACCAAATGTTTATTACTGTGTTAAAGAAAATTTATTGATCTTTTCATATCTGCAAAAATTATTGTCCTATCTTGTATACTATGGGAGAAATAGGATGTTGAACACAGTACCCCCTTATGAATGTTCCATATTACAATTATCAATTTCCGTATAATTACACTGTTGGAATCGAAAACAACAGTAAAAGGTAATATTGAATATGCCAGCCTATCTAAACAACAAAGTAGAGTTCAACAATATTTTGAATGCATTTTAGTCGGCCATAATGATCGGTTATATACGTTACCTAGGGCTACTTTTGTTAAAATCATATAATTTGAAGATACAATCATTCTATTTTCTTTGGTAGCAGTTTCTTCATAAAAGAATCTTCTAATATAAGAGAAAAAATTCATTCTAGTTTATTTTCTATGATAAGCTATTACTAGTAGTAACGTAAATAACATTATCATCTAAAATATTTTATTATAATACCTTTAATCTGGATTTTTTCCACTGTCATAACAAATAACACATATAAGTCTGGGTGTTCTTATGATATATTGTGTACTTGGACCTATCAACACTTCACTCAGTTATCACTTTTAGGGATTCATGCGGTGTGTTTTATACGTGATTAAACACAGTATACTTCAAATTGTAATGTTAAGGGCATTGACATATTCTGCATATGTAAAACGGGTTTTGCTGTTTACTTTGTTATTATATCAAAAATAAAAGTATTTCATAATGGCATTGTCAAGTTTGTTTCTTTTACAAATTGTACATTTGAGTTCTAAAGACAGTAACACACCTGAAATTTTGTTATATACAGCTGAAAAATAAAAAAATCAAAAAAAAAAAAAAAAAAAAAAAAAATACTTCAGAAAAGATTAAGGTGGCGGCAATTAAAAGCCAGCATTGATTTTGCTTATAGGGCTCGAATAAAATGATATGCAATCAGTTTGATACCATTAAAAGCTAAGCGGTTTTGACGTGTTTAGTTTAAAACTATAAAACAATCAGTAATCAACAATGCAAAATAGAGTTCCACCTTGTGTATTGACAGGATTTGTTATAGCCTTTACGTGCACACTGAAAAACTATAAAGCAGAACAGTAAACCTGAAGTTTGAAGGCTTAAGCCAAATACAGTTCTGCATCAAAGCTAATGTAGATATTTGCTGGCAGCGTATACTTACTATTGTATATTTTACGTTACCAGAGGAAACAACATTGCTGAGTTACAGTTAAGAAACAAACAAGTTTTTGAAAATAATTTATGGTAGTGTCAAAACATTGCTTTACTTAGTTCTTTATGCAACTAACAATTATGTGTCAACCAGGAGTTTGGGAGAATAGTATCAGAAATGTTTAATACAGAAAAGAGACACTGGCAGTTTACTAGTATACTGTAGCAATCTATAAAAGCTATGTTTATGATGATATATTTCTATGCTTTTGTTTCTTGCTCTTTAAAGTCTTACTACATTCAACCATATCCTAAAGAATCTAACGACATTCAATCATCTCTCAAAGAATCTATTCACTAAAGAACATAAAGACACGTTTAGTTGGGCAAAAATGTTTTTTTCCAGGGACAGTGTTCCAGTAGCTCTTCACACATAATAAAATGGCAAATGAAAATGACAGAATATATTAATGTTTGTCATCGCTGTTCAGATATTTATGAGCAAATCTTAGTTTTTCTCCTTCAGAATGTATTTGCCTACACTGTAGTTATATGCTTTGCAGCATAATATTGAGAGAAAAAAAAGAAAGACCAAAAAAAAAAGAACGACCAAACAAGTATCGTATACAACGTATTTATTGAGAGTTTATGAATTCTTCATTTCCGATAATGATAATAATCCTTAACTAGTAATACAGTATTTCTGAAGAGCAAATAATCAAACAATAGAAATAGTGCATACCAATGCATGCCAAGGAAGGGCTAACCTAAATAACTTACTGCAGTTGATCTCTGTGACCTTCTATTACCATATTGTTTACTTTTTAGCAATAAATATGGTTGTAAACTGCTTATTTATGATATCTTACTGCTTATCAAATCATCCTTGTCCAAATATGTTAAATACTGTTAGAGAATAAAGCCCCAATTTTAGCTGTTACATTATTGAAAATTGTCTGACTGAAATTTGTATTTCGCAACACCTTTAGTCCCTGATAGTAACAACAAGTGGGAATAAAACCCTGGGGTTTGCAAAATTATCTGACCAGTAAATATTTGTAACAACGTAATGAAAAATAGAATTCCTGAACAGGCTGAAGACAGAATGCTGTATGTATTATAAAATATGTCACTTTCTATAATCCTTAAATTTTCACATTGTTAACATTTTGTAATGTATTTGATGGCAGGGAGCTGCATAAACAGATCACGTAGATCACAAATTAACATATAAGCTATGATAACGGGAGCCACACATATTTGCTAACCCATGTGAAGCAGTTGCTGTAGGCTCGTGGCTGACGATTCGACTGACAGCATAGAAAACATGGTGTAAATGCTTGCCGGGGAGTTGGTACTGCTTTTGATTGCCTCGGCTGGTAGTCACAGTTGCATATTTGTATGTAGGGTAATTGAATGGCTCAGCCAACAGCACAGGTAGCGAAATTGGTTTTATCCCATCATAACGAGAACCTAAATATTAATAAGTTGCAGCATATACCAACTTATACTTACTTCATTTAATGCATAAGATTTAAAAAACAAATCATTTTTATGAAGTCACTTTTAAGTGAGACTGAATTGAAGGCAAAGTCGAACTGCTTCAGCTGTAACAATCTATGTGCGTCTTGCTGAACTCTTGTGTATTTCAAAGAGCTAAATTTGCCATCTGACTGCCAGTGGTAAGCTACGCTACAGCAATGAATAGTTCATGCCGTCAGGGAACTAAAATTTTGATAACAGATGACTCACAAATCTTATTCCTCGACATATTACAATTATGTAACGTAATGTTACTGTTAAATTGCTTTTCAAATATACACTATTAGATGTTTTTTGGTTTGTTTTTCATAGTTTGAGGACACATAACATTGACATTTCTTCATATTTACATATAAAACAGTATCTACTTAAGACAAATTAAAGATAACATTGACACATAAAATGCAGCTGATGTTGGCCTTCTTATCTTTTCTCTCCATTTTGTAGGTTAAGTTCTTCAAAAATAAGATCGTTTCTGTCCCCATTTAATGTATCCACTGCTAATTTAACTGCTTCCTAACTTATCTAAGCTGGGCATGAATCAAAGAAGATTGATGGAGCACGTATAAACTTCAGTCCACCAATTCAGCGATTTAATCTTATTCTGTTTTTTTTTTTTTTTTTTTTTTTTTTTTTTTTTTGTATTTTTGTTGTTGTTATATACGTTACATATATCTATCGTGACTGCTGACGAGTTTTGTAAGACGTTAATTTGTTTCTTTTTTATACTAGAATATTGAAACAGTCATATATATGACAGTAACTTTTCTCTACATTTAAATTATTAAAATTTGCTCCTTATATTACATGTATTTAGACATTGAAGGGGAAAAACGTCAAACGCAAAGTAAACTACGTTATAAGGGTTAGTCAACTTATCCTTGACAATGCCAATTACTTTCAAACAGCGATTTATGCACTAGCAGACAAAACCCATCATTATTTAGGGCGAATACTAACATATGTATAACAATGCGTATCTTCTATTATAACGTAAATATGTAAATTTGGGTAGTGTAATTGACGTTGACGTCATACGTTAACGCCCCAACGTACAGAGGGCCAACATGTGTCATTTTGTTTCTTATATAATGTAGTTTCAGAAAATCATAGGGTACACATTAAAGGACGGATTTTGATATTACTTCACATAACAATTGAGCATGACAATACCTTTTGATAGTTTTGCGTTGGAATCAACATTTCGGTGCGACTAAAAATGTTTCCATCAATCAATGATGCGGACCAGCGAAACAGAGGAGGCCAAGTTGCAGCGAGGTTACAGCAATGGCCTCGCTTGTCATACGATGTGCACGTGACAAAGCGCTCTTCTGACGACAGACGCACTGCTCCTGCCGCAAGCAGGTTTTGGACATCATTATTTGAGCCGCGACGTGAGAAAACCAACAAAGTGGTTGTGCGCCCAGCGCAGACTCAGATCAGCCTGGGCATCCGCCCAGTCTGATCAGAGTCTTCGCTTTCCGCATGAAGGTAGCTTAGTCCCTCAGCTACCCTTTAAGCGCTTAGCAAAGAGTCTGATCAGACTGGGTGAATGCGCAGGCTAATCTGAGTCTGCGGTGGGCGGAGGACCACTTTGTTGGTTTTCTCGTGTCGCGGCTCATTTTCATTTTATGGATGATGTATGCAAAGTATGCAAGCATTGTTAGCGAGGCAAAGTAACGGAATGTAAGCAATTTTAAAGCATTCCCATAATCTGTTTTACCTTTTGTACTCTAGATCGTTGCAGCTTTGAAATTAGATTTAAAAATCCTAAAGGGACATTATTGTCTGATCAGGGGCATAAAACAATAGATATGTTTAAACCTTTTGGGAACTGACTTGCAGATAGCAAATTTCCAAATGAGCCGCGACACGAGAAAACCAACAATGTGGTTGTGCGCCCAGCGCAGACTCAGATCAGCCTGGGCATCCGCCCAGTCTGATCAGAGTCTTCGCTGTCCACATGAAGCTAGCTTAGACCCTTAACTACCCTTTAAGCGCAAAACGAAGACTCTGATCAGACTAGGCGGATGCCCAGGCTAATCTGAGTCTGCACTGGATGTACAACCACTTTGTTGGTTTTCTCGTGTCGCGGCTCAAATGTAATATCCGAGTTCGTATTAGATAGATAAAGAGTACTGACATATATAAAGGGCACTCTTAAATACGAACGAACAAACTTGACCATTCTACACATCCCTGACGTCTGTTCACAGTTCAGCATTTTAAGGCCCATATATCATTTATACTGCAAAGGCTCTTGACCAGATAAACTGAATGCACTGGCTGATGTATGTGTGTTTTTTGCGCATTTGTAAAGGCCCCTTTATATGTGGTGTGACTCTGGTTATATCTTATCAGTCTCTGAATTTATGCCAGCTGTTTAAGTTTAGGCGTCCACATTGCGAATATTATTTTCCGTTTTTGGAACCGACTGTTAATAGACATTATTCCAGATCAATTATTATCAGCCAATATGGAGGCATTATTAAATAATATTTAGCTTATAACAGTTAGTTTCGTTCACCCAAACACCCTTAAGAATTCTTAGTCATCCAGTTTCAAGATGCAACACGTCCGTTTGTTTTACAAGGAATTTAGTAAAAACATTCAGTGCAGATACGATCTGACTTAGGTCTGATCTAAGTCTGCACTGTTTACAATGAAACATAGTGTCATTTCCTAATAGTTGCTATTTGTTGTATGCAGATGTAGTTTTATCCCGATTTCGAAGAAGTAGTATGCTCAGTGATCAGGCAGTCAAAGTCATGGGCTTAGAGATTTTGATTTTTATTCATATTAATGTTTTGGTTTAAGTTTCTTAAAGACACCTATCTCTTAACTCATGAACGGATTCTTTTGATATTTGCACTGTAGCTAGATTTTGGTCTAAAGTTGTACAGTTTAGCATATCCACCCCACTCAGCGACCTTGAGGTCAAGGTCATGGACTTAGAAATTTGGCGTTTTGTAAAATTATTCTCACGGCATACTATTCAAAAATGCTTGTGATGGATTTGGTATATACTTGAACTGATGTTAGATGCCGGCTTGATTTTTCACAAAAACTTACCCCACCCCACTGGTCACCCTAAAGTCTAGGTTACTGATACAGAATTTTATCTTAAAGCGTTTGTTTATAATCATTTTGACATTACATGGACATGCTTGCATGAATTTATATGTAGTGCAAGCCATAGTGACCTTCAAGGCAAGGTCACATTATAACAATGCATGAGCGATACAAGAGAGCGACACCTTTATTTTATCTTATTATTTTATTTTTATTTATTTATTTATTTTGCTTTTTTTAATACTGCTACATATAGAGTCATGCCCTTTTCTCAAAAAGTCAAATGCCAAATTGTTGGCAAGTCCGGGAAAACCCATTGAAGCAATGGTGCTCATATTTCGCGTACTTTTAGGGCCCAAGGTGTAAGTTACTTGTTGGTCAAAGTACGGTAATAGTATACATTTAGTATTTGAGCCGCGACACGAGAAAACCAACAATGTGGTTGTGCACCCAGCGCAGGCTCAGATCAGCCTGGGCATCCGCCCAGTCTGATAAGAGTCTTCGCTGTCCGCATGAAGGTAGCTGGGCCCCTTAGCTACCCTTTAAGCGCTTAGCGAAGAGTCTCATTAGACTGGGCGGATGCCCAGGCTGATCTGAGTCTGCGCTGGGCGCACTACCACATTGTTGGTTTTCTTGTGTCGCGGCTCATTTGATGTCTCTCCGTTAAACTTCTTAAGGTCCGTTTATTTCTATTTTTGCTTTTTGCATTTAAAGAGGGTATTGGGCATATGTAATGTGACCTTGTGAATAGGAAACTAATTCCCGTAGTTTAATAATTTACGGTATCTTTCTGCAAACCTGTCTGAATTATAGTTTTTGACAGACATGTGTTTGTAGAAAGCACGGTATTTCGGCGCTTCTTCACATTTGCTGCAGGCCAAAATTATATTTATCTAAGTTTGAACATTCTGACTTCTACTACACTGTTAATCATTAAATGAAGACTTTTGAATGTGTCCCAGCAGGTACACATCGTTGAATAATCAACACTGAATCAACGTTGATTCAACGTGGTACTCCAGTGCGTATAATGCGTTTATAGCAATCTTCAGGTCAACAGATTTCTTACATGTCGGTTACTGGCAAACAAAACTGTACATTTCAAGAAGGAAATTACCCTACTTCCAACTTCAAATCCTTTCTAGAATGGTTAAATTAAAGGTCAGTCCCATTTGAATCGAAAATTTGTTAACACAGCTTAACTTTATTGGGCATTATTATCAAATATTTTTTATAAGCGGACACAAGTAACATCCAAATCAATAATTGCTGGCTGTTTTTATTTTTTTTTGTTGTTGTTGTTGTTGTTGTTGTTGTTTTTTGGTTTACCGTCTCTTTGAGGCAGTATTTCAGTCTTTATCACGCAGTCATCCAGAGAGAGAGAGGAGGGAGAAAGAAAAGAGATCTGATAGGAGAGACAAATGTGGCCAAACCATTCCGACCAGCACCTATTGCAAGCACAGTAGGCCCTTGCCCTTCTATTATCCAAATTGGTAGGACGCCCCGGCACTGAAAATTACCCAGCACCATCGCCCAGCCACGACACCCCCTCCAAATCGATTGACTTAAAATGGCTGTGGGCTAATGTATTGAAGTGGGAAAGTGAGTAATTATGCAAAAATGTGTAAAAACACCAGTAAGGATGCATACATGTAATTAAATTCGTATGTTGGTTGGCTTTGGTTTACCGGCTCTTGAGACAGTATTTCAGTCTATATCGAACCGTCTTCTAGAGAGAGGGAGGGAAACAAGAGGCCCACAGGCCACAAAGCTCACCAGATCTCTAGCTCAAAATTGCTATCACATATATGTACAGCCTCAAAATTGATGTCACATCTGTACAGGCTAAAACAAAATATACTACTGCAAAGTCTCAGTCTGACAGTCTGTTGACTTGATGACAAAATGTATAACTATTTTCCACATTTTGAATGCCGTGGCAACAAAAAAAAGGATAACTTTCAAAGGATTTTTGCTATTTGTTCCTTTTGGTTGCTATGACAACTAATCGAAATGAGCAGTGTACAGAAAGAGCATAGAGCTGTTACAAGACCATTCCAGGAATATTTCTGCAAATGTTAGGTCAGAATATCTACAATGGCTTAGCAATAAATTCCATGTTTTGTATTTTCCATCATAAGTTGCCATACCAACCATGTCCTTGGAACAACAATAATGGAAAACATAAAATCTGTAAAGGCTAATATGATTAATATGTCTATGAAGTCTGTGCTTCATAGAGCATATGTTTACTATGGAGATAATTTCAGGAATTTTTCTGTTGTTGCATTTTGATTTCCATGGCAACAAATAAAAATGAACAGTGAGTATAAAATCATATAGCCGATAGAAGACTATTGAAGTAACTTTTCTAAGTTTGTCAAAATATCTGCAATGGCTTGGCAAGAGATGCCAGTTTCTGCATTGAATTTCTTATATGATGAATATTTCTGTAAAGTCTCAGCATCAAAGAGCTTGTGGTTTCTGGGAAGATAATTTTTAATTAATTTTTTTTCCACTTTTTGCATTTTGGTTTCCATGCCGACCAATAAAAAAATGAGCATTTGGCCAAAAAACATATGGCTGATAGAAGACTTCTCAAAACATATTTCTATAAAAGTTTTGTCAAAATATCTGCAATGGCCTAGCTGTAAATTCCATTTTTCAATTTTCCCCATTATAAGTCAATGCAACACTAAGTTGCCAAAACAACCAAACTAAAAAGCCGATTTTCATAAAAAAACACAAAGTCTCAATCTCCCAGCCCCAGGATGCTACAGATGAAATCTGGGCCCAAGCTGCCCAATGGCTTAAGAGGAGATAATTTTTTAAGTATCTTTTTTTTTCATTTTTGCTTTTGGTTTCCATGGCAACCAATATAAAGAGCAGCAGGCCAAAAAAATATATAGCTGATAAAAGCCTTTTCAAGGAACATTTCTGTAAATAATTTGTCAAGATATCTGCACTGGCTTAGCAGGAAATGCCTTTTTTCAATTTTCCCCATTATAAGTCTATGCAGCTCTAAGTTGCCATAGCAAGCAAACTAAAGAGCCGATTTTCATATAAAACACAAACTTTCAATTCCCCAGCCCAAGGATGCTACAGGTGAAATCTGGGCCCCAGCTGCCCAGTGGCTTCAGAGGAGATAATTTTTTAAGCATTTTTTTCCATTTTTGGCATTTTGGTTACCATGGCAACCAATATAAGAGCAGTGGGCCAAAAGATACATAGCTGGTAGAAGACCTCTCAAGGAACAATTCTACAAAAGTTTTGTCAAAGTATCTGCAATGGCTTGGCATAAATGCCATTTTTCAATTTTCCCCATTATAAGTCAGTGGCAAGTCTAAGTTGCCATAGCAACCAAACTAGAGAGTCGATTTTCATAAAAAACACAAACTTTCAATCCCCCAGCCCAAGAATGCTACAGATGAAATTTAGGCCCAATCGGCCCAGTGGCTTCAGAGGAGATGTCGTTTGAAAGTGTTGACGGACGATAACGACATACGACAGACGACGACGACGACGGACAACTGCCTATCCTATAAGCTCCCCCGGAGCCTTCGGCTCTGGTGAGCTAAAAACACTATGTGATTGTCATTTCCATAGCTATAAGCCTTCATATGCAAAGGATGGGACTAGGAGGGGTTGGGTCGAAATATTATCGCTATATATAGAAGTTGAGATTTAAATACCATCTGATTGCATTTCCTATTGTTATTATATACTTCACATAGTAAAGATGGCTCTGAGACAGGGCAGGTCGAAATATAGTAGCTATAATATTTTGACCCGCCTCTCTTCAGAGTTACATAGGTCTTCAGCTATAGTTCCATTGGTGTCTTAAGTTCAGCTGTAATAACATTTAAATTAAAAACACTATCTGATTGTCAGTTCCAGTGTTATAAGACTTCATATGGGAAGGATGGGTGGGGGGTCGAAATATTATAGCTATAATATTTTGACCCGCCCCTCATGGGAGTTAAATAGGTCTTTTGCGGTTGTTTCACTGGTTTGTTTATAACTATTTTGCTAGAATTAAAAATGTAAATGATATCTGATTGTCTTTCCTATAAGTATAAGTACCTCATAGGATAAAGGTGGATCTGAGAGAGGGTGGGTCAAAATATTATAGCTATAATATTTTGACCCGCCCCTCTTGAGAGTTAAATAGGCCATTTATCATACTTCTATTGGTTTCTTTAGATCTGTTGTGACAGAATTTAAATTAAAAACACCATGTGATTGTCATTTCCAGAGCTATAAGCCTTCATATGAAAATGTTGGGTCTAATAGGGGGTGGGTCAAAATATTATAGCTATAATATTCTGACCCCCCCCCCCCACACACACACACACCTTCAGAGTTACATATGTCTTCTACAATAACGACAAAAGACCTATTTAACTCTCGTGAGGGGCGGGTCAAAATATTATAGCTATAATATTCTGACCCCCCACCCCCCCCCTCCCCCTTCAGAGTTACATATGTCTTCCTCTGTACTTACATTGCTTTGTTTATATCTATTGTGATAGAATTTGAGATTTAAATACCATCTGATTGCATCTTCTATTGCTATAAGTACTTCATATAGTAAAGATGGCTCTCAGGCAGGGCGGGTCGAAATAGAATTGCTATAATATTTTGACCCGCCCCTCTTCAGAGTAACATAGGCCTTCAGCTATAGCTCCACTGGTGTCTTAAGATCAGCTGTGATAACATTTAAATCAAAATTACTATCTGATTGTTAGTCCCAATGTTATAAGACTTCATATGCGGAGGTCGGGTCAGGGGTTTTGGGGGGGGGGGGGGGTCGAACTATTATATCTATAATATTTTGACCCGCCCCTCACGAGAGTTAAATAGGTCTTTTGTCGTTATTTCACTGGTTTGTTTATCACTGTTCTACTAGAATTAAAAATTTCAATATCATCTGATTGTCTTTCCTATAAGTATAAGTACTTAATAGGCTAAAGATGGATCTGAGAGAGGGTGGGTCAAAATATTATAGCTATAATATTTTGACCCGCCCCTCTTGAGAGTTAAATAGACCATTTACCATACTTCTATTGGTTTCTTTATATCTGTTGTCACTGACAGAATTTAAATAAACAAGAGGCCCACAGGCCACAAAGCTCACCAGATCTCTAGCTCAAAATTGCTATCACATATATGTACAGCCTCAAAATTGATGTCACATCTGTACAGGCTAAAACAAAATATACTACTGCAAAGTCTCAGTCTGACAGTCTGTTGACTTGATGACAAAATGTATAACTATTTTCCACATTTTGAATGCCGTGGCAACAAAAAAAAGGATAACTTTCAAAGGATTTTTGCTATTTGTTCCTTTTGGTTGCTATGACAACTAATCGAAATGAGCAGTGTACAGAAAGAGCATAGAGCTGTTACAAGACCATTCCAGGAATATTTCTGCAAATGTTAGGTCAGAATATCTACAATGGCTTAGCAATAAATTCCATGTTTTGTATTTTCCATCATAAGTTGCCATACCAACCATGTCCTTGGAACAACAATAATGGAAAACATAAAATCTGTAAAGGCTAATATGATTAATATGTCTATGAAGTCTGTGCTTCATAGAGCATATGTTTACTATGGAGATAATTTCAGGAATTTTTCTGTTGTTGCATTTTGATTTCCATGGCAACAAATAAAAATGAACAGTGAGTATAAAATCATATAGCCGATAGAAGACTATTGAAGTAACTTTTCTAAGTTTGTCAAAATATCTGCAATGGCTTGGCAAGAGATGCCAGTTTCTGCATTGAATTTCTTATATGATGAATATTTCTGTAAAGTCTCAGCATCAAAAAGCTTGTGGTTTCTGGGAAGATAATTTTTAATTATTTTTTTTTCCACTTTTTGCATTTTGGTTTCCATGCCGACCAATAGAAAAATGAGCATTTGGCCAAAAAACATATGGCTGATAGAAGACTTCTCAAAACATATTTCTATAAAAGTTTTGTCAAAATATCTGCAATGGCCTAGCTGTAAATTCCATTTTTCAATTTTCCCCATTATAAGTCAATGCAACACTAAGTTGCCAAAGCAACCAAACTACAAGAGGGCCATGAGGCCCTGAATCGCTCACCTGAACAATTGGCAACGTGGCTTTTTCTTATGTTTTGAAATTGTCAAAATATGAGTCTTGGGTCAAAAGTCAAAGAATGACCATGACCTATTGTACTCATAAATCTTCACGTACTCATTAAGGCAACCATATATACCATTTTTAGGCAAAACTTTCCATGAAATCTTATGTTCTAGCATTTTCCCATATTTGACCATGCCGCAAAAAAAAGTTAAGGAAAAACTGAGGTCATCATTTGAACAGTCTTGGTAGTACTCTAGTACTCCATGCTACTTACCAAGTTTCAAGGCCATTGGTGTATTGGTTCTGGAGAAGAAAAAATATTTAAGGTTTATACCATAAATGGGTATGGTGGCCATGTTGGTCATGTGACCTGGACCGTTTGAACAAATTTTCGTTCAATCAACCCCTGGAGGCTCTATATGAAATGTGATTACAATTGGCCCTTTGCTTTTTGAGAAAATGTTTGAAAATGTCAAAATCTGAGAGATCTGGGTCAAAGGTCAAAGAATGACCTTGACCTCTCGTACTCATAATTCTTCATGACCTCATTAAGACGACTGTATATACCAATTTTTAGGCCAAAAACTTCCCATGAAATCTTATGTTCTAGCATTTTCCCATATTTGACCTTGCTGTAAAAAAGGTCAAGGTCAACCAAGGTCATAATTTGAACAATCTTGATAGTACTGGAGTACCCAATGCTACATTTTACCATATATGGTCATGGTGGCCATGTTGGTCATGTAACCCAGACCATTTGAAGAAAATTTCATTTCCTCGACCCCTGAAGGCGCTATATAATGTTTGGTTACAATTGCCGCATTGGCTTTTAAAGAGAAGTTTGAAATTGTCAAACTATTCTGAGAATTCAGGGTCAAAGGTCAAAGAACGACCTTGACCTCTTGTAGTCATGTATCTTGATGTACACATTAAGATGACTGTATTTACCAATTTTTAGGCCTAAATCTTCAAAACTTTCCATGAAATCTTATGTTCTAGCATTTTCCCATATTTGACCTTGCTGTAAAATGGCCAAGGTCACCCCAAGGTCATCATTTTGAACACTCTTGATAGTACTGGAGTACCCAATGCTACATACCAAGTTTCAAGGCCATCGGTCAATTGGTTCTGGAGAAGAAGATTTTTTAGGTTTTTACCATATATGGGCATGGCGGCCATGTTGGTCATGTGACCTGAACCGTTTGAACAAATTTTCATTCCCTCATCCCCTGGAGGCTCTACATGAAATTTGGTTACAATAGGCCGAGTGGTTTTTGAGAAAATTGTTTGAAATTGTCAAAATATGAGAAATTGTCAAAATATGAGAGCTCAGGGTCAAAGGTCAAAGAATGACCTTGACCTCTTGTACTCACAAATCTTCATTGTACTCATTAAAGATGACTGCATATACCAACTTTTAGACCTTAATCTTCAAATCTTTCCCTGATATCTTAAGTTCTAGCATTTTCCCATATTTGACCTTGCCGTAAAAAGGTCAAGGTCAACCCAAGGTCATAATTTGAATAATCTTGATAGTACTCGAGTACTTCTTTATGAAATTTGGTTTCAATTGGCCCAGTGGCTGTTGAGAAGATTGTTTGAAATTGTCAAAATATGAGAGTTCTGGGTCAAAGAATGACCTTGACCTCTTGTACCCATAAATCTTCATGTACTCATTTAGATGACTGCAGATATTGATTTTTAGCCCAAAATCTTCAACAGTTTTCAAGATATCTTATGTTCTAGCGTTTTCCCATATAAAAGCACAAGGAAGCAAATTTGACCTTGCCGTAAAAAAAGGTCAAGGTCAACCCAAGGTCATAATTTGAACAATCTTGGTAGTACTCATGTACCCGATGCTACATACCAAGTTTCAAGGCCATCGGCCTATTGGTTCTGGAGAAGAAGATTTTTTTAGGTTTTTACCATATATGGGCGTGGCGGCCATGTTGGTCATGTGACCAGGACGGTTTGAACAACTTTTCGTTCCCCCTTCCTCTGGAGGCCATATATGAAATTTGGTTACAATTGGCCCAGCGGTTTTAGAGGAGAAGTCGTTTGAAATTGTGGACGGACGACGGACGACGACGGACGACGGAGCCTTACCATCCTATAAGCTCCCCCGGAGCCGCTGGCTCAGGTGAGCTAAAAAGATAGACGAGAGAAAAAAATCCAAATAACTCCCACCAGCACCTACTTTAAATCTGATCAGCACTGATCCTTTTGCAATCAGTTTCAGTGGCAGTCAACACGCATGCAAACGTTAACATGACAATTTTGCGAGTTTTTTTTACAAACAAAAGTAATAAACTGCAAATATCTTGACTGGCACTGTAATAAATTTCAAATTTATAAATTTTCTATTGCAACGTTGGTTCGTAACTCCACCGTTGGGAAAATTTAGTTAGCATGGAACCTATGCTTACTTTAACTATCCTGCTTAATAATTTTCAGAGACTACGCCATTTCTGTGCACTAAAACCAAAATGTTTATTCGACTCCGACCTCGCAGTCACTAGTCAAGATTATTTGAGAGCGAGGCGAAGTGTGAAAGTTTTAAGCTAAAAGGTAGTTAAACGTTTATTCTAATGCACTTACGAATATAACGCGACGTCTTATTGGATAACGTCGAAAATTTGCGACAGTATATCCCGTGATATACTGTCGCAAACCCGACGTCATTATAAAACGTCACTTCTCATTGGCTGATGTTTGGTTTAACGTTGCTGAAAGCGCTTTCTTTGGATGCACATTAGTACACTTTGAGAGGTGAAAATATGTAAAAGCGCATTAGAATGGGGATAACTGTATTGAAAATTGTCATTTGGGGAGGTAAATCGTCGGTTTTATGATCGCAAATTGCGTTTTACGGCTCCGCTAGCGCGTCGCCGTAAAACGAAATTTCCGACCATAAAAACCGACGATTTACCTCCCCAAATGACAATTTTGAGTACAGTTATCCCCTAATTGACTTGGTACTGTCTGTGCTTTGAAGCTATTATTTTCTGTATTATACGTAGCTTTCTTTTCTTCATAAGACGCACTCTCTTTACCTGCGGACTCATACATACACTTCTGTTACAGATTTTGTTGCTGCCTGCGTAGGCATTTTTATCAATGGAATCTTTCATGAACTTTTCGTTTTCGTAATACTAGTACATGCTAATACGCTGGTATTGGAAAGCTGCATTGAGTACACTGCTTGTCCGATAATAACATCAGCAGACTTGCTACGAAGCCAACGAAATGTGGAATATTTAATAATGAGACTAGCGTCGTGCCAAATCCAGTTTTAAGGCAAGTCCGCGTGCCGCTCATATTCAGACAAGCTTGCAAAAAGGTAGCTTGACCAGGACAAACACGGCTATAACATATATTGATATGCAAGATATGTTGTGTTTTTTTCTGTCAAAGAGCCAGAAATATTCTTGCAAAATTCCGCTTCAGCGAAGGCGGATTATTACACGCGCAATTTATATAATTTCAGACATTTTCCATGGCGTAGCTTCTAAATATCTTCCTATTTCGGTCATTTTAACCTATTAGATACAACTTACGTTATTTAACATTCTCGCTCCGGAGGGAATCGTGAAGTCGATTTTTGGTCAATACAAAATAATTCTACGCATATCTTGATAGAATTAGCCATATATTCTGTTAATCTAGTCTCTTGGTCTCTTATTCAGTAGAAAAAATTTCAGTCTTCCCATAATGGGTTTCCCTACTTTCACAAGCTTTTAGAATCCGTATTATTTTAGTTTGGAAACATTTGCGTTTGTCCGCTGAGTGAGCTTGGAGTAGGATAGGCGTTAATATATGAGCCGCGACACGAGAAAACCAACACTAAGGTTGTGCATCCAGCGCAGACTCAGATCAGCCTGGGCATCTGCCCAGTCTGATCAGAATCTTCGCTGTCCGCATGGAGGTAGCTTAGACCCTTAGCTACCGTTTAAGCGCTCTGCAAAGAGTCTGATTAGACTAGGCCAATGTCCAGGCTAATCTGACTCTTGCGCTGGGCGCACAACCACATTGTTGGTTTTCTCGTGTCGCGGCTCATATGTGAACACACTTTCAGGGGAATCGTCTCTGCTATGTTCATTCTTACCTTCCCTTGTCACAATTCTTAAAGGAACCGGTTTGCTCCAACTGTTTCCTTTAAGTGTAGACTCTATTTTGCGAAAGGGAACAACTACCAAGACTCAGTGTTTCCTTCCCTTGGCAACGTAGAAGGAAACACTGAGTCTTGGTAGTTGTTCCCTTTTGAAAATAAGGCGAAAAAACATAGAGGAGTACCCGTACAATTTAATTCATCAATGCAATATCTAGATATAATGGAATCAGACAGTACGGACGTGTATAGTTAATTCGGACCAAAGTTTGAAACGGTTCAAACAGGGCAAATGTTATAGACGGAACTTTTCTGACTCTCAATTTCTCTCTTTTCTTCTGCTCGTTAGGCGAAGTGGTGCAGTGGCTAAACGTGATAAATGTATAATTAACTTCTTCTGCACGTCAGGCAAAGTGGTGCAGCGGTCAAACATGATATTGGTCGTGCCATGGACAATGCACAACTTCGCGTCGCCAGACTTTACTGTGTACTACATACTCTGCATGGTATGATAAATAGAGGATCTTACATGAGTGCTCATGTATTATTGAATTTATTAAAGGAGTAAGGGAAAAGATAAGATTCGAGGCATAGCCGAGCATCTTATCCGTTTCCCCCAACGAGTTTAATAAATTCAATATAGCATGAGCACGAATGCAAGATCCTATTTATCATATTACACTAAGCTCGCATTTTATCAGCAAATTAAGCATTAAAACATCGCAGTTTTTCCATTAGAAAACGGGACGTTTTTATGGACGTCAACGCAAATCGTTATGACGTGATTTGCGAATTCAATCCACTAGCTGATTATCGCTTTTAATGCATGGCTTTATTGCACTCTCAGATGCGACGTCGTGTGATAATGCAGTTTAACTAACCAGTAACGGCTTCATAGGCCCGATTTCACGTCGAAATAAATACACAGCTAGCATTCGCATGGTACGCTGAAATAGACCACGCTCTAGTTTCCGATATGTCAGAGGCTAAGGGCGAGGGTTTATGATTTATGTGTTTACCGTGATGATTCATTGACGAGTTAGAGGGTTATCATGCGAACCGAACAACCAACTAAATGTTTTGTAATAATAATAATAATTCATTAAGATATACCCCTTTACAACGGGGGCAACCTCAGTCGGGGTAACTGAGTTGCATCTAGGTTATATAAATATATACAAGTTAAGACCATTAGCAGAATACTAAGACTAAAATTATAAACATATCCCTTAGGAAATGTCATTTCTAAAATTCATATAAATATAACCTACAGTAATACTAGAAGAAGGGCAATCACATACTGTCGTAGTATGCAGCACATCAATCAAGGCCACGCATATAGCACACTGGCATGCTGATGGGTCGTTTCTGTGGACTCGCATCGGGAGTACGCAGACCGAACACAGCGAAAGAAAAATGAATGCCGTGTGACCCTGCTTGCAAAGCTGTATCATTTGTGACTCATATTTTATGTATACTTCATCTGATAGGTGTTTACATTTAATATTTAAGAGGAAACCAGATTTAATTTTCACACTGTCGCCTCTTGCCTGATTTCCCAGAATAACTGGAGCATATTTTTACCAAATTTGTCAAAGATATTGTAGGTCTCTGTATCAATGTATTGTCCTGTGTCTCCTATTAACAGCTGGAGTTTTTCCGTAATCGGTAAAGCCATAAACAAATCATATACTGCTTGTCCTTTGATGTTAAGTAAAGTTTCTTTCAAATTCGACATTAAAATTTCTCTTTCATTAGTAAAGTAGTGGCAGCATAATAAAAAATGGCCTAAAGTCTCTGGGCTATTGTTGGAACAGAGATTACACATACTATTGCCAAGCATATATATTTGTACCACTTCAGAAACTGAGGGTGAGGTTGGGCCTGTAAAATCGATTTAAGCCCCCCAGTAATTCATTACTGACCGTTCCAAGGCGGTAGTTCTGTTGTGGTTCTCTGTTGCCTGTTTTTGGTGTCAGAGTTTCTGTGATGTTTTACCTTATGTATGTTCTTATTATTTTTGGTTCGGTTTGGGTTGCTGAGTGGCCACCTTTTGGGAACAAGCTGCTCACTCGGTTGGCAATATGTTCTCTGTATCTTGATTATTTGTAATCTTAGTTGTTTCCAACTATGGTTTGAGGGCTGGATTTGGATTTTGATTGTTTCAGTTCCTGGTCTTTGCATACTTTTTACTTTTTTTGGATCTCGTAAAACCGGTTCAAAGCCCCAGAAATGTATTACTGAAGGTTCAAAGGCGGTACTTTTGTTGTGGTTCCTTACTATTACCTTTTCTTGTTGTCTATGTCAATAAATACTTTCATTCATTATTTGAGTAGTATTATTTTGTAAAGTTAATACATTAATGCCCAGTGGACTCTTCCGTCTGTATAATTGGACGAGTCCAATTGTCATTTAAAGGGTTTCTGGTTTAGTTTAATTTTTATCATTTTTATTCTATTTTTTTAAGTAGAAATACCCGTTTGTCTACTACAAATAGTGCAGATCATAATTAGACTGTTTTGCGGCGTCTGAGCTGGGTCTATCCTGTTAGCCTGTGTCAAATTTTTGGGGCGATAGGACTTCATGGGTTTAATTAAGGTAGATGAATGACAACCTGGCTTGGCAGGTTTACCGTGCAAGCCTTTTGTGAACTGTCGATTTATGTATATACATGAATTTTTTTTCCAGTTTGGTTTTTGGGCAAGATACGGGATCTGATTGTTTTAGTTCTTGATAATTGTTAGCGTTTTGCATTGCAGTTGCATGGTTAATTGTATTTGGATGTCGTTATGCCACCTTTGGGGTAGATGCAGTTTTTTCAGTATTTAAATCTTTGTCCTGGCATTACCTCTCTGACAAACTGTCAAGCCACCAAACGTCAAACTCTGGTATAATGTCAAACTCTAATATATTGAGGCCTTGTGAATTAACATGATTTCTATTCTTACACATGCCAGAAGATACAGGCTAATCATATGACCAAATTAGGGAGTTCATGATACTCAATTATTTCCTCTTCATTTGTACGGCAAGTGAATTATTTCTGCGTGCCAAGATATATCATATACAACACAGATTAGAAATGACCTTCACCAAAAGTAATTTCAGTCGGTGTATTAGCAGACAAAAACAGTTGAATTGGACTCTGTTGACTATCTTTTGACTAGAATGTACCCAACTTGTTTCTCAAGTAATTCATTTTAAGCAAACGAGTAACCATTGGTTTAACGGACTGAAAATAAAGAGGGTACCATTACCCACGTATCCAAACCCAGGGTAGGTAGGTAGGGTTATTATCGGACACATACAAATATATGTATCTAGCAAAATATCTTAAAGCGGTTATTCGTACCTTTGGTCCCCTTGAATTTAATTAACTAAATTACGCTCTGCATATGAGGTTTACATTAAGGCCTACTGGACATTAAAAGTTTACCTAGGCTGACATTCTACATTTGAGATCGGACGTTCCAGGTAAGGGGGCATTTCAAACGTATACATCGCATCGATTGTGGTGCCGAATTGCGTCGCACGAACAGGGAGTTTAGAACATTAGCGACGAGCAAAGACTCAGTCCAATTTAGTCTTTACATATGCATCAAACCAGGAAGACTGATCAGTCTGCGCCGGTGCGCAAGCTGATCCAAGTCTTTCTTAAAGGCACGCACCGTAAGGTAAAATTTTACACGACGCCATTTGCAGGATTGAATTAAAACCGTATCTACATCGTTGCAACATCATATTTACATCATGACGTTGCATCAGCGTCGATTTGACGCTGACAACTTTTTAGCTACATTAGGACATCTAGGCAAAAAGACGATGTATGTCGTTCTTTCTCGTCTGGAAAGCATAAATAAACGTGGTGTTATTTATATTTTCGTTTTGCTGATACTGAATTAGCTATTTGTTCAACGCCAATACCCCGCCAGGGAATTCTTTTTCTTCCATTTTGATCGGTTGAAGACAGCTTGTGATAGCGCCACTCAAACTAAATCGTCAGCCCATAATGTAGGGCAGAATAGCGCAAAGCGGGATCATCTAGCCGTGTAAACGTCTCCGTCATGATGGAAAATTACACGTGATGTCAGCATTTGTCATTGGAAGTGCGCTCCTATCTGACGTTAAGGGTTGCTTTACCAGTGTATGGCACACAATTTGACTCGGCTATTTTGTACTACTGAATGAATATACAGGGTTTCAGTACCAGTCTGTTGGGAGCCCCATGAGGGCTGTCCTGATAAGCTAGCAGTCCGTGTTCGAATCTTGCTGGAGGAGGAAAGCTTAAACTACAAACGGGATTCTTGCACATTGTGTGAACATTATGCTAAAACTGAAACAGCATAAATTTGCATGCAGCATGCTTATGTGCATACATGCAACGTATGTATATGTGTCAGTGATATCTGTTGGAAACAAAAACGAAGTCGTATCAGGCTGACTGCACAGACGCGCAGTTAGGTCTGAGTCGTCATTGGTCGCATATGTACAGCAGATCCTGTTAAACGTCGACGCAGTGGCACTCTGATTTTACAGACGAACATCTATGATCCGATCAAGGCCTGCCAGTAAATTAAATATCATTCAAAATTTTGGATGATTACAAGTTGTCATAATATGTAGAGTAATTAACTCTTTTTAGACTGGTAACCCGTTTTGGCGACATATGCGAACAGTGTAGACCCAGTTCAGACGCCGCATAATGCGGCGTCTGGTCAGGATGAACGGAATATTTATACAAAATACAATAAAAGTGGAAACATGCACCAGAAACCCCTAAAACACAGAAATGGAGTCATCCAAATCCATGTAACAGACTTTCAAAGAAAAAGGGGATTAGGGAGACTTGGAAGCGGGGGGGGGGAGCTGGGGCGGGCTTAGATTACCCACAATTTAATGGGCTAACAAAAGCAAATGTACTAGTACTACCCCAGTCTTTCCCGTTGTACATGTATACATGTGCAGTCTGGCCAGGGCATGTGCATTTAGTCCACATAATTGATTCGGCATTACGGCTCGTTCCCAACAGCTGAGCCGGGCCGGGTAGCGCAATCGGTAGGGCACCTGACTCGTAAGTCAGAGGTCCTGGGTTCGAATCCCGGTCTGGCCACATACTTTCGTTTCTCCTTCCGCTGATTCAAGAAGGGCAGTTGTCAGTTACTGGCGAAAGTATGTGCACTTAGTACTGGTTAACCGCTTAGGAGGTCTAAGCCTGCCCAGGAATAGTGTGGTTAGGTTAACTGACCGTCCCGACATGACCTTAGTTGTTTACCGTGGACGTTAAGCATCAGATCAACCAACCAACCAACCAACCCAACAGCTGAAAACGCCGTGGCAATATAGCATTTGATAGGTTCTGTGCACGCTGCAAATAATTTGCTATACAAAACGTTTGAAGCTTATCAAAGTTGATATTCCAGCGACACGCTGTTTTAAAGTTGCCTGATCCTTGGTTAAGCTAAGTGATGAACTTTGGGTACATTCAGGGTTCTGCCAGTGGTGTCATTGGCGATTTGCCAATGGTGCCATTGGTAACCGTAGACCCTGAACAGGTGACCTTTGGCAGCCAACTATTGGTAGAGCCAATGGCGCCATTGACACTATTACAGAGCCATTTTTCTCTGTAATTAGAAAATTTTAGTTTTTCTAATTTGCTTTCATCACTGTCGGGAACAATTATTCTCCTGTCACAACTCGAGCGTTTATGATGGATTCACTAAATCGCCATATTGAATGACGCAATTTTCCGGCCTTTGTTGTCTGCAGTACTGGCAGCCAATGGTCGGCAATATTGGTACCTTTGGTATCGACGGTAGAATCAGTGGTGCCAATGTTGAAACTCTGAACGGCATTGACATATCTATGCTGGCATTGGCAGAGCCCCAAACGCACCCTTTGTTAACGTATACTTAGTATATTCTTGAGAGTGACAAAACACTGAAATGGCGAATGGACGTTGCGTTGATGACGTTGCAAGGACATTGATTCGACGACTTCCTTTGTAGCAATGCATACCAGACAGTCTGCACTCGTTTTGAAATGAAGTCGCTAAATCTGCCTCGACGTTTATGCGACGTTGTTTGGTTTCTGCACGAATTTCAGTTTCCTAACATTTTACATGTACCTTAACCTTGTTTGCAGAGTTTATACAACGGTTCAAACGTCGTAGTTATGTCGACATTGCATCGACGTTGATTCGACATTTGCCTGCTTGGTTCCTTCAGAAAAGGCTTCCAACACTTACATCTCAAACCAGCCATGTAGATTATCCAGCCAAAAATCCTAAATGCATACAGCTCTGTTCAATATATAAGGAACAGCGAGTATCGTGATCAGACTGCACTTATGTGCATGTCTTAACAAGGGCAAAATACATAAGTACATGTTTTTGTACCGAGCAAGGGCGCACTAGCGGAAATCACACTGAGCGTGTTGGAATTTTGTCAGTGTGACAAAAATTTAATACGCACCTGCGTATTTGCATACAGGTAGCTACGCTTTTGCCGACATTAGAATCCAGTGTCTGCTCATCGTACACGTTATAGACACACGATCGAAATCGAAAGTAAACACGTCCTTCTCGCAATACAGATAAACCTGTTGTTTTGGTATTTTATTGTTCAGCCACATATTAGTACAAAATTAAGTCATCTAATTTGAATCAGCGCTCAGTTCATCTAAAAGATCCATCCATCCATCCATCCATCCATCCATCCATCTAGTCACTTACCTACCTAACATTCTTACCTGCCTACGTCCCTACCCTCTGAATGTCTGTATGTCTGTCTCTCCGTTCACCTACCTACTTACCTACCTACCCTACCCTGTCCTACCCTATCTACCCTGAGAGGCCGTCTGCCTGTCTCTGTCTGACATCCGTCTGTCTGTCTGTAGCCTTATGCATTATTTATAAGACACCAATATGTTCAGACAGAATGGATGGATGGATGAATTGCGAATTAACGTCCATATCAGGACGCTGGGTGGGTGATAATGAAAGCGATGTAGCCAGTCTATGATTAAAATGATCTCCGCCTCCGGTGGGGCTAGAACCCCAGACCGCTAGATCAGCAGGCCAGCGCTTAACATACTGAGGCTCCATTTTTATACAGTACGAATAGTCTGATTAAATAATGACAGAAGACCCAGATCGGCCTAATGGTAAAAAAAAAAAAAAAAAAAAAACATCACCAACAACAAAAAAAAAACAACAACAACACTTCAACTTGTGCTTGTAAGATTCCTGAAGATCCGAGCATAATGTGCGAACAGCAAAGACTCTGATCTGACTGCCTGCATGCACGGGTACACTTTCAGGGGAAGCAAGTCTGCCATTTGTATCTTTTGCCTCGCTTTTTACTTAAGGGTCAAACCATAAGGGAGCCGGGCCGCGTAGCGCAATCGGTAGGGCACCTGACTCATAAGTCAGAGGTCCTGGGTTCGAAACCCGGTCTGGCCACATACTTTCGTTTCTCCTTCCGCTGGTTTAAGAAGAGCAGTTGTCAGTTACTGGCGAAAGTATGTGCACTTAGTACTGGTTAACCGCTTAGGAGGTTTAAGCCTGCCCAGGAATAGTGTGGTTAGGTTAACTGGCCGTCCCGACATGACCATAGATGTTTACCGTGGACGTTAAGCAATAAATCAATCAATCAATCAATCAAACCATAAGGGGAAAAAGCTAACTCTGGAGGTTCGAATTTTTTCCTCAAAGCATTGTTTCAGTTTGGAAGGGCAACGTTTTGCCGAGAATAAAACAGGAAGTCACAAAAAGCATGACAGCCCAGCAGGCACATGACGTTGAAATGACGTCGTTCTGACGTCGATGCGACATGGTGTCGTCGCATCGACGTCAATATGACGTAATTCTGACGTCATGTGCCCGTTGGGAGTGAACCAATTCATAAGACAGGTTTGCCTACAGGTTGATACTTGGCACATGTTATGAGAAAACGTTTTAAAGCTCGTGCGAACAGCGAAGACGATAATAAGCCTGCACTTCTGCACAGATGGATGGATGGCTAGGCCGATCGATCGATCGATCAATAGGTAGATATATAAATAAATACATGTAGATGGATGGATGGGTGGCTGGATGGATGGATGAATTGCGATTTTACGTCCTTTCTAACAGTATTTTAGTCATATCAGGACAATGGGTGGATGATAATGAAAGGCTATGTCCATGGAACTCCGTTTACGATTGAAAAGATTCCCGCCAACAGCGGGGCTCGAACTCGGGATCGCTAGATCAGCGGGCCACTGCTTAAGCTACTAAGCTACCGGAGCTCCTTGATAGACAGATAGACACCAGCAGGCACATGACGTCGTATTGACGTCGGTTCTACGAAATGACGTCGCACCGAAGTCATCACGACGTCATTTTGACGATACGTATCCGCTGGGCCAGATTAGGGAGGTAGGTAACATGGAGGAGGAATGGAAAGACAGATAAAACGATGGATAAATTGATGGTTGGATGGTAGGTTGGGTTATGGTTGAATAGAGAGAGAGAGAGAGAGAGAGAGAGAGAGAGAAAGGAATGTGGTCGAGAGAAAAGAAAACAAAAATGAGGAAAATCAATTAATCTCGAGGGTAATACCAGTTTCCCAACCTGGTTTTCGACCTAGCCAATCAGTTACCGCACATGCAAAAGTGGTTGTCGACTGGGACAATCGACACCAATACCAGCCCGGTCGACGCCCATTTACAATAGTATTATTTACCGTGACTGGTATAGCTTTCGACCGAATTATCGGTCGACTTAGTACAGTTACTTTGCACAGTACCGGATAGGTCCACTGTTGGTTGGTATTATCGGCTGTCAGCCTATATTTCAACCATGACAAATTAAGTTAGTCGCCCCTGATTTATGTTGCGTGATTTTTCCATTCCATGTTAGGGGTGGCGGCGGTTTGGGCGATGGTGCTGCTGAACATTCAATGCCGTGGCGTTCTTCTAATTTGGCTAATAGTAGGGCAAGGGCCGGTCGGCCTGCAGCAGGTGCGGGATGGGGTTTGTTTGGATTATTCTAGTCTCATCTATCCTATCTATACCTTTTCTTTCTTGCTCTCTCTGGAAGCAGCTCGAAGAGACTGGAATACTATCTAAAAGAGCCGTAAAACCCAAACGCCAACCACCACCACCATCCAGTCCATGCTAGTACAAACTTATGAGATAACAAGGATCGTTTGTCCAGAGCGCTTGGCTTGCGTTTGAAGACGACAGGTTTCTTAACTTACTGACAAACTCCCTCAGTCGTAGTCCGTACCTGATACTCTTGAATCAATAATAACAGGCAGCGAAACGACATGACTGGACCATAATATATGCTATGACGATAGAATGGAAATCTAACAGCCCACAAACAATACGCCCAAATGACATATGTATCATTATATCTCTGTATGATGATCCACACCAGTAGGTTCAGCGCTTGCCTGCCGATCTAACGGACCCGGGTTAGAGATGCGCGAGAAGCGAAATCTTTCCGACTGTAAATGGGGCTACATTGCACCCAGACTTTCACTATCAATGTCCCATCGTCCTGATAAGAAAATACTGTTCTAAAGGACGTAAAACTGCAACACATGATGGCAATTAGTATCGGCAAATTTCATAGCCATCCGTCCATTTCTTCTCACGTTGTGATTTAAGGACCACCTTGGACATCCCTATACACCGGCGTGGCATTCATTACAGGCTTGCACGAAGGCGCAGGCTGATCTGTCTTTCCGCTATATTATGCATTAATTGTGACTAGGATTCTTTTAAATTTGAGATGACCCCCAAGTAGTTTGTCAGCCTCGAATATATAAACTCAGCGTATAGTCAAAGTTTTAATGTCCACTAGTAGACTAGTTTAAATAGCGCTCGACTATCAACTATAACTATACTAAGAACTAAGACTATCGGGTGGCGGATTCACACCGGATATATTTTGATTTCTAATAACATAGGTAGCCTATGATTTAATGAGTTTCACTTCATTTTTGAGTCTTGTGTGGAGACAAATTAGTAAAAACCCGAAGAATTCATTGAATAATAATCGAATTTATGGACTATTTCTTTAATACCAAACGATGATGAAAACTAAATCCGCCCATTTTGGATAGTCAGTTACTCAAGCGCATCAACATGTGCAGCATGCGCATTTCACCCTTGTGAATAGATATTCTGCGAAACTCTTAAAAGAATAGTATACCATGAGTTGGTTGGTTGATTGTTTTGGGCTTAGCTTAAACATATTTAATTTCTCTTTTTTCGTAACATATTACAACAACAACATACAAAATAAACTAGGATTGACACAAAATCAAATCGCTTATTTGGTTTTCCTCCAAAAGGGGCGCGATAACCTTTGAGACAGTATTTTAGTCTATATAGAGCCGTCTCACAAAGAAAACGACTAAGAAAAAGGAGATAACAGGGTTTAAATACGGTAAAAAACCTCCCAGCCCAAACCTGCTGCAAGTGCAGCCGGTCCTTGCCATCCTGTTTTCCAAATTACATGTAGTAGAGCGCTCTAACACTGAAACATACTTATCACCGTCGCACGAATCCACGGCCCCGATTTAGCAAAAGCAGCTAACTTTCCAGTGCGAAGCGTCTTCTATACGGACATACCAATCTGTGTAAGTGGTATAGCATATATATGTATTCATTTTATCTGATTCCTATTCTTTATATCGGACCACCGACTAGCTGCCTGGAACGATAACTGGCAAGTCTAATCCGTGGCTACAACCCCAGTTTGCAGGCGGTTTAAGCTGCAGTGTGCAAGTTTCAGCCTGCTAAATTATTTGTCTTATTATGGCTCGTTTCGAGCAACTTGATATCTCAAAAGGCTGATCAAGATGTTAGACGAGTAACTTGAATGTTTATTCATTTGAAGTACAGATACGGGCCTCTGTGTGGCTTAAACATTAGGTACCTCACCGCTGTGTGTTCAAGCCTCGGTCGCGTACATGGAGAAAGCCAAGTTCTGCCTACGGAAGGTGATTTTTTTTTTGTTTTTTTTTTTTGCCGGATGCTCCGGTTTTCACCCATCTCTGCTTAATGCTTGACAAAAGTGAAATATTCTTGAAGGGCCGTAAAACCCATGTCCTATCCTCTGTACAAATAGAGACATTCTTTCGAAGGAATGACAAAGACATGACGAGACTTTATCTTTGAACCCTCACAGAGACACGAGCACCGTTACATGAAATGGAATGATAGTCCTCCTACCCCGTATAATTATCTTCAACAGTTCTGACGCTTGATTAACGTAAAAGGTATTTTTAAAGGTTTCCCATAGCCTATTAGCCGTAGGGGCATTGGGGGTTAGAGGCCCACTGTAACTTGGGCACAGCAAACGAAAGGCGGAGCCCATTCCCCTTCTTTCGCTGCCATATCCTTCCCTAATTCAAAGAAGGTACCTATCTACTGCTGGGTTGACAGAGACTGTCTTTCAGTCGTCGCATAGCGAAGCCAGGGCGCGATCTCACGACCTTGTGGCGACTTTCTTCACCATAACCGAGCATCTTTAACCACTCGACCACGGCGCCCACGGACAGACAACAGTGTATTACGGAGGAGCCATTTGTAGGCATAAGATATGAGGACATATGTGTAAAACTAAAGCTGGGCTTGTAAATAAGCTGGGTATAGTTAAATTCTTTAGAAGCAAGGAATACACCCGAGAAACGAAAAGAGCAGACTCGGTCTAATTTAATCTGCTCATTACCAGTAATGAAATTTGCACACCGGTCACTCTCCCTAGCACTGGCTGAAGCAGAAGACTATCTAAGTTTTCAACATCTTTTGAAACGAACACAATGATCCAAAAGGACCTGAAAATATAAGCTTCCAATTATGATGATGTACTGGGAGACATTTTACGGCCGCCACCCGACACAACACCAGCTGCAGAGAAAATGAACCACTTCTGAACAGTTAGATATGGAAGAACATTCGGCGGCGTGTGCGACTATGGTTACGTACAGCTGAGCCACCCGGGGAACGTCGTTACGATAATTGAAACGACAACAACATGAGCAGTTACATCCTTTGGAAGCAAGGGATACACCAAAGAAATTAAATTAACGCACTCGTTACTGTATGTCCACAATCATAACATTGTCCTTGACAATGACAACGTGTAAAAGGCAGAGAAGGCAACACAAAAGGACGTTTTATTAAAAAAGTTGATAATGTGATCTACCCTTTACCCAGAATTTGTCGGAGTCGGAATGTGAGTCGGACGGATCAGGATAAATGCAAACTAAAAACTATTAAGTATACTTTCATGAGTCATAGTTTATCCTTCACAACTCATAGTTGGTAATTGCACCATACAAAGTGGAAAGTACAAGAGTCTCCATAGTCATGCTTGTGGTAAAACGTCTGAACACAAATCATTATGAAAACACGCATCAACAATAACGTTTGGTGATAAAGGTTGGGTTGATTTGCATATATTGAGTATAGTATGGAGAGCTTGTTTTTGTAAAATGACACATTGCTCCAGAAAGTATCATTTCCTTCTCTGGTTCCCCATCGAGCGATTTAATATAAACAAAAGCGGGGTGACTGGGTCTTTTAAATTTGCTAATCACGATCATTAACACGCGATACCTCCCGATAGACCATTTCACGAAAGAGCAATGAGGCCTGTAAAACGTTAGTTGAGACTTAAGAAACTTCTCTGCAAAGTACGTCACATACATATACATATATGTAATGCCAATTGCCGGGCCGCGTAGCGCAATCGGTAGGGCACCTGACTCAAAGTCAGAGGTCCTTGGTTCGAAACCCGGTCTGGCCACATACGTTCATTTCTCCTTCCGCTGATTCAAGAAGGGCAGTTGTCAGTTACTGGCGAAAGTATGTGCACTTAGTACTGGTTAACCGCTTAGGAGGTCTAAGCCTGCCCAGGAATAGTATGGTTAGGTTAACTGACCGTCCCGACATGTCCCGACATGACCATAGCTGTTTACCGTGGACGTTAAACAACAAATCAAACAATCAATCAATGTAATGCCAATTATGAGCTATGAATTATAAAACCCAGTCGTGTTTTAAGTTCTGAATATTAAGTACAGTTTCATATGTAACAGATCGTTTTTCACTCTTAGGTGCCCAGATACTTTCCCAGTAGATGAACTCATGCATAATTTTATTGCGAGATATGTCTTGAATCGTTTCACTACTGTTTTACTCATGTAAATGATCGTGATTGGACAGCTTTCAACAACAAAATCCTCGAGTTTCTTTAAAAATGTTGAAAACTTATCTGAATAATTTTACATGTAGTTGGCCTGTTTCCGAAAATAAAAACTTTGTTATATGGTAATTATATAAGGTACAGGAGGAAGATCCCATTCACTGCCTCACACTTTTCAACCAACATCCAGTAGATAAAGACATGTTGTCATCAAACGTAAATGTTGGCACCAAACTGTTAATGTGCATCTGCTTGTTTCTTCGACATTTAAACCACTACGAGGACTATAGACTTTGAATTCGACAATGTTGATCTATTCACAGAGGCGAATGCATAAAAGCACGGATCAGCGTGAAAAGCGGTTCACATCTTGTGATAAAATGTGGGTTACTGTGCATATTAAATCATATAATTATCAATACTTCGGAAAAACTAAAACAAACAAACTGTCTTCAAATTACAATTCCTTTTCTGGTTCCCTGTCTTGCAACGGACCCTCTGTCTGTACATTGTATTTTACCGCTTCATGGGTCCCTGTCTGTGCATTGTATTTTTACCGCTTCATCCAAGTTATGATAGAATGACCAAAATCTTTTTGAACCCTTTTGTACGGGAAACTCAGTGATGTTATATTTTCAAAAGCTTGCTAATCAGTTCATTTAAAATGACAAAGCTTCCAATTATACCAATGATAAAGAAAGGGGACTTTTATCAAAGTGTGAACTGTAAAGTAGGGTGTGGAATATGAACAGGAACGTATGCAATATGTTTGTGAGTTCATGTGTCACATCGTATACTTCATATTTCACAGCTCATCATTTAGGCTTGATTCCAGATAGCTCAGATCTGATATCTTGTTTCATAAAGTGTGAGGTATAATATGGGAATACATTAAAGGTTTCCAACAGACTTGTGATCGTAGTGGCAGTGAGTGGGTGTTAAATAGCTCGTCTCTCTATATTCGTTGTCATAAATTTTTCAGCACAAGCTGTAAACTGTAAAAAATGCAAACTGAATTATCAAATAACTACGCGCCTGTAATATACGAGACTTCAAATAACGCTTTACTACATGTACTTCACATCTTATACTTCATTTTACATTTTATATTGCAAGCTGCGATATATGACGCTTCAATAGTGAAGTGTGACGTGTACGTTATGAACTGTTAAAATTGACGATAAATGTTCAAGTTTCCATACTCTAATAATTGACCACAAATTTGCGTTAAGGGCTTCAGTATGCAGTTTTTCTACTTTGCGGAACAGACAGCGTCATGACGTCATAACGTCGCCTACGTCCAAACAGACGGTTTATTTTGACGTCCTTTAACTCATGTAACATGGCGTGAATCGATGTAGTTGTTGAAGTATAAACTACATTACCAGTACGTTCTAATGTTTTATCATAGGACTTTCCAATAAATGCACTGAGAATGTAAATACCAGTCACCACGATCTTCATGGTATTCTTTCTGCCGTACTTCATTACGAACAGTGTTCACCGATAGTTTTCAGTATAGTCGGATAGTCGATAGTTTGATCTTATTTAAACTAGTCTAGTAGGATATTGCCAGTTGTTGGTTCACTACCAGAAATAGTTTAAAAATGAAAATAAAAACAAACATTTCATATATTTAACCCTTAAGCAAGTGGACAACATTTTCATATTCTGTCCTCATATTGGAAGAATTTCTGTAGCCAGGGAAGCAAATAGAAAGTCTCAAAGTTACCTCCCTTTGTAAAAAAGGGCAAAAAAATGAAACATAGGGTGTACCCACACTACTTAATGTGTCTGAATCTACGGTATTTCTTTGGATATAAGACGGGAATTTTCCCCTACAAAAACAATTACAAAGATCTAGATCCGTCTTGTAAGACGGATCTAGATCTTTTAGATGTTTTGGAAGAGAAAATCCTATCATTATAGCGTTATTACATAATTCTGATTTACATATGTGCGCTTATTTTGGAAGGACAAACTCCCGTCTTATAACCGAATGAAACTGTACACTATTAGAAAAGGTCAATAAAATGGGACGGTAAGCAATAACAGGTTTAATGTTTCTGACATACATATATATCATAGGAAATTATCTGAGAGCATTTTAACTACAGGCTTTCATCTCAATTTCCTTTTCTAGTATGATGGTACAATTTTTTCTACATTTTGTAGGCGTGTTACCGTACTTCGTACTAAGCTACCTCACCAGTACATACATGTAGTGAATACCATGTAAGTGTCTTTTGATATAAAGTTTATCTGGCGCGACCAAAAACAGTGCAGGAATGGCGAGGCTTGCCGAGCCAGCCCGACGTGTTTCTGGTCGAGCCTGATAAACTTGATAGAATTAGAATTAGAATATTTTAAGGCGTAGAGAGTCAAACAAATTAAAACAAACGGAGTTTTGGTCAATTGATTGATTGTTTTGGGTTAATAGGGCCCTTTGAGACAGTATTTCAGTCTATATCGGGCAGTCTCCCAGAGAGGGAGAAAGAAAGGAGAAATGATAGACGAGAGAAAAAATGTCCAATAAACCCCCACCCGCAACTACTGCAAGCATAGTAGGCCCTTGTCCTACAATGTTCTTAATCAGTAGGACGCCCCGGCTCTGGAACCATCATTCGAACTTGCTTACGTCGCACGTGCGTTTTGACGTAATCTGATGACGTCATTTAAACAGTCGATCACGGCATATGCTAGTATGTATGTAGCCAATCGTCTTCAGAGATCGCTTCTAATAGCACCGCCTGATAACACTCGCACAAGCGCAGTTCTAAGATGACATGATATCACATCATGTAATCATAGGTGAATTTTGCAGCAGATGCATGATAAAAATGACTCTGTATCTATATTTTGTAGTTATTTTGGCGTACTCCACTCGTCATCTCGTGCTTAGAAGTTTGGCGATAATAGTCTAGAAGTTTAAGTCATTCACAGGCAGGCGCTATTCACCGGTAAGAACCGAGCAACTGTATTTTTGACAGCAATCGAAAGTAGTTACTAACTCGTTGTTCTGGTCGTTTTTGAACTTTGTATTCAAAAAGAAAATTATAACAAATATCCTTTTGCACAAATGAAAACAAAATATAACTGGTTCACAAAAGAAATTTGAAATAAAATTGAATATTGTATGTAACTCAAGTTTAAGGACTTTACAATAAGCTTTGCAGATATATCTAGTTTTAGTTAGGCACGTCACGTAAACTTCTTTTTGTGTTCACGAACTCCACAGATAATTTATTTTAAAGAAAGAATTGAAATAAAACAATATATAAATGGCTATTTTTCCATATGGGCCATGACATTCTCGTTAGCACACATCGGACATGTTACGAACGATACTGAGATTCTTCGAAAGAAATTGAAAACTGCAGTTAACAAAGACATAAAGGTTTTTTTAATTGTTGCTTTTTTACAAGGGTCATATTTGTGATTTTATCTAAATGTATAGATTTTGATTTCAATTTCAACGTGTTGCGTTGCTGATATGTTTCAATATGATTTCTGGTCTACTGGTTAGTTTTCGCGAATGAGCAGGTCAATATGGGTGTTTTTGTGCGTACATGTCTTAAGGCCCCGTTTCATGCGATGATATCGACTTTTCTCTGGCTAAAGAAATGGCGATATGTTCTTTTTATCATCATTCTGAAGGTCATCTTTCTGAAGGTATCGCTGAACGAACAAGTCCAATGTATAAATTTAAATAATACAGCAGCACCCTGTAAATTACAACATTTAAACAACGTTGAATCGTAAAAACGTTGAATCAAACAAGTTGACCGAACTTTGTTTCAACGTCATACGCCAAACTGGTAATGTCTAATGACAAATAAAGGTCGTACTTGTCTCAGCAGCAATCGCTATAAACACGGATGTCGTGACAAGAATTCCGCGGAATGCTATGTCGCACCTGCTATGTGCCTTCACATGAAAAACTAAATATTAGGGTAGACGTTAATTATGTTAGGGTCGACGTAAGGTCACTGTGACCCTACTCGTCTACAGATTTTTTCATTTTGATAATTCTAAATACCAAGGTCCCATTAATGCTTCACACAACATTTCAGGCAAATATACCATTCGGTTCTGGAGAAAATGTTGATTTGATTGGTTTTGCGATTTTTAGTAATGGCGGCCATCTTTGATTCTCGACCCGGCTGAATTTAACCATTCTGAAGCCCTGCAGGCGGATCATACTGCATGTGAAATTTGAGAACCATGGATGCAGTGGTTTCAGAGAATAAGCCGTTTGAATGGACTTAAACGCTAGGGTCGACGTAAATTATGCTAGGGTCGACGTAAGGTCACTGCGACCTAATTCTGCTACAGATTTTTTTTTCATTTTGATAATTCTGGATACTACGGTTCCACTTATGCTTCGTACAAAATTTCAGCCAAATATGACAAGCGGTTCTGGAGAAAAATTGATTTCGTTGGTTTTGCTATTTTTAGTAACAGCGGCCATCTTGGATTCTCGACCCGGCTGAATTTTACCACTCTAAAGCTCTGCAGTCTGATTATGCTGCATGTGAAATTTGAGAACCATGGATGCAGTGGTTTCAGAGAAAAAGTCTTTTAAATGGACTTAAACACTAGGGTCGACGTAAATTGTGAACGGACGGACGTACGGACGGACATACGGTCTGACGGACGGACGGAAAACCGGACGCCTATATCGCACCTTGCTAAAGCAGGTGCGACAAAAAGCGATTACACGCACATTTCATGGTCGCATTTGTATTTTGTCTTTCTATTGTTCCATTATTATGTCGCCTTGAATATTGTTTGTTTTTATGTTGTGGTTGTTTTCTATGCTTTTCTGTGCTATTGTGTATTTTCAAGTAAAACAAACAACTATCGGGTTCCTGTGAGGTTTCATTTAAGTACCCTTATAAGACTCTTAACAAATTAATACTGACGGAAATTCCTATAAAAAGCATTGCAGCGTGTTATTTATGAATGGGGAGCTGGGAATAAGATCTCTGAGCTCGTTTTCTGGAAATAATTCGAGCCGCGACACGACAAAACCAACAAAGTGGTTGTGCGCCCAGTGCAGAATCAGATCAGCCTGGGCATCCGCCCAGTCTGATCAAAGCCTTCGCTGCCAGCATGGTGGTAGCTTAGACCCTTAGCTACCCTTTAAGCCCTTAGGAAAGAGTCCGATCAGACTGGCGCATGCCCAGGCTGATCTGAGTCTTTGTTGGGCACACAACCACTTTTTTTGGTTTTCTCGTGTCGCGGCTCATTTGCTTCTTACGTTATCATTAGTAAAGCTAAGCTAATATATCAATCAATTTGGCAGTTTTCTATATACAGATGCAATAAGAGCCGTTACGTTCAAATTGAAATGAGCCGCAACATGAAGTCACTGTTTTATCCGTTTTTGCCTATTTGTCCATGCGTGAGTCCGTTTGTTTGTGTATTGAGTGCTGTAATGGGTTGCAGTTCCATTTTTTTCCCTCAAAAGCCCCGACATTTGCACCGCAGAATGTTGACTGTAACGTACACTCGTACTGATAGCACTTGTGGATGGATCACAGCTCCAAAATGCTCTCTGTATACACAAACCCACAGGCTATGGCCAACCATAGCTAGTTGTCCAAACCATCAGCCAAAATTAACTTTTATTGATCTAGTTTCTCCCTATCACAACGGAAGTCGCTTAAAGTAGTGACTTGCGAGGTGCACTCAAAAAAAAATCACTCCACATTTAGATTTCATACATCAAAAATCATAAATTCCCTGTCATTACACTACAACCCAGACATACCCTGTCATTACAGCCGTGTTTATCTGCATGTCAATCACATGATTTGGGATCAATCACTTTAAACACACTGGTGGTATTTCTCGAAACTTGGTACAAAGATACGTTCTGTTAGGTGATGTACAGAGTAAAAGGACTATTACTCGATTTCCTTAATATCAGAATAATGTCCGTTTTTAATTTTAATGTGTAAATTGTTTCCGTTTAACAACTTTAATACTGCTAAAAACAAGAATTAATACTCCATTTCAATTTTGACAGAATAATTATTGTATCCCTTGTCTATTTTCAAAATGGAAATATTTTCTGCTTCGTGCTTTAAAAATGGTTAAATGCATTTTCACGAAACCTGGTGTAAATATAAAGAATCATCAGACAATATGCAGAGAATACAAACCGTACATATGATGGAATTATGTATCCGATTAATTTCTATGCCCCCTCCCCGCCCCGACACACAATTTCTAAGAAGTTTCGAGGACTTATTGCATTTAGTTTGTCCTTCTGACCGTTCGTTCCGTCAGTCCGTAACATTTAGGTACATGGTATATCTCAAGAACCATAAATGTTGGAGATTTGATATCAAATCTCCAACAGTTATGACTCTTGAGATATAGGGGGCATATGAACGTAGAAAAGATGGACCATAGAACATAGTGGACAAGTCTTTTGTCTTTCCGGTCGATCATGCATATACGAAACATTGCCCATTCTTTGATAAAGTAAACACATGTTTGTTAGAAACTTTTGAAAATTAAAAAAATGTTGTTCATATTTAAATTGCAGGTAGGACTTATGATGTAAATCGCCTAATTAATTTCGGGCTAATTCCGAAAATATGACTGAATTATGCCCTTTATTTACTTTTTCAAAACTCTTCATTTTTGTAAGCCGTTGGTGTGTTGTGTATTGAGGCCCTCAAACGGAGGTTTGCTTTCGGGTTTTTGTAGTTGTTTTTGTAATGTTTGGGAAAGTGCTGATGATTCGGTTTACCGTGCGTATCTTTCGTGAATTTTTGTCAATTTTTATGTGTGTGCTTTTTTCCCGTGCTTCTTTCCCTTTTGGTTCTGAGAGCGGGATGTGGGATTTGATAGTATTTATTCCCGATCTTTGCCTCTATTACTTTTGTTATGCTACATCCATTATTTGCAGGGTAGTTAAGGAGTGGCATTATCAAATAAGCGAGTACATCTCTAACATATTTCCTTCTTTGATGTCGTCCTCAATTTACGAATATATACAGTCTGGTTGTGTTATATATCCTGCAATTTTCTTTTCTATGGTTACTTTGTACCGTATCATTACGTAAAATATACATGCAATTTAATATTCTCGGAAGATAGTTTTTGTATTTTAAAGGAAAAAAGTTCGAGATATACAAATTGCCAACTCTTTCTTACACTATTGCTTTCATATATTCACGTGAGCCTCTACATTTAAGTGATATGAAAATATATTCAAATAAGTCTACACTAAAGTGATACTCATTACCAAAGTATCCCTTCGATGTAGACTTACACAAGTATAACCATGTAGGCCTACACCTAAGCGATACATATATCAGTAATGTCATTTCCACTTTAATGTAGACTAACAAGACTATATTAAATCCTGTAATGAATCATGCAATGAATTGGGTCCTTGATAGCGCTGGATTATGTCTATTGCTTTTCATATCTATAATTCACTGTTCAAACCATGCTGTAGTTTGCTGTTTTCACAGTAATCTATATTTTGCAGTTTCATATCGACCTATTATTCACTATCTATGGTTCAATCAATATATCTTCAATAATTCAAATCAATCCATAATTCACTGTTTCATATCAGTCTATATTTCATATTTCAGGTGAAACATGAAGTTCCCTTTCTTTGTTTCATAATTAGCATCTGTCAGCAAGGGAATGGTTTCCCTTGTTGACATGTATTGATGGTGAAATTCGGGTATTCAAATTGGTAGTTTTATTAAACAAATATCCGTTCTATAAAGCTAATGTTGATCTATTTTTCAGGTACAACATGAAGTTCCATCCCCTCTTCTTCACTATCGCAATATTATATTTCTGTGAATATGCAAGACTGTGTGCAAGCACATTTATAACTGACGACAACTTGCAACCTTTTGAACATTTGAAACGTGACGTCGAAGAGATGGAAGATGACCACGATAATACTATACCAGAAGAGACGTCTGAACAAACGCTAACTCTTGATTCGATTTTAAATCAACGAGTATTTGATGAATCTCAGCTCTGTCCAAGAAAAAATGTGATAATGTTTTTTACAACCGGAAATCTGGATTACTTAAGAGCATGTAGAGAAGCTGCCGTAAGATCACAAGATAGGATGGGCCAAGAACAGTCAAGTGAGAGCACCAGCATGCAGCCGTCAGAGGCAGAGACCGGTATTCAGTCTTATTCAGGGCGATTATTGAAACGAATTCTGCAAAATATGAATAATGGATTATCCAGTGCTGAACACACCGGAACCGAAAAAAGATCGAGACCGAGGCTGTCAATCAATGTGGCATTAACGTCATTGGCTGACATGCTACGTCATCAGTCCAGGCGGCATAACCATGGTCACCAGTATGGATTTCGCCAGCGATTACTGAATCTAGGATGAAATAACAGCATACTTTGTGGAAAATATTTCTTCATTCATTTTATAATTTTGATCGGCTGTAAAACGGGGTTTTCCCCTCTCTATAATGACCCTAAATATCTAAGTCAAGTTTTTGAGATTCTGCTACATGTATAAGATGTGATTTTGCCTTCCTAAACACTCCAAAATCTAGATCCGCCTAAAATGACGGACGTGGATTTGTTGACTGTTTTAAAGGGGGGGGGGGGGGGGGGGGGGGGGGGGGGGAAGCCGCGTCTTACAATCGAAGATATCCGGAATTTTTTCTTATTTCACAATACATTTTTATTTGTTTTGTTTCCGTAGCTCTCTTGCAAATTCTGTGAGAAAGTCCACTTAAATTCATCTCACAAATGATTGACAAGTACGAGTGCAGATCTGAAAATTTTAAGAAGCTTGCTGTAGCAGGTACGAGGGTTGTTCAGAAAGTTCTGTTCTTGACGTTATATTTTGGTAAGCATCATGAAGACAGAACTTCTGATAGCGAAAAGATATTAAGCTGTGATATATCTGGACAACTCTACAAACGCAATGTATATTTTCTAAAAGACGCATTTTTGAAAGTCTTTGAAAGAAGTATACCATACAGCCACTGCAAAATTTTACTTTAGAAGGTCATAATTCATATATTAACAGTCTTTTATCTATTTTTTTCATCATCGCTTTTTTTTCATAGTCCCCAGGCAATTGTGTCCTGTAAATATCGCATACTGTCCCGTGAATTTGATTATCTGCATTTTATGTAGTCGCAAATTCTCCCCTTCTACTAAAGTTGCCATGATTTTATGACGAAAACAAACGCCGTAGCCTTCAAAATCTTGTCAGGACGAGCTTTTGCATGGGCAAATTCGAAACTGTCGACAAATGAAAATTGATGTATAAAACGAAGTTGCTACAATCTTCAGAAGTGACGTTGACGTTGATTTCAGTATCGTCATAAGAAATGCGCGTTTATTTGCAAGGAATGAATCAGAACGTTTGCTACCCTTATAACTTTTAAATGGATATTGAAGGCAACGACTCACAAACAGCTGACAACTAGTCATTTTGTATGTACAATGATTTTTCACTTAAAGGACTCTCTGAAAAGAAATTCACATATGAACTTAAGCCAGTGGTATGACTGGGGCCTAGTAAAATGCGCTGTAACTCAGTAAGAAAATGTATCTTTGTATAGTGTTTGGTATCACTGTAAAGGCAAAATGTAGGGCTTTTAATGCATGCAAAGCATTTGTTCCCAGTATGCCGCTAAACAAAGTTATGCAGCGAGAATCAGAACTTTCTGAACACCCCTCGTATATTTGAACGGCTACAACCACACCTGATTAATGCGCAATCCCATTTCCCATATGTTACTAAGAAACTTATACTTCTGCAAGTAATCTGCCAAAATTTAACAATGGGCCTATTCGGCTGGTAAGGTTCGTAAAATTGCCATAAAATTTGGCTTGTGATAGGTTCTCGTAAAAGCCGGTTACATGCCCCAATCAAATTCAAGATTTTTTGAGCTCATAAGCGCTCGTGCAGCATGAACGGTACTACAGTTTCATAAGTGCCTTTCGTGAAGCACGATCGCTTAAGAGCTTGAAAAGATCCTTGAATTCGATTGGACCATGTGACCTGCTTTTACATGAACATATCATGCTCTCACGCAAAATTTCACGGAAATTTTCACGTTCCTTACCGGTCGAATATGGCCATTGTTATTCGACAAAAATGTATGTAGATCTAGTTGTACAAATCTTTCAGCCTTGTACAGGCAGATTGATGGACTTATCACAAAATTCCTGAAAGTGTCCAAACCGAAATTTCAGTTTGGTCTCTTTCTGGAATTTTGTGATATATCTTATCAGTGATGCCACTTCAAAGCAAAATGTGCGCACTTAGTACTTAGTACTAGTACTGGTACCGCTTAGGAGGTCTAAGCCTGCCCAGGAATAATATGGTTAGGGTAGCTGACCGTCCCCACATGACCATAGCTGTTTACCATGGACTTTAAGCAACAAAACAACAACAAAAAAATGTGTCCTTAAATATGCTCAACATTCAAACGATTCTGACAACATTTGAACCACGACACGAGAAAACCAACAAAGTGGTTATGCGCCAAGCGCAGACTCAGATCAGCCTGGGCATCCGCCCAGTCTGATCAGAGTCTTCGTTGTCCGCAGGGAGGTAGCTTAGACTCTTAGCTACCCTTTAAGTGCAAAGCGAAGACTCTACTCAGACTGGTCGCATTTCCAGGCTGATCTGAGTCTGGGCTGGGCGCACAACCACTTTGTTGGTTTTCTCGTGTCGCGGCTCATCTACATTTTGGCTATCCATTTGCAGAAGCTTGAAATTCTATTCTCTATTCCCACTCCCACGTGAAAAAGAAACTGCGCTTGTACTAGGCATTACACGGTTGAACCGTTCAGCAAAGAAAGTTAAACATTAACAGGAAATTCATTCATAAAGAGACCACTGTTTCAACTTTGTCTTTATGGTATGCATGGCGAACTACAAAATTCAGTATGTCTCCTTATAGCATATTATGTAGATAGAAATCATTTCATTGGTCCAGAGGCTGAGCACATAATGTCTTAATGTCACTTGGTTGGTCCTCATGTCGCATGGTTTCTAAGTCACCTAAGTCGAAATTGGACGTCAAGTTTACTACAACCACAGACTTTTCATAAATTTCAAAAACATATGTTTTATAATCAACAAGAGCACCGGAAGCGGGACCATATACGCCCGTTTCTGAGTGAGTTTGGGCCCAGTCAGTACCTTGGGCAGATCTAAATCCCTGACAATCAGCAACATACAGGTACTAATGTGCACACAAGAACAGTCTGAAAATACTAACTCCAAAATTAATGAGGGAAAGTACAATTCCCATACTCAACACACAGAATCAAGCTAATGCACTTTGCTATAGAGTGTCATCAACATATCCAAGCCAAACCAATTACCTAGTTATGGTGGCAACAAAAATAGTTTATGACATGATAAAAAGGGAAGAAACTCTGAAAGTAAGTAATGGGGAGCAACCATTCTTATATGACACACACCGTTTCATCCTCGTCTTTATTGCTATTAAGTTTATCAAGATATTCAAAACGTTAGGGTGTGGCCGTAAAACGTCTCTCCGTACATCATCCATAGTGCAGATTATATTTTATTTACATCCTTTGAGATCAGAGGATAGATTCTGAGAAATCTAAAATTTGAGATCGATTTAGACTATAATTCTAGATCATCGTCTTTTATATTATTTGGATCCTTTTGAAACTAATCAGTCTTTGAATCGACTGCCCAATTAAAATTAAGAAATTACACTATGCTTTCTTTCTTGTTTCGTCACCAGATAATGTCAGGGTCAGTGAAGAGGCTTTATTAGCCGAAACTACGTAGTCTGGCACATGTTCCTACTTCTGTTTGTATTCTCTGCTCTTGAAGGAACTTTTTAAGATTTTAGTTCTCACGAAAATAGCCTTAAAAAGTAATCAAAGGGACGTAACTCCAAAAATAAGGAAGGGGAAGCAATTATTTTTTTATAAAACATACTGTCTCAACCTAATGTGCATTGCTTTAAAGTTTCGTCAAGATATTCCATACAGTTACCTAGTAATGACTTGTACAAGAATTGCAGTAGAAATTAAGCAAAGGGGCGTAACTAAAAAATAAGAAAGAGAGACCAATTATTCTTATATAAGATACACCGCCTCAACTCAATACACATTGCTGTAAATTTTCATCAAGATATTCCATACGGTTGCCCACTTATGGCTTGCATAAGAACAGCCTTAGAAATTATTCAAAGGGAGGTTACTCCAAAATAAGTAGGGGGAGACAATATTTCTTATATGAGATATACCGTGTCAGCCTAATATACATTATTACGAAGTTTCATGACAACAGTCTAAAGGGTTACCCGGTTATGAGGTGTACAAATATGGTCTAACAAAATAATCAAAGGGACGAAACTCAAACACTGAGTAAAGGGGAGTAACCATTCTTGTATGAGACACGTCATTTTAACCTAAAATACATTGCTATGAAGTTTCATCATGATATTCCAAAGAGCAACTTAGTTATGGAATGCACAATAATTGCCATACAAACTGCCATAGTCGAGTTTCTCAAAGGGCTGTAATTCTGCTAAAAATCAAAGGAGCGTAACCTGCAAACAATATACACTACTCCACATCATAGTCTTACTACTTATAAAGATTTAGCTTAATTGGATGAAAACTGTAGGAGAAGTTGTCCGGAAACGAACACCCCAAAACAATCTAAGTAAAGGGTTGTAACTCCGCTAAAGATCATTGGAGTGTAACCTTGAAACGATATGCACTGGTTCACTTCATAATCTTACTATATACCAAGTTTCAGCTCAATCGGATGTAAAGTGTAGGAAGAGTTATCCGGAAACAAAAAGTTTACAATGGACGGAAGGACAGACGGATGGACGGACACCAGCGCATAACATAATACGTCCCAATTTTCAAACGGGCGTATAAAAATCGTTTACTTTTGTTTCGGTAAACATGGAGTGTTATTGTACAGTAACCACTAATATTGACCTCTATTTCTCGTAGTTTAGTGTTAAATTTGACGTTCAGCAGCACTTCGTGTTCACCCCAACGAAAGTTAGTAGATGTATATCAAATAAAAAAAATGTTTTCTGTTTCATAAGACTTGGGGATCATCGAAACAAGTCACAACTTCTTTCTTTACATGATCAAGATAATTTCAGCTGAAAGGCCTGTCATTTAAAAAAATGACGTAAAGTTCGGCTAGCATTACACCAAAATCCATGCCATTAGCTAAGTGACAGCAAGACGCTATACCACAAACTATGAGAAAATGAAATAATGTCTACCACATGTGATCAGCCCCTCAACGAATGAAATGGTCTTTATTTGTGGACCAACTGTCCTGTATTTTCGTTTTTTCCACTGTATGACGTTAGCACCATATTGTAACTCCCTATCGTCTGGATTAACGTTTGCGACGTTTTGCTTGTGTTAAACCTTTTGCGCTGAGAACACCCAAAACCCCATAGAGTTTTGGTTGTTCTGAGTGCAATAGGGTTAAAGATATTAGTTTCAAATCGGTAGATAAGAAAGCTTAGAAAGAAAACGTTAACGACAGAGACTGCAATGCTGGGAGTTGTAAATTTCTATGTTGAACTTGGAAATCAACGGATGACATTCAAACAATCAAGCAGCTAAAACTACTGTCACGTGGAAAATGATTGGATATAACGCCAAAGGGATCTGGTCGCTATCTGTGAGGTTCCCAGAGGTGAAAAGATATGATGGGTCAACACTTTGAAACACCAGTTGAACTACAGATGGTACCACAGAAAGATGGTGTCAGAGTTTTGTTGTCCTTTGTATAATGACATATCCCCGAAACAGATATACTGACGTTGTAATTGGAGATTATAGCAAGACGGTGCAAAGTCGCTTAGCTTTCTAAACGTGACTGTTCACGGCTCTTCATAAGAAAATCATGTCGATGTGCGCCATACCGTTGTGCTTATCATAATAAAGCCACTAAAAACACAGGATATTTAAGTTTTTCAGAGCTTGCAATTCGATTTTGTTACATATATTTTTACTTACGCTCGTATGCTCCATGTCTGTAAAGTTTGTGCAAAAATTCCTCAAACCTTTTAACAACCCTCGAAAAACTCACGATGGGGAAACAATTGACTTACCGCAGTTTGTTTGTGCCTGTTTTTGGACGGAATATTAACTCTTGTGTACGTTTGCAGCGAACGACTAATTAAGTGCTATTATTATGCTTCGCGCTGTAAGTTTCAACACTACATCGAGCAAATAGAAGACAGAATGCCTTTGCTCGAGATAGTGCGAAAAAAATACGAGGTGTATGGAAACGGCTCTTAGATAATGGCTTGATGCAAAAGGGATGAGGTATCTTCGTTTTACCGCATCTGACCTTGACCGAATACATAAATTTTTCTCCCCTGCTCCCTTTTGCTTAAAGGCTGTATATAAAATGTAACAAAGACTGGCCCGGTAGTTTCAGAGGAAAAGTCGTTTTAAAATGTTGACAACTGACGGACGACGGAGGCTACCATCCTACAAGCTCCCCTATAATCCCTTGGCTCAGGAGAGCTAAAAATGCCTAAGGGAAGTAACGCAAACATGACTTGGAATACGGTTTTGATTTTTGCGTTCTGAACTTTCTTTTATTGCTCTCTATCACAATCTGAAGTTTCATTTAGTTCCCTTTAATACTTTCAGAGATATACTGAGGACAAAAGTTAGACGGATGGATGGACAGATAGATGGAACAAGCGGCAACTATATGCGAGCATAAAGATATAAATCCTTGAGTTTCATATTTAAAGCCCCTATTTCTCTATCAGTGGTATAAAATATCGCTCTCTTTATTATGAGGTGTCGCTGCAAGATTCTCACAACACTTTCTTCGTTTGGAATTGCCGTGACTTTAACCAAATTTAACAAATAAAATATCCTTGAGTTTCATATAAATAATTTGACAGAAAATCTCCCCACTATTATGCGAATCAAGATATGCAAATCAATTCATACTTTATCACCAAACGATAGTGTTGAACCGCTTTTCATGATTTGTTTTAGACGTTTCTACCGTTGATAGGAGTATAGAGACTTTAAAAAGGTCCGAAAAGTATTTTTGGTCATTTAAGCCGCCAGCTACAATTACGTCCTTTCGATATCGTTAGCTTGAATCAAATAGTAGAGACAATGTAAAGGCGTGAAGCCCACTCATTTTTCCGTTTTTATTTAAATTCCTTTGCTCGAAACGGAAGCAGAAACGTTGTATCAGATTTCCTCTGCTTTTGCGACTAATATGACATAAAATATGCATATCGACCAATATTGTATCATCCAGCATAAAGACTGAAACGCTTTGATCTGTGTTAAGACATTTCCAGTTTAATCAGAATACACATCGATACTGACTATTGATTTCAATGTATTCAAACTGAACAAGACAACAGTTAAATTAATTAGAATGAATATTCATAAATTTTAGTATCAAAATAACTGTTTATATGAGCATTTTCCGTCCTATAAAGCACAAAGCTGTTGTAAAACCAGTAGAGCGGCCGATATACCAAAGTCATAAGTCCGAACTCATGAAATAATATTTTAAGATTTCTTCATGAAAGTTTGTATAAATATAAAGCACCATCAGAGAATGTGCAAAGAAAAAGAACCATAACCCTACTTTCACTTTAGCAAAATGACGCCCCTTTGTTTTTTGCGTATTGTAATTTTCCATTAACTTGGTGCCCGCTCCATATCTCCTTAACCATTTGAAAGATTTTTCTAAAATTTAGTCAAATGTTCACCTTATCGAGGCAACGTGCAAAACTCGTATACCAACAATGTTCGACAAAGGTCAAAGTCACACTTAGAGGTCAAAGTTCAAAAGGTTACATTATTGTTCCGCTCATATAAAAAAAACGTATAAGATTTCTCCATAAAAGGTTATACAAATATGAAGCATCATCAGACAATGTGCAGAGAAAAAGAACCATAACCCTACTTTCAGTTTTAAAGGAATTATGCTCCTTTGTATTTTTCATATACTTATTTCATATAAGCTTTGTGTCTGCTCCATATCTTGAAAACCGTTTAAGGTTTCTTCAGGAAAGTTTCGACAAATAGCAGGTGATAATCATATGCAGAGAAAAAGAACCATAACACTATTTTCGGTTTTGACGGAATTATGTCCTTTGTTATTTTTGTCTAGGAATTTCATATTAGCTTCGTTTGTATTGTAGTTTTATATCTGCCTCATTATTGAAGAATTAAGCTACTGGCAAAGTTCTACATCTCTTGTTTTCTTTCCATCTTTTAGCCCCAACGGGCGTATATTGCCCCTCTCAGCGGAACTCTTGTTTTTTTTTGTTTTTTTTTATTATTATCATTATTATTTACATGTCGGGGCAGGGGGAAATAATCCTCATGGGGAGGATTTTAAGAATCAAAGGAGGCGTTTAGTACGCTGATCATTTACTGTAAGTTTAGAATAAAAACCACTTTAAACTCTGATTATATGCTACAGGGGCATATAACTCCTGAGAGTAAAATTCCTATGGTAATTCAAAGCCTTCGTTAATTTGATCATTTCTGTGAAGTTTCATAATAATACTCCACACAGTAAAGGAGCTAGACGCTGAAAATCATTTTTTGTACATTGACAAGTGCAATGACTCAGTCAGATATAATCGAAATTTGCCCAATAACAATCCCACGAGAGATATTCATAGTCCAAATGCATACACATAATTTTAATGAAATCTGCTAATAAATACTTAGCGAATGGAAACGAAGTGAGGATGGACGGATGTGCGTACTACGGACGGACAGACACGCGGACGGCCAACGTGAAAACATAATACCCCGCCACTAACGTGTGGCGGGTATAAATCTTATGGTAAGTTATGGTTTTCACACTCTGAACATCAACTGACAATGCTTTAATTTGAACATTAAGTTTCATGAATATATCTGCTATGCTTTTAAAGTTATAGAGGAACCAATTTTCATACTAACTCACTATAATGGGACAAGATTCTGTAAACAATGTAGGTGGAGATAAGGTTCTTGTACTCTTTCTATTGTCTGATGATGTTTTATATTTGTACAAAGTTTCATGAAAATATCTTTCATCGTTTCAAAGTTACAGAGTTGACATATTTTCCATATAAAAATCTACAAATGGACATAATTCTGTTATTAATGTCGACGGATTTACGGTTTTTGTTCTTTGCACATCATCTAACAATGCTTTATATTTGTGCCAAGTTCTGTGAAAAACATCTTAAACGGTTTAAAGTAATGGAGCGGACACAATTTCTATTCTGAAAATTTTGAAGGGGCATCATTCTGTGAACACAGGAGATAACATTATAGTTCTTATTTTCTGCACTGAGTCTGATGATGCTTTATATTTGTACAAAATATCGTGAAATTTTCTTTCAGGTATAGAGCCATAGAGTGGTTACAATATCCATACTTAATACTAGAAAGGGGCTTAATTCGGTAAAGTAGGTGGAGTTACGGTTATTGTTCTCTGCATATCATCAAATGATGCTTACTATTTGTACCAAGTTTCGCAATAATACATTAAGGGTTTTAGTGTCATCGAGCGGACACAATAACTATTATTACTTTACAAAGGGTCTTAATTCCCCTGAAAATGTAAATAGAGTTCCGGTACTTGTTTTCTGCACATTGTCTGATAATGCATTCTATTTGTTGTAATTTTCATGAACCTAGAGCAAGTGGGCAGGGGCTCACGTATACCCCCGACCAGTGCCACCGCCTAATGAAAGCAAACTTTAACACAAAAGTTTAATGCAAAAATGTTATAAAAGAACAAATTCAAAGGCTGTGACCTTGACCTTAGGTAAGCAGCAGCATCCATACAATGTAAACTAGTATAAGATAAAATTAGTCATGCATCACCAGATTCCATTTAAATATATTAGAACAAGCCCCCCCCCCACCCCCCACCCCCCAAAAAAAAAAAAATAAAAAAGAAAACAAACGGCTGAGTCCTAGTTATTGACCCCTGACACCACCCATGAGCCTGACCCAGAAGTCCCTATCAAAAGTAATGCTATAGAGTTATCATGAATAAAATATGGAAGATATTTACAATGCATTTACAGAGATATGAGCAATCTAAAAGGTTTAACGCATAACTTTGACATAATGAAAATGCCTAAGACCTAATTATTGACCCTTGGCCCCACCCAGGAGCCTGGCCCTGGGGCATAGACTCTTCACATCAAAAGTAATGCTTAAGAAATATCATGAACCAAATATGAAAAGAATCTGAAATGTGGTTAAAGAAATATGAACAACTAGAAAATTTTGTCTGTAAGACACTAATGATGCCCCCGTGCAGCGCCTGTCACAGGACATGCATACATCCCTAAAGCACCTTTCAAGCACAAATGCTATTTACAAATCCACTGAAACGTTACACCAAATTTATACCCTATAGTGCACAATGAAGCCCAAAATAACTAAGTTTAAAAGGAATTATTTTTTTCCTATCAAAACCAACATGCACATCTTCAATATGTTCACAACAAGTTTCCAATGTCTGAAAAACAGCCAATGAAAATTGTGGGAGGAGTTGATTACACAAAGTACTAGTACCATACAATGCAAACATATGCCTAATATGACTAAGTTCAAAAGGCTATAATTCTGTCAAAATTATTACTAGCTCCAACAAAAACCCACATGCACATCTCTAATATGTCCATAACATGTATGCAAAGTTTGGAAAAGATCGATTGAAAACTGAGGGAGGAGTTGATTACACAAACTCCACACCCTACAAATGTGAAAATTTGCCAAAAATGACTAAGTTTAAGAGGCCGTAATTGTGTCAAAATCATTTCTAGTTCCAACAAAAACCCACATGCACATCTTCAATATGTCCACAACATGTATGCAAGGTTTGAAAAAGATCCATTGAAAACTGTGGGAGAAGTTGATTACACAAACTACATACCCTACAATGCAAAAATTTGCCTCAAAGGCCGTAATTCTGTCAAAATTAATTCTAGCTCCAACAAAAACCCAAATGCACACCTTCAATATGTCCACAACATGTATGCAAGGTTTGAAAAAGATCCATTGAAAACTGTGGGAGGAGTTGATTACACAAACTACATACCCTACAATGCAAAAATTTGCCTAAAATGACTAAGTTCAAAAGGCCGTAATTGTGTCAAAATTAATTCTAGCTCCAACAAAGACCCACATGCACATCTTCAATATAAGGTTACAGAAATATGAGCAATTACAAACGGTTTAACGCAAAACTTTGACGTAAAGTTGACGAACGGACGGACGGACGGACTAACGGACGGAATGACAAAAACTATATACCCCCTGACATACTTCGTATGTCGGGGGTATAAATATTCTTTTTGGTTTTAAATTATAGAGCGGACAGTATTACCATACTAAAAATCTCAAAGGGGCATAATTCCGTAAAAAGTTATTGACTGATCTCTGCACATCGTCGCATCATGCTTTATTCGCGAAAATATCTCTTAAGGTCTCAGAGCTTTCAAAGGGACCTTCTTCTGTAAATAAGTCGATACAGTTGCGATTCTTTTGCTTTGCACATTGTCTGATTATGCTTAATATTTGTACCAGGTTTCAAGACAATATCATTTATGGTATTAAATGGTTATTCTTTGATTTTTAACCAATATCTCCCAAGTTTTAATGGTTCAAATGATGACCCTAGTTTGATGTTTGAATTCTTTACTCAGGTGAGCGATCCAGGGCCTCATGACCCTCTTGTTCTTTGAAACTTTTGGAATAAAGCAGCTCTGAAGAAAACAGAAACGCGCGTCAGTTTCATTAAAATTGGTAAAGGTATATGAATCTTTAACGGAGTATATGTTCTAAGTTGATGAGCTTGACACCTTAGAATAGATATTAAGTCGGGTCACAGGGTTAAACTTTGTTGGTTGGTTGTTTTGGGTTTAACAGCTCTTTGGGACAGTATTTCAGTGTCTCTCTGAGAATCCCCACCCGCAGCTACTCCAAGCACAGTAAACGCTTGCCCTACTGTTATCCATACAAGTAGGATGTCCCGGCACCATCGTCAGACCACAACCCCCAGCAGGGATAATGTCGGTGCTTACACTGTTACGAATGAGGCGTTTCAATAAAATTTTATTTGATTATGTTAGTGAAGAATTTGTTAATTCGTCTAGAACCATAAAACCAAGTAATTCTGGTTTGCTTAAAAATGTGAGGAGTGTTTGCTTTTTTCGGTGAAAAAATGGTTTTCATTTTATTATTTTACAGGTTGTGCACTCTTTGCAAATTAATACTCCGTAAATATTTCCCTTTACTGTAATATTTTGCCACTATTCGGAAGCAATATCGGCTTAAATTGGAAACTTCAACCAGGGCTAAGGATACTACAAGGAATTTTTTTTTTTTTTTTCAAAAACAAACTTCTTGTATCAGTACTTAAATATCTAATTTATTCCAGTAAAAACTTCTGAAAGCTCCAGAATCATAAGTCGGAAAGTACTGACAAATCCAAAATATTTGGATATAATCACAGGGTTGTAACCAGGAAGCATCACTTTCCTATTTAAATGCACCTGCCATTACTATGCATCTGACGGACTTAGAAGTCATGAGTTAAATTAAAAGTTTGGAAACTGAAAGCCCAACTGTGTTTTAGCAAGGGCAATCAAATTAAAAGTACTACTGAAATAGTCACATTGTGGGGATCATTAAAAGACTTTTATGAATCATGTCAAAATACCCAGGTTAACAACAATATCAGTCCAGTTTGAGCTCTTCCTTTTTCCTACTGCGTGTGTCTTATATTTTGCTGGTTCCTGGGTCCTGTTTAAAGTCACACATCTACTGAAGATAAATCCAGAGAAGGTACATAGAAAGGCAGCTCATATCGGAAGTGTCTACAAGGACTTCTTGCATTGAGGCCATCTTTTGGCCCAAACTAGGTCAAAATATGAAAGTCGAGATATAAGTATTACATTGCATGATTTCATTAGATCAATACTTCTAGTGTTTCAAATCGTTTTTAGTTTGAAGCTTTCTATGCATTAAGAAGAAAAAACATGGCTGCTGAAACAGGCGAAAATCATGGAATTTGGCATTTTTTTTTACTTTTTTTAGACATTCAGTTTACGAATTAGAATAAAGCACATGCGTTAACCAAAAATCCTTTTAACATATGAAATATACTGCTATAATTCACATCATATTGAAAGATTTTGTTGGTTATTTGTGCTCATACTTAACAAGAAAATCGGTGGAACCGATGTGTGCTCCCCGAAGGCTTGGAATAGGACAATGGGTATCCTGGTGAATTAGTGATTTTCTGTGTAAACTAAATGCAATTCAAAATGGAAAAAGTAATTATCTTCAATACTTTTAGAGCAATGCTCTAGACATGCATACAATGGAGAAAAAATAAGAAGGGAAGTAAACTCCAAAATAACTTGGGATACAGTTATGGTTCTTCTGCTCTGCACTTCTTGTCATTGCCCTCTATTATCAATATCAGAAGTTTCATTCATGTTCCCTTAAATATGTACAGAGATATACTCCAGACAAGCTAAATAACTGAAAAAATTAGGAAGGGCACTAATTCCGTATTTACTAAAGGTAATGTTGTAGTTCTTAAGCTCTGCACTTCCTTGCATTACCCACTATCAATGTGTAAAATTTCATTTGGTTTCCTTCGATACTTCCTAAGATATGCTTCACACAAGCAAAATAAAGCACAAATTAAGAAGGGAGCTAACTCTGTAATTATTTATGACAGGGTTATGGTTCTTATGTTCTGCACTTTCACTCATAGCCCTCTATTAGTGTGTGAAGTTTCATCAAGTTCCCTTTTATACTTTCAGAGATATGTTCTGGACATGAAAAATACTGAAAAATAGGAAGGAAGCTAACTTTTTAAATACTCAAGACAGGGTTATGGATCTTGTGCACTTTCTCTTATTGCCCTCTTCCAACGTATGAAGTTTCATTAAGTTCCCTTTAATACTTTTGGAGATATGCACCGGACAAGCTTAATATTGTAAAAAAATTGGAAAGGGAGCTAACTTCGTATATACTTGTGACAGGGTTACGGTTCTTATGCACTGCACTTTCTCTAATTGTTCTCTATCTATGTATGAAGTTTCAGTTAGTTCCCCTTATACTTTCAGAGATATGCTCCGGACAAGCAAAATATTGAAAAAAACTGAAAAGGGAGCTAACTTCGTAAATACTTGTGACAGGGTTACGGTTCTTATGCACTGCACTTTCTCACATTGTGGTCTATCAATGTGTGAAGTTTCATTTAGTTCCCCCTTATACTTTCAGAGATATGCTCCGGATAAGCAAAATATTGAAAACAAGAGGGCCAAGAGGCCCTGAATCGCTCACCTGAACAATTGGCAAGGTGGCTTTTACTTATCATGTCTGAAACTGTCAAAATATGAGTTTTGGGTCAAAAGTCAAAGAATGACCATGACCACTTGTACTTATAAATCTTCATGTACTCATTAAGACAACCATATTTACCATTTTTAGGCCAAAATCTTCAAAACTTTCATGAAATCTTATGTTCTAGCATTTTCCCATGCCACAGAAACGGTCAAGGTAAACCCAAGGTCACCATTTGAACAGTCTTGGTGGTACTCTAGTACTCCATGCTATTTACCAGGTTTCAAGGCCATAGGTGTATTGGTTCTGGAGAAGAAAAATATTAAAGATTTATACCATTACTGGTAATGGCGGCCAAGTTGGTCATGTGACCTGGACCGTTTGAACAAATTTTCATTCAATCAACCCCTGGAGGCTCTATATGAAATGTGTTCTCAATTGGCCCTTTGGCTTTTGAGGAAATGGTTGAAAATGTCATAATATGAGCGATCTGGATCAAAGGTAAAAAAATGACCTTGACCTCTTGGCCACATAATTCTTCATGAACTCATTAAGACAACTGTATCTACCAATTTTTAGGCAAAAATCTTCAAACCTTTCCATGAAATCTTATGTTCTACCATTTTCCCATATTTGACCTTGCTGTAAAAGGTCAAGGTCAACACAAGGTCATATTTTGAACAATCTTGATAGTACTCAAGTACCCAATGCTAAATACAAATTCTCAAGGCCATCGGTCAATTGGTTCTGGAGAAGAAGCTTTTTAGAGGTATTTACCATATATAGGCGTGGCGGCCATGTTGGTCATGTGTCCAGGACCGTTAGAAAATTTTTTCGTTCCCTCAACCTGTCGAGGCTCTATATTCAATTTGGTTTCAATTGGCCCAGTGGTTTTAGAGCCGATTGTTTGAAATTGTCGAAATTTAAGATTTCTGGGTCAAAGGTCAAAGAATGATCTTGACCTCTTGTACTCACAAATCTTCATGTACTCATTAAGATGATTGTATATACCAATTTTTAGGCCAAAATCTTCAAAACTTACCATGAAATCTCATGTTCTAGCATTTTCCGATATTAGACCTTGCCGTAACAAAAGTCAAGGTCAACCCAGGGTCATAATTTGAACAATCTTGATAGTACTTGAGTACCCAATGCTATATACCGAGTTTCAAGGCCATCGGTCTACTGGTTCTGAAGAAGTAGACTTTTAAAGGTTTTTACCATATATGGGCGTGGTGGCCATATTGGTCATGTAACTTGGACCGTATGAACAAATTTTCATTCCCTCAAGCCCTGGAGGATCTATAAGAAATTTGGTTACAATTGGCCTACTTGTTTTGGAGGAGATTGTTTGATATTGTCAAAATATGAGAGTTCTGAGTCAAAGGTCAAAGAATGACCTTGACCTCTTGTACTCATAAATCTTCATGTAGTCATTAAGATGACTGTATGTACCAATTTTTAGGCCAAAATCTTCAACAGTTTCCAAGATATCTTATGTTGCAGCATTTTGCCATATAAAAGCATAAGGAAGCAAATTTGACCTCACCGTAAAAAAAAGGTCAAGGTCAACCCAAGGTCATAATAACAATCTGGGTAGTACTTGTGTACCCAATGCTACATACCAAGTTTCAAGGTCATCGAGCTATTGGTTCTGGAGTAGAAGATTTTTTCAGGTTTTTACCATATATGGGCATGTCGGCCATGTTGGTCATGTGACAAGGACCGTTTGAACAACTTTTCGTTCCTAAGGTCCCAGGAGGCTCTATGTAAAATTTGGTTACAATCGGCCCAGCAGTTTTAGAGGAGAAGTCATTTGAAAGTGGACGGATGGACAACGGGGTCTTACCATCCTAAAAGCTCGCCCGGAGCCGCTGGCTAAGGTGAGCTAAAAACTGGAAAGGGAGCTAACTTCGTTAAATACTTGCGACAGGGCTACGGTTCTTGTGCATTGCACTTCCCCTCATTGTCCTCTATCTATGTTGTATCTAAGTTTCATTTAGTTCCCCCTTATACTTTCAGAGATATGCTCCGGACAAAAGTGTGACAGAAGGACGGACAGACAGACGGACAAAATGGCAACTATATGCTCACCCTTCGGGGAGCATAAAAACAGACTTCTGGAGACGGGCTTTTATCATTAATTTGCCTGTAATAAGCAGTGGTAAAGTAAACAACTTGCTGTAAGTGACTATTTGAAGGCATAAGAACTAAGATTCAAATGTTATTTTAAGTAAACTTTCCCAAATTGAATTACTTCAAAAATATGACCATGTCTTAGCGATTTACAATAACTTTCCTAACATAAGTTGCATCAGTTGAAATACCCTAAAAATGGGAACTTTTAACTAGTTACAGTAGCTATCCTATAAAGACCGTGTGTTTGTGAAACAACAGTAGTGCAGCCTCTGAGCGAGCTGTTCCTAAAAATGCAGTCTTACAAGGATTTGTACTTACTGCTCAGGAATTTCTGTGTCTCAATACTAAGAAAAGCTTACGATAACTTGCTTCAGTAGGCTTGCTTTATTGATCACGGCAACACTATTCCAGAGCTTGTTTTCGGAAGTTTTAACATTTTGTTGGCTATATCTACATGTTTATAGAATAGGAATCTAGCTATTGTTTTACATTAACCTGAAAAACATCAGATTATGCACATAAAATTAATAAAATAATTTGTTTTTGTTACATACTGACACGTGTCAAGCTGAAATTGACTGATATTGAAGTCAGCTAGCAAGTAGTTTGAAATAATGCCATGCAGGCTTTTAAAAATAAGTGAAACAAGGCATCGCAGGCGATACAAATCCCCTCGCAGAAGACTACTTGCTCGAGATATTGTCATACCCTACATTTGTGTGAAGTTATTTTAAAATCCATGGAGAAATGTAGGCGCTAGAGCGATGACAAAGTTTTTCTAAAAATAGCTACAGTGACCTTGACCTTGGGCGCAGCACCCTGAAAGTCGAAGTTGCTTGAGATATTGTCCTGCCCTACATTTGTGTGAAGTTATTTCAAAATCCATTGAGACATATAGGTACTAGAGCGCTGACAAAGTTTTTCAAAAAATAGCCACAGTGACCTTGACCTTGGGCGCAGCACCCTGAAAGTCAAACTTGCTCGAGATATTGTCATGCCCTACATTTTGTGAAGTTATGTCAAAATCCATTGAGAAATGTAGGCGCTAGAGCGCTGACAAAGTTTTTCTAAAAATAGCCACAGTGACCTTGACCTTGGGTGCAGCACCCTGAAAGCCAAACTTGCTCGAGATATTGTCATGCCCTACATTTGTGTGAAGTTATTTTAAAATCCATTGAGAAATGTAGGCGCTAGAGCGCTGACAAAAGTTTCTAAAAATAGCTACAGTGACCTTGATCTTGGGCGCAGCACCCTGAAAGTCAAACTTGCTCGAGATATTGTCATGCTCTACATTTGTGTGAAGTTATTTCAAAATCTGTTCAAAAATGTAACCGCTAGAGCGATGACAAAGTTTTTCTAAAAATAGCCACAGTGACCTTGACCTTGGGCGCAGCACCCTGAAAGTCGATCTTGCACGAGATATTGTCATGTCCTACATTTGTGTGAAGTTATTTCAAAATCCGTTGAGAAATGTAGGCACTAGAGCGCTGACAAAGTTTTTCTAAAAATAGCCACAGTGACCTTGACCTTGGGCGCAGCACCCTGAAAGTCAAACTTGCTCGAGATATTGTCATGCCCTACACTTGTGTGAAGTTGTTTCAAAATCCATTGAGAAATGTAGGCGCTAGAGCGCTGACAAAGTTTTTCTAAAAATAGCCACAGTGACCTTGACCTTGGGCGCAGCACCCTGAAAGTCGAACTTGCTCGAGATATTGTCATGCCTTACACTTGCGTGAAGTTATTTCAAAATCCATTGAGAAATGAAGGCGCTAGAGCGCTGACAAAGTTTTTCTAAAAATAGCCACAGTGACCTTGACCTTGGGCGCAGTACCCTGAAAGTCGAACTTGCTCGAGATATTGTCATGCCCTACACTTGTGTGAAGTTATTTTAAAATCCGTTGAGAAATGAAGGTGCTAGAGCGATGACAAAAGGTGAACATACGTACGTACGTACTTACGTACGTACTTACGTACGGGACAAAACCTATATCCCCTCACCGCTTCGTGGTGCGAGGGGATAACAATCAGCACAACTATAGGCTGAAATGGACAGCAAAACATTTATATCTTTATATGACACTGTTTACAATCAATTATATTATGATAGTGAATCTAATCTTTAATACAAATCATAAATCTTATGATTTGTATTAAAGATTAGATTCACTAAGTTCCTTCAAGAGCAAGGGAAACATTCATAAGACTAAGGTGGATCAGAGAACAAATGAACATGGAATTACATAATTATACCCTGGTCAGTGCCTCAGCCTAATTAAAATAAACTTAACATTTTAATGAAAATTCAATAGAAGTTTCGATGTCTGTGACCTTGACCTTATAAGGATTCACTAATGATGATGTCAACGATTGTTTTCATTTTTCAGAAGTAAATTTTGCTCTACATATAATTATATTAAAAAGCTTCATTCTACTATACTGACACTATTAACAACATTTACGGTGGATGCCCAAGTCCTAATTATTGATTACTGGCTTTATCCAGGGGCCCAACCCTAGGGCTTATATATCCCTTAACAAAGCAACTCCTACAGAGGTATTAGGAACCAAATATGAAAAGAAGCTGACATGCAGTTAAAGAGAGATGAAGAACCAAAAATGTTTAATGCAAAACATTCACAAAATGGAAATGTCTAGGTCCTAATTATTGACCCGGGCTCCGCCCCAGGGGCCTTACTGTGGATCTTAGATATTCCGTATCAAAAGTAATGCTGTAGAGATATCAGGATCCAAATATGAAAAAGATCTCATATTTGGTAATAGATATAAACAAGCAAATACGTTGAATACAAAACTTTGAAGTAAAATTTGACGAACGGACAAACGGATGGACGACCAAATAGACCAACAAATGACCAAACGGAGGAAAAGACAAAATTTATATATTCCTGAAATAATTTTTATGGCGGGTGTATAATTAAGACTGATTCTAAAAGAAAATATAATTACATGAATCAAACATATACACAACAATGTCATTTTCCTGGTATAGAGAATGGCTTAAGGGTCATAACCTTTGACACCATTTTGTCCCCATATCTAACGTCTGTCACAAACTTCAAAATCAGTTTCATTGAGGAGATTAATCTGTCCGCCACAGTACACGCATGCCCCCGCCTAGTGCCTTGATTAAGATGTCATCCAGATTAAGAACCTGACAATTGTAGAATAACTAAGATAGGACAGGCAGCCATAATGTTTCTGGACAAGAAACCACAAATTCAAAGCGCCATCAAAGTTTCACGGAACTCAAACTATACAGGCAGAAATGTATCGTCAAAAATTGCAAGAGTATAGATTTGGTTGGTTGATTTGATGCTTAACTATGGTCATGTCCGGACGGTCAGTTAACTTAACCACACTATTCATGGGCAGGTTTAGACCTCCTAAGCAGTTAACCAGTACTAAGTGCACATACTTTTGCCAGTAACTGACAACTGCCCTTCTTGAATCAGCGGAAGTAGAAACGAAAGTATGTGGCCAGACCGGGTTTCGAACCCAGGACCTCTGACAATGAGTCAGGTGCCCTACCGATTGCGCTACGCGGCCCGGCTGCAAGAGTATAGAACCGAATTATCAGAAATACGGGCAGAACTTGAAAAGGCAACGGACCCTTTTGCCGAATAAACAGCACTGGCGAGGAAAACATGTCTGATGTAACAACTGGAATAAGAGTGTTATTTTTATCAAGGTATTATTCCTACCAATATAAGTCACTTCGGTTGGGGGCCATTTTTGGGCCTCAATGCACGTAGTCCTTTAGAGGCCGGGTTTTTTTCAAATGCAGTGTTGTCTGAGTTACTTAACAGTGCGGTGTTTTCTCTAAATGTTTGGTAAAGTCCTGACATACAAATGAATAGAAATATATACTGAACGTCAAAAGAAACGCATACAATGTACATATTCGCCCAATTTATGTGAAGGTATAGGTATATGCTCTTATTTAGACATTTTGATCGTAATCAATCGTGGTAATCCGCCCTGTGTTTGGTGCGTCACAGTGTGAGACAGTATTTCAGTCTATCGAGCCGTATCCAAGAGGCAGAGAAAGAAAAGAGATGGGAAAGGAACGAGAAAAAATGTCCAAACTCTACTCGCACCTACTAGAGCAGAGAAGGCCCTTATCCTACAATTATCCAAATTAGTAGGACACTCCGGCACTGAATGCTACCCAGCACCATCGCCCGACAAGCAATGCGTAAGATGTAAGGCATAATATGACATGTTCGACATTATACGACATAATACGTGACTCGTATGTTTGACATTATACGTGGCTTAATAGATTTGAATAAGAAAAAATGTTCGAATAGGCTTTTGTACATTCTCTTATTCTATCATTGAAAGGAATGTCATGATAACATTTTTATTGTGATACGACGTCATACATATTTGCAAGGGTATGGTGTAAAACATATGTGGTTTGTCGATTCTGTGAATATTGGATACCATTGGAACGTTAAAGACATCTTTCAAATACAGCCATACTTTCACTGTTAGTTTGTTTTTCTCGAGATACAATGGTACTTCTTCTCACTCTCTTTATAAGAACGTTGCATTACGATAATGCTGTAGCACACCTTTATAGTAGGTTTCTCGTCTCGCGTTGGTTCTTGCACTTGATATGCCGACACAATAAGGATAACATGGAAAGTTTTAGCTTCCTGTTGGATTTTCTTTTACATGATTTGTTGTCTACGAGATATTTACTGTTTTTTTTATGTCAATGCTACCGCATTAGAAGTTTTTTTCTTTGTTGAGCCAGCAGCGACGTTAGTTTTCGACGCCATCGGTGAAACCTCAGAAACATTCCTTGAGTTATACAAGCACTTGAATGAGAAAATGAGAACCGTGACTAAAACATATTGCTTATAGCATTTAAGAGAATGAGTCAACTACTTTTACCTTTAATGTGTTTGCCATGATATTTAACATAAGCGTATCAAAACTTTTAACAATTCATTTAACCTGGCCTGGTGTGCTGGAATATTTCAGAGAAGAATCTCAGCTCAGTAGGCGGGGAAGGACTCGTCTGCGGGGGTATTGGCGACGTTTACCCAATGTAGTAAGATGCATTGATGCTACCTAATATGTCCTTTACCCCAAGACAATAACAGGCAACGTCTTTACTTCAGCTGTCATCGTCACACACACTGTGTTCACACGCAAGTTGTGAAAGACACTTATTGCAGCATGACGAAGCAGGATTTTATGGCCATCTCAATAATTCGTAGGTCATTCAATCTACGAACACCGATAGGCGATGGACACTCTTTGATAATCCGTGGAACTGTTTCTTGATTGATGATTGTATTTATCACACTCGTCACTCCATTATCACTCTATATACTCGGGCCCAGTTAGGAAGGCAACCTAGACATATTAGACGTAGAATTGTACGAACACCGATAAGCGATGGACGTTCTTTAATAATCCGTGGAACTGTGTCTGGATTGATGATTGCATTTACACTCTCGTCACCCCATTATCACTCTATATACTCGCACCCAGTTAGGAAGGCAACCTTGACATATTAGACGTAGAATTGTCCGAGTAAATAGGACCACTCGCCGTCACCGTGTCGCTGAGGAACACGTGATTCATATAAAAAAAATAGTCATTTTTGGCATGTTGTTTTACACATCGGAGTCAGCATTGATGAAATCCCCTATCGCTGCCATTTTTTTAATGCAGCTAGAAATAACACTGATTTGGTTTATCAATGCTAGACAAGTAGATCTCAACGCTCAAGGTATCAGGCCTTCAATCTAAGACTTGCCGTTGTATTAGCAACGCTAATTATAGCATTTCTTTGCCGGTGTGCAAACCATACACAAGCATCCTGTTGGGGAAGCAATTGCGAGGTCATAATGGAATGACAATTACGTCATTTTGTTGTTACACAATATTACGCACTCGTGACGTTGTGATTTTAGGATAACGTTCCACATAGCTATATAGCTTTGCTATGCGTGTCAGCATGGATCGTCTTTCTATCAAGCAATTATTCTCAACTGGTTGGTTTTGGGTTTAAGGGCTCTTTGAGACAGTATTTCAGTCTATATCGAGCCGTAAGTATTTTAGTCTAAAGCGAGCCGCCTCCCAGAGTGAGGGAGAAAGAAAAGAGACATGATAAGGGAGAGCCAAATGTCCAAACTACCCCCACACGCATCTACTACAAGCATGCTAGGCCCTTGCCCTACTATTAACTAAATAAAAGGTCGTCGGCCAAGTTTATTCAGTTGCAGAGTCGCTGTATGTCCAACAAAAGAAAATATGTGTTACAGAACCTTGTTAGCAATTAATAACTGAAGCAGAAGCAAAAACAAGTGCCCAATTACTAGGCTTCTATGGAGTAATAAAATACTTAGTTTAGAAAGGGACATATATGTGTACAATCAGGTTACTGAAACTTTAGGCCCTTACAGAATGCCCAAAACATCAAGATTGTATACCCAATAACAAAAAGCGTTAATCTTGCTAATATGAATCTGATGAAAAATGAACAATGTATTAATGAAAATTCAGCCCATCAATATAAATAGTTTTGGAGTTATCCTTTTACCTTTAAGTGAATGTGTATTATCTAAGGAAGGGGAAAATAACTCTGTCACTAATCAGTTTAGCACATCCTAACAAAAATCAGTATAATTAATTTACCAAATACTAATAGCATACCAAATTTCAGCTCTCTCGGTCAAACGGTTCAAAAGTTGGGAAAATGCCAAAAAACGACAAAGGGCCATGACTGTGTAAAAATAGGGCAATAAAAATTTCAAAATCAGATGCACATCCTCAAATCATGACGGAACCTTCTGCATAAATTTAGATCAATCTGATATAAGATGTGGCAGGAAGTGCGGGGACAAGGTCTGAGTCAGCAAGGGCCGTAACTCCATCAAAAATGGCCGAAACAAAAATAAAAAAAAACACATGCACATCTTCATATCATAAATGATAGAATACAATCTGTATAATTTCAAATCAATCCGATGAAAGACGTAGGAGTTGCGGGGACAAGATTTTGGACGGACGGATGGACACACGGACAGATGAGAGTCATGTCTTTAGCCCCCCTCCGTCTACGTCGGGTGACAATTAGTAGGACGCCCCGTCACTTTAAGTTACCCAGCACCATCGCCCGACCATGACGTCCCCGAAATTTATTTTCACGCCAATCATTATCGTGTAAGGATATGGAATTCAATATACCAGTGCTCCAGATAGCGTCCGTATCTCCGTATATTACGGATCATTTTTGGCCAATACGGAGGTATCGGAAATTTCATCTGTACCCCGTACGGACACTTTCAAGACGTTACGGATCATTTTTTTCCGGTAATCCGTACCACCTGGACGAGTTCCCATAGACGCTTGCATTGTAATATTATCAAGTAGACTGAGCTTCCTTATGCGTCACACTCACCAAGAAGCTGACTGTTTCTAAATATTTCCTTCTGAATTAGTCTTTCTAATGAGTGGAAAATAGATGGACTGTAAACCAGTCGCAACAAAAATAAAAGTGAGAAAGTATGGTTTCGAGCTCTCAACAGGACAAGCAGGCCTCAATTCTGCATTTTTTTTTTTGGTCTACTGACAAATCAACTGAAAATCGTAGATGCGTCTATGAGATAATAAATGCTATTATCTCAGGTGCGGTTATGACTACATGTAGAAAAGGGAAAAAAATCATTCAGGTAGGTAGAAAATTCCAGTTCAAATCCAAATGTGATTAGCATGAACAGTTCCTACTTATATTAGCACTGTAAAATTGAATTCTTTAACGCAAAAACATGAGGCATAGAACATATTTGGAACATCTTTAAGTGTCTGCTGAGACAGGTAGTGTTAAAATTAAATATGTTCAGTGCAAATACTGAAGCAGAATCTTGGATACTGATCCAAGAAAATTTTGACCAGTACGGTACTGATTGAATTTTTTTTTATCTGGAGCACTGATATACTTCTGTCAGCTGTTTCCAATATTAATGTACCTTTTACTGTGACACTGTCATAGCGCATGCAAACGTTCTGCGTGTCATGTCAACTGTATACTAGAGTGGCTACCGTTTATATCTCTCTACATCCGTCAATATTGTTGTTGTGCTATTGTTTAAAGTCCACGGTAAACAGCTAAGGTCATGTCGGGACGGTCAGTTAACCTAACCACACTATTCCTGGGCAGGCTTAGACCTAAGCGGTTGACCACTTACTTTCGCCAGTAACTGACAACTTCCCTTCTTGAATCAGCGGAAGGAGAAATGAAAGTAAGTGGCCGGACCGGGTTTTGAACCCAGAACCTCTGGCTTATAAGTCAGGCGCCCTACCGATTGCTACCCGGCCCGGCACATCCGTCAGTAAGCATAATACTTACAGGTAAACGAAGCTCCACAGATAGGCTTTCACCTCTAGTTATACTGACATGAACATTGAACTGGGATAAAAACTAAAGCTTGGTTCAGCATAAATATAGGACAGGAGAAATTGATTCTTTAAAAAAACCTATATACATACGCAGTCTATATACATACAGAGTCTTACGTTAGTGCTCATGTATTATTGAATTTATTAAACGAGTTGGAGAAAAAGATAAGATGCGAGGCTATGCTGAGCAGCTTATCAGTTTTCCCCAGCGAGTTTAATAAATTTAATCAAACAGGATCACGAATGCAGATTCTATTTATCATATGACACTAACATAGCATTTTATTACCAAATTTTGCATTGAAACGTCACGAGATCGCCATAGGAAAACGCGACATTCTTATGGACGTAGACGCACAAGGTTACGACGTGATTTGCATGTTTGATCCACTAGCTGATTATCGTTTTTAATGCATGGCTTTTTAACACTCTCAGATGCGACGTTATATGATAACTTTCTTCAATCCATCAAGTCTTAAAATATACCGATGCTATGTAGGATAACTGCACCCAGTACGAAGCAAACGAGCTTGAAAAGATCTAGATTAATCACATACATCGTCACAGGGTCCATAAAACTGGTATCTATAGATGCTTTATATTCTAGCATTGGTTGGTTGGTTGTTTTGGGTTCAACGGACCTTTGAGACAGTATTTCAGTCTATATCGGGCCGTCTCCCAAAGAGAGGGAGAAAGAAGAGGAGATAAAAAAAAGTCCAAACAACCCCCACCCGCACCTACTGCAAGCACAGTAAGCCCTTGCCCTACTACAATCCAAGTAAGTAGGACGCCCCGGCACTGGAAGTTACACGCAGCATCATCGCACCACCCGATCACCCCCAAAATATCTCAGGAACCCCTGATGCTATGATCATGATTTTTGCAGTAAGATATTGCTTAAGGTGTAGATGACCTGATAAAGTTTGAAGACATAGGTAAATTTTTGACTGAATTATGCCCCTTTTTCGGACAGAGGTATTTTTTATAGGAACAAGCTTGAGAACAAAATATCTGAAGAACTGCATAAGCTAGGATCCTTAAAATTGGCATGCAGGTTTGGACCAAGGTATAGATGACCTGATTAGCCTTTGAGCCTATCTTATAAATGTTTGGTAGAATTATTCAGACATAGGCATTTTGAAAACGATTTTTGCCTCCCTTGTCAGTAGGGATATAGCTGTAAAAGAAAAGAATTTTCCTCAATTTCCTAAAGAAGCAAATTAAAAGAAAACATTGCTTCTCTTGGAGCAAATTCTTTTCTTTAAGAGTAGACCTTGTTTTAAAAAGCTACTTTACTCAGACAAGCAAACAGGAATTCGTGAAAGTTAATTTCAAAACTATTTGCGGAAAAGATGCAGGGGGCGTGTATAAGTTAGAGCAGGTGCATTTAGAAGGATCAATACAGTAAATTAAAAACCTGGAAAATGAAAGCCAAACTTTTTTTACACAAATTGGAAGTAACTATGGTCACATTGTACGGATAATGAAAATGCTTTAATCTATCATATCAAAATACCCAGGTGTCAGAACAATATCAGGCCATTTGAGCCTCTTCTTCTTTACTAACCAGTGTATTTGATATTTTGCAGGGGTATAGACCCTCTGTAAAATCACAGACCTATACTGAAGATTAACCCAGAGAAGGTACATGACTGGAAAATAACCAATTATCCCTACCATTGCCTGCTAAACATTTACATGTAGCAGCTGACATTGGAACTGCTATCAATTTTAATTTATTCAAAAGATTTTTTTTTCAAATGTTGTGTTCTTCTAATAATTACCCATTTCATATGCTTACAGAAAATGCATGGACAACAGCTTGTGAAATCAATGCAGCTACTTCAATACTGGAAACAAATATTGTCACCTATATTCAAGGTTTCAGATATAATAATGATTTAAAAGTAAATGAGATATCATACCAGGAAGTGGCATACTCTGCTGAAAACAGGAGTGAAAAGTATATTTATCATCTGCTTTCCAATGGTCACTTTCAGCTTCTTCAGGAAAATGAAAAATAAAGAACACGTTCTATTCCTGCCATTATCAGTTCTCATGTGGAGGTAGAGTTAACGGATAGCATAAATTTCTTCTGTTCAAAATCTACTTTATTCAGCAGATTCTGACAATGCAAACATACGTAGAGTAGATAATTGTAATAATCAGCAGCTTAGAGGTGAAAGCATTTCCCTCATATGAAAAACAATGTAAACAAGAGCTGTCGCCTGACAGCATAGCTCGCCTGAGTAGATGCTTGCCCATCAAACAGTCGCTTTGGAGGTGTGGACTTCTACGCATAAAACTTCAGGCAAGCATGTCCATAATGACAACACATTTATAAACAAAAGCTATCTAAGAATCAAGTCTTAAAATAAAATTAAAATAAACAATCCACATGAAATTTCAAAGTCCATGAGCGTGAAGTCAAAGAACTAAGAGGTAGGAGTGGGGGGTTGGGGGGCTAGGATGTAACAAAACCTTGAACCATTATCTAACATCAGTCCAAGTATTAGTATCAATTGAGTCCATCGTGGCACTGTGAAAATATGTTTTCATAAATATAAAACTTTAACCAAAATCTTAAAGACAAAATTCTAAGTCGATGAACTTGACTTCAAGGTCATCCAGTGGGGTAAGTATATAGTGTTTTGTAATAACTCAAAAAAGTGTCTAACATCGGTTCAAGTGTAAACGAAATCTCTGCCAAGCACTATGAATCAGTATGCAATTAGAAAACTTTAATAAAGAACAAATTTCCAAAGTCCCTGACCTTGACATCAAGGTCACTGAGCAGGGTTGGGGTAGAACTCGGCAAAACTTTGGACTAATATCTAAATATAAAAAGAATTCATCACTGGGTTCAGGAGATATGTGTCTTTAAAAGAGTTTAACCAAAACAATTTTCTAAGTCCATGACCTTGACATCAAGGTCACTGAGGGGGGGTGGGGGTAGTGCCTTGGAAAACTTTGGACCAATATCTAACTACAATGCAAGTATCAAAGGAATCCATCCATGGGTTAATGAGATATTGGGCTTTATAAAACTTTAACCAAAACATCCAGTCCAGAAATACTCCCAATTTTCTAAGTCCATCAAGGTCGTGGGGATGGTACCCTGTTAAACTTTGGACCAATATCTACATACAATGCAAGTATCAAAAGAACCCATCGTGGAGTGGGGTGGGGGTGGTACCCTGTTAAACTTTGGACCAATATCTACCTACAGTGCAAGTATCAAAAGAATCCATTCATGGGTTAAGGAGATATAGGTCTTTAAAAAACTTTAACCAAAACATCCAATCCGGACGCCGACGCTGACGCGGACGCCGGGGAGACAACAATAGCTCTTCCTGAACTTTCGTTCAGGCGAGCTAAAAATGGCATGGACTGAGGTTTTTCGTCTGATCCTTACGGCCGTCTAGTCGACCGTGCATTGACATAAATTTAGCTTACAAGTCCATACAGATTAGATTTAATAATGGAAAGGCATTGCCAACAGAATGTTATCATTTAATCAGACTTTAACAATTTTAAATTCGCTAATTGTTTGGTTTTGAGCATAGAAAACAGAAAAGTACCCTTGTGACGTTTACGATAGCCTCGATATTGCTATATCTAAAGAATCTTGAATTTTGTTTTACTATGATATTACCAAATGACCACTTTTTTATAAATTAAAAGAATTTTGATGTCTCACTTTTTATCCCCCGACCGAAAGGTTCGGGGGATATAGCGATGAGCCTGGCGTCCGTCCGTCCGTCCGTAAACATTTTCTTGTCCGCTCCATATCTTGAATACCGTTTGGAATATTTTCATGATACTTCACAGTTATGTAGAACAGGTCATGGTGATATGTCGCGTGCAAGAATGGTAACTCTTGCTTTTGTAATTTTTGAGTTATCTCCCCTTTGGTGAATTTGTGGCAGATTCGTGTCCGCTCTGTAACTTGAATACCCTTTGGAATATTTTCATAATACTACACAGATATGTAGGCCAGGTCATGACAATGTGTCGCGAACAAGAATGACAACTCTTGCTTTCTTACTTTTTGAGTTATTTCCCCTTGATGGTTTTAGGTGTGATTTCGTGTCCGCTCCATAACTTGAACACCCTTTGAAATATTTTCATGAAACTTCACAGATATGTAGAACAGGTCATGACATTTTGTCGCGAATAAGAGAGACAACTCTTGCTTTCTTACTTTTTGAGTTATTTCCCCTTGATGGTTTTAGGTGTGATTTCGTGTCCGTTCCATAACTTAAATAACCTTTGGAATATTTTCATGATACTTCATAGTTATTTAGAACAGGCCATGTTGATATGTCGCGAACAAGAATGACAACTCTTGCTTTCTAACCTTTTGAGTTATTTCCCCTTGATGGTTTTAGGTTTGATTTAGTGTCCGCTCCGTAACTTCAATACCCTTTGAAATATTTTTATTATACTTCACAGATATGGAGATCAGATCATGATAGTTTGTCTCACATAAGAATGACAACTCTTGCTTTCATGCTTTAACGAGTCCCCTACACTCCCCCCCCCCCCCCCCCGCCGCCCTGATTTTTTTTTATACATAGATTTGGTGACAGTTTGTCCCATACAAGAATGACAGTTTGTCCCATACAAGAATGACAACTCTTGCTTTCAATATTTTCTGAGTCCCCCCCCCCCCAAAGAAAAAAGGGATTTTTTTTTTTTTTTTTAAGATTTGGATTCTTTGTCCAAATTCGCTTCTTCCCCCCCCCCCCCCCCCCCCAAGGAAAAAAGGGAAATTTTTTTTTTTTACAGATTTGGATTCTTTGTCCAAATTCACTTCCTGGAGAGCTCAAAATTAGATTTGTAGGGCTTGTACTTTAGAAATCATTCACACATTTTGAAATGTTCAATGTTTCATATGCAATACATTGTCTACATGATTGCTATTTGAGATTTTACCTCTTTTTAGCAATTAGGCATACTGTTTTGGTCTGAGTGTTAGATAATCATGCATCTGTTAAGCAGAAAATGTCAATAAAGAGCATAAAAGAACAAGAGCTGTCGCCTGACAGCATAACTCGCCTGAATTGGTGCTTGCCCATCACACAGCTGCTATGGTGGTGTGGACTGCTATGCATAAAACTTCAGGCAAGCTTGTCCATAATGAAAACACATTTATAAACAAAAGAAATAAGTCTTAAAATAAAATTAAAATTAAAAAAATGAAATGAAATTTCAAAGTCCACAAGCTTGAGGTAAAAAAAAACTGACGGGTAGGGGGAGGGGGGGGGGGCTATGTGGACTGCTATGCATAAAACTTCAGGCAAGCATGTCCATAATGAAAACACATTTATAAACAAAAGCTATCTCAGAAATAAGTCTTAAAAATAAAATTAAAATGAAAAGAAAATGAAATGAGTTTCAAAGTACGTGAGCTTGAGGTAAAAAAAACTGACGGGTAGGGGGGAAGGGGGGAGGGGGGTTGGGGTTGGGGGGGGGGGCTACTAGCATGTATCAAAACCCTAAACCATTATCTAACATCAGTCCAAGTATTAGTATCAACTGAGTCCATCATCGTGGCACTGTGAAATTATGTCTTCATAAATATAAAACGTTAACCAAAATCTTTAAGACAAAATTCTAACTCGATGACCTTGACTTCAAGGTCATCCAGTGGGGTAAGTATAAGGTGTTTTGTAAAAACTCAAAAGAGTCTAACATCAGTTCAAGTATAAACTAAATCTCTGCAAAGCATTATGAATCAGTATGCAATTACAAAACTTTAAAAAAGACAAAAATTTCCCAAGTCCCTGACCTTGACATCAAGATCACTGAGCGGGGTTGGGGTAGTACATGTACTCTGTAGATCTAACTACAGTGCAAATATAAAAAGAATTCATCTATGGGTTCAGGAGATATGTGTCTTTAAAAACTTTTAACCAAAACATCCAATCAATAAAAAGACAATATTCTAAGTCCATGACCTTGACATCAATGTCACAGAGGGGGGTGGGGGTAGTACCTTTGAAAACTTTAGACCATTATCTAATTTTAGTGCAAGTATCAAAGGAATCCATCCATGGGTTAAGGAGATATTGGGCTTTATAAAACTTTAACCAAAACATCCAGTCAAAAAAAATACCAATTTTCTAAGTCCATGACCTTGACATCAAGGTCACGGAGTGGGGTGGGGGTGGTACCCTGTTAAACCTTAGACCAATATCTAACTACAGTGCAAGTATCAAAAGAATCCATCCATGGGTTAAGGAGATATAGGTTTTTAAAAAACTTTAACCAAAACATCCAGTCCAAAATACCCAAATTTTCTAAGACCATGACCTTGACATCAAGGTCACTGAGTGGGGTGGGGTGGTATCCTGTAAAACTTTGAACCAATATCTAACTACAGTGCAAGTATCAAATGAATCCATCCATGGGTTAAGGAGATATAGGTCTTTAAAAAACTTTAACCAAAACATCCAATCCGGACGCCGACGCGGACGCGGTGGTGACAACAATAGCTCTTCCTGAACTTTCGTTCAGACGAGCTAATGACATTATACTATTTATATGCGCTTTGAAGTGCACCCTGTTTACCAAGGCGCAGGGGGGCCTTCGGTCGGGGGATTTGCCATCTCCTCTGATGGCTATTTTTCCCAACTACCGTAGGATGAAAAATAGCGACTGTCAAGTTTTTACGTTTGCTAAGTATATAAAGAAAAGAATTATAAATTTAAGTGTTAGCTCCTTACCTAACCAATACCACTTTCTGATAATATAAAGTTTAACAAGGCCATGGACCCAATTTGATCTTTTAAGATAGAACAGATGTCTTATACTTTCAAATGTTGTAATGTCTGTCCAGAACGTAGATTGAATATGCAAGTTATAAAGAAAACATTTGTAAAAATTGTTCGTCCGATAAAAACTTTCTAAAAATGTTTAGCAGTGAGAAGGACATGAACCCTGGTGAGGTGCCAGCTGAGCTGACAGATCTGTCTGCTGTAGAACAACAGCTCATTTGCAGGATTGCACGTACTATTCATGTGTATATGTTAAAAGATGGGGACAATAGCTTCAACTGGCCACTGTGTAACATTTCCACAAGAAGTAAGTGAACCCGCACAAATTCTTCCCGAACTGCCCTATGAAGTTCATGTAATTGAGGTCCTTAAACCAGGAAAAAACAATTCCAGTAAAGAATTCCACATTCGTCGATACACTGTTCAGTCTGTTTTACAGTGGTTGAAGGACAATAATCCTGCCTACTCTTACATAATTATTAGTGATGACAGACTGAATCAGTTAACGCTAAATGGTGAACTTGATTCAAATATTGTAAATGTAAAACCTTTTGAAAGTTAGCATGATGTAGGCCCTGCCCCCTGAACAAAATGATATGTGTTTAGGGAAACCGATTCTTGTGTGTTGCTCCCCGAACCAAGTATTAGTATTCGTGATGAAGTCGAGAAAGTCCTGGAAGAAGCAGTTGGTTCTGAGCATGGTGAGGTTACTATAAACCGCAAGATAGCTACTATTCCTTGGCCATTCCGTGACGGTGTACCAGTTTCAGACATCACTACACGCAACTTCTTTACATTGGCTTTTCCTTTCTTGTTTCCAACTGGTTTCGGTGATTATTATACCAATCGTCCTAGAACTTTTACATCCTTGGCTGGTTGGGCTGACCACCTTATGTGGTACTCTGCTGGAAGATTTGCAAAACAACCTTTCAAATTTATTGCCCACAATATGATCATGCGCAAACGAACCCTGGGACAGTGTACATACATTGTTCAACAACAACTTGGTGAGGAACATCTCTCGATCTCAGACATAACAGAAAAACTTAAGAAAGATGATAAGTCATAGCTGAGAAGATTTTGTATATCGGTGCATCTTTGCGTGGAACAGATCAATATTGGTCTCAGGCGTCTAAAGAACTAAGAAGTTTGACTCAGTTTCAGATCAATGAAGAAAAGGGCTTATCTTCTTTCTTTACAACTAGGAGTTGTGCTGAGTGTCATTTTAAACCCTTGGGACGACTTCTGGAAATGTACGTATTTGAAACTACAGGTTTTGAAGTTGATCTTAGTGATAGAGAAATCTTATTTGCAACTTTGCAAAGTAATACTCATCTTGTAGCACAATACTTTGTAGCACAATACTTTGATCTGAGAACTACGTCTTACTTCAATAAAATTATGGGTAAATTATTTGGAGTTGAAACTGCCTGGTACAGACAAGAGTTTGCCATTAAAGTCCAAAGGTATGATCATTGGCATGGTGTTTGTTGGCGTACAGACAGTGAGCCGCATAACTTGTATAAGGCAATCTAAAATGGTTAGAAAGATGATGATTGTGCTGAGAGTCTTGCTACCTGGGCTAAATTTGAAATTGAGTTGACTGCCTCACATCCTGCAGGTAAATATGAAGATGGGACATCTAGAAAAGATTTATGGCCCCTCCTAAAGGAACCGCTCCCTTACCCTTTGGCGAGAAAATCATTTGCTTAAACTTCTGTTAGATGTCAGTGAACTAAAATGTAGGCAATTATCAGGAATTAATGCAATCAAATCCCACATTCCGCTTTTAAAACCAATAGGGAAAGAAACACATACACACAGAAACTGACACAAGTTTACGAAAGACACGCACAGTATGCCGAATGAGCAGCTCTTTCCCTAACAGATGGTCATTCAGCTACCCCAATAACAGCATGAACATCCATTTTTACAAAACAAAACGGAAGGCAGACTGGGCAGCATTACTGGTGACAAAACCGCCAGAAATCATAGACAAGCGAACACAGCACAATATAACATGTTTCGGGAGGCGCTTTGGGCATGCAACAGTATCAAACAACTAAGGAACAAGCTTTGTGGTTACAGCAGTTTCAGTGTGATAATTTAAGAAAATCACATGGTGCTGATCTTTTAAACAGAATGACTTCTGATGGCTTGTTTGTATTTCCTAATCATGCAGATGAATGGAGTCGTAATAAAACAAAAATGCTCGAGATCAATGAAAAAATCCTATAGTTTTATTTAAAGCTGAAGGAACTGGTAGTCATTCCAAATCAAGTTCAGATGACAAAGCAGATGGTTTGGTTAAAATGTTGCATCTTTGTAGAGGTGCTAAGGTAATGCTAACAATATTAGTGTGCCCTTTGGGAGTTCAATGGGAACAGTTATTGATATATAGTATTCCTCAAAATTATTGAGAATTTTTTGCAAAGTGAAAATTAAGCACTAGTAGTTGACAGATCATGTATATACTTAATATCTTTGTTTACTTAGTTAACAATATCCCTCTGTGAACTTTTTAGCTTACCAGTATTACTCATATGTTTGAGTCACCAACGTTATCTCCCCTTGAATTGTGCCACCCAGAGATTTTTTGTCCGACTGGAAAATTATGTACCCTTACCAAATAAAATCGATATTTTGTGGATAAGATAATGACAAATCAGTTGATTTTTGAATGTTTTTCTCATCTAGAGATAAGGTGTTGGCAAACTGAAAACAGAATTTTGTGCGAGCTTGTCAGCTGTAGATGCTGCTGGCGTTCAAACACGTGACTTCATTTCAAAAAGGAGCTCGAAATTGGGGAAAATTGCAATTTTGACAGAGGGTATGTTGCTCTGATTCATTCTTATTCTATACATCTCGACGGAAACGGCACAAAACCATATTTTTTGTAAGGCTTAGTAAACCTGCTATAAGAGATATGAGTTTTGAAATGATTATCTATACAATTGCCAAAAATATTCTGTTCAGATCACTAACCTATCAGATTTTTTGCTGTTTCTGATGCATTCAATAGTCTTCCTATAATATAACAGCCAGTCCCTGACTCAGAAACTGGCATTAGTGACTTTAAATCATGCAAAATATTAAAGGCAACATTACTAATGTAGATGGTGTTGCCTAATGAAGAAAATAAATTATTTCACCTGAGATAGTCTATTTCTAGCAAAGGTGGTATAGAAAAATATAGTCGAAATCAAGGGACAAATTTTTACAGGGGTGTACCCTAGCCCATCCTTACCTACCACTGACGAAAGAAAATGCATCATATTGTCATTTTTGTATATCCAACTTGAAACAGAGGTTCTTTTATTGTATTTTAGGTGTTTAAATTACTGTTGAACATGTATGTCTAGCAACTGTGTGCCAAAATACAATTCTCAATAATTTTGAGGAATACTGTACTCTTCTGTGATGGTAAAAATCCTACAGTTTCACTCCCAGATGGTGTTATGCTTAGGTTTACTAAATAAACTGATCCAGCCTTCATTGACACTCATCCTAAAGTTGCACCTATTGTTCCAGTGGAACGTACACTTGACTGCAGGTGCCAATGTAAGCGAACTGAGACTATTGTTCCAGTGGAACGTACACTTGACTGCAGGTGCCAATGTAAGCGAAAGCAAATTCCACTGAGACTTGATTGGGGGGCCACAATTCATAAATGTCAGGGCATGACTATAGTAGAAACATATCGCTACATTGTGATCGCCCCAGAACCTCCCAAGTTTGAATCTAGGACATTATTTGTGGCTTTGTCTAGAGCCAAGACAGCAGGTAGCAATAGCTGTGATCCTGATTTTGCCAGGCATCCAAATCTGATTCTTGATGAAGACAGACTTTGCCATGTGGTAAATACCCCTACAAGTAGAGCTCATAAGCAGGAAATCAGTAAAATAGCCAGACTGACCGACTCAACAAAACAATTGTTTAGACAACTATATAATGATGATGCAGTCCTGTATATAACCAAGAAATTGCATGACGTCTGTCAGGGCCATGAAGAATGAAATAGGTGTCATTGTGACAGAAAAACGACCGACAGACTTTCGTGAAGCTTCATGAGGTAATTGTCAGAATTTTGAACTAAGTTCATAGGAGTGTAGTTGCATATAAATCATTCCGTCAAAGTGTGCTTATTTCGCTTATAACAATCTATTACTAGTAAGTTATAATCAAATCTTCAACGATAATTCAGACACATAGCAGATTTTACATCCAAAAAGCCAAATATAAGATAGATATTAAATACCACAGTGACAACATTTGATTCTGATATTGACAGATTTGTTTAACACAGCTAGCTGGTGTGAAACGAAATAAGCAACACCAGACGAACATGTCTGTCAAATGCTTATATGATGTTAGCGGCTTTCTTCATTTGCCTTTATGGGTCTAAAATCTTGGTTCATACAGTTTTGTTTCTTTCATGGTCACTTTCTCTGCAGCTAGTATTCTTTTGGTTATTGCGACAGTTTTTAATTGTCACAGTTCTTCCATTTGTTATACTTTTGAACTGAATAGCTGTTGTCTAGCTTTTTGATTGAAATTTTCCTTCAGGTGAGATTTTAAAATCAAAATAAACACACTTCTTGAAGTGTACTTACTCTTTTCTAGAGCCACTGGTTTTAAAATTGCAACAAATGAGCACAGTGAAAAAAATTTTCTGTCGACAGTAAGCTCTCACCAAGTGAGCAGCTGGACCATTGGTCGTCTGCGTTTATCATGACCAGGAGCTTTTTGAATTTTTATGGAAACATCTAAGCAGCACTATGAGAATATTATAAACTCATTCATGACCAGTTTGATCAAGAAATAAAAACTAATGTAGTTATGGCCACATCTCGGGGTCTTCTGCCTTGGAGATAATACTCATTTACTTTACAAGGTGGTGCTCAGTTTACAAGTAGCAGCTGTATATTTCTCAAGCTGTTGCGGGCACAGTAACAAAATCCAAAGTGAGTTGTGCATGATCGACTGTTTTTGCTTTAACGGCCCTTTGAAACAGTATTTCAGTCTATATCGGGCCGTCTCCCAGAGAGAGGGAGAAAGAAAACAGAAATGATAGACGAGAGAAAAATGTCAAAACAACCCCAACCCACACCTACTGCAAGCACAGTAGGCCCTTGCCCTACATGTTCCACATCAGTAGGACGCCCCGACACTGGAAGTTACACACAGCACCATCGAACCACCTCCAGTGATTTGTTCAACTAACTTTTTAGATAAATATTTCATAAGTTTTATGTCCCAAACTGTAAACAAGTTGGAGGTATATTGCTTTTGCTTTGTTTGCTTGTCCGTTCATCAGCTCATCCTGAACTCCTAATACAGTGATACTGCCTAGGAATTTCAGATATGGACAGGTTACAAAAAAATAGCACACATTATTTTTCCTCCGTGCACTTGTACTTTAGAGTTATCACCTTTCTGTCGGAAATGCCTTTCTGTCAAAAATAGCAAGGATGAAATTTTGTTACCTCAATATATCAAGAGAAATTTCAGCGAACAGTGGTATTTGGTACGCAGTTTTGGTGAAATGTGCAAGATATGATTAATGTTTGGGGATATCCTGTCATAGGGGTTCCCTGATAATTGACAACCTGTCTTCAGCAGCCATCATTTTGGAGTCCCTTGAAACAAGATACCGTGCAAATGAACTTGTATTTAGGAATCACTGGGCTTTGTGTGTCCCCTTGTGTGATTCCTTAAGGCAGGTTTGAACGTATTAGTAATCCTTAATATGTTAAAGAGTGTTTCAGATAAAAATAAAAGGCCATCGGCCAAGTGTCACCCGACGTTTGAAATGTGTCACAAACTGCAGCCCTTTATTCAGTTTCAAAGTAACTATATGGCCAAAAAAACAGAAAATATGTGTATTACAGAACCTGGTCAGCAAATAATAACTGAAGCACAATTACTGGGCCTCTATGAAGTTAAGAAAATACTTGAGTTTAGAAAGGGGCATTTATGTGTAAAACCAGAAAATATGTGTATAACAGAACCTGGTAAGCAAATAACGATCGAAGCATAAGCAGAGACATATACCCCAATTACTGGATCTCTATGAGGTTATAAAAACTTAAGTTCAGAACTGGGCGTATGTGTAAAATCAGGCTACTGAAACTTTAAGCCCTTACAGAATGCCCAAAACATACGACTGTATACCCAATAACAAAATAACAAGGGCCATAATCCTCCCAATGTAAATCTGATAAAAATGAACAATGCATTTATGAAAATTCAGCCCATTTATATGAATAGTTCTTGAGTTATCCCTTTACCTTTAAGTGAATGTCTATTATCTATGAAAGGAGAATCACTCTGTCACTAATTAATTTAACATATCCTAACAACAATCAGAATACTCAATTTACCAAATGCTAATAACATACCAAATTTCAGCTCTCTCGGCCAAACTGTTCAAAAGTTGGAAAAATGCCAAAAACGACAAAGGGCCATAACTTTGTAAAATATAGGACAATTGAAATTCCAAAATCACATGCACATCTTCAGATCATGATGAAACTTTCTGCACAATTTCAAGTCAATCCGATAAAAGATGTGGCAGGAGTTGCGGGGACAAGGTCTGAGTCAGCAAGGGCCGTAACTCCATCAAAAATGGCTGAAACAAAAATAAAAAACCACATGCACATCTTCATATCATAAGAATACAGAAAGACGTAGGAGGAGTTGCGGGGACAAGATTTCGGACGGACGGAAGGACGGACGGAAAGACGGACGGACTGACACACGGACGGACGAGGGTCATTTCTATAGCCCCCCTCCGCCTACGTCGGCTGACAAAAAGTAACTTGGATAATTAATGGATAATTTATATTTTTGTTTCAAGACATACATTGTGACCCCTCTATAGAGCCATCTCATCGTGACGGTTCTAATGAGGGGTCAAAGATAATGTTTTCAATAACACATAAGAAAAGATTATGTTTTTATTCTGAGTCAGAATTATCGCCAAAACCACCATAATAGTCAGTACTTATGTAAGTACTATGCTCGATAACCAATGAATGTACTGTTTTGAAATTATTCTTTTTTACATTATGCCCCCATCACGATAGTTAGGGGTCTCAATGTTTTACCCTTGTCTGTTTGTCCGTCCGTGACGCCTATAAAAGTTTGTATAATCAACTCCTCCTAAAGTCGTTAACCAATCAATCTGAAATTTGGCACAAATATTGCAGACGTTGAAGATGTGCACATGCCTTTTTGAGGAGAAAAAAATATTTATAACAAAATTAAGGCCTCTCGGACTGTGAAATTTTGTCCGTCTTGCCTAAAAATAGTTTGTTTAATCAACTCCTCCTACAGTTTTAGCACTCTTTCTGAAACTTGGAACAAATGTTGAAAATGTGCACATGCCTTTTGAGGAGAAAATAAAATCATTTTTTACAAACAAAATTACGGCCTTTTTAGGGCTTTGAAATTTTACAGGTTCTGGCAGAATGGCAAGTTTGTATAATTAACCTCTCCCACATTTTCTAAGCTATCAATTCGAAACTGTGTACAGATGTTCAAGATATTAAAGATGTGCATGTGTCTTTTTTTTTAAAAAAAATCAGGGCCTTTTTGGACTTTGAAATTTTACAGGTTGTGGCTAATACAGAATGGTAATGTTGTAATAAAGTCTTCCCACGGTTTTTTGTACAGATAGTCTCGAGATATTGAAGATATGCATGTGTTTTTTGAAAAGGAAAAATAATTTTTGATAAAATTATGGCCTTTGGGTTTTGGGTACAGTTGGACACGTTTGTATAATCCAATCCGTTTACCGTTTGGTACCAATCGATATAAAAGTTGCATGGATGTTACAGACATATGAAGATGTGCATGTGACTTTGTAAAAAGAGAAAAGATATGTTTGACAAAATTATGGCCTAAATATGCAATGCCTTTTTTGAAGTGGGAAAGCGGGGAAGGAGAGACAGGCATAGCATGGGGGCATCATCTGTGTCTTACAGACACAGATTTCTGGTTATGTATATAACTCTACTGATGGCATTAGGCTTAAACTCTATTTTTGAAGTGTTTCACCAAGAGAGCTGAGTTTTGTTGATCTATGCATGGTTACATTATGTTGTGTGCCAATGCTGACAAAGTTATTCCCCTGCAGACTTTGACATTTACCCGAAACAAATATTGTATATCTAGAGAACCATTTGTGCTAGGATTTTGATACTTGGCATACGGCTTGGACGAGTCATAATCTGTTTAACTTCTATGAAATTTCCTTAACAATTAACAGAAGGGTACCCTTTTCAAACTTTGACATTCTAAACTTCGGCACCTTAATGGCAAATACATGGTTGGGGCACATAGTTTCTGTTTTTCTTCTTTCCACCCTTTGCAATCACATTTAATGGGTCTTCTATTTTCAGGTTTCTTTACTATACTAATCAGGTTTTCAACTGTAAGTAGAACTGCCATCTTTACGTGTAACTGGGCAAATAGTAATACTTGAACTATGTCTCTTGAAGCTGAGGTTGGATATAATATTGATGAAGAAATAGCTTCGGAGTCTAAACCTCAGAAATCAGTTTGTAATCGGAGAAAGTGCAGCTTACGCGGAATATATATATATATTTCTGGCCATGTCTGGAAACCTGGATAGTTTGTAATCGGAGAAAGTGCAGCTTACGCGGAATGTATATATATTTCTGGCCATGTCTGGAAACATGTATTTGGTTGTCATTTACCTTGGTATTTCAGTCCAACCTCAGCATTTTGGCATTGTCAGAGGTACGTAAAGGGAAATTTGACTAGGCATATTGCTGGTTCTGGTAGGACACATTCCAAATACAACTTCTCAGATGGCCATTTGAAACTATGGTGTCAGCTTATGTTTGCTATTTTGGTCTTTTTTGCAAATTACAGGCAACTTGGCTCAGTAGTTGATTTGTTAGGTTTTGTACTCTCTCATAAATTGGTTTCTGAACAAATTCCAGATGATGCAAACTTCGATTCTTATCAAATCCGTTTTTTTGCAAGAGATTTGTCGCTAGATTTGTCGCTCTTTTGAACTCTCTGTTCCTTCAACTTTTAATATTTCGCCTCCGAATCAAGTAATTTACATTAAGCATTGGAAGATAGTGGTCAAGTTTCTTGGGTTTTTTTAAAAAAATGTTGATGATTGGTCAGAATTCAGTTCATTTTCTTTTCCCATTTCATTACATTTTCCCAGACACTCACTTCAGCTACATTGGTATAAGTAACTGTATCTTTCCTTGGCGTTGGTATTCAACGAAGCATCTTCTTGGTTCATCGGCGCTGGTTTATGGAACTATTGGAGAGCATCACCATGCTGTTGTGCCTGGGAGAGAGCCAGAACAAGTGACTGAGGTTGCTGATCATCTAAATGGTAGTTGCTTTGTCGGAGTTGGAGAGGTTGGCCTGGATTTTAAGTCCTGCAAATGTAAGTGCAAGTCTGTCTGTAAGAATTTGGATGCCTGCATGGACAAGAAAGAACAGGCTCAACTTTTCTTTCTTCGTGGAATACTACTTTTAGCTGACCAGCCTAATTTGACACTTGTGTTGCACTGTCGGGACGATGGTGATATGGCTGCTGCAGAGGAGGTTCGTCTTTTACTTTTGGAAGAAGGATTGGCAAACCTGAGAATTCACAGGCACTGTTTCCTTGGATCCGTTACAGAGATGCAGCGGTGGCTTGACCAAGGGTGGGAAACTCCATAATAAGGAAAGGTTATGGCGGTTTTCCGGAGCACGTGCGGCTATGAATATACCGGCTGAAATTCGGACTAAGAAAAGGTAAGTTTCGCATTCGTGGTATAAATTCGCTTTTACGGCGTGGAATCTCAAAAAAAAGGAGAATGTAGTTCAATGCTCAGGTCTTTTAACTTCTTTTCTACGCTAAGCTAAGTTGTCATATGCGTACGCTTTTGCCTGAATTATTTGTGTCGTGGGGTGACAGAAGGCTCATTTACAGATAGGCAGCTGACAATTGCGTTGAAATTCCTGTTGAAATGATATAAACGTGGAACTTTTAGTGGTTGAAGAGCGTGCACTAATTGTCTGATCATTTCCCGTTCCCAAAAAGTAAGAATTGAAAGCAAATAAGAGAAATCGAGAATAGATAGACCGAGGCTCTGATTATGTCGAGCGGCTCTGATTATATCGGCCGGCTCTGATGTAAGACGGCTTCTTTTGTAAGAGTCGGTTACTACTAAACTCTCATGATTAAACTGTTTCATGCGTCAGTAAGTTTGTCAGTAAGTATGGCTCGGAGAGGACTGCTCGAACCTTCCGAGACCTGCCCATCACTTTTTTCAACTTTTGGGGTTTAGCTACACTGAAGAAGTTAAATACAGAAATGCGCGTCTGTCGCACTAAATTTGATATAATTACGATTATACATTCAACAAGAATATCAATGGCAAGGTTAGCTGCCCCTATCTATTGAAATCAATTTTGGTCACCCCTGGGCACAAAACATTCAGACAAAGCACACATATGACAACGGACGAAATGACGGACGGACGAAAAAAATGGACGCCTGTATCTCACCTTGCTAAAACAGGAGTGACAATAAAGCATACCTAAAATACGCTGATATATAATGCAGTACAAGATGTATGCTATGGACAACAACATCTATTAATTTGAAATCTAATGCACTTATTAAAACTTCCTTTTTCTCGTCTTAATGATATTTGGAAATCTAAAGTGACTAAGCATCCCCCTTCCAAGCAGATCATTCATAACTATGTTCTGCACAACCAAGTTTTGAAGAACGTTCCTTCTGCCAAATACTTGGGAGTCACGATCAATGATGACCTCGAATCGGGTCAACATATTAATAATATTACCAGCAAAGCCACGAAGACTCTAGTTTTACTTCGCCGAAACCTGGCCTTTGCTCCTAAGGATATCAATGCGTCATACAAAGCTGTGGTACGGCCCCAATTAGAGTATGCGGCACCTGTTTGGACCCCCCATCATCAGACTGAGATTGGTAGAACAGAGAAAGTACAAAGGACTGCTGCACGCAGTGCCTGCAGACGCTGGCGCAACCAGAGCAATATAAGCGACATGCTAGAGGAACTAGAATGGCCAGATCTGCGGAACGGCGGCAACAGGCTTCTCTGTCTCTATTCTACAAAATTCATAATAACCAGGCAATAATTGATAAGGTAAAGTATCTGTCTGAGACCGGTAGAGGGAAGATGAGAACAAGATCCCACCCCTTTCAGAATCACCGTCCAAGTTCTTATTCAGACGGTTTGAAACATACCTTCTTCCCCAGGTCAATTGCAGCTTGGAATGGGCTTACAACTGAAGCTGTCTCTGCGTCCCCAGGTCAATTGCAGCTTGGAATGGGCTTACAACTGAAGCTGTCTCTGCGGAGACAGTTGAGGGGTTAAGTCCAAAATAGTGTAAACCTCGAGTTGGGTAGGGATACATCATGTAATGCCTATCTCTGAGGACTTCTTGTAAATAGTTTTAAATCTGTGTGGCTTTGTCATAGGTTCTGTAAATACTATTTTTTTTTGGAACTTATGGGCTACACCCCGCGCCTGCCATCATGGTCAGTTACTGACCGAGTGCAGTATCGAGAGAAAGAAAGAAAATCAATCATCTATCAAACACTGCAACTAATTTTGTCGGCCCTTAAAACCCAAATAAACACACGTCTCTGAACGTGATGTAGAGTTCAGTTTTGTTTCACAACGCTCATACAGTAAATTGCACTACTACAAGACATTTAGAAGCGGCTGTAACGTAGTGGATATAACTCCAGACTACCAATCCAGGGGTCGCAAGTTCGATCCCCCGCTTCTCCGGTCTTTCGGATGAGACTTTAAACCGAGGTCCCGTCTCCATATGACCTCGTTGTTGGTGGGACGTTAAACACGAGTTTACTCACAAGACATTTACTTCAGTAGTAACCGACTCTTACAAAAAAGCCGTCCTACGGCAGAGCCGGTCGATATAATCAGAGCCGCTCGACATAATCAGAGCCTCGGTCTATCTATTCTCAATTTCTCTTCTTTGCTTTCAATTCTTATTTTTTGTGAATGGGAAAGGATCAGACAATTAGTGCACGCTCTTTGCCCACCAAAATTTTCACGTTTATATCATTTCAACAGGAATTTCAACGCAATTGTCAGCTGCCTATCTGTAAATGAGCCTTCTGTCACCCCACGACACAAATAATTCAGGCAAAAGCGTATGCATATGACAACTTAGCTTAGCGTAGAAAAGACCTGAGCATTGAACTACATTCTCCTTTTTTTGAGATTCCACGCCGTAAAAGCGAATTTATACCACGAATGCGAAACTTACCTTTTCTTAGTCCGAATTTCAGCCGGTATATTCATAGCCGCACGTGCTCCGGAAAACCGCCATAACCCTTCCTTATCTGAGCCATTGGCTCTGATTATGGAGTTTCCCACCCGTGGGACTCTTTTCCGAATGTTATGTTTGGAGTTACTTCAAAAAGCTCAGAAAACTCTGACACTGTTGGAGGTCTTTCTCGGCTAAAACTTGAGAAAATTTAATTAGAACGGATGCTCCATATATGCTAACAACTAGGAATCATTGGAAAATAAAATATGTGGTCAGAGACTTTCCCAAATCAAAAATATACCTTTGTCTGTACTGGTTGGCGTCGGTAACAGCAATGCTGAGAATATATATATATATATATTGAATAACTAAGAGAATATTACAACCAGGTGGCTAAGCAGTGCCTGTTATTAGTTGCTTATGGTAATTTGTAAACATTCACTGGTTTGTCCCATAGCTTCTGTAATCCTTTCAACTGGGTCTTTTGAACACATTTTTATCAGTGATTTCAATTGTTCCCCTCACTGTCCATACAGTTGCTAAGTTTTAATATCATACTTCTCTTTTAAAAACATTCACCATGTTTGATATATTTCTTTAACTGTTATTATGGTTAAATTGTCAGCAGTGGCAGTGGCTTTCAGGGCTACACTACAACTGACATTGTATTCTTTTACTCCTATCGTCAGCTATTTCCCATCTCTTATAAGATATGCCATAAATGGCAGTGGCTTTCAGGGCTACACCACGAATGGCTTTTTACGCGTGTACTTATAATGTACTTTAGTGCACAAATATTGAAATTTGTCACTTGAGTTTTGTTTGTCACTTGAGTTTTGTTACAGTGCAGTAAAAGAAAAGATTGGTAATTTTGGCAGTGGCCTTAAATGCCAATCTTACATTTTTGCATATGATGATTTGGGTAAAATGTTAGCTGAATTTGCCATAAATAAAAACTCCATGTTTAGCTGCTTCCAAAGACTTGCTATAAGTTTGGCTGTGACATTTAAACTTTGAACAGTCTGAAAATATCTTCCTGAGATGCATATAGAAAACTTTGATGTGAAATGGCTGAGCTCTGCTATCTGCTATTTGTGCTCTTGACGTTCATTGCGGCCATATCTGAGGTTCTCTGCAGCCAAGGTTACTTCCACTCGATATTCTGGTTCTTTCCAACTGGATGCCTTCCTTAAGTCGATATACAGGTATCAACTAAAAGTGTGTTATTTCAAAATCAACTTTCCTTTTATGCTGGATGGTACTAGACGTACAGGCATGAACTACCAGATAAACTGTTCATTTTGAGTTATGAGGGCATAACCAGACACTTCAGCACAGAAACAACACTAAAAAATAAAAGTTTACCATATTTGATAAAAACTACCTCAAAAGCAGTTTGGATTGTCAATATTATTATAATATTATAGCTTGTGGTAATTTTGATAATAAACAATATCTTATTAAATGCTGAGGGGGCAAAATGCATTTTACGAAAGGGTCTTTTATTTATATTTCATTTTTTTTTTCATTTTTACACCGGGTAGGCGGCAATCGAAAACGCTCTTAACAATTTATATATATATATATATTTTTTTTTTTTTTTCATTTTACACCAGGTAGGCGGCAATCGAAAACGCTCTTAACAATCGATCAAAAACCATTAGAAACAGCGTTTTCGATTGCAAATTGGCGACAATTTACAATCGAAAACGTTGTTTCTAATGGCTTTTGATCCGCGTTCGTCGACTTCATCAGCGTTTTCGATTGCCGCCTACCCGGTGTTATTTTACCCACCCAGTCCCCTCCACCTTCTCTGGTACTTAAAATTGCAATAATATTCAGAAAGACTTATTCAGCGATCCTCAAGGTGTTAGCACTAATAAATAGTGCGCTTCAGTCTTATTTCTCTCAATAAATTCAAGAAAAAAACATTACCTTATATAGTTACCTTATATAGTATAGTACAGTTTCTTAATTTTGCCTCCTCACAGCCACGGCCATTTTGAAAGGTACTGCTAATTGCCGATAAGACTGAGTAGACCATAATAAAGCACAACTGGAAAACTGCTGCAACTGTTAAAAAAATTAGGGCGGTGGGAAAACATAAGGGTAAGTCGGATCATGGAAAAATGTCCAATCAGATTCTACAACTCTTTATTACCGTCTGTTTACTTTCTCACGCACTCAGTGGCCCCTTGACTGTTGAGAAGGTAAGACTCTCCATTTCTCACCTTTTATCATCAATTTTACCGACATGTTTCTGGTACTAAAACCAGGGTGATTATTTAGCTCTTCTATCTAGTTAATTTATTTAGTGATAATTTAAACCATTTTTTAGCTCCCTGTGTTGTCCCTGTGTTGAGCTGGTAAGTCCTGCCCTGTCCCTTCATACACTGCTAAAAATATTTAAAGGAACAACAGGTATTTTCCCATAGATGTTACTATAACATATGCCCAGTTTAACGGCCCATAAATTTGACCGTCAGTGGACAAGGATTTCCATCTTTTTTCAGCACTTTTAAGAAGAATCGAAGTTTAAGACAACCAGAATTTCAACACAACCGATGCCCTACTCATTTCCATGGAACAAGTTTTGCAATTTTCTTATTTTCTGAAATTGAGTAATTTTGCTGAAGTCTATAAAATCTCATAAACTTCAGTTTAAAGGGATCTTCTCAATAAGGGTCATCTTGAAAGACATTCATTTTAATAGACAAAATTGTTCTTTTGATTTTGGTTGAAAATTTCCCCCTTTTCACCTGTTCTGAAAAAAAATGCAAATTTTTAGGAAAATTCCAGTTTTACTTAAATCTGTCCATGAGCAAGGGCAGGACAAATATTGGAGCAAAAACTGTGCAGTCGGTAACCTCGCCCCTTTCTGAAAAATGGCAAAACTAGAATTGTTTTTAAACAGAATGTCTCCCCCCTTTTTGATGTCAAAAGGATCAGTCATTAAGACGCCAAGGGAAAAACAGTATGTTTCCCTACCCTGAAGCAGGGATTCATAATAAGTAAAAAGTATAAATGCAAGAGATATAGTTGTTATGCTCTGCATGTCATGTAATGTTGACTGATATTCATATTTAGTTTTTGTCAAAAAATATAAATGCAAGAGTTACAGTGCTCTGCACGTCGTTTATTTATATGTTGACTGATATTTGTATGAAGTTTCATGAATATAGCTTAAACTGTTTTCAAGTTATAGAGCTTAGACGATTGAGACACGATTTTGTGAATGACAAAGTTCCAAGGGAAATAACTCAAATAGTATAAATGCTGTGCTCTGCAGGTTGTCTAGTGTTGACTGACATTTGTGTGAAGTTTCTTGAATATAGCTTGTCCGGTTTTCAAGTAATAAAGCGATTGAGACACGATTTTGTGACTGACAAAGGTCCAAGGGAAATAACTCAAGAAGTATAAATGTAAGAGTTGCACTATGCAATTTTTCTAATATTGATTGATATTTGTATGAAGTTTCGTGAATATAGCTTGAATGGTTTTCAAGTTATAGAGCAGACATGACTGAGATACGATTTTATGACTGACAAAGTTCTAAGGAAAATAACTCAAATAGTATAAATGCTAAAGTTATGGTTCTTGCATTCTGCATGTCGTCTGATGTTGATTGATATTTGTATGAACTTTCATGAATATAGCTTGAATGGTTTTAAAGTTATAGACGGACTCGACTGAGACGCAATTTTGTGATGGACAAAGTTCCAAGGGAAATAACTGAAAAAGTATAAACGCCAGAGTGCATTCTGCACGTCGTCTGATGTTGATTGATATTTGTATGAACTTTCATGAATATAGTTTGAATGGTTTTAAAGTTATAGACGGACTCGACTGAGACGCAATTTTGTGATGGACAAAGTTCCAAGGGAAATAACTCAAAAGGTATAAATGCCAGAGTTACCATTTGTGCACTCTGCACATCGCCTCATGTTGATTGATATTTGTATTAAGTTTCGTGAATTAAGCTTGAGCAGTTTTCAAGTGATAGAGCGGACACAATTGAAACACAATTTTGTGATGGACTAAGTTCCAAGGAAAATAACTCAAAAAGTATAAATGCCAGAGTTACCATTTGTGCACTCTGCACGTCGTCTCATATTGATTGATATTTATATGAAGTTTCACGAATATAGCTCGAGCGGTTTTCAAGTTATAGAACGGACACGATTGAAACACAATTTTGTAATGGACTAAGTTCCAAGGGAAATAACTCAAAAAGTATAAATGCCAGAGTTACCATTCTTGCACTCTGCACGTCGTCTCATGTTGATTGATATTTATATGAAGTTTCGCGAATATAGCTTGAGCGGTTTTCAAGTTATAGAATGGACATGATTGAAACACAATTTTGTGATGGACTAAGTTCCAAGGAAAATAACTCAAAAAGTATAAATGCCAGAGTTACCGTTCTTGCACTCTGCACGTCGTCTCATGTTGATTGATATTTATATGAAGTTTCGCGAATATAGCTTGAGCGGTTTTCAAGTTATAGAACTTTGTGATAGACAGACGGAGGGACGGACGGACAGACGCCCGTGGAAAAACAATATGTCTCCCGACCCTAAAGGGGGGAGACACAATAAATGGAAAATCCGTGTCTTTATCGATCGAAAGCATTTTAACTCAAAGCGGCGATGCTTTGCACTGTCGTCTATGGAAAAATATAAGGTGTTCCTTTAAATATTTTTAGCAGTGTAGTTTATTCGTTGTCTGCTTAAGGGAGCTGCACCCTTTTGTCTGCTTGATCTCAATAGGCTCATCAAAGTTCTATACACTATTGTTGTGGATGACGTTTAATATTTACAACTGTTGCTTTTTCTAGTTGATTAAATATTTATGTTAATACTTCTTATCTCTCGAGTTACCCATGTCCATCAGTGGCCCTATAACAGAACCAGTTTTATAAGGATGTTTGGGCAAGACCCCGCATCACCCTAGCCGCACGGCTGGCGCTACAATATCAAGCTTCAAATAACTAGGAAAAGTTGTTGAATAGTAACCGGGCGTTCTGAAGGATCAATTAATACTCTGCATGCCGTCGCAATGTCCTAAATATACTGGTCTACTGCCCGTATATAATCAGCTTTGTTTGTTATCATATGACATGGAGGTATGCTACACAGATAATAGGCGTTTAGCCTCTACGTCGGCGTATATTAAGGGAGGCCGTAGGACTGTTTGAGGACCAGCTGTCAGATGGTTTTTATCCCCAATACTTTTGTATATGTTCAGATACTATTTTTTATGCTAAATGGCTTTAAATCTTTTTCTCTGAAGATCTCAGATCCTTGGAAACATCAGGAAATTGTAAAACTGTAAGTATGAGTGTTAACTCTCACTTCAGCCTCTTTGTAAAGTCAAAAACAATATGTGATGTTGGGTATTACCGTATTTAGCTCACGTCGCATTTGGATTTCATGAGCTGATTGCAACTGATATTTTGTAGAATTTAATTAAACAGTAAATGATTACGGAATAAATCACATTGGAAATTTATTAAACAGTAAATGATTACGGAATAAATCACACTGGAAATTTATATGATTTTCAAGGGAAGTAATCGACTCATATTAAATATTCCGTAATTAATATATAATTAATAAACTCAATCTTTCACAGTTTGTGTCCAAATATATTGGACTTTTACCTTTTTTATGTGCACTTTCTATAACTAGTATTATGATGTTCATATGTTCCTGACACTTAGTTTTACAGACCTCTGAAGAATATTGAACTGTCTTTGTGTTTTACAGGCTTGTCTAGAATACAGGCTTGTCTAGAATATTTCACTTTTCAATATTTTGTGGTTTATCTTCAGCATAATTTTAGTAGTCTATCAATCATGGCAAATATTTCAACAACATAGTTGGGAGTTATCACCTGAACATCATCTATAGACGATACTCTCACTTCTTTCGCCAGAATAACCAGTCAAGAAATGGAAAATTCTGCGAAAGTTGTGAATTGTGGATGTCTCACATCACAGATTCATCTGTATGTGAGTTATTTAAAGCGCTGTTCGTCGTGCCAAAATAAGGACATGAATAGAGGAGGCAGTTTCTGGGAGGGCCAAAAGTTGTCTTTATCTGCATACCTCGTCGAGATAAATGAAATTAAATAGGGAAACAAGCGCAAGTACAATGGGGGAAGGGTCAATAGAACAAATAACTGGATTTTCGGTCTTATTCAGCGAGATACTGGAAAAGTCTGTTTATTATCCGTAATGGAAGTGCTGCTGAACTTGTTCCACATAATCAGCTGCCTGGCACAACAATTTCTGACTAGTGGGCTGCATATAATTCTCTGAATACATTGGGAAATGTGCATCTCACAGTCAGTCAGTCAGAATTTTGTTGATCCTGCCACAGGAGCCCACTCAAATTATTGAATCCTTCTGGTCTCACTCCAAGGCCATTTTCAAAGGTATGTGAGGGTCAAAACGTGATCAGCTGCCTGCTCATCCAGAGGAGGTCATGTTTCCTTTCGTATTATGTAATACATCTTTCGTATTATGTCACAAAGACTGCCGTACAAGCCTGTCGGGGTCTTTTTGTACCAAGACATTTATGTACATTATATTTAAGGTATATTGCATACTTAATACGAAACAATTTTACTTGTAATGAGAGGTATGCGACGTAATATCTAATACTGAAGACAAAATTACGGGAGTTAAAAGACATAATACATATTACAAACTACATTGTTAGGATATACAGACGAGAAATAAGACAAAATGGCCTTAATAAGAATCTGGAATAACGCATAATACCTAAGATATATAAGACATAGTATTTAATCTGGATCACATTATACATAAGAGAAGAGATAAGAAATAATGCAAAATGGCCCCGGTAGGCTTATTGCCGGTTGGTCGAGCATCAGACTCAATGTTGTTGTGTTATTGTTTTAACGTCCACGGTAAACAGCCAAGATCATGTTGGGACCGCCAGTTAACCTAACCACACTACGCCTGGGCAGGCTTAGACCTCCTAAGCGGTTAACCAGTACAAAGTGCACATACTTTCACCAGTAACTGAAAACTGCCGTTTTTGAATCAGCGAAAGGGAAAATAAAAGTGGCCGGACCGGGTATCGAACCAAGGACCTCTAGCTTACAATTCAGGCGCCTACCGACTGCGCTACGCGGCCCGGCTCAGACTCAATGACTGACCTGATAAGCTATTTATTTAATTGGTTAGGGTAGGAGCATGCCTTGTCTGTTTATTCAACTGTTGGTTTTCTTTTGCTCCGGTATTCGGTGGTATTGTCTGACATTCCATGGATGTCCAGGGGTCGTTGTTTCTGTCGAGTCTTCATCTTCGTTTCATCTTAGGTCTTATCCGTGATTTGTTTCCTGTGATGATTCAACAATGGGTTAGGACAACCTGATGCGGACCGAACAGAGAACCAATGTTTCGAGCCACTGCAGGAGCAGAGGGCGAGAGTTTGGATCCAGTAAAATAAGTTTAAGACGCCAATGATATATTAACGACCGTCCCAAGGTGGTGCTTCTGGTGTGGTACTTTTTGCTACATGTTATGTCCGCTTGTCTATGGTCTCTAGCATTATGGTCACCTGAATAGCTGCCCGTTTTGCTCTTTTTTGTTGTTTTGTGTTTATTAAATAAAATAGGTAAATTAACTAAACATTCACACATGGTGACGAATGCCCCCGCCATATGCCTCATTAGATGAGCAATGTGTTTAAACATATGCAGAAGACAGACAGACATTAAAATTAAACAATCAGCTGCAATATTCTGATGACAAAGTATTTTCTAAGAAAAGCAACTACGACCTTTACCTGCACCCTAAAATTCTGGATCGCGAACGTGTCCAAGATATTGTCACACTTAACATTTGTGTGAAGTTGTATCAAAATCTGACAATAAATGGAGACGCTAGAGCGATTACAATGTTTTTTTTTTTTGAAAAAAAAAATCAACTGTGACTTTGACCTTAAAAACTGGAATACAAATTTGTCCAAGATATTGTTAAACAACATTTGTGTGAAGTTATATCAAGCTCAGACCATAAATAAAAGAGCTAGAGAGATTTTTCTGAAAATCGCAACTGTGACATTGACATCGATCCTATAACCTGAAACGCAAACTCGTGCGAGGTATTGTCAGGCCCAAAGCAACTGTGTTGTATCATAATCGATTGATAGATGCGACAAGACCAGCACAATCTAACCTCCTATCCTATGCTAAACATGCATGCCCAAACTGTCTAAATCAACAAAGGAGGCATAACACTAGTTGAAGTTCTGTTTCAAGAGTCTAGCTTGAATACTTTAGGAAGAGTTGCAGAGACAAGAAAGAACAGCGCCATGTAACCTCCTATGCTGCATACTGCACCAAAATGTCTTATTAAAAGGGATATAATTCTGCATCAACAAGTTGAATTATTCTTGCTTATATACAGTAGGGGGAGTTGTGAAGCCAACAACAGTATTGTTGTAACATAAAGCACAGAAGTATGGTAAAAATATGCGAGGAGTAGTGGAGACATTAACTCTATGGTCAAATGTGTACGTAACTTAAGGGGGCATAATTCTGCAATAATGACCAGGATCGAAATTCCGTTTCCTTCACATGCTCAATACATGTGTGAACTGTGTTGCGAGTTTCAGATCCCTCCATCAAATACTGTAGGAGGAGACGAAGCGAAGACATGAACAATACTACAAAATGTGGCGGATGTACGCAAAAGTGCAAAACCATTTACCCCTACCCACTCCTTGGCGGGGGCATAAAAAGAAGATGCTGCGTTTTTTATTTAGAGTAGCTGCATGACCATCTGTTTGGGAAAGAGTTGTACATTCGGTTTACCGTATGTGTGTGTGTGCGTGCTTCTTTTCCATTTGGTTTTGATGGCGGGATATAACATTTTATCATTGCCTATTTTTTAACTTTCCGTACCCACACAAGGGAATGTCAAATATAAATTGTTATGACGGTGTATATATATGCGAGGGTATTCTGTGCAAGCCTGTGTTTTTTGACGAGTTTCAACGCATGCCAGCGCACAGTCGACTTGGTGTTGAAAAGACATTTTATTTGTAATACGAAGTCATACTTTTATTTTCATTCTCAGTTTCTTTTTCTCGAGAGACCGTGGAGCTAGTCCTCGCTCACTTTGACAGGCCGTCGCATCATGATAATGTGTTTGTACATCTCTGGCCTCCATATAGTAGCTGGACCATGTTGCATCTTGCACTTATACGGCGAGCCAATACGGATGACATGGAAGGAACGTCTTCTCTTAGATTTTCCTTTACATGGTTTCTTGCCTACGCTATTCTTACTCTTCTAATGCTACAGAATTGGGAGGTGGAGACGTGTTTTCTTCGTTGAGCCAGCAGCGACGTCAGTCTTTGGCGCCACTGGTAAAAAAAAATAAATTATAAAATCGTTCGAGTAAGAAAATGAGTTGCCCATTGCACTTATATAACATTAATGAATCCAAAATTTCGACGGTAGTTCATGTGACCTGGCCTACTGTGAATGATTCTGGGCACAACTCGATGGCTTTTTGGTTGGTTGGTTTGTTTAACGGCCCTTTGAGACAGTATTTCAGTCTATATCGGGCCGTCTTCCAGAGAGGAAAAACAGAGAGAAATACTATAGGAGAGAAAATGTCCAAACAACTCTCATCCGAGGAAAAACAGAGAGAAATACTATAGGAGAGAAAATGTCCAAACAACTCTCATCCGCACCTCTGCAAGTACAACTCAATGACCTTTCTATAGACATCGGCGACATTTACCCGGTGTTGTTGTGTTATTGTTTAACGTCCATGGTAAACAGCTAGGGTCATGTCGGGACGGTCAGTTAACCCTTATCACACTATTCCTGGGGAGGCTTACACCTCCTAAGCGGTTAACCAGTACTAAGTGCACTTACTTTCACTAGTAGCTGACAACTGCCCTTCTCCTTCTTGAATCAGCGGAAGGGGAAAGGAAAATAAGAGGCCGGACCGGGTTTCGAGCCCAGGATCTATGGGTTCTAAGTCAGACGCGCTACCGACTGCGCTTTACCCAATGTAGTAGGATGCACTAATGCTATTTCCTATTGCATATACCGCCAAGGCAATAACATGTATCGCATTCACTTCAGAGGCGATCGTCACAAACAGTTATTTTATAGACATTTATTTGAATCTGCAACAAGTTGAAGCAGGGTTTCATAGCCATCTCTCTGGTGCGTGATCCAATTAAATGTCACCGACAAGCGCTGAAAATATTCTTGATTTTTTTTTTGCTTGTCTAATGTGTTTGTCCTTCTCATCACCTAATTATCACTAAATATACTCGGGCCCAGTTAGGAAGGCAACCTAGACATATGAGACGTAGTAACATCCGAGTAAACAGGGTCATTTGGTATCACCGTGTCTATAAGGAACATGTGATTCATATCATAAAACATCTTTGTAATTGGCCCGTCGTTAAAGCATCGGAGGCAGTATAATGCTGGTATAATTTGTCTGCGTTTTCTTTTTTTTCTAGAAGGACTGATTTGTTCTTTCGTCGGTTGGTTGGTTGATTGATTTGATGATTAACGTCCACGGTAAACAACTATGGTCATGTCGGGACGGTCATTTAACCAAACCACACTATTTCTGGGCAACTCTCCTAAGCGGTTAACCAGTACTAAGTGCACATACTTTCGCCAGTAACTTACAATTGCCCTTCTTGAATCAGCGGAAGAAGAAACGAAAGTATGTGGCCAGACCGGGTTTCGAACCCAGGACCTCTGACTTACGAGTCAGGTGCCCTACCGATTGCGGTACGCGGCCCGACTTTGGTTTAACATCCCTCTGAGACAGCATTTCAGTGTATTCGGACGGTTTCCTAGACAGAAAGAATAGAGAAATGTCAGGCGAGGAAAAAATATCAAAGATGCTCGAAATGACCTATATTCTAACATGGATAGGTTACACTCAACGGCGGCAATGCGGCTACATGTTGTTATGTTCGGTCAGAGCTAAGTCCAAATAGGACCTGTTTTACAGAAAACACATGCCTTCACATCAACCACCAAGAAGTAAATGAAGATTATATGCACAAACATTATAATTTGACTCTTACCTGTGTTGGCACCTAGGAAGACACTTTAAATGGAATGCCTTGGAATAGCAGTATAAGCTCCGAATAGTTAGATCCTTTGGAAGCAAGGAATACACCAAAGAAATGAAAATAGCAGACTCGATTTAATTGAGTCTATTCATGATCAGTAATGAGATGTCCAACAAGGGCCACGCCCCATAGCATCGGCATAAATAGAATTGTATTTTCTCAATGACGTTAAATTAACTCAATGATCCCAATGCGTCAGAAAATATAATCTGCACTATGATGATGTACAGGCAGACGTTACAACACAATACCAGATATACCTCAGAGTCTATTTCATCTGTCCAATTTTACATTGTCATAGTGTCCACAATACCGGTACCTATCGACAGATGCTTTATGTACTGACACTTGATTGGCAACGCACTATGAAATCTGGCATGCATTCAAACTATTCAACAGTTCTAATTCCAAATTTCTACATGCAACTGACGGAATGCGTGTGATATAGGACTAAATTTCTTCTTTTGCAGTAAGCTTTAGGTTCATGATTCATTCTTTTACACAGTTTTCCGAGAGAGGGATACGGCAATCCGTTTTACTATTTATTATGCATAGTAGATATCTGATATAGCATCAGAGATATTTGGTATAGAATAGGATATAAGATATTTAATTCTACATATAATATATATGATTTCTACAGTAACCTATATGCCAACAGAAAAGGCTGTTAAACGTGCTTGCGTAAGTATCATGTAATCTCAAGAATTTTGTGTTTCTCATTTCCGAATTAAGGTAGGACTCGGTGTAATGGGGGGGTTATGGATATGTTCCTTTGCACTCCTGGAACTTATCACGCTTGAGAACTTAAACCATCCGCTCCTTGGAAATGTCACGCTTGAGAGCTTACACCATCTCGACACTAATGAGTCGCATTTTTTTCAATTAATCATCCGAGGTAGAACTGCCATGGAAACTAGATTTAAATAAAAAAAAAAGATATACCCTCACTTCCCTTACCAGCACCTAAATGCTATTGGTAGAAATAGGCTTTCAAGGAGTAAAAGACTAAAACAGGACGATTTCCCATAGATTTTGTTGAAAACAATACCACTACTTAGTCAGATTTTTTTTCTACACCGACCAGTCTCGGGACGGATTTCCATCACGCATATTTGTTATGCACAGGCCCTTTGTCATTTTTCCAACTGTTGAACCGTTTGACTGAAAGAGCTGAAATTTGGTATGCCATCAGTATTTGATAAATTGATCATTCTGATTATTGTTAGGATGTGCTAAAATTGATTAGTGACAGAGTTATTCCCCATTCATAGATAATAGACATTCACTTAAAGGTAAAAGAATAACTCCAGAATTATTCATATCAATGGGCTAAATTTTCATAAATGCATTGTTCATTTTTCATCAGATTCATATTAGTAGAATAATGACCCTTGTTATTGGGTGTACAGTCTAGATGTTTTGGGCAATCTGTAAGGGCATAACTTTTCAGTAACCTTATTTTACGCATATATGCCCCTTCTAAACTTAAGTAGTTTACAACTTATTAGTAGAATAATGACCCTTGTTATTGGGTGTACAGTCTTGATGTTTTGGGCAATCTGTAAGGGCATAACTTTTCAGTAACCTTATTTTACGCATATATGCCCCTTCTAAACTTAAGTAGTTTACAACTTCATTGAGGCCCAGTAGTTGGGTATATGTCTTTGCTTATGATTCAGTTATTACTGACATGATGGTTTACAATTTTTACTACAAGATGTCACTACATGTCCGAAGGGTGAAACGTGATGGAGAGCCATAACGTTGGTTTCTTCTGGTGTTATGGCCAACCATAACAAAGGCAAAAACCCCAAGCACTTTCTGTCGAGTAACTGGTGCAAAACCTTGGGGAACTCGTACAGTTAGCATTCGTTACAAAACAAGCAAGCATTGTAGACAATTTTCATTGTAACCATTTATGAAAAAATAGAAAGTAAACTTGTATTTTTCTTGGAAATAAATCGAGTCAAATACACAGCAATATTTGCCTAATTTTGACCATAATTCTACAGAAATAACCAAATTTCAGACTGTTTATACTGAGAATAGTTAAGGGCTGTACCAAATATTAATTTTAAATGTAGACTGCCAGTGCGTTAAATTGCCATTTTGGTGAGTTTGACTGAAAAATGTAAGAGGTATGGCTGACCATCACAAATGTGCGTGATGGAAAAACCGCAAGTCCCGAGACTGCCGATGGGGTCAGTTGTCCATTTGTCCGGCGTTTACAGAAACATTTGTGTGTGAGTTACAGAAACATTAAAGCAAAACAGAGGCTTGCCTTTCTTGTACACCTCTTGAAAATAAGTTGATTAAGCATGCCTATAGGAAGCAAAAATTCCATTTAATATATATAAATCAAGGGTTTCCTTCCCTCAAAAATAAATATAAGAGATGGAACTGTCAGAAACAAGCTCTCTTGCGATCAATGAGAGAAAATATACGGAAGATCATCTCGGTAAGCAAAAGGCTTCAAAGCACTGAGGTTGCGAGTTTCACTCCGATGAGCTCAGGGGGATGTCTTGTGGAATACAAAAATGTCAATACGACATAAGACACAGGAAATTTTCCTTGTTTGATCGCAAGAGCAGTTACCTTCGGCCTGAGTGACAGAAATTTTCCTTGTCTGGTCGCTACAGATGTTATCTTCGGTTGATTGATTGATTGTTTTGGGTTTAACGGCCCTTTGAGACAGTATTTCAGTCTATATCGGGCCGTCTCCCAGAGAGGCAGAAAGAGGAAAAATAATAGACGAGAGAAAAAAGTGTCCAAACAACCCCCATCCGTACCTACTGCAAGCACAGTAGGCCCTTGCCCTATAATGGTCCAAATCAGTAGGACGCCCCAGCACTGGCAGTTACACACAGCACCACCCGACCACCCCCTGTTATCTTCGGCCTGTTTGGGATTGAGAAAGAATGATCAGATTGATTTCGACTTGCTTGGAAAAAGGAGCAATCCGTTTGAAAATGGCGGAAAAGGAACCAAGAGAATTGATAAAATAGGAAGCTGAAATCAACACTTGTATTTTGGAACTTCAGTATAAGAAAGAATTGCGATATTTACATCTTTGTGAACATATCCACGTTTCGATTCAGAACCCATACAACTGTGTAGATATATCAGACAGTTCTGGACGATACCTCATACGAAAAAATAAACCTCACGAAAACTGGAATTGCCTTCAAAGTCTCGGAGTTCTGGTGTCTCATGAAACTGTTTAAACAACTGTTTTGCTGAGAATATGAAGTTTCAAAAATTATTATCAGTGAATAAGTTGTATGCACCATAAAACGTTCGAGCATTCATATCCTGTTACGTATCTTAGGTATTGTTTTATTTTCAATGCCGTGACAAAATTACATTTAAATCTCTTTGGAACATTTTCCAAGTCTGTGTTTCAATCAGCATACAGAACTAACAACCAAAATAGTTATATGACAAAATTCCGTCCCAATCTCTTTGGAACGTGTTCCAATTCTGTGTTTCAATCAGCATACAGAACTAACAACCAAAATAGTTATATGGAAAGAGGAAACTCCGAAAACAAACCACAAAATTATGGGTAAACGATAGCCAAAAAATCAGTTCTCTTCCCCAACCTTACGATACTGTTAAGTATCCTCTCTCTTCCCCAATTTACGATACTCTTTAGTATCATTATTATTGTAAATGAATAGAATTCAACGCCTCTGCGGCTTATCTTGGCAGATCATTTAGGGCTGACACATGGTGCCCAGAATTGGAAATTAGAATTATTGTTTTCTATTCTCTTTGTTGTTCTTCGGGTTAGTCGTATCGGATGTTGGTCCCCAGGGTCAACAGCCACTAGAGCATCATATCCACCCTGGGGTTTTCTATTCTCTCAAGATCAGATCGAGTTAAGCGCTTGGTTAACCGTTATGTGACTTCATGAATAATGTGACGTATGTATCTTTTTTAAAAAAAATGGATTTCTCAAAAGCTAACCAACTTTATCTTAGGGCATGGAGGGATTATTTGAATAAAATTGGAAATCAGAATTATTGTTTTCTATTCTCTTTGTTGTTCTTCGGGTTAGTCGTATCGGATGTTGGTCCCCAGGGTCAACAGCCACTAGAGCATCATATCCACCCTGGGGTTTTCTATTCTCTCAAGATCAGATCGAGTTAAGCGCTTGGTTAACCGTTATGTGACTTCATGAATAATGTGACGTAAGTATCTTTTAAAAAAAATGATTTCTCAAAAACTAACCAACTTTATCTTAGGGCATGGAGGGATTATTTGAATTATGGTATGGTATCTTGAAAGTAAAATTTGACGAGTGTATAAGGTACCGGGTTATCCCTGAGTCTCTACTCAGTTAATGTCTACTCAGGGACATCCTATTAGTGTCTGCAATATTTCTAACGGAGAGGGCCTGGGATGAATTAACATCACAGGCACAGCAGTTCTTAGAGGAAAGTAAAAAGTATGCAAAGACCAGGAACTGAAACAATCAAAATCCAAATCCAGCCCTCAAACCATAGTTGGAAACAACTAAGATTACAAATAATCAAGATACAGAGAACATATGGCCAACCGAGTGAGCAGCTTGTTCCCAAAAGGTGGCCACTCGGCAACCCAAACCGAACCAAAAATAATAAGAACATACATAAGGTAAAACATCACAGAAACTCTGACACCAAAAACAGGCAACAGAGAACCACAACAGAACTACCGCCTTGGAACGGTCAGTAATGAATTACTGGGGGGCTTAAATCGATTTTACATATTACTCGGGAACTGCTGTTCCACATTTTCATGTGTCTGTCATTTGCAGACCATAAAAAGCGTGGTCTTCTCTTATAATTTTCATAATTCATCCCACGAAAACTGGAATTGCTTTAAAAGTCTCGGAGTTCTGGTGTCTCGTGAAGCTGTTGAAACAACTGTTTTGTTAAGAATATGAAGTAACAAGTAAATTCAGTGAATTTATATCCCCCGCCGAAATGGCTGATTTGTTTATGGCTTATTTTCGGTTTCATAAAATTTTGTTCACTGGTTACTTAGTTATGACTGAAGCTTATAAATCAAGGGGCAATAACCCATGTATAAGTGAGGCCATTCTAAACAACTTGCTTCAGCATCATCTCGCTTTGATGATATATATTTGTATCAAGTTAAACGAAATTTTGTTCATTTGCAATTTAGTTAAGGCTTATTTGTGTATTTTAAATCAAAGCAAGGACAGTAACTCATGCATTACTGATGTCCTCATGACAAAACTTGACGTTAACTGTCATGTTATGATGATACATAATTGTTTTAAGTTTCGTGAAATTCCGTTCACTGGTTTTTTAGTCATGACTCAGTTTGTCTATTTTCTAGCAATTCAAGGGCATAACTCATGCATTATTGAAGCAAGTCCAACAAAACTTAATATGCATTAGCCTGTTATAATAATACATATTTAGAATAAGTTTCATAGAATTCCATTCTTTGGTTACTTAGTAATGGCTAAATTTGTTGATTTTAAATTGATTCAAGAGTAATAACTCATCCACTACTGATGTCATTCTGACAAAACTTTATGTGCACACCTGTTTAATAGTGATAAACATTTATTTTAAGTTTCATGAAATTATGATTATTGGTTACTCAGTTATGGCTCATTTTATCATTTTGAAGGAATTCAAGGGCAATAACTCGGGTACTACAGAAGCCAGTGGACGAAACTTCATGTGCATTAGCGCCTTATAGTGATATACATTTATTATATGTTTCATGAAATTCTGATAATTGGTTACTTAGTTATGGCTCATTTTATCCTTTTGAAAGCAATTCAAGGGCAATAACTCAGGCATTACTAAAGCCAGTGTGACGAAACTTCATGTGCAATAGCGCTTTATAGTGACATACATTTATTATAATTTTCATGAAATTCTGATAATTGGTTACTTAGTTATGGCTCATTGCAATTCAAAGGCAATAACTCATGCACTACTTAAGCCAGTGTGACGAAACTTCACGTGCATAAGCGCCTTAGAGTGAAATACATTTATTATAAGTTTCATGAAATTCCGTTCAATGGTTACTTAGTAATGGCTCCGGGCGGACGGAAGGACGGACGGATATGGAGAAAACTATATCCCTCCGCCTTCGGGGGGGATAAACAAAAATTATTATCAGTCAATGAGTTGTATGCACCATAAAATGTTCAATCATTTATATGCTGTTACGTGTTTTCGAAAATAAAATATATTAGAAAAACACAATCTTACGTATTGTTTTATTTTCAATCCCTTGACAAAATTCCGTCCCAATCTCTTTGGAACGTGTTCCAAGTCTGTGTTTCAATCAGCATACAGTACTTACATATGGAAAGAGGAAGAGACAACCCCTTCGAACAGGAACCACAAAATTGCGAGTAAATGACAGCAGAAAAATCAGCTTTCTTTCCCCAACCTTACGATACTGTTAAGTGTCCTCTCTCTTCCCCAGTTTACGACACTCTTTAGTATCCTTGTTGTAAGTGAATAGAATTCAACGCCTCTGTGACTTGTCTCGGCAGATTATTTAGACTGACATGACACATGGTGCCCAGAATTGGAAATCAGATTTATTCTGTTCTATTCTCTCAAGATCAGATCGAGTTAAGAGCTTGGTTAACCGTAATGTGATGTCATGTATACTGTGACGTAAATATCTTTTTTAAACATGGATTTCTCTCAGGCAAACAACTTGTACTTTTGGCGAAGTGGAACGATTGTTTTGAATGAAGGCATATTATATCAAAGTTTTGAAGAGTGTTTAAGGTACCGAGTGGCCCTGAGTTTCCACTCATGGACACCCTATTAGTGTTTTTGATATCCTTGTTGGGGAGGGCCCGGGATGATAAAACATCCCAGGGACAGCACATTTTTGGAGGTAAATATACCTCCGGAACTGCCGTTCCATATTTTTATGTGTCAGCCATGTGCAGACCATATAAAATGTGGACCTCTCTGACCATTTTAATCCTTCCCACTATTAAAATATAGTGGGAAGGATTGAGACTGTATGTTTTCCTCCGTTAACATTTTCTATAGAGTGGATAGGGGCAAAAACTGTTTATATTTCAATCATCAGCACTATCGCCTGACACCACTCCAGCAAGCTTCAGGCTAGCTCATAAAAGAGACCCGAGAAATGGTATTATTCTTAGAGAAAACCATGTACCATCAACACTGCATGCGTTTTCTTTTACCACTTCTCAACTCAAGATTGTTTTTCTTTTTTTGTGTGTGTGTGCGTGTGTGTTTTTTCATATTGATTGTTTTGGGTTTAACGACCCTATGAGACAGTATTTCAGTCAATCTCGGGAAGTCTCCCAGAGAAAGAAAAGAAAAGATAGACGAGAGAAAAATATCCAAACAACCCCCACCCGCACCTACTGCGAACACAGTGGGGCCATTCCTTACAATGTTCCAAATTAGTAGGACGCCTCGGCACTGGAAGTTATAAGCCGCACCATCCGACCGCCCCCACAACTCAAGAACAGGTACTTTAGTCTTGCTTGCTTGCTTCAATGGGTGTCAGTGCATAAAATAATGAGTTTGCCTCCCTATGGACAAATTCTTTCCATTACAATAAGACACCATTTTAAAGAATATATTGTCCAGGAAGGTGAACAGGATGTTATGAAAGCTTTTTTTTTTATAAAAAAAATTGTTAAAATATGGATGTGTAGTCATTCACCTTAAAATGAGGTATTAGGAGATGATGATGAGCTATGCAGAGATACTCTGAACAAATTCCATGTAATAATTTTTGCCATTTGCAAAATTTTACCAAGAACAAATTCCATGAAATAATTTTGGCCCTTTGCAAAATTTTACCAAGATTAAGGAAGGTCAGCGTTTGATCAGTCTTCATCTTCCTCCTGAATGTCCTTGGGTCCATGCCCGGATGTTATAAAACTTGAGTACATAAAATATGGATGTGTAGTCATTCACTTTAAAAATGAGGTATTAGGAGATGATGAGCTATGCAGAGATACTCTTAACAAATTCCATGTAATAATTTTGGCCATTTGCAAAATTTTACCAAGAACAAATTCCATGTTATAATTTTGGCCCTTTGCAAAATTTTACCAAGATTAAGGAAGGTCAGCGTTTGATCAGTCTTCATCTTCCTCCTGAATGTCCTTGGGTCCATGCCCGGATGTTATAAAACTTGAGTACATTCTCAAACTCAATATAAAGCACACTGATTGGCTGCTTCATGCTCAGAAGCATTCAATCAGTGCTTTAGTTTGAGTTTGAGGTATTCTAACGCTGAGCTATCCATAGAGCATACAGCAAAGACTCTGGCTGTGGAGGCTGATTTGAGTCTTTGCTATACACATGTATCTTGGGTAGGAAGTGGAGCATCTTTGTTCATATTCCTTTATGCATAGCATAGCCAGGAATGGTGGTACTACAGGACCTTAAGCGGTATCTATGATTAAAAAAATATCATGTTATAGCATATCAGTATGGACATAAAACAAGGTATATGTTCGCAATCACTAATGAATCGAGAGAATTGTTAATATCTTTTGATGGTGGGCGAGTGAACTTGGGATTAAAAGTCCCACCAAGACGGCCATACGGAGACGAACCCTCGGTTAAGTCTGATCTTATAGACCAAATCTACAGTCTCCAAGTATGCAACGCAAACCGTTTGAGTAATCTACAGCTGATTTCTTGGCAACATTTTCAAATGATAATATGGCATGCGGTAATGCGGTAAGAAATCTGAAATACTATGATTGATTGATAGGGGTTTTAGCCCTTTGAGACAGTATTTCAGTCAATATCGGATCGTCTCCCAGAGAGCGGAGAAAGAAGAGAAACTTTTTACAAAACTTTTTACAAAAACAGATGTCCCCCACCTGCCCTTTCCCAGCAGTATAATTTTCCCTAAATGCTGTCAAGTTAAGACCTCCCGTGACCTTGAAAAAGGGTCAAGGTCACCAAAATTTAAACACTTCTTTTCCATCTCCCAGTGATGTATCTGTGACAGTTTGGTTCAAATCCATCTATCCATTCAGGAAATATGGTGCAGACAAGGCATTTTTCAACACTCTTTGACGGCCTGTGACCATGAAAATGGGGCCAAGGTCACCAAAATCCAATCACTTCTATGCCATCTCCCAGTAATATATCTGTACAAGTTCGGTTAAAATCCATCTATCCATTCAGAAGATATAGTGCAAACAAGGCATTTTTAAACACTCTTTGACCTTCAATGACCTTGAAAAAAAGTGTCACCACAATCTAATCAGTTCTTTGCCATAGCTTAGTAATGAATCTGTGGCAGTTTGGTTCAATTCCATCCATCCACCCAGGAAATAAGTAATTCCTTCAGGCGATATTGTGCAGGTAAGGCATTTTTCAACTCTCTTTGACCTCCTGTGACCTTGAAAATGGGGTCAAGGTCACCAAAATCTTATCAGTTCTTTGCCATCTCCCAATGATATTTATGTGCCAGTTTAGTAAAAACCCATTATTTCCTTCAGGACATTCGGTGCAGACAAGCTATTTTTAATCCTTCTTTGACCTCCTGTGACCTATAAAATAAGGTAGATGTCACCAAAACCTAATCAGTTCCCCCCTCCCAGTAATGTAACTGTGCCAGTTTGGTCAAAATCCATGCATCCCTTCAGGAGATACGAGTGCAGACAAGAAGCTACGCCGACGCCGACGGGATCCACAGCAAACCCCCCCCCCCCCCCCCCCCCCCCATGGTGGGGGTACATAATGATAGACGAGAGAAAAAATATCCAAACAACCCGCATCTACTGCAAGCACAGTAGGCCCTTGCACTTCAATGTTCCAAATCAGTAGGACGCCCCGGCACTGGAAGTTATACACAGCACCATCGCAACACCCAACCACCCCCATGAAATACGATATAAAAAAACGTACCTTTTCCGGATTTCAATTCCTGTGATACGTTGTGTTATTGTTTAACGTCCACGGTATCCAGCTATGGTCATGTCGGGACGGTTAGTTACAGCTATGGTCATGTCGGGACGGTTAGTCACCCTAATCACACTATTCCTGGACAGGCTTAGACCTCCTAAGCGGTTTACCAGTACCAAGTGCACTTACTTTCACCAGTAACTGACAACTGCCCTTCTTGAATCAGCGGAAGGAGAAATGAAAGTGGCCGGGACCGGAGAAATGAAAGTGAATCGAACCCAGGACTTCTGGCGTACAAGTCAGACGCCCTACCAACTGCGCTACGCGGCCCGGCAATGCCTGTGATATGTTATAACTATTGTATGAAGAAATATAGGCATAACAACGTCATTTTAAATAAATGAGCCAGGAGCATACAAAGGTTTGTATTCATATATTTAAAAGGTTTAAAAACGCATTGTTTAAAGCCTATTTCAACTCATCATAATTGATGAAATTTTATTTTGAACGCGCATTGTTTATAGCTCATTACGACTCATCAGTATTGAAGAAATTACATTTACTATAAACAAACACAATATATAGGGGCCACTTGTTTCTCGAAATTTTGCTGGTGGTTAGCCGGTAGCTTCACATTTTTAGGCTAGCCGAACCGGTAAACCGGTGTTTGCTGCTTTTAATTGATAGGCTTGACGGTTAAAACATGGTGACCAGGGTCCATAGAAATACCGGAACGCACCAAAACACCTAGACTGGGTTGTCTGCCCCTGACAAAATAGAGAGACTGGTAACGCCTACCGCCATTGCTGACGTTTAATACCTATTTATAGCTCACAGCGCTCGGAAATACACTTAAGCTTGTTGAGTCCTGGATGAGTCACTTCCCAAAACATGTAATTTGCTTCAGCGTGTATTTGAATACTCATTTGAAGTAAGATGTGACTACTATTATTACTGATATTTTTCCCATGAATAAAATCAGCATTGAATCAACATCAAATGTTTCACGCATGCGCAAAGCTAAAAATAGGAAACCCTACTCAAGATGGTCGTACTCTTTACCTGTCTTTGAACTCTTTGAATGTGTTTGGGCGCGGTATACGTTTCAGTGCCCAAATTATACCCATAGATTACACATGATAGAGCATCCATACTGAGGAATTTTATTGACAAGTATATTCTGCAGAAGGTCTTGTTCCTCACTATGATAAAGAATGGGCAAAACTAAAGTCTGGGAGAAAAGAAATTAAAAATCAAATCATTATGTGCTTTTAATGCACTTTTGATATTGTTGTTGCAACCCCTAAAGTTTTTAAACTGGCAAACCTTTCCGTCTGTTAATGGTGTGCATACTATCTTCAATGTCATGCAATCGTAGGGGATCGGTAATGGCATGTTTGTCTTTTTCAAAACTGTTTCTGACAAGAAGGTCCTTATTTCAAAAAGAAGTGTTTAGCAGTACCAGTAAGTAAAGGTATGTTGAATTGTTTCTGTTTAAAATCTGAGTTGTGAAAACCAAACTTTATTTTTCTATTGCAGTTATGTCACCAGGTTCAGTTGTTACAATGTTGATATAAAATTTAAGCTCTGAAATTTGGAACTCTATAGAAATTTGTAATTTACTGCCTATGGGGTAGAATAACTTAGAATATGGCAGTCATTGCAACAAAACTTGACATGCTGTCTAAAATTATTACCACCATCTTAGGACGGATTGATTGCTGATCGATAGTTTTTGTTTTATGGTGTCAACAGTAACTTAAGAAACCCATATTTGCATAGGATTTGAATTCAAAGTTTTAAATAGGGCTCTGAAACAAATACCGCGCTTGAAGAATAGTCGGAAATAGGTAGTCTCATCAAATACGCACCCCAGACTTTAATTATGTACAATATTTTACAATATTTACGAGAACAACAGAAGAAAAGTGCGAACTATTATAGAGGACTTAAAATATGGTTTTGGACCAGCCTTGCTGCCTATAAATTAAAGAAATTGATTTTTATCTTACGGGCTCTGAAACTGATGTCGCTGGGATATGTGGTTTATACTTAATATCATTATCTGTCATTATTAAATGAATAATAAATTAGGTTTTGAATTTGATACTCTCACTTTTAATCTCAAAATAATCTCGTTTAACAAATGAAAGACACAGAGTGGAAATATCAACTTGGAACTAGTATACAGGTTGACGCTAAACTGGCATACATCATCTATTTGAGATCCTCCGCTTTAAACTCAGAGTTAGCAGGTTGAGAAGGTCTACCGGTAATATGCTCGATGAGCTTGAGTGGCCATCCCTTGAGGTTCGTTGGGACCAGACCTTCAAGATACACTCCAGTGCCGTGAATCATGACAAGGATAAATGTGTAACCCACAGATACATGACTGATGCAAAGGACTTCTATGCTTAAGGCGTGAATTTTCCCCATAATTAAAAAGCTATACGGATCGCCGACTTCTGCTTTGCATTTATGACTATGACATGTAACTTGCATGACAAAATGAATTTTCAACTGTTTGCGTCTATGTAAAGTTCGTTAAACATACGTTGACGTTGACGTCATTGTTGAGATAAATTGTAAATTATCCTAAAACTGATCGTTGAAATGATGATTTATTGTATACATTTCACCCTTTTTTGACTTACATTACTTACATGACAGACTACACTGGATAGTTTCGACTATATGTATGTGACCTTGACCTCATTTCAAGGTCATGGTACACAATATAATTCTTGAGGATCACAGTGCTACTGTTGACCATTCTTCTTCTTTGGCTTACTGAGTATCGTTCCCCCCCTCCCCCCCCCCCCGTGACCCAGCTTCCCACTCATATATATTACGTACTTGCATCGCATAAGTCTGCTGCATGAAGGAAATGCTGGGTCGCGGGGGGGGGGGGGGGAGTACTTGTACTTTAATTATAGTGAAGCGTTCTATTTTGGCCGTTTTGACCGGAAGTGTAACTATGGTTTTGCATGTTTAAATGCCAGTCTGGCGTAACAAGAAGAAATTATTGTTTTGTATTGTGATATGCGTGTATTTAGCATGCATTTATGACAAAAATGTATGGAATGAATGACTGGTTTCAATACTTTTATTACCTCAAAAGGTGAGGTATGCGAAAACCTTGAATTTAGGGTAGTATAGGTAGGGTAAGAATGGATTATCTCCCCGTGTCTTTGGGTCTGAATCACAAATGATCTGATTTCATACGGTTTACATATTTGTCGAAGCTCTGCTAAGAAAAATGTGCACACTTTATACTTTTGAAAATTCGGACCTGTCGCGCCGGTCTAATGGGGAAAATCCTCGCCTTAATCGTAGAAGTCCTTACAGCACCAAACAGTCCTGAAAGAACCACTCTTTTTCACAACAGTTTATTTTCTGCTATCCAAGGTAACACCGGTAACAATATTGAATTAGGCTAAGGGGCTATGGGTACGTATTGGGTTGTGGTTTATTTTCTGTTGCCCATAATAACACAGGTAAAATGGGTACCACTACTGAATACGGGTCAGGGGTTTGGGTAAATATTAGGGTTAGGGTTTATTTTCTGTTACTCATGGTAACATGGGTAATATTTCTGGATTAGGATTAGGGTTAGTATTAGGGTTACGTTTGGATTAGGGTTTGTATTGTGTACCACGTGTGTTCCTGTTACTCAGATATGGTACTCTTATTCTATATGATCAACCTCTGCCACATGATACCCTGCATTTACATCATGTTTGTCTTTTTTCCGTAAACCAAGGTAACACAGGTAACAGGGTAACGCTATAGTACTAGAATAAGGGCTAGGTCAAGTTTAGAGTTTTGTTACCTGTGTTATCCTGTTTATACTATAATATGATACTTATGCTACAACTAACTCCAACCAAATTATTACCTTATGTTACCCAAGTTACCCAAATAGTATGACCAGAATTTGCAATTACGAATCTTCCCATTTTTACCCATCGTTACCTATGTTACCCTGTTACCCAACCACGGTCATTGAAAATATGCATTTTAATTAAAAGGGTTGTATCTTTCTAAAAGAGGTGCAGTGTTACCTGTTGTTAACATTGTTACCCCAAAAAAGTGTATATTTTATAGCTAACAACTACCTGCAATGTATACTCTGATCCAAATGAAATGTCAGGGCGGAGTTATCTTTGTACCTTCCCCTGGACTTTTCTATTTCACAAAAAGGGGCACAGGACAAACATGCTGCTCACTCACCGGTAACAAAAATTGTTTAGCTGTAACAAAACTTGCAAATACAATGTTAAGTTATGCAACAACTGGACAACAATAAACGCACGTGGCTAGCCATATTACCTGTCTTTGTACAATCGATCAAAAAGGGACGGATTGATGACTTGCTATTTTACGTATTTTTCAGCAGTATTTCAGTCATATCATGACGATGGGAGGGTGGTAATGTAAGACCCTGTGCAATGGAACCCGATTGACGATTGAGAACGCTTCCGGGAATCGAGCTCGGGACCGCAAGGTCAGCAGGCCGGCACTTCACCCACGACTGATCAGATACACAGGCTGATCTTATTATTCCTTTTCGCACATTCACAATTTAATTCACCAGATCGACTGCGAGGATGCACAGATTGACCTGGGTCCTGTTTGTTCACACTTTCAATAAGTTTCGCTTTTTCAGTAATGAAATAAAGAACACTGCGTTCTGGTTTGCCATATACATAGATAGGGATGAAATGAATGCACAGGCTTATCTGAGTCTTTGCTATTCGCACATGATATCTTAGTACATGTACAGCCCAACTCCTGATCTTCATGTATGATTATATGGCCTGTCATCTTCGCAAGCCAAGTGTACTAAGTCCACTTTGTTCCTTACGTAATAACAAAATAAGAAGCAAAGTGGACTTAGCAGCCTTTACTTGCGAAGTTTACAGCCTGTATGACCAAATTCACTTTGTATATTCCTTATGATCAAAATATCTTGTGAACGGAGACGACAGCATGTCCTCGTGATCCAAATATTTTCTTTTCGAATGTACAAGCTTGTGTTTTTTTCTGCCCGTTTCAAGTGATAAAAAAGGCCCAACAATGTGTTATGTCTGAATCCATCAAAAGTACAAAATAGGAAAGAAGCTAATTATTATACAGGGAGGATGCACAGGCTGATCTGATGCTTCACTTTTACACCGATCATCTACACATTGTATAAAAAGCATTATTTTAGCATGGCTTATTGCAGTTGCGGTAAAACATCCAATGGGCAAACCCGCTGAAAGAGCGTATTAATGTCAATGTTGACACGATGTTACTTTTAGATTTAGAGTGCATCACCGTTGATACGACGTTTTTTAACATTGCCCTTGGCAGTTTGCACCCTAAAATTTAAGCGTTCCAATATTCGTGAAATGTTTCATTGTACGAGCCAAGAGATATTCGCGTATATAAGCGTAAATAAATTGTCGCGAGTATTTATATGTAGGGTATGTCCGACTTAGGCACTATGCTGACTTTTATTTTAAAGATTGTCTCCCTCGTTTATTTCATGTTTTCAGAAACAAATATTTTAACAAAATTTCGTTAGACAATATGTAATAGTCTCATAATTAGCCGTAAAAGTTTTGAGAAAATGCATGTTTATTCGATAAATGTGGAATGAAAACTAATCTTCAAATTAAAATGCAAATTACCTACATGTATTTCCTCACGGCCTGTAAGAATATCGATTTTGACCATGTGTGTCATGTGATCATGAAGAGGTGCACGTGATTGTGACGTATGAATAAATTATTTATGTCCAATAATGCGATTTCAACCGCGGTTCGCGACTGTATAAAAATTTATCTTATTTTTTTGTTTAAAGACACTTTTATCAAATATTATTATCTAAAGTCCAATTCAAATGTATAGTTAGACCATGTCGGAGGTATTGCATGAAATATTTCTTCAAATCATTTTTGTAATTATTATAAAGAGAGTAAATCTTTAAGGTTTTGCATACACGGATGATGTTACAAGTATATACGTCGGAAGCGCAGTCTGCTAAGACCTGGCTTACCAAGTTCGAATCCCGCGGCGGCGGAATTCGTCGCACCGTAAACGGCACTTCCTTGCGGGCAGAATATCATTATCTTAATAAAGTGAACCATCCTTCTTACTTGATGGTTTCAACATAGATCTATACGTCTTTCATACACGACAGTAAACGTGGTGACAAGAGGTACAAGAACAATGCGTTATGCTTAGTGAACTTGAACAAGCGTGCAAAATTTATTCTACCGAATCTTCTAGTGGACTGATCGAATTTGACAGTGATTGCCAGCACATATTTGTTACCGCCCTGACATTTCTTTTGGATCAAGGTATAACATGCTCTTACCCGTGTTACTCTGTTACCTAAACACACTCCAAACATCCTACAATTATAAATCTATATATTCTCTGCATGTAAATATAATTTACTATTGTGTTGCCCCAGCTTCCTATATTACTAGAGTAACAAAAGATACACTCCTGGTAAAAGAGCAGTAGTTTAGGATATATCTACTTAATATCGTGGCTACCAGGTCTATATAGCAATACCCAAAAGAATTCATTCTCCCTACTAAGGACAATTCAGCAGTGGAATAGCTTTTCTTTTTCTGCTGAAGCTGTTGTATGGCACAAAAAACATTCTACCAATAATAAAAGCTAAACGGTCGCCAGCTTTTTGAGAAAGTTAATACTTTGAAAGATAGTAGACTCATAATGCTTTACAAAGGTCTGAAGGTCGCACGCAGTATACCTATAAATGGCCTTGTTCCCCCTAGTAGGAATACCAGGAATAATCATTCCCTGGCTTTTCGAACCCCATTGGCTGGGACTGACATTTACAAGTACAGTTTCTTCCCCCAGACTATTAGAGATTGGAATTCCCTGGAAGATTCCCTCATTTCTGCTGCTGAGTGTGCATAGGATTCAGTTACTAAGTTTACTTCTCTTGCAAGGGCTAGGGACTAGCTTCCCTGATCTCAGGTCCTGGTGAATAATTGTCCTTGGATGTATCACCAGTATTCAATTCTGCTTCTGATCTGGCACAGAATTACATACTTTTCATTTGGCGACAGTAACGAAACTTTAAATTTCAGCCTTTATCCAAAGCTATTTTAAATTAAAAATTCTTGCCAGAAAAAAATCTGATGCATACGAGATATGTTATGATAGCAAACTGTGTTATAAAGGAAACATGAGGGTTTCTCAAGGCTGTCTTTGATAATTTCAAAAGAACTTGGACCTATTTGTTGAAAAGCAGTGAAAGTTAACGCACAACAGTTCCGGACAGCCGGGTCGCGTGGCGCAGTCGGTAGGGCGTCTGACTTATAAACCAGAGGTTCTGGTTCGATACCCGGTCCGCCCACTTACTTTCATTCTCCTTCCGCTGATTCAAGAAGGGCAGTTGTCGGTTAACCGCTTAGGAGGTCTAAACCTGCACGGGAATAGTGTGGTTAGGACATGACCTGTTTACCGTGGGCGTCATTTTACGGCCCGTCTAATGCTGGGCGTATAAATACAATTTATCAGTCGCATTGCAATGCGTCAACTTCAGAAAAGTTGTTTTCTTTGAATAAACGAAAACAGTTTTTCAATAAGATCTATTTACACTGCCAACACCGGAGGGCATCGCTGACGTCAGTTTATACCTCATGATTGTACATTGTATTTTTACACAACTGCTGAAATGCATGGTCACAAATATGTACATTGTATTTTTATACCCCGCCACACGTTAGTGGCGCGGTATTATGTTTTCACGTTGGCCGTCCGTATGTCTGTCCGTCCGTCCGTAGTACGTCCGTCCGTCCGCACTTCGTTTCCGTTCGATAACGTAAGTCTATTTATAAATGGATTTCCTTCAAACTTTGCATATGCATCTGTACCGAGAATGTCTCGCTTGGGATTGTTAATGGGCAAATTTCGTCCATTTCTGACAGAGTTATGGCACTTGTCAATGTACAAAAAAATGGTTTCTGGCCTCTATTCCTTTACTATTTGAGTATCATGATGAAACTTCACAAACATGATCGAAGTAACAAAAGCTTTTTATGAGCACCGAAATTTTATCATCGGGGGTTATCTGCCCCTGCCCTGGGACTATATAAATGTATAAAATCATGAAAAATTCAATATGTCACCTGTTCTCAGAGTAGGCGCGCAATAAAAATATAAAAATGTGAAATTATTTTTTTCTCGGAAATGCAAATTTTATATATGTCATACATTTTAATATATACTAAGAACCATATGTCAAAATATCTGCATTCGGGGAACATGCTTTAATAAATTTTCATACTCTCCAAAGGCTATGGGGTAAAATAAAGAAGTAATTTAAGGTTCTGCCCTTCATTTGTAAAATTGCTAATAATGTACATCAGATATCGTTTAAAAACATTTTAGCACAATCGAAAAGTCATAAAAATGTTGTGCATAGTAAAACAGCGGATACTGCGAAGCTATCACATCCCAAACCATTAGGATCCTACGAAGTGCATGTACTCATGCATTATTGTTCCCAAACAGGTTTAAAGTACTGACTTCTTTTTTATCAGAACAGAAGGAAAGAGGCTCTTGTGAATATTTTCATATTAACGGATTGCAATGCCAATGCATGTAAAAATGAAGGGAAGAAATAAGATAATTGAAAAAAGTAAGAGTTTTTCAATGAATTTTAATTGAGTAACGTAGCTTACATAATAAGTGAATAAAACAAGGAAATAAAAGATAAAAAAATCTAAACGTTAGTAACGTTAAAAATGCATTCTATTCTTACAGAGAATACTACTATCAGTTAATATTTACAAGTGCACACACATGACCTTAAAGACGCAGTCAAGGTCACCAAAATTTAAACCGGTGTTAAGTTTGTGTCGATGACACAGCTATGCAAGTTATGCAAACCATAACTCGGTTCAAGAGGTACATGTATCGTGGGCACAAAGAATTGTCACGTCTCCGCAGACAAAGAAAATATTAACAGCATTAGAGCTCCTGTGACCTTCAAAATCGGGTAAAAGTCACCAAAACAATCAGCTTTTTGGCTTGTCCCAATGATACATGTAGCAGTAAGCAGTTGCTAAGCTATGTAACCATGAATGACTATTGTCTTATTGACGTTGTCTGCTTTGATTCTCCGACGCAGTGGAAATCGAAGCAATTATGTTAATTCGGGTGTTTGGGTACACCTTCAAGCTTTCTGCCACTGTTAGAGGGGGATACAACCTTTGTGGCATCCTATTTGTTTCCCTGGACGAGAGTTCCATTTCAGCATGGAGTCTATTCGAACAGGCAATAAGTTGCTCTTAAAGGAGTAAATTCTTTTAAGAGTCGGACCTTATTAGTGGCCTTATTAGTGACCTTATTAGATCTTAAATGAGAGAATTTGCTCCTTTGGAAGCAAATTCTTTCAAGTGTTGAGAGGCAAAAGTGAAGATGCTTACTTATTTCACCTGAACATGTACCCATTTCCTCAATTTATGTTACCACACTTAAAATCAACAGGCTACTCTGTGACTGAATATCACGGCATAAGAGGGTCTGATGCCAGCTTGGTTTTCATAAAGCTTGCGAGTTGGTCTTATACCTTATGCAGTTAGCATGTTAGCACATTTAAATAATCATACGATAATATTTTCATCTAAATTCAGAAAGTTTTCTTTTTACATACCTAAAAAAGGGTGCCCAGTGTCACAAAACCGGGAATCAGAAAAATCGTCAATTAGCAGACGATAAAACTGTGTAAACCGGAAGTAGCAAGTTTTAAAAAAGAAATACTTAAACATAAGAATACTAACTGCTGTATTTTTATTTGGCATAACTTCAACAGCAGTCCTGGAACAAAGGCAAAATAAGTATAACGTAGCTTACATAACGTAGCTTACATCATACAATATAATTATGCATACTTCAATAAACGAAATAGCAAGTCGAAAGTTTTTGATAGTTTTGCACTCCACCTGTAAGCATATCGATTACGAATATAACAATTTTCCCAATTCTTTAGTAGATTATTCACAATTGCGGTAACGTAGCTTACACCCTTATCCATTCTGTTGAACGTGTAGTTTTCAGAGGAAAGAAATCTTCATATTATAAGCGGTCAATGCATCCATATAGTGGTTATCGAATTTGACAGCAATAAATGATTATCTTAAAGATTTATCTGGAAACGGAACACTTGTTTATTGCTTGCTAACTTTTCTGTATCAGGCGGGTAACGTAGCTTACATACATTTTACCGAAAATCCTGATGAAAAAATGCTTTTCCCAGGGAACTGTGATTTATACAACGGTATTTCAGGTTTGCACATAAACATATTCTGTTCACTTTGGAAGCATCCATTTATTACATTTTACATAATTTTTGCGGAAAAGGGGTTGTAGTTGTTTGTACCATTCAGAACGACATGTGTTTTATGCAATTTTTAGCCTCTTCAAGTATCGAGAATGGAAAAAAGTTGTCAATGTGATGCTTTAATTTACAATTGAAAATGAAAAACACATCTAGAGGCTGGAATGGAAGTATGTTTAAGTGATGTGAAAATGTTTTTAATAGTAGTTTTGACTACAAGACATCGAATATCAGGACTTGCTTGTCTATTCTGAGAACAGGTGATAAATTCAGAGTTTGAAGCAATTTTTCTGAAACTTTCAGCAGATGATCATAGTGATGAAAGCCTCCAGTGATGCTCAAATTTACCGCATGGGAGTTATTCCCCCCTGCCCCCGGCTATATACATGCATGAATCTGGAAAAATCGGTGTGTGAAAAAGGTTTGCAGTGGCGGGGTATCACGCAGTCGTTTGCGATGCTTTTATTACAACTTTTAATGAAGCCATGGAAAATACTAATCAAACATTTCAGTGCTACCGACCATAACTATCCGGTACTCTCATCCGTCAAGGATGGCTTTCGTCTGTGCACACTTTCACGGAGGGTAGTAGACTCTACGTTTATTTTTATATTCGTTAGGGACCGACCATTTGATATTCGGGGGTAGGGGGGACAAAGTCATTATGGCAATGGTTGCCACTTTAACAGCAGTATTACAGACTTTCAAGTGTCCTTAAAAATTCCTAAAATAAAATCCTATTTTTTAAGGCCTCCCTTGAATTTTTAGAAAAATCACTCAAAATAAGGACCTTCTAGAATACGACACCTACATGATTTTGGCTCCTGAACCTATGCGATCTTAGGCACGCTATCATTCGAATTAAAGAAAAAAGATAGGCAATGATCAGGAATTAATACAATCAAATCCCACATCCTCTCTCTAATTGGCTTCCGAAAGGTTTAAAACTCAAAAGATCATTTTTGAACTTAGTTGTGTTACAAGACCATTTTAAGAGTGTACTGGCGATACTGAACCGTACGATGAAAGGGTTACGAAACTAAAGTAGCAGTAGTTAATGAGGGAAACATTTTAACACAGTGCCAGATAGTACTCTGTCAAAGATTCATCACAGGAGATGAGCGTGATAAAATAGTTTCGCAGAGGTTGGTTGTCGATTGTGAACAGGTATACCTAGTCTGACAAGACAGTTTTATAAATATAAATACTGTATAGCTTGCATTAGTCGGGCATAATTGACTTTAACTGCGACGATGAAAATGATTGGGTAGGTGCTAATGAAAGATTGATTGATTGATTGTTTTGGGTTTAACGGCCCTTTGAGACAGTATTTCAGTCTATATCGGGCCGTCTCCCAGAGAGGGAGAATTGGAGAAATGAGACGAGAGAAAAAATGTACAAACACCCCACCCGCACCTACTGCAAGCACAGTAGGCCCTTGCCCTACAATGTTCCAAATCAGTAGGACGCCCCGGCACTGGAAGCTACACACAGCACCATCGCACCACCCGACCACCCCTTGCTACTGAAAAAACAAATGAACTTGCACTATGCTACATCATTAAACTCTTTTACTGCGCAATAACGGTCGTTCAGAGAAAATTAAGTGCCAAATGATCACACTATATTCTGTGCCACAGAAACATCTGTTTACACTCGATCCCGTATGATCGTTTCCTGAATGAAATCTACATACCAACGAAAAATAATGTCATGTATGATAAACCAGTTTACCAAAACGTTTTTCAGAAGCGTATTACATGTGCTGACGATACGTACCAATTCTTTTTCTTCAAATGGTGAAATCAATTTAAAATTCACGGATGAAATTGCTCGTTTTTGTGCCAAATAACCTTATTCTATCTAGTTTGAGCTAAGAAAAGCTTATTATGTCCCAAATCCCAGCTAAGAAAAGCTTATTATGTCCCAAATCCCAAATTTCTGGGCGCCTCCAGCATCTTTAGTATCTGTTATGTTTCGTGCACTTGAAGGTATTGAAGAATATTCTTTTTTCGTACAAATATCTTTCGAAAACGAGGAGTCCATCATCTCTTGTATCAACAAAAGTCAACGTAGGCGCCTGAGCCTGATCACGTAGGCCCCCGTTTTGGATAATTTGATCACTTAGGCCCCGTTATGGCTACCCACCGTGACTTTGCCATGATCTTATACGGTGGTAGCCATAACGAGGCCTATGTGATCAAATCATCCAAAACGGGGCCTACGTGAGCAGGTATTGAATTTTATGGTGACTTAGTATACAAATTCAAAAAGATTAAGGGTAGGACTGATTTTTCTGATCAATTCCGAAAAATAATAATACGTCACAAACGTATTGGCTATAATTTAAATGTTATGCGACAGTCTGCATGCTTAGTGATTAACCCAATCACGGTTGATAACTTTGCTGCACTCTTTAATTGCACACCGGGGGATCGGTCGTCAGACTCTATGATGGCCCCGACCTAAAGCTATATATTTTAGTTGGTTGGGGCCGGAGCCTTTTTGTCTGTTGCTTGGTCCACCGGGGCTCAACTGGTGACCTTCTTTTGCTTCAGATTTCCAGTGGGGTCGTTTGGCAGGACAGGGATCTCCACCTGTCAGACGGCCCGTTGTATCTGTTGAGTCCTCGTCTTTGCTTCTTCATGGTGTTGAAATTTGATTTATGTGTTTACCGTGATGATTCATTGACGAGTTAGAGGGTTATCATGCGAACCGAACTACCAACTAAATGTTTTGTACCACTTCAGAAACTGAGGGTGAGGTTGGGCCTGTAAAATCGATTTAAGCCCCCCCAGTAATTCATTACTGACCGTTCCAAGGCGGTAGTTCTGTTGTGGTTCTCTGTTGCCTGTTTTTGGTGCCAGAGCTTCTGTGATGTTTTACCTTATGTATGTTCTTATTATTTTTGGTTCGGTTTGGGTTGCTGAGTGGCCACCTTTTGGGAACAAGCTGCTCACTCGGTTGGCCATATGTTCTCTGTATCTTGATTATTTGTAATCTTAGTTGTTTCCAACTATGGTTTGAGGGCTGGATTTGGATTTTGATTGTTTCAGTTCCTGGTCTTTGCATACTTTTTACATTGAATAATGAAGCATAGTGCAAGTCTCTGTCCGTCTGTTCTTTCATTAACACCTAACCAATCGTTTTCACCCTAGCAATTAAAGTCACTCTCGACCGACCCGAGCCACAGTCTTTATTTTTTACAAAACTAAATTATTAGACTAGGTATATTAGTATTTAAAATCGACAACCGACCTCCGCAGAACTATTTTATCATTTCTCCGGTAATGGACTTTTGCTGTAGTATTAACTGACAGTTTTAAAAAGTTACATGACCTACTACTGCTGCTTGAATTTCGTTACTCCGTTTAACGTTGGGTTCGGCATCGCCAGTTTGGCATGGTCGTCAAGCACAACATAGTTTTCAGATTATCTTCATTTAATTCTTTAAACCTTTCGATGCCAATTTGAAGGGTCCTTTACGTGTAGTTATAGTGTGCCTAAGATCAAATAGATTCAGAAACTAAAATTACACAGGGGTCGTTCTCTTGCTTGTCTCGATTTTTTTAAATAATTTCCATTTTATTTTAATCCATCATTTTTATGTCAGTATTGCCAAAATGACATCCCTTGTCATTTCATTTCGCACAGTGCTTTCTGACCTTAGGCAAAAAAAAATGGTGTATTTCATCTGTCATGACTCAATTCGCAACTTAAACACCGCAAAAATGTCCCTTCGCTTACAAAGAATTTTGCTAGTTTTTATAACAAATATGAAAAATAAAAAAAAATACCGCAAAGCTCCATGCGATTCTTGCTGCCAGTCTTACCGTTTTCTCTGTCCTAGTATTCTTCTTCAGAAATGTGTGATTGTTCGCCGTGCAAGAGAAAAATCTACATAGGCACCTGAACCTGATCACTTAGGCCCTGTTTTGGATTTGATCATTTAGACCCCGTTTTGACTACCCACAGTGTCTTATACTTTCTAAAAGTCCATGAAGATACCTCGCGTCAATCCACATAATTGCAACATGTTGTTGTAGCAGGTTCAGAAACATTCCGTAATTTCAAAATGATAAAAAGACAGACGATCAAAGTCCTTTCTACATAGACGTCGGCTCAGTTGAGCCTAGTCGCAAAATTTATCTTTAACGGTACCTGTCAGCGACATTGTTAACGACTTCTGCGGCGGTCACTTTGTTAGCGCGAGGTTTACAGAGTACAGCGTGGCTCTGACGAAATCTAGTTATCACGACTTTAACTGAGCGGTTTTAATACAGTTGAATAAAAAGAAATCAGTTTTTCTACGGAATATTTTACCAGAAAGTTGATCATAACAAATTTCCATCGCCTGTAGAACGACGTTGGTTGCATAAGGTATTTGATTTGTAGTAAAGGAACATTTTACCAAAATTATTTCAACGTGACGGAAAATGTGAAGACGTATGGCCTATGCTCCTTCTTTGAATGTGTTCTCTGCTCTTGAGGGAACTCGTTTAGATTTTAATTCGACTTTAGTGCAGCTGGTGTTGTGCCGTGTGGCGACCGTAAAACATCTCCCCGTACATCATCCATAGTGCAGATTACATTTTATTTTCGTTCTTTGAGATCAGAGCATATATTCTGAGACAACAGAAATTTCTGATTGGTTTAGACACTAATTCTAGATCATCATTTTTAAAGAATTAGACCCGTTTTGATACTTACCAGTCTTTGAATCGAATGGGTTTTTTTTTCAAAGTAAGAAATAACAGTATGCTTTTCTCTGGCTTTCGTTGCCAGATATCGTCAGGGTCACTGATGAGGCTTCAATAGCCGAAACGTCGACGTTTGGCCCATGCTCCTTCTTTGAATGTGTTCTCTGCTCTTGAGGGAACTTTTTTTAGTTTTTAACTGGAACCGTCTCCTCTTTTTAACACATATTATTCAGTCAAATCTATATCAGTCCTTGGAAATTTTTGGTCGCACTTTTATGCTTTTAACAAACCATATGGAAAATCGTCTTGAATTAAGCTTTCACTCATTAAAAACCTATATCTACCAAGACGAACGAAACCGAATACATGATACCGAAACATAGCAATATTATATTAAATAACCATGTGTTTCATTTTTACTCATATAACTTTCGATGGTGCTGAGGCGTCCTACTTATTTGGATAATAGTTGGGCAAGGGCTTTTTGTGCTTGCGGTAGGTGCGGATCGTGGTTGTTTTTATTTTTTCTCTCTCTCCCCTTATAATATTTCCTTTCTTTCTCTCTCTCTCTCTCTCTCTGGGAGAGGGCTCGATATAGACTGAAATATTGTCGAAAGGATCCGTTAAATCCAAAACAACCAACCAACCAACCCTCATATGGCTGAAATACGACTGTTTGGCATTAGCTGTATGGAAAAATGCCTGGTGATGAAACACCATTTTTGAGTAGTACATGTATATTTCATTGCGAGGTATCGCTGCAAGCTTCTCTCTAGAGTTTCGTCACTGCTAATGACTGATTAGCCAGTTGTAAACAAATCTAACATCCTTGAGTTTCACACGAAATAGCTTTAAAAATTTAACTTGCAACAAAGATAGCATAAACCTGAGTGATGCTCTCAGCTACCGAAAGTTGTCTTCTCTTCAATGGAAATTAGACCCGGGCAGCACGGCACTTTCCGAACTCTTTCAAACGTGTAAAGATCACCTTATTACCCTGCAGTCGAAGTTACTTCTTGAATAAGACACTTCTTGAACTGGTGAGCTACCTTCTGATCACCAAAGTGCGTGGCACAGTAGCTACCAGTTTCTGTAGACCGTCTCCTTCGAGTGCAACACAGAGTGAATTTTTATTCAGTTCGGTTCAATTCTCCTAGCGACGTTCCCCAAGTGGCTCAGCGGTACGTAACCATAAATGCACGCACATGGCGCCGTGTGTCCATCCAAAAGTGAATTTTTAGTAGTAGTATTTCAATTCTCATATCTACGTTTCCCCCGCACCTCAGCGGAACGAATCCATAGCCACAGTAACGGGGCGCCGAGCGTCCGTCCATATTAAAGTGAATTTTTAAAATTGAGCTAAACTTTATAAAGATCTAGTGCTGATGACGTAGAGCTGATGCGGGTATTGCCGTCTGGGAGTCTTATACCGACCATATAAAAATACCGTAAACCGCTCTTAGTACGGGAAAAGTTTGTCCCTACAAATACGTAATGGTCTATCCTCATAATGGGAAAACTTCAAAATTTTCACAGAAGACTTTAGAACTCAAAGTAAAACCAAATACAGTGTTCAGATACGTTTCTTACAGATTTTTTTATTTTATAGCCATCCGATCATACGGTTCTAACTTCAATATACTCAAGTTTTCTAGTACCCAGTTTACTTATTCGTTAAGTCGTGCTTGATTAGCATATATAGCTAGTCGGTTATAGACGCAGTATCAGAACCATCGTCGGCTCTTACCGACCATAGAAATAACATGGTCAGTTTGTGTAGCAATAGTGGGAAAAGTTACAGCAAAATAAAAGCCATCTCCAGGAAATTCCAACAAAATGGAATTTCAGCTAGCGTCTGCGCGTCTACGTAGTCAGATTGGAGTCACCTTTTTCTTGAACAAGCAATGTAAATTCAAATTACTAAAAGGACAATCTCATATGGGTCTCTACTGTTTGCAATTTTGCCAGCAATTAGTGATACATCGCCCTATTGTTCAACGCTTTGAAGTATTGCAGTTTGCACTGAACCACGCTTGAAATGCAAGTACCTCGGCCATCTTGAAAATGGTGGAATTTTTCAGGGCAACGCTATATTTGCACTGCTACATTACTGATTGGGCTTTTGCAAAATATGGTGCTTCTATCGTTATTCAACTTATTTAGCCATTTTTTGGCTCTAATTTACTACACTTAGTCTAGCATTCTGAGGTTGACATATACACACTTTTACTGTGAACGGACACACTTTAAGGTGAGGCAACGCTGCCATTTTCATTACGGCCTCTCTTCTCAATGGATTTGACTCTTAAAAAAAGAATTTGCAAACTGTCCTCGTTAAGAGCAGATCCTTTTTAAACAGATCCATCGTCTAAGAAAAAACAAACAGAAATCACAAATGTTGTCTTCGTTTTAAAACATAAAAAAGCGGAAAAAAGGGTGGTGTATTTTTGGTTTCAGTGTTATTTGTCATATTTTTTTTAAAGAAATAGAGACATGTTCGGTAAATACCCGCAGTAACGGATCGGTACATCCTTCCATGGTCGGTAATTCACGCCGACCATCATGCCACAAAGTAGTCATTCCGTTGCTTAAATTTTAGATCGAGCACACTCTCATTTTTGATACCAGTCTTTGCTGCACTGCCTATATATCCGATTTTCTGGCTACGTACCGAATGTTCCTCAGTAGAAGAGCTTTGTTCTGTTCTGTTCAATTCTCGTATCGACGTTACCCAAGTGGCTCAACGGTACGTAACCATAGTTGCACACACTTGGCGCCGTGTGTCCGTCCAAGTAGAAGAGCTTGACAGAAGCGAAAGCTTAAATAGTCGGTAATACCCGCACCCGCTCTATTACAAGCTTTGACCAATCAAAATTAGGATATGACCCATTTATATCGGACGAGCCTATTTCCTTATACTTATTAACAATGCAATTAGAAAATAGGCAATTCCTGCTTCATTTTGGCGTAAATCGAATGGTGAAATATATGAAAGAAGCTTCTGAACTCTTCAAAATTGTCGCACTTAAATGGTAAAAATACAATGTACAGGCATGTGACGTCATTGATGGTCCCGCTTTTATTGCATCGCTCGACAGGACGGACACTCAGTGCCAGGTGTGTTGGTTTTGGGTTTAACGGCCCTTTGAGACCGTATTGCAGTCTATATCGGGCTGTCTTCCAGAGAGAGTCTATATCGGGCCGTCTTCTAGAGAGAGAAATAATAGATGAGAGAAAAAATGTCAAAACAACCTCCACCCGCACATTCACAAGCACAGGCGCTAGTGTGTGAAACTATGGTTACGTACCACAGAGCCACATGGGGAATTGAAACAGTCTGAGAACGGAAAAGACTGGAGCCTGAAACTGTATTTTGTGGAACACTTTGTCATTGTACTAAGTTCAGTATAGTTATTTTCATAGTCCTACCAGTGGTAAAAATCATCAAAGTACAAATCTTAAAACCGGTCCAGCCTTCAGGATTGATGATAATAGCGAACACACGAAGTATGTTCACTCTACTGTATAAGATTTGGTCCTATATACTTAGGCAGCTAAAATGTGTGGCAACGATCATGGTTGCGGCCATCTTGGAAAACCGGAAGTTCGAAAGTTATCGCGAGATTAGTCACGAACAAAGTGCTCTTATCGAATATTTCACGAGTCACAGAATTTATTTTTGCAATCACTCTATAATGAAACGTACATTAAATATTTCTCGCTACAATAATTCTCGTTTTTGTTAGATATGTTCGTAAAAAGAATATTTCAAACTGTGAACGTTTTTCGTTTGAGGTTTATGTCGTCTGCTCGGGACCGGAACTTAGTCTAGACCGGAACTGAGTTCCTAGGTAAAACCCCGTACCGTGGGGCATCATGTGAATTGCAAACGACGGCGCACCCGAGACCGCACCAGAGAGCCCACCTAGGTTAGAATGGAGCAGGAATGGTGTGTTTGGCCACTGTTAACAAACACTTTGATGAAAAAAGTTTATTTCTACGACTTTTTTTTTCGTAAAATAATCATGACACAGTGATAACATCTATATTTTAGCACATTTCAGTTACCTTTGGAACTGAATAAATAACAATCAGACACAAAAACGAATTCTTTGATTTGCTTATCAAGTCAACCATCATGAGTACAATTTTAAACACCATATAATTTAATACTCAGAATTACACTTATTATCTGAAGTGTCTCTCAGCTGCGGAATATAAGGTTTGCTGAGAGAGGGCCGCAGGATTGACTTACGATAATATTATTTTGAAGACGGTTGAATCCCTGCCTCTTAATGGTGCACATTGCTGAGGAAAGTGTGGACTTCTAGATGATTAGTTCACCCCACCACTTTCACATAGCAGCTTAATATTGTGACAGCAGACCATAAGGACACCTTAGGAAGGCGAGCCTACATATGTTTCTGTTCTACCTGCATACCGAACAAATCTGCTGCAGTTCTCTCTTAATGGGCATTGCGGTTCTTCTTCGACATTTAAATTCATACTCTAACCGATACTGGCATGGCGTTGAAACCCGTCTTAAGAATTGCAAAACCTGCATTAAACACTATAATGTGTTTTTATGCCCCCGAAGGAACTTCGGGTGGCATATTAAAATCGCACCGTCCGACCGTCCGTCCGTCTGTCCGTCCGTCTGTCCGTTACAAATCGTGTCTCAGCGATAACTTAAAAACTACTGAAGCAAATTTGATGAAAGTTCACAGAAAGATAAAGCATAATGAGAAGGTGTGTCGCGCGCAAGACTTAGGTCCCTACGCCCAAGGTCAAGGCCACAATTGGGTGAAAGGTCAAATTGTGTCTCAAAATCTTGTCTCAGCGATAATTTTAAAACTACCAAAGCAAATTTGATGAAACTTCACAGAAAGATAAAGCACTATGAGAAGGTGTGTCGCGCGAAATACTTAGGTCCCTACGCCCAAGGTCAAGGCCACAATTGGGTCAAAGGTCAAATTGTGTCTCAAAATCGTGTCTCAGCAATAATTTTAAAACTACTGAAGCAAATTTAATGAAACTTCACAGAAAGATAGAGCATAATTAGAAGGTGTGTCACGCACAAGGCTTAAGTCCCTACGCCCAAGGTCAAGGCCACAGTTGGGTCAAAAGTCTCAAAAATGGCTCTCAGAGATTACTTATAAACTACTGAAGCAAATTTAATGAAACTCCACAGAAAGATGAAACATAATGAGATGTTGTGTTTCACATCAATTTGGGTTGCCAGGTTCAAGGTCAAGGTCACAATTGGGGGTCAAAGGTCAAATCTTGCCTCTATGATAGCTCAAAACCTGCTGAAACTAATGTGTTCAAACTTCACAGAAAGGTAAACCATAATGAGAAGGTATGTTACACACAATATTTATGATCCCAAAATCCAAGGTCAAGGTCACAATCTGGGGTCAGTCGTCAAATAATGTCTCAGCAATTACTCAGAAAAGTACCAAAGCAAACTTCAAAGAAAGATAAAGCCTAATGAGATAATTTACCATGCACAAGACATAGGCTCCCATACCCAAGGTCAAGGTTATAGCCAGAGGTCAAAGGTCAAGTCATTCATCCTCAATTACCTAAAAACTTTTGAAGTAAACTTCATGAAAAGGTATAAAACAGCGGATATGCCACAAACAAATTATGGTTCTGTTGCCCGAAGTCAGGATCATGATAAAATGGTAACTTAAAGAAAAGTAAAGTATAAGTTATGTAAGGTGTGGCATTTAGGTTCCCACACCCAATGTCTAGAACACAACACAGTTTGGTTAGTGGTTGAATTAAGTCCCCTTGAATCCTCTTAAACTTCCAAAGTGCATTTAAACATTACAGAAAAGTAGACCGAAATGAGAATGTATATCATGTGCAAGACTCAGGTTCTATGCCCAAGGTCAAGGTCACATCTAGGGCTCAAACGTCAGTTTAAGGGGCCTTCGGGGGCATTTGTTACACACTGTAACATTCCTTGTTTCTTTCCTTTTTTTTTTTTTTTTTTTCTTAAACTTTTTTTTTCTTTATTCTTTCTTTTCTACTATGCATTACTCCAGTGCATGACCCCCTTGCTGGTGCCCTTTCCTGCACAATGAGGCTCATGTCGCTCATGGGTATTGGCAGCTTAGCAACTTCTTCAATCAAATCAAATCACTTAACTGTTCTTAAATCCAGTTACAGGACTGACACCAAGTACAGTATCAAACATACAATACATAAAACATTCGGTACATGCAAGTGATGTATTTTCTGATCATGACAGTGTATGGCTTACCTACTATATATAATGTTAAAGAGATACATCTCAAGAGGAAGCAATTCAGCCATCCAATCTCTGCGCCCCCTCCAACTCAAGACCAGCTCACTAAGAAAAAAGTTTACTCCCATTCATTGGAGCAAACACTCTCCCCCAGAGAAGACCCACCAGGAAGGGCTATGCCTCCCGAGGAAGCAAAAAAGAAATCATAACGGCTGTCTACTTATGTAAAAGTGCCGAAAAATATGAAGGTGCACCACAGTTAGTTGCACCTGTAGTAGGAGGAGAAAAAATTGTAAAGAAAATTTCGTCGAGCGCCCCGACCGGGGATCGATCTCACAACCCCAAGATTATAAAGCGAGCACACAACCACTAGGTTTAAAGGTCCAGGCCAGTTAGACTGGTCAGTTATACACTCTATATACCTATATACATATTTACACATCACTAATTGGCCGTACTACTACACTCCTCCATTCTACCAAAGAGCATTTGTATCAAATGTTAAGGAAATGAAATAATTATAATCCAGATCTGGTGTTTTTCACACCTTGATTGTTAAAGTAACTAAATGATAACGATAAGGTTAATGAGATTACCCTCAGGGAAAGCATGTTGGCAAACCCAGACTCTTTGACTTAAAAACTGGGACCGACACCAAAGGAAAGAATTTGCTCCCTATAGAGCAAAGTTCCTCCCTTCAGAGCCGCCCCCCCCCCCCCCCCCCACACACACACTGCAAACTTGAGTGCAAATGTAAACATGAAAAAGACACATAAGTTGATTCCCCTTTGCAAAAATGGCAGAAACTTGCACACAGAACTATAGTTGCCTTAGAGGAGAATGGATGTCACACGAGCTGCACTGGTCTCTCAAGGACGTCACCATTACTATCATAGCATAAGATATACAGTTTGCTGATACATGTGAGTGCCACTCGGGCCAATTTTAATCAGACTACAATGACAAGGTGGTGCCTAGGGTAGCACTTCACCCCCATCAAATATCTTCAAGGACCGTAAAGAGTGTGTTCGCACAAAGGCAGTGCCTTAATTTCATATTATGTACATTGATGTTGTGCCATATAACTGGCAAAAAAGGAGGTGGGTAGGAAAAAATGACAAGGATGTCCGTAAAAATATTGTTGGTGGTGGGGGTTGGTGTTGGTGGAGGAGGAGGAGAGGACGGGAGCAGATGGAGGTTGAGGTTTTACAGATGGAAGAGTTGGAATAGAATGAAGAAGATTAGGAAGAAGAGATATTTGTTTGTTGGCCCGTGACAAGATCTATGTCAGGGGCCATGTCAAATAAAAATAAATGTTTTATATGTATTTTCCTTTTATTCTTTCTTTAAGGAGGTAATTGAGTGCAATTTATCTCTTGTGTATGGATCGTTACGTGACGTCATCTTTTTACGTCACTTTAATTGTGACGTTATCGAACGTTCAGCAGCCGCCATCTTGTCGGAAGCGTTAGCAGAGAATTTGTCACAACAATTTTTGGTTTGTTCAAATTTATTTTATTTATAATTATCATTATTTCATAGATGGGTGAGGGATCTGCAATTTTATCCAGGCTTGCCACTGGCAAATGAATTTTCATTAGTTTAAACAATATTTATTCATATAAACAGCAATCACAATAAGTTATACATACAATAAGGGAATAGGATCTGAACGAAAGCGCATTGCTAATAAAGTTAATTTCCTTTAATTTAATTTTCATTCGTTAATAAACAAATAGAAAATTCAAGAGGCTGCATTACCCACCCAACCATGTAATACTACAGACAATAACTCATCCAGATTTATTCTTTCTTTTATGTTTTGTTTGTTTAAGTTGGAATGAGAAATTTACCTGTTTTATGAAATACAGTGGGTTTTTTTATAGGATAGGATTAAGTAATATTTTGTAAGCTGTAGCTGTCATACTTTGAAGAAACCAATACTTTTTTGTTTTATTCAAAGGGATTTACCAAATAAATAACTAACTAATATATGACCAAAATATATTGTTGATAAGTTCATTAAATCCCTACCCTAATTTATTGGTATAAAAATAATACCTAGTCTTTGTAAACTGCATTTTATGACTGACAAAATTATTGATGTAACTTTACTGCCCTTGAAGCTGAGAAGACAAAATTTCCTGACTTTTCTAATGTTTTCCTGACGTTGAAATCCTAGTGTTTAATAAATATATAAATTAAAAAATGTCAATGTAGGTATTTTAATGATTATAATTCCCAATATCAGAGCTGTATAATGTAATGTATGATGTTCAGAAGAAACCCTTAATTAAGCAATTGTTTATTCTAAATATTTTTGTATTTATTAATAATTAAACGTAAATAAATAAAATAGAGTGAAATGATAAAACATGAAATAAGTTTAAATTAAGAAAGAATAATATCAAGTAATTGTCTGTAATATTACAACCCACAAGGAACATTAATACACCACTAGACAAAACAGGTACAATCACAATACACCACTTTTTTATGTTTTATTATTTTTTTATTTGATTTTTTGTTTTTAAATTTTTATAGTTTTTTATTTTAGAAGAGGGAGAGAGAGTTGTAACTGGGGGCTATGGAGGAGCAATATCTATGACTGATGTTCTATTAAACAGGCAAGTGAATCCAAGACACATTCATTCAGGTTTCCTCTCTTTACATTTTGTCTAGGGGGATGTGATTGAAATATAAACAGTTTTTGCCCCTATCCCGCCCCGAAGAAAATGCAAAGAGAGGGAAACATACAGTCTTAATCCTTCCCACTATATTTCAAATATAGTGGAAAGGATTAAAATTAGATGGGAGCACCACACCTTTTATGCTCTGCACATGGCAGAGACATAAAAAAATGTGGAACAGCAGCTCCTGAGGAATGTGTTACTTAAGAAACTGCTGTGCCTTTGACGATACTTCGTCCCAGGCCCTCCTCATTAAGAATATGATATAAACTAAAAGCGAGTCCCTGAATAGATACTCAGGAACAACCCTATACCTAACACATCAAAATTGTCACCTGGCCTCCCGAATTCATAAATTCTCTCCATGCTCCAAGATAAAGCATGTTTGCTGTGGAGAAATCCATTTTGAAAAAGATATTTACGTCACATTATTCAAGACGTCACATAACGGGAAACCAAGCACTTAACAAGATCTGATCTTGAGAGAATAGAACAGTTCCTTAGGAATGTGTAAGAAACTGCTGTGCCTGTGACGATACTTCGTCCCAGGCCCTCCCCAATAAGAATATGATATAAACTAAAAGGGAGTCCCTGAGTAGATAATCTGGAAAAACCCTATACCTAACACATTCATCAAAATTGTCACCTGGCCTCCCGAAATTATAAATTCTCTGCATACTCCAAGCTAAAGCATGTTTGCTGTTTAGAAATCCATTTGAAAAAGATATTTACGTCACATTATTCATGACGACACAAAATGGTTAACCAAGCGCTTAACAAGATCTAACCTTGAGAGAATAGAACAATTCCTTAGGAATGTGTACGAAACTGCTGTGCCTGTGACGATACTTCGTCCCAGGCCCTCCCCATTTAGAATATGATGTAAACTAAATGGGAGTCCCTGAGTAGATGCTCAGGAACAACCCTATACCTAACACATTCATCAAAATTGTCACCTGGCGTCCCGAATTCATAAATTCTCTTCGTGCTCCAAGATAAAGCATGATTGCTGTGGAGAAATCCATTTTGAAAAAGATGTTTACGTCACATTATTCAAGACGTCACATAATGGTCAACCAAGCACTAAACAAGATCTGATCTTGAGAGAATAGAACAATTCTTTAGGAATGTGTTCCTCAAGAAACTGCTGTGTCTGTGACGATACTTCGTCCCAGGCCGTCCCCATTAAAAATATGATATAAACTAAAAGGGAGTCCCTGAGTAGATGCCCAGGACCAACCCTATACCTAACACATTCATCAAAATTGTCACCTGGCGTCCCGAATTCATAAATTCTTTTCGTGCTCCAAGATAAAGCATGATTGCTGTGGAGAAATCCATTTTGAAAAAGATGTTTACGTCACATTATTCAAGACGTCACATAATGGTCAACCAAGCACTAAACAAGATCTGATCTTGAGAGAATAGAACAATTCTTTAGGAATGTGTTCCTCAAGAAACTGCTGTGCCTGTGACGATACTTCGTCCCTGGCCCTCCCCATTAAGAATATGATATAAACTAAAAGGGAGTCCCTGAGTAGATACTCAGGACCAACCCTATACCTAACACATTTATCAAAATTGTCACCTGGCGTCCCGAATTCACAAATTCTCACCATGCTCCAAGATAAAGCATGTTTGCTGCGGAGAAATCCATTTTGAAAAAGATATTAACATCACATTATTCAAGACGTCACATAACGGTCAACCAAGCGCTTAACAAGATCTGATCTTGAGAGAATAGAACAGCATATATTTTATTTCCAATTTTGGGCACCATGTGTCATAGAGGCGTTGAATTCTATTCATTTGCAAGAAGGATACTAAAAGAGTATCGTAAATTGGGGAAGAGAGCTGATTTTTCTGCTATCGTTTCCTCATAATTTCTGGTTTCTGTTCTGAGGGGTTTGGTCTTTCCATATAACTTTTTTGGTTGTTAGTACTGTTTGCTAATTGAAGCACAGACTTGGAGATTGGGACGGAATTTTATCAAGCGATTGAAAATAAAACAATACTTAAGATTGTGTTTTTAAATATATTTTATTTTCGAAAACACGTAACAGCATATGAATGATTGAGTATTTTATGTTGTATACAACTCATTGACTGATAATAATTTTTGTAAATTCATATTCTCAGCAAAACAGTTGTTTCAACAGTTTCATGATACACCAGAACTCCGAGACTTTAAAGCTATAGTGCTAGGGCCGAAATCTGTATCTACGCTAGAAAACACTTTCGCTCTCCCTAAAGAGTAGAGTTTGGCACTCATGTGCATGTTATAGCCTTTACCCCTCTGGACAAAATAAAGCCCGGAGACATTCTGAGAAATCCCTCTGGGGCGCTAGAGGGGTGACTTTGTAAAAATGACAAAAAATGACTATTTTCTCTCATTCTTTTAATTTTGAAAAAAAATCCGGTTGTCTTAATTTTGTATTAAATTACACCCATATATTTGTTGCCACATATGTGTTCTAATAAATAAGACCTTTCAAGGTGAGGTAAATATCACCAAAGGCGCACCACGAAAGGATGATTACCAGTAGTATAATTTTCGTAGTTTTGACCTCACCCTATAAAAATTTTAGTCCTGAATCACTTCTAAAAGATTTTGATTTTATTTAATTATGGAGAGTTTGCATATAGCCTGTGACAGTTTTTAAGTGCATAACATTTTTGTTCGAGATAACGGGCGTGCCACGGTAAAATGAGATATTTGAATGCAAAATTCTCTTAAACCAATGACCGAACTATTTAAATTTAAACTACAACTGTCTCTCATTGACATGGAATAACGCGTTTTGGTTGGAATTTTGTTGATAAACACTGAAATATTTAAATAAAAATCTAAAAGCCTTAACTGATGCAAATTTGGCACACATGTTAGTCGTTAATATTAAGTCTATATAAACCCTGAAGAAAAAGGCTACCCGTCGTTAAGCCGCAGCCCTGTTTAATCTGTATCAAAAATAATGTAGTAAATAGAAATTTCTTTAAGTTCCCTTACAAGGTGATAGCCTGTTAAAGAAGAATACATATATATTCAAATGTGCTACTGACATATATGTTACATATTTATATGTAAAATACAATTTATGTAAAATGTACAATATGATTCGATTATACTGTATAAAGATAAAATGTCATTTTAAAAACATGTGGAACCAGGTCTATTTCGAACTTAAAAGTGTATAGTATAACCTAATCGTCATGGTACCATGTTGTTCAAAACTAACGGTTGCATGTGGGCAGATGGATCTCATCAGCCTGGGAGGGTAATAAGAACTACATGTAGAAGGGTAGATACAATCCTTAGCCTTGGTTAGCAGTCCACCTAGGAATTCATTGCTAGGTCTGTGAACAAAACGTGCTAAAGAACACCTGTGAAAAAAGAATCACTGGATTGAAGACTTCCTAGAAGAAATCAACGGCCAGCTTAGAGCACCAACATGAGTTCAACAGTCGTGTGTTACTTGCAAGATCCGAGCGAGCCTTACTAATTTTGGTACAACATCTAGATTTCAGAGATCACTGTTGATTAGGATAGGCCTAATCAGCTTGGCCCTTTCCGTCTGGTTGTATTATATTCAGTGACTTGCTGAACGAGACACCACTTCCACCTCCATGAGTCTCCCAAGCAGGGTCAATTTGGGTTGGGGTAGACCCAACATCAAAGAGTGAACGTCTTCCTAGAAGAGGTAAACCCCCTTTTAAGAACACTTTTAGCCAAAATACACGTGTTCCTCACAAAGGTCAGCCATATATTTTTCTTGAAATTCGATTGTGGTCAGCATAATCAGCCTCGAGAAGTATGGGCTCCATCAGGTTGACTTTTGGCCAAGTAACATTTTGGAAGACAGACCCAAGGATACTTTTTGTCGTTGTGTTCTTGTTTAACGTCCACGGTAAACAGCTATGGGCATGTCGGTATGGTCAGTTAACTGTTCCTGGGCAGGCTTAAACTTAGACCTCCTAAGCAGTTAACCAGTACTAAGTGCACTTACTGGCACCAGTAACTGACAACTGCCCTTTTGAATCAGCGGAAGCGGCCAGATCGGGTATCAAATACGGGACCTCTGGCTTATAAGTCATAAGTCAGGCGGGCTACCGACTGCGCTATCCCCCCCCCCCCCCCCCTCAATGATACTTGGATACTGGGTCTGTCGGGCTCGGCTTAACAATGATCACACCTACCGTTTGGCGTAAGTAAGTATTTGGTAAGTGTGCGACTGATGTGACAAAGGTCGAGAAAAGGAGAGGTAGGGAGAACATCTCAGTAGGAACCTGGTATGTTAGGGCTCTGAGGTCATCCGGGAAACTTGAAGAGCTGATCCACAAAATGGAAAGGTACTTCTGGAACATACTGGAGAGCTCTGAGAGATACATTGAGAACTTTGGTGAAATGTCAACGGATGACTGATATATGGTTTGCCAACCAGTCTGCAGCAGACTCTCCGTTTGCGAGCAGCTCCTTTCAATGTCAAAACACAGTCATAAAGAACTGAGCAAGATGACAAGAAGGTACACCATTTCTACCAGTAACTCCAGTAAAGTACGAAAGACATTCTGGTTGTACAAGGTGAGTGGAATAGCAAGTGGAAGGGAATCACAAACAGATTGAGAGACGCAGGACCCTACTGCAATGCCGAGACAAATGAGAGAGGTCTCAGACTCTTAAATTTGCAACTTTAAAAACCTGTACTGACAAATACCTGGGCCCCAAAAACCATCCACAAGGTGGACACAGCACAGCGGAGACAGGAGGCATTAAGACCAGTTTGACTACATCTGGTGAGGAAGCGGTTCCAATGAGGAGGACGAGGAGCTTTCTTAGCGCAGACATTGGAAGTGTACATTAACTGTTCACGATTACCTCTCAAGTTCGTCTGAAGGAGACCAGAAAGACAACCCAGCCAAGACTGAGGTTTCACCGTGAGAAGTTCAAAAACCCAGATGTGGACATGCACGCTCCAAGTAACAATAGGCGGGAAATTTGCTCCAGTCATCAGTCTGAGGGATGATGACAGACATAGATAGCATGATTACAAACTACAATCACAGCCAGTGAGAAACTTGGGAAGGAACATCAGAGGACAACGCCCTGGTCACCAGATATGTTCTTGATCTCACTGATGAGAGGAGAGATTCGAAGAAGAGCCGGTATGAAACAGGAGTCAAAGAATACAGGTATGAAACAGAAGGAGTGAAAGAATACAGGACAGCTGACAAGGGGTTTCAGATTCGAAGAAGAGCCGGTATGAAACAGAAGCAGTCAAAGAATACAGGTATGAAACAGAAGGAGTGAAAGAATACAGGACAGCTGACAAGGGGGTTCAGATTCGAAGAAGAGCCGGTATGAAACAGAAGGAGTCAAAGAATACAGGTATGAAACAGAAGGAGTGAAAGAATACAGGACAGCTGACAAGGGGGTTCAAAAGACCCTGAAAAAAGCAAAGGAGGACAGTGCGAGGAGACTGAAACTTGCCTGAACAAAAATATCAGCATAACAGATGGTGAAGGATTTAACTTCAGGGAAACAGAGTAGCTCAATAAATATCCAGGACTAGTCTGGAACATGTCTAAAAGAGCACCGAATTCTCAGCAGATGGATAGAATATTGCTCAGAGCTATACAACCATGTGTCATGGTGACAATACAGTTCTGGGCTGCACTTGGCACTCAGGAAAAGATCTAAACCGATCCCTCGCGAGGCAGCTTAGATTGCTGTAGCTGCACTGAAAAGGAAAAGTCTGCCTGAGTTGATAATATTTCAATAGAACTTGTTCAAGCAGGAGGGGAGACCATGGAAGGTCTGTAAAAAGTTCTGAAGAACAGAAAAATGGCCAACCCCAATGACTCCGTCGCTGGATACTACGCTCCCTCAAGAGGGCCAAAAGCCGCTCTGCCAGACTACAGAACCATCAACCTCAAAGTAAAGTCATGCTGAAAGTCATCTTGAACAGGCTCAAACCCCAAGTTGAAGAGATTATCGCTGAGCAAAAGGCTGGTTTCAGTGTCGGAAGAAGCACAACAGAACAGATAGGCCTGTTCTCTGTAAGGCCTGTTCTCTGTAGAAATTACTCAGGTGAGCAGATGGTCATATTTGAGTCTCCTGGGCGTTTCTCGAAATGTCTCCGGGCCAAAATCTAGGGTAAAATAAACGCATATTTTGATGCATAGAGTTGCCAAACTCTACTATTAAAGGAGAGCGAACCTCTTGGCTCCTAGACTACTATTCCAGTTTTCGTGGGATGAATTTGTTCCGTATGCGGTATCGTCCTGAACTGTCTAATATCTACACAATTGTATGGGTTCTGAATCGAAACGTGGATATTTTCACCAAGATGTTAGGGATGGTGCTATGTGTAACTTCCAGTGCCGGGGCGTCCTGCTGATTTGGAACATTGTAGAGCAAGGGCCTACTGTGCTTGCATTAGGTGCGGGTGGGGGTTGTTTGGCCATTTTTTCTCTCGTCCAGCAGAAATACTTCTCGTCTTTCCCCCTCTATGGGGGACGGCCCGATATAGACTGAAATACTGTCTCAAAGGGCCGTTAAACCCAAGACAATCAATCACAAAGATGTTGTAAATTTCGCAAATCTTTCTTATACTGAAGTTCCAAAATACAGGTGTTGATTTCAGCTTTGAGTTGCATCAGTTCTGTCAGTTCTTTTTCCGCTAATGTCAAACGGATGGTTCCTTTTTCAAGCAACTAGAAATCAATGTGATCATTCTTTCTCAGTCTGACTCCGTCACTCAGGCGAAGATAAGTTCTGTCGCAACCAGACAAGGAAAATTTCCTGTGTCTTTTGTCGTATCGGCATCTTTGAATTCCACAGGACTTCCCTCTGAGCAAATTGGAGTGAAACCCACAACTTCAGTTGAATGCTTTGAAGCCTTGTGCCTAGTGAAATAATGTTTCTTTCCGTATCTTTTTTCGCATTGATCACAAGAGAATGTTGTTTCTAACAGTTCCATCTCGAAAATGTATTTGCGAGGGAAAGAAATTCTTCTTTATATAGAATTTTGGGTACAGAAATGGTAAAATGTTCTGTTTTGATTGGTCAGAAACTTCCATCTGGGGATGTTTATATCGTGTAAAGTCACGTGATCACAAAGCAACCCACTTTTTAACTGCTCTTTCTCCTGGCATATAGGCAGGTGTAGAAATCATAAGTTGGTACATGTATCTTTTTGAGAGCTTTCTGAAACAAGTGTATATTCTCAGGTTTACTTTTTAAAGGTAATCTGCCAGTCACGTTTCTTAAAAAATACATGACGTGTCCGCTGGAATAACCGTTTATTAGACGAAGTCTAATAAAATCGTCGTTGGCGCCAAAACTTGACTTGATCTCTGTAAGGAAGACAGCATATGTCATGGAATTGTTATTCACCTGTCAGAAGATTTAGTTACATTAAAAATGTTATTATTTGCACTTTGCATTTAGTTTTAAATATGTTTTTCACTTTAACGCTGTAATGATTGATAGAGTTAAGCAGAAGGCGAGAAACGCAAATGCCGATGGCTTGAGAAAAAAAAGATTTTATGGTGCGAAAAGTCTTTCGTAGTTTTCCTACTCGTTGCGTAAATTTACCGGAACGGACCTAATTACCGGAACGGACCCTTATTATTCATATTTCCAGCCGATTTTAGATATATTTTGATACAATCTACACGCGCAGATTAATTCATAGTGGGGCAGATATGTAACAAATTTTGGCCGAATTGTGCATTTTTTGATAAAGGCATGGAATTTGATACATAGTTAGATTGGACCAAAATATGAATTTTCAGGGTGGATGCCAAGCTGAATTTTGCCTATTTCGGCGGCCATCTTGATTTTTCAAAATGGCGTCTGCTTTATAGGTAAGTTTCATACTTATCAGAGCCCATTACATTTTGTATAGACTTTGAGCTGATAAAAGCCCCCCTCCCCCGTCATATGGCGGAACTCTAGAGAGTAGTGTTTGCAGAAGTTCCTAGTAAAATTGTGTTGGTTTATACCTGTAAACCCCCTGATTATGGGTTAAGCCCACATGTGTAAATTACATATTTATATTTCCATAGAACCACATAATTTGAATGCAGAAACATTTCGTTTTGTTTCTGTCAGCCTTTCACCCTTTTTTCCTATCTTCAAATAGTGGAATAATTACAGTCTGCATGATTTTTTTATCATTTTCGACTATTGGAGGTAACGTAAATAACATTTAGTCATAAAAGTCCATTATAATACCACTTTTGAACTTTCTTCACTGCGTCTCAAAAATATTATAAATATGACATTCTTTCAGTTCTTAAGAAATGTTGCTTCTTGAGACCTCTGACACTTTAATAGTTAGGTTACAGGTGACATGACGTGTGTTTTATACGTTACGAAAAATAGGATACTGCAAACAAATAATGTTTCTAGATATGAAAAGCTCTGAGGACATTCACTCTTTTCTGGCATTTTATTACCTAAATTAACATTATTAATAACGTACTTGCCTAACTACTTAACTGTTTTGTTATCTTTTTAATGATACTAGCATACATAATATTTATTATAAAAAATGATTAAAAAAAGTTAAGTTAAATAAAAGAACAGAGACATCACTGTAGAGAAAAATAAAGCCCTGCCGTTGTAGGACAGCACTTTATGTAGAAGTAAAGTCAAGAGATAAGCCGTCAAAAGTCAGTCTTATTAAAATAGCGCCCCCAAAGCATTAATTTAGTAGTATAAGAGCGTCTAGTATGACATGTAATCTACAAAACATACAAAAGCATTGTCTTACAGTGTTTATTGAAAAGATGTAGCACATTAAGTGCAAACAAAAGAAAGACTGTTGATAAGAGAAATATAGACAGACATTTGAAGATTTTGGGAACAGAATATTACATGTAAACTTGGGTTGCAGAGCACATTTACTTTAGTTAAGGTTCTATGAGTAGTATACGTTACACAAGAAATGCCACTTCTCAGCTAAAACCATCATATAAAATAAAAAAAAAATTACTGCATAATGTCAAAATACTACAAGTTTTACAACACAGCTTTACTTTGTCTATTTTGTAATGCTCCTACCTCTGATGCCTTAAGCAGGACTTTGGGAATAAAATATCGAAACATGAACTGAAAGCTATTTGAAGCTGGTTTCGATAAATTCTTCCTTTTACGACAATCTTCATTCTATGCCGCAGTTTTGTTTTATTATTTTTTCTTAACCTTATCAATGCTTATATATTCAACAGTTTCTTGAGGGGTGCCTAAATATGGGAACTGTTCCAACTGCACAAAATGCAATGGCAAATGAAAAAAGACTACATATATTAATCAACATCAGTGTTACTACTTAGGGATTTAAAGGCAAATCTCAGTTCCTCATCTCCTGTATGAACCTGCAGTATGACTAGAAATTAAAGGAGAACAAACATAACAAGTAATATATACAACCATTTTATTGGGCAATTTACTAAATAGTCACACCTTATATGTAGTAAAACGTTATGTATAGGGCAGAAACAAATAAAATAAGTTATACCTCTACATATCAGGGACTAACCAAATTAAATGTTATTCTAATTAATCTTTTTGCCTAGTTTGTTGTAATCATTTCGGGAAAGGGGTAGGGTAGGTGGGGGTGGGGAGTAAATAATTTATTGATGATGAAGTCCTGCTGCTTATGGACAGTGTTCTCAATACAACTTGACAATATAAAAGAATATACTAATACAATAAATTTATTACAAGTTGTTTGAAAGTAATTATGCTGTTGTAATATTTTAGGTGTTGATAATAGTAAGCCGTAATATGCAAAGATGGTGGTGCAAAATTACCTGATCAGGAAAGATTATGTCTTTTTATAGTGACAGTTATACTTCGTGAACAGAAGATGATGGGAATTTCCATGTCTCACTATAAAGATTTGCACTTTTTTCGTTTTCCTTACAGTAATATGTGGCAGTATAAATGACGAGAGCTACATGTATACAAACAGATAACGTTTATTACCACTCAAGTACACCTTTAACGTGATAATCAACCTGAACCCTGATCAAAATATTTACTTGTCGAATGTGTCATTAAAAGGTTATTATAGTGAAGCTGCTTCAAAACTATGTTTTAAAAGAGTCAGAGCCAGAGTATGCCATTCGTAAAGATCTTTGTTTTTCCTGTTATACTACAGGAAATATTGAAAATCTACGTATACTACATGTATTTGAATATAGTTGACAGGTTAACACTTAAAGCATTGAAAGCCTAGCTGCAGTCTGAAACTGACTCTTTACAACAGTTTGCATTTCTAATTATCTGACACCACTAACAATTATATACAAACTACAATTGTGTTACTCAACGTTACCACTAAACCTACCTTCGGATACATGTTTAAATCATATAATTATAGTTAAAAACATACAACGATGGTTTTCAAATATATAGGGGTATATGCTTCTGGCTACTTAAGATGAAATACAGATCAAACTGAGGATACACTAGTTTCCATTTACACGTGTATCTATTCCTGGAAGTCATTCTTCAAAATTATATGGACTCTTACAAAAAAGTTTTGTTCTAGATTCCAGTAATTTTTCAGTGCTGTATTGACTAATTCAAAAGGAGCCAATCTGTTCTCTCTAATATGTGCATAACTTAAAACTGAATAATAGTGTTAGTTCAGTAAGGACCACATTTATCAACCATCAATTTTGGTTTATTTAGATTATTGTTGCTTGTTAGTCCCTTTGCTACTGTAAGGTTACACATCGAATATGATTTTTTTTCCTTTTAAATCCTTATATAACTTTGTGCATTAAAATAAACCAAAATACATTTAATGATTAAACTATGTTTTTTGCTTCTTTTATAAATTATGAGTTAGGCAAAATGAGTTATTATGTAGACTAGGACAACAAGAAAAAATAACAAGTAAAAGAATTGCTATCGTCATCCAGTTGATAAGTTTTATTCACTAGAAAAAGAATTAAATCTGCAAAACAATGATATTTTGAAAGGTTTTGTTCACCAGGTGGTGAGGAATTGTGATTCACTGTATTCCATTTCTATACTTACAAACATGTAATTATCGATTAGTGTCATGTCTACGCCCAGGAGCATAGATCAAAAATGCCGAATAACAGGAAAGTTTGAGAAAATCATGGCGAAAGTTCAGCTAAACATGTTCAGAAACACAAAACTGGTCTTTCTAATGATTTCCGATTCTGTTTGTCATAAAATGCAGTTTCAGTGGCGGCCATTTTGAAAATCAAGATGGCCGCCATAAATGGAATTTTCCGGCTTGGCATCCACCCTGAAAATGCTTAGAATAGCTTTGTCTAGCATTGTGCCAAATTTCATGCTTTTATCAAAAAGTGCACAATTATTTCACATATCTGCCCAGCTAAAGAGTATTTTCACTAATATCTCTAATTGATTTGCGCTAGATGGCATACAGAGTATGTATTAATATTAAATAAGAGTTATTTAATAAAAATATTACAAATATCTACTGAAGATAGGGTCCGTTCCGGTAATTCAGTCCATTCCGGTTCGTTCCGGTAAATTTACGCACCCGGCTGTACTGAACCGGGTAAAATACAGTACCGTATCATCGGAAGCATATCGGAATGTACCGAAGAATGTCAATGATTTACGGACCAGTTTGGTTTCTCGCCATAGTGGATAACCCCACCATAGGGATACTGCTATTCAATAATAATATCAGACATGTGATACATGTGAAGACAAATAGGGAGTTTTTCCTCTACTTTTTTCCAAATAGGGAGAATGATTAAACAAAGAAGGGAATTCTTGTATTTTGGTAGGGAGATCTGAAATTCCAAATAGGGAGATGTACAAGACATATATGGGGAAATTCTGAAATTCCAAATAGGAAATGGGCAAAATATAGGCAAATCCCTCGGAAATAGGGAGATATCACATGTATGATAAATAATAATAAAAATAAGCAGTATGGAGCTTATATTTTATTTCGTAAGGAAGGCTCTGTTGGTGGCCATCTTATACTTAAATTTACAATAATCAAAATATTCTCAGACCTCAAGGAAATTGTTGTTACCTAATGATATATAAAAGAGTATCAAGCGCCTTTGTTTGAAAATGTTTGAACTGATACCTGTAATTATGCTGTTGAAATAAGAGTCGCTTACAGATATCTTGAGAAAACGTAGATGTCCCATAATGCAGTTTTTACGATATAGTTAACTCTTGTTATCTCAAACACTGATATTTCAAAGTACCCTCTTAAATCAAAGAAAATGGTTTGGACATATTTCATCTCATGTTATTATAAACTACTGGTATCTCAAAATAAATTTTCCGAAATTGAATTTGAGTTACCAGTAGTTTGAGATGAACTTTGACTTTCAGATATCAAGAGTGGACTATTCTCTGAAAAAAGGAGTGCCCAGCCAAACAAATGGAGTAAAGGGCTCCAAGTAAGGAGCAAATGAGAAGTCTAGGCTGTTTATCACTTGTTATAACATGATTTTAAAAGACAAGTAAATCACAGAGATGGACGTTTTAATCATTATATTGAATTGATGATACAGAACATTGTTATGAAAGACTGTTCAAAATAAGCACTTAACATTACAGAATAGAAATAATGATTCATAACTGATATATGGCTTCACATTAGGCTCGAAGCCCCCACAGTTTCAATTACTTGCCCAGGCTTAGCTGCTGGAACTTGCTGCCTTCGACACTGATGGCAAATTCCTAGCACTAATAGTAATATAGTAGCATGCACTTCAAAAAGTGCATTTTCCCATAAACTTATATGAGCATGTTTTGGCATGGGCACCAACTTGTTGCATCTGGGTGAACAGTGTGGACAAACTCAGTAATGCTTGAATAATATCATGTGACATCACGGGGATAATATCAACACTTTCTTGTATAAAATGGACTTAGACAAATTTTGACCATGTGAGAGAAAAAAAAATAGAACTCTTCAAAGGTACCTTTTACAATAGCATTCTGTACATCTAGAGAGACGGTTTCATTATATCTAGGGGAAAGAACCACTTTTATTTCAAAAGTTTGCTTTATTTGGGTTGTGATTAGATGTGATTTTATGCAGAAATATGGTCCAAAATGGCCGAAGTGTACTGCAGAACCTTAAACGACTCACATTATTACAAAACCTGATTTCACATATGCAAAAAAAAAAGGCAAACCTCTGCTATGGAGTAACCACAGAGCTAATGAACACCTTTGTTTCCACTCCTTATATTGTATAATTCTGCTACTTTCTCTAATATTTCAACATCTAACCATCACACAATGTTTGAGTCTCATTGATAACCCCGAATAAAGCTTTTCTCCTATTGCTGCTCATAATATACCTCCGACATTCATGTGTATGTCTTCCATCTATCACAAACAGTTTTTAAATAATTTTACACTATCACTTAATCAATCAATGCTAAATATGTACTGCAATAGGAAGAACACCCAAACCTTCAAATATACCTAACAAAGAAAACATACACTTCACCAAAGAACCAGGTCTTTCCCAAAAGATACCCACTCATCTACTCATATATGTCATATCAACATTTAGATAACCACTTCTCTCCTCATTTACCTGACTTGAACCAAAAGATTAATCAACGTACCTTTTACTAAAACCAAAAGTAATTTATACCCCCACAAAACAAAGTTTTAGGGGGATGGGGAGGTATACTGTTTTCAGCCTGTCCGTGATTCTGTCATTCTGTCAACATTTTAAGGTTTGCTCTATAACTTAAGTAGCATTTCACCGATTTTATTCAAATTTTCATCACACCTTAACAATCAGACAATGCATGTTTAAGAAAATAGGGGTTGAGGGATTAGTTTTGCAAGAGTTGTGCCACTTTGTACTTTTTACTGTTGGATGTTTGCAATACAACAGATAATCCTGCTATAGTTTTCAGTGTATCCTTTCAATACTTTGCAGATATATTACAGACTTATTGTAGATGTGCACGAAGGAGTGTCAGGTCAAAACATTCATTTTTGACAATTTTACAGTATTTTGAACTATGCCACTTTTCGACCTTTTTGTATATTTGATAATGGCTGATGGTACATACTTTGTGAAATCTACTCCTCTCAGAACTTTAAGTGTATTCTTTCAATACTTTGCAAGTATGTTACAAACATATTGTAGATGTGCATGAAGGAGTTTCATGTCAAAATCTTTATTTTTGACAATTTCACAGCATTTTGAACTTAGCCATTTTTCAACCTTTTTGTATATTAATAATGCCTGATAGTGCATACTTTGTGAAATCAAGTCCTCTTAGCACTTTAAGTGTATCCTTTTAATACTTTGCATGTATGTAACAGATATATTGGTTATGTGTATGAAGATTTATTTTACAGAAAAAATGATTTTTGACAATTTCACAGCATTTTGAACTTAATTTTTGACCATTGCACATATTGCAAAATGTCTATTACTGCACATTTTGTGAAATTCCTCCTAGACCTTTCAGTGTACTCTAATATTTGCCAGGTATGTTACAGAGATATGGAAGAGATATCCATGAAGAATCTCAATGTTGCAAAAATGATTTTTGTAAAATTTCTATCATTTTGAACTAAGTCCATTTTCGACCAATACTCATATAGAATAATGGTTAATAGTGCATACTTTGTAAAATGAACTCCTCCGTGGGCATTCAATGTACCCTTTTTATACTTGGCAGATTTGTTACAGACATATTGAAGATGTACATGAAGAGGAGTACTGCTGAAAAAATCATTTTGACAAAATTACAGCATTTTGAACTTAGCCAATTTTTATTTTGTTATTATGACATAGCGACAGGGTTTTGAACTTGGAATTTTTTCAATCACAGTAAAAATTTCTCATAGATACCCCATTAGATTTTGGTCCTTTTTTACATTTTAATTATTAAAGGCGTATAGTGTATTTAAAACATTGAGTGCAGATAATTTTGCGGGGCGTATTCTGAAACCTTGCTTGCAGCCAATTTCTTATTTCAACAGAAATAAAAAAAAATATTATTTGTTTCAAATATGTCTTCTTTCACTTCGTCTTATATCTTTTTTAAAGATATTTCTTTCCATAATGTACCATTCTTATCAATTTTCAACGTGTCATTTCTGCGTTCTTGAATGAAACCAAGCAAAGCTCTTGCTTTCTTTTGACTAGATTTTGCCAAAGTTGCTATTAATTTTTCTAAATTCAGCTTTTCTTCTGACGTCTCCAATATTTTCATTTTTTCTTCAGTCGGAGAGTTCGTTTGATTCCGATCTAATTTTTGTAAACGCTCAAAAGTACTCTCGGAAACCAAAATCATTTCTTTAACCGAACTCATTCTAAAAGATGACTTACAGGTTCTAACCCACTTTTAAGAAAATCCGTTTTTGATGATTTAATCAAAAGTTTTCTTTTCTCTGCAAGACTCTTACCTTTAGCGAGAAGAGCTAGTAGTATTGCGGGGTCGCAGGGGTTAAAGTCACATGCTTGATCGCTTCGGACTCGGTGCAGGGATATCAGGGTGGCTCGAATGAGTCAGCATAGCAATTCGGACGATGATCAATCACAATTTACAACCTTAAGCTTAAATGGAGAGACGACTGAGGGTGAAGGATAACTGAGGCAATGTCTGCTGAAAAAATATTATATTCTGGGTTAAAATAAACACTTAATTGCAAAATAGGTTCTGCCTTCTCATCTTAGTGGTCACCTGTACACCCTCTTAGGCTGTCCCCTAGTCCCAGGTAGTCTCTAGTTCTCAATGGTCTCAATATCTTCGGATCTGTGTTAAGGTCAATCCAGGTGATAGCAAGGTCAAGGTCACCGTAGCAGATCTAATATAGGTCACACGTGTGAAAGGCATAAACCAATAATTCGTGTGAAATGTAATAGATCTGTTGATGAACATTATACACATACATACATATACATGTCAATATATATACAAGCAAATTTAGTTACAAACCTTATCTTTGGAAGCAATTTTGATCGAGAAGTACCGCCATAATCTATACATATTCTCGTTTGTTTCCGAAAATATATAGAAGTTCACAAAGTTAGGCCACATCAGCATAACATCATGTATACGCCACCCTTTGTAAAGCCAATCATTTAATTCTCAACAGTAAAGACTCAACATTGTCTGTTCAGGGACACAGGATCATAACTCCATGTATTTCCATTTCAGACTTAATTAACTATGCCCTTACTCTTTGTTATTAGTTAAAATCTCAAAATTAATTCAATGCTTCTCGCGATGCCTAAAGTGCAAGTTACAGTAGCATTATGGCCCTACTATAAGGTTTCTCTAAGACTCCAAGGGTTTGGTTAAGTCATAACCCAAACATGTCCCATAGAGTTATGTCCCTTAATGACTAACACAATTTATAAACCTTTATCTTGTTTTCGATGCCTAAAGTGTCGGTTAAAGTGGCATTATAATTCTACTTTATGGTTACTCTCAAGACTCCAAGGGTATGGTTAAGGCATAACCCAAACATGTCCCAATGAGTTATTTCCCTTAACGCCTAGCAGAATTTATGACTTAATCCTTATCTCTCGATGTCTTAAGTAAAAGTTAAAGTAGCATATAGCCCTACTATTTGATTGCTTTAGGACTCCAAGGGCATGGTAAAGGCATAACCCGAACATTACCCGAGGAATTATGTCCCTTTTTGCCTTAAGAATTTTTATTTTAAAAAATTAACTAAGGTAAAGTTTACAATACAAAACTTGCTAATCTATTAATGATAAGCTTGGATTTAACTATCATTCTATGCATTGGATAACTTTGAACAATTTTAATGAACGTGAAAACAAAGAAAGTTTAACTTTAACTTGTCTGCTCCAGGCTCGCGCCAAATCCCTCATGTACACTGTAGACATTCTGTTTCAAGGCCATCTAAAAATAGCTGTGACTCTTACGCACTTCCGGTGTAATCGGGCGGAATACCATTCTATAGTCTGCTTCATCGCATTAGCCATCAAAGGTCATGAATCTAGGTCAAACGCTCAGCACTTCTGGAAGGAGCCTAAAACCTACAAAAACTTTAAATGCATGCAAAGAAATGAATTTAGTTACGATAAAATGGAAAAATCGAACCCAACATCCTCAGAATAACAACTGCAACCACACATCAGCCATCATTCTTACTTCTGTGGAATCTAGAGGTTCACAAGGTTCTGTAAAAAGCTTCGAAAAATGATTGTTATAACAGCAATGCGCAGGTCGTTCTTATGCAAGTGAAGACTAAGAGCAAGAATGCCCGAGGTAAAGGATACTTTCTTTATATACCAAATCGCAAGCCAGCGTTGTTCGAATCTGTAAGAAAATGTACGGGAGGGGTCGTTCGATTGTGTTCGATTCTGTAGGAATCGCATATGGCTAATTTGCATATGTGACTATATGGGTAGTCTGAAATCTTCTGGTACAGCTCATTTAACCTATGAGAAATCAAAGCCATTTAACATCGACAAATGCCTGAAAAATAAGGAAACTAAATATTTAGAAGGTTTCTATGACCTAAACTCCTTTGTCTTCAAAGGTTCTCTCGATTCTTCTGCTCCTGCCTACAAGTACGTCACCATGACGGAACAGCTCGCGCGCGCCACAAGCTCGGCTCTGTCCGGTCCGTCAGTTTTTAGGAAACACTCGGAAGTAAACAATTTACGATGGCCGTCTTCTCTCTCATTGTCAAACGTTCTGCAATCATACCGACAGATTTTGCAGCATTTAAGCGTCTACAGCCTACCTTTGGGACTTTCTTTAGTAGAATGAGGTATGCTCTAACTGCTTCTATCAACGGAAGTCCGTATCTAAGTAGTTTCAACGGTGAATAGTTGTGCAAGTTTTGCATGTCACATATTTCCGTGACGTACCTAATTCTGCACTGAGGCACATGTAATAGGAATCTATTTATGCTCGCATTTCTTTTGACTACCCGTCACTTCCTGTGCGTCAATGCAGAATGTATTTCGAACCACTAGACCAGCCTGTTCCATTCTCTTGTTAATTCCTGGCTTAAAGTGTTAAGGTACACTTTATGACAAACAACCTGTCATCTTTTTGTCGACTCCCCATATCAGTGGGGTTCTAAAAATATGGGAAGCAGCATGAAGTAACCAAAGTTATCTCCCCGTGTAAAAATGATGACGGATAACCGTTGGAAATGGATGACACGTTTTTGAATGCCAAGAAGTTTTTGGTGAAAAACAATGGACAAATCGGATAAACCGCTTCTCAGTGTGATTCCCCAAACTCTTTTGGATTGCATCAGCGTTCTGGACAGGGATGACCCAACAGCTTCTTGGAAATTAACCAGAAACTCGAAGGGATTCTCACTCGTGATCAGGACGTTTGCAGCCAAAAATGTCACGCCATTGAAGGACGGTCACTCTGCTTTCAGATGTCAGCGAGGAAATCATCAGGACAACTCTACCGATGACTTGCCACTGAAAAGACCAAAGCGGAAACATAAATCCCCATCAACCGTTGCAAGGGATCGTACACGACGACTGAAGTTTTGGAAAAAGAAGAACTCTGCCAAAACTTCTTCTCTGAACGCCCGGCGACAGCCAGAGGCTACCATTCTTGAACAGGAAAATTCCATTCATAGAGATTCGGATTCTTCTGGTGCCTGTAAACACATTTCCAGTCTCTTGGATCCTGATTTTGATTTATCCCACAAAGTGATTTAAAAGAAATGGCTCACTGTCCTGAGATACCTGTTGTTTTGAGTTCGGAAAAAGAGTTGTCGGCCTTGGATTGTTATACAGAACCGGATGATAACTCCCCCGACTACTGTGCAAACTGTTATTCCTTGGGAAATAAAGGCAACCTGAGACGCTGTACAGGCTGCAGATTTATTAAGTACTGCAGCAAGGAGTGCCAAGCAGGACACTGGTTATCTAACAAAACCCTCTGCAAGGCCATTCAAGGTCTCCCTAAGCTTCAGTAGACTCAACACCTGATCTCCGGAAAGTGCTTTGGTGGAGGTTATTGATATTGTTCTTGTGTACTTGTATGTGTATATTACATACATAGGTGGCGGATTATTCATTGGTTCAGGAAACTTTGACACTGTGTATGTGTATATAAGTGGTGGAGGACTAGAGCAAGTGAGCAGGGGCTCACGTATACCCCCGACCAGTGCTACCGCCTAATGAAAGCAAACTTTAACACAAAAGTTTAATGCAAACATGTTATAAAAGAACAAATTCAAAGTCTGTGACCTTATCCTTAGATCAGCAGCAGCAGCATCCATATAATGTAAACTAGTATAAGATAAAATTAGTCATGCATCACCAGATTACATTTAAATATATTTAAACAAGCAAAAAAAAGAAAGAAATCAAATGGATGAGTCCTAGTTATTAACTCCTGGCCCCACCCATAGGCCTGACCCAGAAGTCCTTATCAAAAGTAATGCTATAGAGTTATCATGAATAAAATATGGAAGATATTAACAATGCATTTACAGAATATGAGCAATCTAAAAGGTTTAAAGCAAAACTTTGACATAATGAAAATGCCCAAGTCCCAATTATTGACCCTTGGCCCCACCCAGGAGCCTGACCCTGGGGCATAGCCTCTTCACATCAAAGGTAATGCTTAAGAGATATCATGAACCAAATATGCAAAAGAATCTGACATGTGGTTAAAGAAGTATGAACAATTAAAAAAGGTTTAACGCAAAATTTTGACATAATGAAAACCCCTAAGTCCTTATTATTGACCACTGACCTCCACCCAGGGGCCTGACCAAGCTGTCTGAATATATCAAATCAAAGGTAATGCTATAGAGATATAATGAACCAAATATGAAGAGAATCTGATATAAGGTTACAGAAATATGAGCAATTACAAAAGGTTTAAAACAAAACTTTGACGTAAAGTTGACGAACGGAAGGACGGACGAACGGACGGATGACAAAAACTATATACCCCCTGACATACGAAGTCGGGGGTATAATTATTCATTGGTGCAGGAAACTTTAATTAAATCTTATCATTAATAAACACTTTTACTGGTTATCCGGGCGCGCCGACAAATTAACGGCGGAGCTCTACAAACAACAACAATGGCGTAATGCGCAGCCAAACACCCTAAACCACTTCTGTCTCCATAGCCTGTTTATCTTTGCCCTTACATCTACCCCCTGTTGAAATATTCAGTGGTTCCTCACGAACATTTTAAATACCTCAAACAGCTATAATTCAGAACTTTCACCTTACAGGATACCTATGTCTCGTCGCCTGCATTGACGAGTTGACACAACGGAGTCAGCCTTCTATAATTATCACTTTATTCACAGCATCACTTCTTAATACCTTCTGTCCCCACTTCTTCACCCATCTCTCCCTCTGACCCTCTCCTCTCTAATATGCCGCTCTCTCTCTAACTCTCTCGCCCTCTCTCTCTCACGTCTCTCTCTCTCTCATCGCTCTCATCCATTTTTTTTTCTAGCCTTAATATTACATCCTCCTGACGTTTGTTTACTACAGACACCTTCTCAATATATGTATAGAGTTGTTCTAACGCACTAGACATATGAGCAGTCATTGTCACTAGCTGCTGATTCATGTTTTGGATTAGTTCAAAATCTGCCGGTGACACTTTATCTGTCATGATAGCTGTTTCCACTGTTTCAATGCTCCCGCTATCTGTTATTGTCCCTAATGCTGTTTCAGTTGTCTGGGGTGGGGTAATGCACATGGGCTCTGAAGTAAGTAGCTGTACCCGTAGATCTTCTAAGATTTCTGAATCCGGTTCTGCGCCGCTAACCCCGCCACACTCAGCCAATGGCTCCGTGACTCCTCCCTCGACATCTTCACTATGTCGACCCATATCCGCGCCACTTTAGGAGCTTGTGATATAACCAGCGCATAGGTCTCTATAAGGGGGTCCATCTTATCTTTATGACCAGGGGACTCTTGATGCCTGGTGAACTTGGAATTGTCCCCAGTCCTGAAGCCACATGCTGAGCACATAAATGGGACCTCGTATTCTGCTACATGTTTCTCGTAAAAGTGCTTCTCAACACGGGACTTATTCTCTATGTAGCCACATGGCTGGCACCTGTAGGCCCTTCCCCTAGGAAGCACAACCTCAAGCATTCTTGTTGCCATTGTCTGAAATAAAATTGTACCTGCCCTAAGTATCTGATACTATGGACTGGTATGACCTTGACCTTTGGCCTGAATCTATATACCTTTATTAAAATCCTTGAATGCTTTCGACTGCCATCTAGGCTTATTTACCCCTTCATAGCTCTTCAGTTTGTCATGATGAACAACACGATCTGCCCCCACCCTTCAAGCTTAATCAGGTAGTCTACATCATTAATCTTTCTTTCACAAGATAACACACAGCACATATGCTATCTGTAACTTGGGACTAATTCCAGGTACTCTATGTTCATGAAGATACCACGCGCAATCCCCAGGATCATAACCCACATGCTTCAACCGGGTATCGTATGCGTACTTATGATATTTCGCAGCCTTATCCAGATGACTTCGCGCGATATCATATGCCACCTGCATTTACTCCCTGAGCCAATTGACATACTCACCATATGACGTCACTATATCATCTTCGGGCTCACACAATGAACCACTTCTTAGTTCGGCGGGTATTCTTACCTCCCTGCCTAACATTATCATGTTCGGGCTTAGCCCTGCTGAAGTGTGTGGAGTTGCGCGGTAAGCTGCAGCTAAGCACCCTAGGTTCAAATCCCAGTCCTGTTGCTCCCCGTACAGGTAAGCCTTAATCATACGTACCAAAGTCTTGTTGAATTTTTCTGCTTGGCCATTGCCTTTCGGATTTCTTACAGACGTGCGAGTTTTCTTGATCTCCATAAGCTTACATAACTCTTGAAATATTTGACTTTCATAGTCACTGCCACGGTCACTGTGTATTGAGAGAGGTGCTCCGTACCTTGATATCACCTCATTCAAAATCACACTGGCCGTTGTTGCAGCAGTCTGGTCAGGAATTGCGAATATTTCTACCCATTTGGTAAAATGGTCTGTTAAAACTAAGATAAATCTATTTCCCCTAGGGGTAATTGGAAATGGTCCTACTAAATCTGTGGACAGAGTGGCCAAGGTGGCACCCACTCTGAGACTACCTAAAGGTGCCTTGGGCTTCTTTTGTGGAATCTTATCTGCTGCACACACATCCTTTTTAGTACCCAATTACTCACATCATCCTTCATCTCATACCAGTAATATTTCTGTTTTACCTTTTCATAAGTTTCCTGCAGAGCTACCTTTGTGCACCTCGCCCTGTTTGCTCTTTGACCTAGTTTCTACAGCCCTCACACTTTCTTCAGTCACTATACCCCATTCAGTGCCTATCTCTCTCTGTTCTGGAAAACTACCAATCGGCACACCTTTCTTGATCTCTACTATATTATTGCCCGATCGAAGATCTACCAAGCCTCGAGGAGAGTCACTGTTTCCACTGATTTGCATCTCATTAGTGACATTGAGTTCAACCCCTGACTCGTTACACTGTCCATTATTATTAGGGTCCATGGACTTGGTAACATGTGTCACCTGACATACAGTACCATCACATTCACCCCCTTTCTTTGGCTGGCATAATTCTCCCTCTTTCAGATTCATTCTCCCCATAAGTAGAGAACTTTTCATATCAAGTGCCCTCTTTACACACTTCTTACCGGGTCCACACTTCAACTGCTCCATCATATCTACCTCATTACACTGACACTCCCACGGGCTTACACATCTTGACATCCCATCGGCGTTCGAATGACTGCTGCCTCTTCTAAACTCTATACTAAAATCATAAGCTGCCAAAATCTCTAAATATCTAGCCAGCTTTCCCTTTGGCTCCTTGAAAGAAAACAGATAAGATAGTGCTTGATGATCTGTCCTTACCGTAAATTTTCTCCCCAGCAAGTACTGCCTGTAGTATTCTATAAAGTAGCGCAGTGCAAGAAGTTCCTTATCTGTTACACAGTAATTTCTTTCTGCCTTGTTCAGTACCTTACTACCGTAGGATAATACCCTTTCTCTGCCCCCTTGAATTTGGCTGAGCACGCCACCTATGGCATAGTCACTTGAATCGCAGTGCAAAAAATACTCAACTACATCCATTGGATATGCCATGATTTCGGGACTCACTAATGCTGTTTTTATACGCCCGTTTTGAAAAAACGGACGTATTATGTCAAGGCGATTGACGTCCGTCCGTTCGTAAACATTCTTGTGTGCGCCATAACTCATTAACCGTTTAGGATATATTCATGATATTTGGTAGGAATATGTATTAGGTTGGAGGAACGTGTTGCGTACAGATGCTGTTGCTCCCCCTTCCTTAGTTTCAAAGTTATGCCCCTTTGATTATTTTTTCCCCTGCAAAGCTTGTGCGCGCCATAACTAGATAACCGTTTGGAATAACTTAATGAAACTTCATAGCAATGTGTATGAAGACCCAACGATGTGTCGCGTACAACAATGGCTGCTCTCCCTTTCTTCATTTTAGAGTTACATCCCTTTCATTAGTTCTTGTTGACTGTTTTTGTGTATACTAACCTTGTGCATAGCTTAACTGGTAACCGTTTGGAATATCATGATGAAACTTTATAAAAATGCGCATGATCACAAGACAGTGTGTCACATTAAGAATGGTTGCTCCCCCTTTCTTAATTTTGGAGTAACCTCCCTCTTTGATTAGTATATTTTAGGCGTTTCTCATTCACTCCATATCTCCTTAAACTTTTGAAATATTTGAATGAAACTGGGTAGGAATGTGTATAATAATGAGGCAATGTATCCTGAGCAAGAACCACAACTCTGGCTTACTTACTGAATTACCTGCCCTTGCATAAATATCCTGCTTACTCTGTAGCATTTCAACTAGTGATGCCAAGGGAATGTAATACAACCAAGATTGGTATATCTAATATATTTAGTTTATCTATCTTGACATGATATACTAATGTTGAATATTTACATATAATGTTGAATTCGTTTATTATAGAGTGGCTGCCTCTGTTTGTCTGTCTGTCTATCTTTTTGTAAACAGTCTTGTTCATTCTGTAACTCCTTTATGACATTTAAACGGGCGTATTATGCGCCGCTTGCGAAGCCCTTGTTAACTTCTCAAAGGCTGCCTGGCACTGATCTGTCCATACAAATTTCTTACCCTGCTTAGTAAGATCAATAATGGGCTTCATCATACCTGAAAAGTTCTCAATATGACGCCTGTAATAGCTTCCCATGCCCACTAAGGATCTAACCTGAGATACATCTTTTGGGACTGCAAACTGCAAAATCTTGGCCACATTATCAGGGCTTGGACAGACACCATCACTGGATATAATGTGCCCTAGAAAATGTACTTTGTCTTCAAATAGATTACACTTGTCGGGCTTCAGCTTTAACCCTGCCTCGTCGATCCTGTCCAACACCTGGTCAACCCTTTCGACATGCTCGTCAAAGCTGGAAGCAAACACTACTACATCATCCAGGTATATCAAGCATGATATCCATTGCAAACCCTGAAGAGCTGCTTCCATGCATCTCTGAAAGGTCGCACTAGAATTTTTCATTCCCATTGGCATGGTACAATGCTCATACAAACCATATTTTGTAATGAATGCTGTTTTGGGTATGTCCTGCTCTCTTACAGGGATCTGATGATATGAGCTTGTAACATCAAACGTTGAAAACAATTTTGCTCCTGCAACTGCATCTAAACAATCCCTTGTTCTTGGTATAGGGAAGTTATCAGTCTGAGTCACCTTGTTCACAGCTCTATAATCAATACAGGGTCTTACCTTTCCATTTTTCTTACGCACAAGACACAGTGGACTGCTCCAGCAGCTATGTGACTTACGTATTATACCCTGTCTTTCCATTGTCTCAATCACCTGGCGTTCTTCTTCGGCAAAGGCTATGGGTACCCTCCTGGGAGGACAGCGCACAGGCTTTGCATCTCCTGTATCAATCACGTGCTCTGCCAAATGTGTCACACCCAAGTCATTTTCATCTTTGGAAAATGCACCAGCATGCCTCATTAGGAGATCTGTTATGCTCTTTCTTTCATCTTGAGTTCTATTACACCCTCAGCGTGCTCATAATTGCTCCAGATGTGTAGGTAGCTTACCTTGTTATGTCTCCCCCCTTTAGGGTCGGGAGACATATTGTTTTTCCCCGGGCGTCTGTCTGTCCGTCTGTCTGTCACAAATCCTGTCCGTTCTAAAACTTGAAAACCGCTCAAGCTATATTTGCGAAACTTCATATAAATATCAATCAACATGAGACGACGTGCAGAGTGCAAGAATGGTAACTCTGGCATTTATACTTTTTGAGTTATTTCCCTTGGAACTTAGACCATCACAAAATTGTGTTTCAATTGTGTCCGCTCTATAACTTGAAAGCTGCTCAAGCTTTATTCACGGAACTTCATACAAATATCAATCAACATGAGGCGATGTGCAGAGTGCACAAATGGTAACTCTGGCATTTATACTTTTTGAGTTATTTCCCTTGCAGAATGCACTCTGGCGTTTATACTTTTTGAGTTATTTCCCTTGGAACTTTGTCCATGACAAAATTGCGTCTCAGTCGAGTCCGTCTATAACTTTAAAACCATTCAAGCTATATTCATGAAAGTTCATATAAATATCAATCAACATCAGACGACATGCAGAATGCAAGAACCATAACTTATGCATTTATACTATTTGAGTTATTTCCCTTAGAACTTTGTCAGTCACAAAATCGTGTCAGTCGTGTCTACTCTATAACTTGAAAACCATTCAAGCTATATTCACGAAACTTCATACAAATATCAATCAACATTTGAAAAATTGCATAGTGCAAGAACTCTTGCATTTATACTTCTTGAGTTATTTCCCTTGAACCTTTGTCAGTCACAAAATCGTGTCTCAATCGCTTTATTACTTGAAAACCGGACAAGCTATATTCACGAAACTTCAAACAAATGTCAGTCAACACTAGACAACCTGCAGAGCACAGCATTTATACTATTTGAGTTATTTCCCTTTGAACTTTTTCATTCACAAAATCGTGTCTCAATCGTCTAAGCTCTATAACTTGAAAACCGTTTAAGCTATATTCATGAAACTTCATACAAATATCAGTCAACATATAAATAGACGACGTGCAGAGCACTGTAACTCTTGCATTTATATTTTTTGACAAAAACTAAATATGAATATCAGTCAACATTACATGACATGCAGAGCATAACAACTATAACTTGCATTTATACTTTTTACTTATTATGAATCCCTGCTTCAGGGTAGGGAAACATATTGTTTTCCCTTGGCGTCTTAATGACTGATCCTTTTGACGTCAAAAAGGGGGGAGACAGAAGAAAAACAATTCTAGTATAATTTGGTCCGCCACTTTGGGCACAGCTTCTGTAGCACCATCTTTCATGAACTGAATTCTCCGTACTGCATTATTATTTTCGGACTGTGAGGGGTCTTCCAAGTTCACCAAAAGCCTTAAATCATCATACCGTTCTGCAACCCCTATCACACTATCTAGATTTATGGACACAGGCAGACTAGATGGGTTGAGCAGCCTTACCTTCTTGGTTGGGCTAGAATTCATATCAACAACAGTATTTGCCATTACAAGTGGGTACTTATCAGCAAATCCATCACATGGTTCTACCACCAGATCTGTTTGCTTCACAGTCATCTTCTGGGAATCTCTCAATAAATACATCTATTACCTGTTCACAGTACCCAGGTACAGTATAATGATCAGCAGCCGTAACTTTACGAACGTTATGATCCTTTTCAACCCTTAGTACCTCAATTTCCAACCCCCTGAGTTTCAGCACGCCTTTACTTAACATTAAATCTCCAGGGCCCTTTTCGTCCTCTTGCATTATATCTGCCCCTAACAACCCTTCGTCCCCAATATCAGCTATAATCAACTACTTAGTTAATTGCAGAGGCCCTAGATGTAAGTCGAATATTGCCTTACCATGCTCTTTAAGAACCGTCCCTCCAGCACATGTTATATTGTGAACTGATTGCTTGAGTTTGGGTCTTTTTCCACTTGGTATCTTGTCATAAATTCCCTTACTCAAAATTTTTTTAGATGCCCCTGTGTCTGCAGTAAAGTGCAATGGCACCCCAAACACAGTAGTATCAATATATGCACCAACGCTGTTAGGCAAGCTTCGCCTAAACCTCTTTACTCTTGCACCAGAAACCATATTTTCATTTATTTGGCCTATATTCTTATCAACAAGGATCGTTTCATGGCCAACAGAATCGACCCCTAATAGTTTAACGGCTGAGAAGAACTTGGTCTGACCTCCTGAAATGCCTGGTTATTACCGCCATTTTGAGGCTGGGCATAACACGGTTGATGCCTCTGATACCCTCCTTGGTCGTACTACCCTGCTGTTCAAATGACTGATTACCTCTGTTACCTTGTTGCCTTAAAGGACAATTCCTTGAAAAGTGCCCCTTTTCTGAACACAGATAGCAAACCACTTCTGACCTGTCAGTACTTCTCATGTTACCAATTGCTCTTTGTTGTAACTGCCTTTCCAACCCTTCCATCTTCTCTTGCAGTGCCTTAAGTGTCATTTCTATCTTACCCTCGCTGCCGGCCTTTTGGGACTGATCCTGTTTCTCAGCTGACTTACCCTGCACTGTTTTAGCTATATGCAATGATTGACACTCCCAGCCTAACGTGCTGTACTACTTTCCTTGCGTTTCACCCTATTATCTTGACCGTCACCCCCTCAATCTCTAAATCACTATCTTCATACTCAGTCATGACATAATTTACAGACCGAGCCTGCCTCTTACCTCTTTTCTCACCGCTGCTTTCATTCAGCAAAGGGCGATGGCGTGTTTCTTGAAAATCAACCTGCAACACAGCTTCATCAAAGTCCCTGGGTTCTTTCACATACTCTACCTGAAATCTAGCCTTGTCATCATACAAACCATCAAGGAACCTTCTCAGTAGGTCCTCTTGCCTTGTATGCTCATCTCTATTGGCATGTGCTTTATCATACAAACGTTTGAGTTTAGCTGCATACTCCTCAACAGACTCATTAGTTTTCTGATGGCTAAACAGTGCTCCATATATTTTCTTTGTTACAACCACTCTGAATCTACTGTTCAGTTCAGATACCAATTGTACATAGTTACTTCTCACATCCCGCCTCAGCTGACCAAATACAAACTCACCTGCAGTACCTTGTAATCTTGGCAACAGCTCATCAAGACGGTCCTCATTGCTCCAGTGCCTTCTATCCGCCACTTCAGTGAACCTATTAAACCATACATTCCATGGTTCTTTACCTGTAAATATGGGCAGCTTAGTTATCTCCCTTAGAAGCACCGAATCTCCCATTGCATGCTGCCTTCCGGGTTGGTACGTATCATGCTCATCGTCAGAATCAGAATAGTCATACCTACTATACGACAGATGTCATGTGTTCGGCCTGTGTCTACGCACTGACTCTGCAAAGTTACCTGTACGTTGTGCAGAAGCTGACTGATCCGCCGGCTGCCTACGCTGCACCTCTTCAAGGAGGTTGTTAATATTACGATTAATGGCCCTGTTCGATTCCCTTATAGTCTGCACCAAAGTATTAGTCATTTCTTTCATCGCCGTGGTAACCTCATTATCTCCCCTTACCTGAGGTCTGGTGGCATCCCCCCTCACCTTGCTCATCATTATCGTTCTCTATCCTTCAGCCTCATTGTCTCTCCTTTTTAGCGTCCGCCTTGTTACCATATTGTCTGAAATTATATAAGTTTAAATCTAAATCGCTTTGTATGGTCAAAGAAAACCCAGACTTGCTACTTTAGAATATGACCGTATCGCTATACTGAACTATCAGGTTCGCATCACCGGATCTGTATCTTGCCTGTATGAATTAAGCTTCACAGCATTTAGTCTTTCTTCAGTTGGTTTGACAGATCTTCATGCTTTTGGCTTTACATATCCCACTTCTGACACCAAAAATATGCGGGGTCACAGGGGTCAAGGTCACATGTATGATCACTTCGGACTCGGTGCAGGGATATCAGGGTGGCTCGAATGAGTCAGCATAGTAATTCGGACGATGATCGATCAAAATTTACAACCTTAAGCTTAAATGGAGAGACGACTGAGGGTGAAGGATAACTGAGGCAATGTCTGCTGAATAAATATTATATTCTGGGTTAAAATAAACACTTAATTGCAAAATAGGTTCTGCCTTCTCGTCTTAGTGGTCATCTGTACACCCTCTAAGGCTGTCCCCTAGTCCCAGGTAGTCTCTTGTTCTCAATGGACTCAATATTTTCGGATCTGTCTGATTCTTTGTTAAGGTCAATCCAGGTCATAGCAAGGTCAAGGTCACCGTAGCAGATCTAATACAGGTCACACGTGTGAAAGGTATAACCCAACAATTCGTGTGAAATGTAATAGATCTGTTGATGTACATTATACACATATATAAATATACATGTCAATATATTTACAAGCAAATTTAGTTACAAAGCTTATCTTTGGAAGCAATTTTGATCGAGAAGTACAGACATAATCTATATATATTCTCGTATGTTTCCGAAAATATATAGAATTTCACAAAGTTAGGCCACATGAGCATAACATCATGTATACGCCACCCTTTGTAAAGCCAATCATTCACTTCTCAACAATTAAGACTCAACATTGTCTGTTCAGGGACACAGGAGCATAATTCCATGTATTTCCAGTTCAGACTTAATTAACTATGCCCTTACTCTTTGTTATTAGTTAAAATCTCAAAATTGATCTAATACTTCTCGCGATGCCTAAAGTTCAAGTTACAGTAGCATTATGGCCCTACTATAAGGTTTCTCTAAGACTCCAAGGGTTTGGTTAAGGCATAACCCAAACATGTCCCAAGGAGTAATGTCCCTTAATGACTTACGCAATTTATAAACCTTAGAATCTTGTTTTCGATGCCTAAAGTGTCGGTTAAAGCGGCATTATAATTCTACTTTATGGTTATTCTAAGACTCCAAGGGTATGGTTAACGCGTAACCCAAACATGTCCCAAGGAGTTATGTCCCTTAATGCCTAGCAGAATTTATGCCTTAATCCTTATCTCTCGATGTCTTAAGTAAAAGTTAAAGTAGCATATAGCCCTACTATGTGATTGCTTTAGGCCTCCAAGGGCATAATTAAGGCATAACCCGAACATGACCCAAGGAATTATGTCCCTTTTTGCCTTAAGAATTTTTATTTTAAAACATTATATCTGAATAAAATGAGGTCAAACATTAACTAAGGTAAAGTTTACAATACAAAACTTGATCATCTATTAATGATAAGCGTTTGATTTAACTATCATTCTATGCATTGGATAACTTTGAACAATTTTAATGAATGTGAAAACAAAGAAAGTTTAGCTTTAACTTGTCTGCTCCAGGCTCACTCCAAATCCCTCATGTATACTGTAGACATTCTGTTTCAAGGCCATCTAAAATTGCTGTGACTCTTACACACTTCCGGTGTAATCGGGCGGAATACCATTCTATAGTCTGCTTCATCGTATTAGCCATCAAAGGTCATGAATCTAGGTCAAACGCTCAGCACTTCTGGAAGGAGCCTAAAACCTACAAAACTTTAAATGCATGCAAAGAAATAAATTTAGTAACGATAAAATGGAAAAATCGAACCCAACATCCTCAGAATAACAACTGCAACCACACATCAGTCTCCATTCTTACTTCTCTGGAATCTAAAAGTTCACAAGGTTCTGTAAAAAGCTTCGAAAATGATTGTTATAACAGCAATGCGCAGGTCCTTCTTGTCCAAGTGAAGACTAAGAGCAAGAATGCCCGAGGTAAAGGGTACTTTCTTTATATACCAAATCGCAAGCCAGCGTTGTTCCAATCTGTAAGAAAATGTACGAGAGGGGTGGTTCGATTGTGTTCGATTCTGTGGGAATCGCATATGGCTAATTTGCATATGTGACTGTATGGGTAGTCTGAAATCTTCTGGTACAGCTCATTTAACCTATGATAAATCAAAGCCATTTAACATCGACAAATGCCTGAAAATAAAGAAATTAAATATTTAGAAGGTTTCTATGACCTAAACTCCTTTATCTTCAAAGGTTCTCTCGATTCTTCTGCTCCTGCCCACAAGTACGTCACCATGACGGAACAGCTCGCGCACGCCACAAGGTCGGCTCTGTCCGTCAGTTTTTCGGAAACACTCGGAAGTAAACAATTTACGATGGCCGTCTTCTCTCTTATTGTCAAACATTCTGCAATCATACCGACAGATTTTGCAGCATTTAAGCGTTTACAGCCTACCTTTGTGACTTTCTTAAGTAGAATGAGGTATGCTCTAACTGCTTCTATCAACGGAAGTCCGCATCTAAGTAGTTTCAACGGTGAATAGTTGTGCAAGTTTTGCATGTCACATATTTCCGTGACGTACCTAATTCTGCACTGAGGCACATGTAATAGGAATCTATTTATGCTCGCAGTTCTTTTGACTACCCGTCACTTCCTGTGCGTCAATACAGAATGTATTTCGAACCACTAGACCAGCCTGCTCCATTACTGGCTTAAAGTGTTAAGGTACACTTTGTGACAAACAACCTGCCATCTTTTTGTCGACTCCCTTATCAGTGGGGTTCTAAAAATATGGAAGCAGCAGGAAGTCACCAGTTATCTCCCCGTGTGAAAATGGCGTAATGTCCAGCCAAACACCCTAAACTACTTCTGTCTCCATAGCCTGTTTATCTGTGCCCTTACAGTATATCTTTGTAGTTATACAGTTTTGCTCTTTGCAGATTTGTCAAGTTGACGTTATTGTAATATAAATTGTAAACAATTTCTACAATAGCTTTGATGCTTCTGATATTGGCCTTCTTTATGTGACTGGAATTGTCAACAAGGATTTTAAAAAGACAGCTTGAGATTCAATCAAGTCACTCATTTTGATTCTTCAGTTAATAATGCATGTCGATTTTATTTATAGAAGTCGAGTGGTACAAACACTCTAGTAAATTCTCCTGGAAATATATCTGTTCTCAGGTTCAGTTTATCAGGGCTGCACGGATTTAGATCTATAAACAAATAATTTGAAGAAGCCATAACTTTGTCAAAAGCATCCTTAAGAATATGGCTATTTCGAGGATATATTTGACTTCCCAAAATGGTCACTTGTTTTGCGTCCCTCAAGTTTTTGAATAAACCGACGTAACACATCTGTCTGGATAAGATAGTAGAATATTTTCCTGGCGAAAAGATGGCTTGAGATATGAAAATGCATGGCACTAGTCTGTGGTGAGAGGTCACAGTAAATAAATATATGCAATCTTCCGACGTAGTGACTTTTACGAGGGTTGATCCAGAAGTAATGTCACTGCAGCTATAAAATCGTGTAGAATAAAGAGAGAGCAACAAAATTTCGTATCCAAATACCTTTATTTATTTGCATTATGGTCTGAAAATGTCATAAAAATACAGTGCACAGTCACTGAGATATCGAGATAGACAGAAGGCATGGTACCGAATTGCGCCGCACGTCAATGACGTCGTTTACGCATCAGACGAAGTTTCGATATTGTGTCATGTCCAAAGTAGCATATTCGTTGCTCCAGCAAAGCACTAATGTCTGTTTACCCTGTTTATCTCATCTTTAAATATCACTTGAACAGCCCCGCAGCTCATGTTTAAGAATTTACACAATATTCGAATTGCAGAACATCCGTCTTTATATATGGGGTCCAAGGAAGAGTTTCGTTACTGTCTGACATTGTCCATAAAGGTCTTCCGGTTTTCGGACTGTCCTCCAGCGACTCATCTGCAACCGTATCGCGTTGATTGCACCTTCACCCAAGCCTCATAAAAACTGTTATATCACCACATGTCTAACTAAACAGCTCTAGAGTCTCTTATGGTGATATTCCAAATTTGAGGCAAAAACGCATATATATCCGCTGAGGCGTTTGTCAGAAATCAACGTTTTTACTCTCGGCAGTAACAAACATTAGCACCAGCTAGCAAATTTCAAACTGCAGTGACGATATTAAAATTTCAACTGTGGGCGGAAGAAATATATTTCCTTGTCGTATCAAATTTTTATCTGATTTGGAGTGCTAGGTTGATTTTGATGTGTGATTGCCTTTGAAACTTATGTTCATGTAATTAACGTTATTCTAACGTGCGGCGCGATGGCGTTAGTGGCATACTTTGAACGTCGATATATTTGGAACGGAAAAAGATTCCAACTTTATATTTATTCTGTAAATCAGAAATGAATTACGGTGAAGCTTGATATAATTTTTGTTATAATGCTACGATGAATAAGCGCGCAATGGACACAGTGACATTACTTCTGGATCAACCCTTGTAGAAGTAGGTCGTCTAATACCATTAACAGATGCTCTCTGCCATCCGACCACTCTTCTATTTGAGACAAAGGTGGTGATCCCTCGTAAAATAAAACATGGTCGTATTTTGAAAAGATCTCTTGATAATCAGTACAGCAATAAACTATTTTAAAAGGTGGAATTTCAAACACGTCCTTTGCATGGTCTATTAATTTCAAGGCAAATCTAGTTTTGCCCGTCTGTGTGGATCCCGCAAAAAAATCGTCGACGGACTTCCTGAGTTTCATCTAAAGTGTACTGATATATTTTGACTCTCCTTTCTTGACTGATTTCTAACATGCACTGAAAAACTCCCAGAGCCAAAAAGTAATATTCTCCGTGGTTGTGGTTTTGAACGTAATTTCTAGAGATAGTACGCCAGAATTAATCAATCCAATCATCTTTTGTTTCAGCCTATTTATAGGCTTTATGGGGAACGCCAGCATAGTATTTCCAGTCTTGACGTCGAACAAGTTTATGTCCGAATTGTCCAGTCTAGCGAACCATCTTTTCAAACACTCTTTCTTGTGATTCAAAACACTGCAGGAGACATTCGCATGGATTCTCTATTCCACAGTTTTCCGTTGATGTAAAGATTGACGTCGGAAAGCTTGAAAGACTGAAACTTGAAAGGATTTTTGGCATAGGATCCCAAGTATGCTGACTGTGATAACATCACAATAACAAGATGCTCGGGTATACTGTTTTGAAAAATATTATTCCAAATGAAAGATGAAGACCCAGAGGGTATGCTTTGAGTGTTAATGTTCGTGGCGTCGTAACAGTACACTGCAGGTCGACTTATGAGAGTCTGTTCGTTAGTCAGTTGCAGTGCTTGATCTACCCTAACTTTACACACCCTGAACATGCTTTCTATGAACTGAAATCTATAAGAGGCACCCTCTTCGTCGCTCATCATTACAAAATATAGACTCGTTCATGTGTAACTTAATTTGTATATCTATTCTGTTAAGCACAAATTAGTCTATAGTCATGACACCTTCCATCAAAGGGGCTTCTAATTCGACTTCCGTTGAGTCTGTAAATAGAGCCGATCTCACTATGAGCCCGCCGTTAGAACCACTGACAAAATTTCCATCATCAAAATCTTGATCGTCTGCGTAAAATCCTTCTGCTCTATCGTCCCCTTTTCCTCGCGTCAGTAATCTCTTCAAGTAAGCTTTGAAAGTATAATGGGAAGACGTATCGCTGATGCCGGGCCGGGTAGTGCAATCGGTAGGGCACCTGACTCGTCAGTCAGAGGTCCTGGGTTCGAATCCCGGTCTGGCCACATACTTTCGTTTCTCCTTCCGCTGATTCAAGAAGGGCAGTTGTCAGTTACTGACGAAAGTATGTGCACTTAGTACTGGTTAACCGCTTAGGAGGTCTAAGCCTGCCCAGGAATAGTGTGGTTAGGTTAACTGACCGTCCCGACATGACCTTAGTTGTTTACCGTGGACGTTAAGCATAAAATCAACCAACCAACGTATCGCTGACCAGTGTATCGTTAAAAAAAATTCTACTTGGTTCCACAGACTATTAACGATGTTATTGATGGATCCTACGTGATTAGTTTTGCTACTTATAGCGCCGCCTTCCCATTTCACTATTTTACATTTGATGCGAATCCTGCTGTGTCTCAAATCCACATAATCTTGTCCACTGTTTGAAACGTGAAATAAAATATCCGAATCGCTGTTTCCAAAATTCGTCACGGGTCTGATAGACTCGGTATATATTTTATGAACAGCTGCTTGATTTGCATCGCATTCAAAAATTTGTAGCTCTGATGGAACGTTGATTTCTTTCATTTATAAATGCCATGTCGTCATTAAAATAAAGTGTTTTTCTCTTTATCCGTGTGGCGTTTCTTTTTTCGTCCATGTGGCGTTTCTTTTTTCGTCGCAGATTATCCTTTTTTCTGTTTCTTTTATTCTTATTCTTGTTCTTATTTATGCGTTTCTTATGGTATTTCCTTTTACGTTTCTTCAACTTTCTTATACATTTTTTGAGTGACCTGTCGTTGACAGAAGCGCAAGCTTTGCGCACTGCCATTTTTCCCATGTGCTTAATTACGTTGCCACTCTTTTGAAGCAGATTTTGTCATAGCGATGGATTTCCAGTGAATCAACTCAACATCTTCGAAGATGAATTAAGACGGTCACAGCCTGATTATGTAAATTGGCTTATTCAAATGTCTTAGCGTCTACAACAGTAAATTCGACTTGTCTGAAACGATTTGTCTACACTGGAAGTAGGAAACTAGTGAAGTTCTTTCTGTGAAGAAAACTTCTCAGGGCACCACACTTTTACGTCTCTCACATAAAAATCTGTAGAACAGATGCTTCAGAGTATTTTATATTCTTTTTGCGTACTGTCTTCAGTCATAAAACTGATCAGTCCGACCTCCCTATCTCCTTTTAATCGAATATCTTGAGCTAACTGTATAGAAAAATTGTAAATGCTATTTGAAGGATATACATTTGACTGATGGTCACTTCTTGCATAGATGTACATTTTTTGTAAATTTGTTTTTCATTCACTTTTATTTAAACTATTCTGGTGGTGGATCGGGAATCCACGAGACGTAGCCCTTCGGATAACCTAACCAATGCACTAGTATATGTTTCTGACCTTTCACACTACGTCGCTTTAGAATCTTTTCGGTCTTATAAAGAGACTGATCATCTTTGTCCACGGGTTGCAGTTCTGCCGAGTAAAAATTTCCAATAATAGGTTCTGACAAAATTTCAGTGACTTTATAAACTGGTCCGCCATTTCTCCTGTAACGATGAGATACGTTGGAAATCTCTTCCGTCCATTTTTGTTCGTATACATGATCGAAAAGTCTTTTCAGGTGAGTCAGACGAACTTTCTGACCAATTTTATACTTGTATTTAAGTCTTTTTTGTCAGTTTGGCATACATTCTTTGCCATATAATGAACTGTGTATCTTCGTTGATTTCGTTGGGACTCGTCCCAAACAGAGAAGAGTTAGGTGTTTTGTTATAGGCATCTACGAAATCCTGTAATACGTCCAAGTATTTGTAAGTGATCTTAGACTCCAAATAGCGATACATGATGTTTTTCAATTTTCCTATAAAAGATTTGGCAAAAAGAAGCTTTGCTTTTGCTGAGACTACCAACGTGCATGATATTGTTGTCTTTGCAAAATGTGGAAAAAATATCTGTTGTTAAACTCCGACCAACGATCAGATCTAATAATGACTGGCTTTTCTTTCTCAACTATGGGCTTAAATGCCTTGACGATAGAGCTAGCCTTTTTGTCTTTAAACGGCGTCACCCACGCTTTTCTAGAAAAAATCGTCAATCATCCAAATGATAAGAAGGACAAGTCCAATTGTCATGAAAGGATAATACAACATGAGTTGCTACCAAAGATGCTTTTGCGGTATACCTTGCATATTATTTATGTAGGCATTTAAAGTATATAAGATTGAATTTCTTTTGTGTCTCAGCTACTGATATATGCACTTTATTTCTATTGTTTCTTAGCTCCTGATATATGCACTTAGTACTCTTGCATATCAAATTCAAAACAACGATTAGGCATTAAGATAATGAGTCTTAAAAGTATGGACACTGGTGGGAAATATTGTTGCATAATACCTTCCTTTATCTACTTGTAACTACTACCTTCAGTGATTGTGAATGACGGTGCAGTGCACAGATGTAAAGTCGAAGACTGAGTGTCAGAAGGCAAAATAAAATATTACACGATGATCTCAGTCCATACTTGAAAACACATAAAAATACGTATGCCAAAGGAATCGCGCTAAGTCCTTAACTTAATACCCCATATCATAGGTCCATCATGGGCTTTTGTGCTTTGGCATGACAGTGACCACAGTACCAGGAAATTAACAAGTTAAAGCAAGGCGATTAGGGAACTACACCGCAACAACTGTCTCTTAAAGTCTCATATATGATTAAATCTCGGTAGATATGCATTCTGGTTGTTACTATTCTTAGCTAAAGCAGTAATACAGTTTCTGGCTTATTTTCCAAATTAAGTAATAGAATTTCTTGCTTATTTTCCAATTTAAGATATGAAAACAATTGGATGATATTCAGTATTTACAGAAAGTTATTTAGTCATAAATTTACACGATTTTAGGGTCTTTTGAAACTGGTGAATAGAGATTTATGTTGTAAAACTGGCCAAAAGAATGAAGTCCTCGTAGGAACGTTCAGCTTTCTTATATACCCTACCGTCCTGCGCTTCTGCAGTTATAGGACTTCGTCATACACTTTTGTTATGTATACGCGCCCGACCAAACATGAAAGAATATGTAACAAATCGGTCAGGACTCCAATTTCTGCTGTTTCACTCCAATTTCTGCTGTTTCAACCCTCTTTCCGGTCTCTGTTGCTGTCTCCTAAGCTGTTTCTGCTGTCTTGAGCGGGGTGATGCACATAGGTTTCGTATTGAGCAATTGCACCCTGAGGTCTTCAACAATTTCTGTATTTGGTTCCAAGCCGCTGATCCCTGCCACACTTAACCAATGACTCCTCGACTCCTGCCTTGACATTTCCACAATGGGATAATCCGCCCCACTTTAGGGGCGTGGGATACAGCGAGTGCATACGTCTCAACGAGGAGGTCCATCTTCTCTCTGTGTCCAGGAGACTCCTGATGCCTTACAAACTTTGAATTGTCTCCAGAATGGAAATCGCACACCGTACACATATAGGGCACCTCAAACTCCGCCACATGCTTCTCATAGAAATGTTTTTCTACCCACGACTTGTTTTCTACTTGCTACAAGGCTGGTACCTATAAGCCCTTCCCTTCGGCAATACTACTTCCAACATTCTTGTCGCCATTGTCTGAAATAAGATCGTACCTGCCCTTAGTACCTGCTACTTAGGAACTGGTAGGACCTTGACCTTTGACCTGAATCTAGTTACCAATATTAAAATCCTTGAATGCTTTTGACAGCCATCTAGGCTCCTTTACCCATTCATAGTTCTTCAGTTTGTCATGAACTACACGATCTGCCCCCACACCCTCTTCAAGCCTAATCAGGTCGTTTACATAATAAATCTTTAATCTTTCGCAGGATAACACATAGCACATATGCCATCTGTAACTTGGGACTAATCCCAGGTACACTATGTTCATGAAGATTCCACGCGCAATCCCCAGGATCGTAACTCACATGCTTCAACCGGGTATCGTACGTGCACTTATGGTATTTTGCAGCCTTATCCAGATGACTACGCTACCTGCATTCGCTCCCTGGGCCAATGGATATACTCACCATATGCAGTCACCGTATCACCCTCGGGTTCACACAATGAACCACTTCTTAGCTCGGCTGGTATTCTTATCTCCCTGCCGAACATCATGTTCGGGCTTACCCCTGTTGAAGTGTGTGAAGTTGCGCGGTAAGGTGCAGCTAAACACCCTAGGTTCAAGTCCCTTGTCCTTTTGCTCCCCATGCAGGTAAGCTTTAATCATACTGTGCCAACCCTACGGTCTATCCCTCACAATCGGAACCCAAGGGGTAGTGGTTACTCAGATCCGATTGTCTAAATTAAGAACTAAGACCAAGCTTCTTCAACACATTTTATTTAAATATCATTAATCTTAACTCTTGGGTACTGGCTGAGCTATGACGATGTACACTTCACTTTAAACACAAGGGGAAACAGTGTGGCTACAGGAGTAGGTGAGGAAAGTTGGTGGACAAATTCTGCCAATATCTTAAAGTGCAGAATTAATGCGTTTTATATAACTTCTCAGGGCTTTATTTAAGTTCTAATAATTTACTAGTTTCTCCCCAAAAAATAAGTAAAACTCAAAAAAGTATTAAATATCTTTAACGGGGATTTCTAAGTCTATAAACTGGCGTGGAGGCGGCTGTCCAGACGTTTTCGGAGACACAACCCAGGAACGCTGGAGGTGACCCCATAGATAGTATCGTGACTATGGTCGTTTGGATTGAAGTCATGCGTGCGGGATCATATGAAGTCCTCGTGACCCGAAAGTGGTCACGGTATTTATGTCACGCGAGGCATGTGCAGACGGATCATGCTACAAATTGACAAGCTCGAAACAATTACGAGTTTAAAAACGTTAATTCTGGCCAAAATAATCGAAAAAACTGCAAACTAACGAAGAGACTGTTGAAATCTGGCCAAAATAATCGAAAAAAACTGCAAACTAACGAAGAGACTGTTGAAACTAGCTATTCTGCTTGGGACTCGGCGGTCAATGACAACAATGACCCGAAATGTACAAAAATTGACGTTGAAGCGGCGACGAATTAAGAAAGCATATGACCGCAATACACCAAACAGGTATAAGTAAACCTCAATCCTTAACTCGCCACACTATCCCCTCCTTCGAACAAAGTTCGCCCTCAAACTTTGAAGGAAAACAACATTTTGACGAAAAGTATGTACGAAAGGTGGAATTTTAGCTCTTAAACAAGACAATGACATTTTTCGTCTTGCTGCACAGACGTATTGCAAACTCCCAAGTGATAGTGTGCAAGAACAATTACATTACTGAAATACCTCTTCTATAGCAAATAGTAACATGGAAACTGATAGTTAATCTGACTTTACATTCTCAGAACTGGAGAGGAAATCCAAACCAAAAAAACATTTTGCTTTTTCAGGATGGACAAAATTAAGAAAAAAAGTTAATTAGGTCAAACAGTAAATGTACATATAGACTATACGTAACAAAATTGAGAGACATTTCTTAAAAACCCATACATGCCGCAGCTATGGGTTTCCGCCAACAGATCTGCAAGTCGACATATTGGACTATCCGTGCCATAGAACCAACATAGAAACTTACACTCCTATTGGTTATCGCAAACTTTGAAACCTAAATAAAATATGATGTAATCCCACTTTGGCATGCATGTCGTCATAGACTTAGCCAATCGAAGCAACAGCATAAAAAGACAGATCACTCAGACTCACTCTCCTAAGATTTTAAATTAGAAAAGAAACTTGGTTAGACTTGATTGAAGACAATGTGAGGTTAAAGGACTATTTTCTCATTACACAGTCTGCGTGCAAGAAAATTCACACACAAAAAAAATATCGAAATCTTCTCAAAACTCTGCAACCAGCCAAAAAGCAGAGGACTAAGGTTCTCTGACAATCTGGTAACAGTAAATGCTCAAATTATGTCACAAGAAAAGAAATTTCTCAGAGGCTTTTTTTATGATAACTCTAGCAAGACACCAAAACTATAAGAAAATGAAAAACGTAATGACAATGAGTAGTGAATTGATTAACGAATGGTGATGTCTATTAAAATGGGATGAACTGATAAAAACATAGTGACTCAGTATTCTTGATGATGTACCATAATATTCAACATTTTTTAAAAGGAAAAAAAAGAGAACATCTCTACAATAGGAATCACAATCACGCTTACGCACATTCATCTAAAACAATTACTACATAAATAGTGGGCCATTTCATGTTCACATTTCTGACAAATTATGACACACTCTGCACAAACAACAGCCGTTCCTGTCTGTACACACGTTTGAACTATTTAAATTATGCTACCTTAGATCTTTAATGATATGGCATCTCTACAACTGACTACAGCGAACAGTTCTTTATTGCATGTTAGTAGTAAGGACTGACACCCTGGCCCCGTTTTTTCCCATGTATTTTTACATAGACTTTTGGCCTGACAAAAACTAAGTCCGCACGGTCGCCTAGTGGAAAAAATACATGGCCGGGGCCAAAGATGTCAATCCATGAGTTAACTTCCTCAGGCTAGTGAGCCTCGGGGCTCAAAACTATATGCTCTACAAAGTTACTTGCCCCTGCTATTAGTCTAACTGATGCATATAGCTCTGCAGTGCCTTGATACTGTATAGTAGCAGGTTTTTGATATCAGACTCTCTGCCTTGATACTGTATAGTAGCAGGTTTTTGATATCAGACTCTCTGCCTCATAGGACCTCACTGTACCAGAGACGTGACTTTACAGTATTCTTATATGCTCTACACATTAGCATGCCTCTCAGAGGCATGGCCATGCAGTGCCCTTATACTGTACAGTAGCAGGTGTCTGTTAGCAGACTCTTGGCCTCATATGGCCTCACCGTAACAGAGACGTGACTCTACAGCATTCGCATATGGCCCTGTATACCAACAGGCCTCTGTTGTATGACTCTTGCCCTAGCAGAGGCGTGTCTCTACAGTGCCCGACAACTAGCCCTCGTTAACTTACTACTACTTTCCGAAAGAAGAACAGACGAATCGTTTAACTCAACACAACTTTATTTGTGCCGCTAACTGAAGACGATGAACAGAGGATTAGGACCGTCCCTCTGCACTCGTTTACAATGAACATATTTACAACAACATGTACATGGGATATTTCTTTGACAAACAATGAGTATATCTCAAACATTTACAACTTTGAATTCTATGTCTGAAATAAGTCTTTGGAGGCAATATGCCTCTGAACACAGATGAATAAAGTCTGCCGTAATTCAGGCTAAACCACATTTCTATGTCTCTGTCGTTCTGATACAGATCTTCTCCAGTTCCCATCAGGTGTTCGTGTATGGCTGTCTTTAAGTCTAGTCATTTGCTGAGCTGATGAAGAATGTAAATGCAGTACATCCCACACACTTTACTCCACGGACTCTATAACATCTCCGTATTTTCTCTCCTAGACTCGGCATTCCTCCGACTGAAAGGGAGTATATACTCTTCTAATGGCGGTTGTCCATAAGAATCGAAGTAAATGGCCTTGCCGTCTCTAAAATATAAGGCCACCCAATGTTCTTCTGGCTGGTCCGAGTCGTCTGTATTAATGATGTATGCTTTCACATCCAATGGCTTCTTCTCTGGCAGGAGATCCTTCGAGACTACCTTGGCGTTCACATGCATAAGTTGAGACGCCTTGGTCAGAAGGGCCGTCAATTCTAGCGTATTAATCTCTGTTGTGGGAGTCTATAATTCTCAGTGTCCAGTAGTTTTTCCAGTCTTCATTCATTGGAGAAGCGAATGTGTTTTTCTTCAAAAACAGCCAGTTTTTATAGGCTTCCACAGCTTCTTCTGGCGTGAGATGACTCATGCCTCTTGCATCTCCAGTGTCTTTTAAGCCAAACATTAGACACAGTTCGTGATTCCAGTCTTTGATGACATCGTAGATGTTGAGACATTCTAATGCCGGTTCGTGATAGTGTAAGTCTCTTATCCAATCATCTCCGGCTCCTAGACAGCGCATGTGATATTTCTGACTGGGATGATCTAATCTGCAACCTTCACATATTCTCTGACGGCTATTCTCAGGTTCTTTAGCATCGCAAATATCAAAGCAGTCATATCCTTGCCAATAAATATTTTGGGTGGTGGCACATCAAATTCTTCCAGCAGTTCACCATTTTCGTCACACTTAGATCTGATCTTTGGACGTAACACCTGTTCGATTTCGTCCTCCAAGGAGCCAATGTCATCAGAGTAGGATCCATGTAGTTGTTCGTAACATTCCACTCTAAATTTCAGCTCTTGTTCTACAAAGTATCCTTTATTCATGGTCTCAGTAGTCTGTGATGACTTCTCTCAAACCGTTGATTTCTATCAGGCTGTCAAATTCTGCATACACAATCACGTTGATCGTCTCTTCGAGTTTCGATGCAAACTGAAACTCCAGTCTCAAGTTGCCCGTTTTTATAGGATGCAAGTGGCTCTGATCAGCTCCTTGGTCAGGCGTGAGATCGTAACCCCAGAAACAGTAGCCGCCTTTGTAATCTTCGTAATCGATATTACAGGTCTGAAGTTGATTTTGACTTCCCAAAGCTTGATACAGAGACATGTAAGATCTGAGATATTGATTCATGTCAAAGTTTGGCTCAAACGCTTTGCCGTAGACGCTGTGGCCATCGTAACTCACGTCAAGTTTGCTGAGATTGAAATTTGAAAGAAAAATGGATTGGTTTCAAACGATCCGTTGAAAGCTTCGTTGTTCACCATGCCAATGAATAAACGTTTTGGAAGCTGTCCCTGAAACAGATGATCTTCGACTTTTGATCTCATGTCCTTGCCGATAGTAAACGTCTTCACTTCAACACGTCTGATGGGATACTTGGCACTGTGATGTGCTATAGACTTATTGAGATCGTTAGCTATGGCTGGCAACAGTTGAATATTGCGAACAGACAATATGGCCGTATCTATCTTGACTTTACAAGGATAAGAATCAGCCATGAGACTGAATCTCGGAGAAGAACGATTCAAACGCAGTTTGATTTCCATCCCATTTGGCAAATATTTCTCTTGCATGGCCAAGTCTAGATGTAGTCGTCCCTGAAGTTCCACTGCCTTACTCAGTTTCCCCTTTGTTTGTCCATTTTTTCTTTCTCTCCAATTAAATTTCTGTCACAGATTCCTCAGGAACCACAATAGCTAGGACTTTGAAATTTTGTACAAAAGTTGGGTATGACTAGTTGTACCGTGTAAGAGACAATCAGCCTTCTCCTCCTTATCATTCGAGCTTTGATATTTCTGGAGGATAAATCTTCGAATTTTGCGGCATTATCTTCGTACCAAAATTCTGACGCTTTCAACTGATTTTCTTTCGCGTCAGATCCAAACGAAAACAAGTTTTCGATGTAAGCTCTGTAGGGATAAGTATCCATGCTGTTTGATACCAGTTTATTATTGAGATACAGATCTATTCCACTGAACATACTGTGCAAAAGTTGTTTATGGGTCCGACTTTGCCATCTGTTTCGACATTAGAGCCGTCTTCTTTCAGAATTCTAAATTTCAAGTACAGCCAAGTCTGTGACAGATCTGTGTAGTATTCTGTGTGGCCAGGTATGACAAATTCAATAGGAGCTTGGAAACTTCCAGAGAAGCTATAGGATGATAGTCCACCCATTGAGAATCTTGCATCGTAGTCATGGTAGGTGGCATCGCTTTCAAGTCCAGCTCGGACTTACTGCATTCGCAAGAATCTATTTGCATCATTTTTTTTTCTCAATCGAAAATATCTTTTTCGAATTTCAAATGAGAATATTTTCTGTTTGTTGGTCTTCGCTTCTTGATGTGCACAGTTTGACGTCTAGATGACGAATGAGACTTCTTTGGTTTATGTTGTCTTATATTCTTTTCTCTGGGTACAAGGTGATCCAAAGCCGACTGTCCAAAGTTTTTCAATGCTTCTTTTCCGCGAGTGGAAAGGATTAAAATTAAAAGGAGGACCATATTTTCTATGCTCTGCACATGGCAGAGACATAGAAAATATGGAACAGCAGTTCCTTAGGAATACTTTCCTCTAGGCACTGCTGTGCCTGAGACGATAAACTGTCCTAGGCCCTCCCCAACAGAAAGAATTATAGTTACTAACAGGGAATCCGTGAGTAAAAACTCAGGGATAACCCTATATCTCAAACACTGATCGAAATTGTCACCTAGTTCGTTGTTTAGGCAAAAATCTCTCCATGCCGCAAGATAGAGTGAGTTGGCAGCTGTGAATTCCATTTTGAAAAAGGTGATATTTACGTCACATTATTCATGACGTCACATAACGGTTAACCAAGCGCTTAACAAGATCTGATCTTGAGAGAATAGAACAGAATATATCTGATTTCGAATTCTGGGCACCATGTGTCATGGGTCATAGAGACGTTGAATTTGGTTTACAATAAGAATACTAAAAGAGTATCGTAAATTGGGAAAGAGAGCTGATTTTTCTGCTGTCGTTTACTCATAATTTGTGGTTTTTGTTTGGAGGGGTTTCTTCTTTTCATATATAACTATTTTGGTTGTTAGTACTTTTTGCTGACTGAAACAGGGACTTGAAGATTGGGACGGAATTTTATCAAGGGATTGAAAATAAAACAATACTTTAGATTGTTTTTTTAAATATATTTTATTTTCGAAAACACGTAACAGCATACGAATGATTAAACATTTTATGTTGTATACAACTCATTGACTGATAATAATTTTTGTAACTTCATATTCTCAGCAAAACAGTTGTTTTAACAGTTTCATGAGACACCAGAACTCCGAGACTTTTAAAGCAATTCCAGTTTTCGTGGGACGAATTTGTTCCGTATGAGGTATCGCCCAGAACTGTCTAATATCTACACAGTTGTATGGGTTCTGAATCGAAACGTGGATATTTTCACCAAGATGTTGTAAATATCGCAAATCTTTCTTATATTGAAGTTCCAAAATACAGGCGTTGATTTCAGCTTCGAGTTTCATCAGTTCTCTCAGTTCTTTTTCCGCTATTGTCAAACGGATTGTTCCTTTTTCAAGCAAGTAGAAATCAATGTGATCATTCTTTCTCAATCTGACTCTTTCACTCAGGCCGAAGATAAGTTCTGTCGCAACCAAACATGGAAAATTTCCTGTGTCTTTTGTCGTTTCGGCATCTTTGAATTCCACAGGACTTCCCTCTGGGCAACTTGGAGTGAAACCCACAACCTCAGTTGAATGCTTTGAAGCCTTGTGCCTAGTGAGATGATGTTTCTTTCCGTATCTTTTTTCGCATTGATCGCAAGAGAATGTTTTTTCTGACAGTTCCATCTCGAAAATGTATTTGTGAGGGAAGGAAACTCTTCTTTATATAGAATTTTGGGTACAGAAATGGTAAAATGCTCTGTTTTGATTGGTCAGAAACTTCAATCTTGGGATGTTTATATTGTGTAAAGTCACGTGATCACAAAGCAACCCACTTTTTAACTGCTCTTTCTCCTGGCATATAGGTTGGTGTAGAAATCATATAAGTTGGTACATGTATCTTTTGGAGACCTTTCTAAAACAAGTCTATATTCTCAGGTTTACTCTTTAAAGGTATTCTGCTAGTCACGTATCGTACAAAATCCATGACGTGTCCGCTGGAATTACCATTTATCCATAATGTACCATTTTTATCAATTTTCAACATGTCATTTCCACGTTCTTGAATGAAACCAAGCAAAGCTCTTGCTTTTTTTTATGCCCCCAACTTCGGAGAAGTTGAGGGGGCATATTGGTTTGGGCCTGTCCGTCCGTCCGTAACGCTTTTTGCAGCTGGGAAACTCAAGAACCACATATGCTACGATCTTGAAATTTTATATGTGGCATGTACATGAAAAATAAGCGGACCCGTTTTTTTTTCTTTTTTCCGCAGGTCACGTATTTCGAGAGTTAAGCCCCTTTTTCGCCTTAGTCTATGGAACCTTGTGAACAAAATATCTTGAGAACCCCTGATGCTAGGACCGTGTAATTTTGTAGGAAGACATTGCCCAAGATGTAGATGATCTGATTAACTTTTGAAAAAAATTTGTACCATCATACCTGAAAAGTTCTCAATATGACGCCTGTAATAGCTTCCCATGCCCACTAAGGATCTAACCTGAGATACATCTTTTGGGACTGCAAACTGCAAAATCTTGGCCACATTATCAGGGCTTGGACAGACACCATCACTGGATATAATGTGCCCTAGAAAATGTACTTTGTCTTCAAATAGATTACACTTGTCGGGCTTCAGCTTTAACCCTGCCTCGTCGATCCTGTCCAACACCTGGTCAACCCTTTCGACATGCTCGTCAAAGCTGGAAGCAAACACTACTACATCATCCAGGTATATCAAGCATGATATCCATTGCAAACCCTGAAGAGCTGCTTCCATGCATCTCTGAAAGGTCGCACTAGAATTTTTCATTCCCATTGGCATGGTACAATGCTCATACAAACCATATTTTGTAATGAATGCTGTTTTGGGTATGTCCTGCTCTCTTACAGGGATCTGATGATATGAGCTTGTAACATCAAACGTTGAAAACAATTTTGCTCCTGCAACTGCATCTAAACAATCCCTTGTTCTTGGTATAGGGAAGTTATCAGTCTGAGTCACCTTGTTCACAGCTCTATAATCAATACAGGGTCTTACCTTTCCATTTTTCTTACGCACAAGACACAGTGGACTGCTCCAGCAGCTATGTGACTTACGTATTATACCCTGTCTTTCCATTGTCTCAATCACCTGGCGTTCTTCTTCGGCAAAGGCTATGGGTACCCTCCTGGGAGGACAGCGCACAGGCTTTGCATCTCCTGTATCAATCACGTGCTCTGCCAAATGTGTCACACCCAAGTCATTTTCATCTTTGGAAAATGCACCAGCATGCCTCATTAGGAGATCTGTTATGCTCTTTCTTTCATCTTGAGTTCTATTACACCCTCAGCGTGCTCATAATTGCTCCAGATGTGTAGGTAGCTTACCTTGTTATGTCTCCCCCCTTTAGGGTCGGGAGACATATTGTTTTTCCCCGGGCGTCTGTCTGTCCGTCTGTCTGTCACAAATCCTGTCCGTTCTAAAACTTGAAAACCGCTCAAGCTATATTTGCGAAACTTCATATAAATATCAATCAACATGAGACGACGTGCAGAGTGCAAGAATGGTAACTCTGGCATTTATACTTTTTGAGTTATTTCCCTTGGAACTTAGACCATCACAAAATTGTGTTTCAATTGTGTCCGCTCTATAACTTGAAAGCTGCTCAAGCTTTATTCACGGAACTTCATACAAATATCAATCAACATGAGGCGATGTGCAGAGTGCACAAATGGTAACTCTGGCATTTATACTTTTTGAGTTATTTCCCTTGCAGAATGCACTCTGGCGTTTATACTTTTTGAGTTATTTCCCTTGGAACTTTGTCCATCACAAAATTGCGTCTCAGTCGAGTCCGTCTATAACTTTAAAACCATTCAAGCTATATTCATGAAAGTTCATATAAATATCAATCAACATCAGACGACATGCAGAATGCAAGAACCATAACTTAAGCATTTATACTATTTGAGTTATTTCCCTTAGAACTTTGTCAGTCACAAAATCGTGTCAGTCGTGTCTACTCTATAACTTGAAAACCATTCAAGCTATATTCACGAAACTTCATACAAATATCAATCAACATTTGAAAAATTGCATAGTGCAAGAACTCTTGCATTTATACTTCTTGAGTTATTTCCCTTGAACCTTTGTCAGTCACAAAATCGTGTCTCAATCGCTTTATTACTTGAAAACCGGACAAGCTATATTCACGAAACTTCAAACAAATGTCAGTCAACACTAGACAACCTGCAGAGCACAGCATTTATACTATTTGAGTTATTTCCCTTAGAACTTTTTCATTCACAAAATCGTGTCTCAATCGTCTAAGCTCTATAACTTGAAAACCGTTTAAGCTATATTCATGAAACTTCATACAAATATCAGTCAACATATAAATAGACGACGTGCAGAGCACTGTAACTCTTGCATTTATATTTTTTGACAAAAACTAAATATGAATATCAGTCAACATTACATGACATGCAGAGCATAACAACTATAACTTGCATTTATACTTTTTACTTATTATGAATCCCTGCTTCAGGGTAGGGAAACATATTGTTTTCCCTTGGCGTCTTAATGACTGATCCTTTTGACGTCAAAAAGGGGGGAGACAGAAGAAAAACAATTCTAGTATAATTTGGTCCGCCACTTTGGGCACAGCTTCTGTAGCACCATCTTTCATGAACTGAATTCTCCGTACTGCATTATTATTTTCGGACTGTGAGGGGTCTTCCAAGTTCACCAAAAGCCTTAAATCATCATACCGTTCTGCAACCCCTATCACACTATCTAGATTTATGGACACAGGCAGACTAGATGGGTTGAGCAGCCTTACCTTCTTGGTTGGGCTAGAATTCATATCAACAACAGTATTTGCCATTACAAGTGGGTACTTATCAGCAAATCCATCACATGGTTCTACCACCAGATCTCTGGTTGCTTCACAGTCATCTTCTGGGAATCTCTCAATAAATACATCTATTACCTGTTCACAGTACCCAGGTACAGTATAATGATCAGCAGCCGTAACTTTACGAACGTTATGATCCTTTTCAACCCTTAGTACCTCAATTTCCAACCCCCTGAGTTTCAGCACGCCTTTACTTAACATTAAATCTCCAGGGCCCTTTTCGTCCTCTTGCATTATATCTGCCCCTAACAACCCTTCGTCCCCAATATCAGCTATAATCAACTACTTAGTTAATTGCAGAGGCCCTAGATGTAAGTCGAATATTGCCTTACCATGCTCTTTAAGAACCGTCCCTCCAGCACATGTTATATTGTGAACTGATTGCTTGAGTTTGGGTCTTTTTCCACTTGGTATCTTGTCATAAATTCCCTTACTCAAAATTTTTTTAGATGCCCCTGTGTCTGCAGTAAAGTGCAATGGCACCCCAAACACAGTAGTATCAATATATGCACCAACGCTGTTAGGCAAGCTTCGCCTAAACCTCTTTACTCTTGCACCAGAAACCATATTTTCATTTATTTGGCCTATATTCTTATCAACAAGGATCGTTTCATGGCCAACAGAATCGACCCCTAATAGTTTAACGGCTGAGAAGAACTTGGTCTGACCTCCTGAAATGCCTGGTTATTACCGCCATTTTGAGGCTGGGCATAATACGATTGATGCCTCTGATACCCTCCTTGGTCGTACTACCCTGCTGTTCAAATGACTGATTACCTCTGTTACCTTGTTGCCTTAAAGGACAATTCCTTGAAAAGTGCCCCTTTTCTGAACACAGATAGCAAACCACTTCTGACCTGTCAGTACTTCTCATGTTACCAATTGCTCTTTGTTGTAACTGCCTTTCCAACCCTTCCATCTTCTCTTGCAGTGCCTTAAGTGTCATTTCTATCTTACCCTCGCTGCCGGCCTTTTGGGACTGATCCTGTTTCTCAGCTGACTTACCCTGCACTGTTTTAGCTATATGCAATGATTGACACTCCCAGCCTAACGTGCTGTACTACTTTCCTTGCGTTTCACCCTATTATCTTGACCGTCATCCCCTCAATCTCTAAATCACTATCTTCATACTCAGTCATGACATAATTTACAGACCGAGCCTGCCTCTTACCTCTTTTCTCACCGCTGCTTTCATTCAGCAAAGGGCGATGGCGTGTTTCTTGAAAATCAACCTGCAACACAGCTTCATCAAAGTCCCTGGGTTCTTTCACATACTCTACCTGAAATCTAGCCTTGTCATCATACAAACCATCAAGGAACCTTCTCAGTAGGTCCTCTTGCCTTGTATGCTCATCTCTATTGGCATGTGCTTTATCATACAAACGTTTGAGTTTAGCTGCATACTCCTCAACAGACTCATTAGTTTTCTGATGGCTAAACAGTGCTCCATATATTTTCTTTGTTACAACCACTCTGAATCTACTGTTCAGTTCAGATACCAATTGTACATAGTTACTTCTCACATCCCGCCTCAGCTGACCAAATACAAACTCACCTGCAGTACCTTGTAATCTTGGCAACAGCTCATCAAGACGGTCCTCATTGCTCCAGTGCCTTCTATCCGCCACTTCAGTGAACCTATTAAACCATACATTCCATGGTTCTTTACCTGTAAATATGGGCAGCTTAGTTATCTCCCTTAGAAGCACCGAATCTCCCATTGCATGCTGCCTTCCGGGTTGGTACGTATCATGCTCATCGTCAGAATCAGAATAGTCATACCTACTATACGACAGATGTCATGTGTTCGGCCTGTGTCTACGCACTGACTCTGCAAAGTTACCTGTACGTTGTGCAGAAGCTGACTGATCCGCCGGCTGCCTACGCTGCACCTCTTCAAGGAGGTTGTTAATATTACGATTAATGGCCCTGTTCGATTCCCTTATAGTCTGCACCAAAGTATTAGTCATTTCTTTCATCGCCGTGGTAACCTCATTATCTCCCCTTACCTGAGGTCTGGTGGCATCCCCCCTCACCTTGCTCATCATTATCGTTCTCTATCCTTCAGCCTCATTGTCTCTCCTTTTTAGCGTCCGCCTTGTTACCATATTGTCTGAAATTATATAAGTTTAAAGCTAAATCGCTTTGTATGGTCAAAGAAAACCCAGACTTGCTATTTTAGAATATGACCGTATCGCTATACTGAACTATCAGGTTCGCATCACCGGATCTGTATCTTGCCTGTATGAATTAAGCTTCACAGCATTTAGTCTTTCTTCAGTTGGTTTGACAGATCTTCATGCTTTTGGCTTTACATATCCCACTTCTGACACCAAAAATATGCGGGGTCACAGGGGTCAAGGTCACATGTATGATCACTTCGGACTCGGTGCAGGGATATCAGGGTGGCTCGAATGAGTCAGCATAGTAATTCGGACGATGATCGATCAAAATTTACAACCTTAAGCTTAAATGGAGAGACGACTGAGGGTGAAGGATAACTGAGGCAATGTCTGCTGAATAAATATTATATTCTGGGTTAAAATAAACACTTAATTGCAAAATAGGTTCTGCCTTCTCGTCTTAGTGGTCATCTGTACACCCTCTAAGGCTGTCCCCTAGTCCCAGGTAGTCTCTTGTTCTCAATGGACTCAATATTTTCGGATCTGTCTGATTCTTTGTTAAGGTCAATCCAGGTCATAGCAAGGTCAAGGTCACCGTAGCAGATCTAATACAGGTCACACGTGTGAAAGGTATAACCCAACAATTCGTGTGAAATGTAATAGATCTGTTGATGTACATTATACACATATATAAATATACATGTCAATATATATACAAGCAAATTTAGTTACAAAGCTTATCTTTGGAAGCAATTTTGATCGAGAAGTACAGACATAATCTATATATATTCTCGTATGTTTCCGAAAATATATAGAATTTCACAAAGTTAGGCCACATGAGCATAACATCATGTATACGCCACCCTTTGTAAAGCCAATCATTCACTTCTCAACAATTAAGACTCAACATTGTCTGTTCAGGGACACAGGAGCATAATTCCATGTATTTCCAGTTCAGACTTAATTAACTATGCCCTTACTCTTTGTTATTAGTTAAAATCTCAAAATTGATCTAATACTTCTCGCGATGCCTAAAGTTCAAGTTACAGTAGCATTATGGCCCTACTATAAGGTTTCTCTAAGACTCCAAGGGTTTGGTTAAGGCATAACCCAAACATGTCCCAAGGAGTAATGTCCCTTAATGACTTACGCAATTTATAAACCTTAGAATCTTGTTTTCGATGCCTAAAGTGTCGGTTAAAGCGGCATTATAATTCTACTTTATGGTTATTCTAAGACTCCAAGGGTATGGTTAACGCGTAACCCAAACATGTCCCAAGGAGTTATGTCCCTTAATGCCTAGCAGAATTTATGCCTTAATCCTTATCTCTCGATGTCTTAAGTAAAAGTTAAAGTAGCATATAGCCCTACTATGTGATTGCTTTAGGCCTCCAAGGGCATAATTAAGGCATAACCCGAACATGACCCAAGGAATTATGTCCCTTTTTGCCTTAAGAATTTTTATTTTAAAACATTATATCTGAATAAAATGAGGTCAAACATTAACTAAGGTAAAGTTTACAATACAAAACTTGATCATCTATTAATGATAAGCGTTTGATTTAACTATCATTCTATGCATTGGATAACTTTGAACAATTTTAATGAATGTGAAAACAAAGAAAGTTTAGCTTTAACTTGTCTGCTCACTCCAAATCCCTCATGTACACTGTAGACATTCTGTTTCAAGGCCATCTAAAATTGCTGTGACTCTTACACACTTCCGGTGTAATCGGGCGGAATACCATTCTATAGTCTGCTTCATCGTATTAGCCATCAAAGGTCATGAATCTAGGTCAAACGCTCAGCACTTCTGGAAGGAGCCTAAAACCTACAAAACTTTAAATGCATGCAAAGAAATAAATTTAGTAACGATAAAATGGAAAAATCGAACCCAACATCCTCAGAATAACAACTGCAACCACACATCAGTCTCCATTCTTACTTCTCTGGAATCTAAAAGTTCACAAGGTTCTGTAAAAAGCTTCGAAAATGATTGTTATAACAGCAATGCGCAGGTCCTTCTTGTCCAAGTGAAGACTAAGAGCAAGAATGCCCGAGGTAAAGGGTACTTTCTTTATATACCAAATCGCAAGCCAGCGTTGTTCCAATCTGTAAGAAAATGTACGAGAGGGGTGGTTCGATTGTGTTCGATTCTGTAGGAATCGCATATGGCTAATTTGCATATGTGACTGTATGGGTAGTCTGAAATCTTCTGGTACAGCTCATTTAACCTATGATAAATCAAAGCCATTTAACATCGACAAATGCCTGAAAATAAAGAAATTAAATATTTAGAAGGTTTCTATGACCTAAACTCCTTTATCTTCAAAGGTTCTCTCGATTCTTCTGCTCCTGCCCACAAGTACGTCACCATGACGGAACAGCTCGCGCACGCCACAAGGTCGGCTCTGTCCGTCAGTTTTTCGGAAACACTCGGAAGTAAACAATTTACGATGGCCGTCTTCTCTCTTATTGTCAAACATTCTGCAATCATACCGACAGATTTTGCAGCATTTAAGCGTTTACAGCCTACCTTTGTGACTTTCTTAAGTAGAATGAGGTATGCTCTAACTGCTTCTATCAACGGAAGTCCGCATCTAAGTAGTTTCAACGGTGAATAGTTGTGCAAGTTTTGCATGTCACATATTTCCGTGACGTACCTAATTCTGCACTGAGGCACATGTAATAGGAATCTATTTATGCTCGCAGTTCTTTTGACTACCCGTCACTTCCTGTGCGTCAATACAGAATGTATTTCGAACCACTAGACCAGCCTGCTCCATTACTGGCTTAAAGTGTTAAGGTACACTTTGTGACAAACAACCTGCCATCTTTTTGTCGACTCCCTTATCAGTGGGGTTCTAAAAATATGGAAGCAGCAGGAAGTCACCAGTTATCTCCCCGTGTGAAAATGGCGTAATGTCCAGCCAAACACCCTAAACTACTTCTGTCTCCATAGCCTGTTTATCTGTGCCCTTACAGTATATCTTTGTAGTTATACAGTTTTGCTCTTTGCAGATTTGTCAAGTTGACGTTATTGTAATATAAATTGTAAACAATTTCTACAATAGCTTTGATGCTTCTGATATTGGCCTTCTTTATGTGACTGGAATTGTCAACAAGGATTTTAAAAAGACAGCTTGAGATTCAATCAAGTCACTCATTTTGATTCTTCAGTTAATAATGCATGTCGATTTTATTTATAGAAGTCGAGTGGTACAAACACTCTAGTAAATTCTCCTGGAAATATATCTGTTCTCAGGTTCAGTTTATCAGGGCTGCACGGATTTAGATCTATAAACAAATAATTTGAAGAAGCCATAACTTTGTCAAAAGCATCCTTAAGAATATGGCTATTTCGAGGATATATTTGACTTCCCAAAATGGTCACTTGTTTTGCGTCCCTCAAGTTTTTGAATAAACCGACGTAACACATCTGTCTGGATAAGATAGTAGAATATTTTCCTGGCGAAAAGATGGCTTGAGATATGAAAATGCATGGCACTAGTCTGTGGTGAGAGGTCACAGTAAATAAATATACGCAATCTTCCGACGTAGTGACTTTTACGAGGGTTGATCCAGAAGTAATGTCACTGCAGCTATAAAATCGTGTAGAATAAAGAGAGAGCAACAAAATTTCGTATCCAAATACCTTTATTTATTTGCATTATGGTCTGAAAATGTCATAAAAATACAGTGCACAGTCACTGAGATATCGAGATAGACAGAAGGCATGGTACCGAATTGCGCCGCACGTCAATGACGTCGTTTACGCATCAGACGAAGTTTCGATATTGTGTCATGTCCAAAGTAGCATATTCGTTGCTCCAGCAAAGCACTAATGTCTGTTTACCCTGTTTATCTCATCTTTAAATATCACTTGAACAGCCCCGCAGCTCATGTTTAAGAATTTACACAATATTCGAATTGCAGAACATCCGTCTTTATATATGGGGTCCAAGGAAGAGTTTCGTTACTGTCTGACATTGTCCATAAAGGTCTTCCGGTTTTCGGACTGTCCTCCAGCGACTCATCTGCAACCGTATCGCGTTGATTGCACCTTCACCCAAGCCTCATAAAAACTGTTATATCACCACATGTCTAACTAAACAGCTCTAGAGTCTCTTATGGTGATATTCCAAATTTGAGGCAAAAACGCATATATATCCGCTGAGGCGTTTGTCAGAAATCAACGTTTTTACTCTCGGCAGTAACAAACATTAGCACCAGCTAGCAAATTTCAAACTGCAGTGACGATATTAAAATTTCAACTGTGGGCGGAAGAAATATATTTCCTTGTCGTATCAAATTTTTATCTGATTTGGAGTGCTAGGTTGATTTTGATGTGTGATTGCCTTTGAAACTTATGTTCATGTAATTAACGTTATTCTAACGTGCGGCGCGATGGCGTTAGTGGCATACTTTGAACGTCGATATATTTGGAACGGAAAAAGATTCCAACTTTATATTTATTCTGTAAATCAGAAATGAATTACGGTGAAGCTTGATATAATTTTTGTTATAATGCTACGATGAATAAGCGCGCAATGGACACAGTGACATTACTTCTGGATCAACCCTTGTAGAAGTAGGTCGTCTAATACCATTAACAGATGCTCTCTGCCATCCGACCACTCTTCTATTTGAGACAAAGGTGGTGATCCCTCGTAAAATAAAACATGGTCGTATTTTGAAAAGATCTCTTGATAATCAGTACAGCAATTAAACTATTTTAAAAGGTGGAATTTCAAACACGTCCTTTGCATGGTCTATTAATTTCAAGGCAAATCTAGTTTTGCCCGTCTGTGTGGATCCCGCAAAAAAATCGTCGACGGACTTCCTGAGTTTCATCTAAAGTGTACTGATATATTTTGACTCTCCTTTCTTGACTGATTTCTAACATGCACTGAAAAACTCCCAGAGCCAAAAAGTAATATTCTCCGTGGTTGTGGTTTTGAACGTAATTTCTAGAGATAGTACGCCAGAATTAATCAATCCAATCATCTTTTGTTTCAGCCTATTTATAGGCTTTATGGGGAACGCCAGCATAGTATTTCCAGTCTTGACGTCGAACAAGTTTATGTCCGAATTGTCCAGTCTAGCGAACCATCTTTTCAAACACTCTTTCTTGTGATTCAAAACACTGCAGGAGACATTCGCATGGATTCTCTATTCCACAGTTTTCCGTTGATGTAAAGATTGACGTCGGAAAGCTTGAAAGACTGAAACTTGAAAGGATTTTTGGCATAGGATCCCAAGTATGCTGACTGTGATAACATCACAATAACAAGATGCTCGGGTATACTGTTTTGAAAAATATTATTCCAAATGAAAGATGAAGACCCAGAGGGTATGCTTTGAGTGTTAATGTTCGTGGCGTCGTAACAGTACACTGCAGGTCGACTTATGAGAGTCTGTTCGTAAGTCAGTTGCAGTGCTTGATCTACCCTAACTTTACACACCCTGAACATGCTTTCTATGAACTGAAATCTATAAGAGGCACCCTCTTCGTCGCTCATCATTACAAAATATAGACTCGTTCATGTGTAACTTAATTTGTATATCTATTCTGTTAAGCACAAATTAGTCTATAGTCATGACACCTTCCATCAAAGGGGCTTCTAATTCGACTTCCGTTGAGTCTGTAAATAGAGCCGATCTCACTATGAGCCCGCCGTTAGAACCACTGACAAAATTTCCATCATCAAAATCTTGATCGTCTGCGTAAAATCCTTCTGCTCTATCGTCCCCTTTTCCTCGCGTCAGTAATCTCTTCAAGTAAGCTTTGAAAGTATAATGGGAAGACGTATCGCTGATGCCGGGCCGGGTAGCGCAATCGGTAGGGCACCTGACTCGTCAGTCAGAGGTCCTGGGTTCGAATCCCGGTCTGGCCACATACTTTCGTTTCTCCTTCCGCTGATTCAAGAAGGGCAGTTGTCAGTTACTGACGAAAGTATGTGCACTTAGTACTGGTTAACCGCTTAGGAGGTCTAAGCCTGCCCAGGAATAGTGTGGTTAGGTTAACTGACCGTCCCGACATGACTGTTTACCGTGGACGTTAAGCATAAAATCAACCAACCAACGTATCGCTGACCAGTGTATCGTTAAAAAAAATTCTACTTGGTTCCACAGACTATTAACGATGTTATTGATGGATCCTACGTGATTAGTTTTGCTACTTATAGCGCCGCCTTCCCATTTCACTATTTTACATTTGATGCGAATCCTGCTGTGTCTCAAATCCACATAATCTTGTCCACTGTTTGAAACGTGAAATAAAATATCCGAATCGCTGTTTCCAAAATTCGTCACGGGTCTGATAGACTCGGTATATATTTTATGAACAGCTGCTTGATTTGCATCGCATTCAAAAATTTGTAGCTCTGATGGAACGTTGATTTCTTTCATTTATAAATGCCATGTCGTCATTAAAATAAAGTGTTTTTCTCTTTATCCGTGTGGCGTTTCTTTTTTCGTCCATGTGGCGTTTCTTTTTTCGTCGCAGATTATCCTTTTTTCTGTTTCTTTTATTCTTATTCTTGTTCTTATTTATGCGTTTCTTATGGTATTTCCTTTTACGTTTCTTCAACTTTCTTATACATTTTTTGAGTGACCTGTCGTTGACAGAAGCGCAAGCTTTGCGCACTGCCATTTTTCCCATGTGCTTAATTACGTTGCCACTCTTTTGAAGCAGATTTTGTCATAGCGATGGATTTCCAGTGAATCAACTCAACATCTTCGAAGATGAATTAAGACGGTCACAGCCTGATTATGTAAATTGGCTTATTCAAATGTCTTAGCGTCTACAACAGTAAATTCGACTTGTCTGAAACGATTTGTCTACACTGGAAGTAGGAAACTAGTGAAGTTCTTTCTGTGAAGAAAACTTCTCAGGGCACCTACTCTTACGTCTCTCACATAAAAATCTGTAGAACAGATGCTTCAGAGTATTTTATATTCTTTTTGCGTACTGTCTTCAGTCATAAAACTGATCAGTCCGACCTCCCTATCTCCTTTTAATCGAATATCTTGAGCTAACTGTATAGAAAAATTGTAAATGCTATTTGAAGGATATACATTTGACTGATGGTCACTTCTTGCATAGATGTACATTTTTTGTAAATTTGTTTTTCATTCACTTTTATTTAAACTATTCTGGTGGTGGATCGGGAATCCACGAGACGTAGCCCTTCGGATAACCTAACCAATGCACTAGTATATGTTTCTGACCTTTCACACTACGTCGCTTTAGAATCTTTTCGGTCTTATAAAGAGACTGATCATCTTTGTCCACGGGTTGCAGTTCTGCCGAGTAAAAATTTCCAATAATAGGTTCTGACAAAATTTCAGTGACTTTATAAACTGGTCCGCCATTTCTCCTGTAACGATGAGATACGTTGGAAATCTCTTCCGTCCATTTTTGTTCGTATACATGATCGAAAAGTCTTTTCAGGTGAGTCAGACGAACTTTCTGACCAATTTTATACTTGTATTTAAGTCTTTTTTGTCAGTTTGGCATACATTCTTTGCCATATAATGAACTGTGTATCTTCGTTGATTTCGTTGGGACTCGTCCCAAACAGAGAAGAGTTAGGTATTTTGTTATAGGCATCTACGAAATCCTGTAATACGTCCAAGTATTTGTAAGTGATCTTAGACTCCAAATAGCGATACATGATGTTTTTCAATTTTCCTATAAAAGATTTGGCAAAAAGAAGCTTTGCTTTTGCTGAGACTACCAACGTGCATGATATTGTTGTCTTTGCAAAATGTGGAAAAAATATCTGTTGTTAAACTCCGACCAACGATCAGATCTAATAATGACTGGCTTTTCTTTCTCAACTATGGGCTTAAATGCCTTGACGATAGAGCTAGCCTTTTTGTCTTTAAACGGCGTCACCCACGCTTTTCTAGAAAAAATCGTCAATCATCCAAATGATAAGAAGGACAAGTCCAATTGTCATGAAAGGATAATACAACATGAGTTGCTACCAAAGATGCTTTTGCGGTATACCTTGCATATTATTTATGTAGGCATTTAAAGTATATAAGATTGAATTTCTTTTGTGTCTCAGCTACTGATATATGCACTTTATTTCTATTGTTTCTTAGCTCCTGATATATGCACTTAGTACTCTTGCATATCAAATTCAAAACAACGATTAGGCATTAAGATAATGAGTCTTAAAAGTATGGACACTGGTGGGAAATATTGTTGCATAATACCTTCCTTTATCTACTTGTAACTACTACCTTCAGTGATTGTGAATGACGGTGCAGTGCACAGATGTAAAGTCGAAGACTGAGTGTCAGAAGGCAAAATAAAATATTACACGATGATCTCAGTCCATACTTGAAAACACATAAAAATACGTATGCCAAAGGAATCGCGCTAAGTCCTTAACTTAATACCCCATATCATAGGTCCATCATGGGCTTTTGTGCTTTGGAATGACAGTGACCACAGTACCAGGAAATTAACAAGTTAAAGCAAGGCGATTAGGGAACTACACCGCAACAACTGTCTCTTAAAGTCTCATATATGATTAAATCTCGCTAGATATGCATTCTGGTTGTTACTGTTCTTAGCTAAAGCAGTAATACAGTTTCTGGCTTATTTTCCAAATTAAGTAATAGAATTTCTTGCTTATTTTCCAATTTAAGATATGAAAACAATTGGATGATATTCAGTATTTACAGAAAGTTATTTAGTCATAAATTTACACGATTTTAGGGTCTTTTGAAACTGGTGAATAGAGATTTACGTTGTAAAACTGGCCAAAAGAATGAAGTCCTCGTAGGAACGTTCAGCTTTCTTATATACCCTACCGTCCTGCGCTTCTGCAGTTATAGGACTTCGTCATACACTTTTGTTATGTATACGCGCCCGACCAAACATGAAAGAATATGTAACAAATCGGTCAGGACTCCAATTTCTGCTGTTTCACTCCAATTTCTGCTGTTTCAACCCTCTTTCCGGTCTCTGTTGCTGTCTCCTAAGCTGTTTCTGCTGTCTTGAGCGGGGTGATGCACATAGGTTTCGTATTGAGCAATTGCACCCTGAGGTCTTCAACAATTTCTGTATTTGGTTCCAAGCCGCTGATCCCTGCCACACTTAACCAATGACTCCTCGACTCCTGCCTTGACATTTCCACAATGGGATAATCCGCCCCACTTTAGGGGCGTGGGATACAGCGAGTGCATACGTCTCAACGAGGAGGTCCATCTTCTCTCTGTGTCCAGGAGACTCCTGATGCCTTACAAACTTTGAATTGTCTCCAGAATGGAAATCGCACACCGTACACATATAGGGCACCTCAAACTCCGCCACATGCTTCTCATAGAAATGTTTTTCTACCCACGACTTGTTTTCTACTTGCTACAAGGCTGGTACCTATAAGCCCTTCCCTTCGGCAATACTACTTCCAACATTCTTGTCGCCATTGTCTGAAATAAGATCGTACCTGCCCTTAGTACCTGCTACTTAGGAACTGGTAGGACCTTGACCTTTGACCTGAATCTAGTTACCAATATTAAAATCCTTGAATGCTTTTGACAGCCATCTAGGCTCCTTTACCCATTCATAGTTCTTCAGTTTGTCATGAACTACACGATCTGCCCCCACACCCTCTTCAAGCCTAATCAGGTCGTTTACATAATAAATCTTTAATCTTTCGCAGGATAACACATAGCACATATGCCATCTGTAACTTGGGACTAATCCCAGGTACACTATGTTCATGAAGATTCCACGCGCAATCCCCAGGATCGTAACTCACATGCTTCAACCGGGTATCGTACGTGCACTTATGGTATTTTGCAGCCTTATCCAGATGACTACGCTACCTGCATTCGCTCCCTGGGCCAATGGATATACTCACCATATGCAGTCACTGTATCACCCTCGGGTTCACACAATGAACCACTTCTTAGCTCGGCTGGTATTCTTATCTCCCTGCCGAACATCATGTTCGGGCTTACCCCTGTTGAAGTGTGTGAAGTTGCGCGGTAAGGTGCAGCTAAACACCCTAGGTTCAAGTCCCTTGTCCTTTTGCTCCCCATGCAGGTAAGCTTTAATCATACTGTGCCAACCCTACGGTCTATCCCTCACAATCGGAACCCAAGGGGTAGTGGTTACTCAGATCCGATTGTCTAAATTAAGAACTAAGACCAAGCTTCTTCAACACATTTTATTTAAATATCATTAATCTTAACTCTTGGGTACTGGCTGAGCTATGACGATGTACACTTCACTTTAAACACAAGGGGAAACAGTGTGGCTACAGGAGTAGGTGAGGAAAGTTGGTGGACAAATTCTGCCAATATCTTAAAGTGCAGAATTAATGCGTTTTATATAACTTCTCAGGGCTTTATTTAAGTTCTAATAATTTACTAGTTTCTCCCCAAAAAATAAGTAAAACTCAAAAAAGTATTAAATATCTTTAACGGGGATTTCTAAGTCTATAAACTGGCGTGGAGGCGGCTGTCCAGACGTTTTCGGAGACACAACCCAGGAACGCTGGAGGTGACCCCATATATAGTATCGTGACTATGGTCGTTTGGATTGAAGTCATGCGTGCGGGATCATATGAAGTCCTCGTGACCCGAAAGTGGTCACGGTATTTATGTCACGCGAGGCATGTGCAGACGGATCATGCTACAAATTGACAAGCTCGAAACAATTACGAGTTTAAAAACGTTAATTCTGGCCAAAATAATCGAAAAAACTGCAAACTAACGAAGAGACTGTTGAAATCTGGCCAAAATAATCGAAAAAAACTGCAAACTAACGAAGAGACTGTTGAAACTAGCTATTCTGCTTGGGACTCGGCGGTCAATGACAACAATGACCCGAAATGTACAAAAATTGACGTTGAAGCGGCGACGAATTAAGAAAGCATATGACCGCAATACACCAAACAGGTATAAGTAAACCTCAATCCTTAACTCGCCACACTATCCCCTCCTTCGAACAAAGTTCGCCCTCAAACTTTGAAGGAAAACAACATTTTGACGAAAAGTATGTACGAAAGGTGGAATTTTAGCTCTTAAACAAGACAATGACATTTTTCGTCTTGCTGCACAGACGTATTGCAAACTCCCAAGTGATAGTGTGCAAGAACAATTACATTACTGAAATACCTCTTCTATAGCAAATAGTAACATGGAAACTGATAGTTAATCTGACTTTACATTCTCAGAACTGGAGAGGAAATCCAAACCAAAAAAACATTTTGCTTTTTCAGGATGGACAAAATTAAGAAAAAAAGTTAATTAGGTCAAACAGTAAATGTACATATAGACTATACGTAACAAAATTGAGAGACATTTCTTAAAAACCCATACATGCCGCAGCTATGGGTTTCCGCCAACAGATCTGCAAGTCGACATATTGGACTATCCGTGCCATAGAACCAACATAGAAACTTACACTCCTATTGGTTATCGCAAACTTTGAAACCTAAATAAAATATGATGTAATCCCACTTTGGCATGCATGTCGTCATAGACTTAGCCAATCGAAGCAACAGCATAAAAAGACAGATCACTCAGACTCACTCTCCTAAGATTTTAAATTAGAAAAGAAACTTGGTTAGACTTGATTGAAGACAATGTGAGGTTAAAGGACTATTTTCTCATTACACAGTCTGCGTGCAAGAAAATTCACACACAAAAAAAATATCGAAATCTTCTCAAAACTCTGCAACCAGCCAAAAAGCAGAGGACTAAGGTTCTCTGACAATCTGGTAACAGTAAATGCTCAAATTATGTCACAAGAAAAGAAATTTCTCAGAGGCTTTTTTTATGATAACTCTAGCAAGACACCAAAACTATAAGAAAATGAAAAACGTAATGACAATGAGTAGTGAATTGATTAACGAATGGTGATGTCTATTAAAATGGGATGAACTGATAAAAACATAGTGACTCAGTATTCTTGATGATGTACCATAATATTCAACATTTTTTAAAAGGAAAAAAAAGAGAACATCTCTACAATAGGAATCACAATCACGCTTACGCACATTCATCTAAAACAATTACTACATAAATAGTGGGCCATTTCATGTTCACATTTCTGACAAATTATGACACACTCTGCACAAACAACAGCCGTTCCTGTCTGTACACACGTTTGAACTATTTAAATTATGCTACCTTAGATCTTTAATGATATGGCATCTCTACAACTGACTACAGCGAACAGTTCTTTATTGCATGTTAGTAGTAAGGACTGACACCCTGGCCCCGTTTTTTCCCATGTATTTTTACATAGACTTTTGGCCTGACAAAAACTAAGTCCGCACGGTCGCCTAGTGGAAAAAATACATGGCCGGGGCCAAAGATGTCAATCCATGAGTTAACTTCCTCAGGCTAGTGAGCCTCGGGGCTCAAAACTATATGCTCTACAAAGTTACTTGCCCCTGCTATTAGTCTAACTGATGCATATAGCTCTGCAGTGCCTTGATACTGTATAGTAGCAGGTTTTTGATATCAGACTCTCTGCCTTGATACTGTATAGTAGCAGGTTTTTGATATCAGACTCTCTGCCTCATAGGACCTCACTGTACCAGAGACGTGACTTTACAGTATTCTTATATGCTCTACACATTAGCATGCCTCTCAGAGGCATGGCCATGCAGTGCCCTTATACTGTACAGTAGCAGGTGTCTGTTAGCAGACTCTTGGCCTCATATGGCCTCACCGTAACAGAGACGTGACTCTACAGCATTCGCATATGGCCCTGTATACCAACAGGCCTCTGTTGTATGACTCTTGCCCTAGCAGAGGCGTGTCTCTACAGTGCCTGACAACTAGCCCTCGTTAACTTACTACTACTTTCCGAAAGAAGAACAGACGAATCGTTTAACTCAACACAACTTTATTTGTGCCGCTAACTGAAGACGATGAACAGAGGATTAGGACCGTCCCTCTGCACTCGTTTACAATGAACATATTTACAACAACATGTACATGGGATATTTCTTTGACAAACAATGAGTATATCTCAAACATTTACAACTTTGAATTCTATGTCTGAAATAAGTCTTTGGAGGCAATATGCCTCTGAACACAGATGAATAAAGTCTGCCGTAATTCAGGCTAAACCACATTTCTATGTCTCTGTCGTTCTGATACAGATCTTCTCCAGTTCCCATCAGGTGTTCGTGTATGGCTGTCTTTAAGTCTAGTCATTTGCTGAGCTGATGAAGAATGTAAATGCAGTACATCCCACACACTTTACTCCACGGACTCTATAACATCTCCGTATTTTCTCTCCTAGACTCGGCATTCCTCCGACTGAAAGGGAGTATATACTCTTCTAATGGCGGTTGTCCATAAGAATCGAAGTAAATGGCCTTGCCGTCTCTAAAATATAAGGCCACCCAATGTTCTTCTGGCTGGTCCGAGTCGTCTGTATTAATGATGTATGCTTTCACATCCAATGGCTTCTTCTCTGGCAGGAGATCCTTCGAGACTACCTTGGCGTTCACATGCATAAGTTGAGACGCCTTGGTCAGAAGGGCCGTCAATTCTAGCGTATTAATCTCTGTTGTGGGAGTCTATAATTCTCAGTGCCCAGTAGTTTTTCCAGTCTTCATTCATTGGAGAAGCGAATGTGTTTTTCTTCAAAAACAGCCAGTTTTTATAGGCTTCCACAGCTTCTTCTGGCGTGAGATGACTCATGCCTCTTGCATCTCCAGTGTCTTTTAAGCCAAACATTAGACACAGTTCGTGATTCCAGTCTTTGATGACATCGTAGATGTTGAGACATTCTAATGCCGGTTCGTGATAGTGTAAGTCTCTTATCCAATCATCTCCGGCTCCTAGACAGCGCATGTGATATTTCTGACTGGGATGATCTAATCTGCAACCTTCACATATTCTCTGACGGCTATTCTCAGGTTCTTTAGCATCGCAAATATCAAAGCAGTCATATCCTTGCCAATAAATATTTTGGGTGGTGGCACATCAAATTCTTCCAGCAGTTCACCATTTTCGTCACACTTAGATCTGATCTTTGGACGTAACACCTGTTCGATTTCGTCCTCCAAGGAGCCAATGTCATCAGAGTAGGATCCATGTAGTTGTTCGTAACATTCCACTCTAAATTTCAGCTCTTGTTCTACAAAGTATCCTTTATTCATGGTCTCAGTAGTCTGTGATGACTTCTCTCAAACCGTTGATTTCTATCAGGCTGTCAAATTCTGCATACACAATCACGTTGATCGTCTCTTCGAGTTTCGATGCAAACTGAAACTCCAGTCTCAAGTTGCCCGTTTTTATAGGATGCAAGTGGCTCTGATCAGCTCCTTGGTCAGGCGTGAGATCGTAACCCCAGAAACAGTAGCCGCCTTTGTAATCTTCGTAATCGATATTACAGGTCTGAAGTTGATTTTGACTTCCCAAAGCTTGATACAGAGACATGTAAGATCTGAGATATTGATTCATGTCAAAGTTTGGCTCAAACGCTTTGCCGTAGACGCTGTGGCCATCGTAACTCACGTCAAGTTTGCTGAGATTGAAATATTGAAAGAAAAATGGATTGGTTTCAAACGATCCGTTGAAAGCTTCGTTGTTCACCATGCCAATGAATAAACGTTTTGGAAGCTGTCCCTGAAACAGATGATCTTCGACTTTTGATCTCATGTCCTTGCCGATAGTAAACGTCTTCACTTCAACACGTCTGATGGGATACTTGGCACTGTGATGTGCTATAGACTTATTGAGATCGTTAGCTATGGCTGGCAACAGTTGAATATTGCGAACAGACAATATGGCCGTATCTATCTTGACTTTACAAGGATAAGAATCAGCCATGAGACTGAATCTCGGAGAAGAACGATTCAAACGCAGTTTGATTTCCATCCCATTTGGCAAATATTTCTCTTGCATGGCCAAGTCTAGATGTAGTCGTCCCTGAAGTTCCACTGCCTTACTCAGTTTCCCCTTTGTTTGTCCATTTTTTCTTTCTCTCCAATTAAATTTCTGTCACAGATTCCTCAGGAACCACAATAGCTAGGACTTTGAAATTTTGTACAAAAGTTGGGTATGACTAGTTGTACCGTGTAAGAGACAATCAGCCTTCTCCTCCTTATCATTCGAGCTTTGATATTTCTGGAGGATAAATCTTCGAATTTTGCGGCATTATCTTCGTACCAAAATTCTGACGCTTTCAACTGATTTTCTTTCGCGTCAGATCCAAACGAAAACAAGTTTTCGATGTAAGCTCTGTAGGGATAAGTATCCATGCTGTTTGATACCAGTTTATTATTGAGATACAGATCTATTCCACTGAACATACTGTGCAAAAGTTGTTTATGGGTCCGACTTTGCCATCTGTTTCGACATTAGAGCCGTCTTCTTTCAGAATTCTAAATTTCAAGTACAGCCAAGTCTGTGACAGATCTGTGTAGTATTCTGTGTGGCCAGGTATGACAAATTCAATAGGAGCTTGGAAACTTCCAGAGAAGCTATAGGATGATAGTCCACCCATTGAGAATCTTGCATCGTAGTCATGGTAGGTGGCATCGCTTTCAAGTCCAGCTCGGACTTACTGCATTCGCAAGAATCTATTTGCATCATTTTTTTTTCTCAATCGAAAATATCTTTTTCGAATTTCAAATGAGAATATTTTCTGTTTGTTGGTCTTCGCTTCTTGATGTGCACAGTTTGACGTCTAGATGACGAATGAGACTTCTTTGGTTTATGTTGTCTTATATTCTTTTCTCTGGGTACAAGGTGATCCAAAGCCGACTGTCCAAAGTTTTTCAATGCTTCTTTTCCGCGAGTGGAAAGGATTAAAATTAAAAGGAGGACCATATTTTCTATGCTCTGCACATGGCAGAGACATAGAAAATATGGAACAGCAGTTCCTTAGGAATACTTTCCTCTAGGCACTGCTGTGCCTGAGACGATAAACTGTCCTAGGCCCTCCCCAACAGAAAGAATTATAGTTACTAACAGGGAATCCGTGAGTAAAAACTCAGGGATAACCCTATATCTCAAACACTGATCGAAATTGTCACCTAGTTCGTTGTTTAGGCAAAAATCTCTCCATGCCGCAAGATAGAGTGAGTTGGCAGCTGTGAATTCCATTTTGAAAAAGGTGATATTTACGTCACATTATTCATGACGTCACATAACGGTTAACCAAGCGCTTAACAAGATCTGATCTTGAGAGAATAGAACAGAATATATCTGATTTCGAATTCTGGGCACCATGTGTCATGGGTCATAGAGACGTTGAATTTGGTTTACAATAAGAATACTAAAAGAGTATCGTAAATTGGGAAAGAGAGCTGATTTTTCTGCTGTCGTTTACTCATAATTTGTGGTTTTTGTTTGGAGGGGTTTCTTCTTTTCATATATAACTATTTTGGTTGTTAGTACTTTTTGCTGACTGAAACAGGGACTTGAAGATTGGGACGGAATTTTATCAAGGGATTGAAAATAAAACAATACTTTAGATTGTTTTTTTAAATATATTTTATTTTCGAAAACACGTAACAGCATACGAATGATTAAACATTTTATGTTGTATACAACTCATTGACTGATAATAATTTTTGTAACTTCATATTCTCAGCAAAACAGTTGTTTTAACAGTTTCATGAGACACCAGAACTCCGAGACTTTTAAAGCAATTCCAGTTTTCGTGGGACGAATTTGTTCCGTATGAGGTATCGCCCAGAACTGTCTAATATCTACACAGTTGTATGGGTTCTGAATCGAAACGTGGATATTTTCACCAAGATGTTGTAAATATCGCAAATCTTTCTTATATTGAAGTTCCAAAATACAGGCGTTGATTTCAGCTTCGAGTTTCATCAGTTCTCTCAGTTCTTTTTCCGCTATTGTCAAACGGATTGTTCCTTTTTCAAGCAAGTAGAAATCAATGTGATCATTCTTTCTCAATCTGACTCTTTCACTCAGGCCGAAGATAAGTTCTGTCGCAACCAAACATGGAAAATTTCCTGTGTCTTTTGTCGTTTCGGCATCTTTGAATTCCACAGGACTTCCCTCTGGGCAACTTGGAGTGAAACCCACAACCTCAGTTGAATGCTTTGAAGCCTTGTGCCTAGTGAGATGATGTTTCTTTCCGTATCTTTTTTCGCATTGATCGCAAGAGAATGTTTTTTCTGACAGTTCCATCTCGAAAATGTATTTGTGAGGGAAGGAAACTCTTCTTTATATAGAATTTTGGGTACAGAAATGGTAAAATGCTCTGTTTTGATTGGTCAGAAACTTCAATCTTGGGATGTTTATATTGTGTAAAGTCACGTGATCACAAAGCAACCCACTTTTTAACTGCTCTTTCTCCTGGCATATAGGTTGGTGTAGAAATCATATAAGTTGGTACATGTATCTTTTGGAGACCTTTCTAAAACAAGTCTATATTCTCAGGTTTACTCTTTAAAGGTATTCTGCTAGTCACGTATCGTACAAAATCCATGACGTGTCCGCTGGAATTACCATTTATCCATAATGTACCATTTTTATCAATTTTCAACATGTCATTTCCACGTTCTTGAATGAAACCAAGCAAAGCTCTTGCTTTTTTTTATGCCCCCAACTTCGGAGAAGTTGAGGGGGCATATTGGTTTGGGCCTGTCCGTCCGTCCGTAACGCTTTTTGCAGCTGGGAAACTCAAGAACCACATATGCTACGATCTTGAAATTTTATATGTGGCATGTACATGAAAAATAAGCGGACCCGTTTTTTTTTCTTTTTTCCGCAGGTCACGTATTTCGAGAGTTAAGCCCCTTTTTCGCCTTAGTCTATGGAACCTTGTGAACAAAATATCTTGAGAACCCCTGATGCTAGGACCGTGTAATTTTGTAGGAAGACATTGCCCAAGATGTAGATGATCTGATTAACTTTTGAAAAAAATTTGTTAATTTTTGACCGAGTTATGCCCCTTTTTCAACTTAGTGCATTGTAAGCCTATGGAACCTTGTGAACAAAATATCTTGAGAACCCCTGATGCTAGGATCGTGTAATTTTGCAGGAAGATATAGTCTAAGGTGTAGATGACCTGATAAACTTTTGAAAAAAATTCATGAATTTTTGACCGAGTTATGCCCCTTTTTTGACTTAGTGCATTGTAAGCCATGAAACTTTGTGAACAAAATATCTCGAGAACCCCTGATACTAGGATCATGATTTTTTTGCAGGAAGATATTGCCCAAGGTGTAGATAACCTGATTAACTTTTGAAGAAAAAAAATCATAAATTTTTGACCAGGTTAAGCTCTTTTTCGACTTAGTGCATTGAAGCCCATGGTATAAAGGTACCCTAACATATGGTCAAGAATGGTAAAAGATAGGAACTTGAAACTTTCTAAACATGATCAGTATGGAAAATAAGCGAACGCGTGTTTTTCTTTTTTCCGCCGGTCATGTATTTCCAGAGTTATGCCCCTTTTTCGACTTAGCCTGTTGAACCTTGTGAACAAAATATCTCAAGAACCCCTGATGCTAGGATCATGGCTTTTTGCAGGATGACATTGCTCAAGGTGTAGATGACCTGATCAACTTTTGAAAAAAAAATGTGAATTTTTGACCGAGTTATGCCCCTTTTCAACTTAGTGCATTGTTAGCCTATGTTAACAAAATATCTCGAGAACTCCTGACGCTAGGATCATAATTTTTTTGCATGAAGATATTGCCCAAGGTGTGGATCACATGATTAACTTCCGATTTTTTTTTTTTAATTTTTCACTGAGTAAACCCCTTTTTCGACTTAGTGCAGTGACGCCTATGGTACAAGTATTATGGGATGAACCTTCTTTAGAGACAATATGTTGGGGGCATAGTGTTTCATAAACACATTTTCTAGTTTTGACTAGATTTGGCTAAAGTTGCTATCAATTTTTCGAAATCCAGCGTATCTTCTGACGTATCTAATATTTTCATTTTTTCTTGAGTCGGAGAGTTCGTTTGATTCAGATCTAATCTTTGCAAACGCTCAAAAGTACTCTTGGGAACTAAAATCATTTCTTTAATCGAACTCATTCTAAAAGATGACTCACGGGTTCTAACACACTTTTAAGAAAATCCGTGTTTGATGATTTAATCAAAAGTTTTCTTTTCTCTGCAAGACTCTTACTTTTAACGAGAAGAGCTAGCAGTATATCTTTGTATTTATACAATTTTGCTCTTTGCAGATCTGTCAAATTGACGTTATTGTGATATAAATTGTAAACAATTTCTACAATAGCTTTGGTGCTTCTGATATTTGCCTTCTTTATGCGACTAGAATCTGTCAGCAAGGATTTTAAAAAGACAACTTGAGATTCAATTAGGTCACTCATTTTGATTCTTCAGTTACTTATGCATGTCGATTTTATTTATAGAAGTCTAGAGGTACAAACACTCTAATAAATTCTCCTGGAAATATATCTGTTCTCAGTCTCAGTTTATCAGGACTGCACGGATTTAGATCTATAAACAAATAATTTGAAGAAGTCATAGCTTTGTCAAAAGCATCCTTAAGAATATGACTATTTCGATATTTCGAAGATACATTTGACTTCCTAAAATGGTGACTTGTTTTACGTCCCTCAAGTTTTTGAATAAAACGATGTAACACATCTGTCTGGATAAGATTGTAGAATATTTTCCTGGCGGAAAGATGGCTTGAGATATGAAAATGCATGACACTAGTCTGTGGTGAGAGGTCACAGTAAATAAATGTAAGCAATCTTCAGACGCAGTGACTTTTAGAAGTAGATCGTCTAATACCATTAACAGATGCTCTCTGCCATCCGACCACTCTTCTATTTGAGACAAAGGTGGTAATCCCTCGTAAAATAAAACATGGTCGTATTTGGAAAAGATCTCTTGATAATCAGTATAGCAATAAACTATTTTAACAGGTGGAATTTCAAACATGTCCTTTGCATGGTCTATTAATTTCAAGGCAAATCTCGTTTTGCCCGTCTGTGTAGATCCCGCCAAAAAAATCGTCGACGGACTTCTGAGTTTCATCTTAGGCGTACTGATATATTTTGACTCTCCTTTCTTGGCTGATTTCTAACATACATTGAAAATCTCCCAGAGCCAAACAAGTTATATTTTCCGTGGTTGCGGTTTTGAACGTAATCTCTAGAGATAGTACGCCAGAATTTATCAATCCAATCATTTTTTTGTTTCAGCCTATCTATAGGCTTTATGGGGAACGCCATCATAGTATTTCCATTCTTGTAGTCGAACAAGTCTATGTCCGATTTGTCCAGTCTAGCAGACCATCTTTTCGAACACTCTTTCCAGTGATTCAAAAACACTGCAGGAGACATTCGCATTGATTCGCCATTCCACAGTTCTCCGTTGATGTAAAGATTGACGTCGGAAATATTTAAAGACTTAAACTTGAAAGGATTTTTGGCATAGGATCCCAAGTATGCTGACTGTGATAACATCACAATTACAAGATGCTCGGGTACACTGTTTTGAAAAATATTATTCCAAGAGAAAGATGAAGACCCAGAGGGTATGCTTAGAGTGTTAAAGTTCGTGGCGTCGTAACAGTACACTGCAGGTCGACTTATGAGGGTCTGTTCGTTAGTCAGTTGCAGTGATTGATCTACCTTAACTTTACACACCCTGAACATGATGTCTATCAACTGAAATCTATAAGAGGCACCCTCTTCGTCGCTTATCAGCAGAAATTTAAACTCGTTCATCTGTAACTTCATTTGTATATCTATTTTGTTAAGCAAGAATTTGCGGGTAATGTCGGCCCTTTATAAAGATGCATGTGTATCGATACACCTTAAATATATCTGAGCATAAGGTGGGGGGACTGAGGCAGCCCAGATTTAATGTCCCAGCAACATATAAGTGATCTCCCTTTGAGTTGTATCCACGTACCTTAATTTAAATCTAATACAACTCCCATACTTAAGTTTGAACTTTTACTTTACAATATACTGTTTTTTCTTTTGGTATAAGGTGTTTTTTTTTTCTTTCAAAATCAATCTCGAAAGTCTAAATCCAACTTGTTTCTCTTTCTTTCAACTTCCTTTGTCTCTGAAAATAATACCATGGTGTGTAGATTCTGAGATTTCAAGTAGACTTTTAAACAAACAATTACCAATCACATAGATAAATGATAGTGGTCAAGGTACCCAAATCATAAGTCCGAACTCGTAGGTCATTTAAACATAGACAATTCCGGAATATTTTAGATACACAGACATGGACCCCAAAACAGAGGTGTGATCAGGTGCCCGCGGGATAGTAAGCATCACCTGCCTATTATAATACACCCGCCATATCTATGTATCTGTGGAAAAAGTCGGTGAAAATGAAAGTCCGGTATTTGAAAGCTTTACTAAGCTTCGGCTGAGGTAAACGCATTTCCTCCACTTCCACCAACATCAATCGCCGTTGTAGTTGTCTCCGTCACAGAACTCTCGCCTAGAAATCAAAAATTCTTTCAACACCTTGTTATATTTTTTCAAGGTTCAAAAACACGGGCGTAGCTAGGGACCAATTACATGGTACGCACAGTCATGTTTAATACGGCTCTCTTAGGGAAAATCAAATTTCAATACGCACCTGCGTATTTGCGTACAGGTAGCTACGCCCTTGAAAAATAATTTTTTTTAATTTAAATTTAAATAATGAATATTTTTTTCATAACACTTTTTTTTTATACAAGAAATATCTTTTTTAATATAAAGACACTTACACTTATTTCGACTAAAGTAAGATAAAGTTGAAGTTCAACAAACAGTTCATAATTTTGGGGGTAGCGCATTCTTCAGGAAAACTCCATGTGACCGCCTGACATGTCTGATAAAAAATCTACTGGTAAAATGATTAATTCTAAAAAAAATTACCAGGCTCGGCCCTGGAAACTCTGGCAGACTTTCGGGGGTTCGAGTCCTACCCAGAATGTGTTGGATTATTTCATCTTCATAACAAATTACGTCCTTCCCTGTCTAAAAACAGACGTTGATTCAAAGAAGAAAACTGCAAAACTAAGTAGACTTACCATTTAAACAAACTCCTCGAGGATTCCTGATTTCCACATGAAAATTGGGCAACAATAGAGTTATACATTTATCAAAAAAAAACATCAATAACGAAACAAGAACACTCTGAGGAACATTTAAAAATAAAAGAAGTTATGTGCGCGCAACAAAGAGAAAATAATGAACAAGCCATATTGAAGATTAAAGAATGAATGAAGTAAAAGTACAATAACTGTACTTGAAATTCGATACAAATGACCTCAGTTTATGTCAACACAGTTTGCCAAAAAAAGACCGAAATGACCCTGTACTTTTAAAAGCAAAACTAGTCTTTTTGTGTGGTGGTGGGGGTATAGAAAACTTAACTTTTATAAAATAAACAAAGTAAAGATAAAGAAAATATGGTTGGATGGTATTTAATGTTTGGATGGTATTTAGAATAATAAAAATAATAATCATATTTGAAAAAAAAAAAAAAAAAGGATTAACTGTTCAGAGTGAGTCTCGAACCCACGATATTGGGATTGTGAGACTAAAGCCGAATCCAACTAGCCACGAGACCGTCTTGTCAAAAGTGTAGTAATTGGCTATAATTAAAAGTTTAAAACATCCAACTACACTCAATTTTAATTTTATTTACAATTCATTATGCACATGAAGACTAGTAAAAAAAAGGAATAAATAATAAAAATAAAAACAAAATATACATAAATATTCATTTCCGTAAGATATCGGAATTTCTGGGCTCATGCCTCTGAAAGATCATGATTGGAACAGAACAGAACACTAAGCAATTCCTTCCATCATTCGTCCATTCACGCATTTCATTGTCATTCATCCGTTTCATTTTTTACTCATTCCGGCATCCATTCGTGAACCAGATATTATTTTCCAAACAATAATCTCACTTACAAAAAAATAAATAATAATAAAAATAAAAATAAAGTAACTGCGCCGACGTTGGGTCCCCAGTCCCAAGTGTGAAAGCAGGAGGGCTGTTTTAATCTACGAAAAATAAAAATACAGATCGTGCTTTCAGCACTCTAAGAAGGGGGGTTGGTTTCTCATTCCTTCCTTCATACGTCCATTCACGCATTTCATTGTCATTCATCCGTTTCATTTTTTACTCATTCCGGCATCCATTCGTAAACCATATATTGTTTTCCAAACAATAGTCGCGCTTTTCAGCGCTCTAGGACCACAAAATACGCTTTTTTCAATAATATAACGCTCAACAAAGCAAAAAGCAGAAAGAAAACAACTTAAAAACAAAAAAATACGGGAAAAACAACCATTCATACGTTTTTAACTTAATTCCGCTAAATTGCACATGCTAACGCACGCGCTCATTCATCACTAATATTGACAATTAACGACAATCATATGAAGTCACAATAACGTCATGTCACGTTCACGGTAGTCATTGACGTTGACGTTTACGGAAATGGCCGAAGACCATTTACGGAAATTGACGACCCTGGGGCCACACCCCCCCCCCTTTTCATCAGTAGTAAGGACCGTCACTTTGGGGACCGATTTTCCCATGTATTTTACATAGACTTTTGGCCTGAAAAAAAATAAGTCCGCAGGGTCGCCTAGTGTAAACATACATGGCGGTCCCCAAAGATGACAATCCATGAGTTAACTTCCTCAGGCTAGTAAGTCTCTGTTAGGCCCTTTTAAAGCCGTAGAAGTCATGTTCCTAGGCTCTCAGAGCTGTTCTTAGGACGATTCAGTGCCATTTTCCCACAAGAAATAGCCGTGGGATCATGCACGCAACTATGCGGGACGTTGTAGGAAGTTTGTAGGATCTGTAGGAGCACACAAGAAAACTTGCGGGATCACGCGACGTCTTTGGCCAGTAGTAACGTTATGTTGTAGGAAGTCTATAGGAACTGTAGGATCCCACAAGAATTCTTTGCGGGATCACGCGACGTCTTTGGCCAGTTGTGACGTTATGTTAGTACGTTTATGACGTCAGTTATTTCTAGCCAAAGTAAACAAGACGTTGGCCGCCATAGAAGCTGCGTTTAGTGTATTTTCAAGGGAAAATAGCGTATTTAAGGTTTGTAAAGTTTTGAAATTATGCTGGAATTGTTATTAAAGATAAGATGTAGATGTGTATATTATTTTTAATGCAGTTAGTCATGAGGTTTGTGTGCAGAATGCAACAACTCGTATGGGGTAATCTTTCTAAAAGAATTGGGTAGTCCTGAAAAGGACTGTTTGTTTGTTATAGCTGCTTTTTCGCTTTTTCTGTCTATCTCGTTTTCTTTTTTCTAGGATTCTCTATGTCCTTGCAGTGTGAACCTATCCCACATCTCGATTCTGTGTGTTCTTCCGAAGTGGCCACATCAATAGTCAGGGGTATTTTGATAGGCTTGACGCTGAATTCTAGCATGCTGGGCTGCTGCTGTTGTTCTTCTAATCTTTGAATTCTGGTCTTCAGGTCATTTAATTCTTTGATGATATTCGCTAGAGCGCCCATGCGTTGCTGCGTCGTCCTAGTCTGTACTGGTTGGTAGTACGTCGTCGGCTGAACATACGTTTGTTGTTGTTGACCGTCGTCCATGATAGAATTGACTGCAGTCGCTAAGATATCCGATCCTCTCAGATCTTTTACAATATCGTCCAAAGTGAACGCATTCTCCATATTGACATGACTGCAAAGCACTCCAGTATGTCCTTATATACTTCTCAGTTGGATTGACCTACTTACTTTCTTGCTTTCTATCAGGTCCGCGCTGACTACATAAATAGCTTGCGCATTGACCCACTGGCACATTGTTACGATGGCTGACTTCGAAGAAACCTGTTTGAGACAATTGGAGGCGCAGTTGGACTCTGTGCAGAGGGCAGTGGAAGTGCTGAAACACATCTTTGAGATTACGCGGAGGGCCATAGAAAGAAGAAGAGGGGAGGAACAGAGATTCCAGTAAAAGAAGAATGGACAGAGATGAAGCCAGAGGACCGCGAGCTGCCACCAGCCAACTACCGATGCCAGGAAAGAGAAAGTCCCATGGCTGAGGGCTGGGACAGGTAAGCTGACCCCCCCCCCCCCCCCAATCTATTATCAGCAACAGGGGACAATCTCTTACCAGCAGTGGAGTGTTAGATGTCCAGCCTGCGGCGGAAGGCCAAGCCGTTGTCCTTGCACATGAGATCTTTTGAGCACTGCCTCACAAAACAGCCCTTTTCAGGGCCACTTCATTTTATTCAGAAAGAAATACTGTGTTGATAGTTGCATAAAACCCCATAACTAATTTGCATAGTTTTGATTGGTTAAGAAAGCATGCTGTCTTTCACGTCCGCCATGAGTCAATACATATATTCAACTGCCTTTAACAACTTCATTCTCAAATATGGGTTTGTCAAAGTATATTCCCTTTGACTGTGCAAGGCGTTTAAGAAGAAAGATTGGAAAGAAGTCGAAAGGCAACAGAATAAGATGGGGTTTGAAGTCTTCATGAGGAGAAGGGATGTAAATCTCTCCAAGACTAATCCTGTTGTGGGGATCGTAAAACCTGTGTTAAAGTCTTCACAGTAAGTGAAGCCTAAGAACGCCCAAACAGCCCTTTTCAGGGCTACTCAACTCTTTCGATTGAAAAACCTTATGATTGAAAACAACACTTAATTCATTTGAAATATTTTTATTGAACAACTATGTAGAAATATGACAGTACTATCATAACTTCTAAACTACAAAAAAGTCTCTCATAACTCTCTGTAGTAGTAATGATACTGAAAGTCTCTCATAACTCGCACTGTTCATTTAACGCTAGGAGTCTTTCACAATCACTGGTAGTAATTATAACACTAAAAGTCTCTCATAACTCACATTGTTAGTATCATCACTGTGGGTTCACTGTTTCAGTTTTCGTTCACAGTCTTTAGATCTATGATCCTTAGATTTACAAAAGAAACAGACTCTGTCCGTCTTTCTGCGTTTGCTTGGAACCTCCGATGTGTCCCGAAATGGATATTTCCTCTTTGTCCCTCTGGATTCTTCCTGCTTGTCCTCTGCTTTGGCCTCTGCCTGTGGACATTCAGATATCCAGTGTAGAGTTGAGGAGCAGCGGTAACAACTTCCAAAGGGTGGCTTCAAGATGTCCTGTTCTTTCAGTGAAGACTCCAATGGCTGAAATAGTTCTTTGTCCTTTTCATTCAAGAGTTTCTTCAGTGCCGTACAGTGATAGTAGATGCTCTTGGCATTGCTGAAGTTATTTGTTCTTGGATCCATCTTTACTGTTCAAGTGTCAGAGCTGAAGTAAATCAAGGAGTCCGCACGCTCTGTTTTATAGCCTATAGCTGGTGAACTTTTTGCACTAAGGTTACTAATTGGATCCAGTGCCAATTATAAAATCATGAAGTCAGAATATTTAGTCCGGTATCATCTTCTCTTTGTCGAATGTCATCTCTCAGCTGTTGATTGCCAAACCATACTTGTTGGCCAGCCATCTCATTCATGTGTTCATCATGGCCTTTTATCCGTAGACTAAGAATAGGTCTCGCATCGGAAGATGGTCCGAGCATGTACTCTACTTCCATGTCATCACACTCTGACATCAAGAGAATATATCCAAATAAAAATCCGTGTTCATCTATCCTTCTTTTTGCAAAATGATGTCCTATATGCGTGGTAATGTATGTCAGATCGTCCTCAGTGCAATTGTGTATGCCAAATACCCATCGGCTTGATCGGCGTGACTCGTGTTCAAAGGATGGATTTACTAAACGCTTATGGAAATCTAATCTTACGTCTTCCTCCAGGTCTGGCAAGGCATCAATGTCTTCAAATAATTGTGTCATTTCTCTGCGATATTCATCTTGAGATAATGTAGCCATTGCATTTTCTACACGTCTATAACTCACGTTGAACCATCCTTTGTGAAGATCTTTCTTTAAGTCTTTCACTGACATGCGAACCAAATACTTATAAATCATGTCTCTTATTTCAGCCGGTAAAATGTTTAAGTTGAAGTCGCACAACATCTTGGCCCAATGGTGCTCAAGAACTGTCCTCGAAGTGCCGTGTCTTCCTCTTTATATAGACGCTCACTGAGCATTACCATGTGTCCTGACCTGTAATTGATCATGACTATTATTTTTATCGTTTCAGGTGATACTTCAGCTGAGCCTATAAATAACCAAGAGCCAGATCTCTCAACGTCACTTAAGATTTGACAACCTAACAGTTAACATGCCAAGCAAGTGGAAGAGAATAAAAGAGAATGGCAATGAAGAGGAGGATGATGAGATTCAGCCCCCACACAGGAGACACAGAACCAACGTGATAGAATCAGACAGCGAAGACGAGGATGATTTACAGCAATATTACGACTTGCAGCAAGTCAGACAGAGACCATCTCGGCGATTCAAGACTAAAGCTTCGGTCTACAACATTAATGTCAAGAAGTTCCCCGAACACGAACAACCGCTGGTGTTTGTCTCACGTTTGTTTAATAGGATGGTGGATGACATCAAAGACAAAAGCCAAGCTCAAGGTAACGATCGTATGAGACTCTCCATCTATCATCCAGGCTTAAAAATTGGTGTTCACGTGCCATTTTCGGACGTCGCTACATTGAAAGATGGTTCTCTACTTCAAGAGATAGAAAAGGTCATTCAGTCCAATGACGAATTCAGGATTGACGATGGCCAAATGTCTATGGAAGTAACTCATACGAGAATACCCTCAGGATCGGGCAGAAAAGCATTACATCATGGCCTGTATTTCGATAGTCAAAATATGAGAAAAATGAAGAGGTCTATAGTTCAGATCAAGAATGCCCGGGACTCCATGTGTTTGGCAAGAGCCATTGTCGTAGGGAAATGTCATGCCGACAGAGACGATTCTGACACGTGGAAAAGGACTTGGGATCATATCCGAAAATCACACAAATCTTATCAGACAAGCGAAGTCTCGCGTTTGCTAGATAGAGCACGAGTGCCCAAAACGTAGTCTTGCAGTATTGACGAGTACAAGAAGATTCAGGCAGTACTGGCTCCAGAATTTATCATCAAAGTTTTTTCTCAACATGCTAAAGATGAACTGATGTTTGAGTGTTTGCCAGTGACGCGCCAGTCCAAAGTGATTCATGTTTATTACAATCAAAATCACTACGATACGATAACAAATATCAAGGGTTTTTTAGGCTGTGTCTATTACTGTGAATTTTGTGATGTTGGTTACAGTCACAGAGGAGACCATTGTTGTCCACATGGATGTGTTGGATGCTTCGAACCCGAACCGTGTGAGCCAGAAGCAATATTGTGGACAATGCAGAAGAACGTTTAAAAGTCAGATATGCTTTCAGAATCACAAGCGAGTACGGGACGGTCAGAAAAAATCCATTTGCTCTCTGGTCAAGAACTGTGAGAAATGTCATCAAAGGATCGTGAAAAGAAAGAAGAGTGATCATGCTTGTCCTGGCATGAAGAAGTGTAAGAGCTGTAAGACTATCGTCGAGGCCGAACACAAGTGTTTTATTCAGCCTTACACACCCAAAGAAGAGACAGAGGAGAACGAAGTTCGTTTCATCTTCTTCGATTTCGAAGCCAAACAAGATACTGGAGAGCACGTACCTAATTTCTGCGTGGCTCACAGAGCCTGTGATGTTTTCATAGATTTGCCCATCGAAGCTCATTGCCCGAATTGCAGTCAGTTTGAGGGAGGAAGAGAAAGAACATTTCAAGGTGACAGTACGCTTAACGATTTCTGCACTTGGTTGTTTGATCCCGTCAACCGTGGGGTGACGGCCATTGCTCATTACTTTGGTGGATAAGATGGACAGTTCATACTACATCACGTGATCGAGCACGGAACGGACAAGCCGGAATTGGCCATGACTGGTAATAATATTATCACCATGAATGCCAGAGGAGTGAGATTCGCCGACTCATTACATTTTCTCAATATGAAACTGGCCAAATTTCCAGCCACGTTCGGTCTGACGGAACTTAAGAAAGGCTATTTCCCACACATGGCAAATACAGACCAGTTTTGGAATTACACGGGACCCTATCTCGATGCCAAATACTACAGTCCAGACAGCTTCAAATCCACATCATCCACATTAACTCCACAATTACAGTGTGGATATGTGGATGTTGCTATTTGTCCTTTAAAATGTGATAAGCGCAGCTTCTATGGCGGCCAACGTCTTGTTTACTTTGGCTAGAAATAACTGACGTCATCAACGTACAAACATAACGTCACAACTGGCCAAAGACGTTGCGTGATCCCGCAAAGAATTCTTGTGGGATCCTACAGTTCCTACAGACTTCCTATAACATAACGTCACAACTGGCCAAAGACGTCGCGTCATCCCGCAAGTTTTCTTGTGTGCTCCTACAGATCCTACAAACTTCCTACAACGTTCCGCAAAGTTGCTTGTATGATCCCACGGCTATTTCTTGTGGGAAAATGGCGCTGAATCGTCCTAAGAACAGCTCTGAGAGCCTAGGAACTTGACTTCTACGGCTTTAAAAGGGCCTAACAGAGACTTACTTGCCTGAGGAAGTTAACTCATGGATTGACATCTTTGGCCCCGGCCATGTATTGTTACTCTAGGCGACCGTGCGGAACCAGATTTTTTTCATGCCAAAAGTCTATGTAAAAATACATGGGAAAAAACGGGGCCAAAGTGTCGGTCCTTACTACTCATGTTTAAATTACAAGACCAATTCTATCCGTTTCACCGGGATATGTGTATTCGTTAATGCCATATATTGTTTCTGATGGACTTATTTGAAAACAAAATTTATGGAAGCTCAATACAGACTAGAACACACAATTAGACTACATAACCTCTTGATGTAATGGCCCTAGCAATTTTAATCAGTCATTCTGAGCTCATTGCATGAAATTATGTTAAAACATTTTGACGTATATATTGTTTGCAAAAAAAGTATGTGATGGCTTAGGAAAGCTCAATATGACTAGACTAAATAAATATATAACAAATTCAAAGCAGTCATTCAGAGCCACTGGCAAGAAAATTATGTTTAAATATATTGCGGAATATAACTGTTACTGATGGGCAATCCTGAGTAGGCAAATTAGCACCATGAGGTATACCAGTAGCTTTGAAATGATAATCCCTAATCATTTACTTGAAAAATAAAAAAATATATATTTGACCTGTCATCTAAATACAAAGTAGACGGATAGAACACATTTGAATATCACACCGAACACATTTGGCTATCACAAAAATATAATATCAACAGTACATAATGAAAGTTGTACATGTAATCCAATGAGGATGAAATGTATACAGGTGCTCTTTGGTCCTTAAATTTTAGATATGTGAAGAAAGAAAACAAACAAACACAGTTACAAGAAAAGGAAGTCCTTCACAACTATAACTGGACCGCCAACTTATAAATGAGTGATGAGGATGACTTAATTTTATGAAGACAACATGCATAGGCTCAATGAAAATGTGAAGGTTCATAAATTTAATTTGTACTTCAAAGTACCAACTCTAAAAAACGTATTCATACCTAATTTAGTGCGACAGACGCGCGTTTCTGTATTTAACTTCTTCAGTGTCGCTAAACCCCAAAAATTTGATATAAAAGATATGATGGCAGGTCTCGGCAGGCAACGAGCATCCCTCTCTGAGCCACACTTACTGTCACATTCCGCGGGACACATTAGCATCAGGTAAGAGACGCCTACGTATTAATCCGCAATTAATCGAACTATCTCATATGAGGTTCAAACAAATTTGCGACAATTTATAGAATTGTATAAAAACAATACTGCTATATTTTCTCTCTTAAGTCAGTGCGTCATTATTACACAGTACTACCACAATCTCAAAGTAAAATGACAAGAAAAAATCTTTAAACCTGTAGTCTTACAGTGTACATGTACATTACAAACTCATAATTATATACAAGGGAAATAGTTTGGAACAACTGCTTACCACCAACACCTTTGAGGATTTGTGAAGGAAACAGACTGTAGATAGAAAATGTCATGAAGAGGAATGAACTATAGTACTCTACTCCGCCGACATGAAAAGAGAATAAAAAATATATTCACAGTTTAGAGAAGACAGAGAGGCTTGGTCAACTGCACAGGCTATAAAACCAAACAAGACATAAACTGGACTATATCTCATGAGCAGAATCACATTTCAACACCCTTCAGGGAACTATTCTAATCATGCTACGCCTAAGTGAAATGCAATGCGTCTCAGAGAGGGCAAAGCAAAGCCAAGAAAACAAATGCAAGTAGAACTTTAGAAAAGGTGAAAAACTCGGATAAGGCAGGATAGGGAAAGGAGGGTGAGAAGGCTGAACAGTGGGGTTGAGGTTTTTTGCTGGAGGAAGGCAGTGTTATTTAGAATGAAAGAGATAGAATTAGAGCGGGATAGAAAAGAACAGCAATGTAAGTACAACCAGACGAAAACAGACAATAGAAAAATGGATTAAAGTAAAAATAAATAGACAATTTAATGTTATCACCTAATCTCCAAACATAAGGACAGCACAGCACTTCCGATCACAATACAGACTCAGATCAGAATGCTCCAGGATGAGCAGTCTAATGAGGATCTACATTGAATCTCATCATGTAAATTTATCCAACATGTCCCAGTGCTTAGAGTAATGACAGTAACAGACTAGAAAATATGTACTCGAAACAGGTAATGAAATATGATGTATATTTACTTAAGTCAGTAAAAATAATTAGCCTTAATATTCCAAACTCTTCGACCATTTAAAACTTAAGATCCTATTTTGTAAATAAAGAAAGTAAATAAAAATATATCTTCATGTGAAAGCGATCGGAATTTTTTTTAAATGCCACCTTCTTCCAGGATCTTCCTACACCCCTCACAGTATGAAGTTTGGGGACATCTGTCTGGCTGCTAGTAGATTGAAATCGTGTTCTCTTCGGCAGGGGTGTCAAAGTAGTGGTCATCTCATAGAAGAAACTGTCTTTCTTCACAGTCTCGTTCTTGGTTAAGTAATACCAATCAGTGCAGTAGGATACATCTGCAGGCTTGGTTCCAACCTGTAGAGTTTTCTTTCTTAAACGAGATGCATACTTAGCATCCTGACCAGGAAAGAAAGAAGGGGCTCCAGCAAAAAGGGTACAGGGGTCATGTAAAAGATAGTAATATCGGCTTCTAGCCTTCTGAAGAGGAATGTTCACAGGATAAGGAGGAAACTGCGGTTTTCTGTCTACACGGCGCTTCTTGGTCGGCACATACTATGTTGTAGATTCAGGACTCCCTGGCGAATAGCATGGCATGGAAGGAGAATATAAAGGACTGTCTGAAGAGGGAGACCGTATAGAAGGCTCTACCACTGTAGACGTAGTTTTCTCAGTGGTAGAACTAGATTTGGAGCGGGAAACGGAATGAGGCGGTAGTGAAGCACAAGAAGTGGTCACTACCGATTCAGGACCTGGCTCATCAACGTTCATAGGAGCTTGCACAACATAATCTCGCGGAGGGTCATCCCGTACATGAGGTGGTGATGCAGTTTGTCTGTTGGTGTCCTCAGGAGGATGATCCGCAAACTCAGCAGGCGGTAACAGTAAACTGTTGGAAAACTCAGCTGGTGGGGGGAGGGGACTTGGTGGGAGAGAAGACACCGACACTGAGGCTCTACCACTGTAGACGTAGTTTTCTCAGTGGTAGAACTAGATTTGGAGCGGGAAACGGAATGAGGCGGTAGTGAAGCACAAGAAGTGGTCACTACCGATTCAGGACCTGGCTCATCAACGTTCATAGGAGCTTGCACAACATAATCTCGCGGAGGGTCATCCCGTACATGAGGTGGTGATGCAGTTTGTCTGTTGGTGTCCTCAGGAGGATGATCCGCAAACTCAGCAGGCGGTAACAGCAAACTGTCGGAAAACTCAGCTGGTGGGGGGAGGGGACTTGGTGGGAGAGAAGACACCGACACTGAGGGGGGTTAGACTTCGGAGCTGGGACAGGCTGAGGAGGGACAGAAGATTCCGGCTGCGGTAGAGGCACAGACGAAGACTCTTAATACGTTGGTTGCACAGAAGGTTCTGGCTGCGGTGGTTGCACAGAAGGCTCTGGCTGCGGTGGTGGCACAGAAGGCTCTGGCTGCGGTGGTGGCACAGAAGGCTCTGGCTGCGGTGGTTGCACAGAAGGCTCTGGCTGCGGTGGTTGCACAGAAGGCTCTGGCTGCGGTGGTGGCACAGAAAGCTCTGGCTGCGTTGGTGGCACAGAAGGCTCTGGCTGCGGTGGTTGCACAGAAGGCTCTGGCTGCGTTGGTGGCACAGAAGGCTCTGGCTGCGGTGGTTGCACAGAAGGCTCTGGCTGCGGTGGTGGCACAGAAGGCTCTGGCTGCGGTGGTGGCACAGAAAGCTCTGGCTGCGTTGGTGGCACAGAAGGCTCTGGCTGCGGTGGTTGCACAGAAGGCTCTGGCTGCGTTGGTGGCACAGAAGGCTCTGGCTGCGGTGGTTGCACAGAAGGCTCTGGCTGCGGTGGTTGCACAGAAGGCTCTGGCTGCGGTGGTGGCACAGAAGGCTCTGGCTGCGGTGGTTGCACAGAAGGCTCTGGCTGCGGTGGTTGCACAGAAGGCTCTGGCTGGGGTGGTGGCACAGAAGGCTCTGGCTGCGGTGGTGGCACAGAAGGCTCTGGCTGCGGTGGTTGCACAGAAGGCTCTGGCTGCGGTGGTGGCACAGAGGGCTCTGGCTGCGGTGGTGGCACTGAAGGCTCTGGCTGCGGAGGTGGCACTGAAGGCTCTGGCTGCGGTGATGGCACAGAAGACTTGCTGCGGTGGTGGCACAGAAGGCCCTGGCTGCGGTGGTTGCACTGAAGGCTCTGGCTGCGGTGGTGGCACAGAAGACTCTGGCTGCGGTGGAGGGACAGACTAGTGGCTGTGGAACAGAAGACTTCGGTTGACTAGGAGGTTGAGAAGACTCAGATAATGAAGAGGGGTTATACATGCAACTGGAACAGATGGGGAAAAGACGAAAGACACTGGCTGTGGTGGAGGGACAGAAGATTCCAGCTGCGTCGATGACACAGAAGACTTTGGCTGTGGAAGATGAGGATCAGATGGCTTAACGCGAGGAGGCATCATGGGAATAGCAAGGTAATTAACGTCACCAGGATGATTTTCCATCCATATTTCTGGTGGTGGTGGCGGCAGGCTGGCATCATACCCTTCTAAGAAACAGGGACCTGTAGTTTGAACAGAACTAGTAGCTGTTGACTTTCCGAGTTCGTCTGAAGAAGGCTAGAAAGCCAACCCAGCCAAGACTGAAGTTTGATCTTGAGAAGCTAAGGGACCCAGAGGTGGCATGCACTTTTCAAGCAACAATAGGTTGAAAATTTGCACCACTCATTGGTCTGAGGGATGATGACATGGACATAGATACCATGATTACCACCTACAATACAGTAGTGACTGATGCAGCCAGTGAGATACTTGGGAAGGAACGTCGCAGGAAAAAGCCATGGGTCACTAGAGATGTTCTCGACCTCTGTGATGAGAGGAGAAATTTGAAGAAGAAGAGGTATGAAGCAGGAGGAGCAGAAGAATACAGGGAAGCAAACAAGAGGATTCAGAAGGCAGTGAAGAAAGCGAAGGAGGACTGGATAGCTAGTCAGTGCGAGGAGATCGAAACTTGCCTGAACAAAAACAACAGCAAGAAAGCATACCAGCTGGTGAAGGATCTAACTTCAGAGAAACAGGGTAGATCCACAACTATCCAGGACAAGTCTGGGAAATGCCTTACAGAAGAACAAGAGATTCTCAGCAGATGGACAGAATATTGCTCAGAATTATACAACCATGAGACTGATGGTGACAATACGGTTCTGGACTGCAGTCAGCCCCCAGATGAAGATCAACAACCGATCCTTCGTGAGGAAGTTGAGATTGCAGTAGCAGCACTGAAGAAGGGAAAATCTGCCGGAGTTGATAATATACCAGCAGAACTTGTTCAAGCTGGAGGGGAGACCATGATTGATGTTTTAACAGATATCTGTAACAGGATCTGGAGAACAGGAGAATGGCCTACCCCATGGACTCAGTCGCTGATTATTACTCTCCCTAAAAAGGGCAACCTACAGCTTTGCCAGAACTACAGAACCATCAGCCTAATCAGTCATTCAAGCAAAGTCATGCTGAAAGTTATCTTGAACAGGCTTAAGCCACAAGCCGAAGAGATAATCGCTGAGGAACAGGCTGGGTTCCGAGCAGGAAGGAGCACCACAGAACAGATCTTCAACCTTAGAATCCTGTGTGAAAAGTATCTCCAACATCAGCAGAATCTGTACCATGTCTTCATTGATTTCAAAAAAGCCTTTGACAGGGTATGGCATGCAGCCTTATGGGCCACCATGAGGAAGTACAATATCAATGCAAACCTAGTTCGCACCATTGAGCAGCTATACGACAAGGCTACAAGTGCAGTCCTGATAAATGGCAGCACAGGAGAATGGTTCAGAACAACAGTTGGAGTAAGACAAGGATGTCTTCTGTCACCCACCCTCTTCAACATTTTTCTCGAACGGATCATGTCCGATGCTCTGGACGAACATGACGGAAAGGTTAGCATAGGCGGCAGAAATATTACCAACCTGCGGTTTGCCGATGACATAGACGCTCTTGCTGAGGAAGAGCAGGAACTAGAAGCTCTAGTTGAAAGACTCGACCAGACCTGCACAAGGTATAAGATGGAGATCAGTGCTGAGAAGACCAAACTGATGACAAACAGCGCAGATGGCATCCAGAGGGAGATCAAGGTAAAGGGGCAGAAGCTGGATACTGTAAGCAGCTTCAAATACCTTGGAGCAGTTGTCTCAGATGATGGCTCAAAACAGGAGGTTCTCTCAAGGATAGCACAAGCCACTTCAGCTCTTGCCAAGCTGAAACCAATTTGGAGAGATAACAACATATCTCTTGGATCAAAGGTGACACTTATGCGCTCCCTTGTCATTTCCATATTTCTGTATGCCTGTGAATCATGGACCTTGACAGCAGAGTTAGAGAAAAGAACGCAGGCCTTTGAGATGAGATGCTACCGAAGGTTACTGAACATTTTGTACAAGGACCATATAACCAATGAGGAGGTTCTCAGGAAGATCCAAGCAGCCATTGGAGAATATGATGAACTCCTGACACTGGTCAAGAAACGGAAACTAAGGTGGTTTGGCCACGTCTCAAGGTCTTCTGGTTTAGCAAAGACAATTCTTCAGGGCACAGTGAAAGGAAAAAGAAGAAGAGGTAGACAGAAGAAGATGTGGGAAGACAATATCAAGGAGTGGACTGGAATGGATTTTGCCAGCTCAACTAGGGCAGCTGAAGACAGGACAAGGTGGAAAGGGATTGTTTTGAAGTCAGCTGTGGTGCCCCAACGACCTAGTAAGGTTATGGGATAGAATAGAATAGAATAGAATAGAATAGAATAGTAGCTGTTGAACTAACCATTTGAACGACAGTACAAGTGTGTTACAATATTTCATAATTTTTTACATACCCCAATTACTTCATTTGCGAGCCATATGTATGCAGATCGTGGTACATGAAAAATACTTCGGCATATGCTTTAGAGATATCCCAAGATGCAATAAACTGACTTTTTACTTTCCTGTATATAGCCAATGGCGTAGTTTATCATATCACAAATGTGGTATTACTTTAAATATAAATAAAGAACATGATCAAGAGTTTTGGTCGGAATGTTTTGCTACTAAAGCAGATTGCAGAATCGAAATTATGTCAGAAATATTGCAACTATGTAAGTAAACAAAAGCATAAAATTTCGTTCCAATTTACATACAGTTCACCAACTTTGCAACGCTTTAAAGATACAGCTGCTTTGTGTTTCATGAAGCTTTCAAATACTGTACAAAGACAAAACTGTCCTTATATACACTTTGTCCTTTCCTTAACATTACATTTTTAAAATGTCAAACCATATTACGAGCACTTGTTCTCATAGAATGGAGTTAATCACCTTTTTCACAGCAGAATGGCCCAAAAGATGTCCTTTGACGGTAAGCAACATTTAAAACATTTTAGTCAGTGGCTGCCAATTTGAAATTTCGGATTTTGTTCGAGCGATTTCAAAATTGAGCTTTGAACAGTATTCAGATTGTGCATTGCTTAAAAAATAACGCAACTTACCATGCTTCTATGTATCTGATGCCAGAGTATTGCCCTTCTCAACTGGCCGTCAAACTTGCCAGATCTAAGTCCGATAGAATCTGTATGGAATATTGTGAAGTGGCGCATGGGGCTAATGCCAAATAGGAAAGAGTATATTTGGAAAATATACAAGAAATATGGAACAGCATAGCAATGGATGAATTAAAGGCCCTATATTCGACCATGCTTGCTGGAATCAGGGTTGTTATAACTGCAAAGGGTGGTGTAACTGGGTTAAATAAATGCAATGGTGCTATATCGGTGACCGCGGGTCAACTTTATAAATGATTTACATGCAATAACAGCATTCTGAATTGGCATGAATATGGTATGAAATATTCTCAACAAAATCTTTTTTTCACTCCTTGAATCGTCTCTAGATTATGATACCTGTATGTAAAAAATTATGAACTATTTACCCATGTTTAAAAATTCTGTATCGCACCTGTACTAGTAGCTGTTAAACTACAGATGAAAAAGTGGTAGATACAGAAGAAAAGATCAAATCCGTAAACAGATTGATAACCTCAGGCTCTTGGATGTACAGACCAAAATCGGACGGACTCAAGCATATAAGATGATTTTCACTAAAATATGTCTCTGTAAATTACAGCAGGTCTGTGGAGGGCGTTGGAGTAGCAACCGCACAAAATGGTTGAGGCTCTGGAGCTTTGGTATGAGTTGGTGGAACACTCTTTGTCAAGGCAAGTGGAGGTTGAACGTTCAGTGAAAGTAAAGATGGAGGAGGTGGGTAACTCGGTCTTGGAAGGGCTCGGCAGACCCGCTGGTGCTCTATGAACTTGTACCGTCTAGAACAAGGGAAGTCAACACCACACTCGCAATAGACCTTAGGTCCATGGAAGTCTCGATTGTGTCGCAATATTTGGCGTTGTTGGTCACGGCTGAGGGCTGAGTGGAATCGACAGATCTCTAGTGACTCTGCTGCTAATTGGTGTTTCCGGCATGTTCTTCGGACCTTACCACGACCTTCCTTTTGGACATAGTGTAAGCCTGAAAAACACAATAAATAATCCATTCTAGCATGATATCGCAAATTTAAGATCAGTGACTTCCAGTTGCAGCCACGGTTTTGCAATTTAATCAAACTGTCCCTTTGGATCCATAGGCCAACTGGTCAGACAAAATAACCTTGCAAAGAGACTAACTGCATTAATAACAGCAAGTTGCTGTGTTTTTCAATAGCCTCATGTCAGTAAAAGCATTCTATCAATGATAGCCTTATATCCAAAATGGCATGATATCCATAATGGCCTTATATCCAGAATGGCATTATATCCCGAAATGTGAAAATAAAAGTGTATTGTGGTTAGGTATTACGAGGTGTGTCCCAAAAATTCTTGGACTGGTTCGCCTATGTAGGAAGACGTTATTTCTAAAAACTAAAACTTTGCACACGACTTTATTGACCTTTTAAAGGTAGGTTCCTGTACTTTGGAATGCATTATAATTTTGATGATCGTTCATCAAGTTGTTGAAAAGCATTTATAAAAGGGAATGAATAAGTTTCACTAAAAAGTGTAAATAAAGAAATGTTAGAAAAGTTGTTTTGCAAGGTATTTCCTAACTCTGCTTCGCACACAAGTTAGCGCTATTTTTAGTTCGCGCCAAAAATAGATAACGTGGCTGACGTCATGCTGCATTGCATGTTGGGATAGCTTTAACCCATCCGCCATGCCAGGACCTCTAGGAGATCTCACGGCAAGGGAAAATTGACCTTTGGAGAATGGCATCAGAAATCGTCCACTTATAGACATAGTAAACATAGTTATTTTTAGAAGTGGAATTCCAAGAAAAGAGAATAAAGCAAAAGGGAAAACGAATATTTTCTTCAACATCTGACGAGTTTCTCAGTAGCAACAAATTCAGAAAAATATGAGAATTCAATACTGCTCAGAAAAAGACAAAATTATTTTGTGGACATAATTGTTATCGCTAGTCCAGGAACCTACCTTTAAGAATACATCCTTAAAATTTCGTAGAAATCCGTCAACAATTAGTCAACTTGTTGAACCACATCCGCATCCACCCACAGCACCACGGAGCACTTTGGAGAATTAAATGTGACGTTATGACAACGTTATCAGTTAGCCTCATGCAATTTCTCGAAGTATTCGCCATTATGAGCTATACATTTCCTGTGCCGATCCACCCATTTGTAATATATGTCATTGTACCACTCCTTATCGTACCCAGAAACAGCCTCTCTGACCGCCATGCGTATTTCCTGAAGATCTGTTAAGCGTCTGCCACGTAAGTCCGACTTTAATTGGGGAAACTCGGCAAAATCCATCGGAGCACAATGTGGGCTGTAGGGAGCATGATTTATCCTTTCAAATCCCAGGAAATCGATTGTTAAGAGCGTGTCCGTCACACGATGAGCCGGAGCATTGTCCTGGTGGAATAAGAAATTTTTTGCTTCTGCCCCTGGTCTCTTCTTTCGGATTGCATGCAGTAGGTATCGTCGAATAACCTGAAAAAGTGAAACAATTTCTAACATGCGTATATTAATTTTCGATTTACATGTACAACATGGTGATTCTTGAACAATTTATGATTACCCTGTACTTTTTTTAAAACAAATTAAAAAGCAAAATACCTTTTGATAATACTCTGCGTTTGATGTAGTGCATCTAGGTACCGCATGCTGTAGTAACATCCCGTCCATGTCCATGAAGAATATGAACATATATTTATGAGCGGATTTCGTTCTCATGGCTTTCATTGGAGGCGGTGATGAAATTGTCGTCATCCATTTTGTCCGCACGGCCGACTTTTCGGACATAACATTCCTTGATGCTCTTGTGCTAAACAGCGAAAGCACAAATGTAACTGTTTTGCTCTATCCCACAGATCTGGCACGTTCCAGCGAATAAATCCTCGACAATTCCAAATACCATGCTCCTCTCCGCACTCTGGGCATGGAAAATTTTGCATTCGGCTATTGTTGGTTTCACCAAAACATGTCCGTTGACTTCCGTATCTAGATGCTGGTCGAGAGCATTCTTGCCAGTTAAATCATGGGCAATTTCTGCGGCTATCGTTTGAAATTCAGCCTCAAGTAGTATCCATGACCGCAGTGCTAGTACTGACGCTCCCTTTTTATATTCGAAGAGCCAGCGATGATACTGCGCGAGCATCTCTTCCTGTAGTTTGCGTTGCAAATTCGTATAAAAGCGAACCGTCAACTAACTCGTTATGTTGGCCGGCTTCTTTCAGATTAATCATAGCGATATCTAATAAATCTGCGAAATACTCTATATCCCTTGCATTACCTGATCGTATTTTTGCAAACTGTTCTAAGTCTTCAAGGTATATCGCAATTTGCCTTCTTTTGCCGCCAAACTTTCTTTCCAAACGATCCTTAGCTGCCTCATAGGCAGCAGCTGTGTGTCCGAGACCGTCTATAGCCTTAAAAGCTTCCCCGGCCAAGTACTGACGAAGCTGTACTGATCGATTGATTTGGCTCTTGTGAAACATTTTGGTTGTCCTTTCGATTTGTCACGGTAACCAGAAAGGCTCATTCTATTGAGCATATGAACTGGAAGAATATCTGCCTTCGTTGCTTGTTCTTTTTGCGCATCAAGATAGCGCCATGCTGTCTCATATGCTGTTCTGAATTCGTCTACCTGTTCCATCTCGAGGACAGTCCTTCTACGTTTCCCTTTTATTCATGTAAAGTTCGGATAAATATGCCATTACCTCCAACAGGCTCTCCATTGTACTGTCCAATCTACTGCATCTGTTCTGGATCTCTTGACAACTTTGCACGGTCTGTTGTTCCAGCGAAAGCAATACCTGATTACGATGCCTTGTAAAGTTCGATTTATAAACAGCCTTGTCTCTTTTCAACGATATTTCCATTTCATCGAAGTCGTTTGCACTTCATGAAGTAGTTCCGATAGTATTCCGATCATATGTGCCGATTTTATTTTCCGATGACGCCATTTCGATCTAGTTTCTGAACTTTTTCTCGATTAAATGTCTCTAACCTCGCTCTGCTACCAGTTTTTGGTGTGACGATTTTTCCCGATTGTGGAAAACACAATATTTCGATTTATTGCTTTCCACAAAACAATAATTTAACGCTTCTACGATTAATGGCGACTCTACTTTCCTATGTACCTAGCAACTAACGTAAACGACGTTGAAACGGCGTTATGCGTCATTAACTCAACGTCACTTAAGGAGTCTTTATAATCTGCAGAACTACCTTTTATCCAGGGTCCCTCCCACCGTGGTTGGAGTTTTTGGCAGCAGCCTTTGGTTTTGGTCAGGAGATGTAGCCACACTAGATCGCCCTCGCGGAAAGGTATCAAGTTTACCCTATGATCATACTTTTTCTTCTGACGGTCACTTTTCATTTCATTTCTTGCAATATCATGAACATTTCATAACCTTTAATGTAGTGTCTGCACATATGCATGACTGGTCATTTGTATTAGAGAATCTGGAGGGATACAAACAAGGTAACTGGGTAGAAGGGCGTGACAATCAAACATCATCATGTATGGCATCTGACCAGTACTCTCGTGTACAGAGGATCTATAGGCTAGAAGTAAAAGTGGTAAGTATTCGTCCCATTCTTTTTGATTTTTCGATATGTATTAGCTAAGCATATCTTCAATAGTACGGTTGTATTTCTCTTGGATTCCATTAGTCGGTGAATGAAAAGTGCTACTCCTCTTATCAATATCAAGTAATCGGCAGATTTCTTTAAAAAGATTTGATTCAAACTGTTTACCCTGCATGGTCAGTCAGAATCTGTCGATACACACCATATCGCAATACAAATTCTTCAACAACAAGAGCTCCGCTGAGCGGGGCAATATACTCCGGATGGGGCTTAAAGTTGGAAAGACAACAGGAGATGACAGAACTTTTGTCAGTAGCTTAAATCTTCAATAATAATGCAGATATAAAACTACAAAACATACAAAGCTAATATGAAATTCCTAGACAAAGATTACAAAGGGGCATAATTCCATCAGAACTAAAAGTAGGGTCATGGTTCTTGCTCTCTGCATATGGTCTGATATTTGTACAAACTTTTTTGAAGAAATCTTAAACGGTTTTCAAGATATGGAGCAGACACGAAATTACTATATGAAATATACAAAGGTGCATAATTCCGTCAAAACTGAAGATAGGGTCATGGTTCTTTTTCTCTGCATATTGTTTGATGATGCTTCATATTTGTAAAAACTTTTATGAAGAAATCTTACACGGTTTTTGAGATATGGAGCAGACAAATAATGTTACCTTTTGAACTTTGACCTCCAAGTGTGACCTTGACCTTTGTCAGACATTGTTGAAATACAAGTTCTGCAAGTTGCCTCATAAAGGTGAACATTTGACGCAAGTTTCAAAAAAATCATTCAAGAGGTTAAAGAGATATGGAGTGGACGCAAATTTAATACAAAATTACAATATGAAATATACAAGGGATGTAATATTGTAAAAAGTGAAAGTAGGGTTATGGTTCTTTCTCCCTGCATATCATCTGATGGTGCATTATATGTTAACAAACTTTCATGAAGAAATCTAGAACAGTTTTTATCCCCCGACCGAAAAGTTCGGGGGATATAGCGATGAGCCTGGCGTCCGTCCGTCTGTCCGTCCGTCCAAAAACTTTTTCTTGTCCGCTCTATATCTTGAATACCCTTTGGAATATTTTCATGATACTTCATAGTTATGTAGAACAGGTCATGACGATGTGTCGCGTACAAGAATGGTAACTCTGGCTATTGTACTTTTTTAGTTATTTCCCCTTTGGTGAGTTTTTTGGCAGATTCGTGTCCGCTCTATAACTTGAATACCATTTTGAATATTTTCATGATACTTCACAGATATGTAGAACAGGTCATGACGATGTGTCGCGAACAAGAATGGCAACTCTTGCTTTCTTACTTTTTGAGTTATTTCCCCTTGATGGTTTAGGTGTGATCTTTTGGCAGATTCGTGTCCGCTCTATAACTTGAATACCTTTTAGAATAGTTTCATGATACTTCACAGGCATGTAGAACAGGTCATGACAATGTGTTGCGAACAAGAGTGAGAACTCTTGCTTTCTTTTTGAGTTATTTCCCCTTGATGGTTTAAGGTATGATTTCGTGTCCGCTCTATAACTTGATTACCTTTTAGAATATTTTCATGGTACTTCACAGACATGTAGAACAGGTCATGACGATGTGTCGCGAACAAGAATGACAACTCTTGCTTTCTTACTTTTTTAGTTATTTCCCCTTAATCATTTTAGGTGTGGTTTCGTGTCCACTCTATAACTCATATACCTTTTGAAATATTTTCATGATACTTCACAGATATGTAGAACAGGTCATGATAATGTGTCGCGAACAAGAATGACAACTCTTGCTTTCTTACTTTTTGAGATATTTCCCCTTGATGGTTTTTGGTATGATTTCGTGTCCGCTCTATAACTTAAATACCTTTTGAAATGTTTTCATGATACTTCACAAATATGTAGAACAGGTCATGACGATGTGTCGCGAACAAGAATGACAACTCTTGCTTCCTTACTTTTTGAGTTATTTCCCTTTGATGAATTTAGGTGTCTGCTCCATAGCTTGAATACCTTTTGAAATTTTTTCATGATACTTCACAGATATGAAGAACAGGTCATGACGATTTGTCTCATACATGAATGACAACTCTTGCATTCATACCTTGTGAGTTATTTCCCTTTAGTATTTTGAGCTGCTGTTTGAGTCTCTGCTCCATATCTGTGTATCAGTGTTCCTAACTCTCTCTGACCCCTCTACATTCCCCTCTCCCACCTCCCCAGCCCATCCCACCAAAAATTTTTCTTTCTCCAGATTTGGATTCTTTGTCCAAATTCACTTACTAGAGAGCTCAGAATTAGGTTTGTAGGACTTGTAGTTTAGAAGTTATTCACACATTTGAAAGTTTAATGTATCATATGCTATATATTTATGTATATGGCGGCTGTTTGAGATATTACTTCTTTTTAGCAGTCAGGCATACGATTTTAGTCTGAGTGTTAGATTATCATGCATCTGTTTAACAGATAGTGTCAATCAGAAGCATAAAAGAATGACAATATATTACTTATATATGTTTTGAAGTGGACCCTTTTACCAAGGCCCATGGGGTTCTTCGGTCGGGGGATTTGACATCTCCTCTGATGGCTATTTTTGAGATATGGAGCGGACATAAAGCTTATATAAAATTACTATACGAAAAATACAAAGGGGCGTAATTTTGTTAAAAGTGAAAGTAGGGTTATGGTCCTTTTTCTCAGCACATCTTCTGATAGTGCTTTATAATTATACAAACTTTCATGAAGAAATCTTAAACGGTTTTTGAGATATGAAGCGGACACGAAGCTTATATGAAATTACTATATGAAAAATTCTAAGGGACATAATTCCATCAAAAATGAAAATAGGGTTATGGTTCTTTTTCTTTGCACATTGTCTAGTGGTGCTTTATATTTGTACAAACTTTCATGACGAAATCTTAACCGGTTTTCAAGATATGGAGCGGACACGAAGCTAATATGAAATTACTATATGAAAAATACTAAAGGACATAATTTCGTCAAAAATGAAAATAGGGTTATGGTTCTTTTTCTCTGCATATCGTCTCATAGTTCTTATATTTGTAAAAACTTTCATGAAGAAGTCTTAAACAGTTTTCAAGATATGGAGCGGACACGAAATTTTTACCGTTTGACCTTTGATCTCTACGTGTGACCTTGACCTTTGTCGGACATCATTGAAGTATGAGTTCTGCACATCGTCTCGATAAGGCGAACATTTGACCCAAGTTTCAAAACTTTCAAGGAGATATGGATCGGACACGAAAAGTTAACGGGCAGACAGACGGATGGACGGAGGTCACGACATAATACGACCCGACTTGGACGGGCGTATAAAAATCTTAGCTACGTTTATTGCTTCCATATTCTGAATCGGGTATAACTCTATCCATCTTGTAAATTGGTTACATATTGAGAGAATATATTTGTTGTGATTTTTCTACTTTCAGGAAATGGTCCTCACAGGTCGAGGCTGACCCGTTCCGTGGATACTCCTACACGGTTCTGTTTCATTGGTGCTAATGGGCGAAGTTTTGGAAGCCTTCGTGATTGACATGAACACACTGTTTACACAAGTTTTCAATGTGTTCTCTATAATTGCACCAGTGAAATCTTTTTCGTACCTTATCCATGGTCTTATTGCTACCTAAATGACCACCAGTCACATAGTCATGCAATTCAGTTAGTATTTCGTTACGCATGCAACTTGGAACTAAAATCTGGGAAAAATAAGTGTCGGTTTTAGTGACCAAATATTTTCTGCATATAACATCCTTATGCAGAAACAAATTGGGTCACTGTAATAGGTACGTTTTAGTCTCACTGTCCAAATCTAAAATATATTCCCAGTCTGGACGTTTATTTAATTTCAACCACTTGTAGAGGACTGATAACACAGGATCCAGGACCTGGGCTTTCCTCCTTTTTTCATTTAAGGGTCGGTTTCACAATTAGTCTGGCTATTTCCTTCGGAACAGTGGACATCTCTCACATAACCATTAGTAACACATTCTTGAACACACTTAAAACAATAGGCATTCTCAGCTGCTGAATTCATATTCCCAACTACTATCGACGTAGGAGACTCAGTTGGTAAACATCTAAGCACTCCATATGTCTCCTGCTTGGAAGGCCGTCTCGTAAGGTTCGAGAAAGGTGTCCCCGTTGAGGACTCCTCCATCCGCACACTTTCAGCTGAGGGACAACTGGCATATCCCTCACAATCGGTTTATTCTACTGGTCTGTTAGGAGTTGTCTCCCGTTCATCTACACATTTCATTTTCTGGTCCATGTAGCCACTAACATCTCCTATTTCAGCTCTAGTCAGTCGGCATTGACCTATATCTGCCTCTTTCATCTGTTCATTCTCGTCTCACACTGCATGCAAGAGGAACGTGAACGTCTTGAAAGCCCGTCAGCATTCTTATGCTGATTTCCTGCACGAAGTTGGATGACATATCTGTATGTACTTAAAACTTCTAGCCATCATGCTAAAATGGCCGGTGGGATTTTTGAACTTCATTACCCAGGACAGGGCTCCATGGTCTGTTCTTACAATAAAGGATACACCATACAAATAATGGTGAAAATGCTTTACAGCCTCTACAACAGCCAAAAGCTCACGTCTTGTCACGCAGTATTGGTGCTGGGTTTTGGTTAGACTTTTGCTAAAGTATGCTATGACTCTTTCTTGTTCGTTCTGAAACTGGGAAAACCCGACAGCGGTCGCATCGCAGTCGAGGTAGAACTGATCAGTGGTATTAGGATAACCTAAAACGGAGGCGGAAGATAGGCTTCATTTAATGTATCAAGTGCTGTCTGGCACTCTGGGGTCTATTTAAAATATACACCCTTTTCTGGCAGTTTGTGTAGAGGGGCACATATACTACTAAAGGATTTTAACATATCTACGGTAATACGAAGTTAGCCCGACAAAACTCCGTACTTCTTTGTTACAGGTGGGTGTTGGCCATTCTTATATCGCTTTAACCTTGCCTTCACATGTGGCCACACTTGCGGCTGATACTACATTCCCCAAAAATTTTACTTCCTTCGTTAGTAAATGACATTTTTTCGGGGAGAACTTCAGGTTGGCTTCACCAATACAAATAAATAAAGTTTAAACTAAAGCTCGAAGCAAACACTATAACATCATCCAGGTATATCAAGCATATGATATTCATTGCAAACCTTGAACTGCTTCCATGCATCTCTGAAAGGTAGCACTAGAATTTATCATTCATATTGGCATGGTACAATGCTCATACAAACAATATTTTGTTATGTATGTTGTTTTGCGTATGTCCTGCTCTCTTACCGGGATCTGATTATATCAGCGTGTCACATCAAACATTGAAAACAATTTTGATCCTGCAACTGCATCTAAGCAATTCCTTGTTCTTGGTATAGGGAAGTTATTTGCCTGAGTCACCTTGTTCACAGCTCTATAATCAATACAGGGTCTTACCTTTCCACTTTTCTTACGCACAAGACATAGTGGACTGTTCCAGCAGCTATGTATCTTACGAATTATGTCTCCCCACGAAGGGTTGGGAGACATTGTTTTTGCCCTGGTCGTCTGTATGTCGGTGCGTCAGTCAGTCCGTCTGTCCGTCACAAATCGTGTCCGCTCAATAACCCTAAAATCGATTGTAATACTTTCACGAAACTTGGTACAAATATAAAACATCATCAGACGATATGAAGAGAACAAGAACTGTAATTCCACCTACATTATTTACGGAATTATGCCCTTGAAAGTTGTGTCCGCTCCATAACTCTAGAACTATTTGAGATATTTTTGCGAAACTTGTTTCAAATATCAAGCATTATCACACGATATGCAGAGAACAAGAACTGTAATTCCACCTACATTATTTAATGTATCATGCCCCTTTGAAAATTAAAGTATGAAAATTGTGTCGGCTCTATAACTCTGAAACTATATAAGATGTTTTCGCGAAACTGGTACAAATATAAAGCATTATCAGAAAATATGCAGAGAGCAAGAACCGTAGCTCCACCTACATTTTTCACGCAATTATGACCCTTTGAAAATTTACGTTTGGAAATCCTGTCCACTCCATTCCTCTGAAACTATATGAGATATTTTCAGGAAACTTGGTACAAATATAAAGCACTAACAAACGATGTGCAGAGAGCAAGAACCGTAACTGCACCTACATTTGTAACAGAATTATGCCCGGTTGTGAATTTTAGTATTGAAATCGTGTCTGCAACATAGCTCTAAAACTATGCAAGGTATTTTCCCGAAACTTGGTACACATGTATAGCATCAGATAATGTGCAGAGTGCAAGAACTGTAATTCCAATTACATCTTTTACGGAATATTGCCCCTTTGAATATCAAAGTATGAAAATCGTGTAAGCTCCATAACTGTCAAACTATATGAGATATTTTTGCGAAACTTTGTACAAATATAAAGCATCGTCAGACGCAGACGATGCACAGAGATTAAGAACTGTAACTCCACCTACATTTTTACCGAATTATGCCCTTTTGTAAATTCTTAGCATAGAAATCGTGTCCGCTCAATCACTCCGAAACTATATGAGATATTGTATCGAAACTTGGTACAAATATAAAGCATCATCAGATGATGTGTAGAGAACAAGAACCTCGGAGCTGGTACATATATTCATCATTAGAAGTAAGAACTCCACGTACATTTTTATGGAACTATGGCTCTTTGTAAATTTTAGTATGGGTAGAGTGCCCACTCCATAATCATAATATTGCACGAGAGTGTTTGGCAGAACTATGTGCAGACAGTGTGCAGGGAACAAGAACCGTAAATCTGTCTGCATTTTTTACGGAATTTTGCCCCTTTGTAATTATCCCCCGACCGAAAGGTTCGGGGGATATAGCGATGAGCCTGGCGTCCGTCCGTCCGTCCGTCTGTCCGTCCGTCCGTACACACTTTCTTGTCCGCTCTATATCTTGAATACCCTTTGGAATATTTTCATGATACTTCACAGTTATGTAGAACAGGTCATGACGATGTGTCGCGTACAAGAATGGTAACTCTTGCTGTTGTACTTTTTGAATTATCTCCCCTTTGGTGATTTTTTGGCAGATTCGTGTCCGCTCTGTAACTTGAATACCCTTTGGAATATTTTCATGATACTTCACAGAAATGTAGAACAGGTCATGACGATGTGTCGCGAACAAGAATGACAACTCTTGCTTTCTTACTTTTTGAGTTATTTCCCCTTGATAGTTTTAGGTGTGATATTTTTGGCAGATTCGTGTCCGCTCTGTAACTGGAATACCCTTTGGAATATTCTCATGATACTTCACAGATATGTAGAACAGGTCATGACGGTGTGTCTCGAACAAGAATGACAACTCTTGCTTTCTTACTTTTTGAGTTATTTCCCCTTGATCATTTTAGGTATGATTTCGTGCCCGCTCTATATTGAATACCTTTTGGAATATTTTCATGATACTTCACAGATATGTAGAACAGGTCATGACGATGTGTCGCGAACAAGAAAGACAACTCCTGCTTTCTTACTTTTTGAGTTATTACCCCTTGATGGTTTTAGGTGTGATTTCGTGTCCGCTCTATAACTTGAATACCTTTTGGAATATTTTCATGATACTTCACAGATATGTAGAACAGGTCATGATGATGTGTCGCGAACAAGAATGACAACTCTTGCTTTCTTACTTTTGGAGTTATTTCCCTTTGATGATTTTAAGTGTCCGCTCCATAGCTTGAATACCTTTTGAAATATTTTCATGATACTTCGGTCATGACAATTTGTCTCATACATGAATGATAACTCTTGCTTTTAGACCTAGCGAATTATTTCCCTTGGTAGTTTGAGCTGCTGTTTGAGTCTCTGCTCCATAATTGTATAACCCTGGCCAGCTCCAGAATTTGAATGACAATTTGTCTCATACATGAATGATAACTCTTGCTTTTAGACCTAGCGAATTATTTCCCTTGGTAGTTTGAGCTGCTGTTTGAGTCTCTGCTCCATAATTGTATAACCCTGGCCAGCTCCAGAATTTGAATAATCGTGAACCTTTTAGAATATTGATGATCATGCTGTGATATCTTATCAGTGTTCGTAACTCTCTCTTATCCCTCCACATTCCCGGTGTCCCCTCCCGCACCGCACCCCCCCCCCCCCCCAAAAAAAAAAAATATTTGTTTTTCCAGATTTGGATTCTTTGTCCAAATTCACTTTCTAGAGAGCTCAAAATTAGGTTTGTAGGGCTTGTACTTTAGAAGTTATTCACACATTTTGAAAGTTGAATGTATCGTATGCTATACATTTGTGTATATGGTGGCTGTTTGAGATATTACCTCTTTTTAGCAGTCAAGCATACTGTTTTAGTCTGAGTGTTAGATAATCATGCATCTGTTAACAGTTAATGTCAATCAGAAGCATAAAAGAACGACAATATATTACTAATATGTGTTTTGAAGTGCACCCTTTTTACCAAGGCCCATGGGGGTCTTCGGTCGGGGGATTTGCCATCTCCTCTGATGGCTATTTTTTTAAGTATGGAAATTATGTCCTTCTTATCACTTTAAAACCACAAAAGAGATTTTCATGAAACGTTGTACAAATATAAAGCATAATCAGACGATGTGCGGAGAACAAGATACATACCTGCACTTACATTTTACTGAATTATGCCCCTTTGTAATTTTAAGTACGGAACTGGTGTGGGCATTGGCTGTATAATTTCAAACCGTAAAAGGTATTTTAATGAAACTTTGTACAAATGTAAAGCATCATTCGATGTGCAGAAAACAAGAGCCATAACTCCATCTAGGTTGTTGATGGAATTATGCCACTTTGTCATTTTTAGTATGGAAGTGGTGTCTGCTCTTGAACTTTAAAAAATAGTTTCAAGACACTTTATACTAATATAAGACATCACCAGATGATTTGCAGAGAAGAAGATCCATTACTCCAATATTTTTTTCATGAAATTATGCCCCTTTATAAACTTCAGTATAAAAATTTTGTGCACTCCGTAACTCTGAAACCATATAAAATATTTTCACTGAACTGGGTACAAGCATTATTAGACGATGGTCAGAAAACAAGAACTGTAACTCCGTTTACATTTTCATTGAATTATGCCCCTTTGTAATTCTGTCCCTTTGTAATTTGTAATTTCTCGTATGGACTATAACTCTAAACCTTGGCAGCTATTTTCCCAAAATTTAGTACAAATATAAAGCATTGTCCATTGATGCTTAGAGGATACGATCCATAACTTTTCCCAAATGCTTGATAAGGGGAAGGGGGAGACATCTGTTTTCGTTTCCAAAAGAAACATCTAGTTATACCCTATCTTTCCATTGTCTCAATTACCTGGCGTTCTTCTTCGGCAAAGGCTATGGGTACCCCCTGGGAGGACAGCGCACAGGCTTTACAACTCCTGTATCAATCACGAGCTCTGCCAGATTTGTCACAGCCGTCCTTTTCATCATTGGAAAAGGCATAAGGATGCCTCATCAGGAGATATGTTATTCTCTTTCTTTCCTCTTTAGTTCTATTACACCCTGAGCTTGCGCATAATTGCTCCAGATGTGTAGGTAGCTTACCTTTGGTACAGTATGGTCCGCCACTCTAGGAGGCACACCTTTTGTAGCAATGTCTCTCATGAAATTAATTCTCTGTACTGCACTATTATTTTCGGACTGTGACGGGTCTTCCGAGTTCACCAAAAGCCTTAACTCATCAAACCGTTCTGCAACCCCTATCACACTATCTTGTCATGACACAGGCAAACTAGATGGATTCCATGGTTCTTTACCTGTAAATATGGGCAGCTTAGCTATCTCCCTTTCAAGCACTGAATCTTCTATTACATGCTGCCCTCGGGGCTGGTACACACGTTCATCATTAGAATCAGAATAGTCGTACCTACTATATGACAAATGCCTTGTCGGTCTGTGTCTACGCCCTGGCAGAGCAAAATTACCTGTACATTATGCAGAAGCTGTCTGATCCACCGGCTACGTTCGCTGCACCTCTATTAATGACCCTGTTTGATTCCCTTATAGTCTGCACCAAAACATTGGTCATTTCTTTCATTGCAGTGGTAACTTCATTATCTCCCCTTACCTGAGGTCTGGTGGCATCCCCTCCCCTTGCTCATCATTGTCGGTCTCTAACCCATTTGCCTGATCGGGTTCTACCCATTCCCTTTAACGCTCGACACGCGCATTAGTTGGCTCAAAGTATACGTTTCCCCTACGCGTGACAACGCCTTCTCTAGCACCCCTATCAGACTCATCAGCGCTATCATGTTCATTTTCACCGCACTTAAAGTTACATCACTGCCACCACATGCACCTTCAGTCTCATTTTCTATCCTTTTTAGAGGTCTTCTTTTTCCCATATTGTCTGAAATTATATAAGTTTAAAGCCAGTTGCTTTGTATGGCTAAAGAAAACTCAGCCTTGCTATTTTAGAATATGACCGTATTGCTATACTGAACTATCAGGTTCGCATCATTGGATCTGTATCTTGCCTGTATACATTCCAAGCACTTTGTGTTTCTTCAGTTGGTTTGACAGATCTTCATGCACTTTGCTTAACAGATTTCACTTCCGACACCAAAAATATGCGTGGTCACAGGGGGTCAAGGTCACATGTATAATCGCTTCGGACTCGGTGCAGGGATATCAGGGTGGCTCGAATGAGTCAGCATAGCAATTCGGACGATGATCAATCACAATTTACAACCTTAAGCTTAAATGGAGAGACGACTGAGGGTGAAGGATAACTGAGGCAATGTCTGCTGAATAAATGTTATATTCTGGGTTAAAAAAAAACATTTAATTGCAAAATAGGTTCTGCCTTCTCATCTTAGTGGTCATCTGTACACCCTCTTAGGCTGCCTATTTCCAGGTAGTCTCTAGTTCACAATGGTATCAATATCTTTGGATCTGTCTGATTCTTTGTTAAGGTCAATTCAGGTCATAGCATGGTCAGGGTCACCGTAGCAGATCTAATATAGGTCAAACAACCTAACAATCCGTGTGAAATGTAATAGATCTGTTGATGGACATTATACATGTACATACATATACATTTCAATATAATATGTACAAGCTACTTCAGATGCAAACTTTATCTGCGGAAGCAGTTTTGACCGAGAAGTACAGATATAATCTATACATATCTTTTATGGTCCCAGAATATACAGAACTTCTCAAAATTAGGCCACATGAGCATAACATCATGTATACGCCACCCTTTGTAAAGCCAATTATTTAATTTTCAAAACAGTTGAGACTCACGCTTGTCTGTTCAGGGAGACGATGCATTAAAAGTAAAAAGTATGCAAAGACCAGGAACTGAAACAATCAAAATCCAAATCCAGCCCTCAAACCATAGTTGGAAACAACTAAGATTACAAATAATCAAGATACAGAGAACATATGGCCAACCGAGTGAGCAGCTTGTTCCCAAAAGGTGGCCACTCAGCAACCCAAACCGAACCAAAAATAATAATAACATACATAAGGTAAAATATCACAGAAACTCTGACACCAAAAACAGGCAACAAAGAACCACAACAGAACTACCGCCTTGGAACGGTCAGTAATGAATTACTGGGGGCTTAAATCGATTTTACAGGCCCAACCTCACCCTCAGTTTCTGAAGTGGTACAAAACATTTAGTTGGTTGTTCGGTTCGCATGATAACCCTCTAACTCGTCAATGAATCATCACGGTAAACACATAAATCAAATTTCAACACCATGAAGAAGCAAAGACGAGGACTCAACAGATACAACGGGCCGTCTGACAGGTGGAGATCCCTGTCCTGCCAAACAACCCCACTGGAAATCTGAAGCAAAAGAAGGTCACCAGTTGAGCCCCGGTGGACCAAGCAACAGACAAAAAGGCTCCGGTCCCAACCAACTAAAATATATAGCTTTAGGTCGGGGCCATCATAGAGTCTGACGACCGATCCCCCGGTGTGCAATTAAAGAGTGCAGCAAAGCTATCACCGTGATTGGGTTAATCACTGTATTTCCCATTTCAGACTTGATTAACTACGCCCTTGCTATTTGTTATTTGTTAAAATCTCACAATTTACCCAATACTTATCGCCTAAAGTATAAATTACAGTAGCATTATAGCCCTACTATATGGTAAAACTCCAAGGGTATGGTTAAGGCATAACCCAAACATGTCCCAAGGAATTATGTCCCTTAATGACTAACAGAATAATTTTAAAACCTTAGACTCTTATTTTTTATGCCTAAAGTATAAGTTAAAGCAGCATTATAGCTCTACTCTATGATTGCTTTAGGACTCCAAGGGTATCGTTAAGGCATAACCCAAACATGACCAAAGGAGTTATGCCCCTTTATACCTTAAAGAATTTATACTTTAAAACCTTATCTTTGAATTAAAGTAGGTCAAACATTAACAAAGGTAACTTTTACAAAACCTGTATCAGACAGTAAACCTTGCATCGATTATATCATCCAGTCCTTTTCTTCGATTGATGAATAAGGCGAATGGGTAAATTTTAAGGGGACGTAAATCTGCCTTTATCTTTGTTTATACCTTTTCAGTAGGTTTCAACTCTTAAAGGAAAGAATTCTCTCCTCTCGGATCACGGGATGGTTGGATGGTGCTAGGTATAACTTCCAGTGCCGGGGTTTCCTACTGATTTGGATTACAGTAGGGCAAGGATCTACTGTGCTTGCAGTAGGTGCGGGTGGGGGCTGTTTGGCCATTTTTCTCTCGTCTATCAGTTCTCTCTTCTTTTCCCCCCTCTTAGGGAGACCGCGGATATAGACTGCAATACTGTCTCAAAAGGCCGTTACACCCAAAACAAGAACCTACCAACCTCTCGGAGCCACTTCTTTCTTTTAAGGGTACACCCCGTTTCGAAAAGGCAATGTCGTCCAGGGATGCAAACAGGATGTCACTAAGTTGTTCCCCTTTGTAAAAATAAGTAAAACCTTGGAGGTCTACCCATACAGCTTAATCTAGCATGGGGGTTCTGGTTCCCGTTTCATTTAACATACTAAGCCTAAGATTTGCGTAGGTTCCAGAACTTACGAACATCTAACGTTTAAGATGTTGAGTGAAACGGGCACCAGCAGAATGTATGGCATTGATAACTCGAAAACATATCCAAACACTTTTTTATTACAACGTAAAAATGGAGTGACAATTAACAGTTAAAGAATGAAAGAAGAGCAAATAAAGCGATTTGATAATCAAAATTTATATGCTTATCTATGTATGAAGAATGTGCAACTAAAATGGATAAATATTCAAACATTTGGCTCTAAAATTTGCGAAAAGAAAAAAAATTCGAAAAAGATAAAAAAAGTAAAAACATTAGATTAACAGCGTCATATGATTTCCAACAATGTGGCGATGGTTACAAGCAAAGACTTTGCTCAGTCTAGATGATACTGGTATGTAAAGGTTACGTTTACGAATGTCGCAATATCGCCGCCGCACAGATACAAAGTACGGCATGTCTCAACTAGATTATCTACTGGTCACAACCATTTCCATTATAACAATAAGCTGTTTTCTTTCAAATATCGAAATGATGAGCTTTCTGGGAAAAAATGGGTCTGAGAATTACTGTTGCAACTGAATATAATACCTACGTCAGAGTAATAACTGAAACGGCCCGGCATCAAAACAAAAGATTTTACAGATACATACGTGTTCCGAAAAGAATCACAACACTTTATCATTATTTCAAATTTGAAATGCATTATCCAAGCATTTTTCTGTGAGAAGATAACCTTACGACTGCCCTTTTCTTAAAACTGAGAAAAGCCATCGCTCTGAAAGTTTTGCGCAAAATGCTGCATAGTAACCGCTTCAAGATCATATTTGTTAATTCCGCGTTCAGAAACTCTGACTAGGACAAAATTGTTGAATAGCGGGAAAAATAATCTACGTCATGATTTAAAGGAACATACGTCACGTGAAGATACGCCACGACGTTAATAAGATAGCGTTTTGAAACAGTTGACGTCATTTGATTCAGCAGCGTTCTACAGAAAACCCCTTATTCTAGACGAAGCAAAGAAGAACATTTAAATTGAAACAATTGAAAATGCACAAATGTCAGTAGAAAGCAAATGTGCGACGGTGACCGCGTCTAAGCTTTCATACTCGACGGCGGTTTTCGGTGTATTTGAATAACGTCATAAATTACATCATTTCTAATTGTTAGGAGATGGATCTGAAAATGATTGTTATGTATTACATGTACTATAAAACTATTTTCTGATAAAATTTCCAAGATCTGAAGCAATTATTGTGCATCATGTTTGACATTTTTACCAAATTCTTACATGGTCATAATAAGTCTATTTTTGCCTGCGAATGACCCAGCTTAACTGAGAACGCTTTACATGTGCGAAAAATTGTTAAAACGTTCGGACGTTGAATCAATTTTGAGTTAATATTGCTTTAGTGTTGATTGTCTGTTGAGCACGTACCATGATGAAAAGCACAAAATCAAAAACTTCAAATTTTGATTCATGAGAGTAATTACTCTCTCTCTAGGTTACGTTTTACGTTTTATAATTTGGATAATAAGAGCCGTGTCATGTGACTTCCAACAATGTGGTAAGGTGGTCATGTGATATTCAGATCATCCTTCTCATTTACATATGGTAATCAGATGATCAACCTGACAAGAGCCTTTGCTTGTCACCAATGCCACATTGTTTGAAATCGCATGATGTGGCTCGTTATTAAGTGTCTAACAAACATTTGAAATGAATTAAAAGCCCTGGGGCCGTATTCATAAAACAACTTAAGTCGTTGCTATGCTGTTGCTAAGGCTAAATTTCTTAGAAGGAGATTCCCTACAACTATGAAATTTGCTCTGGAGGAACAGTCTTACAAAGACTGTTCCTCCAGAACAAATTTCATAGTTGTATGGAATCTCCTTTATAGATATTTAGCCTTAGCAACAGCATAGCAACGACTTAAGTGGCTTTATGAATACGGCCCCAAGAGCGGGAGGGGGCTGCTTGCCGGTCAGCTTGGTACCGATGCTAAACATAGGATTGCGAAACATACCCTAAACAATGTGCTAAAATTTAAAAACTAATACCCATATTGGGCACCCTTAAAAATAGAACCCCTCTCAACTATATTATTTTAAATTAAAAGTACCACTTTTCACTGTTTTTTTTTTTTTTTCGAAAAAAAGTATCTCTTTCCACTGCAGTCCAAATAAAGGACGCGTTCTATCATTGAAACGATGACTTATACAATAGTGCTGCAACTTTAGAAACAGTTTTCGAAATTATGCAGTCAAAGAAAATTCTAAATGAAAATTAAAACTATAAAAAAATCGAACTGAAGCGCTCATTGAACAATTGTATCTAGTTGGTATTACGCCGTATCACAGTTTTTCATTTGAGTTGTGAAAACATATACTTATCTCACAAAAATAACATTTTACTGACACTAAACGATGTCCAGCTACATAACGAGTGTCCTTTGTCGTCTTTTTTGTTCAAAGATTGGTACCAAGTTGACCAGCAAGCAAACCCACCCGCTCCTAACGGAATATAAAGAAACACAACATTACCCTTGTATATACATATCTGAATTCGATTGTTCAGATCATTGTTTGGAAAGTCTTTTCTGTACATTTAAAAATAAGCTTTTTTCTTTTAAAATAAAATCCGCGAACAGATTGATGAATATTTCATGGGTACTTTTTCTCTGTTTTTCTTCTTTTTTTTATTTGGCTGATATTTAATTTTAATTTACCAGACTGATAACCCTTAATGAATTCTTACTATCAAACCAATAGTATTTAGGTAAACAATAAACTGTCTAAACAAGCAAAAAAAAAACTCTTTCCATAAAAGTTATTCACTTTCCAGTGCAGTTTTCAGCGGAAGTGAACAGATTTACGGTGGTAGTATAACTTTATGCTACTTTGACAAATGATTTAAAGAGAATGTGAAAATTGAACAAAAAAGCTCATAATTGCAACAAAATAGTCACTTTAAAATGCTGAAAACACATTCATTTACAAAATTTGTTTTAAAGCTTATATTATTTTTTAAAAGAAAATTGGTAAAAATGATCTGTTTTGTCAAACGTGGAAAACAATATACAAAGTAACAAAACAATTAACAAAAAATACATTACATATAGCATGCCTTTTTACAACTTATAATTCCTTTTGTTTGTATGTTGGTTTTTTTTTTTGTTAATATGAATATATAAACTGGCCAAAAGAAGTAAAGCCCTACCTCTATTTTTCTATAGACTTATTACAAAAATAGTCAGTTTCACTGTTAAATGCTACTTTTTGGAATAAAACAGAATTTTTCCACAACTTTTTAGCAAAGAAGCAGCAATATGTCCTCTCTACATCTGCTAGATTTCGAATGTATTGATTAATTTTCTGCTGAGGTCCTAACATTCGAGTATAGGTCGTGTTTCATCCTCTATCATTTATATAGTAAAATGGGCAGAAAAATTGGTGCTCCTGGAATTTTCAACACGTGTTGAAAAACACTGTTGGCTTTTAAATGCAACTTTGTAAAATTACTACCATGGTGTTGTTGTAAAAAAATTCAGCTGGGTTTTATTTTCAGTTATTTAATTACTTTTTGGTGATGAACAACAATTTAACATCATCGTATTAACATTGCACCTATCGAAAAAAAAAACTGAGATGAGGTGTTCACTTATTTTGGCTAGTTTATTTATTGTTTTTACATTAAAATGAGACTAAAATTAGCCGCGCCATGCAAACAGGAACATAACGCATATGCCGGCAGTCACGACTCAAACCGATATGTATATTAGTGCAGTCTAGCTCAGACTCTCATTTGTACCTGTAGAGGCCTCAGGGTCTGTCGTATATGACGTGTTCGAACACCAGTCGCTCAATGTACTAATAGCAAGTTGGACACAAAATTTTGTTAAACTTGGTACCAGAACAAAGCACTAGCTGTCGCTCGCTATACTGGTATAAAGTTGTACACAAAATTCTGTTCAACTTGGAACCAGGGCAAAGCTCTCGCGGTCGCTTGATTAAACGTACCAAAGTGTAGACAAAATTGTGTTAAACTTGGTACCAGAGCCAAGTAATCGCGGTCGCTTGCTGTACTGGTTCCAAGTTGTAGACAAAATTAGTTTAACCTGGTACCAGAGCCAAGCAATCACGGACGTTTACTGTGCTGGTACCAAGTTGTAGACAAAATTGTGTACACAATTTTATCTACAACTTAGTACCGGTACACAGAGCACCTGCGTGCGCACTCACTTTGTTCAGCAGACCTCAGGTTTGCAAATCATAGTCATGGCAAGCAAACAAAGGCGGGTATGTAATAAGAAAGCCATAAAGATAGAATCGGACAACGTGACCTTTTGTAAGCATTTTAACTACAAACAAAATCAATAATCTAGGCTAAAAATAACAAATTTGCCCCTTAATTTGATACATGGACTAGGTTTAAAGTTAACAAGCTACATCAAACTCATACAGTTAATCCATAAAGGACCGTATATATTAGGTTTAGAAGAACTAACATGGACTTCCAGTTAAGTAGAAGTGGGACCAGGTGCTCGCGAGATGAAAGCATCCCCTGCTTAGCATACTACACCCGCCATGCTATTCCATCTAAACGCTTGAAGAGACCCCTCTTCTATGCTGTATTATATATATTGTCTGGCATATACAGTAACATGCTAAAAGTGAATTACAACCCTCCGAAATCCGACTTGGTACCCTGCAGTTTGCAGAGTGCAATATTTTTGTTACTTTTCTGCTTTCTGTCCAATTTAAAAGAAAATAACACTGGGAGAAAGCTGAATAAATGGGGAAATTTCAGCATTGTTTTGTTTATGTTTCTTTATCATAATGAACTATGCTGTTCATATTTTTTATCTAATTTTGGCGATAGCATCGTTTACGTCCGTACAGTTTCTGGTTTTCAGTTCTTTTAGTGTATGTTTAAACTAATGCAGTTCATTTAGATTGATTCAAACAAAACAATTATTTTTCAATTTTTCAATCATTTCTGTATAAGTGCATACTATCTAGATAAGAAAAAAAATCGTCAATATGCATTAAAATCTGTGAGATTTAAGAAGTCTTTGACTTTAAGCACATTACTGTAAGTATTCTTATGGCTTTTTGTAGGAGGAGCAACCGATAATAAGCGACAAGAAAATAAATTCTTCCATAGAATCAAAACAGAAACTACCTAGCAGACACATGACTTCATAAATACATAAATGCGGCGTCACAATGTTTTGAAGTTGTGTGACGGTAGGTAGGGATTTTCAGGGTGAATGCTCAAAACAAACATCACTAAGCAGTTCTATCGAGTATCCACTACCAATGTTTTGAGCATACATAGGAAATAATCACAATTTATCAAGTGGTAAAGACAATTACCTAGAGGTAATAAACATTTATTACACAGGAGTATTACCCTTATTGGTGAGCATTGATATGGTAAAGTCTATATGAAATCCTGCGTCGATTGTCAAAATATAAGGCGCTAGGTGTCCGAGCTTTGAGCAAAAGTTCAGAAAAGTAACTATGCATTTTTAAAGGCACAATCTTCATTTAAAGTTGTATCCGCGTTCGACCAAGACAACTTCTGATTAGCGATAAATTGTGTTCTGACATGCGAAAAATTGTGGCGCAGATAATACGTGTGTTATATCCCCATATGCACATGACGTTGAATCAATGGTGGTTCAGTGTTGATTCAACGTCGTGTGCCAAGTGGGTTCTTTCGCATTTGAAAACAGTTATGATCGCCATTTCATTTTGTACATGATATAATATCGTCGGAAAGCTTAACAAAGACTCATTCATTTTGCCAATCACTGACATTGTCATCTGTAAGATAAAACCCAAACAGGAAAATAACTTTGTCGTATATATATCTCGTAATATTGTAACTGGACCTCTCACGCTGAGCGGCTCTCTCTCTCTCTCTCTCTCTCTCTCTCTCTCCCCCGCGTTAGACTTTTAAAAATTGTCTTTCTAGTATATGTTGCTTTGTTTTATAAAGATATATCTTCTATAATTTGACCTTTTTTTCAATTTCAGATGTAATCCGCGTCATATCATAACAAATTCTGTCTTACAGTATATTACACCGCCATGATTTTCCCGCCACTTTACTAGGGGACAACTCCAATGGAACAGAATTTTCTTCCATAGAAGATGAGGCCCTTGACAAGAGGTAGGTACTCTTAAGGTACCTGGATACACTTCAAGAAGAACAACTCTAGACTATCATTTTCATTGTTTCTCGCTTCTCAATGGGCGTCAACTCTTAAAGAATATAATTTGCTCCTCTAGGAGCAAATTCTTTTCTTTAAGAGTAGACCCTTTTTAAAATGGTTTCGTTGTCCAGTGAAGAAAGCATAAAGTCGTGAAAGTTGTTTCTCATTGTAAAATGGTAGAGGAATAATGAGGTGCATCAGTCACATCAAGGAAAATGTGCATGTCCATACACAGGGGCTCTAATCATATAGGTTTTGGGTATAGCAAATGAAGATTATAACATACGGATTTGTATATACAATCTGTATTCCTTGACCCAAAACAGTATGATTAAAGCCCCTATGGTCCATGCCAGCCGGTGTACATGCACAACTTCTTCCAGACAGGCATAGTGAATTTTACTGGCTGTCAGATACAATATTCCTGATATATGTAGCTATCAAAAATTGTGAAAGCTCTTAAAACTTCAGCATGTGCTAACTGTTCTAGCACTGACAAGACTGTACATTTATGAAAGTGAATCTGTGCATGCACAAAGGCAATTTCTTCAAAAACCAATTTTATCATGAAATAAGCCAATCTGAGATTGTCTTCATAAGAAAATATATGCCAGCTGTTATTGTGGGAACTAGGCTTCTCCCGTCTCGCCGGTTCCACCATTACCCGCAGTCTCACCACTGACAACAGAACCGCCATTGTCTACAGTCCCAGCATCTTCCGCTGTACCAGCATTATCCGCAGTCTCAGCATTGTCTGCAGTCCCACCACTGCGCACACCCCCATCACTTTCCGCAGTCTCGCCATTGTCCGCAGTCTCACCATTGCCCGCAGTCTCGCCATTATTCGCAGTCTCGCCATTGTCCGCAGTGTCGCCACCCGTCTGTCCATTAGGACCTAAAAGAGTGAATGAGGGCATTAAGAACCGTAAGGTATAAAAAGTAAAGGACCGAGTATGATAAGGCCAATATCTGGCCCACAGAAAATTCATCCCAAAATAAAAATTAACCAATTCTTGCGTAAAATATTTGTTTTTAGCTTGAACATACCCATACCCCCAGCGGCTTTTTGACAAATTTAGTAGCCTTTGCGCCTTTCAAAATATATGGCCCAGCCTCAATCACATTTTATATTTAGTATACAAGTTATGAAATGATAACATGCCATGAAAATATTAAAGGCTCTTTGTTTCTCTTAAACTTTTTTTACAAAACTGACGGCTTTAGGAATATTTTTCCAGATTTCAGAACGATAGAACGCCCATATCTCCCCGCTCGTGGACAAATTAATCATATGTTTAGGGTATTCATTTTCTTAGTTAAGACACAGGGAACAATTTGGTTTACATTTTATTTTGATCTGGTGGATTTTTTTGGTTAGCATCTCTGGACTTGCAAACTTGAGTGGTCGGGGTACCCGGACATGCCTTATGCAGTGAACATGCGGGTAGCGGTGCTAGCCAAGTCTGAGCATTCCACCAAAAGCTTATTGTCAGGAACCTTCAAAAACTATTGTAATGGCATATTTCTTTAAAGGAAATACTATCAAATTATTTTTTCTTGCAGGTTTCCTTGATATTATTGAAATAACATAGGCATGGCAGAAATCATGATATTCTGAAAATTCACAAAGAGGAAATATATTATTTGAGCCGCGACACGACAAAACCATTATTTGAGCCGCGACACGACAAAACCAACACTGTGGTTGTGCGCTCAGCGCAGACTCAGATCAGCCTGGGCATCCGCCCAGTCTGATCAGAGTCTTCGCTGTCCGCATGGAGCTAGCTTTGACCCTTAGCTACCCTTTGAGCACTTAACGAAGAGTCTGATCAAACTGGGCGGATGTCCAGGCTGATCTGAGTCTTCGCTGGGGGCACAACCACATTGTTGGTTCTGTCGTGTCGCGGCTAAAAATTTTCTGTTCGCTTTCATATGCACAGATGATAAGTAACAAACACCATGCAATTTTAAGAGAATGAGAATGGGTCCAAAAAAGGTCCTTATCAATCCAGGTCCTTTGTTGCAAATTGGTGTGGTGTTTGTTAATTTAACAACAAAAAAATATTAAAACTGAACAATTTATGAATTTATTGGCACACTTTATCTACATGTATCAAATTTCATATTTGAGCCGCGACACGACAAACCAAAAAAGAGTGGCATATGCGCCAAGGGAAGACTAAGACCAGCCTGGGCAGCTGCCCAGCCGGAACACAGTCTTCACTGTCAGAATGGAGTAGCTTAGACCCTTAGCTACCCTTTAAGCATAACAAAGACTCTGATCAGACTGGGCGGATGTTATGGCTGATCTAAGTCTTTGCTGGGCGTACATGGCACTTGGTTGGTTTTGTCGTGTCGCGGCTCATTTATAGTTTGTTTATATGCATAAAAACATATGCTGTGACCCCTCATCTGGACCGTCTCGCCGAGACGGTTCAGATGAGGGGTCACAACATATGGTTTCAATGAGAATTAAGAAAAAGTATCCTTAATTATCATCAAATACTCCCTCTTATCTAGAGCTCTGTTACTGTAACAATTCTCAAAAAAAGGTTCATAATACCAAGAGAGACTAGTCTTGCACTTAGACCTCGATCTACGAATTTTTACGAATCTTAAATCGGCGAATTCATATTCCCCACCAAAAAAGGCCCTGAATTGTTTATGGTCTATTTTAAGTTTCATTTACTGGTTACTTAGTTACGATTGGATTTTAAATCAAAGGACAATAACACTGGCATAGGTGAGACCGTCCTAAAATACTTGCCTCAGCATCACCACACTATGAAGATATATTTTAATTCAGTTTATAGAAAGTTTGTTTACCGGTAACTTAGTTATGACTAATTATTGGATTTCAATTCAGGGGCAATAAATCATGCACTTCTGGTGCCATAATGACCATTAATGTACCCTACCATGTCATGACAATACATAATTGAACATGTATTAAGTTTCATGAAATCCATTTATTGGTTACTTAATTATACCTCAATTTGGTGCTATATAAACATTTCAAGAGCAATAACCCATTGCTTACTGAAGCTATTAAGTATAAGTTTCATAGAAATCTATTCAATGATTAATCTGTCAGTCTTTAATTGATTTATGGACAATAGACAATAACTCAAACACTACTGATTTCGTACTTATGCGACTTTCTATGCATTACTGTGTTACGGTGAAACATATTTAGTTGAAGTTTCATGAATTAAATTGGTATTTAGTTATTACTCATTTCATTGGGTTTAAATCGAAATAAGGGCGATAACTCATGCACAAATGAAGCCAGTCAGATGAAGCTTAACTTGCATCAGCGCATTATAGTGATATATGTTGATTTTAAAAGTTTCATTAAATTTCGTTCAGTGAACGTTTAGTTATGGCTCTATACTGACGAACGGACGGACGGAAGGACGGACATGGAGTAAACAATATCCCTCCGCCTTCAGCAGGGTTTACAAAGTAAAAATTTGCTTATTTTGCGCAGCTATGCAAGCCGATTTAAGCATTAATAGTGCACACCAGGCTTCCTGTCCTTTCCATAAGACACAGTTACAACATGAAAATTGAGCATTGACATGTCAAAAACAACAAAGTGGCATGTGCGCCAAGCGAGTACTCAGATCAGCCTAGGTATCCGCCTAGTCTAATCGAAGTCTTCACTTGCGCTTAAAGGCCAGCTAAGGGTCTAAGCTACCCCCAATGCGGACAGCGAAGACTCTGATTAGACTGGGCGGCTGATATGAGTCTTTGCTGGGCGCATATGCAAATTTGTTGGGGGTGGGGGGGTTCGTGTCGCGGCTCATTTAATCATGCACAGTCACGTCCTGGCTTACCTGGCCTAGGAAGACCCCGCAGAAGCTTCCAGGCTGGTGGTAGTGATGGTTTGGGGGTGGTGGTGGTGGTACCTATGAAATATGAAATGATTAGTTGTTTTAAGAGTCTAACGGCTTTTTGTCATAGCCATTACAATGAACTTTAATGTGAGCCGCGACACGAGAAAACCAACAAAGTAGTTGTGTGCCCAGCGCAGACTCAGATCAGCCTGGGCATCCGCCCAGACAGATCAGATTCTTCGCTGTCCGCATGGAGCTAGCTTAGACCCTTACCTACCCTTTAAGCGCAAAGCAAAGGCTGTGATGAGACAGGGCGGATGCCCAGGGTGATCTGAGTCTGCGCTGGGCGCACAACCACTTTGTTTGTTTTCTCGTGTCGTGGCTCAATCGTATATGTATGTGTATCGAACCGTCCAATTGTTTGGGCGTATTAATCAGTCAAGATTTTAATTGAAAAAAAAACCCATAGCGATCGCGAAAATGCTTCCCCTGAAGTTAAGGACACCATTATATTCATAAAAGTAATATTCAAACCACAAATAAGAGATTAAAACACTGCATTCTGCAACTCTGTCACGGTTTGTCTCTTAATTGAATAACGCACCCTAGTCTGGTACCCATGGCAGGAAACTCTTAGTTGGATGTTTGGATGGATGACTTGCGATTTTACTTCCTTTTCAACAATATTTTTAGTCATATCAGGAAGACGATAGGATGATAATGAAAGGCTGCATGCAGTGGAACTCCGGTACAGGATAAGTTTAGTTCAAACATACCGAGGAGCCCCGGTAGATCAGTGGGTAAAGCGCTGGCCTGCTGATCTAGCGGTCCCAAATTCGATCCCCGGCGGCGAAAATCTTTTCAATCGTAAACGGGGTTCCACTGCATTTATTTTTTCATTATCACCCTCTCATTGTCCTGATATTACTGAAATACTGTTGAAAAGGTCGTAAAATCGCAAATCATTCATCCGGAATATCTACTAGATAGCATACACTAGCACAATACCTGTCTAGTAAAATACAGCTCATAAGCATAGTTCCACATATATTATACAATTACTAGCTTAATACAGCAGCTTCTAGGCGAAAAAAACATACGCCTGTTAATAATGTAGGGATCAAACATGGCTTTTAATGCATTAAAGTTTGCCATGTACCTCGGTGATGTTGGAAAACCGAGACAGAATGTGAACGCAATGAATAAATGAATTTGATCGCTATTATTGCATAAATTCAACCACAATGCTACAAAAAAAATTGGGAAAATGCTTAATAAAATTTTTCGGCTCGCTCGCCATTACCTACACGCATAAACATTTCTATTAAAAAAATCCTGTTTTGGGGTCATGGTCAGCTGTCCTGCATTTTTGTCAAAACTTTAGCAACGGCTCACAACTCAAAATCAAGTTCACTGAATCTTTCAGTTTGGTGTCGCTTTCTCTTCTATTCTGACAACATTTGAATCTCTAGCATATTGATGTTTTTTTTCCAAAACTGAAGAACAACAAAATTTAAAACTAGACAATGACTAAAGATGATGAATGCCCCTGCCATATTCTTCACTAGATGAGTAATGTGTAAAAATATATTTGTGTGAAGTTATATCAAAATTGGTTCACAAATAAAGATGCTAGAGGGTTATTCAACAATAGCAACTGTGACCTTGACCTTGCCTCTTAAACGTTGGATCGCGATTTGTCCAAGATATTGTCACACTAAACACTTGTGTGAATTTATATCAAAATCTGCCAATAAATAAAGGTGCTAGAGGGATTACAAAGTGTTTTTGTTTTTTGTTGTTTTTTTTTGCTAAAAATAGCAACAGTGACCTTGACATTGAACCTACAATGCTGAAACACGAACTTGTCTAAGATATTGTCAAACCTAACATTTATGTGAAGTTTTATCAAAACCATGACAAAGTGTTACCTTAAATAGCATCTGTGAGCTTGACCTTGGACTTACAATGCTGAAACGTCAATATCTTCCAGATATTGTCATGCTTAACATTTGTGTGAAGTTATAGCAGAATCGGTCAGTAAAAATGGTGCTAGAGGGATGAAAGCGTATCTTAAAAAAACAAAAACACGTGTGACCTTGACCTTCACTCTAAAATTCTGGATTGCAAACTTGTCCAAGATATTGTCGCACTTAATATTTGAGTGAAGTTACATTAAAATCTGTCAGTAAATAAAGGGGCTAGACATGACAAAGTTGTTTGCTAAAAATAGCAAATGTGTCCTTGACCGTAGACCTACAGTGCTGAAATGGAAACTTAGGCAAGGTATTGTCATATTAAACATTTGTGTAAAGTTATATCAAAGTCGATAAATAAAAGCGCTAGAGCGATGCCAAAGTTCTTCAAATAAGAACAGCAACTCTGACCTTGACCTTGACACTACTAACCTGAAACACAAACTCGTTCGAGGTACTGTCATACATGTACCCAATATAGCCATGACGTTATATCAAAATTGGTTAATAAATGAGGTCGCTAGAGCGATAAGCCATGGAAATATTGTCAAAATATGTATGTCATTTAAGGGGACTTAATTCTGCAAAAATATCCGGGATCAAAATTCCATTTCCTTTATGCACATGAATGTTTGAACTGTGATGCAAGTTTCAAACTCCTGCATCGAGTACTGAAGGAGGAGTTGCAGAGACACGAACGGTACTACAAAGTGAGAAATATAATCAAAATATGTATGTCATTCAAGAAGACATAATTCTACAATAATGACCTAAATCAAAGTTCCGTCTCCTTTATGCACATGTTCAATGCATGTCTGAACTGTGTTGCAAGTTTCAAAACCCTGCATCTAATACTGAAGGATGAGTTGCGGAGACAAGAACAGTACTACAAAGTGTGATGTACGTACGTACGAACAAGGGCAAAACTATAGGCCCCTGCCCACTTCGTGGCGGCGGCATAATAAGGTCTCCGATTTATCTCGACATCCTGTAGTTTGAATCGTTGAAGAACGCCTTCAAAGCTCGCTCTTTGTATCGCATTCTACAACTCCCCAAAATTAACACATTTATGCCCAGTGAAACGTTCTTTGCTTATGAAATGGACGAGTCAATTTGTCAGTTAAGGGGTTTCTTTGCATTTTTTGTACCTTATTTTAAGGAACATTTCGTTTAATGCAAACATCGTAGACCCTTATCAAACGCAGTGTTTTTGTGGCGTCTGGTCTGGATCTGCACTGTTTGCATATGTCCCATTTATGAGACGCTAGGCATTTGAAAAAAAAAACATGTTAAACAGAAATGTTAAGCTATTTCTATGGAACTTATGGCATTCGTAATAAACAAAAAACACTAGGTAAATAATAAACATGCATCTTACCATCATCATCATCATCATCGTCATCAACTGAAAAAGAGACACTTATAGTTACATCTGACACTCTACCATAAATGAGCCGCGACACGACAAAATCGCATATGCGCACAGCAAAGACTCTGTATACAAAGAGGTAGCTTAGTCCCTTAGCTAGCCTTTAAGCGCACAGCGAAGACACTGATCAGACTGGGCGTATGCCCAGGCTGATCTGGGTTTTCGCTCTGCGCACATGCCACGTTTTGGTTTTGTCGTGTCGCGGCTCAATTATGTTGTAATCTAATTGTTTTGGAACACATGTCCTGACTGGGCAAAATGTGTACATACTACAGTCTCATCAGGATCTGCACAGTATTCATTCAATTAATGATTTAAGGTATACTATAAGGGCATAGATAGACGGTAGCGTGAATTGAGGTCTGGACTTGGTCAAACTAAAGGCTATAGTTTCAAACTTCGTGTGTACAAACTGTTGCAAAATGAATGAGATGAAAGGTAGAAATGATTTATTTTACCAAATGTTTAGAATGTTCCAGAAATCGCAGGATAAAGTTTGACCCTTTAATATGAGCCGCGACGTGAGAAAACCAACAATGTGGTCGTGCGTCCAGCGCAGACTCAGATCAGCCTGGGCATCCGCCCAGTCTGATCAGAGTCTTCCCTGTTCGCATGGAGGTAGCTTAGACCCTTAGCTACCTTTTAAGCGCTTAGCGAAAAGTCTGAGCGGACCAGGGGGTGCCCAGACTGATCTGAGTCTACGCTGGGCGCACAACCACATTGTTGGTTTTCACGTGTCGCGGCTCATTTGTGCTGAGTATACTACGGCCGATTTCGCTTACCTTCAGGCTTCGGTGCGCTTCGCAGCATACTGCTTGCTGAAAAAAAGTTAAAAATAATTAAAGTGTTGCAAGACAAACGCTACATTGTTTTAAAACTTTCTTAACTGGGGTCAATTATCTAAGGAAAGAATTTGCTCCTACGGATTTGCTCCCTCAAGAGCAAATTCTTTCCTTCAAGAGCAGACCTCATTTGGAAAGGCCTCATAAAAATAGAAAAAAACACAGGATGTAATAAAATTGCAGCCCTTCGGTGTTAAAATGGCAAGAAAATACTGAGGTGTACCCGCGCCCCTTAAAGGTAAAGGACTTGTGTAGCCTTGTCACCCTCGAAGCAATGACTTGTAAGGGACCCAGAGTATCTTTAGCACCGCATAAGAAAGTCAGCGCCCGATCCTCTACTTTCTCAGCCTTTTAACCTCCCCCATTTCGAATCAAGTTACAATATACTTTCTAGACTCTTTCACTGCCTAACAATATAAGAATTAACATCTGCTTAACAGGTATATAGCAGTGGAACAGTCTATATACTTTCAACTAGGCAGAGTTTTTCAGTCTTCAACCGGCAGGATTTAAACCCTTGACTTCTGCATCGAAACAAAGCGCTGTAAACAGACTACAGCGCTCCTCTAGAATGCAATTAACAAATTAAATACTACTAGAGTACAATACAGTAAAACCCGTTTTAGTGGCCACCTCTATTAAGCAAGCACCCTGTATTAAGCAAGCATGTGTTCAGTTCCCCAAACAGGCCAATACATTTCAATGCTCCTGTATAAACTAGCACCTTTCTCAAGCAAATGAAGTAACTTTTTTGGAAGCAGTAATGGGTGTAAAAGATGCAGTGTGTGGACTCTGGTCAGACTGCTCCTAAAGTCTGATCTGGGTCTGCACCGTTTTCTTAAATCTATCTATCCTGATAATTAGAATTGTTATAGTATATTACAATGGGGATGCTACACATACAGAGTAGATGGATGGATGGATGCATGGATGGATGACTTGCGATTTCACGTCCTTTTCAAAAATATTTAACGTCCTTTTCAACAATATTTCAGTCATATGAGGACGATGAGAATATGATAATGAAAGGTTGTGTGCAATGGAATCCCGTTTACGGTAGGAAAGATTCTCGCCTCAAGCGGGGCTCGAACCCGGTCCGCTAGATCAGTAGGCCAGCGCTTAACCCACTGAGCTACCGGGGCTCCTCATACTGAATGGCAAAATTAACTTACGTCCTCGCCCTCCACTTCGCAGCAAGGCACTGGCTGAAAAAATCAAACAAGAAACAGCTATACTGCCACAGTAAATCTTCCAACAAAGGTGTAAAAAAGCAGCAAACAATGTAAAATGTGTATCCCAACGAGCACATGACGTATCGATGCGACGTCATCACGTCGCATCGACGTTACTGCGACGTTATGTGCCTGCTGGGATGACTGACCTTGTGGTTAACTTTAAGTAGGATGTCTAGCTTGCCACGCTACGATTATAATACTGAATCAGAATCTACTTCTGTTTTGCATAGATGTAAAGTTACGGCTTTTGCAGTCTTATGTGGCTACTTATCCCTACTTTTTACATAATTAATTGAGCCGCGACACGAGAAAACCAACAAAGTGGTAGTGCGCCCAGCGAAGACTGAGATCAGCCTGGGCATCCGCCCAGCCTGATCAGAGTCTTCGCTGGGTGCATGGAGGTAGCTCAGACCCTTAGCTACCATTTAAGCACTTAATGAAGAGTCTGGTCAAACTGGGCGGCTGTCCAGACTGATCTGAGTCTGTGCTATGCGCACAATCACATTGTTTGTTTTCTCGTGTCGCGGCTCTATATTTTGACATTTTCAGCATCTGGGTTTCTACGGGAATTAAGAAGCTGGTACCAAAAGCATATGAGCTATCTAAGGTGAGGGAGTGAACTAGGAATTAACGTCACATCAACACATAGATCGTACGGAGACGGGACCGCGGTTTAAAGGAGCGGGCGATTGAACCTGTGCCCTTTGGATTGGTAGGTAGTCTAGAAAGTTATCCACTGTACTTCCGCCGCTCCTGACTATTTAGACTAGGGATCTGTTTTATAAATGTTGCACTGCTAAAGCAGTAAGAGTCAATCAGTGAATTTCAAAGAAAACTGCCACTGTTTGATATCAACCTCGTGAGTACACGTGACATGTAAAATATGATGACATGTGACATGTAAAATATTAAGAGCCATTCTCTGTAATGACTTAATTTTTTACATAGGGCCGTGGCACGCATAGTCACCGATTTTGCTCAAACTTTCCTATATTACTTATTGTGACACAAAAACAAGAAAACAACATCAGTTTCATTCCAAAGCATGTCCGTTGCCATGGCAACAGCAGCTATACATTTTGGGAAAAAATGTGCTAAAAAATGTCCTAAAATGGGCAATTTTTCAACAAGTATACTAACTTTCAAATGCATGACAAGCTCTAATTTCTTTCTACCTACAAATAACTTGTTCACACTAACTTTAAAAAAGAAATTAAAAAAATATTTGGAAAACCTCTGTTGTCATCAGGCTCAAGTAAAGTGGGTGGGGGTTTCCATATATGGCAAAAATCCAATTTCACACATCTTTAAGGACATTTCTAGAGTTCTTGCAGCCTTTTCAATATATATGTGCACCGTCGTCCTACAGAACAGTGTTCTGTAAATATGTTTCTGGAAAAACATGCTTGGGAAAGTATACTTCCTGAAGCGTTACCATAGCAACAATAAGTGTACCGTTGCAAAAAGCAAGTTCTTAGGGGTACAGTCCTTGTAATGTCAAATCATCATGGTTTATGATTATATTTGTTTCTTAATTTTGAAACTCATTTTACAATATATTTATTTTCTATAAACTATGGACATTTTGTTGGTTTGTCTTATCAAGGTCAAGGTCAAGGTCACAGAAACAAAATAAAAACTGCTAAAAATGCATATTTTTTTCATCTTATGTGTTCTGTATGAACCATATATTGCAGCAATGGCTTTGAACCTGGTCATTATCTGACATATTACAGAAGCTTTCAAATACACATATAGTTGGGTTTACTCAGGAAGCTCCAAGGTCAAGGTCAAGGTCACACAAACAAGAACAAATGCTACAAATACATATTTTTTGAAACATTTTGTGTCCTATATGAACAATAAATTGCAGCAATGTCTTTCTAGTTGGAATTTATTTAATATATAACAAAAGCTTTCAAACAACCAACTTTCCTCCAGAAGCAACCAAGTTCAAGGTCAAGGTCAAGGGCACAGAAACAAGAAAAATACTAAAAGTGCATATTTTTCTCATATTTTGTGTTCTGTATCAACAATATATTGCAGCAATGTCCTTGTACCTGGTCTTTATCTAACACATGGCAATAGCTTTCAAATACACATATAGCTTGTTTCATTCAGGAACCTCCAAGGTCAAGGTGAAGGTCATAAAACAAGAAAAAATGCTAAAAATGCACATATTTGCAAAATTTTGTGTCGTATATCAACAATAAACAGCAACAGTGCCTTTGCAGTTGGCATACATTTAATATGTTACAAAAGCTTTCAAACAAACAACTTTTCTTCAGTAGCCTCTAAGGTCAATGTTAAGGTCAAGGTCAGAGAAAGAAGGAAAAAAATGCTAAAAGTGCATATTTTTCTCTCATTTTTTAATGTTCTGTATCAAAATATATTGCAGAAATGTCTTTGTACCTAGTCTTTATCTACTATATTACAATAGTTTTCAAATACACATACAGCTAGTTTCCTTCAATAAATTCCCAGGTCAAGGTCAAGGTCACAAAAACAAGCGAAAATGCTAAAATGCACAGAATTTTGGTATTTGTGTCCTATATCAACAATACATTGCAGCCATGTCTTTGTAGTTGGTCTATATTTAGTATATTACAAAAGCTTTCAAACAAACAACTTTCTTTCAGGGGCCCCAAAGGGTGAGGTCAAGGTCACAGAAACAAGAGGCCATGAGGCCCTGAATCGCTCACCTAAGCAATTGGCCAAGTGGCTCTTACTTATGTCTGAAATTGTCAAAATATGAGTCTTGGGTCAAAAGTCAAAGAATGACCATGACTCATAAATCTACATGTACTCATTAAGACACCATATATACCATTTTTAGGCCAAAATCTTCAAAACTTTCCATGAAATCTTATGTTCTACCATTTTCCCATATTTGACCATGCCGCAGAAAAGGTCAAGGTAAACAAAAGGTCATTATTTGAACAGTATTGGTAATACTCCAGTACTCCATGCGACTTACCAAGTTGCAAGGCCATTGGTCTATTGGTTCTTGAGAAAAAAAGTATTAACGTTTTATATGATAAATGGGTATGGCGGCCCTGTTCATCATGTGAACTGGACCGTTTGAACAAATTTTCATTCCCTCAACCCATGGAGACTCTATATGAAAATTGGTTGAAATTTGGCTTTTGATGTAATGTTTGAAAATGTCAAAATATGTGAGACATGGGTCAAAAGTCAAAAACTGACCTTGACCTCTTGTACTCATAATTCTTCAAGACCTCATTAAGATGAGTGTATATACCAACTTTTAGGCCAAAACCTTCAAAATTTCCCGTAAAATCCATGTTCTAGCATTTTCCCATATTTGAACTTGCTGTAGAAAAGGACAAGGTCAATTAAAGGTCATAATTTGAACAACCTTGGAAAAACTTGAGTACCCGATGCTACTTATCAAGTTTGAAGGTCATTGGTCAATTGGTTCTTACGAAGAATTGTTTTAAAGGTCTTTGCTATATATGGGCATGGTGGCCATGTTGATTATGTGACCTGGATCGTTTGAACAACTTTTTGTTCTTTCAAGCGCTGGAGGCTCACAAATGAATTTTGGTTACAATTGGCCCGGTGGCTTTTGAGATGATGTTTGAAAATGTCAAAATATAAGAGACCTGGGTCAAAGGTCAAAGAATGACCTTGACTTTCTGTACTCCTAAATTTTCATGTACTCATTAAATTGACAGTACTTACCAATTTTTAGGCCAAAATCTTTAAAACTTACCATGAAACGTTATGTTCTAGCATTTCCACATATTTGACCTTGCCATAAGAAAGGTCAAGGTCAACCTAAGATCATCATTTGAACAATCTTGGTAGTACTTGAGTACTTTATGCTACATACCAAATTTCAAGGCCATTGGTCTATTGGTTCTGCAAAAGATTTTTGAAGCTTTTTACCATATATGGGTGTGGCGGCCATGTTGGTCATGTGACCTGCACCGTTTGAACAATTTTTTATCAATCAACCCCTGGGGACTCTATGTGAAATTTGGTTACAATTGGCCCAGTGGCTTTTGAGGAGATGTTTAAAATTGTTGAAACATGAGAAAAGAATGACCTTGATCTCTTGTACTCATAAATCTTCATGTACTCAGTAAGATGGCTGTACACACCAATTTTTAGCCCAAAATCTTCTACGGTTTCCAAGATATCATATGTTCTAGCATTTTTCCATATAAAAGCACAAGGAAGCAAATTTGACCTTACCGTAAAAAACAGTCAAAATCAGCCCAAGGTCATAATTTAAACAATCTTGGTAGTACTCGCTTACCCGATGCTCGATACCAAGTTTCAAGGCCATCTGCCTACAGTAAAGCCAGAGAAAAACTTGACATAAAGTGCAACTGATGTGCACTAGCCCAGAGAGAGGTGTGCACATGACTTTGAGTAAGCTCAGAGACACAGGTGCACTCGACTTTGCGACCCAAGTGCACTAGACAAATTTCCAACTCAGCAATCACCTGTGAATTCAATGTGCACATTCATGTTCAGTATATTTCCTATAAACCTACTCTACAGTTCTTAGTTCAACATTGTAAGACGCCATTTATTCTTGATTTTTCTTTTTTACTTTCTTTTTATTTATCTATTTCATTCCGTCTTCTTATTTAACCAAACGTATCAAATTTGATCTTTTTATGTCATTTGAAGTCTGTAATCACCATCTATTTATTAATGAATACCAATCAATTAAAAATAGTGGTAAAAGGTTGAGATAATTACATTAAATAGAACATTCTATCAAAGTAATTTAAAGGTGGGCAAACGATGATTTTTTTCTAATACCCCTTTCTTTAATTGGTCAATAGTTTTTCCTAGTGACAAAATTATGAGTAGGTGGAGTGAGAAGTGCCATAATATTTAAATGTATATAATGCGTTATTCCCAACACACTTCTTTAATGCTTTTGTTGTTATAAGACAATAGAAGATGACAGCCTGTCAGCCAGACAGAAGTCTCTTTCAGGTAAGTATTTATCTAATTGTTACCTTATTTATTGCAGAGCACCTCGTTTAGTAATGCTCATTTAAATATGTTTATTTTAGTATATCGATGTTTTGGAAGAGCCTTAACGCTGTGTATTTAATTATTTATATTTCAATATATTTATTTACATACCGTTACACGGTAATAAATTTGGCTAATTATCTCTATCACTGTTTCTGAAGTAATTACAGAAATTTGTGGGCTTATATATATAATTTTATATCATTACAACTCTATAATCACTGATTATCTATCTGACAAAACCACGACATTCCCTGTCCGCCAAGCGAAGACGCATTTCAGCCTGGGAATCCGTCCAGTCTGATCAGTCTCTGTTTTGCTCATGCAGTCAGAGAAGATTCTGGTCAGCCTCGGTGGATGCCTAGGCCGATCTAGTCTTTACTGAGTCATTTTGTTGGATCTGTTGGGCAGCGGCTCGAATGAGATGGATTTGAATACGGCATCTGTCAATACATGTATCCTTGGGCAAGAAGATTTCTTGTTTGCGTAAATGTTTGATTACTGTGTACTTAAAGGTCTGGATTTTGCTCTTCAAACCTATAATGGTATCTCCTTCAATAAACGGGTAATAAGAATATCGAATGCATCTCTTAATCTCCTCATTATTAGAGTCATAAAATATTAAAGTGCTAAGACCGCTACCAGCTTCAGGGTTCCCGGTGGTGTATATTCATGAATCAATCCAGTAAAACTTTTAAAAAATGGAGATCAGAACCATATATTTTCGCCATTATAATTTTCCAATTTTAATATTATTAACTTTTTAATTCATTATTTTTATTTTTATTTTATTTTATTTTATTTTATTTTATTTATTGGTTTAGTAGTTGAAATATTCTGCAATTTAATATTTATTTATTGGTTTTGTAGTTGAAATATTCTGCAATTTAATTTTAATAAATTTTGAATTTTCAAATAAAGAAAGACAATGCAATTTGTAAAGATAAAATTTTTGTTTCAAGGCTCACTGCACAGATCCCTAAGACTACAATTAGATTGTGAAACATATGTTTTGAAAATCATTGATAATCAGTTTGAGGAAACAAGTTTAGTGATTAAAGCAAGGTATCTGTTATTGATTTCCCTCAACTAGTCCACATTAAGACATAAGGTATAAAACAATAATACAATGAAAAAATCTACAAAGACATTTTAACTCTTTGTATCACATGTAGTCACCGTGGAAAGGAAATATTCCTGTTGCATTATATGTCGTAATGGGTTGCAAATTGTGTAGACTCTGACCAGGCTGTGGACACATTTGAGCCGCGACACGAGAAAACCAACAATGTGGTTGTGCGCCCAGCGCAGACTCAGATCAGCCTGGGCATCCGCTACCTTCATGCGGACAGCGAAGACTCTACTCAGACTGGGCGGATGCCCAGGCTGATCTGAGTCTGCGCTGGCCGCACAACCACATTGCTGGTTTTCTCGTGACGCGGCTCATTTCTAGTTTCTTGATGAATTGACCCCACTTGAGAAATGAGTAAAAATTGAAAATGGCAGAGTTGCTATTCCTTAAAGTGTACCCATGAACTTTAATACTGTATACCGTGTTGCGTGAAAGTTTAACGTTTACACAGATCTCTAATGCAAAATCCATATGATCACCAATTCAAACTGTATTCAAGGCCATCGCGGCTGATCCGGACCAGCCATGGACCACTGTTTTGACAAGCATAATATGAATCTTACTCCCCCCCCCCCCCCTCTTTTTTCCATTTGTGTTCTCTTTCCCTCATTTTTTAAAATCTTGACTAAGAGTGTTCGGAAAACTCCAACCCTTTTTCATAATATTTAGTCGATGAAATCGGATCCATGACATTTCGTCTAAAGACATTTCGTCTAAAAGACATTTCGTCTAAACGACATTACGTCTAAAAGACATTTCGTCTAAACGACATTTCGTCTAAATGACATTTCGTCTAAATGACAACTCGTCTAACGCGACGTCTCGTCTAAATTTCGTCTAAAATTTGTCTAAAATTCGTCTAAAATTCGTCTAAATTTCGCCTAAAATAGGAAATTAGAAAAGGAAATAAGAATTCAACATTCTTTTTCAAATTTTCTGAATTAATTTATACAGCAAGCCTACATTTATTTATTTGGTACCATAAGCAGGGTAAATCTCTGTTCTGCTGTAATAGTTCAGATTGCATCCGATATGGTTACCGGTAATTTTCGTTGGTTAACGTATGTGTTGTCGGGCAGTTACGAATATTAATTTACGACGGCTGGGTCGCGAATTAATAATTCGTGATCTGCCCTCAAATAACATGTATTAATCAGCGATCATTATGGGTAAGGAAAATTATTTTTTAACTCAAACGGACGGACATATAAACGAACGGACAGATGAACAGAAAGACAGGATGTAATAAATAACCAAGAGAAATATGTACATAAGTACAGTTTTGCCATCTTTCATCCTTGACTCAGTTATTGCTGTTGTAGCCAATTGCAATGCAGTCATCATTTTACAGCTCATGGCAAGGGCAGGATCTCCAATATATAGCTGATGTAGTCCAAGATCCTTAATTTCCACCAATGAGCTTGAGTAAGATGTCGGGTACGACACTTCGTCTAAATATTTTCCATAAAATGTTTAGACGAAATGTCGCACCCTAAGAATTCTTTAGACCAAATGTCGCATTCGGCGATTTGTCCATTAGACGAAATGTCCTTTAGACGAAGTGGCATTTCGACGAAATGACCTTTAGACGAAATGTCCTTTAGACGAAATGTCTTTAGACGAAATGTCGTGCACCCGATGAAATCTTGTTATCAGCCGGAGTCAACTGTTGATAAGCCTAAGGGTGTGAAGCGAAGTGTCGGCACACTTCATATACAAACATTGCGATCGTGAAACAGATACCTGTTTGATCGAATTAACTTACTAAAGAATTTGCTTGATGAGAGAATTTAGAGACACTTCAACTATTTGCAGGGGTAGACATAGTTCAGATAAGAAGGGGTAGTGTGGTAATTAACAGATAATGTATCACATTTCTCCATAGAAAAATAAGTTGTAAGCCCTCATAAGAATCGATGCACCGAGACGGTTCTAATAAGGGGTTGCAGTCAGGAACTCTGTATTTGTGATGCTTTTTCGAAATTTTGCAGATGTAAATTGTCGTCTGCCTTTTTGGTGCTTAGAGGGTTTATAAACTAAAGGAGGATTTTGTCTACTTTTGGTGACCAGATACACTTTCAGAGGAAGCAACTCTTATCATTTTCATTTTGTTTCAATATACATGTAGGGTTCAACCCAAGAAAGAATTGAAGTGCGCCCCTATGCTCAAATTCATTCCTATATGAGTTTATTTTGTCTAGGAAAGCAGACAAGAAAGTCACAAAAGTCGTTCCCCTTTTAAAAAAAAAATGCAGAAAAAAACGTGATTAAAAATTGCAGAAAATCATGATAAACTAGTAAACTGTCTTTAGCCTTGCAGACAAGGCATCTCATATTTTGAAGAACGAAAACAGCGTAACTTGCAAATAGCGTAGATCCTGATGAGGCGACACATAATAAGCCTACACTGTTTGCCCTCTAGTCTTTGAATTCTTATCCATTTCTTTAACATAGCGCGAGCAAACGAAAATAGCTGAATTTGCAAATAGTGTAGATCCTGATGAGGCAGCTCATAGTGGGCAGCCTCATTTAGATCTTCACTGTTTTCCCTCTAGTGTTTGAATTCTTATCCATTTCTTTAACATCTAAAGCGCGAAACAAAAAAAAATGAAGATTGCTGAATTTGCAGATAATGTAGATCCTCATGTGGCGGCTCATAATCAATTGAATGAGCTGCCTCATCTAGATCTACACTGTTTTCTCTCTAGTCTGTGAATTCTTATCCATTTTTAAAACACCTAGAGCGCTAAAGAACGAAAACCGCGGAATTTGCAAATAGCGTAGATCCAGATAATGCGGCTCATAATAAGCAGCATCATCAAATCTACACTGTTTGCCCTCTAGTCTTTGAATTCTTATCCATGCATTTCAATTCTGCGCTGGGCGAACAACCACATTGTTGGTTTTGTCGTGTCGCGGCTAATTTATTTCTGACTTTGTTTACTTAAGACTCCGCAGAAGTGTGAATACATGTATCAACTCAGTTTTAGAGTTTATCGTTAAAACAACAGTATAATAAACTAAGATTCAAAAGGGTAATGAAAGTCGATTTAAGCACAAACAAACAGATTTACCTTTGAATATGCTTGATCCACAACTCTTGTGTTAGTTTTGTCATGATTCAAGATCAAATAAAAGAATAAAATAAAGTTGATAGTTTAATACCTTACAATATGTCTTTTCTGATACTAAAATAGATTATTATAATATTTTAATTGTCTTTTATGATATTTAGAATAAATTATGTGATATGAATCATTTTAATTGCTTTCTCTAAAACTGAAAGAAAGAATTAAAGACAGAAAAAATACACAAATTTAGATAATTTTCACTTTTGTAAATAAAAGTAAAAAAAAGAAAAAAGAAAGACATCAGAAATTAAAGCAAAAACAAATTTAAAATTCTTATATTTTCTTTAAAAATAAAGTTGATACTTTAATAGCTTACAACACATGGATTCTCTTTACTTGAAATAGATAATTACAATATTTTTTTCTGTTATATCAAGAATAAATTAACATTATGTGTATTATTTTAATTGTCTTCTAAAAATACTCAAAGAAAGAATTAAAGACAGAAAAAAGACAAAAAATACACAAACTAAGATAATTTTCACTTTTGCAAATAAAAGAAAAAAAAAAAAAGAAAAAAGAAAGACATCAGAAAATTAAAACCAATACAAATTTAAAATTGTTATATTTTGTTTACTCTTGCAATACAAATTAAAAAAAAAGAAGATGATCTGGGTAGTGCACAAACTGTATGTCCATTCCATGACTGGCTAATCATAAAAGTAGGTGTAAAGGTTCAATCAGAACTCTGAACTTCAGGTGCACTACGGTTTGAGAATGGGGTGCAACTCAATGCTCAAAGCTAGCTCAGGTGTAGTGCAACTCATGTGCAACTGGGTTGCACAAGGGTGTCAAGTCTTTCTCTGGCTTTACTGTATTGGTTCTGGTGAAGATTTTTAAGGGTTTTTATCATATATGGGCGTGGTGGCCATGTTGGTCATGTGACCAGGATGTTTGAACAAAAATCGTTCCTAAGACTCCTGGAGCCTGCATATGAAATTTGGTTACAATCGGCCCAGGGTTTTAGAGGAGAAGTCATTTGAAATTTTGGACGGACGACAGACGTACGAGGGACAACGAATCCTACCAATACTCTGGCTTAGGTGAGCTAACCACCGGACCATTGTTTCTGTAGCTCACCTGAGTCCATTCACCCTCAGCACTCAGGGGTAAGTAACTGAAAGGTAAATTTTACAATATGGCCTAATTTCAACTTTGACTGAGTTGTTATGCTTGTCCTAGTTAATATTAGCAAAATTAATGAAGTTACAATAAAAAAACATATTTGTAAAACTTTATGCCTAAATATTGCAGTAACACAGAAATGAATGTCAATTTGCACTTTTTCCAATGCAAGTCTATAGAAACTTTAAAATGCCATAGCAATGAAACCAGGTGAGCAACAATAAAAAAGAACAATATTTATGTAGTGGCTAATGTCATAAACATGTATGAAGAGAATCAGCTTCATCCCCCTATATAGTTTTTGTGGAAAAGATTTTTGAATATTGTTTCAAAATTTTTTCCTTCATGTTGCCATGGCAACGAATCGAATTCAGTGATTTGGACAAAATTAACATGAATCATAGAGGACTACTCAAGAAACATTTCTATAGAAAAAAATCCAAGTAACTGCAGTGAGGTAGCAAAAAATTGCCAATTTCCATTTTTCCCATTATAAGTCAATGGAAACTATAAGTTGCCATAGCAACCTAACTGCTGAAGCAATTCCAATGAAAAACATTAATTCTATAGAGGCTAGTACTAAAATCCTTTCTGTAAAGCTTGAGCTTTATTGGTCACATAGTTTCTGCAAAAATGATATTTTAATATCTTTTCTATTTTTAACCATTTGGTTGCAATGGCAATCTGCCAAATAGTGCAATTTGCATAAATTGAATGAGGGTGGTTGAGGACTACTCTGGGAACATTTCTATAAAATTTGTCAAAATACCTGCAGTGACATAGCAATAAATGCAAATTTACTATTTTCACATTATAAGTCAATGGCAATTTTAAGCTGCCAAAGCAACCAAACTGCTGAAGCAATTGCCAAGAAAAACAGTAATTTTATAGAGGGAAGTACTAAGACCCTTTCTGTGAAGTTTCAGCCTTATTGGTTGCATAGTTTCTTAAAAGATGATGTTTGAATATTTTTTTTCTATTTTTAACCATTCGGTTGCCATGGCAACCAGCCAAATTGTGCAATTAACATAAATTTCATATTATTGATAGAGAGCTACTCAAGGAACATTTCCGTAAAAGATTTGTCAAATCATCTGCAGAGAAATAGCAATAAATGCAAATTTTCAATTTTTCCCATACAAGTCAATGGAAACTGTAAGTTGCCATAGCAACCAAATTCTGAAGCGATTTGGATAAAAACAGTATTATTGGTTCCCCCTGCCTACAGATGCTAGATATGAAATTTGGTAAGAATGAGCCTTGTCGTTTAAGAGGAGATGTATACTAAATAAAGACCAAGCACAAATACATTTTCTACATTTAATTTTGATACAGAACACAAAATATTAACAAAAGGTGCATTTTTAGCTCGCCTGAACGAAAGTTCAGGAAGAGCTATTGTTGTCACCACGGCGTCGGCGTCCGCGTCCGCGTCAGCGTCAGCATCCGCGTCAGCGTCGGCGTCCGGATTGGATGTTTTGGTTAAAGTTTTTTAAAGACCTATATCTCCCTAACCCATGGATGGATTCTTTTGATACTTGCACTGTAGTTAGATAATGGTCCAAAGTTTAAAATGGTACCAACCCAACCCCACTCCTTGACCTTGATGGCAAGGTCATGGACTTAGAAAATTGGGTGTTTTTTGGGACTGGATGTTTTGGTTAAAGTTTTCGAAAGCCCAGTATCTCCTTAACCCATGGATGGATTCCTTTGATACTTGCACTGTAGTTAGATATTGGTCTAAAGTTTTCCAAGGTACTACCCCCACCCCCCTCAGTGACCTTGATGTCAAGGTCATGGACTTAGAAAATTGTCTTTTTATTGATTGGATGTTTTGGTTAAAGTTTTTAATGACACATATCTCCTGAAACCATAGATGAATTCTTTTTATATTTGCACTGTAGTTAGATATTAGTCCAAAAGTTTTACAGAGTACTACCCCAGCCCTGCTCGGTGACCTTGATGTCAAGGTCAGGGACTTAGGAAATTTGGTCTTTATTCAAGTTTTCTAATTGCGTACTGATTCATAATGCTTGGCAGAGATTTAGTTTACACTTGAACTGATGTTAGACACTTTTTTGAGTTTTTACAAAACACTATATACATACCCGACTCTTAGTTCTTTGACCTCAAGCTCATGGACTTTGAAATTTCATGTGGATTTTTTTATTGTTATTTTAAGACATTTCTGAGATAGCTTTTGTTTATAAATGTGTTGTCATTATGGACATGCTTGCCTGAAGTTTTATACATAGCAGTCCACACCACCATAGCAACTGTGTGATGGGCAAGCACCTATTCAGGCGAGCTATGCTGTCAGGCGACAGCTCTTGTTATGGCCTTGACCTTGACCTTGGAAGTTTCTGGAGGAAACGAACTGTACATGTATTTGAAAGCTATTGTTATATTCCAAATAAAGACATAGTATAAATACACATTCTGCATTTACTGTTGATACGGAACACAAAATATGAATGAAAGGTGCATTTTAGCATTTTTCTTGTTTTTGTGACCTTGACCTTGACATTGTAGGTTAATGGAAGAATAAAGCTATATGTGCATTTGAAAGTTATAGTAATATATTAAATAAAGGCCAAGTCCAAAGACATTTGCTCTATTAAGTGTTGATAAAGAACATAAAATGTGAGAAAAATGTGCATTTTAGCATTTTTCTTGTGTTTGTTACCTTGACCTTGACCTTGGAAGCTACTGTAGGAAACAAGCTATATGTGCTTTACAAAATTATTGAAATATATTAGATAAAGACCAAGTACAAATACATTTTCTGTATCTACAGTTAATACAGAACATAAAATATGAACAAAGTGTGCATTTTTAGCATTTTTCTTGTTTTTGTGACCTTGACCTTGATCGTGGAGGTTACTGGAGAAAACAAGCTATATGTGCATTTGAAAGCTATTGATATATACTAAATAAAGGCCAAGTAGAAAGACATTACATAAATTTACTGTTGATACAGAGTAAAAAAATATTAACACAAATGTGCATTTTTTATCATTTTTCTTGTATTTGTGACCTTGACCTTGACCTTGGCTGTTACTGGAGAAAGCCAGCTATATGTGTATTTGAAAGTTGTTGTCATTCACTAAATAAACTCCAAGTACAAAGACAATGCTGCAATATTTTGTTGCTAGAGAACACAAAAGTATAAGAAAAAAACGCATTTTAGCCAACTTTTCGTGCTTCTGTGACCTTGACCTTGACCTTGAACAAAGAAACTACCAATATGTTGATATTTTGTAAAAGACCAGGTTACTATTAAGTGTATTTAAAAATTTAGGAACACATAAATCTATAAGATATGATGATTTGACATTATAAGTATTATTACCCTACATTTTGGAATTTTGCGACGGTCCACTTATTGTTGCTATGGTAACGCTTCAGGAAGTATACTTTCCCAGGCATGTTTTTCCAGAAACTTATTCTTGGAATGTTGCTTTGTTAGATGAAGCTGCACACAGATGCCGGTGTGGCTGCAAGAATTCTACAAATATCCTTAAAACTGCCTTAAAATAGCCTTTCGCAATATAGCACTACCCCCACCCACTTTGCCCAAGCCTGATGACATTACAAGCATTCCAAATACAATTCAAAGTTTTGGTGTCGACTCAGGGTGAACAAGACATTTACATATGAGAAACATTCAGAGTATGTCATTCTTTTTCTGATACATAAATTTGTTAGAAATATGTCTATTTTAGTACAATTTTTACCTCAATTTCTGACAAAATATTCAACAGCCGTTGCCATGGCAACGGGCACATGTAGGAATGAAATCGACATGGTTTTCTTGCTTTGGTGTCACAATAAGTAAATAAGGAAAGTTTGAGCAAAATCGATGACTATGCGTGGCGCGACTTTTTAAGTGGTTACAGAGAATGGCTCTTAAATTCTTGATATCAGAAAATAGCATTTTTTACACTTGAAAATAGAGAGTATATATTTGCTTTATATCAAAATTTGCATAGAATTTAATTTGATTTTTAGATATATTCGAAAAAAATGACGACGAACAACAAAACGGTAACCTCTTAAAAGTATCTATAGCGTAAAGAAAGTATAATCCAAGCAGACACACGTCGCCGTAAGTACGTCGTACTGACGTCGATGTGATACCGACGTCGCATCGACGTCAGTGCGGCGTCATTACGACGTCATGTACCCGCTTGAATACTTACGGTTGTTCCTAAGGAGTCCGCTTGTATCTCCGCCAACTGTAAAAATAGAAACATATTTACTGTGCAAAATATATTTAGCAAGTAATTGTGTCATTATGCTGCTTAATTTTGTACTTTTGTAAATAATCAACAAATAATCACAATTTAAAAGTTACATCAGCTGAAGATCACTCGACGGCTTAGCGGTCCAACCCTATTTATAAATACAATAGCAATAAGGACTGAAAATTATTAATAAACATCGTGTTCGTAGATTATACAGGATACAGACAGACAGACAGTAAGACAAGGACAGAACGAGACTTTTATGCAGAGCTGTCAAAATTCTAAAAAAAAGTAATAATGATAAATTAAAAACAAAAAGACAAAGGTGAAAAATCGACACGTACAATGTACGTATAGCGTCACTACTCAAACGTTTTACGAAGTAATTTTGTTACAAAACAGTAATGTAGATAATGTAGATTGCAGACCAGTGCAATGAAAATTAAGAAAAACATCAGCATTACAAAAGCGTACACTTTCTTTTGCTTCACAGTATACATTTGTATAAAAGAGATTGTAGAATTTTTTATCTTTACTTACGTCCTTGAAATCCTGAAACAAAAGAAATATTTTCTTTTAGAAAATCAAGGTGAAAAGGAACACTTTACGGGGAGGTGATCCATACTAAGAATTCAGCGGGCACCTGACCTCAAAATGACGTCATCATGACGTCGAAGCGATGTAATGACGTCACTTTGACGTCACCAAGACGTAATATGCCTGCTGGGAAAATTAGACCCCTTTTCATTAACCTATAAAGGGCCAACAAGCAAACAACCAAACTTACTTACATGCGAAATTTCAAAAGATGTTTAATTTCGTCTTGCCCACCATACAGAATTCAAGAATTCAACAGTGTACTGAAGATCCAGATGAGGTGGCTTATTTGGATCTACATTGTTTGCAAACTCAACTATTTTCATTTTTGGCGCTTCAAGCGTTAATAGCTTGATTAGCTTCTCTTGAAATGTGTCAGCAGAACTGTCAACTCTTAACTACAATGCTATTGGAACACCATTTTTGTTTTAACGAAAATAACATCGTTGATCTAGTTCTCATAGCGATGTCCAAGGGAGGACACCATGGGGTGTAATAATATCTGACTTACATTTTACTATTTATCTACTCAACAAAATTAGCATATCATTTCTCTTAGGTCAAACTTTGCCTTTTTATCATTTTCTGTCATAATATACCATGTATTGCCGCTGTGTTTGCTTGGAAACGTTTCCAAATATCCATGTTATATTTGTTGTTGTTTTTTTGCGGTTGTTTTTTTCCTGAGATTTGTTTATTTATTTTATTTTGTGTACAACAAAAGATTAATGCGCACTACTATGGCAGACTGAGTCAGTCCACAAAGTGAAAATCTACATAAACAAAGACTATCAAAACTATCGATACATGTAGTTATTATCCCTATCAGCGATAGTTATCGATAGTTTGAATCACTCTCAAGCTAGCACTGATAAGGCAATCATTGTCACGATACATCGATGTATCGCTACACCCTTATCAGTAACCCTCGTAAAAATTGGGGTGTAGTGCATAAACTTGAACACTTTTGCAAAATGATAATAATAGTAATAATAATAATAATGATAACAACAACAATAGAAAACAATAAAATATAAATGATAAAAAATGGGAACTTACCCGGATCCGTCGTTGTTGCTGAAATGAGAGAAAGAAAATTTGAGGTTATGCTAAAGTCTCCATAGTCCTATCAATGGTAAAATGTCTGAACTCAAATCACTGTAAATAGCGGTTTAACCTTCACGTTTGGTAATAAAAAGTGGGTTGATGTGCATGTGAGTCATATAACTGGCAAAAAGTTAAAAAACAAGTTTTTGAAAAATTACAAATCGTTCCATACACACACACACACACACATACACAAACCTATTTCCTTCTAGCAATGCTATATAAACATGGGCGTGATAGTGATTGGTACTGCACGCCTGTACATTGTATTTTTTCCATTTTATTTGACTTTAATGAAATCGAAAGTAGGTCATTTTAGTTGCCAGTTATAATGACCCAAATATGTTTTCAAACTCATTTTATGTGAAAGTCAGTGATTTTTAATTTGTTAAAAGCTGGCCAATAACGATAATTTACAATGACGAAACTGTAGTGAGAAGCTTGCAGCGATACCTAATGATAAAAAGAGCAATGGGACCTATAAGATTACTAATCACCTAATTAAAATCACCCTCTAAATTCTATTAGTTGCACGCATTCCTCATAAGTCGTGATGCAAGTAATTCCAGCCTTGGTTCCGAAGTTATAATTTGAGAATAATCTCAAACTCAAAATAAAACACACTAATTGGCTGCTTCCGAGCATGTGCTCGGAAGCAGCCAATCAGTGTGCTTTATTTGAGTTTGAGAATGTACTCAAGTTTTTATAACTTCCGGACCTGGACGCTTAAACTATCTTTTATTCGACCCATGCCGGTTCGACCATCAACCCAGGGCGTTTTGAAAATCAATTATGCCTTGTATAATCCCAGTACGGGCACCACGCGCTAATCGTGCAGATTTCTGATGGATGACTTGCGATTTTTTTTAACAGTATAGCTTTATTAAGCTAACTAGGCTTTGAACAACTAGTCCCAGGTGTGAAAAAAAACACTGTCAGTCAAAATCAATCCTTGACCCAAGTAGAAAATATCCATTGTCAATTGAATAAAAGAAACCCTCACATCCAGCCGGAACCAAGGAAACGCCCAGTGTACGTAATGAGTGGCGAAGACTGATTGTCTCCGCAGTACTGCAGTATTTCAGGCTTTCCAATCTACCTTGGCTGCTTTTCACACATTCCCTAAGGCGCACCCCTGCTAAATTAAAAAATATCACAGGTGGTAGACAATTAATTTGTACACCAGTGGCTTATTTTTTACACGGACTTGGGACGAGAAAGTAGTAGTGGCGGTGTGTGTGTGTGGGTAGGGGCGGGGGGGAGGGGTTAAGTTGGATTACCTTCTGTGGTAGTGGTAGTCGTTGGTATTTCAGTCGTTGTTGGTACTGTAAGATAAAATATAAAGCTATTAGCTTAGCATATTGACAAAAAAAAAAAATAAAAATATAGAAAACGACAAAAAAGAATAGAAAGAATAAGGAAAACAAGAATCAGCCAGTTGTGATCTTCCTCTATACTTTGCAAAACAAGAAACATTCGAGCTCAGTTATTTAAAAATTTCAATTCCAAGAATGTTACAAGCGGCAAGCCAACGTTTTAGGTAAATTGGTACACCATCTTGGTTTTCCGCCATTTTTACAAAGGGGAACAATTTTTATAACTTCCTGTTTTGCTTCCCTCGGCGACGAAATCAAAAAAAATAGATGCTTTTCAAGAGAATAAGGGTCAAGTCAGGTAAATTCAGACAGCAGGTAAATTCGGACAGTGACACTGTTTCCTTTATATGTCAGTTGTTTGGAAGTAAAACAAAATTAAATGGGCAAACAGTGAAAATCCTGATGAGACGGCTCATTATGAGCCGTCTCATCTCGATTTTCACTATTTGCGATGGTATGTCCGAATTTATCCGCTGTCCGAAGTTACCCGACTCGACCCTACTTGTCCTACGAGAGTTGAGCTCCTTGAGAGGCGACCTAGAATTGAAAATGGCACAGTTGCGTTGGCGTTGATATGAAGTTGTGTCAACGTTATAGGCCTACTAGAAATAAGCTTGCGAATTTAAAAATGCTAAAATTGCGAAGTTGTTCTTTCTTTTCTTTTTCTCCCATCTTTCTTTTGCAAAAGGCGCTTTGCTCTCTCCCAGTGGTATAAATTCATCATTTGATTGTAAGATATTACTGCAACTCATCCAATTTTCTCTGAAAATGTGTGAGAATCGCTACTGAACAGAATTGTGTAAGAAAATTATTTTGACGGACACCAAAATGACAAGCTTTTGATATCATACACAGTGTATGATGTACAGGACGATGGACCTGAATCATTGTTTCGCATCTGATTATATTTCATTTTTCGATGAAGACCACAAGGAAACAAGAGCTGTCGCCTGACAGCATAGCTTGTCTGAACTGGTGCTTGGCCATCTCACAGGCATTTATTGGTATGGCTTGTACGACATGAAACTTCAAGCATATCCAAGTATTTTCAACATATTTATAAAATCAACGAGCTTGGCTTAACAGTCACCCAACGGGGTGGGGGTAGTATTTTGTGAAAACTCAAGCTAATATCTTACATCAGTTCAAGTATAAATTAGATACATCCCAAGCACTATGGAACAGTATGCTACTAGAATACTAAAAAAAAAAAGACAAGCCTTGACCTCAAGGTCACTGAGTGGGATGGTGGTACTCTGTAAAACTTTGCATCAATATATAACTACAGTACAAATATCAAAAGAATCCAATCATGAAAAAAGGAGATATATTTAATTGAAAACTTTACAGTGAGTGTGACCTAATTTTTGACCCCTAAGTCCCATCCAGGATCTGACCCAGTAATATAGTGTTATGTAATGGAAGATTATGCTAAGATATAATTATGTTCCAAATATGGAAGGTTTCCTGTCAGTGGTTTCTGAGATATGAACGTTTGAAAAACTTTGTCGCAAAACTTTAAAGTGAGTGTGACATAATTTTTGACCCCTAAGCCCTTCCCCATGGTCCGACCCTGAGGTAAAGTGTTATGTAATGAAAGGTTATGCTATGATATGATTATGTTCCAAATATGGAAGGGTTCTTTCCCGTGGTTGCTGAGATATGAATGTTTAAAAACGTTGTCGTAAAACTTTAAAATGAGTGTAACCTATATTTTTACCCCTATGCCCACCCCAAGACCTCACCCAAGGGTATGTGTTTTAGAATAGAAAGATATGCTATGATATGATTATATTCCAAATATCAAAAGGGTCTGGCCAGTGGTTGTTGAGATTTGAAACTTTAAAAAACTTTGACGTAAACTTTTAAAGTGTGACGCCCACGCCCACGCCTACGTCAGAGTGACAACAATAGCTCCCTGTACTTTCGTAGAGGCGAGCTAAAAATCACCTATTCTGTACAGATTTTTTATTTGTATAAAATCCGTTTTCATTACCTATTAAACCCTGCATTTAATGCAGTCAGTTCAAAACCTAGTCGGACTTTGCGTTTTACGGCGTCTTATCCCGGTCAACCCTGTTTGCAAGGACATCTTTCATGAGACGCTAGGCAGTGGTACAGAGTGGGAGGCGGGGAGGGGCGGACGGGTAGCTTTTACCTGGCTCTCCTTGCTGTTTCACTGGCTCTGGCTCCGCCTGTTTCATAGCATTTGCCACTGCAAAGATAATTATATAAAAGACACTTGATAAAGTGAATGGTTAAACTTACAAGGGAGGCAACTCTTTGACTTTCTGATTTGCTTCCCTTATTTATAGGGGTCTACTCTTAAAGGAAAACAATAGAGAGTTCCGAAAACCACGCCTACCTTAAATAGGTAAACATTCTTCCATTAGCTGTAAGGAAAAATCACGGACTTATGTGAGACATTGAACACGTGAGATTTTGTTTGTGAGACTATGTCACGTGCTAAGTTGTCGTTGCATTGGCCAGTTATGATCAGGTGACTTTGAGTGACATTCTGGGTGTGGCTCGGAACTGTGTTTTACTCCTGCAGGAGCAAATTCTTTACTTTAAGAAAAGACCCCTTTTTGGAAGTTTCATCATCGGAAGTTGCTTCCCTTTGTAGAAATGTCGAAAAACCAGAGGTATAATCGTCCACCTTAAGATATGAGCCACGACATGAGAAAACCAACAATATGGTTGTGAGCCCAGCGCAGACTCCGCGTACGCTGGGTTTTTACCCAGTCTGATCAGACTCTTGGCCAAGTGCTTAAAGTGTAGCTAAGGGTCTAAGCTACCTCCATGCGGACAGCGAAGACTCTGATCAGACTGGGCGGATGCCCAGGCTGATCTGAATCTTCGCTGGGCGCACAGCCACTTTGTTGGTTTTCTCGTGTCGCGGCTCATATGAGGATTGAAAATACGAGACAAGTTACTGAACAAAAGTTGTCTTAAGAAAGCTTCAGTTTTTGACATACAAATTTCAGGATGCTATACTGAGCAGATAAAGAAACAGAACAGTCTTCGGACTGCACTAAACATTAAAGGCTATTCGAGTATGACTTTCATTAAAATACATGTATCCCGAATATCAGTCAAGCTGTTTACTTGTTCCTTAATGAATCTGTATACTTGTTCCTTAATCAAGATGTATACTTGTTCTCTATTTTACAGGACAAAGGTTCAGGGTATGGGAGCCATGCCAACTTCTACGTCACGCCTTCATTTAGCCAAGTCGAAAGTGTCCTTTGATGTATAATGTATGTTAAGATTCTGACTCTACTTTCCACATTTTCAGAAGCAAACAGCAACCCCCCCCCCACACACACACACACACACAAACACACCCCACCCCTTTCTCTCTTTTTTTTTTAAACAACAACATACAAACAAAAACGCATATGCATTGTTCAGAGTATGAACTATGAACTACAGTTTCGTTGAAGAAGGATGCCACTAACAAAGAATTTGACCAAGAAGACCACAGATTATAGGTTTTTACACTATTTACGCATTCGGTAAAGTCGGGTAAATTCGTACAGCTGGTAAATTCGGACAGTGACTTTGTTTCCTGTCTATGTCAGTTGTTTGGAATTAAAATTCACTGGGCAAACAGTGAAAATCCTCATGAGACATGCTCATTATGAGCCGTCTCATCTGGATTTCCACTGTTCGCAATGATATGTCCAAATTTATCCGCTGTCCGAAGTTACCCGACTCGATCCTAGCATTGTTTGTCTTGCTTTTCAGACTCAGCTCTACACTTTTGTACCCGAGAGGCGCCGGTGGCAGGAGTCTACACTGTTTGCATTATCCATCTGTTTCTTTCTGCACTGTAAAAAAAATCCGTGGATTTTACGGTAGAATACGTGGCAACCAGCTGCCATTTTATTTCCCACTTTTTTTACGGGCGTCTGCCTGTAGAACAATTTTTAAATGTCGATATGGTAGAGTTATGTTAAATGACCGCACTCGAAAATACTTTTACAGTATTGAAGGGCTATTTGACAAAAAAATGCCTGTCTTATAACTCTTATTCTACCCTAATCTGCCTGATGATTCCGCCAGTGTTCGCGAGGCGCCCGTAAAAAATAAGGGAAAGTGGACCGGCAGCTGGTTGCCAGGTATTGTACCGTAAAATCTACGGATTGTTTTTTCAGTGTGGACGCATTACAGCATTGCAAAACCAAGATGTTCCATTTTTGGACAATTACGGCACTCACTTACGTTGTCCCAGTAATTAGATTTTTTTCGCAGTGTCACCACAGGGTATAAACCAGTCCGCTAATTTTCGCTTCCTGCAGAGATGTGCGTCATATTTGGCTTCCGCCGAGACTGTCCGCGAACTCTTGCTTCCTGCAGGGACTACTGTCCTCGAAAAATGGCTTCCTGCCGAGACTGTCCGCGTGACTCTGCTTTCTGCTGAGAACATCGGCAGGAAGCAGAATCACGCGGACAGTCTCGGCAGGAAGCCATTTATCATGTACAGGAGACTCGGCAGGAAGCAAGAGTTCGCGGACAGTCTCGGCGGAAGCCAAATATGACGGACAGTCTCTGCAGGAATCGAAAATTGGCGGACTGGTTTATACCCTGTGGTCCAGACCCACCTGAGAAATAAACCAGTACACCGACTAGTGCAACACCTAACACAATGGCGATGCTAATGTAGACACATTCCCTGGTTCGTGTGCGCTTGTCGAGCCGGAGATCATCCTCGTCACCCATGGAAACAGAAGAGTTGTCTTTCATTGGTACTGTATAAACAAGAAAAATAAACCGTAATTTTACTAGATACAATACACCTTCCGGGAAATACATTGACCTTATGGGAAGAGACATCACGATCTGCACAGTCTCGCTTTGATCAAATCAGATGTACAGGTTACTTCTATCGACGTCCGCTTCCAAGTAGTTCTTTGGAAACAGCTATAATAATCTGTACTGGCGTGCGACCAGTGGTGGCCGCGTACCAGTGGTGGCCGTTTGCATTTTGCACGCGCAATTACGTATTTGATCCGTCTCAGATTTGGCCATTTTGTAAAAGAAAACAAAAGGAACTCCCACAAAAAAGACTGGTTAAATTATCTCCCTGAAGGCAAAAGGTTTACAATTTCCCAAAGCTATCCTCATACCAACATTATTGCCTTGCCGGGGATCACAACCCTTGATACACACATAATTAAATACAGAAATAAACATGAACAAATTGCTTTATAGATGATAACCTATGACAAAAAAGGTATAACCTGCAACCAGCCTGCAAAAAACCCCATCAAAATTCTTGTAAATGACAGCACACGTGTAACCATTATTTATGTTTGTTTTCGACGTAATGTAGCGGTCGCCTACGAAATGACTACATCGGAGTTTTAAGTTCATTTCTGATTGTTGCTTATATTCTATCTGTGCTGAACGCGCTAAAACTATTAAACTCTGACAAAGACCACAGACTTACAATGACATATCTTCAAAGTTTAAATCCACAACAAGGTTTTGAAAAATGCATCATTCAACGCATGCCATTCGTGATGGCTATCACTGGTACGCCACGCTCATATTTCAATGCGTTTTGGTGACCTAGTTTGAGGATCTGTCACAGGCACACGTAATAGTCTATTTCAAAAAATAAATCAGTATTATAACGACAGTTACCCCTAGTTTATTAAACAAAATATAGAATCACTAATCACTATATGTCCGTTACAAGATGAAAAGAGTAAATAAAAAAAAACGGCCACCACTGGTCGCCTGCCAGTATGGGCATATGTTAGAATCAAAATATATATATTTTTAAAACCGGTAAATTATCGCTTATTAACATATTTGTTGTCGGGCAGCAAATTCTTTTCCTTCCCAAGAATTATAACTGATCTCTAGAGTCGTGAAAATGTAAAAAAACGCTCAAATATATAATCTTGCATTTATTTTACCCTCCGTTAAGGTATTGAAATAAACTTTATAACAAGATGAGTGCCATCAAACGGTCGCTTAAGTTGTGCGATTTCTTTCTTTCAGATCTAACGCATTTAATTTGCGCAAACATGACTTTTAAGATTTCCACGAGAGTAAAATTGATTTACCTTTTCTTCCGTTATTAAGAGGTCGTTGCTTTCAACGTCAAGTCCGAAGATTCTTGAGAACGTTTTCCGAATTATAATAAGTTGCCGGTAAAACACTGATCTCAAGAACCTAACTACATTAAAAAGGAAAACAGAGAATCAATATATATTCTGTCTTCGAGAAAGAACGGTTTAAATGTGCCAGAGATTCATTTTTGCTGCGATATTTATTTCGCGAAACCTGACACTGCTATCGTAACCTTATACCGCGAACATAATTCGAAAGAGACGGAGGCGCGAAAAACATTGATGGTTTTAAAACGATCTCCCTCGTAGAGAGAGTGAAATACGCGCGCGTGCTACGTGCGTGTGTGTGTGTGTGTTTGTGTTATCATCTTAGAAAATTCTATAGAACAACGCATCAATATTTAATCGGAAACACATCATACGCCGTAATATGCTCTTAGCGCCTCTTGCCTTTTGACGTCAAAAGAAACGATGTATTCTGTACTGGCTGATAGTCAGAATCCACTATGAGAAACACTTTCGCGGTGAAACCTAATCATTTTCATAAATTTCCTGAAAACACATTTTATTGAACATATTAAAATTTTGAGACATATGTTAATTAGATTTTTTATGTTTTACGCGAAAAATGCAAATTTCAACTGCAAATGAAAAGCCACGTTTGTGTCAATCCACACGTTATGCGTACACATCTTGTTAACTATGTTTCCAAGGATGTTACGAAACGAAAAAGAAATGTTATGAAATGAAAAGAGTCATAGTTACCAAAAGACATGATGACCGGGTTGTTTGGTAACTATTACTCTTTTTCATTTCGTAAAAACTCTTTTTCGTTTCGTAACAGCCCTTGTATATATACATAGTTAACCAGGGATGGCGTAGAGAGTGAGGGGAACTTGTAGCACTGCTTTGTAGACCTCTGGATAGTGCTAACTTTAGTAAAGAATTTGTTTCAGTATCTTAATGGACTGCTAAACAAAGTCAAATGGGTCCGGTTGTTAAAAACTAACGACGTCGTTAGTTAACGAGAAGATCAAATTTCGAACATAATATACATAAAATTGCTGTCATCTTGGCTGAAAAGAAAATCGGCGAAAAATATAAAGACACTTGATTTCATGGATAGCAGAAGACTTAACGAGTATTTGACTAACGACTTCGTTAAACTAACGATGCTTTGAACAACTGCCTGGACCCTGATCCCTATCATAAAGGCCGAAACGTCAACCCATCGTTTGCACGTCGTTACTGACACAGATTTAGTATTTGTTTCATGCTCAAAAAGAAAGTAATTTGGTGACAAGAAAAGATTGAATGTTTCGATATTTACATTGCTTGACCATAAATTGATGTTAGCATTTGGTATAGACAAAAAACATTAGTCACGGCGGGGTCTATTCGGACCTAAGATATACAAGGGCGTAGCTATGTATACGCAGATACGCAGGTGCGTATTGAAATTTTGTCAATCTGACAAAATTTCAACACACACCTGCATATTTTCATGCTGAAATGTTGTTTACTGGGCATAATTTTAATACTAACTGCCACCAGACACGAAAATTTGAAACTTCTTAGCGACTTGGCCCCCCTTATTGCCCTTAATGAGTATAAAACACCATTTTGCGTACTGTGTAATTGCCCCTAGCTACGCCCCTGTTAAAAATATAGTTGGTTTTCGTATATGGCTCGAGATTATTTTCGTTTTTTTTAACACAAGTTATTTATCATTATGATTAAATGAGCCGCGACACGAGAAACCCAACAATGTGGCTGTGCGCCCAGCGCAGACTCAGATCAGCCTGGGCATCTGACAAGTTTGATCAGACTCCTGTTAAGCGCTTAAAAGGTAGCTACGGGTCTAAGCTACCTCCATGCGGACAGCGAAGACTCTGATCAGACTGGCCGGATGCCCAGGCTGATCTGAGTCTGCGCTGGGCGCACAACCACATTGTTGGTTTTCTCGTGTCGCGGCTCATTATTATGATGGTTACATACTCTGTCCACTCTGCCGATTCATCAAATTAGCGATCTTTGTTTAAGGTAAATGAGAAAGCATTTTCGGTGGAAGCGCCTCTACAATTTTCTTTTGCATTCATTCCCAACCGAGTTCAACTCTTAAAACAAAGAAATTTCTCCCCTAGAATAAAACTGTTCTTAACTTTTTTGATGAGTATATTTTCTACAGGCGTTCTTTGTTTCCTTCTTGCGATCATATACTGAAGCTCAAAAACAACGCACCACTTCTGTCGTGTATTTATATTTTTTGAAGATACATATTTTTTTTTCGTTTATCTATACATTTATTTTGTAAGGCCTAGATACGACATACGTCATGTTCATGGTAAGTAATCCAAATTCAGTCATGCGAAAAATGGGACTAGTAAAATTGGTTAAATCGGTTTTCTGCCCTTGATGCATTAATGGTATAAATGCCAGTTACATGTAATTTACACAGCATATAAAGACACGTACCGGAAAAAAAACCTCTGAACATTTATTTGATTGAATGTGGCTCTGAATATAATACAGCTAAACCTGTCTTAAAGGCCCTGTCAGTTAATCGAAAACCTGTCTTAAAAGTTCTTAATTGAAAACCTGTCTTAAGAAGCCAAAATTGCTCTCGTCCAAAGGTACTGTTTATAGGGGAGAGTCGGGTAACTTCGGACAGCGGGCAAATTTGGACAGTGACATCGTTTCCTTTATATGGCAGTTGTTTTGAACCAAAACAGCTTTAACTGGCCAAACACTGAAAATCCTGATGAGACGGCTCATTATGAGCCGTCTAATACGGCTCATCTGGATTTTCACTGTTTGCAATGGTATGTCCGAATTTACCCCCTGTCCGAAGTTACCCGACTCTACCCTAGCGTACAAGGGTATGTGTATCATGTACAGTCAAACCTGTCTTAAACAAGCAAACAAGGGAAAGACAAAAATGTTTGCTTAAAACAGATGAGTGCTTTAAACAATATTTCTACAAATGGAAGTCAAATCAGTTTTCCACAATTTGATTTCGCTTTTTCAAGGGTACACACCTTTGCCCCCTCCTCAAGCTTTGACTTATAATTCAAATTAATGAAACTTAGTTTCATTGATAGAAGTAATTACTGTACCTTAAAACAGTATATCTTTTTTTTTCTTTTTTTTTTGTACCATGGCCTACATTTTTCCTTTGATGTATTAGTGCAATATTTGAATTACCATCAGACCCCAGTGTCTTTCTGAGAAGGCGGGGCTTCAGATTCCCATTCAGTTACACTGAGAATAAATCCAAAGCCGTGCTCGAACTGCAGTGCAATATATACCGCACAGTTTATACAGTGCATTCTTTCTGGGACAGCACTGAGGCTGTCAAATTGTATTGATTTTCAAGACACCTGTTGTTGAAATGCTACGAAAAGGAAACTTTCATTGGGTAAAAAAAGCTTTATTTACCTTAAAAAGATTTACACAGAGCACAATCGGACATTATGTTGTGTGCTTAGAATTCATCATTTAAAACAAATTTTCAAACAAAGTAGACTGTAAATGCGCCAAACCATCAAATTTGAAGTTCGAAATTTCCTGTATTTTTTTGGCTAAGGTGATAAGTTTATCAGCCAAGTTAAAAAGTGGGTAACAAAGGCATAAACTATGCCAGATTTGGGAGCTAATTAAAACAATGTCACCTGCAGCAACAAACATTCTGGAAGAGACAGCCACTGGGGAAAAATCTGGTTTCTGATTGTACCATGAAACAAAACAAAACATTTAGAAAATTGACTGTACTTGTAATTGATATAAACATCTCGGGGGCTTCGCCCCCTCGAAGGTTATATCAATTACTCGTACAGCCAATTCTCTAAATATTACAAAGTTATGTTTCAGAGTCTGAAGTTTAAACAATAAGTGGTGCGTTATATTTGAGGTTCAGTATAATATGGTGTATATTGTCTGTTTATTAAATGAGTTCCATTATTCGTCGCAGTAAGAAAGAGACCACCTATAAAATATAATTAAAAACTGCCAACAGACACAACATAAATAGAATTATAATTCTGCGACTATAATATATCATCGTGAGGAATGCGTTTCCATGGTAACCTTGCAGCGCTTTCTTTACCACTATTATTTTGTCTTGTTTGGTCTAATTTGTGATTTGTTTGTTTTGTTATTATACCTGAGTATTGGAGAGACATTTATTTATCTTATTCGTAGAAAGCAAAGTTTCATATCACATAATTATATGAAATATGAAATAAACAATATCAAATATTGTTACCATTACTACTTACCCCGTTTTAAAGCGCATAAAAATCAGACTGCAAAATTTAGAGCTATAAATTACAAAAAAAACTATGTCATATAGAATATTTAAAGACTAAAGGACAAACACTGTAGATCCTGATGAGGCGGCTCATGATGAGCCGTCTCATTTGGATTTACATTGTGTGCAAATTCGACTATATTTATTTTCATTTTATTTCCTTTTATTATCTTTTTTTTATTTAGTTTTTGTGCTTGAAATATTTGAGTATATTTATCGAACGTTGTATCAAGTGCTTGCTGACAGAACTCAAGCAGAGAAGATCCTGAACAGATGGGCAGTCTGATACATATATTAGTCTACACTGTTTACTCAGACCTGCTTGGTGCAATATATGCTCAGCCCCCCCCCCCCCCCCCAAAAAAAAAAAAAAAAGAAAAGAAACAGAAACTTAGTGTAAACAATATTTTATTCAATATACTGTGCACATGAGTATAATTATAACAATCTTTACATTACATAGCAATATACAGTAAAATGAAAGGGATACAGAAGTAAGTCATTGACTTATATAAAATCTGTCTCCCAAACCATACAAACAGTCATTTTTACTTTCAGTAGGCTTTAAATGTCAATTAACAATACAGTATAGTGAACTTTGTGAAACACACAAAAAGAGAGAGAAAAGTGAAGAAAAGAAAAACAAAAAAGAAAAACAAATTAGTATAAGAAACGACTAGATTCATAGAAGATGAAAAAGGAAATATGTTTATGAGAAAAGTAGGAAATACGACAGAAGAAAGAATAAGATATAGAAAGTAGAAAGTCACAGTATCAGACCATTGAAAAACTTGACGGTTGACAACATACCATATTGTTGGACAACTCAGAGTCACACGAACATTTCGGTCTCGATTTTGGTAAACCTTCAGGTCACTAACAAACTTGATAAAGTAAAAACTTTTTCTAAACAGGTCAAAGTGAAAATTGAAAAAAAAGTCAAGTTTTGGAAAAAGACAACAATGAATTCATAAGCTGAATTCAATTTGAAGTGAAAAAATGTACCACTTTGGGGATTATGCCTAGAATAACCTCTCAGATCAGAACTAAACTTTGATCAGCCCGAATACTTGAGAAATCGAAACAATCACTTACTACATCCTACCCTAAACACCAAATGAAAAAAAAAAAAAAAACGTCACAAATAGCAAAACCATTATTTATTAATTGAGTTGCCTCGAGACCATCTGTTGGGAGAGAGCTGACCCTTTGACGTTTTGCTGGTTTTTACAAAAGCCAAAGAGTAACAGACAGCCGACAAACAAAGACATTAACCAGCTGTTGCAGCGCAGCTATGCACGCTCCGCACAGTCTGCCTTAAAGGCAAAGGAAAAGTAATTCTAAGTGCGTTTCGGTAAAGTCAGGTTCGATCCGGTGTTTCGTGCGTTTCGGTTATTCTATGGACCGCATTTTGGGGCTGTGATTCATAATGACCAATGAAAAAGAGATTTTCCCAGTAAATTTACTACCTTGGTGTGTCTTTGTTCCCGATGGTTATCGAGGTTTTCGTTATAGAACGGCAGCATTCTGGACAGGGTACCAGAGTGTGTGTGGGTGTGGTGCATTGTGACCAATGAAAAACAGAGGTTTAGGAACTGACCAATAACTAAATGTCTCCTCAAAACCGATACAAACTTGGCTTAAATATAGAGCACTACATCAAATTGGTCTATCGACCAATCAATAGTGAACAACCACAAAACACCCCCTTGGAACGGTTTGTGATAATCAAGGAAGCAAGGCAGCGGGCTAGGGAGAGGGGGACGGGGGGGGAGTTGATTTTACATGGCCATAATTGTGTCAGACCATTCTTACCAATTGAGTGTGGTATATATACTCAGGCCTATTAAATGCATACATGCGTCAGTCTAATTTTTTTCTTGATTTTCTTGAATGAAAGAAATATGCGAGAATTTTGGAATTTTGATATCTTTCAAGTGTTTTATGGGTAAATAATGGAAATTTCGAATGTACGGTATAATTGAAGTTTTAGGACAGGTAGGTCTGGGCAAACTGTGCAGACCGAGATCAGACTGCGGAGCAGGGCCTACACTGTTTGCCATTCTATCTACATCATTAGAACGAATAACTGCATTGTAAAAAACAAACTGTTTCACTTTAAAGGCAAGAAATTCTCGACTTTATTTTTCTTTTTAGAATTTTAAGTATTTCTTTCATCCAGAATGGTCAGATTTTCAAAAGAAGTGGGGACATGAGGAAGCAGGTGTAACAGAAGAAGTTTTATGCTCTCTTTATTATAATGACTTAAACGGTTTTCTTTGTATTACCGGAATACAGAAAATCATTTCTTTACGCATTTTAGCTCACCCTAGACGTCAACATGTTGACCATTGGCTCTTTTGGGCAAAACAAGGTTGCTGATTGAGGAAATGAAATTATTTTCTTTTTATATACAAGAAACCCGGTTACTGCGTCTATCAACCAGAAATTGTCGTTTAGGTGTGCGGGTACACCGCCTTGCTTTTCTGCTATTAATGAGCCGCGACACGAAAAACCAACAAAGTGGTTGTGCGCCCAGCGCAGACTCGGAGCAGCCTGGGCATCCGTCCAGTCTGATCAGAGTCTTCGCTGTCCGCACTGAAGAAGGTTAGGCCCTTAGCTACCATCTAAGCACTTAGCGGAGAGCCTGCTCGGACTGGGTTGATGCCTAGGCTGATCTGAGTCTGTGCTGGGAGCACAACCACTTTGTTGGTTTTCTCGTGTCGCGGCTCATTTTTCAACGGGCGATAACGTTTGTGACTTCATGTTTGCTCCTTTTCTAGACGACTAAACTCATCCTGGGTTCGAGTTTATAAAACTTGAGAATAATCTCAAACCCAAAATAAAGCACACTGATTGGCTGCTTCCGAGCATGTGCTCGGAAGCAGCCAATCAGTGTGCTTGAGAATGTACTCAAGTTTTATAACCTCTGGGCCAGAAAGAGGTTTACTCTTTCAAGAAAGAATTAGTTTCTAGCGAGCATATTCACACCGTACATTCGATTATTAACATGTTGGAGAAACACAGGCGATACGGAAGAAAGCAGTTGTTTATGTACTCACGTGCATTTTCGCGGGTAAGTCATTTTCTTATTTTCTGGTGAGCTAGCTCGACTTTTTCTTCAAATTTCATAGCGAGAGTTCATATTTTGTCTCTTTCTCTTAAACGGTGCAAATAGATGAAAAAAATTCAGGGCCATTATCTTTTTATTCGGTTGCCAGGTGACGCTAAATATACGGGAAATGGCAGTCAGCATCTATTGATTTGGTAAGGAATATAACAGGCGGCAAATACGGAAGACACGGTCGTTTTTATTCATTTTTATGGTACGGCTCTATCACAGACGGGACTAAGTACTACATTCTAATTGCAAATTCATAATCATGTTATGTCATTTTCATTCCTAATTTTATATCTTAAAGACCCATAGTTATTTACATGTACTAAAATGTTCATACATTTGTCGTCCACACATACACTACACACGGACAGAATTGTATTGTATCCTGTAACTGGATTTTAGATAACCAAATAATTGGTTTGTAAACATAATTTTCCGTCAGTAATATAATGACATCCTGAACCATCAAGCTCCGAGAAAGTACTAATAAACCTCGCTCATCAACGTCTGTGACACCAGGAGAACCAGGCCCCGAGGTTTACTCCAAATGAAAACGACAGAGGTGTCCCTTGGAAGTGTTTACCCATCCACCTGAAGCTCCACTTGCCGAACTATAATGCTCTGAATGGAGAATGTGTGCACTGATGTTACGTCACGCGCAGTTCTCTTCTGCTACTTGACAATGGCATAATATGTTCTGCATGAAAAGATCGAATGTTGTCCAACAATCCTCTTTTTTCTTCTTTTAACACAGCTTGCATACAGCGTCTAAAAAACCTTGTGGCGATGTCAATGCAACGTTATTACATCGCAACAACCTTGTATATATACTAATAAAGCGTCATAACCTTGCATCCACGTCGTTACAACGTTGTTTTGACGTAGTGTGTCAGAATGAAATCTCATTATTTGTGATGACCAACTAGGCATTTTCAATCGTACAAATATGCTAGGCATTTTCAATCGTTTACTAGGCATTTTCAATCGTACAAATATGCGTAACCACTCACGCGCATGCTACTTTACCGATTTTTTCATGTGGACAGCTCGGTTTTGACACTGAATGGCAAGCCTCTAATATCTTCGCATTGTCTTCTAAAAGGTAAAAGGACGATACGATCATGTGATTCATACACAGCCGATCTGAGCAAAGCCTGAACAATCTTGTTATGTCCACAGGATGATCTGGATATGCACAACTCGAGTTCCTTTCAGATGTTAAGAAATCACATCTATGACAACCCGTATAACTAAAATACTGATGATGCTTAAGCTGATATGAACATGAGCTGGTCTAGTCTAATCTATCCCATAGCCTTGCAAGGTCGTTGGTGCACCACAGATGACTTTACAACAATCCCTTTCCACCTAGTTCTGTCTTCAGCTGCCCTGGCTGAGCTAGCAAACTCAATTTCTTAATATTGTCTTCCTATCCTTTTTCTTTTCTCTGATCCCTGTAGAATTGTATTTGCTAAGCCAGAGGACCTTGAGTTGCGACCAAATCACCTCAGTTTCCATTTCTTGACATGAGAGTTTACGTTTAATAGCAAACCTTTTGATTTAAAATTGCAATCCATCCGTCCATCCATCCGTCTGTCCATCCGTCCGTCCATCCATCCATCCATGTTTACATCAAGTCAGAAAAAAAGCTGCGAGTGCCAAGACCAGTCTGCAGTAACCAAACACATGCGTTTTTTTTAATTTATTCGTATATGTCACAACAAAACTATATTCTTGCTGAGCATGAGGCTATACATGTATACCTAACTGTACTTTTGGGTGTGGAGTCAGATCTGTCTGCACAACCGCTCAGGTCTAGAAGTCACTGTTCGCTTGACAAAGACTTCACTAAGGACGCCCAGCTGCACTGGCAGGTAATTTTTCCTACTCGAATTACTGTTATCGCAAAAAAAGAAAGAAAGTATGCCTGCAGCCCAGACCAGCCTGCTCAATTATACCATCTTATTATGGTCTTCAGTATTCATGACTTCAGGATGGCCCACAGAACAGTTCCTGATTAGTTCGTGGTCAGAATAAATCAGCGTCCACTCATCAGATTGAACGTCTTCGGTGTTTTGCATATAGCCAGTTTAGGTTATTTACAACTATTTACCAACTAATTCACTGGGCATACAACGTTTAATGAACATAGAATCAATGTTGATTCGACGGAATGACATTGACTCAACGATGATTTAATTTTGATTGAATGATGCTGTGTGCCTGCTGGGTACGTTTTCTAATAGGAGCTGGTTTTTTTTGTAATTTTGAGGAAAATACAATATTCATTCATTCATAATGATCTCATACTTATTAGTTTAAATGATTCTTTGAATCAGTCACTTGATTAGTACATAGAAGGAGTCTGTTTGTACTTTGTTATATATCACCCAGCAGGCACAACACGTCGAAAATGCTCTACAGACGTGGATGCGACGTTATTACGTCGTATCGACGTCAACTTGACGTCGGTAAGATGTCAAGTGCCTGCTGGACACGTGGAAATAGAAGAAAAGACTAAGCACGACGCAAATTCCTGGCACTATGAGCGTTAGCCGCTTTATTTGTTGTACTAAACGCTTATATTCGGTCTCGACACAAAAATAAAATATGCAATGTTAATTTTCATCTGCCATCATCTCAGTGCGCTCGCACTAAGTCTTACAATAACCGTTGAAATATCAAGAGATCGCCGAATCCACCGTGTTGCATGTGAAAGGTAACCTATCGAGTCGAGTACCTTTCACACCCCTGGTTAACTATGTATATACAAGGGCTGTTACGATACGAAAAAGAGCTGTTACGAAACGAAAAAAGTCATAGTTACCAAACGACCTGAAGACGACCTGATGACCAGGTCGTTTGGTAACTATGATTCTTTTTCGTTTCGTAATGTTAAGCTCTTTTTCATTTCGTAACATCCTTAAAAACAAAGTTAACAAGGTGTGTTTGAGGTGCTAGAAGGTTGAATTCTCTCAAATGTTATTATAAGACCACACAAATTTAGTACGTGGGCACTGAGATGATGGTAGATGAAAGTTAACATTGCAGCTCAAATCCAAGATAAAAGGTGATTGTTGGACTATACATAAACCTTCCGAGCGGGCACAGGATGCCGAAATGACGTCGAACTGACGTCGATTCGACGTCATAATGTCTCAACAACGTCAATATGACGCCATTTCGACGATATGTGCCTGCACGCTCCTGAAAGACGGAATACCAACAAACATGACAAAGTAGTATGTGCCTCTAGCGTAGACTCAGATCAGCCTTGGCATCTTCCCAGTCTAATCAGAGTCTTCGCTCTGCGCTGAAAGGGTGGCTAAGGGTCTCGGCTAGCGCCATGCGGACAGCGAATACTCTGATCAAACTGGGCGGATGAAATACCCAGCAACGTGCAAAGTCTGCACCGGGTCTCGCTAAAGGTCCTGGATTATCGACCCTACTTTGGACGAATCATGCTCTATCTCACTTATATCACGATACCCAGACCAGACCTTACATGTTGCGGGGATCTCATGCTAAACATTCGGGTATACGGGGATTGTACTGAGAGAGAGAGAGAGAGAGAGAGAGAGAGAGAGAGAAGCTGTGAGACTTGTTTAAAATGAGAGAGAGAGAGAGAGAGAGAGAGAGAGAGAGAGAGAGAGAGAGAGGAGGGGGGATGAGAGCAGTTGTGAGACTTGTTTAAAGTGGGTCAAATGTAAAAAAAATATTAGGACAGAATACAGCCTTTCCTATGTCTACACAAAATACAGTTTTGAATATACGCATATGAGAAAGAGAGAAAATGAAAGAAAGAGAGGACAGTTGTGAAACATGTATATACATGTAGTAGGTCAAAAAGTATAGAAAATAAATATTTGGACAGATAACGAGATGGAGGGAAAGGCAGAGACACTTTAAGACTTCATTCAGTTAACGAAAAAATATAGTAATTATCTTAAAAAAGTGGGACAGAATTATCTGCATTTTTTCGTGTTCACCCAGATTACACTGCTCCGTCTGACTGGGATCGGCAGGATTAGCTAGTCCGCTACCAATTTTGAGAAAACTCTAGCTCGATAATAACACTATAATTAAAGTATCCCATAATTTATTAAGGTATAAAAAATAACTATGGTAAGTGGGTATTACTTTTTTCCATTTACCCGTACTAGACTCTTAATTATCCTAATGTAAAACATGCATGTGCCTGCGCAGGCACAGTCTAGTCAGTTTTAAAAAGCACAATCAATATTTATATCTTATTAACAAATAAAAGCATCGCAAACGACTACGTGATACCCCGTCACTGCAAACCTATTTCATTCGCCAATTTTTCCAGATTTATTTTTGCTCTGAAAAACGCCAGAGCATGGGCAGTCAGACCCCAAAGCTTTTGTCATGACAGGACACTATATTAGGCTTCTCTGATCACTTTCTATAAGCTTCCAAAAAAATCACTTACTACTCTGATCATATACAATTTCTGCGATTTTATACATGTATGTGACCATGGGGCAGGGGAAGACAACTCCCTAAGGGTCAAATTTGGATCACCACAAGAAACTTTTAATACTTCAATCATCAGTTGTGAGTTTCTGAAAAATCTATTTATGATTTTATATAGATTTTATCATTTTTTATGCATATACCTGACTGTATCCTGGAGGCAGGAGGAGATAACTCCTAAGGGGTAAATTTTGAGCTGCAGTGGAAGCAGGAGATGATTGTATAAGTTTTGATGCTTGTAATCAAATCCTGTTCACCATTTTGTACTCTGTAAATGTTATGCATGTAATTTATGTGAAATAAATATTGTTTAAACCAGTGGAAGCTTTCATCACTTTGATCATTTGCTGAAAGTTTTTAGAAAAATTGCTTCAAACTCTGATTTTATATAGATTTTTTTCATGATTTTACACAAAATATAGCCCCAGGGCAGTGGCAGATAACCCGCGAGGATAAAATTTCTTTACTAATACAAAGCTTTTGTTACCTCGATCATGTTTGTGAAGTTTCAGGATGATACTCCAAATAGTAGAGGAACTAGAGGCCAAAAACATTTTTTATACATTAACAAGTGTCGTACCTGTCAGAAATCATCGAAATTTGCCCATTAACAATTCCAAGCGAGACATTCTTGATACAAAGGCATATGCAAAATTTGAATGAAATCCGTTGATAAACACTTAAGTTATCGAACGGAAACGAAGTGCGGACGGACGGACGGACGGACGGACACACGGACGGCCAACGTGAAAACATAATACCCCGCCACTAACGTGTGGCGGGGTAAAAAAAGAAAATCCATTAAAATCCATAGACCTTTGAATCCTCGAATTTTAGACTCTAGCTATTCATCCGGACACATTGACCATTGAGTTGAAAACCAAAGGTATTGTAACGTGGGCCGACCTGAAAACAAACCCCGTCAGTGGAAAAGCATGCTCACCCACCAAGGGCGGTTTATTTGCTTATATACCCCAACATTTACTCGACCACAAACTACCGAGTTTGTAATTTGCATATCTATTTATATCTGTGACCTTCTACCGTCACATTACTTTCCCCTCCGAGAAGTCTCGTCCCGAGACTTGGCCTGGGAATTACATGGGTAAGGCAACTCCGGTCTGGCAGTTGTCATTATCCCACCGCTGCCACCAAATGTAACGTGCGCCGACCTGCAAACAAACCCCGTCAGTGGAAAAGCATGCTCACCCACCAAGGGCGGTTTATTTGCTTATATACCCCAACATTTACTCGACCACAAACTACCGAGTTTGTAATTTGCATATCTATTTATATCTGTGACCTTCTACCGTCACAGTATATTTAAACAAGGTGACAAACAGTTAAAACCGCAAGAACCTTACATGTGACATGGCAGGAGGGTAATCGCGGGGGCAGTTTCCCTACCTGTGCTTTCGACCGAGTCAGTCAATTACCATACATGCAAAAGTGGCTATCGACCGAGACAGTCGATAGCAGTATCACCTTGGTCGAAAGACATTAACAATAGTACCATTTACCGTTACTGGTAATGCTTACGATCGGATTCTCGGTCGACAGCCACTTTGCATAGTACAGACTCGGTCGAAAGCACAGGTAACCAAATTGGTATTACCCCAGAGGTAATATGTGTCTCGAGTTTACAAAAATTCTAGCATTGATCAAGGAGATGTGGAGCGGACATGAAAGTTAACTGACAGACGGACGAACTACAACTAGACGGACGGATAAGGCCACGACATAATACGACCCATCATTCGAAGGGGGTATAAAAATGATCATTGCTGATACCAACCAGTGATGCGCTACCTAAACGCATCATCAACAACAAACTTCTCTTGATAAATACAGGGAAAATTCTGCTACGATCATCTTTGCTAGCCAAGGGTACTAAGTCCACTTTGTTCCTTACCATTTGCCGACGACCTATTCGCAAATCAGATTTCTCACAGCGCCGCCCTTTGGCTGCAGCGAGTTGCTCCCCCGGCGTGTTATTTTTAGATCAGAAGATCTGTTTCAAAACAGTTTTTGCACAACTTCGCATGATCGTTCAAAACACTTATGAATCGGTTAATCTTGACCGTCTACTCCTGTTTGGTTGTTGATTGGTTGGTTTGGGTTTAACGGCTCTTTGAGACAGTATTTCAGTCTATATCGAGCCGTCCTCTTTGGTAACTGTTAACAGTATCCACGATGTTTTCTGTTCTGTTCTGTTTCAAATCTCGTAACGACGTTCCCCACAATGGCTCAGCGGTGCGTAACTATAGTTGCACACACCTGGCACCGAGAGTCCGTCTATCACGACATTTTCTACCGACAAAGCGCCTATTATGCGGAAAATATTTTGTTACGGATAATTTGATTGGTTGTGATGGATGTTGTTCGCATCCAAGAAATGGCGCAGTGGGAAATTCGATTTACGAATATGCCGTTGGCCGAGGGTACGTAAAGCCTCATTCACACGATCAAAGTTTCTTTTTCACAGAAACTTTAACAAAGAAAGTTTAATTTGGCATATTTTTTTCATTCACACGGGCAGATTTTTCTATGACAAACCTACTTAGTCACAGAAACTTTGCCCGTGTGAACGAGGCTTATTAATGCATCCTTGGCTTGCGATGATGTGCTACGACATAAAATAGTGCCTTTTCAATTCAAAATGTTAAAGAAAACAAGTACACTACAGAAATAGAAGAGAACTGTCCAACACCTGCGGCCAACACTGTAAAACGATTTACTTCAATATGACTGTTATACCCCGTATCGAAATGTATTTCAATGTCTGTCTTTCTATGTATAAAATAACGTCATCCGTCCGTTTTCTTCCGTAGAAAGCGACTGCCATGACCCGTATACGTGAAAATTCCATATGGTAGGAAAGACGCCGCTTTTGCTCAAGTGTTATCAATCAACGTGATCTTATGAATGAATTTATATTTGCTATAGATATCTGGCTACCAAAAACCATCAAAAGTTTTTCTATGAATTATTTACTTCTAGGAGAAATTTTGATTACAAAGACAAATTTCGATGGCAAAATTCATCCATTTCATATTCTTGTGAAAATTCTCGTCAGTAACGAAGATAAAAACGAAAACGATGGCATGCAAATATGAACATGATTACATACAAAAACGACAACTACCTATCTGCCACAAAATACATGCATAAAGTAGAAAAAATAAAGAAAATAACTCACCCGCGAAAAGGCACGTGCCTCGATAAACATCTGTATTTTCCGTACCCGACCGGATTCTATCAAAATGTTAAAGGTCGAATGTACGGTGTGATATTTTTTACTCTAAGACTTGATAAAGACAATGATAAAAACGGTAGGGTTGCTTCCTTTAAAAGTGTAAAGATTCACCGTTAATAAATTCTTATGATCAAAATACATGTGGAAAAGTCATGTGATCCTTGAATTTCTTCTTGTTTGCGTCCCTGGGCTACGAAACCACTCTAGAAAGGAGTCTACGGTTGAAATAAATGAACCTTTGCTTTTCTTTTTTTTCTAGAGAACAAGTATTTAATGTCAGAGTTAATCCATTTGAAAATAGAGGCAAAGATGAAAAAAGCAGAGTTATTTCCCCTGAAAGTGCTAACATACACCTTGAACATTTATTGTGATCACAGTAGCACGTTGACCCTTGTTGACCAGTAGATTTGACCATCCTTGTTATTTGGATTGTTTGCATATGTCCCCAGTCTAAACAGGGTTAAATTTTCATATGCTCCTTGAAACGCACACGAGCCTACATTAGTCTGTTTTGGTCCCGTGATGGTAGTAACAATCCATGATTTGAAACACGATACTAGATTTCTAGTACAGGAATCAAATATGTTTTTTCATGCATTAAAGTTCGCCTGGCGAACGTTAATGCAATTGCAAAATATATTTGATGCTATTATTGCATAAATTCAACGAAATATTTGATAAAATTAGTGAAAAATATGGCACTATAGTTTCGCACCGTCCGACAGTCAGCGAATGAGTGCATCTTTTCATTAATATCTGCCTTGTGCTTTCTAGACTACTCGTTCTGATCATATTCTGTTCATATCTTACATGTACCATTGCTGTAACTTTGAATGTATGTTTATTGGAAATAGAATATGTTTAAACCAATATCTGCTTTCTTGGACCAAATGATATATACAAGTTATTAAAGGATCGGCTGTGCGCGGCAGCCATAATTTTATGTCCAGGAACACGTATTCGAAAATCGCAAAGCTTGTTCTTTACAGCACGTGAATTGCCTTGTTTTATAAATGGTCATGGGTTTGTGTCCATTAAGGCATATATGTCAATAGTGAGTGATACCAGTATTTATGCAATGATGCCTTTTTTGCAGATCAGTACAGTTTAACTCTGGATCGACGGCTTTTGCGGACTTAGAGATGATTTTACCAACTAATCGGCGTTGTTTTGTGAAAGTATCGGGTAAAACAAATTTATAGTTGCGATGGTACGGTTTCTGTTTATATAAAACGATAGTTTCTAGCTTTGGATCTTGATAATTAAATATTTGCTCTAGTCAGACTGAATGTCATCTACCTGAGTTTAGTTCAAGTTGCCGTTGTGATAGCCGTAATATAAGCTACAGAATACAAGTCTTTTAGCCTATACAAACCGCCTACTTGTATAACGTTACAGTATCGTACTCGTCTCATGATAAGACAGTTTGGGCTGGCTGTATGGATGGATATACTGTTTGACAGACGGATAGATACTTGGATAGATTAGATTAGATTAGATTAGATTAGATTAGATTAGATTAAGATAAGATAAGATAAGATAAGATAAGATAGTTAGATACCTCCGTTCGCTTCCGCCTCTTTCTTTGCTGCAGCATCCATTCCGTTCACCTGAAGAGGAAAAAAAATCATTTTTTTAATATTTACAGAATCAAATACAAGTGAAAATCCTTACCACGAATGTAAAAGGAATCTGCACTAAATGTAAAAGAAAATGTTACGTTTAATGCATAAAATAGTGCCACAAAAGTCAAACTTTATCACTTTAAGAATAGAATTTCAAACAGCGTATATCCACATAAGGTGAGCCGCCTTATCTGGATCTATGTAATTTGCCCTCTTTTCTTTGAACTCGAAATCTGATATAACTGAGACGAAATAATTTTTAAAAATTTTTGCAACCATAAATTTTGTCGTATTCCATTTTGCGCTTTATGAGTAACATATAAATCATTGAAACAGCACTGTAAAATGTGTTGACAGTTCTTTCATTACATTAGTAGAGATTCTCTTTACATTCTGAGGCATCTGATCTGCACGTACGCTACCAGACCCGTTTTTTGAGAGGCTAAGCATTAATTGGTAAATCACTCTGATAGTCGCCTTTTTTTTTTGAGAAACGGGATATCTTTTCAACCATTAACGAATTTCCATTGTACACAGCCATTCATGTTCACCCTCCTCTTATCATCCTGATATGACTGAAATACTGTTGAAAAGTACGTAAAATCGCAAAGCATTAATTCATCCATGATGTGTTTGAGTCATTCATTTTAAAGGGCCTCCATGGTCAAAAAGGTAAAGAGCGCAGACTCTTCCCAGCAGGCACATGACGTCAAAATGACGCCATTCTGACGTCGATGCGACGTCGTTACGTCGCATCGACGTCAGTACGACGTTATTTCAACGTCATGTGCCTGCTGGGTTAAAACACTAGGTCTCTCACCGCTATGGATTCGAGCCTCCGCCGGCACACAAATGAGAAAGCGAATTCCCAGCGGGCACATGACGTCGCATCAACGTTAGTACCGCGTCATCTCGACGTCATTTGCCTGCTGGGTATCGTCTGCTCACATGTGTTACAAAACGGCTTTCAGGGTTATCATAGGAAGCTCCGGTTTTCGCCCACCACTGGTAAAGGATTAGCTTGTCATTAATGAAATATTCTTGAGAGGGCCGCAAAACCAATATATACTCAGCGTCAATGAAAACGAACCAGTTTGGAACTTATGGCACATTATGTTCGTTTAATATTTGGTTGTATGTGATAGACAATTGAATAAATCTTTATCTTCTGGTATTCAGATAGAATGTTGGCAAATTAAATTTCATTCATCAGTGGGTGCTATCAATATACTGACGTATTTGAAAACTGTCGATATCAGATCATACATTTAAAGCGTAATAAATCCATATTTCGTCTTCTGCCAGACACTTGATATATCGCAAATGAATCGTTTATTGGAAGGTCTCTCGACATAAAACCCACTTTTCCTCCATTGAATTATGACATGGTTCGGCAAAATAAGGTTGGCATTATCCATGTAACGTCATGTTCGGGCTAGATAATGGTTGACGCTTCTGAAATTCTGTTTCTACTACTTGTCTCAGCGTTTTGGGTTGCAAAAAAAAGTAACAAATTTACCATTTATTTAGTTACTTTTGTCTGCCCCTGTTACTGAACGCGACATTAAAGTGACGTGCGAATCGAAGTCACTTTGTTGCATTCGGCGGTCTAGATTTTTTTGCTATGGCGATTTGATAGCGTATCTACACTCTAGCAAAATCCATCCTTTAGGAATTTCTGCCATGTGAAATTATGCTGGAATTCCAATTTTCTTGATTTCACAGCTTATGTTACGCCACACACTCATAGCGTACCTTCGGGCAGAACGACATCATTGGCGTAATAAGAACGATATGATATGATAACTATACCCTGTTGTTATCTAGTATGATCGTTGAATTTAAGCAAAAATTTGACATTATCAGAATGGTGCGTTTTCATCGACGCTGAGTATATAAATGTCCCTGCCTTTCATTTTCGATAAAATTAACGGTAAAACATTTCAAACTTAGCTACTGTGCATGGCTTGCACTTGTAAAATACATGGGTACATGTTATCCAGTCGTCCTACCAATTCCTCCATATGTATGTCACAGACTGACATGTAACATATAAATAAAGATGTTGCAGTCAAAAACAAAACTGTGTCAAATTACAGCATTTCAAACTCAGCTATCTTTCAAGGATTTTTGCTGCTAATAATGTTTCTAATGCAAGACTTTTCTGTATCAACACGGCTTACTGTAGCCGGGTCGTGTAGCGCAGTCTGTTGCGCGTCTGTCTCAAGAGTCAGAGGCCAAGGGTTCGATACTCGGTCCGGCCACTTACTTTCGTTTCTCCTTCCGCTGATTCAAAAAGGGCAGTTGTCAGTTACTGACGAAAGTATGTGCACTTAGAACTGGTTAATTGCTAAGGAGGTCTAAGCATGTCCAGGAATAATGTGGTAAGTTTAACTGACCGTCCCGACATAACCATAGCCGTTTACCGTGGACGTATAGCAACAAAACAACAACAAGGCATCGCAGGCGATACAAATCCTCTCGCACAAGACTACTTGCTCGAGATATTGTCAAACCCTACATTTGTGTGAAGTTATTTTAAAAGCCATGGAGAAATGTAGGCGCAAGAGCGATGGCAAAGTTTTTCTAAAAATAGCTACAGTGACCTTGACCTTGCACGCAGCACCCTGAAAGTCGAACTTGCTCGAGATATTGTCATGCTCTACATTTGTGTGAAGTTATTTCAAAATCCATTGAGAAATGTAGGCGCTAGAGCGCTGACAAAGTTTTTCTAAAAATAGCCACAGTGACCTTGACCTTAGGCACAGCACCTGAAAATCTAACTTGCTCGAGATATTGTCATGCCCTACATTTGTATGAAGTTATTTTAAAATCCGTTGAGAAATGTAGGCGCTAGAGCGCTGACAAAGTTTTTCTAAAAATAGCCACAGTGACCTTGACCTTAGGCGCAGCACCCTGAAAGTCAAACTTATTCGAGATATTGTCATGCCCTACATTTGTGTGAAGTTATTTAAAAATCCATTGAGAAATGTAGGCGCTAGAGCGCTGACAAAGTTTTTCTAAAAATAGCCACAGTAACCTTGACCTTAGGCGCAGCACCCTGAAAGTCGCACTCGCTCAAGATATTGTCATGCCCTACATTTGTATGATGTTATTTTAAAATCCATTGAGAAATGTAGGCGCTAGAGCGCTGACAAAGTTTTTCTAAAAATAGCCACAGTGACCTTGACCTTAGGCGCAGCACCCTGAAAGTCGAACTTGCTCAAGATATTGATATGCCCTACATTTGTGTGAAGTTATTTAAAAATCCATTGAGAAATGTAGGCGCTAGAGCGATGACAAAGGGTGACATACGTACGTACGTACGTACGGGACAAAACCTATAACAACGGTTTCCTGTAGGACAGCATAGTCGTTGAAGCAAGGTCAGGGATGCAGCAGCCCCGCCCTCTCTCATCGCAATAATTTTGAAGGGAATGGGGAAGCAACATCTATATTGGCCCACCAATATTCTGCCGCAGACGATCAGCAGCCCCACCCCACACACACCACACACACACTACCCATTTCCCCCTAGGAGACTCCAGAACTCCTCTAATTGACACACGTGCTTCGCGCACATGTGAATCTCAGCGCAATTTGACCCCGCAAATATTGAAACTTTCCTGCTCTAATGGACAGTCACCTTTCGTTGTTACTATTTCTTAAATAAAAGTAACTACACTTTCCCTTTTGAAGTGTTTAAAAGTTTGCTGGAAAATTCCAGACATTATTTGTTCATTTTAAGATTAAGATATTATTTCTGTAGAAAATAAGACTCAGTCCTATAGATGCCTAGGTTTTTATTTTGTTAAAAGCCATGAGCCGCGACACGACAAATTCAACAAAGTGGCATGTGCGCCCACAGAAGACTCAGATCAGCCTTGGCATTCGCCCAGTCTGATCAGACTCTTCGCTGAAAGCTTAAAAGACAGATTAGGGTCTAAGCTAGCATTATACGGACAGCAAAAACTCAGATCAGACTGGGCGGATGCCCAGGCTGATCTGAGTCTTCGCTGGGCGCACATGCCACTTAGTTGGTTTTCCCGTGTCGCGACTCATATGTTTGTTGACGTTTGTCTCGAACTTTTGCTGATGCTTTCTTTCACCTATGATAGAGAAACCTAAAACTTCAGCATTGAAAAACTGTTGACAAATACCAATTAATATCTGAGCTCTTTGAATAATGGCGTATTCTACTACTTCTTTACTTCTGATGTCTGGTGGTTACTCTCATGGGATCTGACCCAGCAGGCACGTGACGTCGTAATGATGTCGGACTGACGTCGATGCGACGTCAATACGACGTCATTTCGACGTCATGTGCCCACTGGGGATTGTACATGTATACGAGCCACATTATGTGATTTCCAACAATGTGGGAGTGGTGACTCGCAAAGGCTCCGATCAGACTGCACATAAGTTATTTTCCTTGTTCTTCTTCTTCTTATTAATTTATTATTTAATTCTGCTTTTCCGGAGCATATCTCTAAAGGTATTCAAGGAAACTATATGAAACTTCTTATAAATTGAGGGCAGTGATGGGAGATGCAGAATGCAAGAAACATAATCCTACCAAAAGAAGTGTTGTAGTTATTTCCCATCCTATTTTTCTGCTTGTACGGAGTATATCTCAGAAATGAAATTAAATATGAAATAGGGATAGCTGGTATTGACAGAAAATGCAGTCTAATATAGAGTAAAGTCGGGTAACTTCGGACATGGGGGGTAAATTCGGACATACCATTGCAAACAGTAAAAATCCAGATGAGACGACTCATCATGAGCCGTCTCATCAGAATTGTCATTGTTTGGCCAGTTACTTTTGTTTTAGTTCCAATCAACTGACATACAAAAGAAACAATGTCACTGTCCGAATTTACCCGCTGTCCGAAGTTCCCGACTCTCCCCTAGTGGCAGCTACGTACCTGAAAACGCGTATGTTATTGCTCTATTGCTCGCAAGTCAAAGAGCTTAATTATCCCACAATGCACACAACATTGAATCAATGGTGAATCATGACACTGAATAAACGTTGATTCAATGTTTTATGTATTGGTAGCATAATTACTCGAACTATTAAAACACTCTGATCATATACTATTATCATTCCACAATTCAAATAACTTGATTTCGACAGTCGGGTGCGCTGCAATCAACCCCGTGGGCTTACAAAATTGAAACAACATTGACCCAACATTGGGTCAATGTTGTTGTTACGTTATGTGTCTCATAGGAATGTGCTGGCACAATAGCAAACAGAAAAGTCGCTGAAACTATTGCTTCCTAGGAGCAGTCTACCAGGAGCTACATCCAAGTCAGTATTCAATGTTGAGTCAGGGTTGAATATTATTTGAAATTGGCTGATCAGTTAACAGGCCCGGATCCAGGGGGTGGGCTTTGGGGCTTCAGCCCCGCCATCTGGGCCTCTGTGTTATGTAAAATATGTAGGCTTCGAGATAGTAAGGAGTTTGAGATTATTCATCCATGTGACTAGATTAAAATATATGTTGTGACATCTCATTAGAATCGCCTCGGTGAGGCGATTCTAATGAGATATCGCAACATATATTTCAAGGCAAAAAGACATTATCAAAAATTCTCATCAAATTGCTCCCTCATTATGTCATATATTTTTAACCTCCTTCCCATCCCCCACATGCACATGCATCTCGGCACCTCCCAGCCCCACCAGTTATCCAGAGCCCCACCAATACGAGGTGGTCTGGATCCGGGTCTGGTTAAAACAGCATTCATGTCAGATTGATCAGCAAACACTAATTAAATGTTGATAATAAACGTTGATTCAAAGCCGATGTTTGGCTGAAGCTCAGTTCAATGGATTAATGCCCAGCAGGCACACAAAGTTGAATCAACGTTATAACGTTGAATCAAGGTTGATTCAAGGTTGATTCAAAATTGTGTGCCCAGTTGGAGATTACTGATTATATGTTGCTGTCTAAATGTTGATGAAACGTTTAAATGACTTTTGTTCTATGCTTAAAATTGGTTGAGACCTAAACATCGTTCCAAGAATGCAATTTTCATTGATGGCATGAATTTAAAGAGAACAGAGTATTGTGCGGACAAAGGCTTAATCTTACCTGAAGTTATTCGTCGAGAATCAGAAAACTTTCAATACATGTTGCACAATCTTGCTAATGTGCTTCAGAGTGTCAATGAGCAGAAATACTTTCTTGTTTATGCAGCTAGCAGCTGGCAATATCAAATGAAATGCCAAGTGTGGGTGGCCAAGTGACAATGCGCATTTAATTTTACATTTATGGAAATAATTTGTCATTTTTCCTTACATACTCCTATTCCTTTTTTTACTAGCTTTCTGTTATTTGTCTTATTTTCTCTGTTCTCTTCCACTTGCTTTTAAACTTTCAAATCTTTCTTGTTACCAGTGTTAGTATCAATACATGTACATGATACACCGTCCGTTTGCCATGATGATTAGTACAAGAGTAATTCTTCATTATGCCGTGTTTACATATACTTAGAATGGATAAAATTATTGTCTGTCTGTCTACTTTTGAAAACAAGTATATCAATAAATGAGCCCTGACACGAGAAAACCAACAATGTGGTTGTGCGCCCAGCACAGACTCAGATCACCCTGAGCATCCGCCAACTTTGACCAGACTCTTCGTTAAGTGCTCAAAAGGTAGCTAAGTGTCTAAGCTACCACCATGCGGACAGCGATGACTCTGGTCAGACTGGGCGGATGCCCAGGCTGATCTGAGTCTGCGTTGGGCGCACAACCACTTTGTTGGTTTTCTCGCGTCGCGGCTCAATTGTCTATGTTCTTTGGCGGTTTGGTCACCTGTTTTGCTACCCAATCTGCCTTTTGTTTCGTAAGTTAAAAATAAAATAGATAAAAATAGATATTGATGCTGGTTTTGATTAGTGTAGTTGAATGACCACCTGTTTTGGAAAGAGCTCCTCATTCGGATTACCGTGTTAGATTTTTCCGTGTGTGTGTGCTTCTTTCCCTACTGGTTTTGAGAGCGGGATGTCGGATTTGGTTATATTAATCCCTGATCATTGCCTATCTTTTTACTTTGCATATCAAATTAAACCGACTATTAACCATTTCAAGCTTACATTTTGTAACTTGATTAAATTCTTTTCGTTAACTGAACATTGTTATGTCATTGTTGATTCAATGTTGCCACATATCAGCATTTGGCTATCTTTGGAATTCAACTAAACTTCTACGTTTATTTAACCTTGTTGCCGAATATTGAACTGACAATTGGAATATACATGTATAATGATTCGACCTTGACAAATCAACCTTACTCAATTTCAAATTCAACCAAACTTCTACGTTTATTCAACGTTGTTGCTTAACTTTTGATTAAACTTTAACTCGGTGGGACTGTTTGCGCATGCGCTTCTGTTGCAAAAATTTAGGAAAATTACTCAATAACGTTTACTAGTTCCTTAATAAATATGATAAATATGAAAATTCAAGAAGTCAACAGAGTAGTAAACAATTTTTGAATAGCTCTTATTTTTTAGCGCAGGGAAAAATGATGATCTACGAACCGTTTTTTATCATTAGTATTTTTTTCCAAGCTGATATGATGCTTGTGTATTTTAGTGTTTCAAACATACTTCTTGAGGAAGTTTTATCTTTTTCACTGAAAATGAGGACAAAATAAAGTTTCAACAAAACGTTGACAATATAAGCGCAACACAACAAAGGCAACAAAAGTGGCATGTGCGTCCAGCGAAGACTTAGATCAGCCTGGGCATCCGCCCAGTCTAATCACAGTTTTCGCTGTGCGTTAAAAGGTTGCTAAGGGTATAAGCTAGCTCCATGCGGACAGCGAAGGCTCTGGTCAGACTGGTCGGATGCTAAGGCTGATCCGAGTCTTTGCTGGGCGCACATGCCACTTTGTTGGTTTTGTCATGCTGCTGCTCATATTGTAAATGCTTATTGCTTTGTCGAGACTATACGAAGGTGTGAAATTAATTCACATGTTACTAGCTTGGCTTCACAGAAGTGTTAAATCAAATAAGACTGACAACTATCGACTTGACCAGGTTTACGTAAGTCACCATAGAATCGACACGTGTACAACAGAAAACATGATAGGTGTGTATTTCTGATGACATTTGAAACAAACAAAAGCAGAATTAAGCATCCAATTTCAGTCAAATATGGACAAACAAACACGATGTATATACAGTTTTCAAGCAGTTGCGAGAATTTGTCTGGAAATTTGCGCCAACATAGTCTTGCTCTTGGTTTAGATCTATCGCCAGCAATATGAAACCGAGAAAAAAATGATTGACTACGTAGCGAAATGTAAGTCTTACAAAAATAGTTACATGTACCGTTTACATACAAATGCAGATGTATTTTAAAATATTCGGTAAAAACAGATGTTACTGCTGTTTTCAACTGGGGTATATGAATGACCATCTGTTTGGGAATGAGCTATTCATTCGGGTTACAATTCGTGTCTTCCGTGAACTTCAAATACTTATTTCCTTTTTGTGGGGTGGTGAGTGAGTGAACTCGGGTTTAACGTCCCACCAACAACGAGGTCATATGGAGACGGGACCTCGGTTTAAAGTCTCGTTCGAAAGACCGGAGAAGCGGGGGATCGAACTTGCGATCCCTGGATTGGTAGTCCGGAGTGTTATCCACTACTCTACAGCCGCTCCTTTGTGGGGTGGTCGGGTCGAGCGATGGTGCTGGGTAACTTTAAGTGCCGGAGCGGCAACTAATCTGGATAAAAGTAGGGCAAGAGTTAGAGTGCTTGCAGTAGGTGCGGGTTGGGTTGTTTGATTTTTTTTCCTCGCCTTTCATATTTCTTTTCTTTCTTCCTCTCTTCGGGGGACGGTTCGATATAGACTGAAAGCCGTTATGTACCTACGACAGCACTGGATTCCCAACGACCCATTCGTTTGATGTCATCTTCAGAACAACCTTGACAATATACCCAAAACAACCAACCAACCAACTTCCCCTATCGGCTCTGAGGGCGGTATATAGGATCTGGCCCCGAGGTTATAAAACTTTTTTCATGCTCAACTCAGCTGAGCATGAAATTTAAAATGCCCATTAATATAAAAAATACCAAGAAATTCAGCATTTTTCAGGCTCAGATTAGCCAAGAAGGCTATTTTTTCTACTCATAAATATTAAAATGCCGACAATTGTTGGCATTTTAAAATTTATGAGCAGAAAAAATTTCATGCTCAGCTGAGTTGAGCATGAAAAAAGTTTTATAACCTCGGGGCCTGATTGTATTAATTCCTGACCATTGCCTATTGTTTTACTTTCAAATTGAAGATAGGCTTTCATTATCTTCGAAGCATTTCATTAGAATCCTTGCCATCCATCTACATGTATTCACTTTTAAATACATTTAGCGTTGTAGTTATACCAATATATACCAAACAAAAAAAGAAACGCACAAGGTAATATTTTGGTATTTTCTTGGACATTACAAACAATTTAAAAGGAAAACCCATACAGCGTTAGAGGTAGACAATGGGACAGTTCAACCCGAAAATTTCATTCTTTTGTGTCAATTCAGTACTTTGTGACGCATCTCTGAACAAGGCAGGGGTCAGTTTTCAATGTCACAGTTTTCAATAAGAGACCATTGTCGACAATTTCATTAATGCGAATTTTTCATGCGTATGGAAGGTACAGGTACTCGTCTACGCCATGATAAAGTCTGGGCAAGATTTGATCAGAAATACGCATTTCTAGACATTTTCTAATAATGCTATAAAAGGTAAATCAAACGGGAAAATCTTACAGTGTGCGTTTTTTTGTTTGTTTGGTATATTAGTAAGCTTGTTCGTGTTATACTTTTGGAATCTCTTTGAGGGCGACAGATTTGATTTTGTGTTATTTCTTATAGTTTCTTATTACATAAATTTTGTCATGAAATCAGAGACGAAAGAAAGCCGTAGACTTCAAACCTATAGCAGAACAAATTAGAGAATCGCCTTCACGCTAGAGGGTGTGATTTCAGAGAGAGAGAGAGAGAGAGAGAGAGAGAGAGAGAGAGAGAATGACGGTTCAATGTATTGAATATGTATTTTCCCAATAACAGCTGATCAATGTTGAACTCTAAACCGCTTAAGCCGGTGCTAGCGGGCGTGGCACATTTCATTACTGGTCATGAACAGACTCAATTAAACCGAGTCTGCTATTTTCTGTTCTTTGATGTATTTTGCTTCCAAAGGATCATATTATTCAGAACTTACTTATCTCAAACGACTTTTTATGAAGTCAAAGACACCAAAGTACCAATTTAAAAACTTATTTAAAGCTGACCTCACGATCGAGCGTGTTTCCCTTGTGGCAATAATGAAGAAAATGATAATTTCGATCAAAGAAATATTCAATAACATTTCATGTTGATAGAAAAGCCAGCATCTTTATTTGATATACGATAGTAATTTTGTCGCAAATTACGATAGTAATTTCCCACGATAAATTGGGAAAATAGGACTTTAAATTTATAGAAAGCGCGAAATTTGAGAAATACAAATATTTATGTATTAGTTACAAATACAAATTTCATGGTACAGTCAACTCTCGATTTTTCAAAGTCAAATTTCCAGCAAAACTACTGATATCTCAAAGAAAATTTTCTGGTTCCAGAAAATTTACTTTCAGATATCAGTAGTTTGAGATATTCAATTGAAATGAAAATAGAAAACGAGTCCAAACTATATGAGCCGCGACACGACAAAAACAACAATGTGGTTGTGCGCCCAGCGCAGAGTCAGATCAGCCTGGGCATCCGCCCAGTCTGATCAGAGTCTTCGCTGTCCGCATGGAGGTAGCTTAGTCCCTTAGCTACCTTTTAAGCGCTAAGCAAAGAGTCTGAGCGGACTGGGCGGATGCCCAAGCTGATCTGAGTCTGCGCTGGGCGGACGACCACATTGTTGGTTTTCTCGTGTCGCGGCTCAAACATTTATGTATTAATTTCAAAGTACAGTCAACTCTCGATTTTTCAAAGACAAATTCCCAGCAAAACTACTGATATCTCAATTTACTTTCAGATAACAGTAGTTTGAGATATTCAATTGAAATGAAAAAAGAAAATGTGTCCAAACTCTATTTTAATATATAAATGGGTTTTTTGCGATATCAGTGTTGAGATATCGAGAGCTGACTGTACTCTTTTATTTCAGGTCGTCCGTAGTCATAGTAACTCAGAAGGGTTGACAAATCTTCTGGGGCCGTATTCATAAAGCCACTTAAGTCGTTGCTATGCGGTTGCTAAGGCTAAATATCTATAAAGGAGATGCCCTACAACTATGAAATTTGCTCTGGAGGAACAGTCTTTATAAGACTGTTCCTCCAGAGCAAATTTCATAATTGTAGGGAATCTCCTTCAAAGAAATTTAGCCTTAGAAACAGCATAGCAACCACTTAAGTCGTTTTATAAATACGGCCCCTTGCTTATACAGGTATAAGGTGTTGATTTATATGCTGGTGTACGTAATTAAAAATGCTGAGTCCTAATTCCATTTGAAGCATTACGATACCATAATTTGTACCTTTTTTATGAGGAATATTTCGTAAAAAGCGATATTTCTCTGAGTGTAACATCGCTTATTTCGTTGTATCCTTATACACGGCTAAGAGTTGTAGTAGTAGGTGAATAATGTGCTATACTGCCAACCCAGGGGTCGCAGGTCTTTACAGTTTTTCGGTTAAGACTTTCAATCGAGGTTCCGTCTTCGTATGACCTATGCGAAGTGGGACGTTAAATCCTAGTTCATTCACTCTCCCACTGACTGTAAACGGCTAGTTTTATGACAATGACATTATACGTAGTAGCCCATGCACTTTTACGATGAGGTGTCCTTTGCTTCCAAATATGAATTGTATCTTTCTTAATATGCAGTTGCTGCCCTTAACATTACAGCCACGAAACAACAAAATCCAACAAAGTGGCATGTGCGACCAGCAAAGACTTAGATCAGTTTGGACATCCGCTCAGTCTGACCATAGGCTTTATTGTGCGCTTAAAGGGTAGCTACGGGTCTGAGCTACCTCAGTGCTGATAGCAAAGACTCTGATTAGATTGGGCGAATGCCCAGACTAATCTGAGTCTTCGCTGTTCGCACATGCCACTTTCTCATTTTTCTCATGTTGGAGCTCAATTTTATGTCTTTCAGACAGGTAGCCTTATATTACAAACGAGTGTAACCTTCAACGCTAATTATTTATGCTATTTCTGCATCTCACCTTTAAGACCATTCTATTTCACAGGTTGAATCAGCGGACAACGGAAACAGCCTCTAATTATAAGAATGAAGCTGTTAGCTTTCTGCCAGGGCTTAAAAGAGCATCTTATTACACTAGAGAATTAAGATAACCACAGTCGCATAAAGGGGAAAAGTGTCATATCCACTATGACAGTCACTCCAGTAGCAGATATTGTAAAATGTTCCGTAGTCGCGCGACAGAAGCGAAATAAAAGTGAATTAACGATAGGATCGAGACGGGTAACTTCGGACAGCGGGTAAATTTTGACATACCATTGCAAACAGTGAAAATCCAGATGAGTGACGGCTCATAATGAGCCGTCTCATCAGGATTTTCACTGTTTGTTCAGTTTTTTTTTAAATCAGTCTAAACAACAGACATGTAAAGGAAACAATGTCACTGTCCGAATTTACCTGCTGTCCGAAATTATCCGACTCGACCCTAGTTGGTTTACAAAATTAAGAAAAAACAAGAATCTTTTTATTTTACATTTGTACAAATTATGCCAAATAACGCAGGATTAAAGTGTGCAAAAAGCGCCTTGAAAGAATTCTTTCAGATAATCGTGCAATTACTATACACACACAAGATCATTTCAAAACAGAACCTGATTCGAACAGTAGCAGGGTAAGGACATACTGTGTTTGCAGTGGGTGCGGTTGGTTTTGTTTGGACATTTTTCCTCTCGTCTATCATTTCTCTCCTGTCTCCTTCTCTCTCTGTGAGGCGGCCCGATATAAAATGAAATACTGTCTCAAAGGGCCGTTAAACCAAAAACAACCAACCAATCAAAACAGAACCTATTTGTCAAAAAGATAAACGAGAAATAGTGTTCTCGATTATTAGGATAATCAAAATCCATCGTTGTAACAATCGTTGGCTGGGTGGTTGTTTTGAGTTAACGGGTCTTTGAGACAGTATTTCAGACTATATCGAACCTCTCACAGAGACGGAAAAGTGATATGATATGGGAGAGAAAAAGTGTCCAAACACCTCCCACCCGCACCTACTGCAACGCAACCATAGTGGTCCAAATTCCAAATAAGTAGGATGCCCCGGCACTCCCATCGCCCCACCACAAACATCCCGTACAACAATGGATTTTTGACTATCCGAATAACCGATATTTGAGCCGCGACACGACAAAACCAACAATGTGGTTGTGCGACCAGCGCAGACTCAGATCAGCCTGGGCATCCGCCCAGTCTGATCTGAGTCTTCGCTGTCCGCATGGAGGTAGCTTAGACCCTTAGCTACCCTTTAAATGCTTCGCGAAAAGTCAGACCGGACCAGGCAGGTACCCAGGCTGATCTGAGTCTCCACTGGGCGCACAACCACATTATTGGTTTTCTCGTGTCGCGGCTCATTTTGCTTTAGTGTTAATAGGGAGAAAAAGCGACAGGCGCCTTAAACGAAAACAAGTGTATATAATCATTAATTTTCGTTTAAAGGTGGTGATTTGTGGTTAATACAAAAATATGAATAAAACTATAAAAAAAATTAACGTATCTCCCTGAAAGTTAGCAGACTTCTTATTTTTGCTGTTCTCTACAGCTTAGAATACAAAATTGATGGGATGCTGTTTAAAAGGTGTTTTTATATGGACAGATATTGAAAATAAACTTACCTCTGATGGTACTTTAATGCATTAAAAAGAGCGTCCTAGCAATAATTTGTTCAAACTCTTTCTCTAATTGTAAAGTTGACCAGTTAAGAACAGTAGCCTTTTCTCAAATATCTGACCATGTATACAGTGCATGTATACTGGATGCATTAGTTATATACAGGTAGTGCAGTTACACCTATATCATACCCACGGTATAAATAATAGATTATTGTGACTATAATAGGTGTGTGAATGAAAGTGTTCAACCTTGAAAATAGACTCTTCTGTCTCTTTTTGACAAATATTTTGACACAGACTACATCTTTTTTACCTGCACAGCCTGATAATGTGTCAAAACACTGAAAAAAAAATTGCTAGGACGCTCTTTTTAATGCAATGAAGAAACTTAAGACCTACTTACATTTTTAATAACGATGGTTATTTTTTAGATTTTGCGCACAAAATTACCCTTTGGTCTTTTCTTATGTAGACCCTTTCCACCATCAACAAGTTCTGCATTTTGGGATTCTGAATTGTGAGAAACAACATAAGGAAGGCATCTGCTAAGTTTTGGAAAGATCTGTTGTATTTTCACCTTTTTCTGCAGATTTTTGTCTTTGCCCCAAATCAGTGATTATCACCACCTTAAGGCGCCTATCGCGTTTAAAAGAAATGAAAATCCGCTTTTCAATGATTTTTTTTCAAACATTTTATCCTTTTGTTACAATGATATGAGCCGTGTAAGATAGACAGGGAAGAATGCCGCATGTCTTTAACTTCCAAGAAGATTTGAGCCGCGACACGAGAAAACCAACAATGTGGTTGTGCGCCCAGCACAGACTCTGATCAGCCTGGGCATTTGCCCAGTTTGGTCAGATTCATTGTTAAGTGCTGAAAGGGTAGCTGAGGGTCTAAGCTACCTCCATGCGGACAGCGAAGACTCTGATCAGACTGGGCGGATGCCCAGGTTGATCTGAGTCTGCGCTGGGCGCACAACCACATTGTTGGTTTTGTCATGTCGTGGCTCATTTGCAAAGCAGAAAAGATTGTTAACAAGCAAATTCGGTGAATTTATATCCCCCGCCTAAGTGGCCTTGATTTGTTTATGGTTGTTTTAAGTTTCATAAAATGTTAAGTTTCATAAAATTTTGTTCACTGGTAACTTAGGAGGCTGAACTTGTGGATTGTACATAAAATCAAGGGCAATATCTCTGGGATAATTAAGGCATAAGCTGGAGCTGTTCTTCTTAAACACTTGGCTCAGCATCACTGCACTATAACGATACATTTTAAATTCGGTTACAAGAAATTTTGTTTGTCAGCACCCTACTAATGGCTAATTTGTGGATTTTAAATCAATTCAAGGGCATTAGATTATGACAAAACTTAATGTGCACTGCCTTGTCATGACAATATATAATTATTATAAGTGTCATGAAATTCCATTTATTGGTTACTTAGTTATGACTCAATTTGTTGATTTTAAGCCAATTCAAGGGCAATAACTCATTGCTTACTGAAGCAATTCTGACAAACTGTAAGATGCACCGATGTGTTATGGTGATACATATTTTGTATAATTTTCATAGAATTCTATTCATTGATAAGTTAGTTATGGCTGGAAATCTCACATTGATCCAAGGGCAATAATACATGCACTTTTGATGCCATTCTGATGAAACTTTATGTGCATATCCACTTTATGGTGATACATAATTATTCAGTTTAAATTTCATGAAGTATTGGTTACTTGTTTATGCCCCATTTCACTGATTTTAAGTCAATTAAAGGGCAATAACTCATGCATTACTGAATCCAGCCTGAGAAAACTTCATGTGCATCAGCACATTATAGTGATATATATTTAACTTTCATGAAATTCTGCCCAGTTATTACTTAGTTACAGCTCATTTCATTGATTTCAAGTTAATTAAAGGGCAATAACTCATGTATTACTGAAATTAGTCTGATGAAACTTTATGTGCCACAGCACGTTATAGTGATATATACTTATTTTCAGTTTCAAAAAATTCCGCTCAGTAGTTACTTAGTTATGGCTGAGTTCATTGATTTTAAGCCAATGAAGGGGCAATAACTCATGCATTACTAAAGCTAGTCTGATGAAACTTCATGTGCCGCAGCGTGTTATAGGGATATATATTTATTTTAAGTTTCATGAAATTCCGTCCAGTGGTTACTTAGTTATGGCTCCGGATGGACAGACAGAAGGACGGGCAGGTCAGTTACAGGGCAATAACTCATGCATTACTGAATCCAGTCTGAGGAAACTTCATGTGCATCAGCACATTATAGTGATATAAATTTATTATAAGTTTCATGAAATTCTGCCGAGTGGTTACTTAGTTAAGGCTCATTTCACTGATTTCAAGTTAATCAAAGGGCAATAACTCATGCATTACTGAAGCCAGTCTGATGAAACTCCATGTGCAGCAGCGCGTTATAGTGATATATACTTATTTTAAGTTTCGAAAAAAACCGCTCAGTAGTTACTTAGTTATGGCTCAGTTCATTTATTTTAAGCCAATGAAGGGGCAATAACTCATGCATTACTGAGGCTAGTCTGATGAAACTTCATGTGCCGCAGCGTGTTATAGTGATATATATTTATTTTAAGTTTCATGAAATTCCGTCCAGTGGTTACTTAGTTATGGCTCCGGATGGACAGACAGAAGGACGGGCAGGTCAATTACAGGGCAATAACTCATGCATTACTGAATCCAGTCTGAGGAAACTTCATGTGCATCAGCACATTATAGTGATATAAATTTATTATAAGTTTCATGAAATTCTGCCGAGTGGTTACTTAGTTAAGGCTCATTTCATTGATTTCAAGTTAATCAAAGGGCAATAACTCATGCATTACTGAAGCCAGTCTGATGAAACTCCATGTGCAGCAGCGCGTTATAGTGATATATGCTCATTTTAAGTTTCAAGAAATTCCGCTCAGTGGTTACTTAGTTATGGATCATTTTATTGATTTTAAGCCAATAAAGGGGCAATAACTCATGCATTACTGAAGCCAGTCTGATGAAACTTCATGTGCCGCAGCGCGTTACAGTGATATATATGTATTTTAAGTTTCTTGAAATTCCGTCCAGTGGTTACTTAGTTATGGCTCCGGACGGACGGACGGAATGACGGACGGACAGACAGAAGGACGGACGGACGGACATGGAGAAACCTATATCCCTCCGCCTTCGGCGGGGGATAATAAGTCGCTGCTTAAAATCAGCCCTTGAGCGTTAATACTAAATTCCGTTTTGTATTAGTCAGGATATTGCTAGCTATGCCCTACGTTTCACATGAAAATATCAAAATCCTATTTGTGTCATTCAGATGCCCGGATTTTTCCTTTTTATTTACAAAGACCTAACCCAATTATGAAAAACATTTTGCTCAGGTATTAAAACAACTGAAACAAAACAAAACAAAACAAAAAAAAAACATGGCGTCAAAAAGGTTCTTGCCAGTTGTTCAATATCTATCATCGTAGTACGAGGTTCGGCCTATATAAGATATATCATTTTAAAGCAAACTGTTCAAAGAACACGATGCGTGAGGTTATCATTTATACATCAGTTGCATTTTAGGTCCCAGTGAATGTCACCAAAGGCGAAACTTGAGGTGTAAAACGTCAACGGAAACCTTGTACTCTATCCTCAAAATGTAAATGGAGTTTCATCTTAGTAAAATTTCTATCACCAGATTTCCTACATACTAGTTAGCGTAGGCAATCAACTTTAAGTATAGTTTTTCGCTTCGGTTCCGACGGGCAAGCAAAACGAACTATTGTCAGGTGCATTCTGTTGTAAATTTCCGATCATAAGCTACAACGGAAGGTTGCGTGCTGACAAATATAAAATATTATACAATTATTGACTATGGAGGCATTAGATAAGATGTGATATTCGCCAGAAAATATCCAATGTTGACAGAGGCGACATCAAATGTGAATTTGATTTCTAAGCAAATGCCCAATGCGAGAAGTACATTGAATTTAACTATACATCGATATTGTTTAACATTTCGTTACGATCGCAGTTTTTTACGCACATGTGAAGTTTGCAACATTAGCGTCTTCAATATACCTTTGAAATTATAAAATGAAGTTTTCCCAGAAAAAAATGCCATACTCACAAATCACAGTACACCTAAGGCGGGAAAAGAGAATAAATGTAAAGAATTTAATGACAAAAGGAAAAAAGCATGCGAGCAAAAACTGGCACACTCTCACAAAGGAAAACAGCAACAGGAGATGATTTTTTAAAACCGTTTATATCAAATAACTTTTACAATCTTTTTCATGTTCTTGATTCTCGTAGCGTGACCCAAATGGCTCTTCGAGGATGCTGACAGTTTGAAATATCAGAACTTTTACGAGGAGCAGGTGCGTTCAGAAGCCAAACTACAGAAGTTTCAGACATTAAGAGTGGGCAAAAATTAATATCGTAATTAAATTCTTTAAAGCGTTTGAAATCTGTCTTTCTGACCTTGTTCTCTTTATCGCTACCGTAGCGTTGACATGAAAAGTTAGCGTACGGTAGTGTGCAATTAAGAAGACTCAGATCTGAATTCGCCCTGCCTGATCAGCGGTTTCCCTCTTCTCAGGAATAAGCAACGGTCTCTAAGTAATCTGGATAGCGAAAAAATAATTTGGTTAGAGCACATGGGCGCACTTGCCGATTTAAGTCTTATTTGCACTTGTTGACCCTTGTCTTCTCTCTTTAATTAATTTGCTCAGAATACGAGACCCTTCCTGTTTTCCTGCTCAAATTCTTACTATTTCTCTTCATTTTTATAAGGTGCTTGTGTTTTAGCACAAAATTGGTAAAAGCTCAGTTTCATCTTTTAGTCAGTTTAATCATTTTTTTTTGTTTCCTTTTTCTTTTTTATTACAAACTTCCGTTTTCTATGGAGGTATTTTTAAGCCATGGAAACGCCTTCTGTCTTTTCAATTCTGTGGAGACATAATTGATGGTTAATATTTTAATGTTGGTATTTGGATTCAAATTCTCATGGACGCGGTAACGGCGCCGTCGCCGCATCCTCAATGGTTCGAATCCGACCGACAACGTTTTTAACTATCATTATAGTTTTACTTCATACTACTTAAATGGAAGGTTTCTTCTGCTCCGGCATTTCAGTGTTGCTATTTCTGGGAGTCCTCATGGTTGTTTTATCCTACTCCTAACTTTGATTTCTATGTTTCTGAGACATTACACCTATTAGCTAGGAATCTTCCCCGTAAACCGAACAGCTATGTGTCTGATGAACAAAAGCAGAAACAAGGGCGAGGGTTGGTCGCATCTGCAAGCCGGTTAAGCCCCCCCCCCCTCCAGTAATTTCTTTACTGGCTGTCCCAAGGCGTCACTTCTGTTTTGGTTCTTCTTGATTGTTTTATGTGTTGTTTGATGCTATGCCTGTAATTGATATAAAGGCTAGCCCGGTGACCACCCACATGGGAAATACACATTCTTGCCGCTGATGATGTCTTTGGTGGTGACTAATTTTAAGTTGTCTTTTTCCCACATGGTGTCTTGGGTGGGATCTGGGATTGAGTTGTGTGAGTTCCTGAGAGTTTTCCTATCTACTTTTTCTATTTCTTTTTTCTCATTTATAGTAAAATTAAAACCAAAATGCCCACTAACTGGTACGAATTCTTCATCCCACCCAAGGCAACAAATATAGAAAAAAATAAAAGTAGAAGGGTCGAGTTTGGTAATTTCGGACAGCGGGTAAATTCGGACATGCCATTGCAAACCGTGAAAATAATGAGCCGTCTCATCAGAATTTTCACTGTTTGTCCAGTTAATTTTGTTTTAATTCCAAACAACTGACATATAAGGGAAACAATGTCACTGTCCGAATTTACCTGCTGTCCGAATTTACCTGACAAGATCCTACGTGACGGTACTAGATTTAAAACAAGTGTGGAAGGCCAAGTGTACGGCAAGACAGTCTAAAAAAACTACAAATTATTGGTTACAACATGTAATGATTGTATTCATTACTCTAGCATGCTTTTGTACTCCTCGGGGTGTTCATGTGCTGTTGGGTTAACAAGATGAGTTGATAAAAACGACAAAATGCGAGGCAGGCCGAGTAGCATGTACATTGGCCTGAAAATGTGAGATAGATCCAAGTGCTGGTGCACAAATGTATGATTCAATTTATCTTATGATGTTAAAGGCGTATGTTAGTTAGGATTTTTGCAATTAGTAAATACGACAGTGTTTAAAGATTGTCTCCCTCGTTTATTTCATGTTTTCAGAAACAAATATTTTAACAAAATTTCGATAGACAATATGTAACAGTCTCATAATTAACATTAAAAGTTGTGAGAAAATGCGTATTTATTCGATAAATGTGGAATGAAAAATAATCTTCAAATTAAAATGCAAATTACCTGTTTCCTCACGGCCTGTAAGAATATCGATTTTGACCACGTTTGTCATGTGATCAGGTAGAGGTATTTTTCTTATTCGTGCACGTGATTGTGACGTATGAATAAATTATTTTTGTCCAATAATGCGATTTCAACCGCGGTCCGCGATTGTATAAAAATTCATCTTATTTTTTGTTTAAAGTCACTTTTATCAAATATTATTATCTAAACTCTAATTCAAATGTATAGTTAGACCATGTCGGAGGTATTGCATGAAATATTTCATCAAATCATTTTTGTTATTATTAAAAAGGGAGTATATCTTTAAGATGTTGTGTTAAATAATGCCGCGATATTTTGGCACCAAGATATCACGGTTGCATCGTATTACACTCTCAGAAAGGCGTGGTCATCAGGAAGAAGTTCTGTCTTTCTTCCATATATACTGTCAAATGAGTTATGTGTCAGTTATGTCAACAAACAGCTAGATAAAAAATTATAAAAAAAATATTGGAGACAAATAGACAAGTAGACAAAACAAGAAAAGCGTAGACATTGCTTTTTATTATACATTTACGACAACAGTAATACTGAAAGCCCAGATATTAGCTACTACACAGTAAGTCGGAGTCTCAGTTTTATGTCCTGTCGTATACAGGTAAATACGACATGTGAGTGTAATGTGAACGTGAGAAAAGCGCACCACTTCGTCTGATAAACACTGACGTCATGTCATATATTTTCAGGACGCCGACGTTTATAAGGCAGGATCCCGCTATGCGCTATTATATTGTCCTGTCATTGACTAACAGCGGTGATGTTCTTTCCGTCGTCAATCGACGTTTGAACAAGGCAATTACAATGTGTTTGTTCTGCGCCTGCCTTGCGCTTAAATTTCTTATAGGCATCCCAGAGCCACCATGAAGACTGACTTCAGCATCAGTAGCGTGCATGGTAATATCATTATTTCATGACGTCGGAAAATGATGTTTCCATTGACCCTAGAAGAGGCGTTACCAAATATATATATATAACATGGCATTTAAGCAGGGCAATGAAAAGAGGAAGACAGCATTTTCAAAGTATTTTGTCGAAAATGTTCGAGTAGTCTTGCCTGACCGAATATTTTATTGAAATGAAAACGAACATACATGATTTCTATTGCTTTTACATCCGCCAGCAATACTGTCGGTTCTTATTGAAACCATGAACAGTGATTCTGATAATGATGTAACCCCTCAGAATGTTCATGTATTATTGAATTTATTAAACGAGTTGGGGGAAAAAAATAAGATGCAGAGCATCTTATCGGTTTTCTCCAGCAGGTTTAATATATTCAGTAATACAGAGGCACGAATGCTAGATTCTACATGTATTTATCATATGACACTTAAATCGTATTTTATTGGCAATTTCGCCATTAGAGAACGCGACGTTTTTTATGGACGTCAACGCATAACGTTACGACGTAATTTGCATCTTTAATCCACTAGTGAATTATCGTTTTTAATGCATGGCTTTATTACACTCTCAGATGCAACGTCATGTGATAAAGACGTTTATGGCGAATGGGTACTTCGCTAAGTTTTCCCACCTTTTTTTACAAACTTGAAATAGTGTTTCCCTCTTTGCAGGAAAGGCTTCCGAATGGAATCTACACATACTTGCTCTTACAGCAGCTAATTTTCTCCTTTAAGAGTTGACCACAAGGAGAAGAGATGGGAAAAAGAACATAATAAAGTTGCTTGCTTCTCCTGAAACTTTACCCTTTCTTCTGTAACAGAAATTCTGCAAGCCTTTTAAGCCAATTCTAATATCCTAAATGACAGGAAAATGCGCATCTTCAAAATATACTTGCGCTGAGACATGACAAAACCAAAAAAAAGTGGTTGTGCGCCCAGCGCATACGCCCAGTCAGATCGGAGTCTCAAGTTGCTGTCCGCATGGAAGTAGCTTAGACCCTTAGCTACTCTTTAAGCGCTTAGCGAAGAGTCTGACCGGACTGAGCGGATGCCCAGGCTGATCTGAGTCCATGCAGGGCGCACAGCCACTTTGCTGATTTTCTCGTGTCACGGCTCACTTGTCTTTGATTTTACTTAACAATGTAAATCTAAATCGACATCTGAAGCGAAATATCTAATATTTCTTGAGAAATGTTTTGTCGGTAACAGACTTAACCGCGAGCAATGTTGTAACTGCACTATATTAGTATCATAAAACATGAACCCGATGCTAGCTGACGAGACTAAAACCTACTTGGTGAAAACTCAGTTTATGCATACAGAAAATTTACCAATAAAACTGATTTAATTATTTTCTCAAAACGATTTTAATACACCGACAAAAAAGCTGTCGTCGGCCATCCGGCAATAGCCGGACAACTTTTTCAGCCGGGTACATTATTTGCCCTACCTTATTTTCGTACTGCGGTATCATAAGTGTCTATGTATTCAGCTACCAATAAAGCGTGTGCAAAAAATCACATTAGCCTGTCTATTCGCCAAATTGGGTAAGAATGAAAGATTTATAACGTAAAAAATATGAAATTAGCAAGTCCTGATACAGGGATGAATTGAAAACACTGTGACATTCTTTCTGTATTTTTAGCTTCTCATTAGCGCAATTATTTGTTTGGCCTGGTAACCAAAGATCATAGTCACTGCGTGCTACCTCGGAAACTGCTGTCACTGTTTGTCGATAATCGGTAAGATTAAAGGTATTTTTGCAGGTGGTCGGACAGTCTGCCGCGCGATAAGGCCAAAACAAAAGGGCAATTATCTTTTTAAGGTACTAAGTACAGGCCCGGATCCAGGGGATAGGCTGAGGGGCTGCAGCCCCAACACCTGGACCATTTCTCTATTTCGCCGATGCATTTTAACCCTTCCATTCCAGGAAGGACCTATGGACATAAACTTTTGCAAACAGTGCAGGTCCTTATGAGACGGCTCATTATGAGCCGTCTCATTTTGATCTACACTGTATGCCATTCTGAGCATTCTGCGCCAGATTTTGCTTGACCCAAGTGTTTTCAATAATGGTTCTATCCATTTTTTTACAATAGAAGAAGCCATTTGGAGAAGCTTTGGGATAAAAAAAACTCAGCCGTCAGCCCCACCGGTTATAGGGCTCTGGATCCAGGCCTGAAGTACATAATTAAAAAAGTGTACATACTTCATGAAGAATGTTCGCTCTGACTGTGCATAAAATAAAAACATTTCAAATGCCTTTGGGGTCACAGTAATCGTTTTTATGTTGTCAGATCAAATAGCCCCAAGGAAAGCAAATCAGTGATTCAGCAGTGAATTTTATCATTTTTCTCAGAACCTGCTGATTCAAAGTATTAATACAGAGCAGGTTCAGAAAGAAATGGTACATACCTTTTATTCTTTCAGTTACTCGAAGCTTCACTCTAAATAAAAGCTTTATCCAGTGGTTTGAAGACAATGTTTCGTTATTCAGCTAACCGACTATCGATGTACAGAGTGACAGCAGGTTCAAGGGAAATTCTGTCCGGTTGTAGATAGTGTGTGCGTTATAGTGGCTGTCAGAATCGGTTTAAGATTTGTGGCTATATTATAATATAATTGAGCCGCAATACCAGACAAGAATTCCGCGGAATGCTATGTCGCACCTGCATTGCCCTTCCACAGTAGTAAAGACTTTAGTTAAAAGATCTTGTATGAGAAATGGAAAAAAATGCTAGGGTCAGCACAATTTTGGATGTAAAATTTTACTAAGTCAGAAGAGCATAAAATATAGGCCAAGGGTAGGAATAACCGCAACATCCCTCGTGAACATTCTAAGAATAAACTTTATGCCAGTTGTGATGACTACAGGTATCATACTTTCAGACAAAAAGACTAAAATGCAAGGGCCAACATACCTTTGGGTGTAAAATTTTGCGAAGTCAGCAGAGCATTAAATATATGTAAATGGTAAATTAATTGCTACAGCCCTCAAGAACATCCTAAGGAGAAACTTGATGCCAGGTTTGATGATTCTAGGTATCATAGTTCGTGAGAAATAGACTTAAACACTAGGGTCGACGTAATTTTGAATATAATATTTTCAGCAGAGACTGAAATATTGGTCAAGGTAAAAATAAGAGCAACAGCCCTTGAAAACATTCTTAGAAGAAGGTTGATGCCAGGTTTGTTGATTCTAGGTATCATAGTTTGCGAGAAATGGACTTAAAGGCTAGGGTCGACGTAATTGTTGAGGGACCATTTTACGAAGTCAGCAGAGCATGAAATATAGGTCAAGGGTAACATTAAAAGCAACAGTCCTTGAGGACATTCTAAGAAGAAGCTTATGCCAGGACTGATGATTATCGGTATCATAGTTTGCGAAAAATGGACTTAAATGCCAGGGTCGACGCTAGGGTCGACGTAATTGTTGACAGACTGTTTTACAAAGTCAGCAGTGCATAAAATATAGGTCCGGGATACCAATAAGAGCAAAAACCCTCGAGAACATTCTAAGAAGAAGCTTTATGCCAGGTTTGATGATTGTAGGTATCATAGTTTGCGAAAAATGGACTTAAACACTAGGGTCGACGTAATTGTTGACGGACGGACGTACGGACGGACGGAATGACTGACGGACGGACGGAAAAGTGAACTCCTATATCGCACCTTGCTAAAGCAGGTGCGACATAAACCAACAAAGTGGTTGTGCGCCCAGCCCCGACTCGGATCCGCCTGGGCATCCAACCAGTCTGATCGGAGTCTTCGCTTTGCACTTAAAGGGTAGCAAAGGGCCTACGCTAACGAAGACTCTGATCAGATCTCCATTTTCAAAATGACTCTAAATGAAGTTATTTATCCCAAAGGATCAGGGGCTGTATTCATAAAGCCACTTAAGTCGTTGCTATGCGGTTGCTAAGGCTAAATATCTATAAAGGAGATTCCCTACAACTATGAAATTTGTTCTGGAGGAACAGTCTTTGCCTCCAGAACAAATTTCATAGTTGTAGGGAATCTCCTTCAAAGAAGTTTAGCTTTAGCAACAGCATAGCAACCACTTAAGTCGTTTTATGAATACGGCCCCAGAAAATATGATATGCACTATGATGATGTCGGAGAGACGCTTAACGGCCGCCCCACGGCACAACACCAGCTGCAATAGTGATAAATACTTTCTGAATAGACAACTTTTATTCTTCCAACGTTTAAGCTGAAACAATATGATAAATAAATGTCCTTTTGATGATATGCTCCTATTAGATCCGTGCTTTATCCATATTTTATAATATTTACATTCTCAGTGCACTTATTGAAAAACCCCTATAGTAAACCATTAGAATGTAATGTAGTTTATACTTCAATAACTACATCGGTTCACGCGACATCACATGCCGTTAAGTGACGTCAAAATAAACCATGACTCTCTACATCTGATTGGATGTAGGCGGCGTTATGACGTCGTTAACGCTGTTCCGCGTTGAGTAGAAAAACTGCGTATAAATGTTTTGCTGCTTCAACTGTAGCCCCTAACGCAAATTTGTGGTCAAGTAATAGATAGAAAAGAATGTAAATATAAGCAATGAACTTAATTTTTCTGGTGTTTATCGAAGTATAAACTACATTGGGTCGCTAGCAAAGTGTTCTTGAACCCCTTCGGGGTTCACTTACTTTGCACGCGAACAAATGTAGTTTATACTTCGATAAACACCAGAAAAATGAAATTCATTCCTTAATTATACTAATTTTCTTGATCATGTATAGGGTATAATATCTACTTATTAAATATGACGGACACACTTCTGTCAGCAACAGGTCTTAATTGATATACTTACGCGTGGTTGTCAAAGAACAGCATGGAACCTTACATGTACCTCAGCAGTAAGAAGAGCTCATGAAATAGTTCAACTATAGTTCACTAAATTTTCAGTAATAATCTCTAGCATTGAATGTTAGAGTAATGATTCACTGTTTGGAGGCCTGTTGTAAAGAAGATCATATCACAAGCGCGGAGCTCGAATTTAGATAACCGACTACCTCCGGTCCAGCCAGATATATATCTACTTACAACTGATATATCTACTTACAGCTGTCCGACAAATTGTGAATTATTACTCAACATTTCAATGCTACATTGAACTGTTTGGAGGTATGTTAGTTTAAACTTTATTTATTTGTACAAATTTCTCACATACATACAAATACATTTCATGGACATTAACTATTTTTTACAAAAGGGATTCAGAAGAAAGTCACGATGACTTTTTTTAAATCTGTCCAGAATGTTTACATTGCAAATTTCAGACCCATGATAAGCAGAAGTTACACTGAATGTACAATGGAGGTATGTTGTAAAGATGATCATACCGTGAGCCGCTAGATCAGCAAGCTAGTACTTGACCTACTAAGCTAACGCCCTCCCCCCCCCCCCTCATTTTTGGCGACAAGTACTATGGAAACGAAACAGTGTTCCTTTTTGTTAGTACTTGCCGCCAAAATGAAAACAGTTGAATTCGCAAACAGCTCAGGTCCAGATAAGGCGGCTCATTTTCATTGGTACAATATACTCAGACAAATTGGAAAGGCGATACAAGCAAATTCGCGTAAGGTCTATTGTCGCGGAAAGTTCAAAGATTCATAAAAAATATTTTCAATATATAAGAAACCAACAAATAAATAAAAGGTTTTAATGCTAGTATATGAGGGTGGAAATGGCTTTAAGGTATAATATAAATGCTTACATCAGTAAATCAGTAAATGAAAAGACAAAATGACAATATACTCTACCCCTAAGATAATAATGTTTTACCACCAAGCTTGAATTTGTCGTTACACAAGCTACTTTGTAACGTTTATTCTGATGCTGAATCATTTGAGCCGAGACACGAGAAAAAAAAAACAAGAGCTGTCGCCTGACAGCATAGCTCGCCTGAATTGGTGCTTGCCCATCACATAGCCGCTTTGGTGGTGTGGACTGCTATGCATAAAACTTCAGGCAAGTATGTCCAAATAAAAACACATTTAAATACAAAAGCTATCTCAGAAATAAGTCTTAAAATAAAATTTAAATAAAAAATGAAATAAAATTTCAAAGTCCATGAGCTTGAGGTAAAAAAAAACTGGGGGGGGGGGGGGGGGGGGGTAAGCTGTACCATCAACCATTATCTAACATCAGTCCAAGTATTAGTATCAACTGAGTCTGTCATCGTGGCACTGTGAAATTATGTCTTCATGAATATAAAACTTTAACCAAAATCTTCAAGACAAAATTCTAAGTCGATGACCTTGACTTCAAGGTCATCCAGTGGGGTAAGTATAAGGTGTTTTGTAAAAACTCAAAAAAGTGTCCAACATCAGTTCAAGTATAAACTAAATCTCTGCAAAGCATTATGAATCAGTATGCAATTACAAAACTTTAATAAAGACCAAAATTTTCTAAGTCCCTGATCTTGACATCAAGGTCACTGAGCGGGGTTGGGGTAGTATTCTGTAGCTCTAACTACAGTGCAAATATAAAAAGAATTCATCTATGGGTTCAAGAGATATGTGTCTTTAAAAAACTTTAAGCAAAACATCCAATCAATAAAAAGACAATTTTCTAAGTCCATGACCTTGACATCAAGGTCACTGAGGGGGTGGAGGTAGTACCTTTGAAAACTTTAGACCAATATCTAACTGCAGTGCAAGTATCAAAGGAATCCATCCATGGGTTAAGGATATATTGGGCTATATAAAACTTTAACCAAAACATCCAGTCCAAAAAAACTCCCAATTTTCTAAGTCCATGACCTTGACATCAAGGTCACTTAGTGGGGTGTGGGTGGTACCCTGTTAAACTTTGGACCAATATCTAACTACAGTGCAAGTATCAAAGGAATCCATCCATGGGTTAAGGAGATATAGGTCTTTAAAAAAATTTAACCAAAACATCCAATTCGAACGCCGACGCGGACGCTGACGCCGTGGTGACAACAATAGCTCTTCCTGAACTTTCGTTCAGGCGAGCTAAAAAGTGGTTGTGCGTCAAGCGCAGACTCAGATCAGCCTGGGCATCCGCCCAGTCTGATCAGAGTCTTCACTGCCCACATGAAGGTAGCTTGGATCATAAGTTACCCTTAAGGCGCTTAGGGGAGACTCTGATCAGACTATGCGGATGTCGATCTGAGTCTGCGCTGGGCGCACAACCACTATGTTGGTTTTCTCAGTGCCTTTATCGATTTCAGTGCGACTGATACAGTTTTTTGTTGTTATTTTGTTTCGTTTTCAACTTCTTTGGTATCGCTTAAGCCAAAACAAGAGCTGTTATAAGACAACGAAGCGTGCCTAATGGGCACCCGACTCTCGCGGTTACAATCTCTGCAAACATATAAGGTTAGCTGCACCGCCAGACTGAATTATTTCCCCAGTTATGATGAATATTTACTATATAGAGCTTAAAATATAAAGCAAAATCACTGAACCATGCAATATAGGTCATAAAATACTATGAGGTCATTCACGGTGTCACACTAAGTCGCTATGTCAAATATGATGTAAATCCATCAAATAGTGTTGGAGATTTGACAAAATCACTGAGCCATGAAATATAGGTCAGAGTGACTAACAAACAGGATGAGGTAAATTGCACTATCAGATTTAATCAATGGAAATCTTCAATTTAGTGCTCAAGATATAGCTCAAGATATATGCCAAAATTACTGAACCATGAAATGTAGATCACAGTGACCTGTAACTAGTATTAGGTCATTCACAGTGTCAAACTGGTCCACTATGTCAGGTATGGTGCTACTCCATTAAAAAGTGCTGAAAGTATAAGGCAAACTCACTTGGGCATAAATAAAGGTCATGGTTACATGAGTTTGCATGTACATTTTGCAGCTGCTGCACTTCACTTACAGGGATAAGCTATCTGGCCAAATATAAGCTCTCTTGTCTCCAAGGCATCACCAGAAGCAAATTGTTTCCTAAAAAAAACACCAAAGTCAGTCAACCATAACAAAGCCAATTTCCGATTTCCATTACGTAAAAAGCAGTTATCCCTGTTAATGTTATTTGTCTGAGTCTAATGTCATTGGTTTATGAAATGAAGCCATTTACCCGGACACTTCGGAAAACTGATCATGGTCAGTTTTCCGAAGTGTCCGGGTAAGTGGCTTCATTTCATAAAATGACAGGATTTGAAATAAACAGAGGACGTTAGTGTGGGGTAACTGGGCTTTACGATATAAAAAATAGACTTTACAGAGCTGAGATATACATGTAGCTGGTTTACTTATTTAGTTTTTAAATGTGATAAACCAAGTCCACCCAAATTTAGGAGTAAGTTCTGCTCGAGAAATGTTATCAAGCATGGTTTATTTAAATGAACGTCATACGCACTTGTGTTGTTTTTATATTTCTTCTTTACGCTTATCTAAATGTACGTCTGGAGTGCATGTTTATATTTTTCTTTGCCTTTTATCTGAATGCATGTTATAAGTATACGTTTTTTTGTTTATATTTGTGCACTTAACCAAAATAACTTAATTCATTTCATTACTCTGTACGCATGAAAATACTGCAGACTAGATACATTTAATTGCAAATGTATAAATTTTGGGAAATCAATTTATATACTTTTGATATTTTGTGTGCATGTACAGTATATTACATCGTTCTGTGCAAGAGTTTATAAATATCAAATATGTTTAGACTAAACTGTAGAAAACGATTATCATAGTTTGTGATACAGACAGTCAAAACAAAGATGTTTAAAAAATTATGGAAAACTTATTCCAAATGTTTAAAGGGCTAAGGAACTGAAATGCACTATAAATGGTATTGTTTCATCTAAACGAATCTCCAAAACTGAATGGAAAAATTCCAAAGGGTTAAAAAAGGTTATAAGGAATTTAAATTTTAATTAGCTGATACTACGCAAGGGCTTTTTTGACATCTTTTAGCAATTCAAACTATTAAAAGTAAGAAAAACACTACATTATTATTTTGTTTTTCATCTTTCTTCTGAAAGCGATAAAGAGTCGTAAGTTATATCATCTTCCGAAAAGAATCTAAATATTTTTAATCAGAATACGGTGATAATTACAGGTATCAAAATTATACTATTTAAATAAATTCTTGAAAAGAAAACGTGGGCGGGGATTAAAATCTTATTTGCATAAACTTTTATTCTCAGTAATTTCAGTTCGGGTTAGAACTTTCCAATGGGGTTTTCAGCACTGTTGCTCCATAAATGCCTGTTAATTAAGTTTAGTTCTATAAGAAGTGAAGAAAACAGCTCAAAAGCCCTTTAAAGTCTATGAATGCACCTTTCTGTTTTTTTCTGCTATTTTTCTAAGGCAGACAACTTCTGGATAATGATACTCGGACCGTTGTTTCCTTTTCGAGTGTACCTTTTCACCATAAAAAGTCTATTCCAAATTTTTAGACTAAGCTTATAATATAGAGTTGACTCTCGTCAACTGAAACACTTGTATATCAAAGAACCGGTTAATATCAAAGAATTTAGTTTGGACCCTTTTCCAAATTTTCTTTACCTTTCAACTGTTATCTCAAACTACTGGTTTCTCAAGATAAATTTTCTGGTTCCAAAAAATTTATTTTGAGATATCGGTAGTTTGAATTGAACTTTGACTTCGATATATCGAGAGTTGACTGTTCCAAATAATTTGGTTGGTTGGTTGATTTGATGCTTAACGTCCACGGTAAACAACTAAGGTCATGTCGGGACGGTCAGTTAACCTAACCACACTATTCCTGGGCAGGCTTAGACCTCCTAAGCGGTTAACCAGTACTAAGTGCACATACTTTCGCTAGTAACTGACAACTGCCCTTCTTGAATCAGCGGAAGGAGAAACGAAAGTATGTGGCCAGACCGGGATTCGAACCCAGGACCTCTGACTTACGAGTCAGGTGCCCTACCGATTGCGCTACCCGGCCCGGCTGTTCCAAATAATATCCCTTAGTTTAAATAATATCCCTTAGTTTGGCACATCTTGCACAATTCTCAACCCAAGCAAACACAAACTATCGAAAATAATTTACCATCCGATTAGAATGATGTAAAAACCTTGAGGGTAAATGCATATTCTTACTAGAAAACGTCGTGGTTCACTTCAGGTACAAAGTGGAAATTGCAGGGCTCAATCTCAGATAACACAGACATAAAACAAGTTTCTATATCAAAACCATTGACCTAAATCAAAGCTGAAGAAAACCATACTGACCCAATATGCGCCACTGGTACTTCTAAAACATCTTTACTGTGAAAATCGGAGTATGCTTCCATATACGGCAAAAAATATTTTTATCAAGGGTGCATAGTTTCTTTACTTGACTACGGTTCTCTTACTATGTACTCAACGCCTCCTTCAAATACCGAAAGGCTATCGAAATTGCAAAAACAAGCCGCACAAATTAATCTAACGCTGATTTCGATACTGCATCTGCGCTCATATTCCAGGAGCTCGGTTGGATTTCTGCGGCGAGAAGAATCAAATATAATAAAGCTGCAATGGCAGATAAAGTTCTTAATAATATGACGCCTGAACAGAATACCATAATGCTAACACCGCTGTCATAGATGCACTTTTAATTGAAGATCGGGAGACAATACCATTGTCAGGCACGGTACTAATAATGTACCGCTAAGTCACTTTGGGAACGTCGTTACGAGAACTGAAACAGAACAGAACGGTACTAACAGTGGCTATTTCGCATGTTTACTACGCAGTGGCTATTTCGGTTGGCCATATGTTCTCTGTATCTTGATTATTTGTAATCTTAGTTGTTTCCATCTATGGTTTGAGGGCTGGATTTGGATTTTGATTGTTTCAGTTCCTGGTCTTTGCATACTTTTTACTTTTACATAAATGAAAATAGCATCTCTGAGACTGCTCATGACCAGTAATGTAATGTGCAACACCGGCATCCCTCCCGAGCACTGGCTTGAGCAGAACTCTATTTTTAGAATGACCCTAAATGTGATCCCAAAGGATCAGATACATGAAATTTATAACTGGCACTATGATGTTCTGCAGGGAACGATTTACGGCCGCCACGCCACACGGCACAACAATAGCTGCAGTGAAGATAATTAAGTTCTGAAGAGTTAAAGAAATGAAAACAGCAGACTCGGTTAGTGTAAACATATTTTATTTCAATTTTATACCAGTTATGTACAGGTTACAAATATACTGAAGGACTTTAGAAACGCACCATTTTACATTCTCTTATACTTCCACGTGGCTGATTTGATGATTTTTCTTAATCATATTATATGTTCACACGCAATGAGCTATTGATTGCCATAAATTGGCTTTGCTCATGCTGTTTATCCTGACGTTACCATGACGTTAGTGTTTTTCAACAATTGGAATCATGCAGATTGGAGTTTAATTCGATTTGAAAACAAACAACTTTAGCTGGTAGCCAGATGTCCTAACTAATGGGAAAACACAAAAAGTTTCGAAAATTACCGTCTATTTACACTCCCAGTCGCAGCGTTTCTTTGCTGACGTCAGCCATATT